>OY728142.1:467924637-469318137 GCA_963277665.1 Viscum album | reverse complement strand
TTTATAATCATTTATGAATGGTTAATCATTGAGAGTGAATCTCATCGCGTTGTGGAGACGGTATTCCGTACGTACGCACGAGCGATGATATTGTTACCATGATCGTGGAATTTTATTTGAGTGTATGTATAATATTATAGAATCAATATCACTTTAAAATAATCATATATAGTTATTATTTACACCATTATACCCATCCACGTAAGGTGGTGGTGGAAAATAGATTACACCACGGCGTGGAGACGGTATTCCGTACGTACGCACACGCGGTGATTTCATTTTCCGTAGGATGGATAGATGGTGAAATAGAGTTGTTTCATACTTATAATAACATATAAGTATATGATTGATACTGATGTTATTACTTCATAATGAAACAACCTAATAAGAAGAAGTGGAAGAAGAAATAAAGGTGAAAGAATCGGTAACAGAAATTACCTCTTCTTTGAAGCGCCTCTTTGAGACCTCCTCTTAGGACACTAAAATTGGTCTTTTAAGAAGACAAGTACCTCTAGTATGTTTCTAGGGAAGTTTATAAGAGAATTGGGCAGGTTTAGGCCTAGTTTGAAGGCTCAAAGTGGTGTGTGGAAGAGAGGGAGGAGGTTCCCCTTTATAAGGGAGGAGATGGGCACCTTTGGAATTCTTAAAAATATTAATTTATAATAAATCTAGCCCCACTTAAAAACCTTCAGAAATTACTTATATTCAAATATTAGATGATATAGTGTTTTAATATCATCAAACAATCAAATTTATACATTTTTGGATCTTATTTTAAACCTTATCATTTTGATTTATCCTTATTTAATCTATTTAAGTTTATTTGTGATAATAAAATTATAAATTTTACATTATCACAAATAATTACATATTTATTGTTAATATTCCATAATTGTTTACTTTATAACATTATAGACCATATAAATTTAAATTTATAATTTTTAAATAATTTTGTGTTATTTAAACAATTTTATAATATGTTATTTTTATAAAATAACAATACTGTCAATTTTGAAACTATTCATTTATTTTAATTTAAATAAACTATATATAGAAGACATGTTCAAACTAAAAGCTTTAATAGATTCATAAAAGTTCATATGTATCTATAAATGTAGTGGATCAGATTAAATAGTTCATACAATATTTATTTTAATATTTTCAAAACCATTTATTTGGTTTATCTCTTAATAAAATAATTACTACAACATTTTTGTATAATTATTTAATATAGTGATTTGTTGCATAAAAATTAAAACTAAAATCCTATGATTAAGATAAATCTATTAAATTTCACAATAATACTTTTACTCTAATTTATCATCTTAAAATGACAATATGTAAATTGTTATATTTATTAAATTATGTAGGTGACAACTTTGGCATCATTTAAAATAAAATACTATAAGTGTCATAATCACTTTTATAAGGCTCCAAACTATCATATATTAGGTAATTGGATGATTAAGGTGTATATATACACTACCAATAAGTTTTGGTCAGGTTGTTGGACTTTTTAATGGGTATTATTATTTCAATGAAAACTATATTACTTATTTTCCACTTAATAAATAATTTTTGTATCATTAATGTATCACCATTAATGACAATTATTTAATCCCTAAAAATACTAAATAAATTATCATGATGTAGATAATTTTATTATATTTCTATATACTATTCATGTTATATGTGTTATGATGTTTATCACTAAATTAAAATTATTATACTTATAAGATTTAAGAGAGTGACATGTTGTCACATTCTTTGGTTTTAATAATAATTAAATTATTTTCATGGTGAAAAGTCCATAATATGAATCTAATCCGACCCTTAGGTTATATGGGTCTACCTTTAGCCATCCAATAGAATTTTGGCATGTGTTAGGGTAATTTTATAATATTATATTTACCCTTAATTACCCGATTTATCTTTAACTATGGTAAATAAAATTTATCGTAGTTACTATTCATAATTCCAAAATATAAAAAGTAGCTTATTAACATAATTTGGACCCACTGATTCCAAATATGGAATCCATTTTTCCAAATTCAATACACAAAATTTGCAGAAATTAAATTAAAATTATTCCCGTTGTCGAAAGAAAAAGGGTTTTTTTAAAACATTGCAAAAGATTGAATTGATTTAACCTACGAATTTAATGTAAAATCAATGATAATGACATACATTATATTAAATGGTAAAAATATATTATATTTATACTTTAAAACTATTAAATATTATAATTTAACCATATAAATTATTGCGATGAAAAAAGTTGTTTTTAATTAAAATATAGCATGTTTTTACTATTCATCAAAATATGAAAGTTACCAGAATAATATGAAAAATTTATCCAAAGTAAATTTTTCTTTCTTGATTCCAAGGAAGAATTTTATTTTGTCAAATTTAACTTATAAACATGTAAAAAACTATATTTAAAGTGGGTGAGCCATCAAAAGGCGGCAAAACTGCATTTTTTTAAAAATACTTATTTTACCCAAAAAAATTATTTTGTTCTTATACCATGTTCTAGAAAATGTGTAAGATTAATAATAATGTTATAAAATTCAAAATTTAGTTAATACTATTCATAACGGCTAGTTTATAATAATATTATAATAATATTTCGTTGTTTAGTAAAACTCGATATTGCATACAACACAGGCTATCGAGGAAGGTCGCGATTGCGTGTAATGCAAGCCAAGTCAGGGTTGCGTGTTGTGCAAGAATCCTTCGTTTTTTCATATAACATAATCCAACCATATTTCATTTATACATTGAATATATATATATACTCAATGTTGCGTAAAATAACTATTATCAAAATTGTGTGTAACACGATCCAAGAATAGTGTTGCGTATACTGCAAGCTAATACAGTGTTGAGTATAGAGCAAGGTAATCTTGGTGTAGCATAAAACACATGACATTAATGAAATTAAAAGAATATTTTTCATAAAATATCAGGGTGTTACAATAGGTATATAGATACATGTGTTTGATGTATATCATTCTATATCCCATTATATAATGATATCATTGATGCATTTTCTAGAGGCTAATATTTCCATACACTTATTAATTATTAATTTCAAATTTGTTATTTATTATACAAATTCATATGGAGTCATTCTTTATGGTTAACTAAATAGTGGATAAGTTTAAATTAGGGAGCTTCACTAAAAAGGATTACAATTTTTATACATCAAAATTTTTTGGATGGGGATTCATAATTTATTTTATATTATTTGAGACTATGTTATTTTAATGATATATTTGTAAAAAACTTCAATAGATATCCAAAATGGGTTTTTGATCTGCTTTCCAATGTTATTTTATATATGAAAATATTTGGGGAAATATGTATCACCCTTTCTCGAGGCCACTCATCAGTGTCGTACTGAGGGTGTCGTGTGGCCTCATGAACACCTCTCCATGAGAAATAGTTTTTTATCCTTTGCTGAGAACCTAATCCACAGAATAATTATGAATATTCCATGAAATCATATATATAAAGTTGCTATGAAAATAAAAAAAAATATCCATCACATTATCTGAGTATGAATAATAAAAAATAAATACATTTTCATATATAATGTCTCACATGGAAAAAAATATTCAATCATACATTAATCACCCAGTATATCAATCCCAAATAAAAATAAAAATAAAATAAAACACATGAAAATAATCCCAACTTCCATCCACAATCCACACACACCCTGTCTCTAAAACACATCAAGATGCAAGACCCCAATCCATGTCACAAAATTTTATCAACCTTGAAGTATAAAATAGGGTATTCAAAAAAAACCAAGGTTCCTATACACATTTTGAGAAAATCATATCAATAGGGTCTCACAAATTTACCCAAGTATACTCCATTATATACACATATTCATGATGGAAAATGAAAAAAATCACACAAGTACCTTGGATATTGTAGGAAACCCAAACCACCATGATACCCTATAGATCAGGTAACCATGTGCTAACGATGCCTCCAATGAACCCAGTCATATATATTTATTCACCATTTTAGAATTCACATCATTATCTCATTGTGACACTATATTTATTCCCAACCCATAACTAAAGACTCATTGTAGGGTATCACCCAAAGCCTCAACAAACTACCTGCAAACATTGGGCATTGTCATACATCAAATTATTAACCCAGTCACTAATCACTCTAGGTTAGATCCATCATTCATGTCTCGAATCACCCCATGAACAATACCCTAGGGAATTCCACATTCATGAACCAATCCACTCATAACAAGTTTCTCTGTTATCCATCATCCCACACCATCTCACTCAGTACATTGTCACATAGGCCATCCAACTTAAGCATACGGTTCCTTCCAGAACCACTACCCTATCACTTATTTTATCTCTTGGCTATAGAACACTGATCCAATCCCCCTTGTACAAGTTATTATATCATCAATAAATCCATTCCCTCTTACTTTGTGTGTGGAAAATTATGCTTTCTCAGTCAAGCATATGATTTATTAACCAATAACTACCATATCACTTAGGATAGAGACTAACCACATGTACACTAACCCATCTCCATAGACTCTGACTAAGTCACCTAAAAATTATTGATCCATGTAAGAAAAATAACTTTAGTGACCCAAAATATATATCAAATTTATTATATTGGATTTATATATAAGGGAACACATCACCAATGATTGATCACTTTAGTATTTTTGAAGAACCCAACATATACAAGATTCCAATTTTACATACAAATTTGAAATAAAATAGAAAATAAATGAAATATTTTACATCCTTTAGACCCAATAAAAGATTATTTAATAATATCATGAAGGAATGAAAAAATAATGATGTTCTGAAATCCTCAGTAAGGTATCCATATAGAGGATGATATCATGAGAAAATAGGGAATAATAATTATGGAGACGTAAAGAATTGAAAAAAAAATCTATTTAACAAATAAAATGGGAATGAAATTCATTCATTCTTAATATCAAAGTAAACAACTCATGGATTACAATAACTAAATTATAAATGAGTAAAATGTATTATATCATTCATGATAGTCTCATAGGTTATGATATCATATAGGGAATACCTTTTTCTGATATAATTTGATTCAATTTTTAGGTAAAAAACTTCATTTAATATTACTTCTCACGAAATAGTCTCATTCCACATCTACTACCCTATTATTTATGGTAGGCCCCAATCACATGCACACTGATCCATTCCCATAGACTATGGAGAGGTCACCTCAAGCAAGTCGACCCATATAACGATCCCAACTCAAGTAAACCTGAGTTAGTGTACAATTTATTATATTGCAATTAAAAACTATGGATCACATCACCATATATCAAATAGTTAAGAAGTCTTGAATATTTAGATAAAAATGATTCTCAGTTTACATCATAGATAATAAAAAAAAAATTAAAAAAAAATAAATATCCTTTAAAATTATTCAAATATTACATCATAATATCCTGTAGAAAGAGAAAAATATGGGTATCCAATATTATGAGTAATGGGTGAGTAAGGTGGTTGTTATAATAAGAGAATAAGGTATATTCAATAATGTAAGGAAAATAACTAAAAACAAAATCCATTTTTCAATAACATGATCAGTATATTAATCCATAGATAATATCAAATGTAATAATCTAATTTATATTAAAAACTAAATTCATAATTAAGGAAATGTATAATGATGGACATTATGATGTCTAACATTCTCACTTAAGGATGATCACCCTTCTTCAACAACTATTCTATTAGTCAGATTATATTATGGATATAGTACACAGAGGCAAGACACACCTATAAAGATATTCTATCATCCATAAACCCATGCCCCCTCACTCAATATATGATTTCCCAACTTTTATCATTCATGGATAGGGACTATTATACAACCATTACCCTATTAAAGTTTTTAGGGCAAAAAAATATGCACACCGACCCACACCCACATAAAATAGGGATGTTACCTCAAGTGTATAGATCCATGTAACAACACCAATTCTCATAACCCAAATTTATTATCTAATTTATTATGTTGTCAGAATATAAAAATGATAAAATCAATAATAATCAATCATTTTTTTAGTTTTGAAGAACTGTATACATAAATGAACTCCATTATACATTGGAAATAAAATAAAACAAATAAAAAAGTAAATATTATACATCCTTGAAACTCATTCACTGACTCTCTCATCATATCTTGGTAAAAGGAATGAAAAGTATGTGTAAGACCAACTAATTAGTATGGTATTTGTACAGTATTTTATATCATGAGTAAATATGGGGTAATTAATATGATAAAGTAAATAATTGAAAACAAATGTTTTATAGTCAATAACATGAAAATGAAATCCACCACATATAATATATAATTAAAAATATCATGGAAAATAATAACTTAATTATCAATGAAGGAAATGTATTATGTTGTATGAAATGATCTTAGACATCAATACATCTTACCATAAAGTCCTTAAGAAATGATTATTTAACTCCACTGATTGTTATAGACCATAAAAAAATTTAATAAAACCATCCAACTATTGTTTCTCCTGAGACATTTCAATGCATTCTGAGGAAAGCAAATAATAAGACCAAACAGTGACTACATGTCCAACACAATCCTCATATATTAAATGATAAATTTAATTAAAAAAATCATGTCAATAAAAATCTATATTGATTAAAGAATACAAAATATCAATATTTCCCTTATCAATCACATAAATTCCAATGTAAAATGGTATATATTGAAATTGTATACTATTTAGGTATAATAATACCAATTATACAAATAACATGGATATATTTGTGAAATATGGTCATAATAAAGTGAATTTTTAATAGAATGTTAATACACAAAAAAATAAGAGTTCAAGATGACCATAAATTCATAAAAAATATAGGTTTTATAATAAAATCAAGTATATTATAAGATAGAATAAAATAGAAGTGAAACATTTAAAATAATCTTTCATTAACATGTTTTATTTTTTAAATAATTGAAATATTTTAAATAAGGTAAATATCATAAAAAGGTGGTGGTTGTGGTATATGTTTTTAACTCTATTTACGTTTAAAAGAAACATTAGTTATGATGTTTCATAAGGATATTTAAAAATGACCCATTTAGAAAAAATACCAACAAAACAATTAAAATATTTTATAAAGTCATTTATAATATGAAATTTCCTTAATAAATTATTTCAGTTAATAAAGTGTAAATTTGTAAAACAGTTTGGAAAAATATAGGCATGGTAGAAAAATATTACTCATCAAAATTTGAAATAAGATTTTTTTCTTTTAAAAATTTATTTTCATGAATCTTGTGATAAATACACGGAATTCATTCATAAAAAATGAAATCTTCTTAAATATTATAAGGATAATAAAATAGATAGTGTTTATCAAGTATATATTGTACGATTCATTTAACGAAAAATTTAAGTAATCCCCTAGATGATATTGAAAAATAAATTCGTACATATTTAGTAACCATTATATTGTGTTCAAATGAAATTGTAAAGTTGAATTTAAACATAATTGAATATGGAAAAATATATATTTCTGTTAAATTAACCAATGTATTGTATATACTACACAAAAAATATAATAGTTTCATAATACAAAATATGTCTCAAATGAGTTGAAAATAAGACAAAATCTCGTAACACTTTTATCCATATAGTTTAAAATACATTAAAATATTCTCTAGTAAATATATATTTATTATAAATACATTCATAAACTATATAAAAGTTTATAATATAATATATTATGCACTTATATCATCTTACCACTTTTTTGTTAAAAATATTTCACTATTATCATTGTTTTCGGTGTTCACTACATTTTTTTTCATTGTATGTTTTGATTTAATGTCATGGTACATGTGTCTTGAACATCGACTATCAGATATATAATTTTAATCATGAAATAAAAATCCTACCTAATAATTATATAAATATTTAATATCATCCATGAAAAGAGGACATGAAAAGTGAATAACATCACTTTGAGGATGGTGTAGTCCAAACAAACACACGAGAGAAATTGTCATTTTTAAACATGGATAAGTGTATTAAAGTAGATGTGATAAATTTACACATTCCTAATTATTTCAAAAATATATTTTATACAAATTAGTTCAATATTTATAATCATCAATATAATGTGGTTATGAAAAACAAATTACATCATTATATGGTGATAATAGTTCATATGTAAACACAATCGATGTTTCCAATTTCAATAGCATAAAAACAATGTGTCAAAATGTAACCCATTATCATATTTCGGATACTATATTCATTATTTTATGATGGTCATAAGGTATTAATGATTACCTATTTTTGTGGAACAATATTTATATCTTCAATTGAGGACATTATTGTGGTTTTTAGGATAAAAAATGCATATAAGACATGGATAAGGATGTTAGGAAGTGATTTTAACATGTGGTGGTTATGGTAAAGTATAGAAACGAATAGTTCTCATACATATATATTATATATTATTATAAAAATATTTACGACATAACATAATGATCCGTGCCAAAATCCTATTGGTCAATTTCCTTTGGAAACATGGATACATGGACAACTAGTTCGTAAGTGTACTACACGATCACCAAATAAAGAATTAATAAATATAATCCTTCATTGAAATTTCATACAGAATAAAATTATTCATAAATTGGGGAAATTAAACATAAGAAAAGTCATCTTATATGTAACACCCCGACCTCAGTTACCCAGAGTCTATGGATTATATTAATACATTGGCACGATTACAAGGAATCAAGTCCCGAAGGACCGATCGGTTTATCAGTCTTGGAAAATATATTACATATATTAAAATTACATTAGAATTTCAAACATAAAACACAGCGTAAATAGTTCTTTGAGAATGCCATTATTCCCTTTAGCTTAACCCTATATATCAATCACAATACACTTCTTGGAATCTTGGGAAAAATAAAACATAGAATGGGGTGAGCTCAAAACCTCAGTAAGGGTAAGAAATACAGTGGAAAATGACATAAATATTATGCATGGTGAATAATTGAAACCAAATTCCTTTAACAATAATAAACATGAATACTTTTATGTAAATAATATGAGTTTATTAAATAATTCAATAATAAAACATAATCATGGGTATTCTTCTAGTCGAATGACCACATGAACCATAAATATTATTTCCATAATGAGGGAAAGTATAAATCCAGACATTCTAAAACATTTTTTCAAGGCCTCATCCAAGACATCTAAAATTATTAAGGCCTCTTCCAAAACCATAAATCAAATTGGGAAAGGGCCTCAAACAATTCCACGTCTAGTTGTCTCATGAGACCTATCGATGCATCGAGGAGCTATGGTAGGATTCACCCGTCACTTACTATGTCCAATACATTCCTCATATGAAAAGGTTGAAACATAACATAAACATTCGTATAAGAACTAGGATACGAAACACCAATACTTTAACCATAAACCATGAATTGTATAAAAATAAAACATCCATAGTCAAACAAATCACAAAGCCTTCAATAAAATATGAAAGTTTTGTATCATAATAAATCAACATCAAAACAAGTTTAAAATCCATTAAAGGATTTGACATAGATGGAAATTATTTGTATAACTCTTTTATTTAAATATCCCTTTTCATGAAAACATTTAAATCTCACAAAATTTAGAAAGGAATAAATTTAAATAAATTTTTGAATCAAAGTGTCCCATACCACTTTGAATCATTTTAAAGTAATTTAAATTTTAAAACAATAATGTTACTTTAAATAAATCCTTAAAACCTTTTTGAAAACATGGAAATTAATGATAACGGTTTATAAGAATAAATCTTAAAACATTTAAAACTATGTAGACATAGATGAAATCAAAACTATTTGAGAGAAATATCTCTTTTTTTGAAATCATTGAAGAGACAAATAATTATAAAAGAAAAAATTTACATTGAAAATATTATTATAAGCTTGTATGGGAATCTTATAAAATTTTATAATGTCGGAAAATAGCCGCACCCACCGTATAAGATAAAAAAGAATACATTCTTACGTTAATTTTGTCGAAAAGGTTTAAAAGGACCTTGTTTGCAAAATGAAAGAAAGATTCCATTATAAACATTGTATAAATAGTAAACAAGGGTATAAATGACTTTAACCCATAGTCTATAAAATAGTAATAATGTTTTGAAATGCATTTTTAAGTAACATGGATGTGGATGATAAAGAGGTTCTAGTAGATAATTACATATAAACAACCTCGGATAATGAAGAGATTGTGAAATAAACCCTTACCTTGAACTTTTACTTTGTCGAGGGTAGTTTAACCACCTGTATAATGGTGAAATTATTTTTATTAAATTATACATGAATCATATACATTAATATGATATTATATATGATCATTTAACATTGCTTTGTTAATAATATCTAACTATTATCTTCGTTTTGGGTGTTAACTTACTCGTTTTCATTTATATGTTACAGAAGCCATAATTTTTATGGATAGGTTGTATCTTATAAATATCCAGAATGATATAAAGTCCTTAAACATTATTTTTAATCATAAAATTAGAATTAGACTTGAATGGATATAGTGGGGAATGAATCTAATCGCGTTCGTGGAGACGGTAGTCTGTACGTACGCACGAGCGACAATATCGTTTTTTTGATTTTAAAATAATATATAATTGGATGGTATATCATATATATATAATCCTTATCATGTTGTATTTATTATTTACATCAAATAAACATCATTATTATACCCATCCAAATAATAATGTATTGAATAACAATTACACCAGGACGTGGAGACAGTAAGCCGTACGTACGCACGTATGGTGACATGTCATTAAAAGGGTGGATAGAATAATGAATTTGGTTGTAACATATTTATAATAAAATCACAGTTTATATAAGATACTAGAGTTATTATTTTATAATTTAAATAACAAAGAAAGAAGAATTGGAAGAAGAAAGGAACTTGAAAGAGGGTGGTGAAATCCTTACCTCTTCTTCGGCTTCTTCCTTTTGATTTGATCAAAAGGGCTCCTTAGGTTGGATTTCTGATAAAACTAAGGAATCTAGGTTTAAGAAAGGGAAGTTTAGAGGATATTTGGGAAGGTTTTGGCCGAACCAAAATGCTTTTATGTTATGAATAATTTGTTATAATTGGTGTTCTTTTATAAGGGGGAGGAGGGGCTCTTTAGAAAAAACATAAAGTATTATTTTATAATAAATTCATATTCGGTTTTTAATGGATCAAAACTGGATTATTTAAATTCTAAGTTAGGTATGATTCGGAAAACACTCAACCAATAGGTTTTAGACAGGTTTGGGTCACTATATTAACCTTATCATTTATATTTATCTCTTAGTAAATTAGTTTGACATTTATCATGTCTCTTTGTATTATTATATTATATAGTTAAAAAACATACTACATACTTCCAAAAGACACCTAAGTAGTCCATTAATGATACCCCTATCATTATATAATTAATTTGGCCTAACATTAGTTTTTTAGGAAAATTATCTCAATTTATAATATAATATTTATTTTAAAAACTCCTTTCTGTCAATTTTGACACTATTTAATAATTGATTTTTGTTAAAGTCATAAAAACTCTATTAATTCAATAAAAAATTTATTTAAGCAATACTACCATGTCATATTTACCAATAAAAGTTTTTTATGTCACCAAAACATTCAAAGTATATTTATTTTAACATTTATAATACTAATTATTTTATTCTTTCATTAGTAAGGAAAATACTACATCATTATTGTGTAATTAATAAATTTAATTATTCAATGTATAAAATTATAAATAAAATACCACTATGTAGGAAATATTTTTATATTTCTAATGAATATTTATACTAGAAAATAAAACCTATATAACCATATGTAAAAATTGTTTTGCTAAACGATATATGCTTATGTCATTTTTGTATTCAATTTAACTTAATTAATATAAATTGTCATTATCACTTACAAGTGGATCCATGGGGTCCCAAAATCGACCCAAATATTCCCATGGTCAAATATGTATCAACCAATTGGGTTAGGACATGTTTTAGGGTAATGTAATATTAATATAATGTTATTTTTTACCCTTATTTATCGGATTTACCCTTTAACCACGACAAATAAAATATTTACCGAAGTAATTATTCAAAATGACTAAAAATAAGAGTTAACTATTTACAAAATTTCGGCATACTGATTCTAAATATGGAATCCATTTTTCCAAATTCAAAACACCAATGTGGCATAAATTAATTTAAAATTAATTCCCGATGTTAAAACAAAAAGCGTGTTTTTAAGAAACAATAACTATCAAAAGATTAAAACTTATTTATGTCCAGTTGATATGTGAAATTATGTCCAATTACCAACAATGAATTAAATGGTAAAAATATATTCTAAATATACTTTAAAATCACTAAAATTCATAATTTATCACTATGAATTATTTTGATTAAAAAAGTTGTTTTAAAAAAATTTAGTAATTTTCACTATTCATCAAAATATGAAAGTTATCAAAACAGTACCGAAAACTCACACTAAGGTAAATTTAGATATTAAAAATCCAAAAATGAAGTCCATTTTGAAAGATAAACTGTATAAAATTTCAAAAAGTGGGTATTACTATTCATAACGGATAATTTGATTGGTTGTGGTGTGTGTTAGAACTCGAAGTTGTGTACAACACATGCTACCGTATAATTCAAAGAGAAGCGTACTGTGGAAACTTGGGGTGTTAAATTCTCCCCTCCTTCAATAAATTGCATCCGCCCAATTTATTCTGGGTATTGGAAACTTGGGGTTGACATTTCAAAAGATCTTAGTTGAAATCCCACATCGAAAAATGGATTAACGAGGCCTCTATTTAAAATAAAGAGAGGTAAGTATGATTGTTACCGAAAATAACACATACTAGGGTTCAATGTAGGAAAACATGGATATGGAAGATAAATATAACCATCCATATCTGATGGAGAGTTGTAGAGAACATGGATATGAAAAGGCCAACAATCACAAAGCCATAAATTTGTAAGGAAGTTAAACAGAATGAAGATCCTTTTTACCATGTAATAACATGTGAATACCTTCATCATGTATTATTTTGAAACATGGAAACATCCTAAATTACCATAAAACCTTATTGATTACATTCATGCTCCTTTATTATTTATAGAATACTGGATATACCTCTTCAGGAAAAAAATGTTGTAAACTCTAATAATGAAAAATCATTAATCAGTTTCAATGTAGTCAAGAATATCCAATATAATTTATTCAAATCAACCATCTCTTATTCCAAAATCACTACCTCATTATTGTGAACATTTTAAGGATTACCTTTCCATCAACCATGTATTTTACCAAAAGTTTATCTTACTATTTAAGTCACATTTCATAGAATTATATAATCTCAAATCCTCAATAAAATAGTACTGTAGAACAATCCTCATTTATCTCCAAAATTCATATAACCAGTATATTGTTGATACAACACTCAAATGAAATAATCCTATAATAAAAACATAAAAACACTAGCCATTCTTCTTCATCTGAGGAAGTATCATAACTAAATTATTATCTAATAGAATCATTTGGGGAATACTCTGATGATTTGGACATTGGTTTGCGTAGTGTCCCAACTCTTTATAGACGAAGCATTGTACATTTGAAACCTTTTTCTGACCCTTGTAGTCACGTACTTGGTTTCCTTTTTTCTCCACACATATAACAAACTCCCATTCCATTCAGGCAAGTTCTAGGGTGTTTCTTCCCACAGTTATCAAATATGGGGAAATCCTTCTTTACCGTCTCTGCTTTATCTATCCTTTTCTCTACCATCATTTTCTTCTCTGTCTTTCCTTCAAATCCATAGGACTCCGAGAATTATTTACTTATCTTATCAACACAAGATACTATTTCTTCAAATGATGATAATATGTGGGAGACTATTTCCCTTCTAAATTCTGTCTTAAGACCATGAAAGATAAGATATTTCTTACTCTTTGGATCATGCATATTTTTGGAGTTCTCATTAAGTCTACTGGGCTTTATTTCTAAACAATGGCATAAAATATGTGAGTTTATGAATTGCAATGAATAACACCAAACTTGTAAAATACCTAACGTAAATTGAACAGATTATGGATATAATCCATAATCATAAAAATGTTTTCATTGAGGAAGTATATACTCACAAACCCTTCATAATGGTTTCTAAATAAAAGGAGAATTATCCTAATCATATCCCCTAGGAGTGTTGTAACCAAGAGTGAAGCAATGGCCTTTGTCAGGCACTAGTTCCCGTTCAAATCTAGCTCAAAGCGATGTTTTCGGGTTTTAACCCTAGGTACATCTGTTCCAGATCCGTCTCTACTTTCTCATAGCCAGACATGGATGTATTTATTGGAAAACTCACAAAATTATACAATACCAAAATTATAGTAAGTACTTCTATTATAATCCTCAAAGTATATCGTACGGCTATATTCTATAATTAGGGTTTATCTAAATATATTTTCCAAGGTTATCGCTAAACTTCCTCCGAAACCAATAGTAACGCCTCGACCCCAGTTAGCTGGAGTCTCAGCATTATTTTAATTCATTGGCATGATTACAAGGAATCAAGTCCCGAAGGACCGATCGGTTTAGTTGGCTTGGAAAATAGAATACATATATTAACATTACATTACAATTTAAAACATAAAACACAACGTAAATTGTTCTTTGAGAATACCATTATTCCCTTTATCTGAACCCTGAATATCAATCATAATACACATCTTGGAATCCTGGGAAAAATAAAACATAGAAAGGGGTGAGCTCAAAAGCTCAGTAAGGGTAAGAAATATAGCGGAAAATGACATAAATATTAAGCATGGTGAATAATTGAAACCACATGGCTTTACCAATAATAAATATGAATAATTTTATGGAAAGAATATGAGTTGAGTAAATAATTCCATAAAAACTACATAATCATGGTTATTCTACTAGTCAAATGACCACATGAACCATCAATATTATTTCCATAATAAGGGAATGTATAATACCATAAATTCCCGAAAAAAATTTTCAAGGCATCGGAAAAGACATCTAAAATTATTAAGGCCTCATCTAAAACCATAAATCAAATTGGGAAAGGGCCTCAACCAATTCAACGTCTAATTGTCGCATAAGGCCTATCGATACATCGAGGAGTTATATCGGGATCCAACCGTCACTTACTATTTCCAATACATTCCTAATATTAAAAGGTTGAAACATAACACAAACATTAGTATACGAACTAGGATACAAAATGTCAATACTTTAACCATAAACCATGAATGGAATAAAAATAACACATCTATAGTCAAATATATCACAAAACCTTCAATACAATATGGAAGTTTTGTATCATAATAAATCAACATCAAAACAATTTTAAAATCCATTAAAGAATTTGACATAGATGTAAATGATTTGTAAAACTCTTATGATTGAAATATCCCTTTTCATGAAAACATTTAAAAGTCACACTATTTAGAAAGTAATACATTTAAAGGCATTTGTGAATCAAAGTGTCCCATACCAATTTGAATCATTTTAAAGTAATTAACATTTTAAAACATTCATGTCACATTAAATAAATCCTTAAAACCATTTTGAAAACATGGACATTAATGATAATGGTTTTGAAGAATAAATCTTTAAAACATTTAAAATGATGTTGACATAGATGAAATCAAAACTATTTGAGAGAAATATAACATTTTTTGAAATCATTTAAGAGTCAGTTAATTATAAAAGAAAACATTTACATTGAAAATATTCTTATAAACATGTATGGGAATCATCGACAATTTTATAACGGTGGAAAATTGCTGCACCCTCCATATAAGATAAAAAAGAAGACATTCTTACCTTAATTTTGTCGAAAAGGTTAAAAAGGACCTTGTTTGGAAAATGATAGAAAAATTCCTTTACGAACATTTTATAAATAGTAAATAAGGGTATAACTGAATTTAACCCATATTCTATAAAATAGTAAGAATGGTTTGAAATACATTTTTAAGAAACATGTATGTGGATGATAAAGAGGTCCAAGTAGATAATTACGTATAAACAACCTCAGATAATGAAGAGATTGTGAAATAAAACCATAACATGTACTTTTACTTTGTCGAGGTAAGTTTAACCTCATATATAATAGTGAAATGATTGATATTAAATTATACAACAATAATATACATTAATATGATATCATATATGATCTTTTAACATTTCTTTGTTAATAATATCTTTGTATTATCGTCGTTTCGGGTGTTAACTTACTCGTTTTCTTTTATATGTTACATAAGCCATGTTTGTTATGGATAGGTTGTATCTTATTAATATCCAGAATGATATCAAGTCCTTAAATATTATTCTTAATCATTAAATGATAATTTTACTTGAATAGATACGATGGAGAATGAATCTCATCGCGTTGGTGGAGACGGTAGTCCGTACGTACGCACGAGGGACAATATCATTCTTTTGATATTAAAATACTATATAATTGGATGCTATATCATATATACAGAATTCTTATCATGTAATATTTATTATTTACATAAAATAAACATCATTATTATACCCATCAAAATAATAATGTATTGAATAACAATTAAACCACGATGTGGAGACAGTAAGCCGTACGTACACACGTATGATGACATGTCATTCAAAAGGTGGATAGAATAATGAATTTGGTTGTAACATATTTATAATAACATCACTGTATATAGAAGATACTGGATTTATTATTTTATAATGTAAATAACAAAGAAAGAAGAAGTGGAAGAAGAAAGGAACTTGAAAGAGGGTGGTGAAATCATTACCTCTTCTTCGGGTTCTTCCTTTTGATTTGATAACATCGGATCCTTAGGTTGGCTTTCTGATCAAACTAAGGCCTCTAGGATGAAGTGAGGGAAGTTAAGAGGATATTTGGTCAGGGGTTGGCCTAACCAAAAGGCTTTTAAGGTATGAAGAATTTGTTAGAAGTGGTGTCCTTTTATAAGGGGGAGGAGGGGCTCTTTAAGAAAAACATAAAGTATTATATTATAATAAATTAATATTCGGTTTTTAATGGATAAAAACTAGATTATATAAAGTATAATGTGGAAATGGGTCCAAAACTACTCATCCAAAAGGTTTTAGAGAGGTTTGAATCACTATATTAACCTTATCATTTATATTTAACTCTTTGTAAAATAGTTTGACTTTTACCATGTCTCTTTGTATTTTTATATTATATAGTTAATAAACATACTATATACTTCCAAGAGTCCCCAAAGTGGTCCACTAATGATGCACCTATCATTATATAATTCCTTTGGCCTAACCTTACTTTTTTAGGAATATTGTGTCAATTTATAATATAATATTTGTTTTAAAAACTCTTTTATGGCAATTTTGACACTATTTAATAATTGACTTTTTTAAAGTCTTAAAAACATTATTAATTCGAACCAAATCAATTTAAGCAATAATACCATGTAATATTTACCAATAAAAGTTTTTAATATCATCAAAACTTTCAAAGTTTAATAATTTTAACATTTATAATAAATATTATTTGATTCTTTCATTTATACGGAAAATAGTGCATCATTATTGTGTCATAAATAAATTTAATTATTTAATGTCCAAAAGTTATAAATAAAATACCATTATTTAGGAAAAAAATTTATCTTTCTAATGAATATTTATAGTTTAAAATTTAACATATATAACTCTATGTAAAAATTGTATTTATAAAAGATATATGCTTTTGTCATTTTTGTATTCACCCTAACTTAATTAATATAAAGTGTCATTATCACTTATATGCGGATACATGGGGTCAAAAAATCGACCCAAAGATGACCATGGTTGGAAATGTATCAACCAATAGGGTTAGGACACGTTTTAAGGTAATTTAATATAATTATAATATTTTTTTGTACCCTTATTTACCGGATTTACCCTTTAACCACAGCAAATAAAATATATACCGAAGTAATTATTCAAAATGTCAAAAAACAAGAGTTATCTATTTAAAAAATTTGGTCATCCTGATTCCAAATATGGAATCCATTTTTCCAAATTCAAAACACAAAAGTGGCAGAAATTAATTTAAAATTAATTCCCGTTGTCAAAAAAATGCGTGTTTTTAAGAAACAATAACTATCATAAGATTGACATTTGTTTATGTCCGGTTTAAATGTGAAATTATGTCCAATGACAAACATTGGATTAAATCTTAATAATATATTCCAAATATACATTAAAATCACTCAAATGCATAATTTATCACTATTAGTTATTTCGATTACAAAAGTTGCTTTTAATAAAAATTTAGTAATTTTCCCTATTCATCAAAATATGAATGTTTTTAGAAAAGTACAAAAAATTCACCTTAAGCTAATTTAAAGATTATGAATCAAAAAAGGAAGTCCATTTTGAAGGATAAAATGTATAAAATTTCAAAAAGTGGGTATTACTATTCATAACGGCTAGTTTGATTTGTTGTGGTGTGTGTTAGTACTTGAAGTTGTGTACAACACATACTACTGTACAATTCAAAGAGAAGCATACCGTGGAAGCTTGGGGTGTTACATTGGATGCTCAGTAAGGGTAAAAAAGAGTGATATCACCAAAACATGAGTATTAGGTTATAAAAAAAAGATAACAACACTTCACAACCATACCATGAATATAAGAACATTAAATCGAGTCATGGATAAATATGTATAGTTCATAATACATTATTTATAATCAAATAAAATAAAATAATTTAGGAGAGAATAATATTGGCATATGACATAGAATTTATGGCATACACGTAATAATAAAAAATAATATGTTAGGGATTCCAACCAAGACATTCATAACATGTTAGGATTAGGATATATACCCACGTACCATATTCAATCTTTTTATATCCTTTGATTCTCACACATTTTAAATTCAAAAAACCTCTCATGTACCCTGCTTTTTGGTCTAGGGATAACCGCTCATGTACCCTCTTTCTCCAGGATTACGATAACCTCCTATGTACAATTTAATCTCATAGAACATTCAACATTACCCAATTAATTTTATGGATATAAAATTCTAGTACCACCCATCACATAATAAATATATTAATCAATTGCTCCATAAAATTATTCATCTTATCATAAAAAATTAAAAATAAATGGGTTTTATTAATATTTCATCATAGCATATCATGTTAGAAAGAAATGAGTTTCCTAAAAATCTGTAATCATAATAATAACCCATCAATATAAAGGATAAGGATGGTATCGTTATATTATATCTCTAATAAATCATAAAATACATACGAGGATGTAGTAATTAATGGATTGAAATACCATAAAAAGATCATTAATAAAATATTTAGGAAAATATCCTTTCTATTTTGAAATTAATACTTTAAAATATAAAAAATTTATAAATATTAAAGGGAATAATTTATTTGATAATTTAATTTTAAACCTATAATGGAATAATAAAATCATTGAGCAATAAGGATGGTGAGAAAATTATATTTATGTTGGGTAAATTATAAAAATATTCCTCTCAAATTTTCAATAAAAAGATAAAATGCTCTATGTTTTCAAAATAGTAAGAATATTCCTTTTAAAACATTTATTAAAAACTAAAAAAATGTTTAATCATTATTTAATAAATCATTGGATAATATTATAAATATTATTTAAAATTATTATGGAAAATATGAATACATAAGAAAAATATTCCCTGTCTAGTAGAAAAACAAATTCAGTCTTCCCAAAAAACATCTATTTGGTATCTTTGGTATTTGAAATAGGAAAATGAATTTAAAACATATAAATATCAAACATTATCATAGTATAATAAAATATATTTAATTTATGATAGAAATATAAAATAATTCTCCTAATGGTGACATAAACATAAACCATCCTGAATAATGATCAAATTATGAAATAAACCCTCACCATTGGGGTAACATTTGAGTAATAACACTACGGAAAAAAATAAATTAAAACAAGAGATTAAATAACAAGAATGTGAAGTGATTAATTATATATCATAACCATGGTGTAGTATATATACATCATAAAAATAAATATAATCATAATAGAAATTATGTCCCTGTGAAATGAAAATTGATATGAAAACTCTTACAAATATCATACCATTAAAGTGATAATTAATAAATGAATTCATTGTGTGCATGAAATTTGAATACAAATAAAATTAATATATAAAAATAAAATTAAAAAAATCTATTATACAAAAAATCTAAAAATACTAAATACAATCAATATGTAATATATCCCAATGGAAATAAATTATGTTATGAGATCACTTACCACATGATTAAACTAAATTAAAACCTTTTTTGGATCAAATTATATTATTTGAAACCAAAAACACTATTTTGTTTTAATTATTAAAGGTATACCAAGTAGTTTTGGAACTAAATACATCATTTAATAAAATTGGTGCATAATATTTATATATTCCCCAAATAAAGTATTTTGTGATTAAATCTCTCAAATCATGTATCGACTATTCCTGTATATGTTCACACCTCCTAAATAATAAATACAGTATAATTATAAATATATTATATAAAAATAAAAATAAATATAATTCCATATGTTATTTTTTATTAATATATTAAAAGTGTTAATATAAAAATTCTTTATTATAATAATTCTTTTGGGTGATAACCACTTCATTTTTCATGTATATTTCGGTTTCGTTATTATGGTCCTTCTAAATTGATTATAGTTACTGTCATGAACCGAATCTGGTCGCCACCAATAACCACACCAAAAATGGCTCGTGACAAGTCATGAAGGGTGTTCCCTATCCCCATGGGCTGTCACAAGTGCCTGGGTATCATTTATCTTGGTTTGGGAATGATTTACCTGGATATGTATACAAAAAACATCATAAACATTTGATAAACTGAATCTGAAAAATTCATACCAAACAAGGATTAAACAAAAATCTATAATAGAATATATAAGTTAAAATTCACTAAAAAAGATCAAAAAAAATAAACAACATAAAAATAGACCTAAGGACTTCACATGATAAGAGGTCATCACCCATAAGCCTTCTCCACAACTCCGCACCAAGGATGAGAACTAACACCCTGAACCGTCATCACCCATAGCCTTCCCTTTAAATTATTCAAGAATAAAATTTCTACTTACACACAAGGGGTTTAATTAGGGTTTGATACTAATCACAATAGGATACCACAAAACGATTCCAAATAGCATGAAATACTATTTGAAAAAGAAATAAGTTTTAATACACAAAGAAAAGCAGTGTTAACTTCCAATAAATGAAACTTTCAATTGAAAACAGTTTTCAAGATACAATTTTCAGAATGTTAACACATTTAAATATAAATGTTATATACTATAATTTAAATCCCAAACAACCCAAGGGAAGGTATAATACCAAAAATATAGTGAGAAACAAAATCAGAAATACTCCAAGGCACTAGATAGTCTCAGGCCACATGTATATCATACCTCAGTGTAATGTAACCAAATTAAAATCCTTTATCATGCATGGTGCACTAGTAGGGAATATACCCAGTACCTAGTGGTCCCCAATAATCATCCACATAGTTTAGTTAGACATGTCGTTATCCAAATGCTAGGTGAAACAGAGACAAAACCCTTCCGGTACACTAGCTGTACTTGTACACATCTGCCCCACCTAGGTACCCGAGCTTCCCTCTTTCTGGTCAAACAATTTGAGCATGAAAAACATATCCATTTTCATTTGAAATACCACTTCTGGTCAAATACACCCAGTACAATACCTATCTCATTTTATATCCCTTAAAACACACAACAAACACTTTTATTTTTAACTAAACTATTTCTCAAAATCTCGCTTAGTTTTGCACACAAAACCCCTTAAGAACCCCATTTATACACTATTTGGACACTTGTAAGTCACAAAACATTAAATGAATCCCAATAAATTTTAGTGAAAACAACAGATAAATTTTAGGGCAACCCCATTTTAATCAATAACTGATAACTTTTTAGAACCTCCATTTTCACACAAAAGTGTCACCAAAATATCACTTCATTTACAAACACAATTAAAACACATTTTTCAATTAATAAAAAAGGAGATAGAAATCTTAAACAGTATTTTCAGACCTATTACAGGTCAATAAAAACAACTATGTATTTATAGGGTATCCAAAAATAAACCAATAAAACATTTCTTTGGAAAACCCCCAACTTCACACCAAATTGGCATTTAAAAATAAATTGCAATAAAAACACCACTAAAACTAATTTTTGTAGAGATAATTAAATGAGATAAACCTATAAATAGGATAAATATATCATTCTAATTCAAAATGATTTCATAAACATTAGAATCACCTAAAAAATCAAAGGAAACCCTTGTATCACTGTGCGAAAATCATATTGCACCACCATCGCACTAGGATGGACTTATATCAAACCTAAAACCACAAACATTGACCAATAAAACCCAAGGTTAAACCCTAGGATCGAAAACCTACCCCCTGGTGATTTTTAACTTCACATAAAATGAATGAAATTTCACTTAAAGGAATGGAAATAAGGAGGAAAGACACTTACTTGAGAATATTTTATGATTCTCCACCAAATACCCCTTCAAATGGGGTTCCAACGATGTTTTGAGAGACATGGAGGGATGAAAAGGATTTAAGGTTCAAATAAGATGAGGAAGGGTAAAATTAGAAACTAGAATGGAGGAAAAATAGTAATAATAGAGAGTGTTAAGAAGGAAATAAGTTACCTCTTCAAATATGGTCAATTTGAGAAATACTATGATGTTATGTACTAAATCATGATAGAAATGAGCTCCAAAGAGGGGAAAATGGAGGGGATCATGGCTGGGTTCATTGGTATTTTGTTACACTTAGAATCAACGAAAAATCCTTAAAATTTTATAATTTTGTAATTAAACATTATTTTTAAATTGGAAATGGGATTTCGTGCAGGTCCAATTCCATAAATAAAAACCCAAATCCACTATTACTATATATTACTAAAGGGATCGAATTGAAATCGTTTTGTTAACAGGTCAGGGGATGAATTTTAGTAATTGGAATGGGGGAAAAATATTAAAAATTAACATGTTATAAAAGACACAAAATTGGTTTTTAAATTTAGAAATGAGCTCATGGTTTGACCCAAATCATGATTACTCACCCTTTCCTAAATTTTTTTTGGGAAACACTTCAAACAATGAAAGAATGGAAATTAAAGGAAAAATAAATATAAAATAAGTAATGTATGTTACAATTATTTGTGCAATGAAAACTTTCCATCCCTAGAAATCCACAACAAGACCAAATACTAAAATCAAACCCAACTGATAAACCCAGATGTACTTCTTTTCCAAGATTCACCCCCAAAGGAAAAAACACCTCCAATGATCAATTAAGGAAGGATTACTCTCACAACAAATACTTAAAACACATTCTTAAATTGATTAATCACATTCATAATTTATCCCAAAAGAAAAATTCTCAAATACTCACCAAACAAGGCCCAATAAATTCACCAAAATGAACAACAACTTCGAACAAGGTTACCCTTACCCTACTTTAACTAAACCATCGGGCGCTCTCCAATCGCAAAGTTTACGCAATGATTATTTTGGTAGCTAGAGGGCTCCAAAAAAGACTACCTATCACCAAGCCATGACCATGGATTAATCTGTGTTATTGGTATGGGGGGAATCAAATAGGCTCCCCAACATAAGAGGCAACCTATATTTTCCCAAGACAAAATCTGAACACTAACAGGGGGAGGCCCGAACGGACTCCCTGGTATAAGGGGTAGACTTCCATTAGAAATTTATGAAGGAAAATACTTGAGAATCATAGTCGGTATCTTCACCATGTGAACCAACCATCTTAACTGACCAGCATGGGCCTACACAGAAAGAGAAAAAAATTTAATGATTTGGGAAGGTTGCATGGTTAGTTCGCACGGTTTGGGAAACCGTGCACTAATTGTTTAGATCATTCTATCCACATGGATTTGTGGCACATGGTCACTGCTAATCATGCACAAACCATGTGCTCAGCCTGTCTAGCAAAATTTCCAACCATTCTACAAATACTCAATGAAAACCATAGAAGGAGGGAATAACATTGGGCGATGACATGGGTACAAGGTCCTCCACCTATTTCCACCGAACAGGAACAACAGAAAAAATATAAGGAAACTAGATGTTTAAATTCTTCTTATCTTTCATACTGAGGATATGACTTTGTACAAGGGTTGAAATGACTTTAGAATTTCGTTTAACTATGATATAGCTTCTCTCTAAGACCTATGGCACGAGCTCAAATGATTGAAGCATCATTAGCCTCACAGTTAGGCTTTGGAAACCCCCTAAATAGGGATTCTTCTTTTGGTGACACTAACAAGTACACCACAATTACCGATAAGTTTTCCAAGACATAACACATTCCAAACTCACTTTACCCTAACCTGATATTTCACTGAAACAAACATCCCACCTTGTTTCTTCAGGTGAGAAACAATAGAAATAAACCACAACTATACTCACCTTCCTCTAAAATATATGATTTTTATGTATTTATAAGGGATAAAGTATCCCAACATAACAGTGACTCTCAGAGGTTTTCACATCTTTCACCTTTACAGTCAACCAAGCACATGCCATCACAAGGCATCACTGAACATGACCATTGCAACTGATATACACAATGCACAGTGAGGGACCTTATAAAACATCCCCAAACAACACAAAATTATAGAATGTGGCCACAATATCATCTTACGACCATATTTCCCACACTGGTTGTTTAACCTAAACTCCTTCTTTGTAGAGGCTACGAAGAACTGAGAGGACCTCTTAGACACCATCAAGTTACTCATCCATGCTAACAACCCCAGACCACTTCCGCCTTCGGCGAATCAAGAAACATAAGAAGTTATGGTCTCCTTCATCCTACCACCATCGCTCTCCCACTACAAGAGGACACACAAAACCATGAACAGAAAGGGTGTAGACTCGATCTATAATTCTCGAGAAAAGGATTCCTTATATTGATCAAATAGAGGGTCTTCAAATGGTCAAACTATCTAGGTTGCACTTCAGTTGGGCACTAACCCTTAATAGGGCATACCTTATCCAATTATTGGACCCAAGGAACCAACCAAGATGGTTTGTTGGTCAAGATATACCATAAAACCGATCCAAACACATGAAGGGAACCACCATAAAATCATCCAAAAACATTTCTCTAAAGAGACCACTAACTACCCCTTCAACACAACTTACTGAGCAAACAAAAACCAAAATCACAGTTCAAACAGGAGGGGTTCGTGGACTAAAAAACATCCAACAACATCAAAATTTCCAAAATCAATTAATACACACCATCCCAAAACACTCATCCAGACATCAACCATCCATCATCCCATATAACCCCATGCCATTAACCATCCTAACACTAGTCACCCACCTATTATCCTTCGCAGTACTCATACAGTCATTCCATTAACCATTCATCAACCCATATAACCCCATGTTTGTTTCCTCTCAAGAAAAAAATTCCAATCATTAAAACAAAAAATCTTTCCACTTTTCAAAACCAAAAAAATCAACAAATACTTCTTTTTTCTCAATACCGCTAACCATGAAATCAATCCCAAAATACCGCTTACAAAAATTTTCAGAAAGGCACCATCATTCAAATGAAAACTCACTTTCAAGTCATACACATTAATTTGAAAACATCTCTTCCCATTAAAACACCTTTCAATAGTTTAGAAAACCTTATTTGTAACAGTTTTTTAAAACCAACATTAACATACTTATTGGTTTCAAAAGAGGCGTAAACACACCATTTTTTTAATTCAATAAAGAATTCTGAAATTTTACATCCAATATCTAAAAAATAAATCCCTTTCCTATTTATTTTAAAATCATTTCACAAAAACCATAAGCTTCTTAAAGCCATTTA
Organism: Viscum album; assembly: GCA_963277665.1. Taxonomy (NCBI): domain Eukaryota; kingdom Viridiplantae; phylum Streptophyta; class Magnoliopsida; order Santalales; family Viscaceae; genus Viscum; species Viscum album. Next base: position 469,292,008 of record OY728142.1, on the reverse strand, counting down.
ATTTTCACTTTAAAATCAACCATAGATGACTTAAAAACTAAAGGACATAAGACAATTTGAGGGGGTACTAGCTTCAGTTGGTGACTTGGAAATATTGTTAGAGGACATATTCCAATCACTTAACATCATGGAGAGTGTTATACGGAAATATCATTGGCTCCACATGGATTTATAGGCCATGAAAGCTCACTGAGACCATTACCCAACTCTCTTTTCATTTCCCCTAATCATAATCAAACCAAAAAAACCAATGGAATTAGATAAGTCCTGACCTCCCATGGTGACTTGAATTACATAATGAGGTGTGGTGATCAGGCACACTACCCATACCTGGAATTCCATGTCCCAAAAATCCTAACTCTAGACTATCCCCACTATTCCTCAAATAACATGACCCAATCAATTTACATAAACCTCTTTTGATACCATTTTGTCACAAACAGAATCCAGTCGCCACCAATAACATCACCAATCTGAGCCCCTGATAAATAATGATGGGTATTAACTATCCCCATGGGTTGGAACAAGTACTGGGGTATCATTTTTCATTTGTTGGGAATGACTTACCCAAATATATATACATAATACACAAAAAACATTTGGTAAAATGAATTTGAAAAATTCATCGAAAACAAGGTTTATAAATAAATCCAAAACTGAATAAATAAGTTTAAATGCCCTATAAAAGGTCCAAATACACAAAGAAACAATAGAAAACCAAACCCAAGGACTCCACATGACCAGGGGTCATCACCCACAAGCCGTCTCCACAACTCCATTCCAAGTATGAAAACTAACACCATGAACCTCCATCACCAATAGCTATCCCTTCACCTAAGTCAACCATAAAAATTTATACTTACTCCCAAGGGGTGTAAGTAGGGTGTGAGCCTAATACCAATATAATACCACTCCTATTAATCCAAAGAGAATGTAATAAAATGTAAAAAACAAGCAATTTTAATTCACAAAGAAAAGTAGTGATAAATTCCAAGAAATGAAACTTTCAATTGAAAATAGTTTCTAGCTAAAATTTTTAGAATGTTAACAAATTTAAATAGAACTATTAGACACTATAATGTACATCCAAAACATCCCATGGCTATGGAAAATACAAAAAATAAAGTGGGAAACAAAATGAGGAACACCCCAAGGCACTAGATAGTCTCGGGCCATATGTACCTCATACCTTAGTGTGATGTAACCACAGTAAAATCCATTATTGTGCATGATCCACTAGTAGGGAACATAACCAGTACCTAGTGGTCCCCAATAATCATCCACAAAGTTTAGTAAGAGTTTTACTTATCCAAATGCTAGGTGAAACAAGGACAAAACCCTTCCAGTCCACTAGTTATACTTGTACACATCTGCCCCACCTAGGTACATGGGATTTCCCCATTGTTCTCAAAAAATTATATCATGTAACACATGTCCATTATCTTGTAAAGTACCACTAATGGTCACATACACCAAGTACAGTTTCTATCTCATTTTATAGAACTTAAAACACAGAAATAACACTTTGATTTTTAACTAAACTATATCTCAAAATCTCACATTGTTATGCACACAAAACCCCTTAAGAACCCTACATAATATGTGCACACTTGTAAGTCACCAAAACAATAAAGGCATCCAAATAAAGTTTAGTGAAAACAAAAGATCAATTTTCTGGAAGATCCATGTTAAATAAGAAGTAATAACTTTATAAAACCTCCATTTTCACACAAAAGTGTCACCAAAACATCAGTTTCTTTACAAAAACCATTAAAACACATTTTTGCAGCAAAAAGGGGGATAAACCTTCTAAAAAATATTTTTAGACCAATTAAATTTCAATAAAAAAACTAAGTATTTATAGGGGATCCCCAAATAAACCAATTAAAAAATTCTTTGGAAAACCCCCAATTTCACAGAAAATTGGCATTTAAAATTCAATTGCAATATAAACACCACTTAAACTAATTTTTTAAGCAATCAATAAATTTGATAAACGTGAAAATATGATAAATACAGCATGGTATTACATAATTATTTCATAAACATTGGACTCACCTACCAAATCAAAATAAATCATTGAATCACCGTGCGAAAATCAAGTCACACCACCATCGCACCAAGAGAGACTTATATCGAACCTAAAACCATAATAATTGACCAATAAAACCCAAAGTTAAACCCAAGGTCTGATACCCTACCCCTTGGTAATTTGGAACAACCATGAAATTGAATGAAAGTTCATGGAAAGGGGAGGAACTACAGAGGAGAGACACTTACTAGAGATTCTTTCAAGTTCCTCCACCAAATCCCCTTTCAAATGGGATTCTAAAGAGGTTTTGAGTGACCTGGAGGGCTGCCATGGATTTTAGGATCGAAGAGGGTGAGAAAGGATCTAATTACGAACTATAATGGAGAGAAAATAGTAATAATTGAGAGTGTTAATATGGAAAGAAGTTACATCTTAAAATATGGTCGATATGAGAAACCCTAGGATGTTCTATACTAAATCGAGATGGAAACGAGATCCAAAGAGTGGGAAAGAGGAGGGGAATGTGGATGTTTTCAGTGGTCTTGGGTAACACTTGAAATCACCAAACTATCCTTAAAATTGAATAAGTTATTAATTAAAAAGTTTTTTTAAAACTGGAAAAGGGATTTCGGGATAACCCAATTTTTGAAATAAAAACCCACAACCACCATTATTATGGATTCCTAAAGGGACCAAATTGAAATGTTATTGTTAATAAGTAAGGGGAGGCCATTTTAGAATTGTAATGGTTTAAAAATATTAAAAACTAAAGATGTTATAAAAGAAACAAAATTAGTTTTTAAATCTAGAAATGGGCTCACTGTTTGGCCCAAATCTTGAAAGCTCACCCTTTCCTAAAAAAATCTTTGGAAATCCCAAAAACAAAGAAAGAATGAAAATTAAATGAAAATTAAATTTAAAAGTAGTCATGTCTGTGACAGTTACATAATTTATAGAATTTTAATAAAGGTAAAAATATCATATAAATTAATTATATATATATATATATATTTAGTTCTTAATAAATATACAGATAGGAAAATGAATTTCAACATTCATGGACATGGTAGGTGATATGTACACATAAATATTGATTCCATTTTTTTAAGGAAGGAATGAAATAAAGGTATATAAAAATTCACCATTGTAAACCATTTTCATATCATATATATCATATATAATCATGAAATATATCTTTATTACCATCTATGTCAAAATAAAATAAAAAATGTATCACATCACTTACTGGAGGTCATAATCCACACATACATATCAGCGACATTATCATTTTGCAATGAATTATAAGATTTAAAGGTAGATGTTATTTTATAATTACATAAGTATAATTATTTCATAAATATAATATATAAAATTTCAATACCTCATTATATCCAATAGTGAGAGACAATGATGGAAAATGAAATATGTCCATTTTAAAGGTGGTAATTCTCAATACACACGATGGATGGTTTTCAGTACAATTTTATGTAAGAGGATATATATATTGTTTTTTATAAACAAATATTAACAAATTTGTACATGGAAGGTATTTTTTTATTTAATCATAGTTTTAGTGTATATTAAGGAGCTGTAAGAATAAATAAAATAAAAATATGTAGTTAATAATGATACATTTTCTTCGAACAACCACTTTAGGTTTGAATAAAAATACACAATTTTAGGGTTTAAAAACGAGTTACAATAGTATATGGGAATTGAATTATGGATTTTTGTTTCAATTGGTATTGTTAAAACCAAAAGGATCATGATATGTGGATAGGATAGGAGAGGAGCTGTGCTTTCAAAAGTATAGGAGGGAAATTACATGGACATTTCCTAAGAGAATACAAATGTAATTCCCCTGAAAAATGATTCAAAATGGACATAGATTACCTGAAAAGGAAATATAAAGAATAATTTTATAAATCCAATTGAAAATATAAAAGATTAATTATAAAATAAACTATTATTGTTTAGTTTAACACTGCCTCACAGTAAACGCAGATTAACATTGACCACAAAAATCAATTTGTACAATTTTTACTATTTATTATGAAAAACATTAAGTTCAATTTTTAAAATAATATTAATTATGATGATATAAAATATGGATTCAATTTTAAAAAATTTATTTCATAGATGTGGTAGAATTTAATTAATTATTAATCTCACTAAGGTGACAAAATAAGTATTCATATGAAAACATTTTCATAGGTATAAAAGGTTGTCACATCAAAATCAATCTATATTTTTTCAATTGAAAAAAATATATTAATTATAACATAATTGATCTAATTTTATGTTTAAAACCATGTTAAAAAATGGAATGTTGTATGTTCATTTAAATAAAAGGCGATATTCATTAAAAAGTAATTATTTTATGAAAAGATTAAAAAATTCACACTATGATGATTTTTAAAAGTTGATTTAAATGATAAAATTCATTTTGTAAAAAATAATATTCTTAAAGTGGAATTAATTTTTTAAAATATGTGTGTAAAATAAGATGAAATGTATTTTTAGTAAAAAATATTGTTTAAAAAACATAAATCCTGATTTATTCTTATCTCATTCCAAGAAAAAATTAAATTGATGATTAAATATTTTATTGTATATATAATACAAAAATATTATTAAAATCATTCACCAATAATGGATAATTTAATTTATTAACATAAGAACACATTTAATGTATAAAATGGTTTTTAGAATAACATTTCTTTCTCTTCAAAATAATTTGTATTTTCATTTCTACTCAATTGTTATGAAATTAATTTTTTTTCATACATGTGAAATAAATATACTTTTAATAATTTATTTAGTTTTACTAATACTCCCCCATTAAATAACAATATGTTAATAATATTTGTATTTTCATTTAAACTCAGTGTTGTGTGTAACATATGTTATCAATGAAATTAAATTTATTTCACAGTCTATATATCATACAACATTATATATTTACATTATATCCACCTTAAAATGATTTTCACCCTTTAAATTCTATTACTCCAATAAAAACATATTAGGATACATCTACCTCACCATATCCCCAGGATCCCATGGTGATTTCCCAAATTAGTGGTTTTTCCACAAAACTTTGACCACACGAGTTATATTATTTCATATAACTTTCTCCCTATAACACAAAATTACTATCAGTTGTTCTTCATTAAAAAGATTTTACTCTATCCAAATGAACTCTAAATTCAGTATGTGTGAAGAATCAAGATTTTACTTCCTCATGAGAGATACACGGAACACAATGTGAACTTGTGAGAGGTTCACCAGGAGTACTTAGAAATAATTTATCATCCCCACTCAATCATGCATATCAAAAAGGCCAATATACCTAAGGATCTATTTTTCCTTCTTTATGAATCTCATAACGTTCATCCATGGTGAAATCCATAAACAAACCCCTCTTATAAACAATAGTTTCTAGATGATGATGATGATTATCAGCATAAATTTTCTGTCAAATATGAGTTGCATTGATGTGTTGTTGAATGGCTCCAAAATTCTCCTCTATTTCTTCATGCAGCTTAAGTATTAGTTCAAAAACTCAACTTTTTATCCATTTCTTAATAAATACTTCTCCATAATATTGAGGTAATCCTCAGATCCTAATTACATACAATATAATGTTTTAGTCTCTGAAAAATACCACATATTCAATGTATAACCTACAAAGGAGGTCTAGAGAGAAATATTTGTTAATAGAAATGATGTATGATGACTTTGTAAAGAGATTGACTGAAAGAAAAATATCATTATACCCTTTAAATATTGTAGAAACTTTGAATATAACATATATTATGATATTTTTACATTTCAATTCTAATATATGAAATAGTTTCAACATCCAATTAATATTTTTCTATTAGGATTTACTTGTTAACATATCAAGAGAAAAGATAAAACTTTAAAATATCTCTCTTCATGTCATCCAAAACAAAATACACTTTAAAAACTAAATATATATTGGAACTTCTGTGATAAATAGAGAGTGAAGAAATTTAATCTTCCATTAATTGATCCTTCAACGAATCTATTATGGATAGAACATATATATTGTTCTTAAACCATATAATTTTATAATAATCAAGGTTAAATACAAGAATATCTATCACTATAAACTACAATTCTACATCTCCAATATATGCCTCATTAATCCTCACATGGATAGATAGTTGAACACTCATCTAGGAAAGACAATATTTCTACGATTAATTCATGATTTTCATTATCTATCCTTTGAATATTTTGAAATATTAGATCTTTTTTATCCTTATAATGAATAATCATTAAAGAATTTTCTAATCAATACTTATTCCACATTGTTTTCTTTTCCACGGTCGTAATTTATTGAGAATTCATATTATTTAATCAACTAAAACTATATTATCTAGTAAATATTCATCTTTTATTTTTGAATATGTAATTTATAATTTTATAAATAGTTCATATATCACACATTTTACCATAGATATAATGCCTCCATATATTTAATGTAAATATTACAACAGGTAACTCTAAATCGAGAATTGGGTAATTTTTATCCCAAACCAACAATTTTCAGGAGGCATAATCTATAAAAAAATAATATTATATGAGAACGTATCCCAATACCGTATATTTATTCATTATTATAGATTAAAAACTATTCTACACTATATGGTAATGTAAGAAGAGTTGTATAGACTACCCTTATCTTCAAGTCCTTGACATTTTTTTTTGACATTCATTTTTAAAAAGTAACTTGGCTCCCTTTTAAATTCACTTGTTGAGTGTACTAGACAGTCTTGATTTATTCTACAAAATATTGTTGATAATTTAAATTCAAACAAAGAAATATTGGAATATCAGTTAAATTTTTTGGTATGATATAATGTTTAATAACATTGGTATTTGATTTATCAATATATATTCCCTCTCTGATGATTGTATGACCCAAAAATGAATCCTTGTGTAGTCAAAATTCTTGAGTTGGTAAACTTTATAGAATCTTCTCCTTCCTGAGGGTCTTTAAAAAAATTCTCATGTCATATTCATAGTAGTCGTTTCTCATTTAATATATAATAATATTTTCTATAAATACTGTATAAAATTGATCCATTTAATATCTAGAATCTCTATTTATTAAATTCATAAACATTGCAATGAAATTATTAAGAACAAATGGAATCAATATATACTCATAGATGATATACCTTGTACATAATATCATCATGGTTTTATCCACCTTTTCGACCCTCATTTAATGGTACTCAAAATGATGTTCCATCATTGAAATGAATTTATCTCCACATATTTGATGAAACAAGTTAAAAATAATAGAAGTTGATACTTTATTCTGATTACGATCTTGTTCAATTCTTGATTTTCAATGTAGAGTCACATAAATCGATCATTCAGTTTAATGTAATGAATAAGTTCATCCCAAGGTTACACACATTACAAAATAAATACATGTTCAATATTTTCCTGTAGATTCTTCTTTATTTCTTTCAACTCAATAGGTGCTTTTCTATATTCGTTCTTTGAAATAAGAATAACACTGAGAATAAATTTTGTTGATACTTTTACGTTTTGATTTGGTGGAAGACTAAATAAATCATCCAAAAAGACATTAAAAATAATTATTGCACAATATGAATATCTTTTATGTGTAGTTTATCTCAATCCAACTGAGACAAATACCCCCTTTAGAAAGAAATAAACACCCATAGAATAGATGTTATTTTCATAAAAAATTATTATATATCATCACATTGATACGGGATCAATGATTGGATTGTTATACCAAACGTGAGTTCCATTCCTTATAATGTAATTGGGGCTTTATGGGAAAAAATACAATCAATTGCAAAGATATCATCATATTCAACCAGAGGGAGAATAACACGATTTTCAAGAAACAAATTCCAAACAATTCAATTGGGGAATATTCATAGACTTGATGTGCGATCATAATATTATAAGTTATTATCATTACTAATTAATAATATAATCAGTGAGGATAGAATTTAAAATTCCTTGATAATTTTCATTATATAAGGAAATTCATAAAATTTAGAAACAATTGGGTGATTAAATATTTGAGCATACCTATTACCACCTCAAATTCATTATTCTTTCTATAATCCCAAACAAAAAAAATATGGACCATCAGAAATATTGGTTAAAAATGATAAATCATGAGAAATAATTCTTATGATATATAAATGCTGAAATATTATTTTAATACTATGAATCCTTGGTTGAAAATAGGCCTTTTATGGCCATCATCTTTTTAAATCCTTCACAATGGTTCATAAATAAATTTTGAATTAAGCTAACCATATTAGCTGAGATTGTCAACCCAAGTGTACAATAAGGCCTATTTATCATTCACCTAGTGGTTATAGATTCAATTCCAAATGATCCCTTTTGAGAGTTATTGTCCCTAGTTAAAACTGTGCTATATCCAAACCCACAAGTAATATAAAAACTAGAAATTGATTTCTTAAAAATAAATCCCATTATTCATTACCAAAGTTCCAAGACATTTTCTTATACTTTGAATTATCATTATGGTTCTCACTAAAGTATTATTGTCCTTGTTTTCTAAGGTTATATGAACCACAATCTGATTCCAACTATAGAAATCCATACTATTAATACATAGACATTAAATGCTATTATAAATATATTAATTAAATAACATAAATATCCAATCCAGAATCAGATTGTTTTAGTGACTTTGGAATTTTGGATGCATGGAAACTAGTTCATAAGTGAAATATATAATATCCCACTAGGTTATTCATAAATAGAACCCTTCATATAGATATCACACATAATAACATTATTTATAACTTGGGGAAGATAATCATTCTGAAATGGTGAGATCATTGGCTTAATATGGGAAAAGAAGAAATTATCAATATAACATGTTCATAAGTTTATGAGAACCTGGAAATAAAAAAATGAAAAACATGAAATGCATATCCTGGATCATAAAAATGAATAATTTTTGAAAAAATTTCATTTCATAATACAATAGTCATAAAATAATCGTGGAACATAAACCATTATAGCATAACATTGGACTAAGACACTAATTTTTGGCATACACATAAGAAAATAATATCTTCTTTTAGGGAAACCCACCAAGCCATTCGTAACATTTTAGTAATGGGATAACCACACTTGTACCTACTTAATACATGGAATAACATCCAATGTATCATATTTTATGCTGGAGATAAACTCTTATGTGCTATCTTTTTCTAACATGAAATAAAATCATGTGTACTACCCTTTTTCAGCCTTAGTATAACCTCTTTAAGACACTTTAGTATCATAGAATATTAATCATTTCCCAATGAATTTTAGGGATATATAATTTCTTTCCACCCAACACATAATTAAAATCATAAATATAGGTTTCAAAAAATAATTTAGAAAATCATCACTCATGAAAATGAAATGTGATTCACTGATATATCCTTATTTCATAACTAGTTGGATGGAAATAGGTTTCATAAGAATTTGAAATCATAATAATAAAATTTCCAAAATAAAGGATAAGGATAGAATCAATAGAACATATCCCCATTAATTCATATGAAACATACGATATTTTTATTGTTATAAAATTGAGATAATGAAAAAAAATCCTTAAAATATCCGTTAGGAAGATATAATTTACATTATGAAATCTAATTTTTAAAATCTTAAAATTTCACAAAATATAAAAAGAAATGTAGTTTATTGAATATAACTTTAGGCAATTGTATAAAAAGATTAAAATTTTAGGTGGTCATGATGGATGGAAAATAATGTTCTGGTGAGGTATGTTAAAAAGATATTATATTCACATTTTAGATAAACAACACAAATGTAACTTATTCAAAAAATGACAAGAATATTTATTTTAATTAAATTATAAAAAAAATATTTTTTTGAATGAACTTATTTAATAAATAATTTTAAATTTATAATAACATTTTTTAAAATATTTTTTTTAATAATATAGACATGGAATAAAATTATTCCTGACGAAGTATAAAATTAATGTTTGTTTTCTATAAAAACATACCTTTGGCCTTTTTGCGTATTAAAAAGACTAAATGTAATGTAAAACATGTAAATTTAAAAAATAGAAAATGATAATGAAATATATATTTTTTTAAGAAGGAAATATAAAATAATTCTTCTTTTAGGGACTTAAACATGAACAATCCCAAATAATGATGAGATTGGGAAATAAACACATACAAATTTTGTATCCTTTAAATCATAACCCCCCATGAAAGAAATCACATCAAATGAAAAATTATAAACCATTAATATAAAGATAATAAAGATATAAAATATTAATGTTTTAGTTTATACACATTATAAAAAATAGGTGCATAACACTAATTATTTCCCAATAGAGTAGAAATTGAAATGAAATAACTTTCAAAGATAAAATTGTTAAAGTGAGAAATAATCAATTAATTTATTATTTTTAAAAAATATTAATCTATATAAATAAATAGTACATAAAAAAATAAAACAATTAGAATCCATTATAGGCATTTTCTTAGAATATCAAAGACACCTAATAAGTAATAAAACCTAATGAAATGAAATTAACTTATAAAACCCCTTACTACATGGTTAATTTCAATTCAAGCACCCATTGGATGAAATAATATGAATTAAAATATAAAATACCCTTAAGTATAAATTATTCATTATATAATATGTAAAATGGTATTTATATACACAATATAAAAGAAATTTCAACACAATATTAAAATTTTCATCAATGAAAAAATAATTAATGAAAAATCGATTACCCTAAGTCTCGCCATTCATCACACACTTTTTAAAATTCTGGATAATAAATATAGGTTTATTATAAATATATTATAGAACCATTATAATATATATAATATATTTTCCGTTTTAACTATGATCATTTTAAGCCCTTTTATTAATGATTATTTATTAAAATTCTAGTTCTGGTTGATAACAGCTTTGTTTTTCATCTATAGTTTTCTTTGGTAGTTTTGGTAATTGAAATTTGATTATATTTCCATAAACTCATTAATGTTAATTATGATATAAATTTATTATAAATTATATATATAGATATTTATAGAGTCGCTAATAAAGGTAATGATAGAAAAATTAATTACACCATTCGTGGAGACAGTAAGCCGTATGTATGCATAAATACTATTTATATTTATCAATTGATGGAATAAAATATAGGTACATAATAATTAAATATAAAATAATAATTTTTAAATCATAGATTTCATAGATATTCACTAAATATATACTAATATACATCCATGTCAAAAAAAAATTAAAAAACATATCACATCACATCGTAAAGGCGGTAATGCACATGTACACACGATTGACATTGTGGTTTTCCAACAGATTGGAAGGTAAGAAGGTAGATGTGATGTTATAATTAAAAAAGAATAATTATTTACAGAATATTTTATATATTTATATATAATTTATATACATCATTATATTTCTTCATGAGAGGTGGTGATGGATGATAAATTACATCAATTCGTGAGGTGTAGTACTCTATGCACATGAAGGATAGTTTTTTACTATTAAATGGAAATGGGGATAGATATAAGTGTTTATACTACCATATTAACATCATGTTATATTTAAAATATTTTACTTATTATTTTAGCATAGATGAAAAATATTTTTAGGTCATTGAAGAAGAAATAAAAAAATTCATAGTTCAGAATCATACTGCATCATCTAAAAACCTATATAGGTTTCCATTAAAATCCTTTTTATGAGGGTAAATAATCAAACTGATTCCTCTATGATTTTGGTTGTGATATAATTAATGGTTTTGGGTAGGTCATGGAGAAACCCAAAGGATCCTTAAGTGTGGATATTATAGGAGAGTGGGTGTAATTTTATATATAAGGAAGGGAACCTATATCAAAATTTCCAAAAAAGAATAAAGAATGATGAAGTAATTCCCAGTAAAAATGATTTAAAAAGTACATATATTCTAAGGTTGGATATTATAATATCTAAATATTTCTAAAAAACAAGATATTTATAAGTTTAATTGTCATACATATCCATATGTATTTACCCACACCCCACACCACCGATAAACCCATTTAAATTTTAACCATAGTAATTAATATTTAATGTTTTTACTATTCATTTTGAACAATTTTTTTTTACTTTTTATATAAAATTAATTATTATAATTAATAATATGAAATCAATTTGACTAAATTAAATTCTTATAAATGTTATAATTTAAAAAAAATGTCGAATATGTGATGAAAAAACGGTTTTCCAATGATTTTATTATCACAACTATAAAATGTTTTCATATAAAGATTTATCATAATGTTATTTTAATAAAAAATATTGGATTAATAATTTTATTATTCAACTAAATGAACTTTTTAAACCATCTTAAAAAAATCAATGTTAGTAAATTCTTTAAAATAAATTCACTATTCATCAAAAAATTTTTTTTTCAGAAAATTGGTAAAAATTCACATTATAAAATTTCTAACATTTTTATTTTAAAAAAATATTTAAATTTTTCAATAACAAAATCTAAAAATAGGAAAAAATTAAAATAAGTGATGAAAATGTTATAGAATCTATTTTTAGAAAAATATATTTATTACTCATGAAATTTGATTTACTATTAATGCATTCATATAAAAATATTATATTATTGATAAAATGTTTTATATGATATATTATATAATTTTCATTAAAATAATTTACCCATAGTAAAAAGTATAATTAATTAAGATTAAAAAAACACTTGGTGCATAAAACAATATTTCAAGAAATTTTTTTTTCATAAAAATGATTGTTTATTTATAATTGATTGATAACAAATGAATTTAACATATAAATGTATAAAGAAATTAATTTTAATAATTTAAATAGTTATATGCATGAATTTTAATTAAATAATTATATTTAATAATATATTATATTTCATCTAAACTTATTGTTGCGTGCAATGCAAGCTATCAAACAAATTAAATTTATTTGAAAAAACTATTTTATAAAATATCAGGTTGTTACATAAAATGGTTTAGGAGGTGTGAAGATTTCATAGGAGGATGTTTCCTTTTATAATTGAGGATATATGAAATCTTTTAAATTTTTTAATGCTCTAAAATATTAATTTTCTAATTTCTTAGAAAAACTTATAAAAAATGACTAATATTAGATGGTGATAACAGTATGGTAAAAATAAACATATCAAATCAAATTTAGAAATGTTTTTTGGATATTTAAAAAAATTAATTTTTAGATTCCTCCCTAGATAAACCCATTTAAACTTTTACTGTGGTAACCAAATATTAATTTTTTAGTACTTTTTATACTGTCTAAAAAATAACGTCACAACATTACCAAATTGGGATTTTTTTTCCAAATGTGGATATGATTTTATCAAAATCCATTCCTATATGAATGAAAAATTAATCTAAAATCATACAATACATGAAGATAAATAGTTTAATGAATATAATTTTTCCAGGATTAAAATTATGTTAAATTAAATAAAGTACAATTAATAATGATTATAAGAATTAAAATTCATATAGTTATATATATAATCATTACATTTAATTAAAATATTTCATTATTATAGTTTATTTTAATTAATTAAATTTAAAAATTTTATTCATATAAAAATTGTTTTCTAAAAAATAACTATTTTCCCTTCAATGATATTATAGTTAGTTTATTAAGATTTATAATCAATACATTGTTAATTATAAAAAAAAAACCAAACTATTATAAACAATAGGTGGAATAATTAAATACTATATTTTTTATTGTTCAGAATATATTATTTCTGAGGGAAGTTTTAAAACATTTATTTTAATATTATTTCATTAAAGTAAGTTTAAAATCTATTTCAATCCAATCAAATTATAATTTTTCCCATGAGATATTAAAATGTAAATTATACAAAAGATTCATTATAATAATATTTTCACTTTCTATAATTGAATCTTGAGTGTTACTATTTTATACACATCAAGTAATGTCCCCAAAAGTACATGCACAATAGAAAAAAGTCCATAACGATGAGAGACAATAAATATCAGGGTTCTAGTCACTCATTATATATCCCCATGCTACAAAAAATCTTATCTATCCCATCATGGTGTCCACTCAGTCATCTATAACAAACATAGTTTTTCCTCACTGTTATTAGCTCAATTCCATCACCTATTAATGATATCACAGCTCAAAGTCTCATCCTTACCCAATCCCTATGGTCTAATCCACCCCCCATCATGGTATATCATTCCTACCAAATCATCTACCTAGGTAATTTCTCAATCCATACACTCTATAAAACATAAAATCTATATTATATGTCCCAATAAAAGCCTAGGACCCACTCGTGTATACATTACTGTATCTCCTAATGTTAATCATTTAGTCTTTCACCTAATTGAATCACCTTATTTCATAGATTATCCAATCCCATATGTCTCATCATATGCATAAACTTAAACATGATCTTTCACCACCACTAATAGGGTGTGTGTATCCCACACAAGACATTCAGTTATATCATTCATTAACACATTCCTATTACTTATATCTCCCAAATTCTAACCCTAGTAAAATCTAACTATGAACCACACATATATATATCAAACCTTGACACATCTCCAATGCCATAGGTGATCCCTACTGACACCCTCCCCCTTAGAAACAAGGTTGTATAGAAACATTGATTACTCAAGTTCATAAGACATCTAATCCCAAGCATAAAAAGACCAACATTTCCTTATACCACCCTATCAGACATTACTGGTCACAATACATACTCTTGAACCATTGAAACACATGCATGAAAAAAGTTATACATATACGCAAAAAAAAATTAAATTAAATTGAACACATACCACCATCAAAGAATTATTACCCCATACAATCTATACAACACATCAATAAAGCATGTACATGCCACATCCAAGCTCATAACACTACATGAGTTCTTATGTTACATCAAACATAACTAATAATTTAATATAAACAATTATAAATAATTTTTTAAATTAAAAAAATGCATCATAATCACCAAAAAACTTACTCAAAGAAACCACTCTACTTAAACCTCAACCAACCCCAATTATATTATCTAAATAACTCCCTTGAAACCAAAAATAGAAAAATACCTAACCACCATCACCTATTAATTCAAATCACTAATTTTAGAAATTAAAAAATCTAATAAGATACACCATGGAATCATACTTTACTAAAATGGAACATGATAGCATGATGACATGTATCAGGACATCATCTACTTGTTTTCATGAAAAACCAATCAATTATGGTATATTGAACCATTCTCTAGTGTAGTTGACACAAATACATATGTAAAATGATCCAAGGGACAATAGTTTTGATGGATATAACAGATGGAGGTAATAAAAAAATCTTATCCCGGAAATGCCATTGGAATAGACATGAATTCATCCCAAATATAAGGGTATCAAAGGAGTGGTGTGGGGACAATTTGGGTACAAAAATTTCTTTTCTGGGCCCCTCCACCTCAATAATAAATCAAGAAAATGCAAAAAAGGACCTCTCCCACCAACTTAATAGACCCCCGCTAGCTAACTGATGGATTTAGGTAGTCTCTTAGACCGCTGGAAATTCAACTAACTAACCAATGGTATATTAGTAGTAAGATGATGTCCCATAATAATATAATTCGTAAGCTTAATCCACCCATCCCATCCTTCAATACGCACCTGAACCCTCAGTTCACCACATATTTTTTTAAATATTTTCAAAATAATTTTGATGACAGTTAAAATATTATAATCTCATTTTAAAACCTAGTTCTTAAATTACACCATATAAAAATTTCAAATTCATTCCAAAAATAATGAACCAAAAATTTGTGGGACATTACAAACTCTCTACAATAATGATTATTTTCATAAAGAAGTTGCGGTAATACTTAAATAATATCTTCCATCCAACAAAATCATCAATTCACTAGGCAATCATCATTTTCTACCATATAATGCTCAATTGATCTTATATTGTGCGACTCTTTCCACTATACATTCTATTCAATAGAAATCGATCCACCATCTCACTACCAGCATAAACCATGGGATGGTTCTCAAAATACCAATCTATCTCTACACACAACTTTGTATTTACCTCGTTCATCCAAAAGCATATAGTGATTCCATAAATAAGGAATCCCCTCACAATAACTAATTTTGATCTATCGTTCTCCCTATCATAAGAATGGACAATTGAGAATGCACGTCCAATAGTCCACTAAATCACCAATCATGTTTCCCAAAATTATCCCATTGCTGTTCCAAACCAACTGCACCATATTTCATGTAGAAAACAACATCTGGACCACAAAAATATGATTTCACAAAAAATTACAACGTTCACCCACTAAAAAATCACCACACACCGAATAATTAATCTGTAACACTAAGAGACATCTTAAAATTGCTTAAGCAGAACGAAAAAAGTCTGAATGTGACTCCTAGTTTAGTTACTCACCTGGATCAGTGACTGTTTGGTCTAGATGTAGTGCTCTTACCCTGAGAACTTATGAATCATCGATCCAACACACAATCAAATTTCCTTAAAACAACCATGATATTGAACATAATTAATTTAATCAACACAAAATCATATCCACATCTTAAATATAGTATTTACTAATGAATTAGATCATATTGGATCTTCCCCACTCACTGGTACATGAGTGCCCCCTTGACCATCATACAACCGATCTTAGTACATTCATGAACATTATTATATGAATGTATTTTACCCACAAATGATAAGATACACCCATAGGCGCGACTTAATAATTTCATGATGATCATAATTCCCATTCTTCTCTATCCATGCTCTATCCATCCCATAATTTAATGATATAGCGTGTTTATCTTGCTCATACGTGAGCACCAATACCAATAATCAACTAATTCCACACACTCTCTTCTCACTATATCATCACCCACACAAAACACCAACATCCATTAGTGTGTTTCCCACCATATAGATCCACATTCACCACTACATGTCTTCTAAACCCAAATGGGTCAATAGAATATGTGTTTCACTCCACCCAAGATATTCACAGACTCTTCACATCAACCACTAACACCACACCTCCTTGATAATTCATCTCAATGATTCCACTATGGTTAACCATAATAAAGTACCATAATCTATCATCAATGTCAACACCTTCACCAAGAAACATCTCACATCCTCTTATGACCCCCATGATTCCATGATCATGAGCATCTCATTAGAAACTATGGTCACCTCACTAGGAGGATGAAATTGAATCAAAACCACTACCACAACACTACTGAAACACATCTAGGGTTCTTCCTCATCCTAAAAAAATCTTAATGTACATACACAAACCCAATTAATTTATTCATAACCAATTAGACACCAAAAATACAAATCACACACCTTCCCTCACACAATAATACATTTCATGAAATGTCTTATGAGTTTTCACTCTCATTCCAAAATGTAAGATTGGTCTACTCGAAATCTGCTAATATGTTCTTACCCCCCACATAACCTAGAATCACTGACCCCATTAGTTACACACCATAATTCACCCCAATCACAAAACCAAAATACTATTCCCATGAGTCACTTCTTATATAATAAAGGAACTCATACATAAATTTTTGACCATTCCACACATGCAAGTCTGACTCACACCACTTCCTAAGGCATATCACCCATTCCAAGGCTCATCACACAACTAGTAACCCAATTATAACCACCATATATTCAAATAAAATTTTCCATACTCCCACTGTGCTACCTAAAAGTGAATCTGAAAACTAATCTTTAAAAGAATCCTTCTTTTATCATGCTCCATCCCTTCCATGATACAAAAAATACATGAATAGTTTCACATCCTAATCTATGGAATATAACACATTCGTGGGTCCGAAAACCCTTGAAGTCTCCAAAACCTCATATAAAAATATTTCTATCATTGGATAATTACTTAAGAATCCCATTCCTACTCTAATAATTCTAGTATTATATTAACATGACATCCAACACACACATTTACCCACCCATAACATACATACATCCATTGATGGAGGGATGATGTTTCCACCACTACAGAACCTCTTGTAGTATGATCCACCTAACATACCATCATAATAAAATACAATATTGTTTATCGGATTATAATTTCATTCCATGATATATGGGGAATTATCTTTATAAGTTATTACTTACAATTCAAACAATTTAATTAGTCATCAATAAATATAAAAAAACCAATGATTGAATTTCCATTTAAATATATATTCCTAATATGATGTATGTCTATGTGCCTTTTTCTAATGGTAGGAAGATCCAAAACCCACAAACATCACATATATGGTATCATGTTGTATTTCACAAACACCTCATATGTAATATTAATAAACAAGAACTGAAATATTTAATCCATAATACCTAGGATTTCTCACGGGAATGGTGTTCTTGAATCCACAGTTTGATTTACATAAAATGATCCAACACATTCCTAAAACGCTTTTCTAACATCTCCAAAAATAATTATACAAAAATATATTATTCATTTTTTATGTTCCATATCCATCACTACGTCATTAGAGTTTGATTGGGGGAATCACATAGCCTCGGGTGTGCCTCCCTATATTCCATAAGCTACTGACTAGTGGAAATGGATAAATATCTAAATTCCACCAAATTAGAGTCTTAAAATTTTTAGTAAAATAAGAAAAACTACCATCACATAACATGAGTATGCATTAATAAATAAACATGATTCTATGTTTAATTTTTCATGGAGAAGTATATAAGTATTCAAAAAATTATTACCACTATTCTGATCACAAGTAAAAATTAGTCCAAAATTTCAACACACGAATAATATACCCATTAATATCTATGTTAATAACATAGCCTATCTAAAATAAAATAATGAGTTAAACAATCCTGATCCATTTCACATCATATAGTCAGCCTAAAAGTTGAAAATAAGGTCTACACATTTATTAGGGTTCACATGAAGGGTGTAAGAAATACATATCAGTATCATCTCACCAAGTTCCCTTAGTATATAACATCATATAAATGCATTCAATATAGAAATTAATAATTTAAAATATGTATATTGGAAGTAATGTGTTAACAGAAACATCATGACTACTTGTTCATCAAGTCACTATTTACTAACTTGGCCTCCATGATACTTGATCATAACATCTTCCATATAATAAAAAAACAATTTATTATCTCAATATTCTACTACATTGATTTCCAAATCATACCCAAAGACTCTAGGTATGGTGGAATCGCAATCCTCGACTAACTAACCATGAACATTGGGCATAATCATATGTTCATGTCTTATCCCACAACAAAATCACTATAGAATGGCACCATCAATTACCTCTCACATGACCCCACAACCCTACCTCTATGGAGGTGCAATTACAATACTAAAAACCCTCCTAGAATGGTCATTTTTCATCCATCTACCCACAACCTATCATTTAGGATATGGTTATCCAAGCCTTCTCACTCAATGACAACGTCGATACCATAACCAATACCCAATCACCCAGGGTATGGCCGGGTTATATTACTCTAAAACAAAACACTCTTGAAAAGCTTTTATATCATCCATCAGCCAATTCCCTCTCACATAGGTTGTGTTCAGCCTTGTCTTCCAACTCAGGGAAAATTCCCCTTCTGTAACCACAATCCTTTCACTTAGGGTATGGCCTAGCCACATACACACCAGATCACCCCCACTTGCATAATATAGGTAACATCTTTCACATAAACCCAAGCCCCCTAATGTAATTTCACACAATAAAACCAGAATGAATTTATTTTCATAACATAAATAACTACGTATTCTTAGAATTATAGTCACTGAATACATACACCATCACCATAGCATGTCTCCCTTTTCATGTCATGGAGACAAATTGGTCCTACAAACCAATCATAGTCTTTTCTCATTGATACGTATTGATGAGAATAATCAATAAATTATATCATAGCCCAGAGGATCATCCGGACCCAAATCGCAAGGTCTATTCCACCCCTATTATTTTTTCTCATCAATCCATATCCAACTACATAGGGACTTCCCTAAACCATACTCTCTAGCACTGTTGGAATCTTGATTCCATGTATTTAAAAACAATGTCTCACACATGGGTCCCATATCATACCTCTATAGTGGGATCTCATAGACCATAACCTTGAGGAAACACCTCCCATCACACATTATATAGTCTCAGAGGTCTTATCTGGCTCACAAAGCTCACTATAATTCCATACCACCCTCAATAGTGTGTTCATTAACCTCATGAGACATTCAACCATCTCATTCATTAAAATATGTCTAAAATCCTATCTTCCAACTATAATATCCTATTAAAATCATATTAGGATATATATGGTCATAGATAAGACTTCATGAATTTTTCAAGGACCCATGTTATCTTGTATAAACACCCCTCCCCTTTGAGACATTTTCTTTGGGTGATCTCGATTAGTCAAAGTTCTGAAGATAACTTATCTAAAGAATAAGAGGATAAACACAATCATATCACTTACAATTGAAAATTAATGGCTCCAATCCATCTACATAATCCCAGGGAATGAATGTTTCTAGTAAAATAATATGTAAACACACATATGATCTTGTCTTAAAGGTATCACGTATATTCGTTAATAGTTTATCATCCAATACAAGCTCTATAACACATTATCCAATATTTTCAATGCATCATATAAGAATGTATCACCACTTAATATCCTACATCAGGTCACTTGATATAAATAATTAATTACAAATAGTTATATTTAAAATTTGAAATTAAACCGTTGTATCATATTTTCTGAACAACTCACAAAACACCACTATGTCTCTAGAACCAGAACTAACTACACCAATAGAGTAAGCATAACACTCCCAACACCACACATAAAAAAATACCTAACCCATTGAACCCAATATTTCATCAAAATAATTTAAATATATCATAATAGATATAAAAATCCATAAATGTGAAGTACCTCTCGAAAATAGCATGCTATAGAATTTAAGCATTATCTTGAGATTAACACTAGCTAGGTTGCATGAATAATCAATTAATATCATTTTATTTCACTATGTTCTCAAACTATTGAAATAAATTAACTATATAAAATATTTAAAAAGATAATTTTATATGTAGGAGAGTAGGGATGTCAGAAAAAATAAAATAAATCCCCTTTAAATGCCATTGAAACACACCCATGTTTACCAAGATCAATGTTGATTAAAGGATTGGAACGGGGAGTGAATTCCACCAATAAATACCCTTTCACAAGGAAAAATTCAATATATATTTTAAATCCTTGATACTGAAAATGATACTTTTTCCATCTCATAGAACACCACCGTTGTTAGCTAGTTGAGCCTCATTATCTAGTTTTAAGACCACCAATCGGCTGGGTGATGCTCACTATTAGGTAGATGGATCTCATAAATGTTTTATTGCATTTATCATCCCCTAATCTTGTTTATGGTAGATCATTGGCTAGTCTATGGTATTTTCTACAAACATTTAGTATCCTAGTCTAGCTGACCTTTCTTATGTTTCTTCCTCAAACCCTTTGACCACTACATGGTCCTTTAACTACATCCAGTAAAATTATTTTAATATTTCCGAACTATCATAAGATTGTTTTGACTCCCAGTTCTCATTTTGAACTATCCACCAAATAATAAATCAATTTTTTACTATATAATAACATGAAAACCCATTAGTCATTTTAAAATATAACAAAGTCTATGTGGATTTAGTGAACATGGAAGATTGAAGAAAATAGACCCTAAATCCATTATATATGATATTTTCCTTGAAATATAACATGTTATAATATGGGTATATCCTACGGAATGAAAAATTGATATCCTAACACTTCCATTTCAAATATTATTACATATGGAGTTTTATGAGTGTAATAATATGGTATGATATACACTAACATCTTATAATTTCATAGAAAATAAATGATAATTATTATTACTCAAGAATACTATATGATATGATATAATTAATCTAAATATTTCATATGATTAAATACATGGGGAAATTATTAAAATTTGCTGATAAATGCGTGTTTAGATGAAGAAATAACTCATGGATTACAAATATATGATTTAATGCATTGGAGTTTCACAATGGCTATATAAATAAAAAAATACATTGATATGTTATTCTTGTAGCACCTTACTAATCTTATAGTTGAAATTATCAGCCTAAATGTTATATTTTCCCTCACCCTTTACCCAAATGAAACACTAGTATATCATGAGTGTTTGGACAATACCACTCATTAGATGGGAAATTCAACAGAAATCGTAGATACACAAGTAGAGGTGGGAGTACATAAACTACCTCTAAAGGATCTTCATAAAGTAATTATAAATCTATATTTTTGTAGATTCATCACCAATTAATGGTATAAAAAAATTATTCATCATTTTATTTTACATGGTTTTATTTTCATTGTATAGCCATCTTGGTTTTTGGGTTCCCAATTCATGTTTTATTATTAGTTAATTTATTAGACTATCAAATTAAAAAATTCAGTAGTTGTATCTATATCACATGATCCACTAGAAGAATCTAAGTTTATTTCATCTAATGAAATGATATTTCAATAAGATGGTATGTTAGAGAACTTGAGAAAACATAAAATAATATTATTCTGAGTTAATATTCCATGTTAGTGATACTGTTAGTTTGAGACTTACATGCCTCCCTTAGATGAACCTTTCTGAAAATTACATTTTCTTGAGAAATGAAAGAAGGAATGATAAAATTAATTAACCTTTCTTTACAATTTCCAATTCAATTGTACCCAGCATCAGTTTGATTACCAAGAATGTCTTTAACTAGGTAAGTAATCATTACTAGTTCAAACAATCCATTCATGGTGGACTCATGCTAGTATTCTTCCATTGGTGGTAATGAGACAATTATATTTGTCCTTAATGATTGTTTCCACACTCATATAATACCATAAATATATACTACAAGATATTTGTGAATCTATTAAATATTATGTGACACATTTGTAAAATATACAAATACAATGAGCACTATTATAGCTAGAAAGAGAGATATATCCAAAGTTGGTGAATTTTAGTCCTCCACTACCAAAAAGTTTGAATCAGACCATTCATATAATTAATGGAATAGGAGATATACAACCATATTTTATTTATTTCATATATTTATGAGGTCTTATACTTTGAAAACTAGAAAAATAATAAGAGGTTAATTTTTAATGTTTTCTCAAGACATTAGAGGAACCTTTTTTAAAAAATTATTAAAATCTAATATCCAGTTTCATTTCTAATTTAAATGATATTTGGTTATAGGTAATTTAATATTATAATTTAAAATTGAGGAATTAAACCATCCTAGATATCTCAAATTTTATAAATGTTAAATTGACAGGGGTTTATATTTCATATCTTGGTGGAAAGCATTGACTTATTCCCTCAATATATTGTTCCTATAGGAGTTATCCCAAAATTTATGTGTATATAATATTATTGATGATCTGAAAACATTACTCATTTAATTAATGTATCCAAGTATATTCTAGGTAATTTAAAAATTGGTATTAATGTTAGAATACTTCCTTTATATTTATAAATAAAATTCACATCCAACTTCCTCAATGAATGAAAAAAATTTATCAAGGGAGAAATATTGATATCTAGTTTCAAATTAGTGATATTTTTGTATCTTGTTTAGAAAACATCCAACTATATTGTTGTAACTCCTTCTAAGAAATAATAATAACAACAACATCATTGGGATAGGAAGAAAAACCTAATAGAAAAACTATGAGGATATAATGAACCACGATAGTTTATTACTGAAAGAGTAGGTCTAAGGGTATTCCATTACCACCTTGGAAAAGAACCCAATTATACTATAAAATGTAAAAATAAATAATGAGGTTGTTCTAAATAATCGGCCTATTTATTTTCTTTATAATATGATATTATTTCATGATATCAAAGAATATTTTCTCATTAATGATTTACTAAAGAACTTGAAAAACACCAAGATTTTATAATCATATCATTCCCTAATTTTTTTTAATCTTGTGTCTACAACCACATTAGAAATATAATTAGATTGGTAGGAATTCTCATAAAAATTTACTATGAAATTGGATTATTTGATAACTAGAAAATTTTTCAATCATATGTGCACCGTTACCAATGGGTTACTGAATCGACCAGTCATAACCTCAATTCCCACTAAATTCTCCAAAGAGACATTTTCCCTATATAATATTCTAAAATTTGATCTAACTAACATTAATAGAAAAATAATAGGCAGAATAACCCCTATATGTACAAAAATAAGTCCAAAACCTAATGTAATTCCTTCCCAAACCATTATGACGATGTTCCCTACCCCACTAGAAGGATATTTCACCATGATGTTGATCAAAAATATTATTTTGTTTTCACTAGTGAAGAATATACTTATAGACAATAATTCTCTAATATTTGTTGTTTATAATGTCACAGAAGATCACGAAATTAATTTCACTGTACATTTTTATTTAGGAATCATGTGCATTAATATTATAAATATTGATATGACCTAGGCCACACACACTAAAGGGATCAAAATGAAAATCATTTTGTCCTAGAGTCTTTTATAACTAATTTTAATCTAATTATATAATTATATAAATTGTATAGAATACAATGTTACAACCTAAAGTTACTAGTATAGTTTATTTAATCTTATTTAATTATTATTTTTTATTATATTCATATTTTACATGCATTGGTATTTGACATTAAAATTCAAAATGTTTTAGGGTGTCACACGGTTTTTTCTCCATTAGTAGAAATTGAGTAGTTACCTTGTGAGGGGTGTTGTACAGGTGATAGAGAAATTGTTTCACGGTTGGAACATATTTTATTATACCACTACTAGATATTCTATGGGATCTATTCCTTTTATAGTGATTGCCATGCATTTAGTGCACAGTTTCCCAAATGGTGAGAGTTATATGATTTTTATTTAAATGTGAAATGTTTTTATTAAAATTTTGATGTAATATTTATTATAATACAATACTCTCTCAATCACATGGTTTATATTTCTAGGACCACTAATGTGGGCTCCCTCATCCCTTCTTGGATTTTGAAATCTCTTCTTTAGATTTTAATAGGAATTAAAGTTAACATTTTTCTCTTATCTATCCTCTCCCTTTATCTTCTTTACATCCACCTTTTATCATAGGTTTTCTCTCCCCAAGAATAATAGTTCAATATTTATAGATATTTAGTGGTTTTTGTTTTTCAAAACTAGTCTTATTTAATTTATGACTAATGAAGGGTGTTTATTTACTTGTTTGCATGTTCTTCATGGAAAGTGACACATTGAAACCTGGTTCTATTTGTTTTGTGAACGGTGTTTGCATTAAATCCATTAATTTAGAAAGTTATAAGGTTTTTAAATTTTATGAATTTGTTTTCGTTGAATATATGACTACATAATTTGTCTATTATGAACTTAAAAAAATCAAAACAAATATTATCTTAGAATAATGGGATCCATAATAAATTTCAACTGCCCCATTGAACTGGGAATTTAAATGTGCTAATTCCTTTATATAAATTAATTAGAGCCTTATTTAAATGTCTTGGTTGAAATTATTTTTCATAGTCTTATATTATCTTAAGTGGCAGGAAAAATATGTTATTAGAAGAATCAATAGAGGAAATATGTTGTTTCATTATTAAATTTTAAAGGGTGTTTTCAAGGTTGATATTTTGAAAGTATTGGATATGAACTGTCATGATGAATTTTATTTATTTTAAATTATTTTTTGGGATGTTATATAAATAAATTCTACCATATTTATGTGACCCTCATTGATTAATCATCTTTCCTCTTTGATTGGATATGCTTTGTTATATAATTCACGTGTGAGGTGGAAAGAGGTTGTTCTACGTAATAATGTTGAAGGTGAAGTATAGTTTTTTATTATACAATTTTTACTTTTTTACATTTGTTGTTAACCCACCAAAATTTTTTATTGGACATGGTAACTGGGGTATCTATTTGGGATTTCATAACTCATTCAACCCTAGTTGTTACACACACTACTGGGGTCACCTCAATTTTTATTAGGCGAGGGGTTATGTGAAAGTGATATTCCAATGAGGGCTATAAAAACTAATTCTATGTTGTGGGTATCATTGAATGAAACATATTTTATTTTTCTTCTTATTTTGTTATAGAACTACTAAATTTGTTCCACATTATAACCTGGATATCTTCAAATGATAATTTTTCCTTGATTGATTGTTTATATAGGGGACTTCTTTCTTGTATGCATCCCATTGATATTGTTTGTTGTTAACTCATTTACCATGTATATTTGGTGATTTTTTCTTATTATCATGTAAGATTACCCTGTTAATATCTTATAATGTTTATGTTTTATTGTAAACTGATTTTAAATTAGAAATTCATCGATTGGTTTTAAAATAAAAATAGAATTGTTAAATATTTAAAATGTGTTTCCATGAGTGGATTTTAGAGGATTATAATGGGGTTTGGTTTGGTATTAAGTTCTATGATGTGCCTTTTTTATGATGTTATAAATGTACTTTTCATTTATGAGGTATAGATTTAATGTAGTTTCATTAAAATGAAATATTTTCTTTACCATTGATTAATGAATTTTATTTCATTTTCTTACAGATTTAATTAATTTAAATCTCTAGCTTCTATCATAATTTATACTGGAATTTATAATTTTCATAATGAGAGTGATTGAATATTCTCTATGGTAAGATACTAATGCTCTTGTTATCTCACACCCATAATATTCTCATTGTGTTGGTATTTAACTAAAATTACTCATATAGGTTCTTGGGTTTTATTAGTTTTTCTATCATTTTACATATATATATATATGCGTGATTTGGAATGAGTGTTGTATTTGTGGGATGCATAGAGTAGATTGAGTGGTATTTTTCATGTATTATTTTACTTAATATTGTGATTTTTTAGTGATGACAGCCTTTTATTTATTTATATTCATTTTATACCTATTGTAACTTGTTATTTATTTACTTTGGATATTTTTTATTTGTAGATAAATGTAATGATTCATTATGAATGGTTTTGAAACATTTGGTTTGGTTATTTATTTTTTCGCATGCTTGTTGATGTTTTATAGAGAGAGAATGTTTGGAAAGTCCATGTATGTCCTTTGGTAGGTGAGTTATTGTGTGTTAACTCTTATATTTGGGCCTAACCATTCCCATGATTTACATCCATAGTACCTAATAACTATTTACATCCCATGGGAATCTGAAACACCCTCTAGTCCTAGTGTAGAGAAGAGTAATATGATGTTTTGGGTTAGCCTAGGTTATTTATATATAATCTGTTTCAGAAACAAGGTTCCTAAAAAGGTACATATTCTTTAAAATAAACAATTTTTATTTGGGTTGTGTCAAGTAAATTTAGAGATAAGAGTTTTCAGAGTTAATTGGATTATTCAAGGATGTCCCTTGCTCTCTATCCCATGTGATTAACCTAATTTACCATCGGTCATTACATTATAGTAACTAAAATTTATAATGTTCATGAATATTCTCACTTAATTTTGATATATGAAGAATATCTTTGAATCCATGATGAGTTATACAACTGATTCTTATTGTTACATTGCGTTCTGGGGTGAAAATATGAAAGAAACTGGCGATTCAGGATTATCCCACACATTCATTCAAATCGTGTTGATCCTATATAGGTTTTTCTGTGATCTTCAATGATTTAGTTTCATGTTTTTTCACAAATCATAAATGTTGGTCCATGAATACCATTCATAGATCTATCTTCCTCATACTTTTTTTAGATAATTTTTTTTGTATCACCCCAAATGTTGTTTCAATTTATTAGAGATGAATTGATGGGGGATTTGTGAGACATTTAAGCCTTTAAATTTGTTTTTTATTATTGTCTGGTATTGTTTTTTATCCATAATGTTTTAAAAAATATTTATTTTAATAAAAATAAGAAATTTTATGAATCATGGACTTTAAAATCAAGATGTACTATAATATTTGAAAATGGTCTCTTTTATTAACAATAACTATTTTATAAAGTGGTTAATTTCATTTTGGAAATTAAAAAATTATTTTGAATGGAAGTATAATATTATGTATATTTATTAAAATATTATAAGTTGGGCATTTAAATTGTCATATTTGATGAATTTTAAAGATGGTTCCAAATAATTATGACATTTTAAAATTCCATCTCTTTGTATTTAAGTGGAATGATGTAGTTTTCCCAAATTCATTTAGTTTTAATGAAATCTAAATTTGTTCTACAAGTGTGTGAATTGGTGTATTGTTTTTAAAAAATATGAATGTCGGATGTGGATTTTAAAAGTGAATATGTAATTTAAAATTTTGGGATATGTGCCTTTTTTGCGATTTTTTATGTTTTTATATTTTCCCCTAAAATTGAAATTGGGCTATATATTATAAATTATGACACATAAATTCATTATTTCTTATATATTTTTCATATATTTTTCTTCATTTAATGATAAAGACATAAAATAGAAGTATTATATTTATGAAAGATCCTCTTAGTGACACCCTCATCTCTTTATGCAAATATCTTCAATTTAGGACTCTATCCAGAATCATCGTTGGGTGGTGAACTAGATATTCACAGAATTTACAGATCCTGTTGTAGATTTTTAAATTTATCACACACATTTTTCTACTATTCATGGTATTATATATAGTGGTGTAGATAGAGAGGATGTTGGGAACATCAATTCTTTAAAGACTCATGATTCTTCTATGTTCATATAAACATCAAGCCTATTTGTCAGATCGAGTTGTGTATGGTCAAAGTCCATGATCCTTTCTTGATTTCATGTGGCTATATATTTGGTGTTCTTAAATTCGATTTTCATTCAGTGGTTTTACCCTAATAACATGAAGGTATAAAATACCTTTACTTCAAGAGTCTTCTATAAGATGAATGAATGGAGGGATAGGATTTGAATTTTATTTTTGGATTTTGTTATTTTCTATCATTACATTGTCATTATCGATTCTATAAAATTCTGTGTTGTAAAAATTTTACTTCAAATAGACCTTCTTTAAATGACTCATAGATCTAATATAACATAAGTTGTTAGTATACTCAAGAGGTATATTAAAGTGAAATCTGATCAATATAGTAATCCTGTGGGGGGGGGTGATAGCTTAGTCTCATTCATTGTTACTAAGTGTAACCCATAAGGTGTGGAGTATGAGAAAGTTAATATTAAGTAAAAAATAGAAGTTGAAAATGTTTTCTCTTCTTGGGATTCCAATTAACCATGTAAGAATAAAATACCTCTCTTTTTTCTCAATTTTGGTACTCTAGGGCACTCAAATACCTTTTGTTAAAATTCTTAAAGACCTGTCCTCACTATGGTCATTTTGGTCATCTCATAAAGATTAATGAGTTGGTTTATCATGATATATCTTGGATTTATCCTTATTTCTAATGTTTAATAGATTTATGGATTTTATGTTTCATGGTTTTCACTCTAATTATACCATATAGGTTCTTAATGGAGGTTTTGTTGGGATACTCTTTGATCATTACTTAGGGATATTATAGTTTTGAAGATATGTCATTTTCAATGTTTTGGAATTCTATTTATCAATGATAATGTGTGTGATATCATTTTTTATGAGGATTCTCAATGTAAGACCCAATTATTTTATGGTATTTCCATTTTTAAAAAAATTAATCTCTTTTATTGCTTTCATTTTAGACAAAACCAAGTTCAATTGGATTCAAATATATACTTATATAACCATTATAGTCATGCCATTAAACTTCTGGGTATAAACGAGGATAAATAAATTCAAAAAAAATATGGTGTATATATTTAACAAATAAATTATTTGGATATCAATTGATTAAAAAGATAAATAAAAAGAATAAAAAACAAAAGAAGTATTTTTATGAAAAAATAATTTTCTGTTGGTAATATAGTTATATCATAATAAATTTAATTATCCACAACTATTGAATAATTTTTATGAAATTTTTATATTAAATATTTTAACATTTATATAATTTTTTTGACATGAATGAGATAAGAATAAGTCTAGTTCTATTATTAAAAATATTCATTCCTAAAAAAGTGGGGTTTTCCTAGTTTATCGCACATATATTATTATTAATTCTTTCCACTTAAATGTATTGTATTTGATAATATGTATTGAATATTTGGAATAAATATATATAAATTTTGAATCGGTTTCCTTTAATTATTAGTCTAATGGAATTGGAAATGTTGTAAAATTTATCACCTCAATAATGAGTAAATTTAGTACATTTAAATTCAAACTATGTGATAAAGAAAACGTTATTCATCCTAATTCTTATTTTCTGTACTTTATTCATCAATTTCCACATTATTATATAATTTAATTTGTCTAATTTACAAATTTTGATGAAAATTTATTATATATTATTTAAATAAACGGTAGTTACAAAATGTCAGTCTATTTTTTTAATATCTCTTATACATCAAAATAGGGGAAAATTACAAATGTGGAAAAAGTTTATATTTTGAGCTTAATGAAATTTTTTTCATTATTTAAATTTATTTTTAAATTTTATTAATTATATAATTACAATAAATTCTTATTTCATACTAATATGGTATTTATTTGATTAAGGGAAAAATAAAATTAATAATATTTAAAAAACTAATTTTAATATAATTTTAATTATTTAATATGTGAAATTAATTTTATATGAATATATAAAAAATTAGATATATTTTAAATTATTAAATTCGAATTTCCAGTTTCTATTGAGGTATATTAAGTGAAATTAAATGAATACTTCCAAAATTGAAAAACGTAATATCATGCCAAAATAATATATTATTGATTTTTTACAGATCATGAAATATTTAAATAAATGCATGGTAAATATGATATAGTCTAAAATTTCATAAATAGTACTTTTATAGTCAAATTATAACCTTATACGTATAAGTGAAAAATCTTCAATATAAACAAACATTTTATCATAGTTTAAATTAAAATTGATTAACAAAGGGAAAATCAAAATGATAAGGTTTAAAATGATGCTAAAATATGTCTAAATTCTATAGGATGATGGGATTACAACCCCATATTTATGTAACATTGAATAACTTTCCATTATGAGGCATTATTTCATGAGAATTAATTTATTACAATTTAATCTTCTGAGAAAATGCAAACGTTCCCCTCACATGAGTTATAAAAGGGAACCTCCCCCTCACATCATTACACTACATTAATCCATATAGATCGAACAATACCTTTATATTTTATAAAAAAATCTTTTTTATCTTTTTAAATTTCTTCTATTCTTAAAATACATACATGATGTCCCTTAATAAAGGATCTAATGAAGATCTCTCAATGAATAGGTAATTTTCTTACACCGCATCTTTTAATTTATTTTTTCTTCCACATATTCATGATCTCTTGAATTTATCATAAAAAAATAAATTCAATGTCATAAATAAAATTAAATGTTTCTATTTTAATAAAATCACCATTACTAGCCCTCTTTACTAACTGATGGGAAGTGAAAGTATAGCTCTTGCATGCATAAACCTTAGAGTCTCCACATAGAAATTAAAACAAATTTTCCTTAACATCATCTATGGAAGAAGGTTTTGATAGTTTTAATAAATATATATGATATTTATAATAGTTGTATACTTATTAAGTAATATTATATTATCTACCTTATTACCTTCCATACAATTGGTGAACTAAAACGCCGCTTGTGCGTATGTGTGATATACCACTACCAAAAGTGATATGATTTATTTTTCATTTCATTTTTACATGGATGGTAATACAGATATATTTGAACAATATATATGATTTATATGATAGAAAAATGATTCTATAGTTGATAATTATGATTCAAATTTCTTTTTTTTCTACCCTTAGAATAATGAAAACATCGTTCAACCATAGGGATGACCTACCATCTCCATGAACAGTGCAACAAATTTTTCAATATCTATATTTAAGGGATTAACTAAAAACATTTATAATAAATATATATTATATTTATATAATCATTAAAATTCTATATAATATGGAACCTTGATCAATGTATAAAATAGAAAATAACTATCGGAACTAAACATACCTAAAAAACAAAGCATTAATTACCCAAAACTATTATTTTAACAAAGAATAGAATAGATATGAGTGATAAAATATTATATGTATGACATAAATTGTTTGAAATATATGATTTTGGTTATATAATGGATTAATAATAAATAAATATATAATGGAATCTGGACTATAGGTAAGGTTTTATTTGACAATATCATCAATATTCGATATTGTTTATTATAAAGTATAAATTGGGGAATATTTTCCATCCTTATACATATTTTGTAAAAAACTTAAATAATATTTATAATAATATCCTGTTATTTTTTAATTTATTTTTTACCCATTTTTGTATTATTATAAAATTATGTGAAGGGAGTATTCTATTCATTTTCTGAACAAGGTAGTTTTCTACTTTTCTTAAAAAATTGTGAAATGAATTTTTAAAATTTATACTACATGAATAGATTTTCCATTCCTATAGGGTAATATTTTTTTTGAATATTTCTTAACATTTTTTAAAAAATATTTTTGAATTATATTTGTTACTTTTTAATTACAAATATTGTTAAAATTTTGTTCTTTTCAAAATAAAAAGGTATTTTTCCTTAAGAATGTTTAAAATATATTTTTATGGTATTTCTATGAATCAATGAAAAAACAAATTTTTTACTTATGATTCAATGTGGATATTTTAGTAGGATTTCATTATTAATATTTATCTTTATAGTTTATGATTTATTTGACTGGGGATGTACAATTTTGATACAATTAATCATTTTACATTAGATTATTTATGATTATGATTATCAATTGGGGAAATTGTTAATATTTAATATGATTCTATTAATATGAATGTTTATTTAAAATATGTTTCACCCCGTTTATATGAGTAATTAATTGGATATAGTAAGTAAAGGGTGGAGCCCGTTATACCCTCTTGATGTATCAGTAGGTCTCATGAGATAAAATAGATTAGGCATTGGCTAAGGGATTACCAATTTATTTATGATTTATTGGTATGAGGCCTCAAATGTAAGTTTATGATGTCTATAAAATAATTTTACCACATTATTATATTATTTATTGATTTCCACATGATTATTTGTTTGATAATAATATCAATGGATTTTTTACCACAAGTTATTATTAGTATGGATTTATTAAATTTCTATTTAATTCCTTCCACATCATTAATGCCCTATTTAGTTTTTATTATGTCCATACCTTTACTGCCCATCACAGATTAAACTTTTTATTTTGTTTGTTTTCCCCTATTTTTCAAGAAGTGTATTATTAATAATATAGAGGGGTAATATAAGAGAATTATTATGTTCTAAAATTAATTACTATGTAATTTTTTATTATTTAAATAGTAATATATGATTAATTTATGTTGAATGTTTTCCAATAGTAAAAACCTATTTGATCCTTTGTTATGTGATTATTTGTATCAAATTAAAATGTAATAAAGCAACAACTAAAAAAGGATATAGGGGTATAGATATGTATTGTTAGTATATGAGATAGTTTATTAGAAACATTGGGAACTCGATTATGGAAACATAATGTTGTAACCAACTTTGATAATATTCCTAATGAAATAAATATTATGATTTTGAGATTGGTTATACATAAATTTTCAATTTATGAGAGTTGTTTCACTTTATTAGAAATTATATATTATAATTCGTATTATTATCAAGTATATTCCATTTTTTATAAATGGTTTACAGTAGAAGAAATGGAAACTATATATATTCATTAAATTCATGTAGATATACCCCTCCTAGGATAGATAATGATGTAGGAGAAGAATTCAAGAAAAATAATAACTATATAGTGATAACTCTGTATGGTTATGAGAAATGACCATTACTGTAGGGAGTAACATGCTCATCCTCAACGTGCTATGAAAATTTCATATTATTTCATGTTTTAAAAACCTCCATCATTTAATGTGGATACAAATCAATTTATACCTTACCAATGGAGAAATTCATTAGAGAAATTGTTTCCCCCTTTTGGTAGTATATTAAGGGATTAATTATTTATGGTAGTTTTTCAACTCTTAAGATATGTGAATCAATGATTTTCATTGATTCAAAAAACAATAAAGGATGTGGAAATAAAAAACAATGAATGGATTAATTTTAAGAAACGTTTCTTGAGAAAATATTTTCTTTGAAAATAGAGAGTATAGATTGAGAAACAATACTTGAATTTGATAAAAGAGGATTATGAGAATGTTTCTATGTATGAAGAAATATTTAAATGGATAGAAAGTAATTATGTTTTCTATGTATGTAATCAAAAAAGAAAAATGGAAAATTTCTTTGTTGGATTTTAGAAAATTATTTGAAGGTAACTAGTCTTCTAAAAATTCTCTATATATGAGGATATAGTATCATTTTTTATGAGGATACGGAACTAATTCTCCAAGTAGTTTTTATTAGAATGGATAAAATGTAATTAGAGTATTACTGAGTACTACATAAAAGGAAATAAATAGAATGGGAAGAAGGGATAAATGTAATTTACAAATTGTAATAAATTTAGAAAGAAACATCATGGAATGTGACTATTGTGAGTATAAATTCTCTACATTTTTGGAGAAAAATTACACCAATACCATTATTTAAAATTCAAGAAAGAAGTTTGAAATGTGAAATGATTTATATATACGGAGATGCAAAACTATGAAAAGGATTTTCCTAGGAATGAAGGATAATTTTCCCAAAAATTATAGGGTTGAAAGGTCAAGATTATGTGATCCTAAAAGATGAGGTTAGAGTTTCCAATGATATGATTGTAGGTACTTTTATCGTACAATTAAATTTTTCCAATGCATTATTTGATTTTGGATCATCACATTTATTTATATCTTCTAACTTTTCTAAAAAAAATTAAACATTCACCATTCACCATTTTAATGGTTTTGTATGTCAAATCTAATAGTGTAAAATATAGAGTAACAAATATGTGTCAAGAAGTTCCTATTTGACACAAAAACATGCAACATTTTCTGATTTTATTGTCATACTAATGGTTAAATTTGATAAAAAAATTTATGAAGATTTTATTTAAAAATAAAATGAAAAAAATATTACATTGTGAAATAAATTATAGATTGTGATAAAGATATGGAATTACTTATCATTATATGAGAGAATTTTTCATCTTAATCAAGTCTGTATCCACCTTCAGTAGCTCTTAAAAATTAGATTCTTAGAGTAGAAGATTGGAAACAATATACAGATGAAAAAGCTAATCTTAAAATTGAGGGTGTACATATTATACATGAATACATTGATTTTTTGTAGATAAAATGATTAAATATCTAGAAGATAAGGAAGTTAATTTTTACATTAATTTAATCCCTGAAGTGAGACCTAAATCAAAGACTCCATGTATAATGGAAATTTTAGAGTTAGTGGAGTTAAAGAAAAAACTAGGTTGTTTGGTATGTAAAACAATTATGAACCCTAGTGTTTCACCATAGGGAGTCCCTATTTTTTCGTTATAAAAACATGGGTCTATGAGGATATAAATTTATTATCAATAAATCAATGTTGTTATGATAAAGAACATGTATCATCATCCTCACATTAATGAATTGATAAACCAACTTCATGGAGCTCAATATTTTTCAACGATTGAAATTTATTCCGGATATCTTAAATTACGAGTAAATTAGGATGATATCCCAAATAAATCATATTATATGAGGTATTAACATTATGAGTTTACAATAATTCCATTATAATTAACAAATGATGACATTTTTTTATGAATCTAATGAAAATTTTATTGAAAGAATATCTTGATAATTTTTTATGTTATTTATTAATGATATCTTGGGGTAATCTAAAAATAATGAGGACCATGGGAACCACTTTTGGTTCATTATTGAGACTCATATAAGAAAATAGTAATATGATAAATTTTGAAAGTACAAATTCAGGATTCAAAGAGGATTGTTTATTAGCCATATTGTCTCCATTGATGGAATCCCAGTGATCCTAAAAATAAAAATAATGTCCTATAATGACGTGTACCTAAGATGTGAAATGAGGTGTATATATTCATTTTGTTTTATGTTTACTATTAGTTATATGTTTAAACTATTTCCCAATTATCTAACCCGTTAAACTATATTACTCAAAAAAGGGAAAAAATTATTCAGAAAGGGGATATAAAGAATGTTTTGAAGAATTGGGGAGGAAATTGGTGAATTAACTAATATTGACTCTACCATTATGAAATTGTGTACTTGAGATAAATAGTTATTTATTGATGAAGGGACTTGGTTGTATCATTATGAAAAATGATGTAGTTATTTCCTACACATCAAGGAAGTTCAAAACTCGTGAATAGAACTGTCAAACTCTTGATTTTTAGTTACCATCCATAAACTTTTATCTCATGATATGGAGAAAAAATCTTTATATCAAAATGTAAGAGATACATATAGATCACAATAATTTTAAATATATCCTCTCATAGAAACAACTCAATAAGTGGTAAAGGTTATTTATTGAGCTACAAATGGATTGTGATTGATCAATACACTACCACCCAAGGATGGAAGATGAGATTGGTGATTCATTGAGAATGAAGGATCATTTAGTTTTGAACAACATGAGTATTTATAGGGATAACATATTCATGGATCTAGTAAATAATATTAATGTAATTATATCATAATGGGAAACATAACCCCTTTTAAAAATTATTTCCAATAAATCATTAAATAATAATAAAATTTTCTATCATGATGATAAGTATTTAAAAAAAATTAATGCTGTGAATGATGGAAAATTGGCAGACGTCGAATATGTAGATAGTGTTGCGAAATCTAGAAACATGGTTTATGTTACCTCTATGTTCGATCAAATAATTAAATCATTGAAAGATTCTCATAGCTCAAATTAATATGTACACCATGGACTGGTACTCCACTTGCTGATTTGATTACAGATGATGATTCTATCATGGATTTGGATATCTCAATCATGGATCATCTTGGTATCATAGAGGTACTTCCAAGACCAATTTTTAATATTATAAACAATGAATGATTGTATAATAGTGAGGATTAATGGGCTTGGAAGACT
Organism: Viscum album; assembly: GCA_963277665.1. NCBI lineage: Eukaryota > Viridiplantae > Streptophyta > Magnoliopsida > Santalales > Viscaceae > Viscum > Viscum album. Next base: position 469,254,519 of record OY728142.1, on the reverse strand, counting down.
ACTACCAATGGTTTGATTTCCTCTAAGTTGTATTGCATGTTTTCTTTGCACTGTTACTTGGATTCACAGAGGGTAGAGGGGTTGCACCAGAAATAATTCAAACCCTCTAGATCCATATTGTATTGGAGAGTTTCTCATCAAAAAATTACGACATAGTGTTGTCTTAAATATTTTTTAATATCTCTATGCTCTATATTCTTTCTTTTCCACCAACATAGGGAGGATGTAGATCATATTTTCCTCAGCTCTGTTGCTTTTTCATTTATATAGAAAGCCATTGAAGATTTGTTTGAATTCTCTCTACCAAAGATGATCTTCATCAGTGACTTTATGTAGATATGGGGGTCCCTTTGATAGTCCAATCAGTTGCATGAAATCTTTATGATCACTACTTTAAAACTACTGCACTATACTAGGTATGCTCGAATCCAGGTTCTTCATGCTAGTGGGTCTTTCTCATCCCACACTGCTTTATCTCGATTTTTTGTTTTTGTTCATGAGGCCTCCGCACCAAAAAATCTTTTTTTTTTCAACTCAATTCATGATCTTAATATTTTATGACGAATTGAAATCATTAGTCCTTTTTAGACACCGTATGGTACACTGGATGTGTTTTGGTAGAATCCTATTTTCAGTTGGATTTAAGCCAATTCTGATAGAGCTTCTCATGGTAATCAATGTCTCTCTCGATATGGAACCATCTTTATAGATCATCGAGGCAATGTTCTTGGATTCTTCCATGGTATGTGTGGCTTCACCTCCTCTCTTGAGGCTGAGATTCTTGGAATTATTTTGTAGTGGAGTAGGTAAGGAGACCTGGGTGGAATAATATTTGGCTTGAAAGTTATTCTACTACTACTATTTCTACTATATGTTTTGGATCTTCTCACTTATCTTGGAAGATCACTAATATTTAGTCAAACTACATAAAATCCCTTCTTTCTATGAATAATATCATTACTCATACATATAGAGGAGCTTATTTGATGACAGATGGACTTGATAACAAGGGGTTTAGTGGTGTTGATTTTTTATCATGACCAGATTTATAATGAATTTTCACCTCTTTTTAAGAGGGATTTTGATAAGACTCCCACTTTTATACTTTTTTAAGTTTTTATTCAATAATGGAGCCCTGATTTTCTACCAAAGGTATTATTTATTTAAAAAAATCGATGCGTTATTATTAAGGTATTTGGGTTTTCGATAAGTGATGTCTAGAAAAAAACATCATATAGGAATCATGCAACCACTACCTATTCCTACATGAAAATGGGATGGAATTACTTAGGAATTTTCCATTGGATTACAAAATACTCTAATAAATAATGTTGTGAGATGGGTAATTAATGATAAACATACTAAATATGAATATTTACTTTCTATAAGAGAAGATTTTCCCCTAGAACCACTTATAATAATATATATAAATGAAGTTGTTAGAATTCATAGATTACAGCTTTCAATTTTATCTGGTCATGATCCACAATTCAAAAAAAAATCTAGAAAATTTTTTAGAAGACTCGTTATACTGAGCTTATTTTGAGAATCTATTATCAACCACAAAATTAAATACAACCAAAAAAGATTTCCCATACATGATAATATAGTTTTGGATAATTATCACATAACTTTTAAGGTCTATGGGATTAAAATTTAACTATGGAATAACTTTTCTATAATAACATATTCCATTGAATTATTCAAATTATGTTGCATGTATCGTAATATGGAAAGATATGTTACACAACAACTTTATAAGAAGAAATTTTTGAACGAAAAATCTAAGCCCTATACATTTTATGGAAAATAATGTAAATGGTAAATACTATTCAAACCCATATAAAAGCATCTCAATATAAGAAAAATGTTTAATGCCAATGGCTGGATGAAAGATTTTGTATTTCAAGTAGGGGATCTTATTTTCATGATGTTATCTCTATAGAAGGATGTTAAATTATTTTGAAATAAATTAAAAATGTTCCCAATGTACATCGAACACTTTGAAATATAGATAATTATTTGAGGTATATCTTACCATATAGAAATTCCACCTTCTATTTCTAAAGTACGTGATGTGTTCTACAACTCTTTGTTAAGGAAGCACAACCCATACCAGATGCATGTTCTCACATATAAATTAAAAGAATTGGAACCCGATTGATATTACTATAAAGATCTTATCTATATTCTAGATATTAGGGAACCATTTTTTCTGAATCAGATGACTCGTTATGTAAAGGTACATTGGAAAATTCATAATATTAAAGATGTGATGTGGGAACCTGAAGAAATTTTGATGAATAACTAAAAAAATATTATTATGATGGGAAATTATGAAAATTTAAAAGACCAAACTGTTTTATTGATGGAAGAATGTAACACCCAATGATTTTACAGGATCTCAATTTTTTTAAAAAAAATATCCTCTTCGATACCTTATGTTACATGTCATACATAGTTCAAATAAACCAATATATATTATTATGAGAATGTTATAACATAGATAATAAATTAGTGGATATAAATGATATAGAATAATTTTTTTAAAAATATACGGTTTATAAAATTATAAAATAAATTCTTTGTTTCTAAATTAATTAAAAACACAAATTAATATAATTGAAATCAAAAGTTATGTTTTTTATGAAAAGCTATTTTTTTGAGTAAAATATTTTTATATCATACTAAATTTATATAATCAATATTGGATAATGATTTTAATGAAATTTATATATTATATATTCAATAATATGTTGAAAAATAAAATGAATATTTTTAATTTTCTAGGGATAAGAATAAATATTGTTTTATTCTTTAATGTGTATTTTCTAACAAAAGAGGTTTCTATCTCATTTTGTGTATTTATTTTAAAATAATGTTATTCAAATTATAAGAATTAAATTTGATTAAACTATTTTTATATTTATAATTAGGAGTTTCATATAACATAAATGGGACCCTTTTATTTTTTGTCAAAATGAATAGTAACTATAGTAAAATTTATCACCTCGATAAAGAGTAAATTGGGATAATTTAAGTTAAAAATAATTGATAAAGCCATAATTATTTATCAAGATTCTTATTGGATAAAAAGTATTCTACTATTATCAACATATTCATGTATTTGGGATTTTTAATGGGAACTATTCCTTAAAAATTTGTTGTATATTATATACATGAAATATGGTTACAAAATGTAATTCTCTTTGTTCTTAATATATCTTATTTATCAAAATTTTTATAAAACAATATATGAAAAAAACTATATTTACATGTTTATATTAATGAAATCATTTTAGATATATAATTTTTTTTATTTTTTGTAAATTTTATAATTACCGCAAGTTCTTGTGAAATTCTAATACAATATTTATTTAATAAATTAAAAAATAAAATAAATGATATTAAAAATATTAATGTGGTTATAATTGAACCATTTAAATTGTAACAATAATTATATATATATATGAAATATTCTAGAGGTTTTAATGAAGATTAATTGAATTTAATTTTTTTCTTTAAGTATTTGATGTCATATTAAATTAATTGTGTTTAATCAATAAAAATGAAATTATATGAAAATAATGTTTTATTAAATTATTCAAAAATAATAATATATTCAAATAATATATTCAGGATATTATATTGTATAAAAATCCATGAAATATCTATTTATGGTCCAATTTTTAACTTATAAGTAAAAATTACAAATATTTAATTTCAGAAAACTTGTTAACAATTTCAAAATTAAAATTGGTTAAGTGTTAATCAAAATGATAAGGTTTAAAATGAAATAAAACTTTTATAAATTATAATTTTTTGATTTTATTAATATATTATTCAATTTTATCTTCAAATAAATATGTATTTGGATTTATTTTTCATGAATATTAATTAATTATAATTTCATATTTTGAGAAATCCCAAAAGTATCCATCACCTCAGTTATAAAAGGGAACCTAATCCATCACTTATTTACACCACATTGATAAATCCATCTCACTTCATTTATAAACCTCATTATTAGTGTTATGTAGGTTTTAGTGTCCCTAAAATACCTACCCTAAGTCCATTAAGATATAATCTAAAGAAGGTATCTTGAAGAAGATGTAATTGCCTTACCTAACCTATTTCAATTAATTGTTTATTCTATCTATAATGAAAATATAAATATTATCATAAAATATTAAATTAAGTATCCTTAAAATACTAAAATGTTATTATGATTATGAAACCACCATTATCCTTAATATTTCCCATCAAATGGGAAGTGAAAGTATCACTTGTGTGTATGTATGACTTAGCATCTCCATGCAACGATATAATTCATTTTTCATTACAATACTTTATATATGGGAGTTATGATAGGAATAATATTTATGTATGATATTTATAACCTAATTATACTTCATAAATAATAATATCATATATACCTTATTACCATCCAAACCGTTGGTAAATGATTACGTCACTCGTGCTTAAGTTTGGTCTACCACCTCCATAAAGTGATGTGATACATTTTTCATTTCAATTTTTAATTAATGGTAATAAATAAGAATTTTATTAATATATATTTTTATCATGATAAAATAATTATTCTATAAAATATAATTATGATTTACATTTCTTTAATTCCATTTGTATAATAATTTAAACAATATTGATGCATATGTTTGACTTATCATATTCATGCTTGTTGTAATATATTTTTCAATTTTTATATTCAATAGTTTTTATTAAATACATATTAAATGAATATATATTATATTTATATCAATATAAAATGTTATATATATTGTATCCTAGGAATAATTTTAAAATACAAAACTAACGAACCAACAAATACATGAATAATAATGCAGTTATTAATCAAAATATTTTTTTTTTACAATAATAGTTAATAAATATGTTATATAAGATTATTAGTATATAATAAATGGTATAATATATATTATTATAGTTCTATAAAATATTTATAATAACTAAAAATTTATTATACTAGAGGTTTGAATGTGTAATAAGGAATTCGGAACAGTGGCAAGGGTTAATTTTACATTCACATAAATAATCAGGATTATTTATGCATAAGTCTATATTAGAGAATATTTTTCTTCAATATCAATATTCTCCATAAAAAATTAAATATTATTTTTAATACTATTCCATAATTTTTTTAATTCCATTTTTAACCATTTTTTACTTCTTAAGAATGATGTGATAGTAATCTTCTTATTTTTTTCTGAATAATGTAGGTTTTGACATTTTCAAAAAAAAATGATAAATTAATTGTTTTAACTTATACTACATGAAAATATATCCTCATATTCATGAATAATATATACATAACTCTTCCTTTAAATTTTTGAACTATTATTTTTAATGAAAACATTTTCTAATATAATTCCATAGGTTTTAAGAAAAATTAATTTTCAAAATGAAATAGATGTTTTCTTTAATAAATATTTAATGAAATTTCTATTTTATTTCAATTAATAAATTATAAAAACTCATATTACAATTATTATTTACTAAGGATATGTTATGAACAAACCATCTTTATTAATTCTGTATATTTTTTAGGATTTTTTTGGGGATCTACTTTTTGATAATATTCTTTATATTACATATGATCGATTATGATTCTGTATATTGATTGGAAAAATTATTAACATTTTGTATGGTTGTTTTCAAAGAAATCGTTTTTTGATTTTTTAACCACTTTTATTTGAGGAATTAATTGGAATTATTAGATGATGGGAAGGGCCTGATATATCCCCTTGATGTGTTGGTATGATTCGTGAAATAAACTAGCTTGTCTATTAAGTGAGACCTTACCCACATATCTATGATGTCTTGGAATGAGACCTCAGAAATATGATTCTGATGTCAAAATTTATTAATTTTCATCATTTGGTGATTATTTATTGACTTCTTAGTGATTATTTTCTTAATTATGATATACATGGATCATTTTTAGCTGACATGATTATTTATATAGAATTATTAGATTTCCATTTATTTCCTGCCATATTATTTATTCCTCATTTTGATTCCATTATACACATACCCTTACTGAGCATCTTAGATAACCAATTTTCATAGGTTTTTACCCCAAGGACTCCAATAAGTATATTATTGATATCTATTAATGTTATAATATAATTATAGTGTTATCAATGGAATTACTATATTGTATTTTATGTTTTAAAATTTAAAGTAAGTTTCATGTTTATATTTATTTTTCCAAGACTGCTAAACTATTCATCCCTTTAAGATGCATTTATTTGTATTTAATGACAATATAATAAATTAACCTTAAAATTTGGGATATTGGGGTTATGTTATTTTCTATTAATTGATGTGTTAATATGGGGAGTATCTCCAATGATTCTTTGTTAAATTAGGTATATGATTCACTAGTTTATGTTGTTTCTTAGATGGTGTTTTCAAAATATTTTTGTGGGGTTCACTTTTAGATAGTGTTATATGTGTGAATACATAGGATGATAATTTTTAGTCTCTTTATAGGATGTTAAAATCAGGTATGTACTTGTTTAGTATAGTGAAATTTTTTCCCTTTTCTATTATGGATAGATTTGGAGGATTTTTTCGTTGACAATTTCAATGGGATCATCCAGTTGTTGTCCAGATGTGGTGTGTTTATTTTCTTTTTTGGTTCTAATAATATCCTATTTAGATTGTAACTTGTATCTAATGGGAGGTATCCTCTTTCATATTTTTTAGAGGAATTGTTTTTTGAATTAATGATCTCCCTATAGGAGAATCTTCCCGACATTAAACCATTACAAAGGAATTAAAAATGGAGGGGATACATATAATAGGTCTCCATACATATGTGGTTTTCCCTATATTGTTTTAGTTAGGTTATTATGGGTGATGTTTTGGGTTTTCTAGGATTTGGGATCCATTGGTTGATTGTTTTGTTTTGATATTATTGATGAGGAATCAAAGTTAATGGTTTCATCTTTGTTAGACCCTTATAAACCTCTTTATGACCCACCCAAATTCTATATGGTGTGTGTAGGTTTTAATATTTTTTTCATTTTGAAATTTACAAAGAACACTATTATGGAATAAATTTTATTAGTGGAGTGAATTTTAATACCACAATGTTTTTATTTTTGTTTATTTTATATTATTAACTATTAACATGGGTTATCACGAGAAGTTAGGAGTTTTGGGTTTTGAATTAAAAATTTATGAAGTTTTTGAGGTGTCACATGGTTTAATAATTGGTATTATAGTCCATGTTGTTCCTTTTGAGGTATTTTGTAGAGGTTATAGAGGCATTTCTCAAAATTAGTGAATAGTTTTATAAAAATAACGACCAAATCATGCGGATTTCTAGGATCGTATAGTGACAACCACACAATTAGTGAATGGGTTTACAAACTATGTGGCCCAACTATGTATACTACCTAATTTATATTTATATTTTAAAAGATCATTTTTTATTACAATTTAAAGACCCCTTACTCTTCCTCTCCTCCCCACTCACATGAATGATCCTTATATGAGCCTTAGAGTGATCTACCTCTTTTACTGTTTTGTTTATACATCTTAACTTTGGATCTCATGGGACTCCAAGGTAATATTTATCTCTTCGTTCTTAAAGGTAGATTTATATGTATTGATAATTAGGATTTTATTCTGGTTCTAATCTAGGAAATTTGTTTTTTATGTCTTAAGAATGATCATTCCTTATCCTATTTTTCTCTATAGAAGTCAACACTATGATTCTTCCTTCTATTACTTTTGAGGAAGGTGTTTCTATTAAATCCCTTTGTTTTGAAATTCATTATGAAATTGAATTTTATGAATGTTATTTCTATGAATGTATGGAAATATATATAGTAAATAATGAGTTTACAATATTTTTAGATGAAACCATGGGTTGAAATAACATATAATGGTTTTTTTAAAGGTTTTGATTTTAAAATTGTTTGATGATAATTGGAACCCCCATTTAAGATTTATTTTAAATTCCAATTTATCACCTTTTCAAAATAGTTTCTTACCTATTTATGAAGCCCTAATTGGTTTCCCACAATATTTTTTACCCCTTGAGTGAATTTACTTCGTGATATTACTCTTGTAGGATGTTTAAAGGGGTTATTATATATGATAGTGTTGTAGGTGAGGGATGTTTATTTCTTATGTTGTTATTTGGATGCATTTTTTTTCTAACCACCATGTCAAATTGGTCATGGGAACTAGATTATGTTTATGGGATGTACTGATTAATGCTACACTATTTACTATTCATACTACAAGGTCCCCCTAGTTATATATATGTGACTGATATTCTATAAGATTTATTCAGATAATGTTGGTGTGGGATAATTAGGTGGCTTTTGTATGGCATGATGAAACATATGTTTATTGTTGGTCCATTTTGTAAAATAAATTTTATGACTGTCTCACTTTAGAACCTAGGGTGTTTCCTATGATATGTGATCCTTTGTTAGTTTATTATACATGGGATTTACCTCTTTTATATATCTCTTTGATTTTTTTTCCTGTGGAACAATTTACCTTGTTTATTTTGGTTGAGTTATATTTTTATCGTTGTGGCCTAATGTTATTGTTCTCTTATCCATTATAGTCGGTTTTATTCCAAATTTATTTTAAATATATATTTAGATATTTTTTAAAACTAAATTATAAATGATTACATTGGAAATTTGATTCCCATAAATTTATTTAAAATGGGGAATAATTGGTTTTTGGGTTTTTTTCATTTCAAATTTCCTCACATAGATAATTATAAAATTGGTATTCATATATAAATAAGTGATTTAATTTAATTTACTAAAAATGTAAATATTTATCATTATTTTTATTAAATGTGTATGTTTTTATTTTCTTCGTGATTTGATAAATCTATAACACATTCTTATGGAATTTTATTTTCCTTATGAAATGATTTACATAGACTCTATGGTGATATCGTAGTCTTGTTTACTCACACCATGAATACACACTAATTGTGTTTGTGTGTTTGAATAATTTATGCATGTATCATACATGTTATATGATTCAATTTTTTTAAAAAATCACTTTCAATGGGTCTATGGGTGAGTTGGGAGGAAAAAATTAATCACTTTTTTCATGGAGGTGTTTTCGTGGCTTGTTTTTTGTGTTTATTTACATTGGGATTTAATGTATCATCCTAGATGGCATTAAATTGTTTGTATTCTATTTCCAAATGTTTTAAATTGTTATATATATACTTCGGGTATATTTGATTATGTTTTCAAAAATGTGTTCATTCAATTTCATTAGTTTTTATTCTCATGGTTTATTTATTACTTTTGGACATGCTTGTGGATGTTTCATTAAAATTAATTGTATGTATATTCAGTTTTAAACATTAAATAAATGATCCATTATGTGTTTGATTTCATTCAAGAGAGAAAACATTCCCAATAAGTTTTTTTCTTCACATGAACTAGTTATCATTCCTTGGAGAATGAGAATTCCCTTCGGGCCTAGTGGCGATATGGGTCAGATGACCTATCGAGTCAGCCATGGATCATTCATTAAAAATAATTAACTAATAATCCTTGGGATTTGCAAAGGAAAATTTATCCCACTTATTAAGGGAATACAACACCACTTGATAGTGATCAGAGGAGGAGATCACCACTATGGTCAACATTAATCTTTTATCCCCAATCTCGATAATAGCCTTCTGTTCGGAAGCAATGGAAATTAGCTCAAAATTATGACATGTTAAAACACCTCCCAGTTATCACCACATGGTTTTTAGCATGTATTTCATTACTTCAAATTACCTAGGTATGTTCTTATTGAATCTAATTCAGGACTTATGTAGTTAAAAATTAAATTGGTGGTCGATGAACCATATATTGAACAAAATTGATTCACTATGTTCTATGTGTTCATCTCATTCTCAAAAAAATCTTAATAAAAAAATAGAAATGGAATGTAATGCCTTTATATATTTTTTAAAATCATTATGATATTTCTCCTAATGAATCCCTTTTTGATAATGAATGTATAATAAACCTCATCCTGATTTGGACCTCTATTATTTGGGATATAGCAGCTAACTTATGTCCTTGAACCCAAATGATCCAAGGATACATAGAGTGTGGGTATATTCCACTCAGGGGGGTCATGTTAAAGACCAAATTTGGATATCTAGTTTCTAGATAATAATTCCTGGTATTTTGTTAGTATATTTATTTCAATGCCTTACTTGAAATGTTATGGATGTATATATACATATAATTTCTCTCATCATATCCTCAATGCCTGAAATAATCTTTTTATAGGTATATCAATAACTCTATAGTGTAATATCCCATTTTGATCCCTATAAATCCCCAAACATTGATGAATTATATTACAAAAGGGAAGTGAAATAGCTATTTGTGAATGATACCACTAATGTTATTTCCATTAATGGCATATAAGTCACTCCAATAAACCTACGTTGGAGACCGAGTAAGGATTTTGTGTTTATTATATACTAATTCAAAGTAATGACTCCATATATAAGAATTGATTATATAGTATTAGAAGATTATATGCACAATCTGATCACATTCATCATTTATGATGGTCAAGAAGATTATTTCATTGAATAAATGATATCAATAGGGAAAAAAGATTATATTCAGTATATGAAAATCAATATTTCCCATGAACACCTCTACAAGAACATTAGATTTAATTACACCAGATCAACACAACCAATGATATTTGACAATTTAAATATGAACCCTTAAAGGAGAACATGTTTTTAATAAACTTTACCTATCATAATATTATGTAAACTACACTTGAAGAGACCACAGCCACCCCAGATAAGTTTATCCCTAATGAAGAGGTTGAAAATCATGCATCATATTTCATATGTCATGTGATTACACCATATTCTACTCTGATCAGAGAAGAAGAGAATGAGATCTAGGATTTTCCACTAATGTTTGAATAGGGTGTTTCTACCCCCATAGATGGAATTTTATTGGTGGATTTAGGTACCAGGGAGGGACTATTGTAAAATATTAATTATTATTTATATGAATCAAAATGAATATAAATAATAAAATTATTTCATCAAGAGATATCCATATGGGTTTAAATGAAATTATATAGAGATTATATAGTTAGAAAAAAATGTATAATCTCATTATTTAGGTTCAATAAACTACTACTATAGTTATTAATAAGAAACAATGCAAATGAACCTAACTCATGTCTCTAGGGTGGATGCTAAATTTGATAAGCTAATAAAAGTCAACATCATTTAGAAATTTTAATACACAAATTCTATTTCTATCAATTTCCCAATCTTGGAAAATTATAGTTTTTATCAACATAAGTGATTTTAACAAAATTTAAAATGCATTATTTATAATTTTCAATTATTGATCTATTTATTGAAGTGATACCAGTTTTTGAATACCTCTCATTTTTTAGATATGTATTCTAACTAAATTAAAATATAAATGGGCTCATGGGATGATGAATCCATTTCATCTAATGTACCCTAGGGGTAAATTACTATCCTGTGATGCATGTAAAATTAATGAAGGATTGAGATACTTACCAGTTATTTATATAAAATTTTAGGGAAGATATTTCAATTATACAAAAATAATCTAGTATTTAAATCACATGAGTTTTTTGATGAAATTTCCAACTATGAGGGAGAGGTTCATAAACTATTCTTGTATATATTAAAAAATTTATCTCCTGTACTGTGCATTTGGGGTGATATCAGATTTTTTCCTATGATTTATAATATATCATCACATCATTGAATTTCTCCCCAAGAATTACAATTCATTACATGATATCCTCTTACAAGGATTATTTAGGGTTTGAGAGGAATCCATGTACACCATCCTTATAGAAGTTGCTTCATTACAATCCCTTGTGGTAAATTATTAAACTCCAAGAATTTAATGAAAAATGGGATAAATTAAGAGTGGTATGATGACTACCCGAAATTCTTTGATGACATAAAGTAGTTCCCTTCACATCCTCTAGTAAAAATCCAACAATTATAATTTTAAAATATCATCATTTATATCGTAACTATGGAAAAGTAACTTCAAACATTTTTTGGAAATAAAATGATGAAGGAAAGGATATAATTCCCTTAATCATTTTAATAACATTATTGGAAGTTGATAATTGACACTCTAATATAGAGAATAATTACTTTTCACTAATCATAGAGGTGAAGAAACATTTAAATTACCTATATCAATACAACTTAAACCTCATTTCCCATGTGTACCTATTGAAATACATTCTTTATACTCTTATTTATATATAACAGTTATACAGATGGGGTATGATCCTATAGTAGTTTGAAATCAAAATTTTAACCCAAATGGATATTAATGGATTACAAATTCTAAATTTATATATTGTATATATTATCTTAGAGAATACACTAGAGGATATGAAACTCGCTAAGGAAAAAGTTATCCCTATCCATAAAACATCCCAAAAACTAAAAATATAATTTGTAAATGATTCTCAAATTTTTACTTTTAGAAGGATGGAAGAAATGAATATCAACTGGGTTGGAATGGGTATTCTTTTTTCCCCCAATTGAGGTAGTTATAATCTATTCCTTCCTCCTATTAGTAGGATGTAACAAAAAATAAGGTGGAAAATCATGCCCTCATCTAATGTTTGGAACTATCCCCATAGGTATAGATTTATAAGTAAAATATGTACATTGATTCAGGGATGGTAATTAGGAAAAAATAGAGCCTATTTTATCAATTAAAAATATCTAATACCCCTCACCAACTATATATTCAATTTTAATGTCATAATTTCTTTCATAGATGATGTTATCCTACATTCTATTCCCAAAGAATGCCCAAGATCAGGCATTCGAAAATGAATATACTACCATGGAAAATCCAAATCAGAATGAAATGGTGACTAAAACTAGAAAATAAAAGGGTGTTCTATCTATTCATCAGGAATGACAAGGAGGAAATGAACGTGGTTAATGCTACCTCATTATAAGACAATAACTCACCCCCTCTAACTGTAAATATTCCTGGTCAGATATATATATATAATAATAGAGAATTTCTATAGAGGGTATCCCTTGAATCATTATATTGGGAAGGAACAAATCCATAGATAGGTAACCAACATCATCCTTTAAGAAGTACCAAATTTCCTCTCTAAAATATTATTATATTGGGTTTCATGTTGGTTATATTAAATATGTGGAGAAAATCCTTTTTAACTAGGATGTCTATGACAGAACTTGTGGTTTTTATTAGTTAAGGGATATGATCTTCCACTATATTTTCAAAAAAATACCATTTATAGACATATATAATGATAAAATATATTGAATTATTTATGAATTGTCATTCATGGAAATCCATGTGAATTTTAGTCATCAATCCCAACAATTATATTAAATTTCTAAGTAACCGTATACATTCTCTACATGGTTTATAGTTGTCAGAGGTCTATACCCTCTAAATATTGTCAAGAACATAGGTTCATATTTTCTATTATCAATTTATTCTAAAAAATGTTTTAAGTTGTAACTATAATGTTGTTCAATAAAAATTTTGTTATAAATTTTTTATGTTCAGTAACATTTAAAAAATTGGACTTCCTCTAACAATTTTGATAGAAAATGGAACATGATTATTTCCCAATGAGCTTTTGAAAATATATTAGGAGTAAAATATTGAAAATAAACATTAATATATCTAAAATTTGGCATCAAAAATATATATAGACATTAAACTGGACTCTATAAAATATACATCATAATATGATGATAAATGACAAGAAGACTTATCCGGATGAACTCAATCATGCTTTGTGGTCTTACTTCACCATGACATGTACTCGAACAAATGTGTACCCATACTCACTCGTATACATGAAAAAAATATTCAGAATTATTTATGATTAGATTACATCACTTCACATATTCATTTTTGGTTAACAATCTGAAGATGAGCGGTCTCATATCCATATTGTTTAGATAGAATGACTTGAGGAGAAATTGTTCACAATTTTAGTAACCACAAATTATGTTGTAATCATTGAACATGATCATTAAATGATTTGGTCCTCTAATTATTATTCAATAAATTTGAACTACTATTATATTTGAGTATTCCACGGATATGTGGAAAGAAGCCCCAAAATTTTGAAAAGATATAAGAATAACCTTACTGATCAATATGTTCTTCTCTAATAGAGATTATTCAGTAATCATGATGGATAAAGATCATTTCATGTCTTGAATTTATGTTATATTAATCATGAAATATTCTAGAGATATTCATATTAAATCTCACAATTCCATTCTTTGTGATCTCAAATATCATCGAAATGGTCTTAGTTATATGACTTTAAATTGTAAGGTACAATATATTTCATCGTATGACTCAAAAATTACATGGAACCCATGACTTCACAACATGAATTTTATATACCTTTAATGTTATCCTTTTTGTGTGAAAATAATCTTCATAGAAACTATACGACCTCATATGACCACTAAACATCATATAGTGGTTAATTTTATTTGACCGAGTTCCCTTATATAGAATTCTAATACACATAAAAAGACTAGTGCATAGTTTTCCCTATCTATAACCTATGATAGGATAAAAATAACCCTATCATATAAGTATGTTTGGATATATTACTACTATTCAATGATACATTATAATGCTTGATTTTCCTAGCCGAATACTAACCATGAATAAGATTCGGCCTAAATCGTCCATAATGTCATTTTCTTAAGATCACTTAACATCTATTTTCATATCGATGGTCTGATTTTTGGATATAATCCTTCTAGTTTCTTCATAAATAAGAGACAAATAAATATAAAGAGTTATTTAGAACTATGTTTGGATTGATTCCAATTATAAAAATATACATAGTTACATCCAGATATCAATTCTCATCCCCAAAAATATACATTCACTTTAATTTCCCAGTATACCCCTATATTTTAGTGTTTTTTTATCATTCACATTAGGTATCAATTCTATCCAGTATTATGATAGAACAACTTTACTTTTTCTTGGTTTTAAAACACCATTCACATATATTTTTCTTCCTTCTCCCACCAGGGAACTCATAAATTTAAATATATTTTTTAATATGTCTAATCTCGATTTGTGTAAATAATATTACCTAGAAATATGTGTATTGATTCCTATTTTTATTGGATAAAAAGTGAAATATGGGTAATAACCCATATACATAGAAATAGGTTTCATTAACACCAATACCCCATCTAATTTTGGTGTATGGTTATGTCAAGTCTTCTACAATAGCCATGTATTTTGATAGAATCATAATATTTTTTCCATTGTGTGAGATATATATATAAAATGAACCTTATACCAATAACTATATGTGTTTAAATTTCTGTTATCGTTGGATACATAGTGATACTTGAATCCCTTATCTTAGTTATAATTAAAAATTCCATTTCAATCCCATTTTTTCACTATCTTAGCACTCAATTTTACCTTATTCATGCATTTCTCATATTAGGTTTTCAGTAATAAACTCGGTACTCATGAATGAATTTTCATACTATTTCCAAGAACATGATGTGGCTAGATTACTATTACCATAGTATATGTGACCCCATCTGTGTTACCTACTATAGAAATAGCCATAAATTCCATGACCATTAATCCCTTACAAGTATATAGTATCCCTCGATTCATTCTAGGTCATTTTATATTTAACATCTTGTAACATCCCCGACCCAAAATCCACAAAACCGGTGCTTCGATCCAGGTAGTTACATAACCTTATGCGCGCCTCCCTATATGCCAAAGGCTGACGACTAGCAGCAGGGGTCTATGTGGCCATGTAGGGAAACTATACCCCATTTTTATCGGAGTAAGTCACAATAGAAATAAACCAATAATGGAAACAATACTCATAAACAAGGAACATGTATTACAACCATTATCAATAATAAATATTCCATCTCCTACTATAAGTGCAAAATTGAAAAAAGCCCAAAATCAAGACAACAGCCAAAATCCCAAAATGGTCCCGACTCCAAGTCTGGGTCCTCCACCAATTACTACCCATGTCCACTCCACTATCTAGAAATTAACCTTTCACTTTTCCTGACTTTCAAACATGAAGTCTGCTCGGGTACCCAATGGCGGCCCAAGCAGGGTGTGAGTACAACTCAATAGGACACCAATAATGGTGTGTACAAAATAACCAGTATAAATCGGTAGTGCATAAAAAAGAAATATGAATGATAATTTCGAAGTAATTATTTAAGGTACCATTAACCAGTTCAGATCCAAATCCATTTCCACTTCCATTACCATTCATTTCACACCAATTATCATCACTTACTATTTCATCACATTTCCATGGGTTAATCACATACATTATGTTACATTGGTCTAAGGCCAAAAATCACATGCAAGAGGGTAAAAAAATTGTTATCCTATATCACTTGGACTAACCCCCTCATAGAAACCATATCCTCACCTCAAAGCCTCAGTCCTGGTGGATGAAACCGTTATGAGAATAGATCATCAGTCCTCATTCCTAACCCGTGCATTTAGGGTGGAGTTCAGAGCATCAGTCTTCACTCGAACCGTGGGCATAGATCCTCAAGTCATACAATACTCTACCAAGCCATGTTCACATGCTTATATATATAAGTAACCATCAACCCACCATACCATTTCCCTTGGACAAACACCATTCACAACAACCACATCTAAAATCACTTTATGCCTTAACCCATTCACACATTACCATTTCACATCATTCAATCATTAACCCAATTCCCATGTGTTATGCCTATCTCACTAAGCATTTAATACTAAACCCATAATCTATCCCATTATGGTCTTTAATCAGTTTACACATTAACCCATTTAACCCGTTCATCATTTCCATGAATCAACGATTCAACCCATTCCAAATAATGTTTATGTTATTGCCATGTCTAGGTGCATCACCTAACTACTATTCCAAGTTCAATCAATCATGCCAACATATTCATCAAGGGATCTACCATTTATTACAACTAGGTCACTTGTTTAATAACAATCCCTATGCCCGGGAAAAGCCGGCACACCCCATGGATGGCCCCAATTAGGTCAATTCATTCTCAACGAATCCCATGGGGATCATGAGAGTTCCCATTTACCATTTTTAAGCATCCTTTATACCAAACCCGTCCGGGTTAATCAAAGCTCATCAAAAGGAAACCATGATCAAAGCCACACAAGCATAAATCCACCACAAAACTATGGGATAACGTTTGTAGACCACCTACCTCAAAACCGCGATTGAACGCACACTCAATCAAGTTTTTAGACCTCAATCCGACCAGCCTTTGGAGCTTCAACCTAGAACTCACCCAAAAGATAGGGGTTTAGGGCTTCAGAACAAGAGGTAGAGAATATACAAACCCAAAACCAAAAATAGAATCAAGGAGGGGATTAGCCTTACCCGGAGCTTCGATCCACATCCAACAGCATATAAAACACATGAGAAACAAGGGAGATCGACCTCTTAGAGAACTTGGGCGATTTGGTTCATTCCTAGGGTGAAGAGGGATGAATAGAGAGGAAATCCCGAGTGGGTTCTTAAAATTCAGGGGAACAATTTTGTAATTTATCCCAATTTTAATATGCCGCATAGTTTTTCCGCACGGTTTGACAAACCATGCACAAATCGTGCACATGCTATTTTATAAAGGAGGAGGGGTTGCACGGTTTACCCGGGCAGGCCCCATGGTTTGCCCTGGACATGCTCAGGTCATGCTCCCATGCTTGTCTTGCCCATCATTCCTTTATTTTGTACCCCGAGCCCCCAAAACACCCCCATGACCTCTCATACATTCAGAAGACATCCCTCGAAGCCCAAAAAATGGTATTCAACCAAAACATAATGAAAAAATACCCTTCCAAAAACTTGGAGGTTACAAACTCCCCACCTTATAACGGCTCATCCTCAAGACATGTTTCCGAGCCTCATTGACCCACCAAAGAGAAGAGTTCGGGCCACTGTGCCCACATATCTGTTTCCAACTGCCAAGTTTCTTCATGAACTTTCCCATGCTCACATAGTACTAGCACTAGTGTACAACAATGCCTCGTAAGACCTTTTCACTATGATCCACCACACACACCGGATGCTCCTCAAAGGATGCATCAGCCTCAAGATCCACGTTCTCAACATCAGCCATATGAGATGGGACAGGGTGATACCATCGAAGCTGCGACAAATGAAACACATAATTCATCCCACCATACCTCTATAGAAGAGTCAATCGGTAAGCCACTGGTCCAATCTTCGCCACAATCTCAAAAGGTCCCAGACACCTGGGCACCAACTTACCCTGCTTTCGAATCCGACGGTGAACCAGCCTTGGCAACACCTGAAGGAACACTTTATCACCCTTCGTAAACTCAAGAGGTCTACTCCTTGGATATACATATGAATTATGCCTACACTGAGCCATAGCCATCTGCTTCTTGATCATCTTAACTCTCTCTGAAGTCTTCTGTACAAGACTTGGCCCCAACAACTCAGATTCACCAGCCTCTAGCCAACACAAAGGAGATCTACATGGCCTCCCGTAGAGTGCCTCAAACGGTGCCATCTGAATCATAGCCTAAAAACTGTTGTTGTAGGAAAAATCAACTAACAATAGGTGCCTCTCCCAAGAACGACCAAAGTCCATGAAACAAGATCTTAACATGTCTTGAAACACTTGAATTGTACACTCTGACTGCCCGTCCATCTGCGGATGGAAATCCGTACTCAAAAATACATGCGTACCAAGCGCCTTCTGCAACCCTTTACAGAAACGTGACTTGAAACACCGATCTCAGTCTGAAACTCTGTTCTGTGGAACACCATACAACCGCACTATTTCCCGAACATATATCTCACGCAATTGGTCGACGGTAAAGGTCTCATGAATCGATAAGAAATGAGCCACTTTTGTTAAATGATCCACAACCATGCAGATTGAATCATTCTTCTGTGTCATCCTCAGAAGACCCATGAAAAAATACATTATTAAATTGTCCTACTAACATTACGTAATGGGATATGGATGCAACAAATCACATGGGCGTTGATGCTCGTCCTTCACCTTCTGAAAGGTAAGGCACCGTTCCACAAAGCCCGCAACTTCCTTCTTCATTACAGGGCACCAAAACTACATTTGGAGATCATGGTATATCTTGGTCAAACCAAGATGCACTTCCCACTTTGATTCTTTGAAATCACGCATCAACTCTTCCCGTACACACTTTGGAACAACCATACGATCACAAACACGAACAACACCTTCCATGCTGATGGACAACCCCGAAGTTAGCTCCCCACCTTTAAGCTTTTTCTAAATGATCAAACACTCAGGATCATCAAGGTGACCTTCCTTAACTTGACACAAAAGCGTCGACTCCATCGTTAAGGAAGCCAGAGTGACCTGACCACTCTCCTCCTGCATCTCCAGCTGCATCTCTTCAAACAAAGCCATCACCTTCCACTCGGTGTTGGACGTCTAAACCAGCTGCTTCGGAACCTTCCAGCTCAGAGCATCAGCAACACTATTTCCCTTTCCCGGAATGTAAACCAACTCAAAGACAAAATACTGGAGATATTCAACCCATCTTCTCTGCCAAAGGTTCAGATCCCATTATGGGAAGATGTTCTTTAAACACTTATGGTCGGTAAACATAGTAAACCATTGTCCCAACAGATAGTGCCTATATCACATCAAGGAATACACCAATGAAGCCAAATCATGGTCATGAGTGGGATAGTTCCGCTAATGGGGTCTCAACATCCTTGACCCATAAGCCACAACCCGCTCGTCCTGCTTCAACAAAACCCCAAGTCCGACTCCGGACGCTTCACAAAACACGATGTACTTCTCACCCAGCTCAGGTAAGATCAAGAAAGGTGTAGAAATCAACTTCTTCATCAACTCTTGGAATTCGTTCTCACAAGACTCAGACCACTTGATCCTGATTCCTTTATTGGTCAAGCATGAGAGTGGTGCTTCCAAGTGAGAGAAATCCTGAATGGACCTTCAGTAATAACCGTCCAAACCCAGAAAACTCTGAACATCAGAAACACTCTTGGGCTTCTCCCAAGACACAACTGCCTGCACTTTCTCTGGATCCACTGACACACCTACCTCAAAGATGATGTTACCAAGGAAATGCACATCACCTATCCAGAATTGATACTTTGATATCTTGGCGTATAGGTGATGATCTCTTAGAATACCCAAGATTATGTCAATATGTCGGGCATTATCGTCATGAGTTTTCAAGTACACTAAGATATCATAAAGAAATACAATCAAAAACTGATCTAGATAGGGTCGAAATATTTTCTTCATCAAAGCCATAAACACCGCTGGTGCATTGGTCAAGCCGAAAGGCATTACCACAAACTCAAACAACCCGTACCGACTCCGGAAAGCTGTCAGCAGTACGTCAGAAGACCTCACCATCATCTGGTGGTAACCCGACCTCAGATCAATCATAGAAATCACCGATGCACCCCTCAACTTATCAAATATGTCATCAATACTAGGAAGAGGGTACCATTTTTTCACCGTCATCTGATTCAACTTTCGATAGTCAACAAACAGCTTCAATGACCCATCGACCTTCTTTGGAAAAAGCACGGGAGATCCCCAAGGAGACGTAATAGGACGGAAAAACCCCTTACGCTCTACCTCCTCAAGATGAACCTTTAGTTCCTGGAGTTCTTCTAGTGCCATTCGGTATGCAAGAATAGAAATGTGCTCCGCTCCTAGCAGAAACTCGATCGTGAGCTCGACATCCCTCTCGGGTGGTAACCCCAAGAAATACTCTAGAAACACATCCTGAAACCAATCCAACACGGGAGAAAAATTAGATTGTTCACCTCCCCCATCATCATCAAGAATAAGACATGCCACTTAATCTATGATTCCACTCATATGTTGACAAAATGTCCCCGCACTCCGTGCTCAAGCATCCCATTCGCCTCGGTGGACATAAGCGTCACCCTCAGGCGACCTAAACGATACTCTTTGACGATAACAGTCTATGTGATCCTGATACAACACCAACCAATCCATTCTAAAGATTAGGTAAAACCCTGATATCTAGATAATGAACAAGTCCCACCAAAAATGATACCCACAAACTTCCAAGGAACATCCCTTGCACTTCTTGATATCTTCAACCCGCAACCCCAACAGGGTGTCAATTGACATAACTCCACACACCCCCTCCACAGGTAAACCCAACACTACCACAAGTTGAGTAGAAACAAAAGAGTGTGTGTAACCTATATAAAAAAACACTATAAAATGTAGAATCTACAAGGATAATACCACGAAAAGTTGATGGTCCGACCTCGCCATCACTAGGAGAAAACTTAAAGTCCTGAAGCAGACCTACCCCTCTACCCTGGGCTTCAGCCTGAGAACCTTGTGCCGCACTGACCTGCTGGTGTGAGCGTTCTTTCCCTGAAGTTCCACGTCCACTGACCCTGCCAGTACAGCCCGTGGAGCTCCAACTTCCTACCTAATATGGGGAAACTGATCCCCTTACCGTACCCGGTACCTACTTTTCATCATCATGCTCATCCGTGTGCCGAGGGTTCCTGTAGAACCTCTGCACATACCCCATCCTACCGCACGAATGACACTCAACATGAGGTCGAGGACACTGACCACGAATATGCCATGTCTTACCACACTGATAACAGAACACCTAGTTCCCACTCTGAGAGGCTGACCCTATCTTCTGACCACCTTGCTGGAAACATTGCATGTGGCGCTTCCGACCTTTGGAAGATGCACCACTTGTCCGCCCAGTTGGCACGAAAATCCCACCACCTAAATCTCCCTTCATGTTACCTTCAAAGATGAGTGCATTATCCATCACCTCTGTAAACCTCTTCAAGTGGAATATATTTACTTGAGACCTAATCTCAAGTCTCAACCCATCCTGGAAACGCTTTTCTACCACTGCCTCATCCCCTGATAACACTGGGACAAAGCGTCGCAAATCAGTGAAGTGACTAGCATATTCCATCACCGATAGCGATCCCTGAGTCAGGCTAATAAACTCTGCACCCCGCTCCTGCCTCAAAGTATCTGAGTAGAGATGCTCTAGAAACTTCTCCTAGAAAACCTTCCACGACATTTCCTCTGCCTGCCTGGTCTGAGCTTAAATTTCCCACCAACACCTTGCCTGGCCCCGCAACATATAAACGACCATCTTTAATAGCATTTCAATAGGGGTATTTAGATGATCCAGTTTCATCTGGAAAAACTCTAACCAGAACTCCGCTGCCTCTGGCCCACCCTCTCTAGTGAAGATCGGAGGGTGCTGCAGCTGGAACTCCCTGGTCAGCTCAAACATACTCGGTGCAATGCGCCCTAGGTCCCAATCCATCATCTGCGTAAGGCAAGCCAAGTTCTACTGGAACTGGTCTTCTTTACCCTCATTGATCTCCACATTTTCATGCTCTTCTACAGGGGAAGTGTTCTCAGCAATATCCTCTCGTTCTCCAACTGGTAATAGACTTTGTGGTGGCATCTCTCTATATTTCCAATAACGATATTTAGCACACATAAGATAGAACTTTCACGACTTCATCGAAAAAACTATTTACTAACTACAATAACCCGTTTTCATATACTAGTTCAATGACACTAACACCTCAAATTCACTGCCCCGACCATCCCTACCACGAGCCATGGTCCACATGGGGTAAACAACCATACACTACCACCAAACTCACACAACATTTTACAAAAACATTTTCCACTTCATTCCAAACCCTTATATTTCATTAAACATCATGTACCCACTTATTTTATTTCATTCCCCTCATTATTTCTTGGTTTCCTGAAATGCATGATGCACCCTACTTTCCTACCTCACACACCCACCTCGTGTGTGTGCATAACACAATGCATGTCCCATATCTCCCTAGGAGCCTACAATGATGCATGAATGCAAATCCTCGTGCCGTTAAGGCCACGAGGCAAATATCATAAAACAGTCACATCAAACCTCATGTGCATCACCCAATGGTGAAATATCATCAACTGTAACAACACACAACCAAGAACAACATTTCCCACCCAGGGGGACTTGGGTTTTCCCCCGTACGTGGGTTAGCTACTCCCAAGCACGAGGTCATTTACCAAGGCCCGACACATCTAAACCCTTGGCAACCTATCCCAAATTACAAGACCCCAAAGAAGGAGAAGAAAGAACTCCTTTGACATTACTTTGTAACGTCCCTGAACCGAAATCCACAAAACCGGTGCTTCAAGACGGGTAGTTACATAACCTTAAGCATGCCTTCCAGTATTCCAAAGGCTACTGACTAGCAGCATGGGTCTATGTGGTCATGTGGGGAGACTATACCTCCTTTTAATCAGAGTAAGCCACAACAGAAATATAAAAATAGCGGAAACAATAATAAATAAACAAGGAACATGTATAACAACCATTTCCAACAATAATTATTCCATGTCCTACTATAAGTTAAAAAGTGAACAAAATCCCAAAATCAGGACAGTGACCAAAATCCCAAAATGGTCCCGACTCCAAGTCTGGGTCCTTCACCAAGTGAAACCCATGTCCACTCAACTATCTAACAAGGACCCTTGCCCTTCTATTGACCTGCAAACATGAAGACTACTCATGTAATAAATGGAGTCCCGAGAAAGGTGTGAGTACAACTCAGTAGGCCACCACCAATGGTGTCTACAAAATATCCAGTATGAATAGGTAGTGCATTGAAAAGGAATATGAATGATACTTTCCAAGTAATTATTTAAGGTTCCATTAACCAGTTCAAATCCAAAGCCATTTCCACTTCCCTACCATTCATTTCACACCAATTATCATCACTTACCATTTCATCACATTTCCATGGGTTAATCACAAAAATTATGTTACATGGTTCTAAGGCCAGAAATCACATGGAAGAGGGTAAACACATCATTATCCGACATCACTAGGAATAACCCCCCCATAGAAATCATATCCTTAACTCGAAGCCTCAGTCCGGGTGGATGTAACAGTTAAGAGAATAAATCATCAGTCCTCATTCCTATCCCGTGCATTTAGGGTGGAGTTTAGAGAATCAGTCTTCACTCGACCCGTGGGCATTGATCCTCAATTCATACCCCACTCTACCATGCCATGTGCATATGCTTATATATATAAGTAACCATCAACCCACCATACCATTTCCCTTTGACAAACACCATTCACAACAACCACAAAAAAATTCACATTATGCCTTAACCCATTAACACATTACCATTTCACATCATTCAATCATTCACCCAATTACCATGTGTTATGCATATATTACTAAGCATTCAACACTAAACCCATAATATATCACATTATGGTATTTAATAAGTTTACACATTAACCCATTTAACTAGTTCATCCTTTCCGTGAATCAATCATTCAACCCATTCCAAATAACTTTTAGTTTATTGCTAAGTCTAGGTGAATCACCTAACTTCTATTCCATGTTCAATCAATCATGACAACATATTCGTCAAGGGGTCTACCATTTATTACAACAAGGTCACTTGTTTAATAACAATCCCTAAGCCCGTGAAAAGCTGGTACACCCCATGGATGGACCCAATTAGGTCAAGTATTTCTCAACGCATCCCATGGGGATTGTGAGTGTTCCCATTAACCATTTTTAAGCATCCTTTATACCAAACACATCGAGGTTAATCAAATCTCATCAAAAGGAAACCATGAGAAAAGCCACACATGCATAAATCCACCACAAAACGATGGGATAGTGTTTGTAGACCACCTACCTCAAAACTGTGGTTGAACGCACACTCAATCAAGTCCTTATACCTCAATTCGACCGGCCCTTGGAGCTTCAACCTAGAACTCACCCAAATGATAGGGGTTTAGGGCTTTAGAATAAGAGGGAGAGAAGATACAAACCCTAAACTAAAAATAGAGGGAAGGATGGGATTAGCCTTACCCGGAGCATCGATCCACATCCAACAGCACCAAAAATGCCTTAGAAATGAGGGAGATCGACTTCTTGGAGCTCTTGGGTGATTTGGTTCATTCCTAGGGTGATGAGCGAGGAATGGAGAGGAAATACCGAGTGGGTTCTTAAAATCCCGGGGTGGAAATTTTGTAATTTTTACCAAATTTAAGAGGCCGCACAGTTTGGCTGCATGGTTTGACAAACCGTGCACAAACCGTGCACTTGCTACTATCTGTATGAGGAGGGGTTTCACGGTTTACCTAGGCAGGCCGCACGGTTTTTCCTGGCCATGTGCAGGCCGTGCACCAAGGCTTGTCTTGCCTAGTTTTCCTTTCTTTCATGCCCCGAGCCCCCGAAACACCCCCAAGACCTCTCATACATTCAGAAGACATCCCTTGAAGCCCGAAACAGGGGATTCAACCAAAACATAACGCAAACATACCCTTCCAAAAACCCGGATCTTACACATTACATAAGGATATACCATATTTATACTCTTAGAACTATGTTTTTATATGCTACAATTATCACCATATTGTAGAAATGTTTGTAACTTCTACCTTGAACCCTACACAAATTCCTAATTTAAATTAACTCAATAAAATGTTCTATAACAACCCCTTATTGATTAGTAAAATACTTTATTGTCTGAATTACCTTTGAAATATCCTATTATAATATATGGTACATTGTACCTTAAGTATTTAAATCAATATAAATAATACATAGTTACTTTTAATAAGTATAATGATTATGGAATGACCACACTCTTTTGTGAGAGTAAATGCCTCACATATCTAAACAACCTATGGCCAGTCAGAGGAAAATTTGCATCCTAAATGAGATGAACCTCTATCCTTACAATCAATCAAAGTATTATAATGTAGTTATTTATTCAAATTTGTTCTACATTCATCATTGTTTTTATATTTTAATGGTGTGAAAATTGACATGTCATCTAAAGTATGTTTAGTAAGGGTCTTATACTATCCATTATAAATTCCATAATTTTCTAATTTAGATGATTCGTTTTTTTATTTTCACCACATTTATACCTAATTACAAAGAAGTTAAATTGAATCATTGTAAGATTTCACATAATTATATAATATTATTTTTCCATATCTATTAATTTTTATTAATTAAATATTAATTATAGTTTATAGGGAAGAATATGTGTGATAGCATACTCAACATGAAACAAGGGGTTTCTGAGAAATTACGGTGCACACAAGACTGAGTTATACAAAAAAATAATATATTATTAATATTATTATTTTAAATGGAAGTTAAATACTTCCCATTATATTTGAGGGAATGAATAGAACTAAATATTTTCCGATTACACATGTTTGTTAAATTTGTTTACATCTATAAATCCAATTTTAAGCAAAAAATACTCTAATGTATTTAAAAACGTTATTTTACCGCATTTTGATGGAGAACCCTTTTGAAATCATGTTTCTGACAATTTTATAATTTTTTTGTGACATAATAAATTTATTATTCATAATAAGGTCTCGAAAATTTACATTCGTTAAATTTTAGGTAATTTTATGATAAAATTTTTATTTTAATGAATAGTGAAAAAATACTCCATTTTAATTCAAAACTACATTTTCATCTAATTTATTTATATAGTCAAGTTATCCTTTTAATTGATTTTAATATATAATTGGATTAAGTTTTTGTTATTTAATCTATTTTTTTCATTTATGTAATTTCAAATTTAAATTGGATATAAAAACATGTCCATCATTTGAAAGTTTTTATTTCTTAAAAACCCATTTTCTGGTTGTGACAACGAGAATTAATTGTAAATTAATTTCTGCCAAATATATGTTTTGAATTTTTAAAATTTTATTACATATTTGGAATCTTATGGTCCATAATATGTAAATAGTTACCAATTACTTTTTCACATTATGAATAGTAACATTGGTAATTATTCGCATTTACCACTGTTAAAGGGTAAATTGGGTAAATTAGAGTAACAAACAATATTATAATAATATTAAACAGCCCTAAAACACGTCTTAATAATATTGGATGAGTTATTTCAAACCATAATCATAATTTTGTCTAATTTAGGATCACATTGAGCCACATGGGTGTGATGATGACATTTTATAATATTTAATTTATAGAAAAGTGAAAATATAACATACGCTTGTATCTCCTAATTAAATAAATTTTAATTTGGTTTGCACAAGTGATATCTTATAATATAAGTATTTATTATAAAACTAAAAATATTTCCCACAACATCATATTTTATAATTTTTTGACATCAAATAAACAAATATATTTATGACATTATAAAGATGCAACGATTACCTTAATAATGAAATACTCAAATAAATGATAATTTAAATATTAAAATAAATGATATTTTTACATTTTATTTAATAAAATAATTTGTTGGATGATATTTACATTATAGGTAGGAGTTAATTTCATTGGTTCAATGGAATCCAGAATTTATGACTTTAAGAGAAATCAGTTTCTCAATAGTGTCAAAATTGACCAAAATGAGTTTTTAAAACAGATACTATTTTATTTAAGGATATAATTGTCCAAAAAATCAAAGATTCATTCCACTGACTTATATAATTTTATAAATTTATTTATTAATCAACGTTTTGTTATCTTGTAATTTTATAGTAACAATATAAAATGAAAATACAAGAAGACCTAGTAAGAGTTAATATTTTTAACTAAGGGTGGAAGCTAAAAGATAATGTTAATTTTGTGAACCACACCTGTCTAAAACCTATTTGAGGAATGTATTTAGACCCTTCATCTTCTTATTATAAATATTTATCACTTTTTAACTATTATAATTATAAAATAAATGTATATTAAAATAATATTTCATGACCTTCCTCAAGTGCCCCTCTCCCTCTTATAAGTGTCTGCCACCTCTACCCATATACGCACACCTCTAAAGGACTTTTCCTAATAAAAAATCTACTAAAATATTATCCCAACATCAATATATTACATCAAGTTTCCTTACCTAGGGAATAATGAGATTCAAAGAATCTTTTAGGCTAAAACAAAATTGAGTTACCCAATTTAGAGGTAACATCTTCTCTCAAGCTCCATTCATTTACATTCCTCATCCATTACCCAAACCTATCTTAATTACATTATTTTATTAAAAAAATAGTATCCTAAATATACTAGGATGTTATTATACATTGTTTTCAACCAAAAATTACACACACATCCATCTAATAAATGTAGAACATATTGTGTCTTTCGGTGGTGAACTATTTCCTCACGAAATGATGAATGTTGAATTTTGTCTTACCACCTCTCATGTTAGCCATTATTATGGAAATTTATTTATAAATGATAAATATATATATTATAATTATATTATCTCTATGTTTATGTCATTTTATTTAAAAAATACCATTATGTTTCTCATAACATGTTAATACGATAATTTCATTTGAGAATGTGTCGATTAGCGCCCCCTCAAAGATGTATGAATCATTCATGCGATACATAAAACATATAAAGGATAAAGTTAATGAAATTATGTAACATATATAACATATATATTATAATTTAATTATAATATAAATACATATATTTTATTTTTTATTCCGTTAATATGACAATGAAATTAAAGTAGTGTTCATGCGTACATATGACCTACTGTCTCCATGAAAAATGCCATTTAATTTCTTATCTCTAAATGTTATAGAGTATTATAAATACATATATATTGGATATATATGACACATATATAATGAATAATATTCTAGAGATAATGAAATTGTTACCACATGGATAATTTTAATCAAACCAAATTCATTTTTGACTCAAATACCGAACATCGACAAAACATCTTATATGAACTCAAATAATTATCTAATTTATATAACATCATAATAAGTTGTATAAAATTAATAATAGAATTTAAAAATATTCTAAATCAATTAGGTGTTAACCTATTTTTATTATTTAGTAAATTAATGAATAAACAAGACAAGTCAGACACAGGGTAAGGGACTTCGTCTCAATCTCCATTAATTGAGGCATTTCTTGATAATATGTACCACTATTCTATTATAATGTGTTTTCAAAGGAACTATGACATTAAATTTCCATATTTTATCTGTACTAATGTTACTTATTAAATCATGGATATTAATATATTAATTTTCAAAGTGGTATGGGACACCTTAAACATTTAATGATTTAATTATCATATCTTTTTCTTCACGATATTAAACAACATATATATTTTCATGGGTATAAAATGAATATACATGAAATATTATGCCAATATAGACTTTAATTAAATATTTTCAAAAGTAATTTTTTCATATGAATCATTTTAATTTCATTACAAAATGAAAAATGGAATGCTTTTTATGTATACGGCGTCAATGACTTCTCCACCACCGTAACCATTCTTTGATATATTTTTTCTTCTATAAGCCTTAATGTCATTTAAAATAAAAAATCCATTATTCCTTTATTTGGGTATCGTGGTATTGAAAATTGGTTCTTAAATGAAAAATGTATTTTTATAATGAGATGATTCTCATATAGAATTATAATATGCATTAAAAAATGGGTTTTGTGATGAACATGTTTTATTCATGAAATGGTACATGAGAATTATATGAAAAGGGTGAGCCTGATATAGCTTTTATGAAGGGCTGAGCTCCATTACAACTCAGGTGTTTTCTCTACATAGCTTATGCGAAGGGTTTAACCGCATTACTGCTCATAGGTGAGCCTGATAGAGCTTACATGAAGGGTGATCCCCATTATAGATCTCTAATTTGGAAGTCAACCATATGATTATTCCAGTTGTAAGATGTTTGAATGGGTTTTTTGTATATGATTCTATAACTCACCTATAAAATTCTTAATTTCATTCTATTGGTTTCTTGGTTTTTCATTGAGGAAAAAGTATGTGTTTTATTCATATAAAATTGGTTTCTTTCAACTATTCAACAAATATTGAATGGGTCATCAGGTTTTAACTAAACTAATGATTTTTCGTTATTTTTATGTCCCTTATTGAGAGTTTTTTTTCACATTCCATGTTTTAAAATGTTTTCACAAGATTTAAGGGAGAATAGAGTCATGGATGGAATCAAGTAAAACATATAATGATTGACCATGGAAAAAAACATGTTTATTTTTAAATGATTTTATGTGACAGAAGAAACAAAAACTATTGGATGTGTCCACATTTCATTTCTATGTTTTTGTTAAGTAATTATTATAGACTAATTATCTAAATATTTAATCTTAAAAGGAGAATCATTGTGAATTATTTAATTAACTGTATCAATGGTCGGTTTAGATAACTTTGGAGGTTATTATAGGGTTAATTTATTTTCTTTAATGGATTTTACTTTATGGTTAAGTTGAAATTATGTATAATATTATGACTAACTTGTTTCATTATCTCAATTATTTTTGTTTAGAAAGGTTTTCCATAGAAGAAATATGAGAGTTGTAGTGGGAAGGAATCGTGAGGAAATAAAACTTTCAAATCAACAACATGAGGTGGTGAGAATTGTAACTCGACAGCTGTTGTAGTGATGAAGTAGTTGACTTAGGCTATAAATGGTAGTGGAATCCATGTAGAAGATCATCCTGATCAACCAATGAAAAATATTTCAGTAATTAACCATTTTATGAGCCAACATCCCCCATCATTCAATGAACCATCTAACTCAGTGGTAACAGAAAGATGAATCGATATTTGGGAGAAGATATTTGAAGTCATGGGATGTTCAGAATGAAAAAAGGTAACACTTTCCATATATCATATTTAAGGTGACATTGATCGATGGTGGTAATTAGTTATGAATACTAGATAGAAAAATGATCTTGGTTCTATGGAATGGGAAGAATTTAAGGATGTGTTTCTTTGTTAAATATTCCCCTAATGTTGTTTGGAATAAAATATAGAAATATTTCTTCGAATTAAAGAAAAATGATAATGAAAGAATTGTGGTATATGAAGGGAACATCACATGATTGGCCAGGTATGTTCCCGATTTAATTTGAGACATTGATAGTAAAATTAATAGACCTTACTCAGGATTCAAACAAGGGAAATGAAGTGCTCTAGTCTCCTCAGAACTTAAAAGTTATGAAATAGTGGGTCATTGTGCTGAGAATGTTGAAATTAAATTTTCTAACACTTATCTTCCATGAGATGATAATATTAAGAAATGGTAATGGAGATTGGAAATGAAGAACAAAACAACTAATAATTCTGGTTGTAAGCAGAAAACATGTTCCATGTGTCGTAAAATACATTTTTAGGAATGTATGTCAGGATCTGGAAAGTGTTATAGCTGTGGAAAGTTTGGTTAGAAGGTTCATGACTACAAAAAAAGGTCCTGAACTTTCCAATAGTGATATAACAAATAGATAATCTATAGTAATATGATTTATCTACAATGAGTTGGTTCACTATTTGAATAAGTGTTTGAAGTTATTTACACATGGAGGAAAATAGTTTTATTAAAAACAAAAGGTTTGGAAAAATCTTTTTCTGCTACGACATTTGATGTTGAGACATATGGGGAAGAGATGGAAGCTCTTTAGAGCCTGATAATTTTAGAAGGATAACAACAGGTTCAATGGTTTAGACACACCATACAAGGTTTCATGTCATGTGATAAAAACATATTAATGGCAATTCTAGGAGATGTTTTATGGGGTAATGTTTATGTATGGATTTTTTAGGTTAAATTACACCTTCACATTTGGACCTTAGTTCTAGGATTCTAATATCTTTAATGGTATGAGTGATATTTTATAATTAAGTGTATTCTTCGGGGTGCACATCAGATTCTAAAAATATTATGAGGATGAAATTTTTCTTATAAAATAAAAATACATCAAGTAATTATGTTTCCTTATATTAATATTCTAAGACATAAATTAATTCCTCAACTCTATCAAATCTATCTTAAAATATATTATTCATTTAAATTTCTCAATGGTATTTTGACCAATCACATAATTATGGTTTTTTAGTGGATAACATTTCAATGACTATGTTCTCTATCACTCTATATTGGTCTTTGAGAGTTAGATTTATCATCCATGTCCATGTTTTCAAATAGGGAACCATAGAATATGATATCTTAGCTGAAATTTGTACAGCATAAAATTTATTTAATTGTTTAGGTTTTATTGAATTTTTTTATGATGTGGAAATTCAATAAATTAGTTTTTTTAATGTAAAACCTTAGTTTCCAGGCCCAAAATTAAAATTGTGATGGAGCAATTTCCAAAAGGGGAGAAGGATGTAAAATCCCATGAAATTATATAATAAGATTTTTCCATACCTATTAATATTTAGGAATTAGATATTAATTTTATTTTAAATGGGACACTATATATGATTGCATACTCGACCATCGATAACAGGTTTCTCATAAACCTTACATTACACACAAGACTGAGTTATACCAAAATATAATACATTAGTAATATTATTATTTTAAATGGTATTTAATTAATAGAAGTTATATTGGTGTTAATGAAAAGACTAACTATATTATGATTATATTTTTTTATTTTTTTTAAAATTTATAAATCCTATTTTAAGCATACAATACTCTACATCTAAAAATGTAGTTTTACTAAATTTTGATGGTGAACCCTTTTTAAATCAAGTTTTTGAAAATTATATAAGTTAAATATGACATAATAAACTTCTTCTATAGAATAGGGACACAAAATTTTAATTTGGTTCAATTTTTGATATTTTTCTGATAAACCATGTATTATAATGAATATTAAAAAATACTGCATTTTTAATTAATATCTACCATTTAATCTAATTTTTTTTGTATAGTTAATCAATAAATTTAATTGTTTTTAATGTGTAATTGGATTATGTTTTTTATTTAATACAAATTTGGCGTCAAAACTAATTTCAAATTTATATTTGACATAAAAATATGTCAATATTTTTATAGTTTTTACTTCTTAAAAATCCAATTTATGGTTTTGACAATATGAATTAATTCTAATTTATTTTCATAAAATTATTTGTTTTGAATTTGGGAAATTGGATACCATATTTGGAATCAAAATTTCAAAAATATTTAAATATGTACCTTTCATTTTTGGACATTTTGAATAATAACATGAGTATTTTTTTTATTTTCCATTGTTAAACGGTAAATATTGTAAATATGGGTAAAAATAATTTAATAATAATATAAAACAACCCTAAAACATGTCCTAATCCTATTGGATTAAATATTTCCATCCATGATCATCCTTGAGTCTAATTTAGGAACCAATAGAGTTACATGGGTATGATAATGAACTTTTATAAAATTTAATATAAAGAAAAGTGAAGATATAACATAAATGTATATCACCTAACTAAAACAATTTTAATTTGGTTTATATAAATGACCTATTATACTATAAATAGTCATAATAAAGATAAAATGTGTTCCTATGTCATGGTATATTATAATTGTTAGACATTAAACAATTAAATATATTTATGACACAATAAAGATGCAGTGATTACCTTATTAATGAAATATAAAAATAAATGATATTATAAATATTAAAATAAATTTAATTTTACATTTGGATGTCATGAATGATAATTTATTGATGAAATTGACATGTTAGGGATGACTTAATGCATTTTTTAGGAGTAATCCAATTTTTATGACTTTATCAAAAATTAATGTATAAATACTGTCAAAATGCACATAAATGAGTTTAGAAAAAATTCTATTTTATTAAATGATATAAAAATCATATAAATCTAAAATTCATGAAGAAGAACTTATATAATGTTACACATATAATTAATAATCCACTTTTGATTCTCTGTTCATTTTATAGTATCTATGGTAACCATATATCAAGAAAATAAAAAAAGACATGGTAAGAGTTAATGTTTTTAACTAAGGGTTAATTATAAAATATAAGGTTAATTTTGTGATCTAAACTAGTCTAAAACCATTTGGTTAAGAGGATTTCCACCCATATTCATATTATAATCTAAATTTATCACTTTTTAACTATTATAAATTAAAAATAAATTTTTAATAAAATAACATTTCAAGACAATCCTAATGTGCCCCTCCCACCTCTTATAAAAGGCCACCACATCTACCAACATACACACACCACTCAAGCCCCTTGGATTGTCCAAATTCTGATAAAATATTCCCAAAAAATCTACACATTCTTTTTTTATAATCCTTACCTTGGTCCAAAGAAAATTCAAGTAATCCTTTTGGCTAAAATCAAATGGAGTTACCTGATTTATAGGTAATGTCTTCTCTCACGATCCTTTCATTTATTTTCATCATCCAACCCACAAACCTATCTTTATTACATTATTTTATAAAAAAACTAGTATCATAAATATACTAGGATTTTTTTACGCAATGTTTTAAATCTACACTCACACAAACCTCTATATGATGGCTATAGAACATATTTTTTTCTATTTAAGGCGAACTACAGCCTCATGAAATGATGATTGTTCAATTTTATCCTACTACCTCTCATGGTTGACATTATTATGGAGATATATTTATATGTGATATATAAAATATATTTATATTTTCTGTATAATTATTTAGTTTTTATTTACAACATACCATTATGCTTTCGATAATGTGTAAATATGATAATTTCATTTGATAAGTGTGGACTACTGCCCCTCAAAGTGATATGATTCGTTAATGCCACACATGGAATGTTTAAAAGATGAAACTAATGAAATTATTGAACATATATAACATAGATATTATACTGTAATTATAATATAACTATGTATCTTTTATTTTTATTCCTCTAATATGACAAGGAAAAGAATGTAGTGTTCATGCATACGTGCGGCCAACCGTCTCCATGAATGGTGTATTTCATTTATTTTCTCCCAATGTTATGAAATATTATATACAAATAAATAATAGATATATATGATATTTATATTATTAATAATGTTATGGTGATAATGTACTTATGACCACATATATAATTTTCATAAAAAAAGATAATTTTGGACTCAAATACCGAAAATCAATAAAACATCTGAAATGAACTCAAATAATTATCTAATTGCATAATATAGTAATAATTAATACAAAATGAATAATAAAAACTGTAAAGGTTATAAAGAAATTATAAATTAACCTATATTTATAATTTAATAAATTAAAAAATGAACGAGACAAGTTGGACTCAAATTAGGGGACCTCATCTCAATCTCTTTTTATTGAGGAATTTATGGATAATAGGCATCTTTATTCGTTTATAAAGTGTATATAAAAAACTATGACATTTAATATCCATAATTTTAAATATACTAATTTTATTTATTATATCATGGATATTAATAATTATATGTTTATTGTGGTATGGGACAAATTGAACATTTAAAGATTTAATTATCAAATCCTTTTCTTCATGATATTTAATTATAACATTATTTATATTAGTATAAAAAGAATATACAGTAAATATTATTTCAATCTATAATTTTATTCAATGTTTTCAGAAGAAATATTTTTATACAAAGCGTTTTACTTAAATTACAAAACCAATAAAGAAGTGTTTTTTACGTATACAACGACAATGTATTCTCCTCAATTGTAACCATTATTTGATATTTTGATTCGTTTATAAGCCTTAATATATTTTAAAAGGATTATAAATATCTTATTCTATTGTTTTGGTTTCTTGGAATTGGAAATGGGTTCTTAAATGAAATGTTACTTTTATATAGAAATGTTTATCATATGGTATTATAATAATGTTTCAAAAAGGGGTATTCTGATAAACCTATTTTATTCAATTAATTGTACCTGAGAATTATATGAATCGAGTGAGTCTGAAAAATATTATATGTTGGTTTTATTCCCAATATAGACAAGTGTGATCTCAAAACATCTTATAATAAGGGTTTAGTCCTATTATAGCTCACTTGTGAGCCCGATATATCTTATACGAAGGGTGTTCCCCATTAAAGATCTCCAATTTGGAACTCAACCATATGGTTATTCCAATTGTAAGATGATTGGAATGGTTTTATCTATATGATTTTCTAAATCAACTAAAGAAGTTTTAATTACTGTCTATTGGTTTTTTTTCATTGAGAAAAATGTATGAGTGTTATTCGTGTGGAAATGTTTTGTTTCATCTTCTCAAATAACACTGAATGAGTTATCGGGTTTTAACTAGACTAATGGGTTTTAATTATATTTACGTCCCTTACTAATATTTTTGTTCTCATACCATGTTTTTAAATATTTTCATAGGATTTATGTTATAATATATTCAAGGATGGAATCAAGGAAAACTTATGATGATTAAACATGAAAATAAACCATGTTTTTTATTAGTTTTTCTGTCATGGAAAAAACAAATATTGTTGGAAGTATACACATTATATTTCTATGTTTTCTTATCTAATAGTTATGTCCTAATTATTTAAATCCCTAGACATGATAATATATTCAATGTAAATTCTTAACATAACTTAATATTATGTAATGTTTAATTATGAGGCCTTATATTCTTGTTGTTGAACCTCTCATTTCTTTTGTCAAATATCCCATTGATTCAGGAATTATGAACTTGAATTATGTGCACCCTATCCATGAGATCAACTATACTAAACTGATTCCCCCATACATATTGTATTTATCTCACCCTTTTTAATATATATATTATCTCATATATAAGTCAAAGATGAATGAATTTAAATACTAGCCTAAATTTGGTTAATATACTCCACTTGAAACACCATCCCTCAATGGTATTAATTTTCAGACCTTAACCCAACAAAGTAGATGTACATAATATAAATCAAGATAAAAAACATAAAGGGGAGCTTAATCAATTATTAAGGATTCACATTCAAAGCCAAAAATCATCACATCCCTAGAAAAATTGAATGACCTTAAATGTAAAAAAGGAACAAATCTTTTCATGTTGAAACACCTCAATGCGTGTCCTAAATTAAATAAATGTTATTTAAAAACAAGAAATTATCTCTCAAATATTTGAATACTTTTATCCCAGAATAAAGAATAAAATATTTTGTGTACAAATATATTGCCCTAGAAAAAGAAACTATATTCCCTCTAACTCTATGGATATAGGAAAAAAAATCATTTTCCAGTTCTTCACATAAATATTGGTTTTGATGGTCTTTGAAATACATAGAAAGGTTTAATTTTAGGGTATTTGAGTACTCTTTATACTTGATTCTAATTGAAAAAATCCCAATTAATAATGTCAAAAATATAATTTCATTCACTCCCTTATATCTAATATCATTTAAATTTGATCAAAATGATGGGAAATTAATTTCATACATGACATACCTATATACTTTTAAGGGAACATGTTTAGAAGGAAATAACTTTTACAATATATTATCTAACAGGTTTTTATCATCAAATGATGATAGTATCTGCATAGTGCACATCTAGCTTTCTAATAACCTTATGAGTGTTCATTCCTTACAGATGATTTATTGATCCCCTATTCATTACATGACTCATGTATTTTTATATTGTGTTTTATAATAATATATTATCATCGAAAACTCATTAGTATTTTATTATATTTGAATTCATTAATGTTTACATCCAAAATTAATTATTATCCCATAATGTTGGGAGCGATAGAGAATAAAAAAACAATGATTAATTTATATGGTTGATTTATCATTCTAGTTACACACTCTTTATATATCACACTCTTTGTCAATGAATGAGTGTGTGTGTGTAATGATACCAAATATTTTAGTTGATATTCTCCACTATATAATCCTATCCAAGGATATTCAACCCTAGTAACCTACCTAATATTCAATAAATATAAAAATGTTCTTTTTATATCATAATAGGATCCTTTTAATTTTGAAAAAAAATCAAACTTTTAATGGTGCATTTAGTGGCACTAAAATAATGGCACTAACTTTTTCATCATGACCTCAATTTCAGACTCCCTTAGATGGCATGATCATAGTTGAAGATTGAGGAGAATCACAATCGATGATGAAAACAAAAATGGAATTTTCATGTATCTTATGACTTATTGCACAAAGAGGTATATAATTCCATTAAAAAATCACATTCTAGTGATGAGGTGGTGAGAACATCCCATAAGAAGGGGGTCATGTATTTCATCCATTATTGGTGAAAAGGTTGGTGCAGTTTTTTCATGACATTTCATAGAATATATTATACTATTTTAGACTAAAAAACATGATATTGGTAATCCTTATAATTAGGTGTAGTTTTCTTTTAAGGAATCTATTTTATATCTCATGGATCAAAAATGGACTTACAGGACACAAGTTATAACTATTTAAAGTTGAAATTTCTGGGAAAAAGATTTTAATAACTCCAAATCCATGGCCAAATATTGTCTATGAATGAACCGTATTGAGGCGACCAATCACATGACCAATTCTAGATGTTGTTCTCTATTAACAGATTCCCATATTTCTTCTAGGTTTTAAATGGAATCCTACCCACCATATTCATCAGTTCCAAATCTCATGCCGAATTTCAAACATTATGTCATATGACCTATTCTAGAGAACAAGATTCCAAAATAAATTTATAGCAGTTATCATGGATCCCAACAGAAATTTATATTATAAGAATACCCTAGACTACAATTTCATCCCTAGTGTACAAGAAGAGGATCCCCATTAGTATCTGACTACATTAAGAACATGATATACATCCCAGACCTCTAAAACAACCCCTCATGTGATATTTTGAAGAAAATCAAGGTTAAAAATGGATTAAATTATTTTTTCTTCCCCTTATGATTAATATCATTTTAGATACCACTGAAGCCAAGTAAAATTGTGACTAGTGTGAAATGCCTTTCAAATGGGGGTATTCCTATGTAATCTTGGAATGGAGTCATAAAATATTATTTATCATTCGATGCACCAACTCTCATACAATGGGGTTATAACTATGTGATTATTATATCATGTACCCTATAAATGGTAACTATCAACCCATAAGGTATTCCCATTGTTTCATAGAGGTCTTCATAATTAGATTCATTCATAACTAACTTTATAAGGATCCCATGTCCTAGTTCAGCAAACTAGGAACACCTTCACACGTGTACCTTATTAGTGGTTGTACATATATTTAATTTTTTAATCATACCTAATGTATATATGGATACATAATTCACCCATGTCAATTACATAGTTCAAATGTGCATCTCAAAATAC
Organism: Viscum album; assembly: GCA_963277665.1. Lineage (NCBI taxonomy): Eukaryota > Viridiplantae > Streptophyta > Magnoliopsida > Santalales > Viscaceae > Viscum > Viscum album. Next base: position 469,215,161 of record OY728142.1, on the reverse strand, counting down.
ATTTTTGATGATCTTTTTCTATGGTTGGGGATTTAGAGATTATTGTCAACTTAGTCCACCACCATGTCCACCAGAATCACATGAATAAGTTATTCATAGTAGTTTTATCCTTTTGTATTGTTTATTAATTTTATAATTTGAATCATTCATCATGTATCATGTGTACCACTTCTTTCCCCATACTCGATGTGTCCCAAAAAGTAATAAAATAATTTATTCTCATAAATGAGGGTCTCTATCCTTAAGAAACCATTGGAATCTTACCTAGGCCAAGTCATTCATCCTAAATTTATTTTACATAGAACTATTTTTTTTGAAAATCCTTTTATTATTCCTTTATTCAATCAATAATCCACTAATGCTAACCTCTTTAATCATCGCTCCAATTTCAACTGACACAACCATTTAAATCTAATACAACCTTCTCCTTGTACCTAGATAATATTTTAATCATCCTTTATTATGTTTAAATAATATGATAGAAACATAAATAAAATAACAATATGGTTTATTCCCTATCCTACCAACACTTTTATGTCCTTTAAAATTAAACAAAAATAGATTGCTCGTGCATAAGTCCCACACCAACCATTGTTATTTCTCTTTGACCTATTAATATGTAACAAAAAACGTTAAACAAAAAAATACATGGTCCTTATCATTACCCCTACCCCTAAAGAGTACCACTCTTACACCATCAATGATAGAAGGTGGATAGTGACTACCTGAGTCCTACCTCAAGTAAGCTCTAGTTTGGAAACTATCGTCGATGGTTTATCATTTATATAAATGGGAGACATTAACCACGTAGATAAACATGATGAAGATAGTTATATGATAGAAACACCTATAGAAACCTTCTCAGATATTTAAAATAAATCCCAACTGCATACATATAATATCATAAAGTAATAAAATAACATATAGGGAAATGACACCTTCCAAAATGGATGCTCGATAGTTTCCAAGAGGACCAAAAAGATCCTAAAAAACTATGATATAGTAATATATAGCATAATATTAAACCTTCTTATATTTACCTTTAAATATTTTATATATATGTGGGGTGAGTTTAATATTATACTTAGTAGGATTCTCCATTGATCCTCTTGTGAAATATTTTAAGAAAGAAAATGATAGTCGAGTGAACAAAAAGTGAAAATAACTCATCACCTAAATAGGTATAATATGTTTAGTATAATTTACCTGGATACCTATTATAATTCACAAATATTAGATTGATCATATATTATATTAACAAATCAACATGGGTACCCTGTTACCACTTCTACATTAGTTTTATGATTTTCCCCAACAACACAATTCAGGATCCATTTCTCTCAAAATTATGGCATCACAAAAAACCTAGGATAGGTAACACAATATTCACTTTATGCATCAAAACCTCTCACAATAAATTATCACTTCCCCATATAGTACCCAATTAGTGTCTAAGATGCACCACATCTCTTTTAACGAGTATTATATGTTGTGAATTTTGCCTCAATATAACACAGAGTGTACACTAACTAAGGTACCTCAAACAATCACAACCTATAAATTTCACACCTATAATAATACTTTAGATACTATATTCTGAGATACATGTGTGTGAAATAACCAAAATCCATTACATCCCTATAGGAAAGTACATGGGAAACTATTTACTATGAATATCAACATGTAATACTACCAAGAGGTGAGAGTCGGGCCATTGGGGGTAGTCAGCCAACTATCTTTTACAACCTAGATATTAGGAAACAAACCATCCAAGAGTCCATGAGATATCAGTCTCACTAACAAAAATGTTTGTGGTAGAATATGAAATAAAAAAATAGGATATAATATATCTTACAACCACACTATAAACATTCCTTGTCCTATTCTCAATTGCATCTATCATCTCTTAGACACCTTGGTTCCACTAATAAAGACACGATATCCAATATTAACTAAAGCCTTAAAAGAGTTATATTATGTTCATTATTTTCATTTAACATTTCACATGATGTTAATTAATTCATAAACTATTAGTTAACATTATTATAATTTTGTTTCAAAACCATCCAAGTGAAGTTCATTCCCTTCGGGCATAATCTAATCAAGTCTAAGATTTTTAAAAATAAAAATCCTTCCAATATTTATGTTAGAACCAAAAACATGTTTTTAAACATTTATTAAATGTTATTATGATTCCATAGTTTTGGGTACCCTATCAAAAAAATCTAAATCTACCAAAAGAGAGATACAACCAAGCACATCCAGCTAACTCAAACAATGGGGAAAGAAATGAAGATGAACCAATTGACCCATCCATCCATCCATTAAATAGATTAATCAATATAAAAAATCCCATATCAGAAAACATAAATGGGTAGTCCTAACATTATTAATTATTTCCATCCATGCGACATCCATGACAAGATCATGCATATCCCCATGAATTTCATCATCACATGAATTAACAGATTTTATAACCTTGAGCCTCCCCACCCATGTCTTATCATCCATAAAAAGATCATATCATATTAAAATTATTCTATCTACAACACTCATAATCAATTAGAAAAAAAGTATAGTAAATAATGAAATCCTAGACCTAAAAACAAGGCATTCATTCTTCTATAAGAAAATGGGATAACACAACACCCAACACAAGAAATCCAACCTTTATAAAAAAAGGGAAACTCATATCTCAATATATTTATCTTTATCAATCAATATATTCTTATTATATATTTGATTATCTAATTAATTATTTATAGGTTCCAACTATGGGAATCCTAAGGCAACATATATAATAATTTATATTTTTTTAACATTCTTCTAAGAATATTTTCTAGATTCAAAAGATTATTATAAGAACAATTATTCTTAACATGGAAAAAATTATATAATCCATAAAACAATTAAATATTCATATTCTAATCTAATTTCATTAACATTTGAAATTTCATAATAAATTAAACATTCAATTTGCATAAATTTGACTACCACTAGACTTTTTAAACATGCCTTTTTAGGTTCTTTTCGTAACCATATAATTATGGAATTACATTATTTAGCATTTTTCATGAAATTAAACATGTTATCCAATGTATTATAATAAATTATAATAGTGATAGTATATAAAAAATTCTATCCATAAATACATGAGGCAACCCATTATTAAAGTGGAAAGAAACAAAATGTGATCTCTATAACTATAAACCACTTTCATTCATTAATCTATTTCAATTTATATTAGGTTAATTTTACTTCAATTTAATGGTATAAAGCAAGTTAATTTATGATTTATATAAATAATAAAGAATACATGATTCCCTTACCTCATAATCCTCAACACTCATTGAATATATACAAACTAAGGTTATGTATCTCTAATAGCCTATCTTATGTAAAAATTGAGATCTCTAAAAGATTTCATTCTATGAACACACTGGAAAATAAAAAACACTATTAGAGTAATGGATATTAAATAACACTACATGGAATGATGAAATGTGAAGAAAATTAATCAATTGAGAAGATATCAAATGAAAACAGTGGTAAAAACACCTCAGATCACAACAGATCGATCATGGGAAATCTGGGATTCATCAATATTAAAATGGGATTGAAATCCTTTTAAGAATAGTCTAGGGTTATTTGGGGTAGAATAGAAGAATTGGATAAAATGATGGTACATGGGACTCAGGTTATTTATTTAACAACTAAAAAATGATGCTCTACAGTGAATCTATATTGATCACTCCATTGAACTACCTGACATGGTGAATTATATGGCGCATCATGGGAACCACTCTGCAGATAGCCATGGACAAAGTTGTTTCTAATTTTCATGGAATTATCATATAAAAGTGGATATGGTGGCTAAAATCCATCCCTATACACCTCTACAAAGTAATTTGTGAGCAATGTGTAGGTTATACCACAACCCAACCAACACAGTGAATCTACATGCTTTAAAGGAAAACCTACATGGAACTTTTATTCCATATTCACATGACTACTCACACCCAAAAACTACTCAACCTATATTAAAACCAAGAACTATGACATCACCAACCCTAAAAAGGTAGTAGTTTCTCCCCTATTATGTAGCAGTTAGATCTAGTGTATCATAGCCACCAATACCACGACATGGCACATTCCACCACACCAAAACCATTACCTTTTTTGGTATTGGAACCCCTATCCTCAAAATAACTTGGAATTCCATCTATGTGCCTCCAACACCATAGAATAACAATAGTAATTGATACCGGTATCCAGTACCTTATATCATATACTAATCAAACCATTTACATCCTTGAGGATTAAAAGCTAAATACATTGTGAAATGGTGGGAAAATGTTTTATGAAAACCCAACCCACAAGATACCTTTCAAGGATTTCAACATCACACTCCACCACCTCACTCAAGGGAACAAATCAAAAATCCAAAAAACAACAACATGAAGCTCCAAAACACTCCTAAGGGAAATACTTCATCAAACAAAACCAAGGCTATGACATGAAATAAGAGTGAACCAATGTCGTAAATAGAAAGTTCCCAACATCCAAAAAATAGTAATTATATAAGGGATGATATAAAACAAAAATTTATCCGGGTAGCGAGCACATATCTTTGAATCATAATGCTAGGGACTCTCTTCCATGCCACTGTGTCGCTACAAGGTATGAACCCTTGGAATATCATGCCCAGAAAATACCTTCCCCTGATAGTCATAGATCTCCACAAGTTTCTCCTTGAAGTAAAAATCATCATCAACATTGATATCTCCCTAATAGATGATGTTATATTCATCATGAATGTAATAGTGGAGATATGATATATGAACGATATAATGTATCCATCACATCTAAGGGTTAATTTCTATATGATACACCATGAGTCCAACACTAGTCAATACCTGAAAAGTTCCCACAGACCAGGGATAATAATTTCTCCTATAACCAAACCTTCAATAAAATAAATAAAGAATCACCATTAAGAAAACATGATATTTAATATAAAACTCCAATGTTATCTTCATATGGTCATCGCATGAATTCAGATAATCATATACTTCTTTCATACTTTCACGAATTACATAAAACGTCTTTTTCATGTTCTATCGATCTCCAAACCAAAAATTAATGACTCTATAACCCTAATATTGGACAATTTCGAATGAAATGGTTAGATATATAAAACATAAAATTGTTCCACAAAAGGTTAACTGAAAACTATTATAGTAAAAAAACTAATAAGTGGTAGGAACCTCGGAAAAAAACTTCTAAAATACAAGACACAATAACGAAACATGTCTTTATGTATATGGATCATCCACTCTATATGACTGTTTTCTATGTCATAATTGTAGTGATAGTGAATAACTAAGAACTGAAATCATGCTAGGGATCCCTCTACACAATGGAGGTAAAATTTGGATCCCCACAATAGATGATCATCCTAGAGACTCGATGGAGTCTCACCGATACCTCTAGATAATATATCAAAAAAACCGTGATTAGGATCGACTCCTTAACTGTTATAAAGTGGGACGATTTCATTAAATTCTCCAATATCACCCATATAAAATCAAGGCCTTCATTTTCTCAAGGTATACTAGTAATGAATCCAATCAATATGTCATTTCACTTCCACTGAGTAATTTCTAACGGCTAAAGAAAATCACCAGAAACACAGTGCCCATCCTACACTTTCTAGGTGACCATACATTGAGACAAAAACATTTCCACTACACACTTCATCCAAATCAACCAAAAATGACCTATCAAAACATGGTAAATTTGTTTCATTTCAAGATGTACTATTATAGGTGAGATATTTGACTCATTGAGAACCACCTCACCCATCACCAATGGGAAAAAATTTATTATTTATAAAAACACATAGTACTAATCATCCTTAGAATGAACATCAAGAGAATCACTATTGAAAATCCAATCACTCTAAACCTCCACCAGAAAATCCCCCAGATGGGACTCCTCTATATGTTTCACTATAGATGACTTCATTGTCATACAAAGAAGATATCTTATTCCTCCAACCATTTAGTTATTATGAAACTTCACCAATGTATCTTACATAAATCTCTATAAATATCCCTATTCATCCATTACATCACTATTTGTCTTCATTCATAGAACATCAGTTTAAAAATTTCCCATTCCCAGTGTATAAAAAATATCAATGTGATAATCTTATAATAATAGAATCCACTTATTCTATCGAAATTTCAATTCATACTTGGAGAATACATACCTTGGTCTTTTATGATTGGTAAAAACCATGAAACCCTCACCAATGAGGTAATTTTTCAACAATTTATAGTAAAAAATTTACCACCAACTTAAGATCCTAGGTGGAATAGTTATGCTCATTAGGGAGTAACTGCGTAAACCCAAATAAAATAACTAATCTCTATGGCATTTGAATATATCCCAATCCAAGGCACAAAGTATCACATATATAAGAAAATTAAACTCCCTACACTGGTAAATAAAGGACAATATCACTAACCAAATTCTCCTTTTGATACATTAAAGCTACCTAAAAATGGTCAGTCTAATAAAAAGCAAGATAAAATCTGTGAAAAACTATTAGAGTAATCATATTCTAAAATAGCAATTATATAAACCACCAATAATATCAAAATAGACCAAGAAACCCCATGAGTTAGAGATATACATATGGGATAAGAAATAAATAGATGAATCTATTTTTTATGGATCCACCATACTTATTACAGGTTCATAAAATGTCCCAAGAAACAAACTTCACAATTTTTGAAATCACACTTCAATAATATTTAGAACTACTCATGATGATAAAGAGATACCAAAAGAGAATGAAAATGCTCTACATTCTCCTCTTTATCCATGAAATAAATAAGAATTTCATCTATAACAACCACCACGAAAAAAAAAAATTTCTCTATGAAAATTGTATTTGTTAAACAGATGAATATATCTAGAACATTCATTACATCAAATGGAATCACAGTAAACACATAATGACTATGATGAAATTAGAAATATGTCTTAAAAATATCCTCATCTTTTACCCACATTTGATGATATCCTAAATGCATATTAATTTTATACAACCATCTCTATACATTTAGTTAATCAAATAAATAATAAATCTATGGAAGATGATATTAGTTCTTCATTGTCACTCGATTCAAGTGATGATAAAGAATAAAAAGAAGCAAACTTCTATTAAGAATCATTCAAAAAAATCCACCAATTGTGACACTGTAACTCCCCAAAAATTTTAATTAATAACATTTTATTTTATAGTGTATGTTACATGGAAAACTATGTTATCTTTAATTACATTAAACGGTAATTTTAACTTGCATTGAGCACAAGCTGGAGTTTTATCAAAATAAAAATATAATAATTTTATTATTATTTTAAATGAAAATATCCACATAGATATTAAAAAGGTTTTTATACATAGGATTTAATAAATTATGAAAATATAGTGTTTAATTCAAAGGTTATTAATAAACAATAATATAATATTAAAACAAATTAAATATAAAGGATACGTTTTTATAAAAAAACATTTTTATTCACCAAAAACAATTTATATTAATAAATTAAATTAAACACTATTAGTGGATGATATAAATGAAAACTATATTTTTTATTTTCTATATACTTTATCTACATTCATCTAAATTATTTAATAATAATAATATAAGAATAAATCATATTTTATACTTATAAACATTTATTTTCCTAAAGGTTGTTTTGCTGCCTTTTAATGATGAAATTATTTTACAACTAAAGTTTGAAAATTTTATAAATTTTATATGATAAAAATTAACTTATATTTTGAAATATTAATTTCAAACCTTGAGTGAATTTTTTCATTTTTTAGAAGTTTAAATATTTTAAAAATAGTGAAAAATATGAAATTTTAATTAAAAGTTTAATTTTTTTTTCTGAATATTTCATAATATAAAATTATATTATAAATTTGTTTTAATTTATCATTAGAAATATTATACACATATTAATTCAATTTAGATAATTGGAATTTATTTTTATATTATATTTAGATGTGAAAACACAACAAAATTTTGAACATTTTAGTATCATAACCTAGCTTTCTTGTTCTCTTTGCAGAGTTAACTTACAATAAATTTTTACATTTATGTGAATTGAATTTATAAAATTATAATCCATATATTTAATAAGGAAATTTTATAATTTCTAATTATATTAACCATGTTTTTGACCAAACATACTATTTGAATCTGTTAAAATTAATTAATGTGATTAATGTAAAAAATGAGTTTAAATAGTTGTTTAACATTGAATATAATGTGTACTAATGACCATAAAATTATAAAAACGCATTTTTATTGAAATATTTTGACCTTATACCTTCATATATGAATTTAGGTGAATTATTGGAGCATTGGCTTAGTTAAAAAATGTTGTTTTACATAACGTTATTTTCAAAATACAAAGTGTGTCCTCTCCCCCGCTTATAAAAGGCCACCCATTCTCCTCCACTCAACAATCCATTAAAACCCATCTGGTTTGGAAAATCCAAAACCAAATCACTTGTTAATATACATAACCTCATACTAGATTCCTTTTCTTAGAAAGAAATCCAAATTATTCAGGATATAGTAAAAATGAAAGGAAGATAAACAAAAAAAGATTTAATGTTCTTCTAAAAGAATTTCTGTTTTATTTTATATCCACCACATAAATTTATTATTATAACATTATTATATTTTAAACTCAGTATCTTAAATACACTGATATGTTTTGATGAAAATTTTATTACTTTCATCTTCACACGCTTCAATCAAATGGGTGACAAATTCATTGTTTGTGTGTCTGGAGGACTACCATCTCATGAATAGGTGTCATTCATTTTTTCATCACCACCATTAAAGGATATGAAAAATGATGGATTTATAGATTATATATATTATATATGATATTTATGGTTTTATTATTTTTATATAGTTATTATATCACACATAACTTTCTACTTTCAATTTTTTGGGAAAACAATAGCGTCGCTCGTGTGTGTCGCCAACTACGGCCTCACGAAGCATTGGAATTCGTTCATGCTGTACATGGAATCTATTAGGTATGGGTTAAAAAACATATATGACATATATATTAATAATGAATTATAATATATATTAATGTAGTTTACATTTTATTCATTAAATATGAAATAAAAATGGAATTATTGTTTATGAGTACGTACGACATGTCATCTCCATGAAGGGTGTATTTCATTTCCAGTCACCAAATTTCTTGAATTTATATAAATAAATATCTGATGAATATATATAATAGTTGAATAATAGTTTAAATTATATATATTTTTAAATCATGACCAAAATAATAATGAAAAACTATATGTCAAAACAAACTATAAAACAAAGCAATTACCAACCAAAAAATGAAAAATAATGAAATATTATTATCAAAGGGTTATAAGATTTTATAAAAAGATAATATATTATATTATAAATATTAATATTATTCTTTTATAAGTTCATAACTTTTTTTAAACCATTATAAAATAGTGTAAATAATGATCAAACAAACAGAATCATAAGGTAAGGTATTTCTTAACTCAATTTCAACTCATTTGGATAAATATATACATTGTTGATCATGTCATGGAAAGATTTTGTGTGAAATTACTTTCTATTATATTAATTTTTATTTCGATTTTTTTGTGTATTTATAGTGGATACAAATAAAAAATTTATTTATGAATTCTCCCTTCAATTTTATGACCGTTATAAGTTTTTATCTCACAATATTGTTCTAATTGAGATTGTTTATTCTTGAATATTAGTTGAATAAAATTTATTAATTATTTCATATTAACCCTACTATTTTATTCTAATCATAATTTTAATGAGATATTTCAATTAATAGTACCAATTTCCCATTTTTTGGTACTTAAAATGTTTTAGAAAATCCTTTTATGATTCCCTGAAATCATTTATCTCTTCATCCAAAAGTATGGTTTCATCCATTAACCATGTTTTATAAAAAAATTAAAAAATGTTCCAAACATTTAAAAATAATTTATTAAAGTGATTTTAATCCATTTTTAAACATTATAAATAAAATTCAAAATAATATTTAAGTCATTTTAAAAACAATATCAATTTTTATTTTACAAGAAAAGTTAAAGGAAAAGTTTTTTAACTTCTATGACATCAAATATATTTCTAGATATCATGAACACTAAAATAATTTGAAATTATTTTAGGATTTTTAAATTTTCTTTCAAAAGAAAATTCATATCTAACAGTTTTTTGAAATATTAGTTTTAAAATTGTTTTTCATGGAAAATGTTTTTCAACATTTTTTTTCAGAATAAAAATGATATTGTCCTCAAGAATATTTCAAAATATATTTTATGGTATATCAATTCACCAATGAGAAAAACCCCATTTATTCTTATATAAATGGTTATATATTATATTTTTACTTCCCATAATATTCTTATAGATGGTTAGCATAGATATTGACAATGTAATGTATTTATATTCCCTTCCATGATTCATTTCTATATTCATTAACATTACCATTAATTATTCACATTCATATGGTCATTAAATTTAAAATAAACATAAATACTATTTATCATGGATACATACATTTCATAAAAAAATACAATTTTTATAAATGAAATTTATATAGAATGTTGTTTACCAACTGCAGAAATATTTACAAATATGTATCCTTCACTGAATAAGAAAATTTGATAAGGAATATTTTTTATTAGTTAAATCAATTTTTCGATATATGTGGAATCATTTAGATATATACAAAATGGGTGGGTCCATTTAATGTCATCACCTCATGGAATAAGTAGTCTCATGATTTGAAATTATATAGAGACAACCCCTTCATGTTTTCAACCAATCATGTTATGAACTATCTTATGAATGTTCTTGATAGTAGTATGTTTTAAACCATCTTGTAAAATTCCTTTACAGTAAAGGATTTATATTCCTGTGAAATATGCAGTCCACAAATTAATAATTTCTTGTATTCGGAATTTATTTAATATTAGCGATGAGATTTTTACTCTGAAAAAGTATATGGATGAATTTATTTCCTAGATTGTTTGTTAAGTGGCATGTATTTTGAGATATTTACCATAATATATTGATTATTTATTATCTTATCATAATAGTCATGTGATTTAAATTTCACATTTTTCTACTTATTTACCAATTTATATTATTTATGCACTTTATTCTTAGATTAATGATTTAATGGAATGTTTTCTTAATTATTAACCATTCCATACTGATTATGCTTGATTATTCTTGATTAATTCTATTTTACTTAACCCTTATTGAGCATTATAATATTTCATCATTTCATTAGGTTTCAATGATAATTATTATGACCAATATATATAGATACTTTAATTTGAATAAAGTTATCCTAAAAATATTATGTTGTAATTTTTTATTAAAAATTTAATGTAAAACTCATGTATATATCTGGTTTACCAATACTACAAAACTGATCGGTCATTCGGGATGTGTTACCTTGAATCTTATGTCAATGTAATTGTAGTAGCACCAGCTCTATGCTTATGTGGACAGGGTCTCTATAGTTGGTATCAAATGATGTTTTGTAGAAAATATGAGAACTATATTTAGGATAAATTGATTAGGTAACAGAACCCTATCATATAATTTGATGATAAGTGCATAAAACATCCTGAAGAAACCCATTTTATGATTTTATGATTAACAATGCATAAATATTAATTTATTATAATTATTAAAAGATATTTATAAATATATATTATTATTTAGGATATATTATTTTATAATCTAATTCAATATATTTTTTGATTTTGAAATGGATCCTAGTAGAATGAATGGGACCAATATCAATGCATGGAATCCAAACAGTAAGAATGATCATTTCATTGATGGGTTTAATCAAATATTTCAATGGGAACTACTATCTCAATATTTATTATCATTTGAGGACATAGTATCATGAACTTAAAAGATATAGAAATAAATCTACAATTATTATGGATTAAAAGGGAAGAAAGAGAATAAGAATACGATAGAGAAAAAGTTAGATAAAGGGAAGAAGGGAAATAAGGATTTACACACATGTGAGAGTTGTGAAAGGATACACCTTGGAATAATATTAATAAAAAAAATGAGTTATATTCAAGTGTGGAGAAAAATTTCACCATGGTCATGATTATAATGGAATGAAGTAATTTTAAAATATAAAATGAATAAACTGTAGATATATGGGGTACAACAAAAATTAATTCCCCAAATTTCAAGGGAACATACCTGAAAATAAGCTAAGGGGTTAAGGAAATTCTTATGATACTGATTCAACTAATGATACATGGTAAATATTTTCATGTTTGAATTAATGAATTATGTCATTTTATAATTTTATCAATGATATCCAAGTTATAATAATAATAATAATAAAATGTATAATAATTCTTCTAAAGTATCATTTCATTAAGGATTTGGGAGAAAGTGTTTAATGATACTAATGACCAATTAAATTTATTTTGTGTGCATTTTATCTTCTTGGAAAAAAAAGATTTAGGGAAAGATAACCATTAATATATTCCTGATGTTGAGATAATGATGTTGTGATATGAAATTATTCATATAGATAAGGTAAATTGGATATTATGGACTATCTTGGAACTAATTGATGACTAATTGGAAAAGCCATTTTTCTATTAGTTATGGAGTCTAATTTTTTTTTTGGATTTAAGTAATATGTCCAATAATTTGTTTTTTATTTCAATAATAAGTAAGAATGGATTTTTTAAATATGATTTTTGAGTAATGAATGTTTTTACAGTGTTTTAATAGAATACACGAGGAAGGTATTCATATGTTTTGTATGTAAAGATCGATAGATACTCTATGTGGTTTATGGAATCTAATTTTTATTTATTAACCTTCCTTAAAAAAATTTATAATATATTTTGGAAAATATTTCAGGTCAACTCATTAGGGAATGGATTAAGTTTAAATTTAGATGTTATTGGATAAATTATTCTAGTCATTCTAGTTTTATTAAATACATGAGGAATATCTCATAACTCTTTTATGGAAAATATAATTTGTTAATGGGTAAGTTTAGTACATCGTTGATGAAATTTAATTTTTTGGATATTAATTTCGTAGTTTAAAGGATGAATTTATAATCAATATATTCACAACAAAATGTTGAAATAGTTTTTATGAAATAAAAACCCATGAAGAATATTTATTTATATTATTAAACAATGAAACAAATCCTAAACTATAGGGAAATGGGTCTTGAAAAAAAATTAATTCTAATACATTCATTTATTAAACTGTTGGTCTTTTAAATTATCAATAATTTATGGTTTTGATCCCCAAAACATTATATTAATCACTCACCTTCTTGTGATCAGTTACCTCAATAACTATATATAAATAGTTATCTTTTTTCTTTATTATATATATCTTATCTTTAATCAAATGTTCTCCTACTTAGAAACCAAGTTACATGTCAATGTATATACCTTTCCCACTTCCTTTTATCCCTTATTAAGTGTATATTTTCTACGCTCTTTTATGATGTTCTTTTTTCAACAATGATATTTCTAAATGTCAAACCCTAGAATAGAGAGATGAATTTTAAACTGGATGAATTAAATTTATTTATTGTTCATAGAATGTAATTCCAGGAAAATTTTAAAACTATAACGTTTAATTTGATAGCATATGTCATGTGTAATACTATGATATATTTCATTACACGCAACTCTATGTTTTTCTTTGATGACACAGAAGACTAAGTTTTAACAAACATCAATATACAATTAATATTATTATTTAAAATGTAATTGATATCCTACCCATTATATTTTTACTTATAAATAGTATTAACTAGCTTATGAAAATATATGGTTGAATTTATGTGTTACCATATAATTATAAATGCATATAACTGCAATTTAATATAAAGGAAATGATTTTACAAAAAATATATATTTTTATGTGCCAAAATTTATTTTATCTTAATGAATTATATAAATTTATATTTTTTGATGATTTTAGTAAAATTTATATATTATATATTCAATTAAATATTTTTATATTTAACTAATATATTTTATAGGAATAAGATAAGACCAAATCCAGTTTTACACATAAAAGATGTTTTTAGGGCATATTGGTGCCTTTTAATCAGCACTTATTTTAAATATAAATTTTTTATATTTTTTATATTATATATTTTTTAAAAAAATAAATTTATAATCCATTATTTTGAAATTATATTTGAGTTATATTTTGATATTTTTTTGATCAGTTTAATTTTATGATGAATCCTAAAAAATAAAAAATATAAATTGAAAACAAAATTTTCATCTAATTAATTTAATATGATAATTTATATTATAAATATAATAAAAGTAAAATTAGATGAATTATTCATATATTAATTCAAATTGGGTAATTGTAATATTTTTTATATTAAATTTATATAAATAATCTTAGTAATGTTTTGAGTAATTTAACATTAAAAACCAGCTTTCTCATTTTAAATGTGTGATTAATTTTACGTTATTTTTTTCAAAATATTTTAATCAAAATTTTAGAAATAAATTTAATATTTGGACAAATAATAATATATATTTTCTAATAACTACAATTTTTATGTCCAAAGTGGATTGTGAAAATAGTTGAAATTAAACATAGTTATTAATGTAAAAGCAGGTTCACTTGGTGTTTAAACCTGTAATATACGTTGTAATAATGATCCAAAATGAGTTAAAACCACATTTTATGGAAATATTTAGACATTATACCTTCTAGTATAATGTTTGGTTAATTACTGGAGCCATTTTAGGTAAAAATGTGGGTTCACTTACCTTCTTTTTTTACTATCCTTAATATTCCTATTTATGGTATGTGTTCAATTTCTCCAAGTAAAGTTCTAACATTAACTTCCATGATTCATTTTTGTTGTCATTAACTTTTTCTTTAAATATTAACATTTATTAGGACTTTAAACATCCCATATGTTTCAATATTATTTATTGTGGATAAATTTATTACATGAACCACATTCCATTTCTAAATATTTGATTTAATTTTATAGTTATTTATCAACTAGGGAAATATTCATAAATCGATATCTTTTAGTTAGTAAGGAAATTTGATAAGGCACATTGTTTATGATATAAATTAATTATTTGTTATATGTGGAATTCATTGGAAAAGCATGGAACGATTTAGGGAATATTTAAAAAAACACCATCAATGGATCAATATTTTGATGAGATAAAATCCTTTGGAAACAAACCCTTAGCATTTTTAACCAAGCATGTTCCAAACAATATTATCAAAGGTCTTAAAAGTAAAATGTTTTAAACTATCATATTAAAGGCCTTGAAGGAAAAGGATTCATGTACTTGGGACACATGGAATCCAAAAATTGATAATTTCATTCATTTATAAGTCAATTATTATTATCCATATAATTTTCACTATGAATAAAATCTATGGATGTATATAATTCGTAGTTTATTAATTAAATAGAATGTTCTTTCAGTTATTAATTATCTATATTGATTAGGCCTTATCATATAATGATAATCATGTTTTTCAAATGGAATGTGTTTTCATTTATTTTTCATTTAAATATTATTAAATCATATATTTATTAGAATATTGATTAAATGGAATCTGTTATCAGTTATTTAACATGCCATATTGGTTATGGTTATTTATTCATGATTACTTCCTATCTAATTAACCCTTATTGTGCATTTCAACTCACCTAATTTTTTTTTCTTTCCCGATGATTCCACGAAGTTTACTATAACTAATTTGAAGGGACATGTTTGATAGAAAAAATATATTCTAAAAAATAATTTAATATGTGTATTCCATATGTAATGTAAGACTCATGTATGTATGTGGTTCACCAAGAAGAGAAAACTGATTGATCCTTCAGGATGCTTTTACTGGCATATTCTAACCATGTAATGGAAGAAATCACCAAATCATGTCTTATCAGGTTGGGGTTACGTCAGAAATATGCATTCAAACAAACCAAGATATAGAAACTTGTCAAGTTATACTCGTACCTATCATAACACAAATGGATTCATACTATATTAATACCCTGAGATTGCATAAATACTTAGTTGTAGCTTGATCCAAAAAATGATCTCTCATTAAGGGGGTAATGTTATAAACTCTACTTGGAATACATTAGGTTAATCCTCTACAACTCTATGAATCACCATTGGTTAATCCTCTAAAATATCAACATCATCTTGGACATTATGGATTATTGGGATGGAACATGACACTAATCTATCTCAGGGCCTTGCTCTCAAATGAACACTGTTGGATCTCCATCAGCAACATAAAACACAACCTATCACTTAATGTAATAAAAAATATTCTACACTAAATATACTAAATCCATTCAAT
This sequence comes from Viscum album, assembly GCA_963277665.1. NCBI lineage: Eukaryota > Viridiplantae > Streptophyta > Magnoliopsida > Santalales > Viscaceae > Viscum > Viscum album. Next base: position 469,198,647 of record OY728142.1, on the reverse strand, counting down.
GTATAATATTGTATGGTTATATCTACAAAAATAGGAAGTCTCCAAAGGATAATTGTTTCCCCAACATGATCTCATAGTTACTATATACATCTTAAAAATTGGATCAAACTCTAACTATCATAGTTAATGTCAAGGGGAAAACAAGGCTCACTAACTCAATTCCCAAAGCATAGACTTTGGAATGTGATATAATGAAGTATACATATCATGAATAAAAATATCATACACCCATTTATAAAACATTAAAAGGGTATGTCATACATTATATGGATTTTCTAGTTCTAGAAATGAAACAATAGTAAACATACCATAATATAATCTATCTCTTCTATGAACCTACTGACAACCACCTCCCTAGACACACTATTCCTTCTAAGAAAAAGTATAATCTATGATATTTATTATATCTACCTCATCTTCTATTTTATGATCCCAAACATGGAAACACTACTTTTTCTCCCTTAGCTAGAAGTGCCTCATTGGAGGAACCAAAATTTGAACATATATCACATATTGACTACTCAATATGGTCAAAACACTATCTAAAAATGAAATCACCATTCCCTAAAAAAAATCTATCTAATCTTTCGGAATAGTTTTGAGAGTCACTTACCCTAGAGAAATAAGATGATGAGGGTTGGGACCTAAAACCAACTGACCAAATGAAACCCCATAATGAAAATTGGGAACTCCAAAACAAATCTCTAATTTATGAGGATTCCTAATAATTCCAATCTCATAATGATCTAATCTACACTGTGTCCTCTAAAAATCCACCTACCTCATATAACATTAGGATAAGTTGAATACATAAATGGGGTATCCAAATTATGTACATATGAATACCAAGACTCCATAAAATGTCTCTCCCAAGACTCCTCATGTTTGAACAGTTTTGAATCCTATTATAGAAGGGACTAGAGAAGGATCATAAACTCCCACACACTAGAACACCCCGGGTGAAGGGTAAGTTATTAATATAAATTGGTCTCCTTCATGATCAATTAATGAATATATTATTTAATGTGGTCCTGTACTTCTATCATGATAATATTAGCTCCACGTGATCTATATATAAAAACATCCATGAAAAAATCACTTCTACATATATTATTATCATTGTCAATGAATCCAAGTTCACCATCTAAGTACTTATCAAATTGAAATAAATCCCAACATCCACAAACCATTCATCTATGATTGATTCTAAAAGGGATACATGATTATTATTTATACATAGGAGAAAAAACACTCAAAGTATCCTCTTCCAAATGAAGTCATCTTCGACCTCTACTCAGTAGTGATCTACTAGAACATTAAACTGGGCATCTTCAGCATTAACCTAATGTGGAAGTTTAACTGGATACATACATATAAGAAAACAATTGCTGATAATTTTAATCCTAGAATAAGGAATATTTTATATTAATTAATAGTTTTATTTTATTATATTTTAAGGTTATAATTTATCTTAAGGTCAACACTTTTTAAACATTGGTATAAAGTAGAATGATGCATGATACTTTTCTAACTATCTATCCTAAAACTAGTATAACTTCATTTAATAGGCTTAGAAAACATAGATGTTCATGAATAAAATCATACATAACTCTAAATACCCATTTTATAACTGGTGTGCCATGTTTACATAACTTACTAAAATTGGTCGACACACTTTTTCTACCAAACCATGAAATATTACTTATTCCCATCTCTAAAATCTATCCTATGCATTAATATGTGGAATTTATTCCAATGTTTCATAGCCCCCATCAAATATTTCTCCTCCTTTGATATAAATTAGATAAGGTGGATTATGCCCACATGATTCCCACCTCTAGTTGACATTGGGTTCATGACTTTCACCAATGGTGTATAACAAATAAAAATGGGTGGAATTACCACATATGATAAAAATATTGAAGATATAAGTAGGATTATACTATAATCAACAAAATCATAGACAGATAAATGAAATCCAATGTCCTTACATCTAATTTCATACAATACTAAAATAACTGAAATGGAAAATTCAAGTACCAAAAGGGTGAAAAATTTAGTGACCATGAAGCAAAGAAAACTACTACAAAACCATGAGATTTTAATATCTAGTCTGATCTCCAACTATATATTACTGGCCTAAATAATAGTATATATATTTTTTGGGTAACCATAATAGCATACTTAGTTGTATCCTCTCCAAATACTCTCGTAGAGAATATAAAGAAACCTTACTAAATACGATTGAAAAAATGAAGCTAACTCATCACCTAAGCAGTTATACCTTTTTCTCAAAATCAACATGGAATGATCTCACCAATTCACCTCTTTCACAATACCCTCCACCAAAATTGAACCTCTCATAGGCTTGAAATGTTAGAAGGAGGATATTGACTTCTTGAGTCGTTCTTCCAGTAGGGTCTAGTTCAGAAAAAAACACTGAGGGTATATCCTACATAGAAATAAATTAATTTCCCTCTAATAGAAATATTTTGATGACATATATAATAAATACAGAGCAGTTATAACCTTCTCTAATAGATAAAAAAATCCCATGTTTTTAAATGAAGTTTCATTTAGTACTAAAACAATTGAAAGGGAAACTAAAATTATGAAAATTGTATACTCAACAGTAGTAACGAATCCCAAATACATCATGCAAGGTATTGATCTAGTAATATCAATCACAATATCCAACCTTCTCTTTCTAACATGAAAAAAAATTATATATACATTGGGTGAGAATAACTATTAACGTAGTGGGATCCTCTCTAGAGCATCTCATTCAGAATAAAAATAAATTATACTAAATCCCAATGAATAGTAAGTTAATCTCTCTCATCACCTAAATATGTATATTATATTCCTAAACTTAATATAGCTACTTCTCACTTAGTCATGCATATATGACATATAATATATCATAAAATAAATCTTCAAGTGTACCCCACTACCACTAGCACTATAGTTTTCCTCTTTTCCCAAATATCACACATCCCAATCCATCATTCTTGAAAATAATCCATCCCAAATACACTATGATAAGTATCACAACATGATCCTATTGCATCACATCATCTCATTTTCCCATATAACATCATCATATAGTAACCATGTAGTTTTTAGGCTTGACCACATCCAATATGATTTGTATCAAACAACAGATACTATATCTCGGGCTATGAAAACTCATACACCAATTAAAGTACCTCAATACATCATATCATATTCAAATACCACCTATAATAATCCTTAAAATACTATATATAGAGAAAAATGTGTTTAAAATAACCAAAATCCATTGCGTACCACTACACACATATATGTAAAATAACCATCATGCATACCATCACTTAATACCAAAAAAAGAATATAGCAAAGCTATAGGGGTAGTCATCTATATTTCCCCACTAGCCTATATATTATATAACACATCCTCATAGAGTTCTCAAGGGTTCATCCACCCAAACTGGAATGGGTGGGGTATTGTATGAAATCAAAAAACATAGAGGATAAAATATATCTTACAACCACAATATGGGAAAATAAATGTTCTATACTCAACTATATCTATCATCGCTTGGACACCTAACTGCCACTACTAAGGGAAAAAATCCTCTATGCACATAATATTTTAAGGACCTACATTATGATCAATATTTTATTTTTTCATTTCAGTTCATGTAATTTAATTTATGTACTACTAATAAAAATTATTCTAATTACTTATCATTAACCATATGAGTGAATTCCCTACCCTCTCGACACAATATAACTGATTCCTTGGATTATTAACATCGAATTATTTTCATAATTTCATCTAGAACCAACTCTATGGGTTAAAACGTTTATTAAAACTTGTTACCATTCCATAATCCTACGTACTCTATAAATAACATCCTAAGATATCATTATAAAGATGAAACCAAAAAAATCTAACTTAATAATGTATTGGGGATAATAATAAAGGTAAAGTAATAACCTAGACATCCAACTATTAAAAATATTCAATAAAAACAATCATACAAACTCATTTCACATCAATGGGTAATCCAATATTAAATCCATTACATCATCTCAGTGTCATCCCAAACAACATCATGAATATCCTCATGTATCTCTCCATAATATGGGTGATCTATTTCAACAACCTTGGGCATCACTTAATATATCTCATCATCTATTCTAGTCTCATATCACACCATAAAGATCATATACTGAGCATATATAAGGAATCCAGAAAACATGCATAGTCAATAGGGGAATCTAGGCCCTATAAACATAGAATCTATCCGTTACATGAATGCAAGCTCAAATTAAACCAATACAATGAATCCAACCATTATAAAAAAATGGGAAATATCTGACCGAAATACATATTTTTATAAAACCCAAAATTCATATACTATATGTAATTAACTGATTAATTATTCATAGTTTGAACTATAGGAAACATAATGAATCATCTATAATCAGATTTCATTTGTATTACATTATTCCAAGCATTTATTCCATTTTCAACAATCCATAATAAGAATAATTATCATTAACATGACTTTAATTATATTATAAAAAATAATAATTAAAAAAATTTACTTTATAATAATAATTTAGTATCAATTTTATTACCATAATATTTCAATATAAATATGATTCATTAAAAATTCATAGTTATGTACTTTTCCCAACCAACTAATTCAAAATTTACATTTTCCACCATTTTCCATAAAATGAAACATACTAACCCTATAATAATGAAACATTCTAACATAAATATTATATATAGAACACAATCTATAAAATCATTATGTAATCTGTTATCATGGTGGAATTTAATAACATACATTTCATACGACCATAAATAAATTTTATTCTTTAATTAGGATCAACTATAATTTGGTTAATTTCACTATCATCCAACAGTATAAATCATCATAAATTTTTATTTTCTTATAAATAATAAGAAGTAAAGAACCCCTACCTAAATATAATCTAGGTTCTTCACACAATAATAGACCAACTTCACTGATCTGTAATAACCCCTCGCACAAGGAAACAAAAATATCCATAATACCTCATTCCAAGAACATGTTAGAAAGTGAGAAATGAATACTACAGTGTTAGAGATCAAATCTCACCACCTATAATGAATTAATTTGAGGAAACAATATCAAATGACGGAAAACTATATGAAAATTGTGGTAAAACTCACCTCGGATCACAACAGGTCAATGTCATGAGGATTGTAATTGAACGCTAACAAAAGGGGATTCAAATCCTATGAATAAAACTTTAGAACCATAGGGTTTTATTGGAATAATTGTGAGAATATATGTTTTTAAGGGTTTTGTGGTATTTATGGATCCATTAAAAAATTGGGAATTGTGGAGTAACCCTATAGATCATGCCACAGAACTGATAGACAAGGAAAATTCAATAGTATAAAATGATGGACCCTGTTACATTCACCCATATAAAAATATGAGTTTCAGTTCCATAGGTTGATCTTATAAAAATGGATATTAGGGCTTTAGTTCAGCCCTATGAATGAATATATAGGTCCCCTTTTCTAATAGGGAAGCTATTCTTTTTCCTAACCACCCGAGAACAATCACCCCTTTTGAAGGAAGAACCACCTAAAACCCTTATATTCTATCCTCCCAGCTATGCTGAAGTCACCTGACTACCCATTCCCACATAACACTCATCCAAAGCTATATCCAACCACTAAATCATAGATAATACTATAAAGAAAATTGGTCCTCCTGGTCTCCTACATTTCAATCAAATACACTACATCATAGCCACCATCACCAACACATTGTGAGTCCCACAACATCATATCCATGAAATTTTGGGTACTGCCACTCCCAAACCTTCCTCTAAACACCATGTAACTCCATATAGGTGACTCTATTACCCAAGAGTCACAAAATTACGTTCTACAAAGATTTTATCCCTTATATTCTTATTCATATGACCTTTTAATAAAAGTTGTAGTGGTCGCAGCTACATGACCTTCTAAGGGACAACCTGAGTCCATGTTAGAAAACATAAAAAGGAACATAATTATTCCAGACTAAATTAACATAAAGCATTAGACACAATAGTCTAGGTTACATGAAAATAAAATGAACATAATTAAATTTGGACACAAAAACAAAAAAGTAACTTATTTGTTCGTAGTTGTATAATCTTAAAGGTCGCCATGATGGCCCTTTTCCAAATTTATTATAAGGTATGATTTATCTCATTAAAATACACAAAAATATATGGGTTTTTATTACTAGTATATAGATACATAGGTATCCCATCTCATGGGTGAAATCACAAGTTATTTACACTTATAGTCTCCCAAGATGGTGATAATTCCAAACCACCCAACTATACACCTTTAAACTAGATCATAGATAATTAATGAGGGGAATTATAGAGAACCAATCATATATAAATATGTTCACATCAAAGCATGGTATCAATATATTACTGTCACAATAAAGGAAACTATTTTTTTACAAGAATGTATTTTATGAATACATATTAAAATTATGAGAAATATCCCAAATAGGTAATAAGAAACTTCATTTGATGAGGGACCCTATCATTATTCTTACCATTATGTGTAATTAAAATCATCACTAGTTAATTCTAATGACTTACCAATTTTGAAATGTTGTACCAAATCTAACAAATACAATCTTAAATATGTTGGGAATCAACCACTTTAATAATAATGATTATTATAATAACATATATTAAACAAAAATAAATCTAATATATTTAAAAACATTTATAAATTATATAACCTCTTAAATATTATCTAATTCCATTTTTTCATTATACTAAATAATTAAATTCTCTATTGGTAAATTTGAAAGTTAAAATTTTCATTTAGAATGAATTTTCAATAATTCGCCTTTAGTATGAAGGATCCACAAACCATGAACCTAACGTGATTCCTATAAAAACTAAAAATCCACATTGCATGGTTGAAATATATAGTGCATGGGTAATTAACCTAACCAAGAAACTCTTAAAAAAGTTTAAAAAGGAATTTATTTCTATATCAAAATAAATAAAAATGTTTATAAATAATAAAAAATGTGGTCCATATATTTAGTAATGAACTCTCTCACTTCTTGGACATTACTGCCCACATTAGGAGGTGAACAAGTTATTTATGGGGCTCCTTCTGTATTAACGCTATGTTTATCCACTAAATAACCTTAAACTGAGAAAATAAAGAGTAACAAAACCCAATATAGAAAAAAATATTAATATTGAATCATTAAGAAACTATTTAATTACCATTTATATAAAAAGTATTAATATAACTAGAAAGGAATCAATTTTATAAATAGTTTACATCCTAATTCACACCCCTCATAGGGTTCCACACAAAAAGTCATATCGTAGAAATAAAAATGAGTCTACCCTAACTCATGTATTATAATGTTATGAGTTTGAGTTATAGAGTGATACATAATTCAATGATATATCAATATACATTTTTCATCATATAAAAAATTATGTGTATAATACACTTACTGTGAGTGTTTTAGAAGAAAAACTAGGTCATAGGTAGAGATCTGAGAGTGGGAGGAATATGTGAGGGATCCTTGGATGAAATTGTTTACAAATTATTCGTAATGATTCACTAAAATGATAAAAATACTGATATTTTTGGGGTTATTTTGTCTTTTATTTATGAATTATATAAATTATTTTTAATATCAATTCAATTTAATTTTTTTATACAGAAAAAATACATAGATGTTGATATTTAACACATTATGTTCATAATGGATGGTAATTGAGATAAAAAAGTATTTTATAGGCCATAATTAGGCCTAATTTTAGCCAATGTTTCTTAGTGTAGTCTTTAGAATCCATCATTTGGTCAATTAAGGGAAAATATATCTTCAACGAACTCATCCTACATCCCCTTTTTATTTTACACAAAATAATTTCTCTTCCATAATTATTTCTATCTTTCTTCGCAATCTATTCTCGCCCTTAAACTTCCTCTTTTCATTTAAAAAATTGAAAAATGATTCAGTGTTATATTCTTTGAATTACAGCAAACTCTTGAGGTTGTTATATATTTTTCATTGGTTTCTATGGTACAAAGATTTATAAATGGATTTTTTTTCACATATTTAGGTTTTTTATAATATCACATCGAGCTTGATGATAATTTTTATACTTTTTTGATGTATTTGTTCACAACTAATAGTAGGTAGCCTCAAAAATCTTATTTATTTTTTATATTTTCATTCCATGTGTCTGATATTTGTATTGGGGACAAGGATTTGGAATTCATTAGACATAATTGACAGAAGTAAATTGAAATAGAATCTATGAAATATAATTGTGGGAATTTATTTGACATTTTTTACATGGTTAAATTATTTTTAATGAAATCTTTAATTTATCACCTTATCAATAAGTGATATTTTTTTAATAAATTTGATTAATAAATATTTTATTGGGATATAAAGAAAAAATAGAATTAAAATATGGATATGTCAATTATTAAGTAGTAATTTCTTACATGTAACATTTTTTTGCCCAATTAAAACAATTTTAATGTTTCCTCTAGGCACATTGAAATGATTTTATAAAATTCTAATTCCATAGATCTTATTATCATACATGTATTCATGATATGTTATATATTTTTATGCTAAATAGATAATTTTCATTCAAATGGTTTTGGTGAAACAATTCAGTTAGTTAGAAGAAATGTATTAGCAAGGTTATTAGAAACGTAGGACCATAAGCATAGTTTAAGGTATTATTATTTATTTTTGAACACTTTTGTGTCCTATGACATAAACAATGATAATTCTCCTCTAGTTAAGAAATGTAATGATAATGAACAATTCATTCCTATCTAACTTTAAAATCTGATGATATTCAATTGTTTACCCACATTTGTGTGTAACATGTAAGGATCTTTAACATTGGATGATTTTTCTCAAGTAATGATGATGGTATAATATTATATTAATAATATTTGTAAGGAAATGTTTTATATAAATTGTTATTTTCATTATCTTATCTAATAATGAATCAATTTATATTATTTTATTTATGACCTTATATAAAAAAGTTCTTAAAATATAATATGACATGTCATGTTCTGATTTAGTGAGTTTTGGGGAATTGGTAATGTTAATGGGTTATAAGTTATCTATTATGGTTTATTTTTGTCTATAGAGCTTAGAGAAGGTTAATGTTTTTTATTATTAATTGTGGATATGTCCATGATTCATATCATACCGTGGATTTTTTGTATTATTTAAGGTATCATTGAGTATATTATTATATTTAACTCTTGGTATAAATATATTTAAACAATATTTTATTAGCGGTAGATTTTCATTGTCACTTGGGATATTCTAAGGAAATTTTTTAAGTCACCCCTTTCACATACACATTAGGTTTGTGTTTATTAATGTTACATATAAAAATGAAACTAATGGAATGATTATTAGGACAAATGAATATGGTTAGAATAAATATGTTGTTTAGGATGAATATAAGGATTGACGGTGAAAATAATTTCCATACTCAATATATCATGTTTTCATGTTTCATTTTTTCTTATCCTAACTTATACAAAATCAATTTGAGCATGGTACTGATTATTATTTTTATATGAATTTCATGATATATTATACATATATTTCATTGAAAATTATTTATTATATCATGTTATTGGACCATTTATAGTTTAATATAGAGAAATGTAATTTCATGTATGAAAATATTATTAATTTATTCTGGAACATAGAAACATATGACTTATTACATTAATTTTATATATATGGTTATTTGTCATGTATTAGAGGTAAATAATTTTGTAATTCTTAATTAGTAATTACCAATTTTATTTTCTAACCTTTGAGGTCATGAACTATTCACTCCTAAAACCTTCTCTAGATTGGCGATAAAAATGAGAGTGACCTCAAAAGAGGACCTCAAATATACCACATGTTGGTGACAAGCATCAAGAGTAGAAATATAACAAATGGAATTAACCTCTAGAGAATATAATAGATGATTGTAAAGAATATAAAAAACCCAATAACGAACAATGGGAAAATTTCAATCCACAAAGATAAATACACTAAGAGAATAAATATCATAGACCATGACAAAAATTCATAGTATTTATAGTTAGGTAAAACATACATTGACCCTGAAACAAATTGAAAACCTAAATAACCTTATATACCTTAGTATTACAAGATGATATACCAAATCACCACACTCCTACTAACAACCTTGGTCATCAATCTAACACCACATGACACCTCAACCAACGCAATCATGTATTCATATATCAAAAATTAGGGTTGTTTATATCCAAAAACTAATTATGGAATCCAATATGGTTGAATATCTAATATAATATCATTATTTTTTAATAATAAAATCTATAAAATGATAATATATTTTTTCATCAACGCCAATAAAATCTACTATGGGAAATCAATATCAAACATCTACCAAAATATTTACCCATCATGAAATTTTTATAAGGTGTTACAAAAAAGAATATATTTATCCAAAATTTTACACATCATTATTCATGAATAAAATTATTTAGTGTTTTTATTCATTATCTCAATTAAAATATAATGAGTCAAATAAAAAAGTATGTATAATATAAGAATCACTCCCAAGACATATAACAGCCCCCATAAACCAACTCCCACCAGCAAGTTCCATGCATCCTAAAGACTAATGCATTTACAAAAACACTAAATTATTCATGTTAAATAATTCGATCATTGGAGGAAAAAGTTCAAACAATCTCATTCATTTTAAAAATCATTATAACCAAAATCCCAAACACAACCAAGTAATTTGTTGAATTGGGGTGCCTAACTTTCTTCAAGATAAATTAGTATTCTTATGAAGTTATAATTAATGTCTTGTACTAGTAAAATTCAACCACACATCCTTGATTTCTAAATAAGAAATATAAATATAGTGATATAAAAAATTACTTCATTTACCCTAAAAGGAAAATAAAATTTGAATATATTAATTATGTGTCAAAGTACCAATGAAATCACAATAAGATATATGAGATCACAATACATAGTTATGAATTTCTATTATAATAAGGTCCACTACCATTATCTTGTAATATATGAAATATGTCAAATAATTTTATCAAATAATATTTGACATGTGGTTCACTATTAATAAATACCAAAAGATAATCAATATACTATCCAAAATTTCCATTTCCCCTTTATTTCATTCCTTTTAACATATTTAGATATTCAATGAAAATAACAAACAATATAGTAAAACTCCCTAAAATAACATAATATGTGTAGTGATTATCTTAATTCATAGAAACATACTCTACATTACAATATTTCTATATTTCCACTATTAAGGTACTTAATATAATCTTCTTAATAAGTTCACCATTGAATTATACATGTCATCATCTTATTATACTATAAAATAATCAATTATAGTTATATTTATCCCAATAAATATTTAGTTATCTCTTTATCATTTAAAAATATTAAAATTATGACATTATTTTATGATCTCCATAATCACGATGTAATTCAACATATTATGGAATAATGCTTAGTTATTACTACTTACTATAAAAATACTAGACTATTTTGAATTTTAGAATACGAAAATACTGGTTTTGATATCACTATATACACCCCAATCAAGATTATTATAATTTCACCTATTTTAGTATGGTGTAGTCATCAACTTATCAATAAATTAATTTGTCTAATTATTTGGAATCCTACGAGTCATATGGTACAATCCAAATGATTTTTTCATCAGGCCACCAACTGTAGTAAAATCATAAATGTAAAATGTTCATCTCTATATTAACTCATCAACTCATCAAAAATTATGGTTTAATCGCCATATATTGTGGTTTAATTTTATTTTAGATAAACCTTATTTCCATTACACAATTGAAATTTTGTTTAATCTATTATTTATAAATTCTAATAAAGAATTCTTATTTTATTTAAAATTTATTTGCTACAAATTTTTTAGGATATAATTTCATTATCGAATAATAATTATTTTGATGTTCATTGAAATTTACTAACAACTATTATAGAATGACTTTATATAGTGGTGTGTGTTTTTAAAAACATTTACAAACATATTGTAATGTCGTATGTTTCCATGTATTTTTTTAAATTATTATATGAATTAAAATTGAGACTAGTATCTAAGACAATGTGAGATTCTAAGGCCCACTGTGCCTAAAAAAATTGTTTACAAATGTAAAAAATATTAAATAGAACAAGAAGGTAGTTTTCCTAAAAAAAGTATAATAACATCTGAATGGGTGCCCATATTAGAATTATAAGGGATGTTTTTTTTCAGAACAATATCTTTAATCCTGGAGAGACCTAAAATTGGTCGGTGTGGGTCTATTTTAGAAAGACATTACATGTATTTTAAATGAATAAAATGAATTGATAATGTTTATTTTTTTATTTCATCGATGCAGTGATGCTGTGAGAGGTTTATTTTAAATAAAACCTTTTACAATGATCCATGGTTAGGATCGTAACCCTATAATCCTCTAGAGGCCCTAGAGAGAGAGATATAGAGAATCCTCTCAGTATGCAATGAAAGAACATCAGATGCGATATTAACGAACATCATTCTTTTTATATCTCACTAATGGAAAATATGGGGTGACCGATAATCATCTGTGAGTGATCAAAAATCTAGGTAAGATGCATTATTTTGATTCTTCTATCCTGTTATTGATTATTATGACTATCATGGGAAAAATACCTTAACAGATTATCTTTTGGATCGATCATATTTATGGGATTAGATGATATTTATAGGGTTTATTGGGATTTGGTTAGAGAGATTTTTCTCCATCAATTTATCATTCTTATGGGAATGAATCAATTAAAGAACTAAAAATGGTTGAGGTTCATTACTCATGTTTTCTCTTCATGCGTTTGTCTCCCCAAATTTATTGCATTCAATGTGTGTATTCCTTGTTTTTACCCCAAATTTTAATCACTTATTGTTGTTCCATTGATTCATGGGGTAGGGATCTGAAACTGAAGATCTGGAATCATGATAACTCAGTAGAGGCGTGATGGTGGGTGTGGGGGTAGATCTAACGATGGTGAGTTCAGAATCCACGTTCTTTGGAAATGATGAAGAACACATAAGAACATGTTTTTTATATTTTAAGGCTTCAATCCCATCAATTCGGTGTTATATGGATTGAATGACCTTTGATATAGTGTTTTGAGGGGGAACAAAGAATCAGAGAGAAATTTGGAGATCTATTAGTGTGAATAGAGGAAGGCCTCATATTTTTATAAAAATCTAATACACATGGCATATAGTCTCAGCTACACGGTGTGTTTCATCACTATGAAACTCGTCATGTACCTGGGAATTACATGGACACTGGGTGGAGTTAATGGGTTTACTACATAGAATGTACTCCTCCATACGACATAGCCTGAACCAGTTATATGGACTACCCCATGTATTGGTACACAAGAAAGGATACACAGGATGATGTCGTGTACTAGAACTGGGCCAGAGTGTACGGGTGTACCCTAGATGGAAGGAAATAGCGTGTTACTCCTTCTACACATCATGTACCCATCTTATACACAACACAATTTGGAATGACTTTGTCTATTATACATGGGATGTACTTGGGGTCATGAGACATGTCATGTGACACTACTTCACGAAGTGTTCCCCTTTCTACATGGATTGATTCCCTTGTCCTTCATATCATGGACATGTTTTGGGAGGATTCATTCCCCTTATCCATTCGTTGAGGGATGGTACAGTTTCATTTTCTACACCAAGGACTATTATCCATTCAACAATACATCCTGTATTGTGTTTTTGGAATCCACTGAGTGGATGAGAGTAGAATACTCTATACATTCTTATTTCCCAAGGTGGAGTTCTCAATATCGACGTGATCAACACTATGTGGGGGCTGATGGTAAATATAACAGTTTAATCGAGATTGGGTCGTTGGGATCACCCCTTGGCCCTAGTAGTGATCCTCATCTATTGTATTGTATCTCTCTTCATATCAATCGATTTATCTCTCTCATTAAGAGACCATACGATCAGTACCTCTCGGACGGACGTCATCAGTGCAATTTGAATTAGAATTTTGTTCTCTTAGATAAGTGCTTTGTGAAATTATCAATATGAATTTATAGTGCTGGTATACATTGCTTGTAACTTACCTCTAAACTATGTGTCTTCGTTGAGTATATCTGGATATTCTAGTTATATATGATGATGACATATACTAGTGTAGATATGAAATTATATTTCTTTTGTTGGGTTTTTTTTGTGGTTTCGGGGTATCCTATTAAGTATTATTATAGTCCCCCATATATACGATTTTCCTACACACATCATTTCTTTTGAAGAGGATTTACCATTTGATGGTGTCCTAGGTTGACCATGACTAGATGGAGTGTTGTGAGACTAGATAGACTCAGGCGTGTTCTTGTGGCTTGAGACAGTAGTCCCAATACCTTTTTTATACAAGTTAGACTTTTGGTTGTAGGTCTTTTTCAGTGGGCCTGTATTCTGGACCAATTTAAATTACATTACTTTCTTTTATAATCTAGTTGTGGGATATAGTGGCATGCATTCATTTTTTACTTAGTGGGTTTTTACCTTTCAAAAATTTGTGGGCTTGGTGATGTGTGCATGCTTATAGGTACTTTGGAAATTCCACCCATGTTATTGATATTTCTACTCAGTTCTAATGACGAACCCCTAGCCTATTATAGGTGGGTTTGGGTAGTCTTTGAACAGGACCCATAGGAATGGGTCATGATAGAGTCTTATTGGAAGGGTCAGTTAAATATTAGGATCTGGAGTTTGTGATATTGGTTTTGGGAAGTAGTGTTATGTGTTTAAAGTTCAACATTTAGGCTAGGGACTCTTGTTTTTTTGCGGGAGTTGATGTATCCAAACACTAGGACTCAAATTAAAACACTAGTTGTGGGGAAAATAATGGAACATGCATCATATAGGAATGTGTTGTGGTTTCAATGTATTTCTTATGTCATCTCTCAATATATAATCATTAACCATGGTATTTATTCTTTTATTACATGATGCCTCCATAATTAAAACTGGCTAGGATTCATAATATTGATCTTGAAGATGACCATTTATGTGATGACTTTTCGGTATAGGGACCATTTCAACATATTTGACCACCGAATAGTTAACCATCTATTCTTCAACCAGTAGAGAAACATGTGCTACCCATAGTAACTGAATATTATGAGTTTTGGTTAAGCGTGCTTCCATAGTTTTCAGTAACAGAGACCCCTCAGGGTCTTGGTCGAGCCCAAACTACATGAGTCTAAGGACTGGCTTGAGGTAGCGACCTAAGAATTCTATCTTTTTAGGACACCGGAAGATCTGATGGTGGTCCTGAATGTCAGCCTTCTATATGGCTCATTAGGGTGATGGTGGATTTTGGATATCCAGACTCTTGAGGAGGTGTGTCTTTCCAGCAAAGAGTTTAATAACCTATTCAGATAAGAGTTCTCACTAGTTACACTATGGTTTGTGCCTATACTAGAGATTCATTAGCTCATATAGGTCACCAAGACAATAGTTGATTATTCATTGATGTTCACTAATGTTTTTAGTTACTCGACAGATATGTTTTGAGCTCAGTAGTTTAGAGTTAGTAAATCTCAATGAGGTCTATGTAGAGACATATGAGCAATAATTATCCCCCTTTGTATTTCTACTTATGTTTGGATTCATGAGGGATATTACGTGGTTGAAAGATTTTGGTCTATTTAGATAAATCCAATGACATTCATTATTAGATGATTAGGATAAGAGACCTTTTCAACATGGATCTGACATCATTCCTTGGGATATGGACATGGGATACATTTCAAGTATAGGTCCCGGGACATAGGATATGTAGATCAGGACTCACAGGGATTTTCCAACAAGCCAAGGGAGAGGAAGTTCTATTCCTGTGATTTCATGGGACATCTCTCTTAAGATTTTATCACCCATAGAGCTACTTACAGGGAGATTGTGGGTCGAGCATCGATGTAGAGAAAGAAACAAGAGTAGGCATACCCACAAGGCGATGAATGTGGAAGATAAGGTTAGAGAGAAGAAGGAGGTGGATGATGTTTCAACTTTCTACCATCACCACCACCAGGTGTTCCATTCCAGAAATAGGGAACTAGAGGATAGGGGAGGGGAAAGATGAATTTGGATGATGAATATGACTGAAGGACTCCATGAATGATTTCAGGTAGGATCTCTATCTTTTCTACTTTAGTTGTAGTACTGATAGACAAATGTTCTAGTCATTCCTTTCTCACCACGTATATTTTTAAAGACCTAGATATTTCAGTTAAACCATTAACTTGACCCTTATGCTTATTGACACCTACTGAAGAGAAAACAATGATCACACACTTGTGAAGGTAGTGTGACCTGACCCCTGGAGGTGAGAGTTTCAGTTGAAACCTCTTGGGGGTAGTGTCATGGCTTTATGATGTCATTCTTGGTATGGATTGGATATATATATTCCATGCCCATGTTGAATATTTTTTATGAAGGGTGTCATGTGTTCATAAGGATAGAATGAGGTTTACCTTTTATGGTGAAAAAAAATCAATGTTAGATGGACTCAAGCATAGGACGGTGGAACAAATTACTCATCAGTTGGATAGCCTAACCCTTAGTGCATTATATTTTAGGACCTTCTAGTTTCCAGTAGTGTTGGTAGACTATGAGGACGTATTTATTGAATATTTACTAGGATTACCTCCCCATAGGGAGACTTACTTCTTCATTGATTTACACAATATGGTGACTCCAATATATACACTATTCTATCTTATGGGTCCAGTAGACCTTCACATGTTGGGGGGTGAAATTAGAGGACTTGTAGAGGAAGGAATTATTTAGACCTAGTGCTTCACCTTGGGTAGCCCTAGTTTTATTTTTCAAAAAGTTAGACTGTATCTTTAGGTTTTGTTTGGACTACCGGCACTTGAAAGAGGTAACTGTGAAGAAATAGTATCCACTATGGTGGATCAATGTCCACATTCATCAATTTAAAAGGGGAATAATATTTCATGATGGTTGACCTCATTTCATGTTACCACCATCTATGATTACTAGGTGAGGATACACCGAAGATGACCTTCAGATGTTGTTATATTCATTATTGGTACATGGTGAATCCCTTTTCCATGATGAACATCCTAGTACTATTCATGGGACTCATGAAATTGATCTTTCAACTATACTTATACTAGTTCATGGTAGTCTTCAACAATGATATCATTGTGTACTGAGTGTTTGAGGAGGAGCATGCAAGACACATAGGTATGGTTATAAACATACATAGAGTGCACTAGATTTATGGGAAACTCCCAAAGGTCCGGTTTTAGATTTATGCTTTCCAATTTTTGGGACATGTTATCTCATCAGATGAATTGAAACTAATCATAGCCATGGTCTAAGATGTATTATCATGGGTACCAGCTAAGAACGTGACATAGTTGTAGAGCTTCCTCAAGCTAGCATGAATTATCATAGATTCAAACCTAATTTATCTTGGATTTCATAACTTTTGATAGCATTGAAATGAAAGGATAAGCCTTTCATGTGGGCAGAGAAGTCCCAATAGTATTTTTAGTAGTTGAGGAAGATATTTAGGGGTACTCTAAACATGAGATTTCTATAGGAGGGTGTCAGGTATGTTGTATTTGGTTATACATCAGGAACCAGGCTTGGTTGTGTCCTGATGTAGAGGGAAGTAGAGATTGTCTATAGTTCATGACAGTTGAGACCATATGAGCTGAACTACATGACCCATGATCTTTGGTTAGTAGCAGTAGTCTTATAATTAAAGGTGTGGTGACATTGCCTATTTGGTGAGTGGTTTGACATCTACTTTGAGCAATATAGTGTCTAGTATATCTTCACTCAAAGGGATATGAACATTAGACATGGTAGATGGCTAGTATTCCTCCTAGAAAATGACTTTAAGAATGTATATACTCCTTGGAAGGGTAACATTGAGGTATATGATATCATCAGAAGATCAAGACTACAATGGTTGAGTGAGGTGTCATGGATATTGACCTAGTTGTAGTTATACTTTTGAAAAAGAGATCGAGCATCATACCTCTAGTCGATTGTCATTACCCCTCCACTCTTATAGAAATTCATGGAGGTTCAACATGGTGATAATTATTTTGGGACCCTAAATCCTGATATATCCACTAGGAATTCCCATTAAAAATATTAAAAAGGTGGTGAGAACATCATTGTTTTTAGAGGATGTACAGTAGTTATATTGACATTTTAGGGGGAGTTTCTGATGATGTTTCACATGCAACCTTTTGGCGATACATAGTAGTTTGTCGAAGATATACTAGAACCTTCAAAATCAGTTTTGGTGTCCTGGGATGAAGAAGAGAGTGGAAGAGTTCATTTCTTGATTCTTTACTTGTCTGAAAGTGAATGCCGAGCAATAGGTTCCAACAGGTCCATATCAACCCCTTTAGGTACCAGAATAGAAGTATTATATGATATAAATGGACTTTGTGATGGTTTTACCAAGTATGAAAAGTGGAAATGATACCATCTATCTGATCATTAGCCGACTCACCAAGTTTAACTACTTCATATATATCCAAGAATAGGGTTCAATAGAGAGATTAAGATTCCTCTACCAACAGGACATGGTTCCTCTCCAGGGAGTTCTATTGACAATTGTTTTAGATCTTGAAGCTCAATATACATCCCGTTTGTGGACAAGATTACATGAGGTGTTTGGAACCTAGTTATTTTTGAACACAGTGTTCCCCCCACAAAAGGATGGTGAGTTTGAGCATAAAATTTAGGTTAGGGAACAAATCATGCCAGCATGAATGTTAATGTTAGGCTGTAGTTGGGAGGATCACCTACAATTAGTGGATTTTATGTACAATAACATCTACTATTACAAAATTTGTATGGAACCATTCGTGGAGCATCAACTGGGAGGGGTAGATCCTATAATTTGTTCCGTGAGTTGTTCTGTTTCATGCATTCTAGACTCCTTGGTTTCTCACTTTTCCCTTAAAAGTGTTTTTATAATAAAAAAATAATTTTTAGTCAGTCTAGGGCAACAAGTTATCTACATGGATTATCATCCATTTTCAGATACTACGTATAGTTGGCGAGGTGGAAAATAGATTACCTCTACCCTGAAATTAGACAGAGTACATATTTTCTTCCACATGTCATAGCTAAGGAGTTATGTGCATGAACAATCACACATTATCAACTGGGGACAGATGGACATCACGAATGGAGTGACTTTTTCTAAGTACTTAGTGGAGATCGATGATAGGTAGGAGATGATCCATCATGGGTGATCAATTCGTTTAGTTATTCTCTAAGGGTATCATGAGAATCTACAGGAGAAAACATGGGAGTCATAGGCTCAGATTCATGCTTTGTTCCTACATATTTTTTATTAGCCATTGTTTTGGATTTTCAGGGACCTAAAGTTTCAATGTGGGGAGAATTTAATGTCCCATATTTTCAGTGAATTGTTTTTTAATATTATATTGATTAAATTTGACATGAGGTGATGATACAGTGTGTGATTATGAGTTCTAAGGTGTCAAAAAAATTATTTTTTAAAATATTGAATGTGTTAAATAAGACACAATCATAGTATTCCTAAAAAAGTGGAATAACATATAACTGGGTGACAAGAATAGAAATATGAGGGAAACATTGTGTTCAGAATGGTGGATTCACCCTAGGCATGTCCTAACATTAGTCAACATGGGTGGGTTGTATAAATCCACCAGAGGTATTTTAAATAAATAACATAAATTTAAAAAAATTATTTTATTTTTATTTTTTAAATACATTGACACAATGCCAGTTTTATTTTAAATGAACCCTTTGTAAGATATACATGGTTAATCTCATAACCGTGGAATCCTATTGTGTCCCTGAGAGAGAGATCTATAGAATCATCTTGGGAAGGGATAATAGTACTTTGGACTCAAGATTGATGAATTTCATATTTGGTAGATATTTCCAACGATGAAAATGTGGCATGAAATCTTTGTCAGTGATCACTACTAAATCCTTCTAGGATTTGTTATTTCTATTCTTATATCCCTTTCATGATTCCTACAATGAACAAAAAATAATCCATGAAGATATTAGAATGTGGATTGATCATACATGTCGAATGGGATGATATTGGTGTAATTTATTTTTATTTGGTTCCATATTTTTTCATAATTAGTTTATCGTTATTACAAGAACATATTGAGTCCAGAACTAACAAAAGTCAATCTCTGTTCATCAGTTTTTTCATTTTTCATTTTCTCCCCGGATTTAATTCATTCTTCATGTGTATTATCCATTACTCCCCCAACATAGAACAATGAATCGCTTCACCTTTAGTACCTAGAGAAATGATCTAAAACTGGAGATCTGGAATTGGGACAGCTTAGGGGAGGTGAGATGGTGGGTGCGGCAGTGGATCGAATACCAGTGGGTTCTGAATATGTGTTCATAAATAATGATGAAGAAAACCTATGATCACATTTACTGAGACGTTTTATGTGTTTAATCCCATATGTTTTCTATTAGAGGGACCACACAACCTTTGATCTTGTGTTCTGTCGATAACCAATAATATGATTGAGATCCATAGATCGATTAAGATGAGTAGTGGAAGAACATGAATTTCTTGAAAAATCTGATACACACGTCATATAGTCTCAACTAAATGTTTCGTGTTAATCATTGGGAAACTCAGAAAATATAAGGGATGTAAACAAACATAGGGTGGAGTACATAGGCTTATTACATGTTGTGTACACCCCCAGACAGCATAACATGAACCAGTTACATGGGATACCCCATGTTTTGGTACATGGGGAAGGATACACAGGATGATTCCATGTATTATAACATGGACAGAGTATACATGTAGAACCTAGATTGAAGGGCATGCTATTTTGTCTCTTTATACACACTGTGTGACCAGATTTGGATGACATTGTTTTGAATGACATGGGTCGTTGTACAGTGGAAATACCAGGTGTCATGGGATATGGCATGTGACCCCACTATGCCTCATCTATCCCTTTCTAAATGGATGTGTTATCTTATCATTTGTATGTTGGAAAAGTTTCATTAGGGTTATTTTACCATATCTCTTCCTAAGGGTTGGTATAGTATCATTTCCAACTCCATGGACTACAATACCCTTAGTAGGACATCCATGATAGAGTTTTTGAAATTCCTGAGGGGCCTGAAGTCGAATCCATAACTCATTCATTGTCTCTAAGGTAGATTTCTTAGTATTGATGTTACCAAAACTACATGGGTGTCAATTCTCTACTTGGAGGGTTAATCTAGATTGAGTTTTTGGTATCACCCCATGGACCTAGCCCGAATCCTCATATGTTGTATCATATCCATCTTCAGATCTATCTGTGTTTATCTCTTACAATGAGACCCAATGAGAAGTACCTATTGAAAAAATTTCATCAGTTCTATCATACTCAAGAGTTTTTTCTCTTGGATGAGTGCTCTGTGAAATATCCAAGCTGAATTTATAGTGCTATCATACAACGGTTTTGTCTTACCACTAGAATGTGTTTCATGGTTTATTTTATATGGGCATTCTTATTATATGTGTTATAAACATATATCTATGTATAACTTACTATATATTTACTTTTTTGTATTTATTTTCTATTTTGGGGTGTCTTACTAAGCATTTTAATACTCAGTCATGCATGGGATTTACCCCCACATGTCGTGTCTTATGTAGACAATCATCACTTTGATGGAGTCCTAGGTGGACCAGGATGACACGATATTTTGTGAGACTGGAAAAATCAATGTGTGTTCCTCCATCTTCAAATGGTAGTCCCAGTAACTTTTTATTACAGGTTGGAGTTTTGGTTAGAGACCCTTTTTGGTGGGCTGGTATCATGTCCCTGTTTACATTACATTACATTATATCGTACTCTAGATGTGGGATATAGTGTAATACATTCATAGTTTACATTGAGGTTTTTTAAATTTTAGTATTTTTTGAGCATGGTTGTGTGCGTGTGTGTAAAATTACATAGATAATGTTTTCCATGTTAGTGATATGGCTACTCAGTTCTAGTCTCCAACCCCTGTCCTATTGGAAGAGGGCTAGGGGAGTCGTGGAACGGGCCCCACTGGGATAAATCATGACAAATATATTCAAAACTCCTAAGACCATCTCCAGAACTATATATATATTCTCCATATTCATAATGAATTTTTTAAATTCTATTTCAATGAAACACAATTTGTTTAGGACTTGCTTCAGAAATATCCACTTTGATCTTTTTGATTCAATCATTCTTTTGGACATGGTTTCTATATTTCTACCCTTATGGATTTTTTTGAAATAATATGATAAATTCAACACTAATAATTCTCATGTAAGATAAAATATTAGTAGAAATACTCAATTATCCCTTTTTGTGAAGGTATGTATTCCTCAATGTAAAATATGAAATTTTTGAGGTAGAAATTTGTTCCTCATTATTCATGTTGAACCTTCTACTCTAATTAGACAATTATCAATCTTAGAATTTTTAACCCCATGAATCTCTATGAATAAAATTTCATCCAACATTTGTACTCATCTAAATGGACAATCTCTTCTACTATCTCATACAAAAATTACTTATCTTCAATTGTAGGTTTCTCCCCCTTGAAATATCATATTTTATTTTACTCCACTTGTTACTGTAATGATTATCTGAATCCTCTGGTAATTTTAAAAACAAAATTATTCATTCAAATGTTCCTATTTCAAAATACAAAACTTTATATGTGAGCATCATCACTATAACATGGTCATTCGTTAGTACTAAGTCATTTCTTCATAGGTGAATGTTTTTAAGTTACATTTTCTCTTGGAAGGATAAATAAAATTAAGTGAAATGGATTTTTAGAATGATGTGATAATTAGATAGGCAATTGGATTCCCCTAACATGGGATTAAAAAACATTAATTCTATCTTCAACTGGAGTTACTATTATTTTATAGGATAATGAATCTATCCAACTAACTCAATCCCTCATACTCATCATGAGGATGAGTTGAAAAATCACTCATTCACCCCTTAAGAAATATCTCTCAAGCCATCATATGCTCTATCTATGTTATAATCGATAATCATGTGTTATCTTCCATGAACCACTCATGAAAAATCTCTCATGCCCCCATATGAATAATCACCCATGAACCCCATGGCCATGGATGTGATCTTACATGTTTTCTATCATCCATGTAATTTATAATGGATCATCAGTTGTTATGGCAGGAATGGATGGTTTTTAGATGCAATTTAGAAAATTTTCTTTTCCATGAAACTCGTGGACATCCTATATATTAAAATTTGTTCAGTGTCTAGTTACACTTATTTAAACATTGTTTTAATCATTTATAACCTATTTAAATTAATATTTTATCTTATATGTCCTTTAACATATTATTTTTACATCTACTTAGCAACCCAGATCACCCATTCCTCATAGAAAATTGTGAAAATCTAATAGACCATCTACATAGATTGAGTTACTCTATTTGAGTCCCATTTTAAATAATATATAAATGAAAATTTCTATTTAATTATCATGTTTTGTAAAATTATCTGAAATTACATGTTATTCTTATATATCTCTACTCCCCTTGATTTCTTTATGCTTCCCCATCCAACCATGGTTTCCACCTAGTAAATGATTACTAAATATATTAGTAATTATAAAATGGTTTGAATGAATACATAATTAAATTTTTGTAAAATATATAAAAGATTTATAGATCATAATATATTTTCCAAAACTAATTACAAAAAATATAAGTTAAATTTTGGAACAAATTATACAAGACAAACAAGATATATTTGGGTGTAAGAATTAATTTTCAAAAAAAAACTATTCGTAAATTACGTCCAAATATAACCCAAATTATGTATTAGAATTCATATTTCTAAAATACTTGTTTAAAACCCTAAAAATGATATAATCAAATAAAAATAAGGGATTTTATATTAAATAAGAAATTAATAAAATGCATATGAAAATTTTCCTCTAAATATCATTAATCTCCCCCATACTCACATAAACCATGTTTTGAATCCACCATCAACATCGATATTATAACAATTGATATCATATAATAATATATTTAAATATTATAATTATATAAACCTTGAATAAATATAATTTTCTTTTATTTTAATGAAAATACTAATGGAATCCTTCAATCCACCCCTTCTCAAAAAAAAAGTAATAATATGTCAGTCCACTCTAAAGGTTTATAATTAAATGATGAAATGATATATAGGATCCTAATTATTTACTCAAAAATTATATTTTCCCATCCATAATTATCTCATATTGTTGGGAATATATACTCCAACCAATATTATTTTCTTATTTTTATTGTTTCTCAGTCTAATTTATATAAAACATTGATTCAATAATGAGTTAAGAAAGTAAAGAACTAAACTATTCCATCCAGTAGGAATATCCCGATGTTATGTATAATAGATACGACATAGAATAATTTATTTAATTCTACTATAAATTTTAGCTTCACTCAAGCATGATTATAGATAATCTATAGAAAAACTTATTCCAATAGTTGGAACCCCATAGACTATTTGTGATAGTGAATAAATAAAGAAAACATGGAGAATAATCTATCTTATTCTAATTAACTCTTACATAATGTAAATTATTTTTTTACACTTAATATTAAATTTTATACAAAAACATTTCCTAACACAATGGAAATCATATCATTTATTTTCTTACCAATGTTAAAGTACTGAAAACAACACTCGCATCAATTTTGAAATAATAATTGATTTTGTCCAAATTTTCAGTTCAAAAAACCCAAAAAATCACCTAAGAAAAGACATAAAAATAAAATAAATTAAATTTTATAAAACTAACACACTTATACTATTTTGAATTAGGTCCCTTAAAATGTGATCTTTTTAAATTTGGGAATCATTTATATCTGAATTAGTATGTCTACTAGTTCATCAAATGATATGTGGTTCAAGTGGGTACCCTAACCCCATGTCTCCTGCAATAATTAGTTTAAAATATATTCTGAAAATATATATCAAAATTGAAGTATGTATATTATTAATAATAACATTCTAATGAATGTAGTAATGTAAATATTGAATGGAGAAAGAAACCCATGAAATTAATATTGAACTCATCCTCAGGTAATATGTGTGGATCTTTTCTCCTCTATCCTTTATAGAGACTCAACACCAACAAAATAACATTAGGGGTTTATAAACAATTTGATTTATTAAAAATATATGAAATAATAAAACTAAATAATGTAACTAAAATAATTATAATAATAAAAATAATTAACTAAAAATACCCCAAATATTTTGGTACCTAGAAATAAGTTCTTGAGTTTATATCCCTTTAACAATGCTCTACAAGAAACTATACCCAATCCTATAGGGATTTGGTTTCTTTTAGTGGGACTAACAAAAATTTTATTCTTCTATACTTCTTATAAAGATAACATTAATAGTGTTTTCTAAAGGCTCCAAAGTAGAAAAATTCTCTTCAAATACTACATATGAATCTTTTATTTACAATTTTGAAAAATAATAGAAAATTATCCTCTCACATCAATCAATAATATTAGAAATGTTCAAATATTGGGTTGGTTGTACTGAACTATGGGGTTTCCTCTGGGGGTTTCATGTTTCAATCATATCCTTAGGCCAACTCTCTTATAACCTCTCCTTATTCTTCTATGTTCCTATAGAAAACATCCATCGTTAGTTCATGTGATTAGGTTTCATTATCATCAAGTTATTTCTCTTATAGTTTTAGTTAAATATAGAATATTATCTTTTTTAGTTCATACATGATTTATAATATATATTCCATTGTTAAAGATTTTCTCTCAGTCTCATCCAATACAAGTAGAATAACATGGTCTATCCACAATGTTGGGTCTTAATTAATTTCCTTTAATCAATCTGTTATCAATTATTTTGTGTTATCCAATGATTCAATTCATTATTCTTATACAAGTTCAGTTTTCTAAAATCCTCAAACTATTACAATTCTAAAACTGGTTTATTAGATTTTAGAAATTCCACATCATCCTTCCTAATGACCATTCAACCCAATGCTTCTCATTTCCCAAAAATGGAAATGTTAATAGTGAATACTAATAATTTATTAAACCAAATAAAAAATATACAATAAACTAGTAACTTTTTCAATATGATAATATAATTAATATAAATAAATAAAGAATCAAATATATTATCTCTATACTTTTTTTGTGATTTATTAATATTCTAATTTTTTATAGTTTTTATTTTTTATTTTTTAGCCTTTTCGTTAAATAACATTAGTAAATATATAAAAATATCTCAATAATCAATCATGAAATATTATTTATATAAATTTTTAGTGTTAAATAGACACTCTCTTTTATGTTCATAAGGTCACCATAACATAGATACTATTGATTACCAAGTCATTTATCAATAGGGAAGGGTTTGGTGATACAAGTGGTATTTGTTGAGAAAAATTAAAACTAGAAAATTAAAATGTGAAAATGATGTAATTAGTGAAATTATAGTAAGATTCACCTCAAAAAATATTTAATATTTTGAGTTCATACCTCACTTGGAGTTTCTTTTAATATATTGAAAAATTAACTTAATAAACAAACATAATCCATCCTACTACTCATTATGTTGAATTTTTGAAATTAATACTATACCCTATAATAATTATCTTCAAATTCAAAAAAAAAATACTCCATGGTGAATTCAAAGGTCACATTAAGGTTTCAGGAAAAAATAAAACTATAATTATGGAGATTAATTATTCAATTTTGTAGAAACTCCACTGAAACCTCGATATCTCAGTCTTTTTTATTGAATTTTAAAGGCCACAAAGATCATGTTTTTCAAAAAACACATTCCTATATGAATTATTATTTTTTTACTATCTAAAATAACCTATCTATTTCACCTTGATATTAAAAATAATCCTATGATCATATACCCATCTTCTATATGGGAGAACCATTAGGGAAAATCGGAAAGACCAATAATCATAAGCGCGAACAGTAGAACAAAAAATAGTAAATCAATCCAAAATAGATCCATAATTCATAATTAAAATAGGTTTTAACTACACCAAAATAATTTATAATAATGTGATAATGGGATGTAATTTTTTAATAAATCCTATAATGATCTCCATAACTCATTCTTTTGATCATGTGTTTACTATTGCATTATTACATCATCCCTATAAGTCACCTTCATCGCCCTAGATTAATCCTAGATTCTCCTTATGTGTCTTCATCCAAAATATTATGATATTCCTAATATTTTTTCATTAGTAATACTCTTATAATTCCTCTATATTACACCCTCATGGTCTATTAATCCATGGTCTTCTTGTGTGTAATTTGGGTAGCTCAGATGATATCTATGTAAGAACGTTCATTTGGTCATATCACTTAATCAAACTAAATTTTACATCCCTTGTCATCTTTTCAAGAGATCATGGCTCATAGAGATTCAATTGTCTAATATCCTATTTGTTGGACCAATATGTATAAGTTGGTCTTTTACTTCCACATTAAATCTTCATTGGAGAAATGTTATATCCATATCCTAGATAAAATATTTACATATTATTCCATATTTTAGATCATCCATGAATGTGATAATGGATTTTAATGTGTGGTAGTTTTAATGGATGCATTCTAGTAGAATATCATAAATTTTTCCCATATTGAAAACACTACATTCCATATGAGATCATTTGGTTTACATCTAGTTACACATAAATGAGCTACCATTTAATCATGCGTAGCATACTAAAACTATGATTTAATATTACATGTCCTTCAATATTATGAGTTTTCTCCTAAGTATTCACTTATATCTTTCATTCCCATAAAAAAGTGTGAAATGTTTACATAGTTTCTTTTTGTCATAGGTTTCTCTATTGTGGTCCCCTTTTAATCATCCATATCAATGCCAAATTTCATGTTACACAACTTGACGTTATTATGACGTAACTAGTTGAAATTAAAATTTACTCATATATAGTTTGAATCCCCAATATTTATTTGTTCTTCCTTAGTTATCATTGGTTTCCACCTGATAAATATTAAATAAATAAATTAGCAATTAAAAATATGGGATAAATGAATAAAGAATCTTGTTTAAATAATATATATGCACATTTAATGATTAAAATCTATTTTTAAAAATATAACTACAAAAATATTTATTAAATTTTATAAAAAATAATACCATAAAAAAACTATTTATTTACGTTAGATAAGTAATATCAAAAATATTTATTAGTGAATTAACCCAATAATAACACAAATGTATAATTAAAATTCTTATTTCCAAAATATATGATTAAATCCCTAAAAAAGATTATATAAAATATAATAATGCTTTATTATCTTGATGAATGTAAAATTAAATCCAAAATAATTGGAGGAATCATCTAATAAATTCTATAATTACTATTATGCTCTAATTCCACTTGATGAAAATTCAACTTATTTAATGATAAAATTTATTAACAAATTTCAACATTATAATAATTTCATTAACTTCTATCATGTAGATAATAAAATAATAGGGAAAATGAATTGAAATATTCTCAAGAAATATACAAATGTACCTTTTTAAACCTAGTTGAACACACGAATTTTCTATTTTGTTCACTAATTTATATTTGGTATAAATAATTCAAAACTGAAACTCATCAAGGGATTTGAAATTTACATGAATGAAATATAAATTTATTTATGGTTATTTTCATTTGTGTGTGTGATAGTGTGTGTGGTATTGGTAGTGTAGAGAGAAAAACGTATAGAGTTTAAATTCAATATGATAATGATTAAATAATTTATGGTACTGGTCAATCATGTAAAGAATGAAACATTGATTATTAGTAGTAGTACTTTAGGAACAACACCATCTCCCTAAAATATATATTTATTTTTTATAGGGATTTATAAACACATTCAAGATAATCTATGATTTTTTCCATCCCTCATGAAAATTGATTTTATTTATTTATTTATGAATCGATTTCCCAGGCATGCCTAGAATGTTAATCGATAAAGGTATAATGACCATTACTTTGGTGCATGGTTTTTTCAATGACATGACCCATCCCATTGACAACCCTCATGGGTTTGTGTAATCAAATTTATCCACCCTAATACCACTTATTATATTCCATGGGCAGGTTAATATATCCATTTATGAATATGTAAACTAATATAATGCCTTATTCAAACACACCTATAAACAATTTACATCTCCACATTGTAAGTAATAATATAGAATAAGTAAAAGTAAGTAATTTATAATTTTAAATATAATGAATGTGAAAACCAATAAAATCTTAAAGGCATTATGAAGAGTATAAACCATAAAATAAAAGGGCTCCATACACAACTAATTACTAAAATGGGTAAACCATTCTAACAGTATAGGATAAAAGGTTCCTCATAATGAAAAGTCTCTTGATATGATCATTGAGGACTTCCACGAGCTCTAAGTAAATATAATCCCCACTAATTCCCAATTAACATTTTCCACTATTAAATTTCACATAGCCTTCATAATATATGATATTTGTTGGAAAATACACCCATGTATGGGTGAGTATATACATACCCAGTAGATTTCCCTAAAAAAATGGAATGAAACATCACTATTAATCTCAACACAAAAACAATATGATAGAAATACTAAACTATATATTTGATTTTTGAGATAGAAAGATATATATACTATAGTATATGAGGAAATTATGTTCTTCACGGAAAAGCTATTAGATAAAGATGGAATATCCCTATGAATTTGAACTACCCAACTCACAGCCCCGCCACCTATCTAAAATCACAAAGGGGAATTTTTACCTCATCATACAACATATATAAAGTGATGTTATAAAAAATTAGTTTTGTAGATCACATATATATATTATAACACAACACGTTATAGATATAGGAAGAATACCACAAAATGATCTAATCTACATTCTTAATCCCCATCACTGGCCTTAATGAGAAAAACACAAAAACAACTTATCTTAACACATAAATGGTCTAGAATGGATAAATGTATTGTTTCACATAAATATACAATGTTACATAATCAATTTAGGATATTAATTTACTTAAAATGGAATATTGGGGAAGACATACAAAAAATTAGACTTAGAAATGAACTGGGTTAGGAGGTGACCTTCGATCAAGCCATGTAGACTGTATATAGAGGGGGTATACACCCCTGGTGTGGAAGGAGTTACATCGGTTAATGGTACCCTATATAATAATGTTAGTTAATTATCGATAATTTAAGGTTAATAAAACTAGATCTATGGTCCCTTCCATCATAGGATAGGATAGGGAGTTCTATTGCTCCCAAGTGACTTGGACCCCCTGTACTAGATCGAAACATGTGGTTGGTACCTTGCATCAAATGGGCTTAGTGAGTTGTGGTAAACCAAACAATACGTACATAAATATTATATCATTTTGGATTAGTATTCAAAACAAATCATAATAATACATTCCCTAAAATCATTAACGTTTATTTTCATTAGAGACTAGATACATAAAATTGTTATTTCATGAGATATAATCAACCAATACCATAAATTTCTTCTCATATATTTTACTTCTTATTCATACCGTATTTAATACATTTATTCATAAACTATGGAAAATAGTCATTAGAAAGGGTGAGTATATATGCTCAATAAGGGTAAACATTAGTGATATTATTCAATGATTATATTTAATAAAAACATGATCATATGGCTATATGAATATGAGATTTACATTTAAAATATGGAAGAAATAATTCATACATAAAAATTATAGAATAATTATTTTAAAATTTATAATAAGTAAATCATCAAATAATAAAAGATCATGGTATATGAGATCATATAATAATCAAATAATATGACAATGATATTGAAAAAACAAGTGTGGTATAATCCTAACCATAGAAATAATTTGGAAAGGCTATATATCAAGACATTCAACAGATGTTGAGATTGGGATAACCACCCATATACCCTATTTTTTATTGGGATAAACTCCCATGTACCCATTTTAGGAATGCGATAACCTATTATATACTATCTTTCGGTATAGGGATAACATCTCATGTACAAATTTTCGGGTTTGGGATAACCTCCCTAAAACATTTGATATCATAATCATTATACACTACCCAACACATTTTATGTCTATAATATACCCAACCATCAAATAATCATAATCCATTCATATGTATGTCACAAGATCCTTAAAAAATTTATCATTTCATAATATCTTAACTCATAGAAAATATAATGGGTTTTATCATTATGTTATCATCATATCTAATAACTACATATATAAATAATAAATATGGAATAATTAAATCATATCCCTTATAAATCATAATAAACATAAAAGGATGTTGTTATAGAAAAAAATACATTTAAAATGTGAGAAGAACAATTTATAAGTAAAATTCCCATTACATTTTGAAATCACTTAATTAAAATCTAAAAAAATATCAATCATTAATAAAGAAAACATTATTTTAAAATACCAATTGAAACGTGTAAAGTAAGATTCAAAAGTAAACCATATTAATGATGGTGAGATAATTCATTTTTATGGTAAATATTAAAATACATATTTTGTTCACAACTTGTTTAAAATGTAGATAATTATAAATAGTACAATAATATTTGTTTAATTTTTTAAATAATTATGGGATTTACTATGAATAAAAGTATAATTTATTGAAAAGAAACTAATTTAAATGTTATGAATGATGGATTTTATACAAATGACCCTTTTGAAGAAGAATAATGCTCATGTTTAACATAATTGTGAAATTTTGACTATGTAGGAATGATACCTCTGTTATAAATCCCATAATCCAAATAGTTTTCTTCAAATTATTCATGAGTTATGATATAATTCAAGGACTTAAGAGAGTCCATGTAGTTTCTCAATCCAGATGTGAACTTCTATGAAATATGTATAGTGACATTCCCGATTTTATATATAATAGTTATATAATAACATTAATTCCACATGTTATTCCAACCATTATTATTATCCATTATAACTAAATTAATTATCAATAATTTTAGTTTTAAGTGAAGTGGTGATTCCATGAGGACCATAAGGGAATCAAATTGTATTGTCAAGATGATTTCTAAATATAAAACCATATCCATACAGGCTTGTATTTCCACCAAAATCTCAACCAATTTTTAATTTAATCCAACACTAAATTAGGTGAATCCATATGAATTCCAATGATCTCGTAGAAGTATGATAATTACTTGTTATTTCAAAATTCATAAGCATGGTCAAATCATGAATGTAGTTATCTCAAACTCTAATTTGAATTGCATTTTAATTTTTTACAGCCACAATAACATAAACAAAATATGAAAATAAGGATAATGAATAATTCTCATGGAGTATTTAATCATGTATAATATAGGTCACATTGATGTTTTCCCTGATGGCATTTTATAATAGATTCTACAGTTGATGGGAAATAGGAATCTTTGAAAAGGTAGTGAAACAACCATGAATGCCAGTTGTATATAAGAGAATGAACTAAAATAGATTAGTGACAGTGGACCAAAGTGCAGAAGAAGTTCCACCACATAAGAACATATATTAAAGGTCATCCATATGATTATTTCATATCACACTTCATGAACATTATATAATTACATATAATTGTAGGAATTTTTATGTTGTAATCCCATCACATATGATTCTCCAAGTAAAGGAAAATAATTAAGGAGGTATCCATCTCATCTTAAATCACTTTTACTCAAAATTAAAATGAACATGTATATACATTTTGTATGATATATAGAAGAAATCATCATATTGGTGTAATAATCCCACATTTGGGTGTCTTAAACTTTAATGAATTCATATTTGAAGACTATATATTGGACTTCAGTAATGATGATATCCTAGAAAGTATCAACTTTCTCATTAATAAACTAATTATTGTAAAGTGAATGTTTTTGGGAGATTAAAAGATTTTTAGTGGTGTAACTATCTATTTATCTAACCATAAGATGATGGAATAGTTCATGTCAGATATCCAGTGATAATTCACTATTATAATAGAGAATGAGGCTTTAAAAAAAGGCCAAATATAAGAGTCTATGTAATTTAGAGTTCCATATTTGTGTTTTATATATAATAAATTCATATTTACTATAATTATATTATATAAGTATATTAATATTTATAATAGAATTATTTTTTTAATTATAACGTATTTTCACAAATTCATTTACATTTATTCATTATCATCATCATTTCAGGGCATAATTTCATCTTTTTTTCAATCTTTTTTTGGTTTAGTAGATATTGTCCTTGGACTTTGATCATGGTACAATCATCTCCAAACTCATAATAATTAAATAATCATAATTTTTATTAAGTATATACACTTTTATAATTATTAATATAAATAGTTGATGAAACAAATCACATCACTTCATGGTTTGGTATTCCACAAGTCCACACAAAAGAAGTTATCATTTTATAATGGATGGGAAGGTAAGATGGTTGATAAGATATTATAATTATATAAGAAAAATTATTATGGAAATATAAATTGAAAAAATTAAATACATAAAAATTACCCACTATGATAGGTGGTGATGGAGAAATAAATCATATCACTACATCGATGCTTCAATATACACTTATGCACGAGCGATACTTTCATTACCCATTTTATAGAAAGGATGTGTAAATTTATTTACCATAATAAAAATAACCTCATAGTATATTGATGAATCTATTTTCATTATTTTTTGGTGAATAAAACATATTTAGGGGATGTTAATGAATAATTAATCATTGAATTAAACAATTGAAATAGTTGCATCTTCTTTAAGAGACCATCTTTGGTTGACATTGTAAGACTTCATTTAATGGTCTTACGACAATAATCAGAGATCGAGAATGAAGGGTTGGAAACTATGAAGGTTTTTGAATGTTCTTCATAAGATATAAGGGGATCAAAATGGGTTAATAATGGAGCTAATAGGTACCATTTTCTAAGTAAGTGGAGGGTCACACATGGAATTACATAAAATATTTCAATAATATAAGGTTACATTAATGTGAAAGTTGGAAAAAATGACGATAATTCAAATATAAGATATGATTTAAATATCTAAAAATAATATGATTTAGATAATATTTGGTGAAACAATTACCCTTATAACATAGTTTAATCCCCCCTCAATAAACCCATTTTAACCCTAAATGTGGTAAGAACTTTTTTTACTATTTTTACAATTCATTATAACCCAAAATGAAACTACTATCATTTAAAAATTTATAACTATATATTAAAAAAATGGAATAAATTTTATCATCATAAATTATGATAATTATTATAAATTAATTTCAAAATACAAGAATAAAATGCTACAAGGCCCTTTGGTTGGAAAAGGTACATTTTTATGTATAAATTTAGTTTAATTTCATCAATTTCCCTGTAAAAGGAATTATAAGTATTTTTAAAGTATTTTTTTAAATATATAATCTAATTAAATTAATAAAATTACTCATTTTCAATTTATTATTTAATTTTCAATGTTTTTTTTAATTTTTAAATTTAAAAACACATTTCTCATTTAAATATTGTTTTCTAAAAAATATCATTTTTTACCTTCAAAAAATTATTCTTCAATCCTATCGATTTTAAAACATATCTATGAACTAATATTAAAACTTTTTTAATTTTTTTTAATATTATTTTTAAATAATGGTCATATATATATTTTTATATTAATATTCACGACACCAAGATAAATATATTTCTTTAGAAAAGTATACTTTTTAAGCATTAAAATATTTTACCAAAAATATAATGATAATTCCTTAAGAAAAAAATAAATACATTTGAATTAAGGATAAAAATTATATGTATACTTTCTAATCTGGTTAATCATATTCATATCCAAAAGTCCAATGGGTATGTTATAATATCTGCAATATATTTTGGTTCTTTTTGACTTAGGCCATGTTTAATGAAATCTATCAAATAATTCAAATTTATTTAAAATGAATACATATAAAATATTAGGGTATTAAATTGTACATACCTTAAAATTAATTTCAACAATGAAATTCCATCAATATAATGGAAAAAATTGAGGTTACATTTACCTCATCACATCCTCTATTTCTCCTATAGCTTCCTTGAATTTTTTCTTCCTTCAATGAACATTTAACAGGTGAGTATTTATTCCGTAGAATGATATCTCTTTGATCTATGATTTATATAAATTATTATTTATAGTAAATATTTTTTCCAAATGATACAACCCTTGAGATTAGTACTTTTGATTGATCAGGTATGTACTTTCTCAAAGTTTCAACATGAAACACATTATTATCATAATATGGGTTTGTTGGAAACACCAAGAGATAAGATATCATCATTACACAATAAATAATATCAAAGGGAATGATATATCGAGAGATAATATTTATGTTCTTAATGAATCTAATAACCTTATATCATGGATAAATTCTCAATAATAACATCTAAATGACTTCAAATCCCAAATCTCACTAATAATTTACATCACAACTCTTCTATTGACTTTGAGAAACAATGATGTATTACTGAATTGCTATTTTTTTCTCAACCATTGTCATCTATATCATAGGTCCCAATAGCATTCATTATATAAATCCATCCCTACATGATTTTTTCTTCATTTTATTCAATATAGGGATTCATAAGTATCCATTTTGATACATCATTGAAATCTATTTTTATATGAAAATTAAAAAAATAGGAAGTCATCCACCATTGAAATATAGAAAACAATACCATAGAATATCCTTTAGGGTTTGAATATTTCTCACATAATGATTATCTATATGAGGATTATAGAAAATACTAAAGCATAACTCTCTATCTATAGATTACATAATTATTCTACATAACATTGAGCTAATTTTTGTATCTTGATCAAATATAATAAATTGTAGTACACTATGAACATAACCACTTCCTTAATATATAATTGGGAAATATGATCAATAGATAAATATTATCGAATAATAATGATATGTGTTAACATTAAAAACATATAGTATAAAAAAATATAATTATTCCATTTATATATATTAGGGAGTCCTATGATGATATAAATTGTGACATTTTTCTATTTCTATATAGGTATGGTATTGGTTGTAACATCTATGTTGTCTTCTACCACTCAACCCTAACATCTTTAAATAAAAAAGCTAACATAAATTTTATAATATATTTGAATTCATGTTATCCCAAAAGAAATGATACATAATGTCTATATAATTTTTCATACACCCTGAATGAATAATGAATTATGGTATATGAGGTTCATCAAATATCTCCTTTAATTATTCTCATAAAATACGGAAATATACTTTCTTTATTAAACATATCATTCTATCACAATCACTGGTAAACTTAGAAACATTTCTCAACTTCTTTTTTTCTATACTAACTAATCCATTTTATCTTCTTTAATCACTATATTTATATATGGTTAAACACTCACTTTAGATAGATATGATTCCCCCCCTTCATTTAGTTTTTCATGGTCTATCCATATAAATTTCATAAATATCAGATATTTTTATTATCATCGTAGATAAGCTAGCATGATCCTTCCATATTAAATAATTAGTTACCTTATACAATTTTCAAGGGTGGTAATGTATTGATAATGCATAATCTTTTACCAATTCAAATAATTTCCTATTTCATAAATTCAAATCTTCATTAGTAAATAAATACATTAAAAAAATTTGGTTAATATATATATTACTCCTTTCTTGGTAATGGTAATACATATATATCTTTAATGACAATATTAACAACACAAACACCAAGTAATGATATAAGTAATTGTAATCCTGAATATTTTACCGATAAGATGAATAAGGAATCTCTAGGTAATTATACATAAGAACGCATTTCATTCCCATCTTAGATGAATAACTATAGATCATAACCCCTTTACCTCTATAGGGTAGTCTGAGTATAGGTGCACTCCCCAATAATTTCTTAGGATACTTGAGAATTTATTCACATTCCTCATCCAAAAGGTACTTGACTCCCCTCCGTTATAACTTATGAGGTGGATTATAGAGCCAATATACTTTTTCATAACAAGTTGATAATATCTAGTAATTACATGAAAACTGTAGAACTCAATCATAGTTGTTGATCTTGGTCAATATTTATCAAAAATTTTCAAAGAAGGATCTACTAATATAGCCTCTATATTGATCAAATATCGTTATAATGACACTTTATATAAAAATAATTCACACTTACTAAATTTGGAATATAGTTTCTCTTTACTAA
This sequence comes from Viscum album, assembly GCA_963277665.1. NCBI lineage: Eukaryota > Viridiplantae > Streptophyta > Magnoliopsida > Santalales > Viscaceae > Viscum > Viscum album. Next base: position 469,161,031 of record OY728142.1, on the reverse strand, counting down.
GAGAATTTAAAACAATTCTCATGTGATATTTATGTTATTCCTTTCCCATTGAGTATATAATAATATCATATGTAACTAGTACCATGAATTTATCGAGGAGATATTCAAAGAAAATATTCATTAAATTCGAGTATATAGTTGGAGAATTATTAAGTCCAAATAGAATCACTATAGATTCACAGTATTCAAGAATCATATAGAAGCCTAACATTGGCATGTATTAACCATTGAACCTAAAATATGGAATATCTAAAATGATATTCAATATATAAAATCTATTGATCCCTTTATATTTCATCAAACAAATTAATAATACTAGGTAACAAATTCTAATTACAGACTATTATCTTATTATGTTATTGATAATCAATTAACAACCATAATGATACATATTACTTATAAAAAATAGTATACTTGAACCCCAATGTGATGTAATCAGTCATATGAACCCCTTATCAAGATTATTATTGACTAACTTCTTCTATTCCTAAAAAATAATTGGGGATATTATGTGGAGATTATTTTAAATAGGTCTAGCAGCATGTATGAGATATATTAAAAACTCATCTATGAAATTCAGAGGAATACTGGGAAAATATTTATAAAACACATAAAAAACTATCATATAGTTGTAATACTTTCAATTTAATTTTTCTACACAACCATATAATATGAATACCCCTTGTGAAAATGAATCTAATACCATTAAATTGAAATAATATTCATTAGAAGTTTATATTTATCTTTACATGGAAAACTGGTCACACGTTTATTTGGGATATAAAATGTGACTTCCCTTAATTTTAAATTGATATGGAGTATATATAGAGAGGACCTATAAGGACCAAGACTTAAACATTACTTAATCTTGAGTTATTTCAAGAATACGCATTGAAGATCTTTTCAGGTTTAGAGTTTTAGAGAATTAGATCATAAATCATGCATTACATTCCAAATTTAAACAAGGCGGTTACTTAAAAGACAATATTATTTTTTCCCATCAAAGGAGACATATTTAAAATAAAACATAGATTCTTTAGTGACACTTCTTCAACACTATCAACATGTCATGTACTTTTTCCTTGACCTGTGAAAAACATTTTAAAAACTTTGGATGAGCATAAAAAGGTCAGTATGGGATATAAAAGTACGAAATGAAAACATTATTCCATGTATACGTAAGAATTAATGAAATAATACTTTACCCATAATACATAAGAACATTAACATACCTCATTAAATCATGAATAAATCATAGAAATCATAATACATAAAGGTCACTTGAGGCATTCATAACATTCTTACGTAGGGAGTAACCCTCATGGTTACATTTGGAATACCCATCACACTATATTCCATAAATATCTTCAGAGAAACCTTAGCAATTAACTCCTTCACATTAACAAAGGCATTGGAGATCTATATCAGGCTCACATGCCCTTAGTTTATCACGGAACTGCACGTCTTCATAAACAATTCCCAAGAACCATACCATAATTGTATCACATAAATCATGCATAAAAAAACATAACATTTCCACATTTCAATCACAAGATATCAATAACACATTTATATAATAAAAACATTATCAAAACCATTTTAAATTACAAAATAAAAGAAAAGTAAAACATGGTATTTATTTTTCATTTAAAAAAAGTTATGGCTTGTAGAGGAAGTTGAAACTCAAATAATGGTCACGGTGGCAGAGAAGTCATTGTCACCGCATACGTACAAAAAAAATATTTCCTTTTATCATTTAGTAAAATGCTTCGTATAAAAAATATTTCTTTTTAATAAACGTAAATTTCAAAGGGGTTTATAAAAAGTATAGAAGAAGGTTGTGTATAAAACAAAATATGCCTCAATGAAAGGAGATTGAGACAAAGTCAATTACCTCGTGTCTGACTTGAGTCGATCGTTCTTTAATCTCCTAAATAATAAACTTGAGTTAATTTATACTTGCCTAAGAACCTTTTTCATATTCAGTATTCCTTTTATATAACTTATTACCATGTTATGAACACTATGTAATTATTTATGTTAATAATGGTCATTTTGTCGATCATTGGTACTTGAGTCAAAAATAAACTCCTTATAATTACATGTTGTTCATGTGGTAAAATATACATTATATATATAATAATATTCATGATGTAGATATCATAAATATAATATATATCTATTATATACAAGCATTTATAATATTACATAACATTTAGAGGTAATAAATGAAATGCACCGTTCATAGAGACAGTAAGTCGTACCTAGGCATGAACGCTACTTTCATTTATATTTCATATTTAATGGAATGAAATAATAATTATATAGAGGTATATTATAATTATAGTATAATATCATATATACCATCATAAACACCATCCTTTATACGTCCCACATATGGTATTAAAGAATCAAATCAAATTGAAGGGGCGGTAGTCCGCACTTCCTAAAATGAAGATATCGTGTTTACCCATAATGGAAAAAATAAAAGAATGCCATAAATGAAAAATAAAAAAGTATAAGGAAAACATAAACATAATATATTTCATATATAAATATAGTTACAACTTAATGGACACCATGAAAGGTGTTAAAAGATGATTGAACAATCATCGTTTCATGAGACAGAAATTCGCCATCCACAGAAACAGTATGTTCTTTAATGATTAGACGAAGGTGTGTGTAAGTGTAGATCAAATAATATTCATAAAAACATCGTAGTATATTGAAGATACTGTTGTTTTTACAAAATAAAGGAATAAAATGAGTTTAGTTGGTTGGAGAAGCAAAATAAAACAAAAGAACACAAGTGAAGACGTTACCTTTAAATCTGGTAACTCCTCTTGGTTTGAACCAAAAGGGTTTCTAGAAGACCTTTCTACCTAAGGTGACCAGAGCTTTTTTGAGCCAATGTCTTGAGAGGTGTGGGTAAGGAGGTAGAGTTGGGGTGCCTTTTATAAGAGGGAGGAGGGGCACAGTTGGAAAGTCAAGAAATGTTATTTTATATTGAAATGAGTTTCGGATTTTAAAGGTCCCACATTGATATATTTAGAGGATAAGGTGTTCAGGGTTCCAAATATACTCATCCAATAGGTTTTTGACAAGTGTAAGTCTTATATTTAAAATTATATTTTAATTATATTTAAATTGTTCATTAATGAGGTAATCGATGCATGATCATGGTGTCAAAAAACATTTAATTTATTTAATGTCTAAAAATTATAAAAAAAATACTATGATGTAGGAAATATATTTAGCTTTCCAATTACTATTTATTGTCTAATAGATCATTTATTTAGACAAAATTAAATTTTTTTTACTTAGGTGTTACATACTTTTGTGATATTCTCCTTTAAAAATAAAATGATAAAGTGTCAATATCACCCAAAAGTGATTCCATGGGGTCCCTAAGTTTGGCACAAGGCATCCCATGGTTGGAAATGACACAACCTGTAGATTTAAGACAAATGTTGGGGTCATTTGTTATTATTATGATATTATTTTGTTACCCTTAACTACCTGATTACTCATTAATCATGATAATTAAATATAATTACCATCGTTACTATTCATAATGTTTAAAAACTAGAGTCTTAATTACATATTTGGACCCTCTGATTCCAAATATGGAATCCATTTTACCAAATTCCAAACACAGAAACTACAATAATTAATTTAAAAATAATTGTAGTTGTCAAAACAAATAGCAGATTTTTTTGAAACAATATCTATCAAAAGTTTGACAATTCGTTATGTCCAATTTCAAAGTGAAATTAATCCCAATGACCACCATTGGATTAAATGGTAAAAATATATTTTAATTACACTTTAAACCCAATTAAAATGTATAATATATCTATATAATTATATTAGATGAAAAAGCAATTTTGAAGTAAAATGCAGTATTTTTCACTATTCATTAAAAAATGAACATTGTCAGAAAAATACCAAAAATTTATCCAAAGTAAATTTCAATGTCCCAATTATAATGAATAAATTTATTTTGACAAATAGATTTTATAAAATTATCAATATATAGATTTCAAAATGGTTCTCCATTAAAATTCGGAAAAACAATCCATTAAAAATATTAGGGAATTCTATGATTAAGATTGGATTTATTCTCATTTTATGTCTTTAAAACACTATCTAATTCATAAATAGACATAGATTTGAAAATTAATAATTCTTTACTTACTTGGGATGTTAAATCCTTTCCCCCTTTAGAAAATTACATCCCCGTAATTTATTTACTTATCGAATAAGTGGGGGTATTTATCCCTCATTGCATTTTTAGATTCCTATGTTGCCGCTTCAATCATGTGGTTTTTCCACAAAACCATTACTTGATGAATCACCTTATTCTGTAACACTTGATCCCAGTGGTCAAGAATCTAGATAGGTTGTTCCTCATAAGATATGTTCTCTTCCAACTGAACTCCCTCTGGACTCAAAACCTGAGATGGATTTGGCATGTATTTCCTTAACATTGAAACATAAAAAACATTGTGTACCTGAGATAAACATGGAGGTAAAGCCACATGGTATGAAACTGATCCAACACTCTCCATACTTTCATGTTTTCTAATGATCGTTGGACTTAGCTTTCCTTTCATACCAAATCGCATCACACTTTTCCATGGTGAAACTTTGAGGAAGACATGATCACCTACCTCAAAACAGAGATCCTTCCTCCTATTGTCTGCATAACTTTTCTGCCTACTCTAAGCTGTTGTCATGTGTTTCTGTATCAGCTGAACTTTTTCTGCCAACTGTTCTACCAATTCTGGTCCCATCAACTTCCTTTCACCTACTTCATCCCAAGAAGCTGGAGTTCGACACCGCTTCCCATATAATGCCTCAAATGGTTCCATATGTATACTAGAATGAAAATTGTTATTATAAGAAAACTCAACCATAGAAAGATGTTGGTACCAACTTCCCTGATAATTCATCGAACAAGCACGTATCATATCCTCTAATGTCTGAATTGTTTGTTCTAACTACCCATCTGATTGAGGATGAAAAGCTGTACTAAAATTTAATTCAGTACCCAACGACTTCTGAAGGCCTTTCCAAAAGTTATAAGTAAACCTGGGATCATGATCAGATACAATGGAGAGAGGAACTCCATGTAAACAGACTATCTCTTTAAGATACAAATGGGAAAGTTGATCTAAGGAAAAAGTATCTCGTATAGCAAGGAAATGAGCAGATTTAGTCAAACAATCAACAATAACCCATATTTCATTATTACCTTGAGGTGTCTTCGACAATCTCACAACGAAGTCCATGGATATATTCTCCCATTTCCACTCTGGTACTGGTAAAGGATGAAGCATCCCGTTCGGTAACTGTCGCTTTGATTTAACCTGTTGACAAGTCAAACACTTCATAGTAAAATCAACAATATATCTTTTCATTCCATCCCACCAGTAATGCTCCCGAAGATCACAATACATCTTATTTCTTCCTGGATGAATTGAAAAAAGAGAACTATGAGCTTCACATAAAAAATCTATCTTCAACTGTGAATCACACGACACACACAATATCTTCCCAAATCTCAAAACACAATCATTATCAATGTTGAATTAAGGAAACATACCCTTCTGAACCAGCACTACCTTTTTCTGCAACTCATTGTCTTGCTTCTGTGCTTGCTTAATTCTGTCTGATAGAGAAGATTTCTCTAATACTTGAAACAAAATTGTAGAACATCCTACAACAACAACTTCTATGCCAAATTTCATCAAATCCTTTAAAAAGGATCACGTTCCAAATGTAACATGGTTAATGAAGCATTACTTTTTTGACTCAAAGCATCATCCTCTTTATTTTCTCTTCCTGGATGGTAATGAATTTTACAATAATAATCAATGATTAATTCCAGCCATCTCATCTATCTCATGTTCAATTATTTCTGAGTGAATATATACTTTAAAATTTTGTGATTAGTATATATTTCAAACATTACCCTATACAAATGATGCCTCCATATTTTTAAAGTGAAAACAATAGCAGCTAATTACAAATCATGTGTAGGGTAATTTACCTCATGAGTTTTCAACTAACGTGAAGCATAAGAAATTACCTGATAATTCTGCATTAGGAAGCAACCAAGTCCTTTCAATTAGGCATCACTTTAGATAACAAACTCACCATTCATGGAAGGTAGTGCCAAAACTGGAGCATTCACCAATCTTCTTTCCAATTATTGAAAACAATCATCACATTCTTTTGTCCAGATAAACTTAACACCATTCCGAGTTAGCTTAGTAATTGGACTAGATAACAGGGAAAATTTTCTATCGAACCTTCGATAATAGCCTTCCAAATGGAGAAAACTACGAATCTCCGTTAGATTTGGGGGTCTTGGACATTCTTCATCAACCTTTGTTTTTGTAGGATCAACACTTATTCCATCTTTAGAAACAATGTGACCAGGGAAAGAAATTTGTTGCAACCAAAACTCACACTTTCTGAATTTCCCATACAATTTCTTTTCCTTTATGGTTTCCAAAATAACCCTTAAATATCTTTCATGCTCCTATTTAATTTTAGAAAACACAAAAATATAATCAATTAAAACAACCACAAACATATCCAAGAACTCATGGAAAATTCTATTCATAAGGTCCATGAATACAACAGGTGAATTAGGTAGCCCAAAAGGCATTACTACAAATTTATAATGGCCATATCTTGTACAAAACACGGTATTTGGAATATCTGCTTCCTTTACCTTCAACTGATGGTACCCCGATCTCAGGTCAATCTTTGAAAAATACTGAGCTCCCTGGAGATGAACAAAAAAATCATCGATATGAGGCAAAGGATATTTGTTCTTAACATTGATGTTATTCAAGGCTCCATAATCACTTAAAAGTATCATTGAACCATCTTTATTTTTAACAAATAATATAGGATCACCCCATAGTGATCTTCTAGGTTGAATGAAACGTTTCTCTAATAAATCTTGCAATTTCTCCTTCAACTCTAAAAGTATAACTTGATCCATTTGATAAGGGGGTTTTGAAATTGGCTTAGCATTAGGAACTAAGTCAACAGTAAATTCAACTTCCCGATCTGGTATTATTCCAGGCAACTGATCTGGAAAAAGATCAGGATACTCATTTACCACTGGCACATCATTAATCTGAATGATTCCTTTGTTTTCAATAATATGTGCAAGGTAATATTCATTTCCATATTTTACAAGTTTCTCAGCCTCTTGATATGTTATCAATAGTAAGGGTTCATTCTTGTACACAAACTAAAAGTACTTCTGAAAAGAAACTTCTTTAGCTCTACAATAATTCTTAGCATGATAAACAGAGTGCCAATCCAAACCCAGGATAACATCAAACTCTACTAGAGGTAAACCAATAAGGTTTTCAAGTAGGTTCTTTCCACGGCTAATTATATGAAGATTCTTATAAATTATTTTTGCCTCAAAATTTCCCCCATGTGTTTTTACCATAATTTTAGGAGTCATTTCTTGTGATGGAATTCCCAATTTACTAGAAAAGTTTTCAGAGATGAAATAATGTGTATACCCAGAATCAAACAACACATTAGCATAATCTGAGAAAAAAAACAAAGTACCTAATAGCATTAATTTGATGGCCCAACATCTTCTGAAGTAGTTGAAAAGGATTTCACCACTCATTTTTTCTTGTAGTCTGACTGCATCCCATCACTCGAGCTCTTTTTCGGACACTCTTTTGTATAATGACCCATCTCATTGCACTTGTAACATTTCACTAATTGTAAATCAAATTTAGTCTTACCATCACCCTGATCTTTTTTTAGTGCAATCACGAGCCTTATATCCCATCTTACCACATCGCTAACACTTTCTAGAATTCAGAATACATTCCCCAGCATGAATTTTACCACATTTATCACAAACTGGAAACTTAGTTTTCTTACCATTAGACCTTTTTGAATAATTCTTCCCTTTCTCCCACCACCTCGGTCTCTTATTCTGTTGGTTGTTATAGAACACTTGATCATCAGCAAACTCCATTTCTACCTTCTCAACACATCGAACAAGCTCTTCATAACTCTTGAACTCGTGAGAAGCTAAAGCCCTTCGATATTTTGGATTTAATCTTGAGTAAAAATGATTGATTTTTCTATCAAGGTCTCAGATAAAATTTGGAGCATATCTTTCCAATCGAGTGAACCTTTCATCATAAGCGGCCATTGAGTCGTCCTCTTTCCTCAATTCCAAGAATTGGTTTTCCATCCTAAGTCGAACAAACTTAGGAAAATATTTCTCAAGAAACATACTTTTGAATTCATCCCAGTCAATAGAATCAATATCAAAAGAATCCCTGATATTTTTAACCATCGACCACCACTGATCTGCTTCACCCTCCAAAAGGTAAAAAACAAGACTAATATTTTAATTGTCTGAACACCCCATGACATCGAAAATCTTCTCCAGTGATTTAGTCCACATTTCAGCTAGCACAGGGTCAGATTATCCTCTGAAAGATGCGGTATGTTGCCTCATCAAATGTTCCACCACTAACATGTTCCTCTGTTGTTGATCTAGCTGATCTCGTGCATGGATACCAAAACCATTTGTTGATTGAGCAAACTGCGCCATTACTGCAAAAAACTATTCAGTTCCAATTCTGACCATCTCAGGATGCTGATTCAGAAGGTCATTTCCTTCTAAATGACTTCCTAGAACTGCTTCCCTATTTCCTCTAAGGAAAACCATTCTGAAAAAATATGTCTTAGATGAAGCAACATGGTAATCATAAAATGCTATATCATTTCAATTTGACCATAAAAAAATATTTTTGGATAATCATTTAATAGAATTATAACTCCTAATTTTATCCAAACCGACCTATGATACCAACTATAAGGCCCCATCCTTAAACATTATTAATCTTCAGTTATTTCAAGAATACACATTGAGGATCTTTTTAGGTTTAGAGTTTTAGGGAATTAGATCATAAATCATGCATTACATTCCACATTTAAACAAGGCGGTTACATAAAATACATTATTCTTTTTTCCCATCAAAGGATACATATTTAAAATAAAATATAGATTTTTTCGTGACACTTTTTCGACATTATCAACACGTCATGTACTTTTCCTTTGAACTGTGAAAAACATTTCAAAAACATGGGATGAGCATAAAAAGATCATTAAGGGATATAAAAGTACGAAATGAAAACATTAGTCCATGTATACATAAGAATTAATGAAATCATACTTTACTCATAAAACATAAGAACTTTAACATACCTCATCAAATCATGAATAAATCATAGAAATAATAAGACATAAAGGTAACTTGAGGAATTCATAACATTCTTACATAGGGAGTAACCCTCATGGTTTCGTTTGGAATACACATCACAGTATATTCTATAAATCTCTTCAGAGAAACCTTAGCGTTTCACTCCTTCGTGTTACCCAATGCATTGGAGAGCTATATCGGGCTCACTCGTACTCAGTTTATCACAGAACCACCCGTATTCATAAACAATTCCCAAGAACCATAACATAATTGTATCACATAAATCATGCATAAAGAAAAAATAACATTTCCACATTTCAATCACAAGATATCAATAACACATTGATATAATAAAATCATTATCAAAACCATTTTCAATACCAAAATAAAAGAAAATTAAAACATGGTATTTATTTTTCATTTAAAAAATGTTCTGTCTTGTAGAGGAAACTGAAACTCAAATAATGGTCACGGCGGCGACGAATTCATTTTCTCCACATATGTACGACAAAAACATTCCGCTTTTTCATTTTGTAAAACCGTTCGTATAAAAAATATTCCTTTTGAATAAATGTAAATGTCAAAGGGGTTTATACACCGTATAAAAGAAGGTTGTGTATAAAACAAAATATGCCACAATGAAAGGAGATTGAGATGAAGTCCCTTACCTCGTGTCCTACTTGACTGGATCGTTCATTAATCTCCTGAATAATAAACATGAGTTAATTTCAACTTTCTTAAGAACCTTTTTCAAGTTCATTATTCCTTTAATATCACTTATTACCATGTTATGAACACTATGTAATTATTTAAGTTAATAACGGTCGTTTTGTCGATCATTGGTACTTGAGTAAAAAATAAACTCTTTATAATGACAATTTATTCATGTGGTAAAATATCCATTATATCTAGAATTATATTCATTATGTAGATATCATTATTATCATATATATCCAGTATATACATGCATTTATAATATTACATAACATTTAGAGGTAAGAAATGAAATGCACCGTTCATGGAGACGGTAAGCCGTACATACGCATTAATGCAACTTTCATTTCTGTTTCATATTTAATGGAATGAAATCATAATGATATATATGTATATTATAATTCCAGTATAATATCATATATAACATCATAAACTCCATCCTTTATACGTCCCAAATATGGCATTAACTAATCAAATCACTTTGAGGGGGCGGTAGTCCGCACTTCCTGAAATGAAGACATCACGTTTATCCATAATGGAAACCATAAAGGAATGACATAAATGAAAAATACTAAAGCATAAGGAAAACATAAACATAATATATATCATATATAAATATAGTGACATCTTAATGGCCACCATGAAAGGTGTTAAAAGAAGATTGAACAATCATCATTTAGTGAGGCCGAAATTCGCCATCCACAGAAACATTATGTTCTTTAACCATTAGATGAAGGTGTGTGTAAGTGTAGCTCTAATAATTTTCATAACAACATCCTAGTATATTGAAGAGACTGTTGTTGTTAATAAATAAAGGAATAAAAATAGTTTATGGGGTTGGAGAAGCAAAATAAAACAAAAGAACAAAAGTGAAGACATTACCTTTAAATCGGGTAACTCTTCTTTGTTTGAACCAAAAGAGTTTATTGAAGATCTTTATGCCTAAGTTAAGGCATATAGGATTAATAGAGGGATGTTGAGAGATAAAATGATCAGATCTTGGCCGAGCCAATGTCTTGAGAGGTGTGGGTTAGGAGGTATAGGTGGGGGCCTTTTTTAAGAGGGAGGAGGGGCACTCTTGGAATGTCAGGAAATGTTTCTTTATATTGAAATGAGTTTCAGATTTTAAAGTTCCCACATTGATATATTTCGAGGATAAGGTGATAATGGTTCTATATATACTCATAAAATAGGTTTTTGACAAGTTTAAGTCTTAGATTTTACATTATCTTTTCATTTTATTTAAATCGTTCATTAATGAGGTAATCGCTGCATCATCGTGGCGTCATAAAAAAATTAATTAATTTAAGGTCTAAAAATTATATAAAAATAATATGATTTAGGAAATATTTATATCTTTCCATTGACTATTTATAATCCAAGAGATCATTTATGTAGACAAAATTAAATTTTTTTACTTAGGTGTTACAAAATTTTGTAATATTCTCCTTTCTTTAAAAATAAAATGATAATGTGTCACTATCACCCAAAAGTTATTCCACGGGGTCCATAAATTTGGCACAAGGAATTCCATGGTCGGCCATGACGCAACCAGTAGAATTATGACACATGTTGGGGTCATTTGTTATTATTATGATATTATTTTATTACCCTTTACTACCCGATTACTAATTAATCACGATAATTAAAGATAATTACCGTCGTTACTATTCATAATGTCAAAAAACAATAGAGCCTTATTTACATATACTGGACCTTCGGATTCTAAATATGGAATCAATTTTTCCAATTTTTAAACACAGAAATTTCAATAATTAATTTAAAAATAATTCCCATTATCAAAAGAAATAGTGGGTTTTTTTGCAACAATATATATCAAATGGTTGAGAATTATTTATGTCCAATTTCAAAGTAAAATTAATCCAAATGACCACCACTGGATTAAATGGTAAATATATATTATAATTACACTTTAAAACTAATTAAAAAGTTCAATATATCCATATAATTAAATTAGATGAAAAAGTAGTTTTGAAGTGAAATGCAATATTTTTCACTATTCATTAAAAAATGAACATTGTCAGAAAAATACCAAAAATTTATCCAAAGTAAATTTAAATGTCCCAATTATAATGAATAAGTTTATATTGACAAATAGAGCTTATAAAATTGTCAAAATATAGATTTAAAAATGGTTCTCCATCAAAAGGCAGTAAAACAATCTTTTAAAAATATTAGTGAATTCAATGCTTAAGATTGGATTTATTCTCATTTTAAGTCTTTAAAACTCTATATAATTCATAAATAGACATAGATATGAAAATACATAATTCTTTACTTACTTGGGATGTTACATCCTTCCCCCCTTTAGAAAATTGTGTCCCTGCAATTTATTTACTTATCGAATAAGTGGGGGTATTTATCCCTCATTGCATTTTTAGATTACCATTTGCCTCTTCAATAATGTGGATTTTCCACAAAACCTTTACTTGATGAATCACCTTATTCTGTAACACTAGCTCCTTGTGGTCAAGAATCTGGACAGGTTGATCCTCATAATATAGTTTCTCTTTCAACTGAAGTCCCTCTGGACTCAAAACACGAGATGGATCGGGCATGTACTTCCTTAACATTGAAACATGAAAAACATTGTGTACCTGAGATAAACTCAGAGGTAAAGCCACACGGTATGTAACTGATCCAACTCTCTCCAGAATTTCATATGGTCTAATGAACGTTGGAATTAGCTTTCCTTTCTTACCAAATCGCATCACACTTTTTCATGGTGAAACTTTGAGGAAGACATGATCACCTACCTCAAAAGAGAGATCCTTACTCCTGTTGTCCGCATAACTTTTATGCCTGCTCTGAGATGTTGTCATGTGTTTCTGTATCAGCTGAAATTTTTCTGCCAACTATTCTACCAATTTTGGTCCTAGAAACTTCCTTTCACCTACTTCATCCCAAAAAGCTGTATTTCGACACCGCTTCCCATATAATGCCTCAAAAGGTGCCATCTGTATACTAGAATGAAAATTGTTATTATTAAAAAAACTCAACCATAGAAAGTTGTTGGTCCCAACTTCCCCGATAATCCATCGAACAAGCACGTAGCATATCCTTCAATGTCTGAATTGATCATTCTGACTGCCCATCTGATTGATGAAGAAAATCTGTACTAAAATTTAATTCAGTACCCAATGACTTCTGAAGGCCTTTCCAAAATTTAGAAGTAAACCTAGGATCACGATCAAATACAATGGAGAGGGGAACTCCATGTAACCTGACTATCTCTTTAAGATAAAAAAAAGAAAGTTGATCCAGGGGAAAATTATCTCGTATAGCAAGGAAATGAGCAAATTTAGTCAAGCGATCAATAATAACCCTGATTGCATTATTACCTTGAGGTATCCTCAGAAATCCCACAACAAAGTCCTCGGATATATTCTCCAATTTACAATCTGGTACTGGTAAAGGCTGAAGCATCCCCTTTGGTAACTACCACTCTTCTTTAACCTGTTGACAAGTCAAAACTTCACAGTAAAATAAGCAATATCTCTTTTCATTCCATCCCAACAATAATACTTTCGACGATCTCTATACATCTTAGTACTGTCTAGATGAACTGAAAATGGAGAACTATGAGCTTCACATAACAACTCTCTCTTCAACTATGAATCACACGACACACATAATATCTTCCCAAATCTCAAAACACAATCATTATCAATGTTGAATTCAGGCATCTTACTCTTCTGAACCAGCTCTACCTTTTTGTGCAACTCACTGTCCTGCTTCTGTGCTTGCTTAATTCTGTCTGATAGAGAAGATTTCACTGATACCTGAAACAAAATAGAAGAACATCATGCACCAACAACTTCTATGACAAATTTAATAAAATCCTTAACCATAGTACCACGTTCCAAACGTAACACGGTTAATGAAGCATTACTTTTTCGACTCAAATCATCACCCACTTTATTTTTTTCCCCGATGGTAATGAATTATACAATCGTAATATTATTTAATTCCAGCCATATCCTCTGTCTCATGTTCAATTATTTCTGAGTGAATATATACTTTAAACTTTTGTGATCAGTATATATTTCACACTTTACACCATAAAAATGATGCCTCCATATTTTTAAATAAAAAACAACAGCATCTAATTCCAAATCATGTGTAGGGTAATTTACCTCATGAGTTTTTAACTGACGTGAAGTATAAGCAATTACCTGATCATTCTGCATTAGGACGCAACCAAGTCCATTTAATAAAGCATCACTGTAGACAACAAACTCACCATTCCTAGAAGGTAGTGCCAAAACTAGAGCATTCACCAATCTTCTTTTCAATTCCTGAAAACTATCATCACATTCTTTTATCCAGATAAACTTAACACCCTTCCGAGTTAGCTTAGTCATTGGACAAGATAACCGGGAAAAATTTCTAACAAACCTATGGTAATAGCCTTCCAAACAATGAAAACTATGAATCTTCGTTACATTTGTGGGTCTTGGCCATTCTTCAACAACCTTTGTTTTTGTAGGATCAACAGTTATTCCATCTTTAGGAACAATGTGACCAAGGAAAGAAATTTGTTGCAACCAAAACTTACACTTGCTGAATTTCCCATAAAATTTCTTTTCTTTTAAGGTTTGGAGAAGAACCCTTTAATGACTTTCATGCTCCTCTTTAATTTTAGAAAGAACCAAAATATCATCAATAAAAACAAGCACAATCTTATCCAAGAACTCATGGAAAATTCTATTCATAAGGTCCATGAATACAGAAGGTGCATTGGTTAGCCCAAAAGGCATTACTACAAATTTATAATGGCCATATATTGTATGATACGTGGTCTTCGGAATATCTACTTCTTTTACCTTCAACTGATGGTACCCTGATCTCAGGTCATTCTTTGGAAAATACTAAGCTCCCTAGACCTGATCAAAAAAATTATCGATATGAGGCAATGGATATTTTTTCTTAACAGTGATGTTATTCAAGGATTTATAATCAATGCAAAGTCTCATTGAACCATCTTTCTTTTTAACAAATAATATAGGAGCACCCCATGGTGATGTTCTAGGTCGAATGAAACCTTTCTCTAATAAATCTTGCAATTGCTCCTTCATCTCTAAATGTTCAATTTGAGACATTTGATAAGGAGGTTTTGAAATTGGCTTAGCATCTAGAACTATGTCAATAGTAAATTCAACTTCCCGATCTGGTATTATTCTAGGAAACTCATCAAAAAAAACATCAGGATACTCAATTACCACCGAAACATCATTAATCTGAATAGTTCCTTTTTTTCAACAATATGTGCAAGGTAACATTCATTTCCATCTTTTACAAGTTTTTCAGCCACTTGATATGTTATCAACAGTAAGGGTTAATTCTTGTTCATAAACTAAAATTCCTTCTGAAAAGAAACTTCTTTTGTTCTACAATAAATCTTAGCATGGTAAATAGTGAGCCAATCCATGCCCATGATAACATAAAACACTACTAGAGGTAAAACAATAAGGTTTGCAAGTAGGTTCTTTCCACGAATAATGCTAGGAAGATTCTTATAAATTCTTTTTTCCTCAAAATTTCCCCTAGGTGTTTTTACCATAAGTTCAAGAGTCATTTCTTGAGATGGAATTCCCAATTTACTAGAAATGTTTTGAGAGATGAAAGAATGTGTAGACCCCAAATCAAATAACACATTAGCATAATCTGAGAAAACCAAAAAAGTACATGATACCACTTCATTTAATGGCCCAACATCTGTTGAAGTAGTTGCAAAGGATTTCACCACTCCTTTTTGCTTGTAGTCTGACTGCTTCACATCACTCGAGCTCTTTTTCGGACACATGTTTGCTTAATGGCCCATCTCATTGAACTTGTATCATTTCACTAACTGCAAATCAAATTTGTTCTTACCATCACCCTGATCTTTTTCAGTGAAATCACAAGCCATGTGTCTCATCTTACCACATCGGTAGCACATTCCATAATTCATAAGACATTCCCCAGCATGCATTTTACCAGATTTATCACAAACTAGAAACTTAGTTTTCATAACATCAGACGTTTTTGAAGAATTCTTCCCTTTCTCCTGCCACCTTGGTCTCTTCTTCTGTAGGTTGTTATAGAATGCTTGATCATCAGTAAACTCTATTTTTACCTTCTCAGTACATCGAACAATCTTTTCATAACTCTTGAACTTGTGAGAGGCTAAACCCTTCGATATTTTTGATTTAATCCTGAGTAAAAAAAATTGATATTACTATCAAGGTCTCGGATAAAATTTGGAGCATACCTTGCCAATCGAGTGAACCTTTTTTCATAAGCAGCAACTGAGTCGTCCTCTTTCCTCAATTCTAAGAATTGTTTTTCCATCCTAAGTCGAACAACCTTAGGAAAATATTTCTCAAGAAACATACAATTTAATTCATCCCAGTCAAGAGCATCAATCTCATCAGTGTCCCTGATATTTTTAACCATCGACCACCACTAATTTGATTCACCGTCCAAATGGTAAACAACAAGACTAACCTTTTGATTGTCTGAACACACCAAGACATTGAAAATATTCTCCAGTGCATTAATCCACCCTTTAGATAGCACAAGGTCTGATGATCCTCTGAATGATGAGGGATTTTTCCTCATGAAATGTTCCACCACAGACATGTTCCTCTCCGGTTGATCTGGCTGATCTCGTGAATGGATACCACCACCATTTATCGCTTGAGTCAACTGCGCCATTACTGCAACAAACTTTTCAGTTCCAATTTTGACCATCTTAGGATGCTAATTCAAAAAGTCATTTCCTTCTGTATACCTTCCTTGCACTGCTTCCCTATTTCCTGTGCCGAAAAGAATTCTGAACAAACATGTATTATATGAAGCAACACAGTAATCTTCAAATGGTATATCATTTCAATTTGATCATAAAAAAATATTTTTGGATAATAATTTAACAGAACTCTAACTCCAAAAGTTATCAAAACCAACATCTGATACCAACTATAAGGCCCCAGCCTTAAACTTTACTTAATCTTGAGTTATTTCAAGAATACACATTGAGGATCTATTAAGGTTTAGCATTTTATAGAAATAGATCATAAATCATGCATTACATTCCACATTTAGACAAGGCGGTTACATAAAAGACAGTATTATTTTTTCCCATCAAAGGAGACATATTTAAAATAAAATATAGATTCTTTCGTGAAACTTCTTCGACACTATCAACATGTCATGTACTTTTCCCTTGACCTGTGAAAAACATTTCAAAAACTTGGGGTCAGCATAAAAATCTCAGTAAGGGATATAAAAGTAAGAAATGAAAACATTAGTCCATGTATACATAAGAATTAATGAAATCATACTTTACTCATAAAACATAATCACTTTAACATACCTCATCGAATCATAAATAAATCATAGAAATCAGAAGACATAAAGGTAACTTGAGGAATTCATAACATTCTTACGTTTGGATTAACCCTCATGGTTATGTTTGGAATACCCATCATAGTATATTCCATAAATCTCTTTGGATAAACCTCAGCGTTTAACTCCTTCATGTTACTCAATGCATTGGAGAGCTATATCAAGTTCACTCACCCTTAGTTTATCACGGAACCACCCGTCTTCATAAACAATTCCCAAGAACCATAACATAATTATATCACGTAAATCATGTATAAAGGAAACATAACATTTCCACATTTCAATCACAAGATATGAACAACACATTGATATAATACAAACATTATTAAAACCATTTTAAATAACAAAATAAAAGAAAAGTAAAACATGGTATTTATTTTTCATTTAAAAAAAATTATGGCTTGTAGAGGAAGCTGAAACTCAAATAATTGTCACGGTGCTGGAGAAGTCGTTGTCACCGCATACGTACGACAAAAACATTCCCTTTTGTCATCTAGTATAAAACATCGTATAAAAAAGATTACTTATGAATAAATGTAAATTTCAAAGGGTTTTATAAACCGTATAAAAGAAGGTTGTGTATAAAACAAAATATGCCTCAATGAAAGGAGATTGAGATGAAGTCCCTTACCTTGTGTCCGACTTGGCTTGATCGTTATTTAATCTCCTGAATAATAAACTTGAGTTAATTTATACTTTCTTAAGAACCCTTTTCAATTTCATTATTCCATTTATATCACTAATTACCGTGTTATAAACAATATGTAGTTATTTATGTTAATAACGGTCGTTTTGTCGATCATTGCTACTTGAGTCAAAAATAAACTCCTTATAATTACAAGTTGTTTATGTGGTAAAATATCCATTATATCCAGAATTATATTCATGATTTAGATATCATATATATCATATATATCTATTATATACATGCATTTATAATATTACAAAACATTTAGAGGTAAGAAATGAAATGCACCGTTCATGGAGACGGTAAGCCGTACGTACGCATGAACACTACTTTCATTTATATTTCATATTTAACGGAATGAAATCATAATGATATAGACGTATATTATAATTCCAGTATAATTTCATATATAACATCATAAACTCCATCCTTTATACATCCCACATATGGAATTAACGAATCAAATCACTTTGAGGGGGCGGTAGTCCGCATTTCCTAAAATGAAGATATCGCGTTTACACATAATGGAAACAATAAAATAATGCCATAAGTGAAAAATACAGAAGCATAAGGAAAAAATAAACATAATATATATCATATATAAATATAGTGAAATTTTAATGGCCACCATGAAAGGTGTTAAAAGATGATTGAACAATCATCATTTCGTGAGGTAGAAATTCGCCATCCACAGAAACTGTATGTTCTTTAACCATTAGACGAAGGTGTGTGTAAGCGTAGCTCGAATGCTTTTCATAAAAAAAATAATATTATATTGAAGATACTGGTGTTTTTACAAAATAAATGAATAAAATGAGTTTAGGGGTTGGAGAAGAAAAATAAAACAAAAGCACACAAGTAAACTCATTACATTTAAATCGGGTAGCTCCTCTTGGTTTGAACCCAAAGGGATTTCTTGAAGAGATTTATGCCTAAGTTAAGGCTTATAGGATGAAGATAGGGATGTGGAGAGATAAAATGAGCAGATATTGGCCGATCCTATGGCTTGAGAGGTGTGGGTATGGAGGTAGAGGTGGGGCCTTTTATAAGAGGGAGAAGGGGCACTCTTAGAAAGTCAAGAAATCATACTTTATATTGAAATGATTTTCAGATTTTAAAGGTCCCACATTGATATATTTAGAGGATAAGGTGATAAGGGTTCTAAATATACTCACCCAATTGGTTTTTTACAAGTTTATATCTTATATTTTACATTATATATTCATTTTATTTAAATCGTTCATTAATTAGGTAATCGCTGCATCATCATGGTGTCATAAAAAAATTAATTTATTTAATGTCTAAAAATTATAAAAAAAACTACTATGATGTAGGAAATCTTTTTATCTTTCCAATTACTATTTATAGTCTAATAGATCATTTATGTATACAAAATTAAAATTGTTTTACTTAGGTGTTACATACTTTTGTGATATTCTCCTTTCATTAAAAATAAAATGATAAAGTGTCACTATCACCCAAAATTGATTCCATGGGGTCCCTATGTTTGGTAAAAGGAATACCAGGGACGGCCATGACACAACCAGTAGCATTCGGACACCTTTTGGGGTAATTTTTAATTATTATTATATTATTTATATTACCCTTAACTACCCGATTACTAATTAATCACAATAATAAAATATAATTACCGTCGTTACTATTCATAATGTCCAAAAACAAAAGAGTCATAAGTACATAATTTGGACCTTATGATTCCAAATATGGAATCCAATTTACCTAATTCCAAACACAGAAATTGCAGTAATTAATTTAAAAATAATTATCGTTGTCAAAACAAATAGAGGGTTTTTTAGACAATATCTATCAAAAGTTTGACAATTGTTTATGTCAAATTTCAATGTGAAATTAATCCCAATGACCACCATTTGATTAAATGGTAATAATATATTCAAATTAAACTTTAAAACAATTAAAAAGGACAATATATCTATATAATTTAATTATATGAAAAATCAGTTTTGAAGTAAAATGCTGTATTTTTCACTATTCATTAAAAAATGAAAATTGTCAGAAAAATACAAAAACATTATCCAAAATAAATTTTAATGTCCCAACTATAATAAATATGTTATTTTTTTTACAAATAGATGTTATAAAATTGTCAAAAGATAGATTTAAAAATGGTTCTCCGTCAAAAGGGGTTAAATAAATCTTTTAAAAATATTAGAGAATTCTATGCTTAAGATTGGATTTATTCTCATTTTAAGTCTTTAAAACACTATATAATTCATATATAGACATAGATATGAAAATAAAAAATTAATTACTTACTTGGGATGTTACAGGACCAATCCGTGGATAAATCTACATCAAATATAACTATATGGAGAATAATTAGATTTGTATGAAGAACATTTCAATAAACATTAATAAAATAATAATCATAAACTTGGGAGGTGATAATCATTCCATCAAGTGTTTTCACTGTAAATTAAACAATTAATCATTGAGTTGGTAATGTGATTCACTTAGTAAATTCATTATATATATAATCATTGGTAGAAATAGAATAAAATAATACATTAGAAATTATAAAGTGGAAGGTATGTGTACCCTTCATCGTTTCATTATTATAACCTAGATCAATAATAGTGATCACATGAGATTTCAAATTGCCTTTGGGCATAATAGGTTGTTGAAAAGGATCATCATCATTAACCCTTATATTCATGAGTCTGTTGAAAAAATTCCTATAATACATGCATTTGAAACACTGGAATGTTATTGGTGTATTCTATGGATTATTTTATCATTTCACATCATTTTCTAGTATCGTAACATTACTATGACATTTTATTACCTTGTGATAATCTTTTCTATATTTAACGCATCTACTAGTCCCATTATGATAATTTACTCTATATTACATTTAAAACATTTTGAGTTTATGAAAAATCATATTCTTCCATCGATATTTTTCATCAACTAAAATAAAATGAAACTCAATTTTTATATTATTTTGTGGGTAGATAAACTCTCCCAAATTGAGGTTGTTAATCATATATCAAGATAACTAGTAAGGAATAAATAGAAGGTTTTTCAATATAGCTCTAACTTCAATTTGTTCCCCATGAGTTAAATCATTTTATTTCATGTATCAATCATCATTAAAATTATTCCTCTTTGATAAATTCATTTTTGAAATACAAAAAAAAATGTTGAGAAATAATAATCATAATTAAAAAAATCATATAATCCTTATCAATAATTCATTGGATGCCTAAATCATGACACCATATTTTCAATCTATGAAACATGGTATTATACCTTGGACAACCATGGGCACTGGCTACTCAAATTTTTAATGATGGTTCCTAAAAAATTGAATTCAATCAAGAATATCTACTCGAAGAGTCTACCCAAGTGTACAATATTATGACCGCACATATTGACCATATGATAACCGAGTGAATACAAAATCTTATAAATTCAGATCTTTTACCCCTAGGTGAATATATTCTGTTGCCACATCCAATTTTCAGTAACCATATAAAGAAATATCTTTTCGTAAAACCACACTCTTTTATTTACATTAACATAGGATATTATCCTATACTAATGAATATCATAATGGTTCTTGCTAAAAATTTTCTGACCCCAATTTCCAAAATTAACTTAACCATTCATGGATACCAACTGGGGTGATCTAAACATTAAACTAAAAAATATTACATTATTTTAGGTTAATATTTAAAACAACACTTGATTATTTTTTCCTGATAATAGTAAATGTTTAGTGTATTTGGAGACAATATATATAATCATCATATTTAATTAAATATATTAAATTTATCCTCCAATATGATTCTTATAATTTACACTTCTTATTCATACCCTACATAAATCCTTTCATCATAACCTAAGGAAAGGAAACATAATAATGGGTGATCTTAGATGCTCAGCATGGGTAAATATGGGACAAACGAGTTAGTGATCATATGTAAGAATAACATGAGAATAACTGTGTGGGAATTTGAGGAGAAAATTTGAACATCATACCCAATAATTTTTATTCCATAATAACGGAATAAAGGATTTGTGATTTTATAATTTATGAATCATATACTAATTAATGATCCTTGACATGAGATCATATCATATGTATAAGAACATGACATAGATATTATCATAATATTGTGGAATAATCATAATAATATAAATCATATGTCAAGGATATCTTCCAATACATTCATCATAAGATGGGCTTGAAATAAGTACCCATGTAACAATTCTATGATTGGAATAACCTCTCATGTACACTCATTTAGGAATGAGATAACCTCTAGTGTACCATCATTTGGGAATGGGATAACATCCCATGTACCCTCTTTTCAGTGTCAGATAACATTTAATGTACACAGTGAGCTCATAAACACTAAATATTACCCAATAAATTGGATGGATATAATGGAATCACACAGAAGATAATGAAAACATTTCTGAATTCATCATATAATAACCCATGAAAAAAATGGTTTCATTAATATTTTATCACCATATTTCATAACCATCCAAGGAAATAATTAGATGATTAAATTTTATCACATAATTATTAATGAATAAGAAACATCATAAGATACACTTATAAATGAAAATACTATCATAATAATATTGATACATTTCCAGATAAAAATATACTTTCCATTTTTTTAAAAAAATAATTAAAATCAAAAAATTTCTAGAAAATTATAAAAAGAGTTTTCCTTGAAAATAACCCTAGAAACATTAATGGAATCCTCAATTTAAACATTATTCATGATGATGTGAATATTATTTTTTAAGGTAAAAATTAAAATAAATATTCCATTCACACATTTGGTAAAATGCACCTTATTTAGAAAACAAATTTTCTATAATGTGTTTGTTTAATTTGATATAAATAAATAAAAATGGGTTTGTGAAATATGTTAAATTGAAATCTGTGAAAGATTTATTTTTGTTATGTTCAGTGGAAAATTATTAACTCATATGATGCTATGTTTATCTTCAAAGTATAAAACATCATGAATTTGTTCATGAGTATAGTAGAGTTTGTAAAAAGTTTAATTTTATAAAATATATTTTTTTGGATGAAACTGATGTTATCAAAATTTACTATAAAATTTCTATGTTACAAATTAATGTGTAGTTTTATAATGATTTACTTAAAAAAATTCTATGATGTATGATCAAATGTAGAATTCAAAAAAGTTTTTATTGTTTAAGAGAATTTGATAAATATGCATAAAAAATACATAATCATATCATAGAGAGAGATATAATGATGACTTATTATTTATATAGACTATATGTCTAAATATCATGATTATAAAGTGATTATGTTTAAAATATTGTGATTGAAGTTATGATGTCATAAAAAATTATAATATATAGACTTAAAGAATTTATATTTGGGGGATATCTTGCCAATACTATCAGATAGAAAAAAAACTCATGCATTTGATGAAGGTCCATTATACCAACACATGAAAGAACCATCAAATGTTATATTATGATGTCAGTGGTTCATGAAATGAGAAGTTCTTATAGACAGAGAAATGATATAAAAATTTTAATATGTAGTTGAGTTGTACCAAATTGTCACGAACCAAGCTGGGGTGTCATCCAACCCGACACTCAACCCAGCCCGAGACATGTCTTGAAAAGCATTCCTAATCACCACTGGCTAGAATCCAGTGCCTATGTTTCAACAATACACATTTTGGAAAAAATTTCAACCATGTGATACATAATTAATAACCAATAAGGATAAGATAAAATCACATAATAGATTACCAGGACTAAAAAGGGATACAAAAATTTTACGATTCAACATTTTAAAACACTAACCTAAAAAAATACTACAAGATAAAGGGAAGTAACTAAACCAAAAATCAAATTTCACCATGCAATAAGAGGTTAATCTCTATAGAACCACCACCACCAATACCTATAATAAGTGGAACACTAGAAATCAGATCCACCATCACCACCATGAAACATATTTCCTATACCTAGGTTATATATAAGAAAGTCTACATAAAAAAATTTGTGTATGTAAGGTGTGAGAAAATTCCCCATAGGATTAAACCCAAAATAAATGTTCCAAGAAATAAAATTATAATAAAAATCACAATGAAAGTGTTTAGGAAAGAACTTGGAAACATTTTTAAATAAAATATTTCAAGGATAACATTTCTATGAAATAGTTTCCAAAAATAATCATTGTTTAAATGAAAATGTACACAATTTCCATCGTCTATCAATGGTTAACACCACATAAAAAACCAATCACAAGATATCACCATGTCACAAGAAATACCTATAGGATCTAGCTCAAGTGGGACTCCAGGAACCTTAAACTACTCCAACCAAAACCCACAACATCCTCACACACGAGCCACTAGTGGGGAACACATAAAAATGTCTAGTTGTAACTAATTATAATACAAAACCCATATAATCATCATTTATGAGACACTAGATGAGAACACATCCCAATTTTTATAGTTCTATAATGATTTTACACGTTTATTTAATGTTGCTGTGTCAATCATGGTAGAATAAACTTGGCCTTGTCTTAGCCGAATCAACTATAACACTAGTTATACTTCACCCACCAAGATGCTTGAGATTCCCTATGTGATAATTTCAATTTAACATGTCACATAAATCATCACTTTTACATACACATTCAATGAATATTGGACACAAAATAAAAACAATTTATTTCATTAGCATATTCATCCCGCAATCAAAGCTCACATAGAAACCACCATTTTTGAAAATCAAACCACTTTAAAATTGATACAGACAAAATAAATTTGTAAACACACCTCACACCACTTTCACAATTTATAAAATCCATTTTAATATTAATTAAAATATTATACATGAAATCCATTTGATAATGTGTTTTCCATATTTTACATAATTCAAAGCACACCTTTAAGAAACATAGTAAAAAATTTCACATGAAAAAAAACCAATTTCTTTTAGAAAACAAATTTTAAACCCATATATTCCTCATAAACAACTAAAATATATTTCACACCATTCACACAGTCCATTGAAAATATTTTAAATAAAAAAATAGAGTCATTCTTGAACTATAGTCAACATATTTTTCTAAAACCATTTTCTAAAACGGTCTCACCTCAAATCACTTAGAAGAAACATTTTTCAACACACGCGTAATCCATATAACACATTTATAAGGACAAAAAAAGCATACCAAATTAATCTAATAATGTAGATTCCTCGAACCACCTACCTCAAGATAGATAACATATGGATTCTGATATATAATCACAACTACACCACCAAGTGACCCTATAAAAGAAATATCGACACACAAACATCATGATTTTAACCAAAAACTCTTGATTGAACACTTATTAGGTAAAAAACCCCAAGTATGGAATATCTCAAATATAGAGGGAGAGAAACCCTCAAAAAAGGGATAAAATAAAAGAAACTAAACTAACCTAATGATTTGTTGAAGAACCAAGGCCAAAAACACAAAACATTTGGTGATTAAGGGGTCTAAGAAGGATTCGAAGAAGTTCATAAGGATTAAAATATCATATGGTTGATATTATGGTGACTTAACATTAAATATATAGAGATAGAAGGGTAATTTTCAAAATTTTAATGCTCTAGACAGGCTGCATGGTTATCCCGTATGGTATGTTAAATGATGTAGCAACCAAGAATCCCTCTCTATCCATGAGGAGTGAGGCTTCACAGTATATTGTGGTAGTTCCAAAACCCACATGGAAAGATATTTGACATGTATAGAGACATTTTCCATGGAACACAGTTTTCCCTAGGATGGAAAATTGTTTCCCCTAACCATGCACAAAATGTACGCCCCTGGCTATCGAGTAAAAAAACTCCATTTTCTCCCAAAACAGCATGGGAAAAAGAGATAAATAGAAGACCAGAAAATGAATACCTAAACATTTAATCAAATATGTGAAAAATCTTCCCACCATGAAAAATTTCCTCCCTTGAAAAGTCATTATTGAATTTGATCAGAGAATAATAATGAATACTCCTCCTCAACCAATGATTTTCAATCCCATGTCACATTCTCATCACTACCATGATTTTAATGAACTGTGACAGAAACTCTGGAATTCCCATGAAGCACATTCTCATGAGATCACACAATCACTACTAGCCTCTCAAATATAGACAATTATAGAATTATCTCCTACTCCTCTAAATTCAGTACATGAGACATATTTGGGTTATAATGTTTCAATTGAGCGGCTTAAAACATGTCATGAATTGAGGTCAAACAAAAAGAAAAATATAACCAGTAATCCACCTTTCCAAATCTCTCAATTATCTAAATATGTTTCTCATAAATTAGATTTAGTTCCTCACCTTTCCAAAATGGTGGTGACCCAATCATGGCGCCACTTTCAGAAACACGTGGTCACCCACAGATAACTCCAATTCTTGGTGCCTCTTATAGGCATAAGACTTATGAAGCCTATGTGTAATAAAAAAAATTATACCTAATTAGCTTTAAATATATAGAAATTATCTAGATAGGACTCGGTCCTAATAATGAGGTGTCACCCACCTCATTCGAACACAATGAATAATGACACAACTATCTACAAAGCACCTTTAATGGATCCATATGGATTGATGATTGGATCCTTTTACAATATGAAAATATGATGAAACACAAATTTCTACCATATAATCCTCTAAAATCTAACGCACATTCTCTTAGAATGTTTTCCAAGATATGATTCACTCGGTCGATCTAAAAATCTATTTTAGGATGGTATGTTGTGCTCAACTTGATTTACGACCCCATTACATTGTGCATACCTTCCCAAAACCATGAGGTAAAAAAGGGTTTATGTCTGAAATAACTATCGATGTCACACCATGGATCCTAGATATATACTAAAAATAATACTGACCTACCACCTCTACTTTGATTGAATATCTAATTGGAAGGAAATCAACTTTTCTGGTTAGAAGATCAATCACTACCCAAATGGCATTCCGCCCTCAGGGAATATGTGGTAAGCTAAAAATAAAATCCCTATAGACATTATTCCTTTTAAAGGGAGGAATGGGTAGATGATGAATAAAACTATAGTTCCTTTTGGGTTATACTTTAACATACTGTCATGTAAAACACGACAATACAAATTCAGTTATATCTCGACTCATAACAGGCCACCAGAACAACTAAAATACATCATAAAAAATATTGGGGGTGCTGTAGAGACACGAATCTTGACGTACATGGACATTACATTACTTTTTCGGAATACTTAGTACATAACAAAAACACACACACAAGGATCGTAATAGTTTAGTGTCTTTGGAAACTCGGAATATAATCTTCTAATCATGGTGAAAGATCTTCAACATCTCCCATAAAGATCTTCCTTTTTTTACCTAAAACCTTTCTTTATATCCAGGAGAAAATAAAACATAAAAGGGAGATCTAAAATTCTCAGTAAGTGTAAACAAAATAAATATCAATCACATCATATTCATAAGAACATAACATTTTGGAAATCTTAACCTGCAAAAGAGAGCATAATTACATAACATGGGATAAATCATAGTAGTGAAATAAAATCCCAATAATCATAACATAAAACATGAAACTTTGTGGCATACACACGTAATCATAGAGAATCATATCTTATTAGTCAAGACTCATTGCCAAGACTATCTTAGTGGACAAAGTCCATTTCTGAACTGAGTCACCCTCGTTTCAGTCCTATTTCCCTGAACCGGTATAACCTACTGTTCCAGCCATGTCTATCTCATGAGATATAAAATATTTACCCAATATATTGGAGGGAGATATAGGTCCCACCCATCTCAAAATGATACCATTCTTATGTGTGCCACAAAATCATAAATCATACATCATTGTATAACCCATGTAATAAAAATGGGATTCTTAAACATCATTCCATCACAACATAATCCATATAAGAGAAAAGTACATCATAAAAATAATTCCATCATAACATAATAAAATCAATGTAAAAATAGGGATAGAAACAGAACCCTATATTATCTTAGATGGAAAATAATTTTGATAAAACACTTGAACTCCATTCTTGAGGAAAATATCCTTTCTACTTCCAAAACATTTTTCCTTTCTTAACATGTCATACAATTTTAAACTAAAAGAAGTTGATTAAAAATAAACATGAAAACTTGTAAAGGATGCTTCTTGGAAATAATGTTTTAAAAATCCATTCATGCCCTATAAGTTAAAAAAACATTCTTCTCGTACTTTTTTTTTGGAAAAGTAAAAAAGTAACTTGTACGAAAAACGACAAAAGATTCCTTTCATATATTTTACTAAAAACTCACCGAAGGTTAAAATTGGATTTAAACAATTGTAGGTGGATGGAAATAATATTACATATTGAGGAAACATGAATGTAGATGATAAAATACACCCCAGTATCTCAGATAAAAATGAGATTGTGATATTTCCCTTACCTTAAGTCTCATTTTCTTCGTAAGTGTCCGAACCTCCTGTATAATGATTTAAATAATGTCATTAAATTATTACCAAATCATATTAATTGTTATGATATCAGATATGGTTCACTTATGACTTTATATTACCCGTTCTTTTGTAAATTCCATGTTAAAGAAGCGTTTTGGGTAAAATCGTTTCATTTATCGTAGGTGTTTGGACTTGTTGTTATTGGCATTATTATTACTTATATCATGATTTAATTACTTAAAGAATATAAAATATGATTTATATATCATATATATTCTGTATATATATATATATATAATTGATAGATAAATGAAATGAAACACACCGTTCATGGAGACGGTAGTCCGTACGTACGCATGAACACTGTTTTCCTTTCATTATTGTCTTGAATGGAAGTAAGTAGATGACATAAATATATATATACATAAATCCAGTGGATTTAACATGTCATATATTTCATTATTATTCATTATATATACTTTATAATCATTCATGGATGGTTAATGTGGAGAATGAATCTCATCGCGTCGTGGAGATGGTAGTCCATACGTACGCACGAGCGATGATATCGTTCTCATGATTGTGAACTTGTGTTGAAGTGTATGTATACCATTTCAGTATCAATATAACTTTATAATTATCATAAATAGTTACTCATTACACCATTATACTCATC
The DNA here is from genome assembly GCA_963277665.1 of Viscum album. Classification (NCBI taxonomy): domain Eukaryota; kingdom Viridiplantae; phylum Streptophyta; class Magnoliopsida; order Santalales; family Viscaceae; genus Viscum; species Viscum album. The sequence goes on along the minus strand of OY728142.1, from coordinate 469,131,752 downwards.
CAATTAAGGTGGTGGTGTAAAATATATTACACCACGGCGTGGAGACAGTATTTCGTACGTACGCACACGTGGTGATTTCCTTTTTCCGTAGGATGGATAGAAGGTTAATAAGAGTTGTTTAATATTTATAATAACATATCAGTATATAAGAAATACTGATGTTATTACTTTATCATGAAACAACTAAAGAAGATGAAGTTGAAGAAGAAAGAAATTGAAAAAGATCGGTAATGGATATTACCTCTTTTTGACGCGCCTTTTCATAACCTCCACTTGAAGAACTAAGGATGGTCTTTGAAGAAGACCAGGACTTATTGGATGATACTAGGGAAGTGGAGAAGAGATTTTGGTAGGGGTTTTTTGAGCTTTAAGGCTCAAAGTGGTGTGAGGAAGAGGGGGAGGAGGTGCCCTTATATAAGGGAGGAGAGGGGCACCTTTGGAAAATATCAAAATATTATTTTACATTAAGGTTAAATTCGGTTTATAATGGTTCCAAAGGGTCTTATTTCGAAGATAAAGTGGGGATGGGTCGAAATACTCTCATCCGATAGGATTTAGACAAGTTTAGGTTATTATTTTAACCTTATCAATTAGATTTAACTCTAAGATAAATAATTTAACTTTTACCGTGTCTTTTTGTTTTCTTAGACTATATGGTTAATAAACGTACTATATCAAGACAAAAGAACCCCAAGTTGTTTATTATTAATATATATAATCTTATCTATGTCATTTGGCCGAACCTTAGATTTTTTGGAATAAAATAACAATCAATAATATAATATTTGTTTTAAAAACTAATTTATGTCAATTTTGACACTATTTGGTACATGATTTTTATGAAATTCATAACAGAATTATAAGTTCAAACCAAGTTACGTAATTCAACAATAACATGTCATATTAACCTAGAAAATTAGTGTAAGTCATAAAAAGTCTCAAATTACATTTATTTGGGCATTTATAAAATCAATTATGTCAATATTTCATTAATAAGACAACTACTGCTTCATCTTTGTGTCATAATAAATGATAATTATTTAATCCCTACAAATTATAAATAAATTCCTATGATGTAGATAATTGTATTAGATTTCTGTAGACTATTCATGTTCGAAGTTTCATGAAGTTTATCACTAGATTAAAATTATTATACTTATAAGATTTAAGAAAGTGACATGTTGTCACATTCTTTGGTTTTAATAATAATTAAATTATTTTCATTGACAAAATTTAATTAAATGAATCTAATCTGACCCTTAGGTGATATGGGTCAACTTTTAGTCATCCAATAGGATTTTGACATTTTTTAGGGTAATTTTAAAATATTATATTTACCCTTAATTACCCGATTTACCTTTAACTATGGTAAATAAAATTTACCGTAGTTACTATTCATAATTCCCAAAAATAAAAAGTAGCTTATTAACATAATTTGGATCCACTGATTCCAAATATGGAATCCATTTGTCCAAATTTAATACACAAAAGTTGCAGAAATTAAATTAAAATTAATCCCGTTGTCGAAAGAAAACGGGTTTTTCTTTAAAACAATGCAAAAGATTGAATTGATTTAACATACGAATTCAAGGTAAAATCTATGATAATGACATAAATTATATTAAATGGTAAAAATATATTCTATTTATACTTTAAAACCTTTCAAAATTATAATTTAACCACATAAGATATTACGATGAAAAAAGTTGTTTTTAATTAAAATATAGCGTGTTTTTACTATTAATTAAAATATGAAAGTTATCGGAAAAATATCAAAACATTATATAAGGTAAATTTTTATAGCCTGATTAAAAAGAAGAATTTTATTTTGTCGAATTTAACTTATAAACATGCCAAAAACTAGATTTAAAGTGGGTGCGCCATCAAAAGGCGGAAAAACTGTATTTTTTGAAAAATACTTATTTTACCCAAAAAAATTATTTTGTTCTTATACATTGTTCTAGAAATGTGTAAGATGAATAATAATGTTATAAAATTCAAAATTTAGTTAACACTATTCATAACGGCTAGTTCATAACAATATTATAATAATATATCATTGTTTAGTAAAACCCAGTATTGCGTACAACACACACTGTCGAGGAAGGTCGCGATTGCGTGTAATGGAAGCCATGTCAGGGTTGCGTGTTGTGCAAGAATCCTTCGTTGTTTCGTATAACAGAATCCAACCATATTTCATTTATACATTGAATATATATATATATACACTCAATGTTGTGTAGAATAACTATTATCAAAATTGTGTGTAACACGATCCAAGAATAGTGTTGCGTATACTGCAAGCTAATACAGTGTTGCGTATAGCACAAGGTAATCTTGGTGTAGCACAAGAAATTAATGAAATTAAAAGAATATTTTTCATAAAATCTCGGGGTGTTACATTCTACCCCCCTTAAAATGAATTTCTCCCTCGAAATTCATCGGGGTTATAAATGGTTTACTACTCGAAAGTTTGTTTAATAGAAACCCACATCGTAAAAAGGAATACCAAAACATGGCTTTTAAAAACTAAAGTATGACATTTAACGGTTACCCAAATTAACTCATCACGGGGTTTCCACGTAGGAGAACATAGGTGAAAATATGGATATGGAAGAAAAATCTAACCATCAAGTTCTGATGGAGAGTGGTAGAGAACATGGCTATGAAAAATCCAACAATCACAAAGCTATTGATTTGTGATGATCTAAGGTACCATCTGATTAATCAGATATAAGGAAACTAGGACAACATTTTTGGTTTTCAAGATCATTTCCCTAAAGTTGATGAATTAAAAGAAATACTTGCATGATTTTGGTACAATCTCACTGTTGTTCATGAATTGAACAATTTCCACTTCATCCCTTAAAGAAATGAAGTTGAATTTGTTATTCGTGATGTGTTAGCAGATCATGTGATAGAATGATGGGTCATTCCATCTCTTTCAAACAAAAGTTTAGCAACAGTTATAAGTCCATCTTATGGTTAGATTAATCGTATACGGTTCCAAAAATGAACTTATAATTCATATTTCATACCGCTTAATAAAATAAAACTAGTTTATACTGACCAGGGACTTCCTGTAGGCCAGTGGTAGGCGATAAAGGCCAATCGCACTTCGGTTGTGGGTTTGATTCCCACAGCCTTGTCCGACGCGATGGGATGTCACCCGTCCTGTAGGTTGTCCTTTTTCTAAAACTATATTACTATAACATCCCATTAATAATATTGAAAAACAAACAATACTAACTTATGTCCAACATAATCCATTACAATCTTTAGGCTTATCCATAATACTGCAGTTCACTCTCAGAGATTTAATACCATCGTTGATCCCCATATATCATAAAATATATCTTGTTGGTCAAATTACAAACATTTGAATACCTTAATCATGTATTCTCTTGAAGAATGAATACCCATTGAACCTTAGTGAAAACATGAATGCAGTTAAAAGTTAACACTTTCCACATACCAAAATCCTCAAAATTCTGTATACTCAAACCATGATATCACTTAGTCCTTATATCAATCATGAGCTCATGAATATAATAAAACATCTCATTATCTTCTTGTCCCTTCATTATGTGCATATCATCTACATTCCAAAAATATTTCAATCACTTTTTTTCCTGGTTACCAGTATCATATAATTATAGAAAACCAATACATATATATTCCAAAATTCCACAATACCATAAATGAGATTCCATGATACTATTTCGAAATCCCATTATATAAACACTTAATCATTCCACCACATCATTGTCATATTCAACATCGCCAATAGTGATCGCATGTGACTTCCCTTTGTCCTTTTCCTTATGTGGTTTCTCATGTCGATCATCACTAACCCTTGGATTAGGGAATTTATTAGCATAATGCCCCATTTCCTTGCACTTGAAACATTGAAGTGTTGTAGGTTCATTCTGTGTATCCCTTCCTTTGTTTGCATCATTAGTCATATTCTTCCCATCATTGCGGCATTCAAATGCCCGATGACCTTTCTTTCCACATTTGAAACATTTACTTGTCCCTTTAAGACAATCTCCACCATGCTTCTTTCCACACTTTGAGCATAAGAAAACATTCATCTTCTTTTCAACATTATTATGAGATTTATCCTTGAACTCCATATTTCGTTTCTTGTCAAAACTATGAGATGGATAAGTAACACCAACTTCCATTTCTACCTTGATAGCACAACGCACAATTTCTTCATAGCTACTGAAGTCTCTTATAGCTAATGCCCTTCTAAGATTTGGTTTTAATCCACTGAAGAATCGATCAACTTTACTTTCAGGTTGGATGATAAATCCAGATGCATACCTTGCAAGCCTTGTAAAATTCACTTCGTATATACCAACAAATTCATCGTCCTTTTGCTTTAGTTCAAGAAACTCCTTCTCCATCTTTGTTCGAAGAATATGAGGGAAGTAATTATTGAAAAATAAGTTCTTGAACTCGTCCCATTCCATGGACTCAATTTCATCTCCTTGCCTCGTATTTTTGATAAGATTCCACCATTGATCAGCTTCACCTTCCAAAAGATATACTTCTAAGATGACTTTATCATGTTCAGAACATTGAAGAACTGAAAATATCTTTTCAGTAGTATTGATCCATTGTTCAGCAACAAGTGGATCAGAAGACCCACTGAAAGAAGGTGGGCGTTGCCTCATGAAGGAATCAATAGAATATTGTTCCCTTCTCTGCTCATTTGGAAGTCCAGAATGATTCGTATCTTGTGTAAGTATAGCAATATGATTCTGCACTCCATCTCCCATAATATTTGTTTGTTCAAGAGGACAATCATTGCATTGTCCATTACATTGATCAACACGGTTCCTTCGGGCTCCAACCATCATCTAAAACCCAAAAAAAATAGTGTGAGAGGCAAAAATCATGCTAGGGAAAACAACATAATAAAGGGGGAGTATCCTCAATATCTAACATCTTAGGTTAAATTCTATGATCTTTACTGTAGTTCTAGGACTGTACCCTATACGTATACTTATCCTTAGGGACATCCCTAGACATACCTTAGAAATATCTCTAGGGATCTCACTAACGTTTTCACATCCTAGTTTCTATAGGTTGACTAAACTTTTCCTCTAATAACAACTGTAGAGACCCGAAGCATGACGTACATGGACATTACATTACTTTTTCAGAATACTTAGTACATAACAAAAACACACACACAATGATCGTAATATTTTAGTGCCTTTGGAAACTCGGAATATAATCTTCTAATCGTGGTGAAAGATCTTCAACATCTCCCATAATGATATTCCTTTTTTTACCTAAAATCATTCTTTATATCCTGGAGAAAAGAAAACATAAAAGGGTGAGCTCAAATGCTCAGTAAGGGTTAACAAAATAAATATTAATCACATCATATTCATAAGAACATAGAATTTTGGAAATCTTAACCTGCAAAAGAGAGCATAATTTCATAACATGGGATAAATCATAGTAGTGAAATAAAATCCCAATAATCATAACTTAAAACATGAAACTTTGTGGCATACACACATAATCATAGAGAATCATATCTTATTAGTCAAGACTCATTGCCAAGACTATCTTAGTGGACAAAGTCCATTTCTGAACCGAGTCACCCTCGTTTCAATCCTGTTTCACTGAACCGGTATAACCTACCGTTCGAGCCATGTCTATCTCATGAGATATAAAATCTTTACCCAATATATTGGGGGGAGATATAGGTCCCACCCATCTCATAATGATACCATTCTTATGTGTGCCACAAAATCATAAATCATACATCATTGTATAACCCATGTAATAAAAATGGGATTCCTAAACATCATTCCATCATAACATAATACATATAAGATAAAAGGACATCATAAAAACAATTCCATCATAACATAATCAAATCAATGTAAAAATAGGGATAGAAACAGAACCCTATATTATCTTATATGGAAATTAATTTTGATAAAACACTTGAACTCCATTCTTGAGGAAAATATCCTTTCTACTTCAAAAACATTTTTCCTTTCTTAACACGTCATACAATTCTAAAATAAAATAAGTTGATTAAAAATAAACTTGAAAACTTTTAAAGAATGATTCTTGGAAAAAATGTTTTAAAAATCCATTTATGCCGTATAAGTTAAAAAAACATTCTTCTCGTACTTTTTTTTGGAAAAGTCAAAAAGTAACTCGTACGAAAAATGACAAAAGATTCTTTTCATATCTTTTACTAAAAACTTACCGAAGGATAAAATTGGATTTAAACAATTGTAGGTGGATGTAAATAATATTACATATTGAGGAAACATGGATGTGGATGATAAAATACACCCCAGTATCTCAGATAAAAATTAGATTGTGATATTTCCCTTACCTTAAGTCTGATTTGCTTCGTAAGCGTCCAAACCTCTTGTATAATGATTTAAATAATGTCATTAAATTATTACAGAATCATATTCATTTTTATGATATCATATATGGTTCACTTATGACTTTATATTACCAGTTCTTTTGTAAATTCCATGTTAAAGAAGTGTTTTGGGTAAAATCGTTTCATTTATCGTAGGTGTTTGGACTTGTTGTTCTTGACATTATTATTACTTATATCATGATTTACTGAATTCCAGAATATAAAATATGATTTATATATCATATATATTCAGTATATATATATATATAATAGATAGATAAATGAAATGAAACACACCGTTCATGGAGGCGGTAGTCCGTACATACGCATTAACGTTGTTTTCCTTTCCTTATTATCTTGAATGGAAGTAAGTAGATGACATACATATATATATACATAAATCCATTAGATTTAACAAGTCATATATTTCATTATTATTAATTATATATACTTTATAATCATTCATGAATGGTTAATGTGGAGAATGAATCTCATCGCGTCATAGAGACGGTAGTCCGTACGTACGCACGAGCGGTGATATCGTTCTCATGATCGTGAACTTGTGTTGAAGTGTATGTATACTATTTCAGTATCAATATCAATTTATAATAATAATATATAGTTACTCATTACACCATTATACCCATCCAATTAAGGTGGTGGTGGAAAATATATTACACCACGGCGTGGAGACAGTATTCTGTACATACGCACACGCGGTGATTTCCTTTTTCTGTAGGATGGATAGAAGGTTCATTAGAGTTGTTTCATATTTATAATAACATATCAGTATATAAGAAATACTGATGTTATTAATTTATCATGAAACAACTAAAGAAGAATAAGTTGAAGAAGAAAGAAATTGAAAAGGATCGGTAATAGATATTACCTCTTTTTGACGCTCCTTTTCTTAACCTCCACTTAAAGAACTAAGGATGGTCTTTGAAGAATACCAGGACCTATAGGATGATACTAGGGAAGTGGAGAAGAGATTTTGGCAGGGGTTTTCCGAGCTTGAAGGCTCAAAGTGGTGTGAGGAAGAGGGGGAGGAGGCTCCCTTTTATAAGGGAGGAGAGGGGCACCTTAGGAAAATCTCAAAATATTATTTTATATTAAGGTAAAATTAGGTTTATAATGTTTCCAAAGGGTATTATTTCGAAGATAAAGTGGGTATGGGTCTATATCCTCTCATCCAATAGGATTTAGACAAGTTTAGGTTATTATTTTAACCTTATCAATTAGATTTAACTCTAAGTTAAATATTTTAACTTTTACCGTGTCTTTTTGTTTTCTTACACTATATGGTTAACAAACTTACTATATCAATCCCAACGAACCCCAAGTTGTTTATTATTAATATATATAATCTTATATATGTCATTTGGCCGAAACTTAGATTTTTAGGAATAAAATAACAATTAATAATATAATATTTGTTTTAAAAACTAATTTATGTCAATTTTGAAACTATTTGGTACATGATTTTTATGAATTTCATTACAGAATGATAAGTTCGAACCAAGTTACTTAAATCAACAATAACATGTCATATTAACCTAGAAAATTAGTTTAAGTCATAAAAAGACTCAAATTACATTTATTTGGGAATTTATAAAATCAATTATGTCAATATTTCATTAATAAGACAATTACTGCATCATTTTTGTGTCATAATAAATGATAATTATTTAATCCCTAAAAATTATAAATAAATTCCTATGATTTAGATAATGTTATTAGCTTTCTGGATACTATTCGGGTTTGAAGTTTCATGAAGTTTATCACTAGATTAAAATTATTATACTTATAAGATTTAAGAAAGTGACATGTTGTCACATTCTTTGGTTTTAATAATAATTAAATTAATTTCATTGACAAAATTTAATTAAATGAATCTAATCCGACCCATAGGTGATATGGGTCATCTTTTAGTCATCCAATAGGATTTTGACATTTGTTAGGGTAATTTTAAAATATTATTTTTACCCTTAATTACCTGATTTACCTTTAACTATGGTAAATAAAATTTACCGTAGTTACTATTCATAATTCCCAAAAATAAAAAGTAGCTTATTAACATAATTTGGACCCAATGATTCCAAATATGGAATCCATTTTTCCAAATTCAATACACAAAAGTTGCAGAAATTAAATTAAAATTAATCTCATTGTCGAAAGAAAATGGGTTTTTCTTTAAAACATTGCAAAAGATTGAATTGATTTAACATACGAATTCAAGGTAAAATCAATGCTAATGACATACATTATATTAAATGGTAAAAATATATTCTATTTATACTTTAAAACCATTCAATATTATAATTTAACCACATAAGATATTACAATGAAAAAAGTTGTTTTAAATTAAAATATAGCGTGTTTTTACTATTCATTAAAATATGAAAGTCATCAGAAAAATATCAAAACTTTATCTAATGTAAATTTTTATATCCTGATTCAAAAGAAGAATTTTATTTTGTCAAATTGAACTTATAGACATGTCAGAAACTATATTTAAAGTGGGTGCGCCATCAAAAGGCGGCAAAACTGCATTTTTTGAAAAATACTTATTTTACCCGAAAAATTTATTTTGTTCTTATACCATGTTCTAGAAATGTGTAAGATGAATAATAATGTTATAAAATTCAAAATTTAGTTAACACTCTTCATAACGGCTAGTTCATAACAATATTATAAAAATATATCGTTGTTTAGTAAAACCCAGTATTGCGTACAACACACATTGTCGAGGAAGGTCACGATTGCGTGTAATGCAAGCCAAGTCAGGGTTGCGTGCTGCGCAAGAATCCTTCGTTGTTTCGTATAACCGAATCCAACCATATTTCATTTATACATTGAATATATATATATATATATATACTCAATGTTGCGTAGAATAACTATTATCAAAATTGTGTGTAACACGATCCAAGAATAGTGTTGTGTATACTGCAAGCTAATACGGTGTTGTGTATAGCACAAGGTAATCTTGGTGTAGCACAAGACATTAATGAAATTTAAAGAATATTTTTCATAAAATCTCGGGGTGTTACAGGTGCCATGATGAATTACCCACTATGACTGGTGGCTATCCTATATTACAACCATCTGTAATAAAAACAAAACCACAGAGAGACATATAAAGCACAATTCTCCCATAAGAGAAAATGACTACTCACAAGGAAACCTTCCACCATTTTGAAACTACATAGAATAGATAAACAGTTCATCACTCAACTGATCTTTCCAAACCAACCCTAGAGGTGAAGGTTTTAGCTGAACATGTTCCCAAAAGACACCTCCTCTGTGCTCCTTGTTCTCGAGATGCAATTAGGCATAATGTCCCATAAAGTCCCACTCATCAGTGGAATCATTCAACGCTTGTATTGAATCTTTCTTAATCAAGGCATCTTCAACCACATTTCCCTTTCCTAGAGTATATATGATATCAAAATTAACAACTTAAATGTACTCAACCCAATGATTCTTCCTAAAATTCATAAATTTCCTATAGAATAAATAGACTAATATTTTATTATTATAATAGACCACAAACATCTCCCTGAAAAGGTAATAACACCGCATCTTCAAGGCATGTACAACTGCAACTAACTCTAGGTAATGGGTTGTGTAATTTTGTTTCCTATGGTTGATGTTGTCCTGAAATATATGCCACTATATACTCATCATGCATCATCACACACCAAAGATTCATACTTGAAGCATCATAGTAGACCACATAACCCTTTCCAGATACTAGTATGATCAATGAGGGGAAGTATTCAAATATTTCTTATTCTCCTCAAAGAATAATTGACACTCAGTGATCCATTAAAAATTTAAACCTCTATTGGTAAGCACAGTCATGGATAAAAAAATCCAAGATAAATACAAAAAAAAAACAACCTGTAATTCCCTACCAAACCAAAAATGATTCTGATTTCACGAACATTATTCCATCATTACCATGGAATTATTGAATTGGTCTTCTAAGGGTCCACTGAAACCACTTTTTCTGAGATCACATGACCTAAACAATTCAAATCCCTTATCTCACAGGTTCACATATAAATCTTTGGATAGATATGAAGATTATGAAGGGTTCCTAACACAATCTTCAAATGTTGAGCATACTCCTCCTCAATCCCATAATTCATAGGGATTTTATTTATAAATACCATGATAAATGAGTTGAGATAATGATAGAATATCCAGTTGATAACCACCATAATGACTATTGTATAATTCCTCAACACGAAAGGAAAGACTAAATACTCAAAACGGTCATGACTACTTCGAAAGGCTATTTTTGAAACATCGGAATCTCTAACTCTGTCATGGCGGTACTCAGAATGCAAAAAAATATAGGAAAACCTCCATTCCACAATAATCTGGTTGAAGAGGTCATAAATATAAGGAAAAGGGAATTAATTACTAATTTTTACCATATTTTTATTTTGGTAATAAATATACTACCAAAGAGATCTATCTGACTTTTTACAAACAACATAGGGGTGGCCAAAGGTGGGACACTCAGAAAAATGAATCCTTTGTATTCCAAATTGTCCTGTTATACCTTTACTTCCTTCAAATACTAGGGGTCTATACGATATAAGCGATGTGATATAGGTTGTTCTCTCATTAAAAAAACAATGGTGAACTCTACATTCCACTCCAAGAGTAATCCTGATAAATATTCTAGAAATACCTCTAGAAAATCATCCACCATGGGAGGTAATATAGCTTCAATACCTCTACCAACATCCTTTAACTTGATAAATGATATCTAACAAATGTGACATCCCAATTCCTAAAGTGGAATACCATCATGTCCTAACCAAGGATATCACTCACATTGAAACCCCTAGTTTCTTCCATTAAGTTCCTAATAACTTACTCACCACTAGTAGAAATCGATGCGTTCTTGGAAATATACCATACAAATCGTTGTTAAGGATAACACCAAAGTTTTCCATCTCAAAAATAAGAAAATCACATTGTATCTCAAACCTTGACATTGTTAGCATGCAAGACGGACACCTAAAACCCTATTCTCACCTCATAACAAGAAGAATCACCGACTCTATTGCAGATGGAATACGCTCAGTTGGAAACCATATCACATTCACAAGATGGAATGAAATAAAAGCAACATAGAAACAGGTATAAAATATAACAACAGATAATGATGATGCAATAAGAATGTAACCTAGAACTATCATAAGAAATGCATCTAATTCTGTTGGTTCTCGATCCACAGATGAAGATGCATCATCATAGTCTAACCTTGAGAATGACCTCTAACCTATGACTCTACCCAGAATTGACTATGTCTAGAAGCAGATCTAGACCTTCCTCCATGAGCTCCGACTGAGAACATGATGTCTTGGATGGTTATGATCATACTGACATCCCCTTGAATGATATAGATCATGCACCACTCAGATATAAAAATTCCACCTTGAATGAAATTTCACGCTCCCTATTAATCCATATCGATGGAAGGTTTTGGGTGGAGTTATACACAGAGATAACATGTTCCCCTTTATCCCACACTAATGGAACACAAAAAATCCAACACCAAAATCTATAGATGAAGACCACCATGAAGTATATCCTAAATGAGCACTTTTCCCCTTCTCTTGTTCATATTTCTTTCACTTATTCTCTGATGAGCTTCCACATCCATTGTCCACTACTAACAATGGTAAAACAAAGAAATAATTCATTTATTATCGATCTTAGCCATAAATTCATGATCAACAAACTCATAAAATGTCTTTAATTTGAATAAAAATAATTGGGTTCAAATATCTAGTCTGAAACCCATATTTAATTTTTTAGCCTTAAACTTCTTAATGAAAACTACCTCTGGTGAAAAACAAACGAATTATACAAAGAGGTTAACATACTCCATCATGGTCTTTCCCCAATGGAGATGTTCAAAAAACAATCAGGCCTTAGCAAAGACCAAGATATCATAGAAATAATACTCATTGTTGATAACCATGAGATCCTTCAACCCCAGTTTCTCATGCATTCCAAAGTTTCACCACTAAGTCCCATCACTTCCGACTGGGAACTTCCAACATGAATAAAGCACACATTACCCCGACTACCTCTTGGGTGTCCGGAAAATAAAATATCCTCTCAATATTCTAAATCCAATCCTTTACTTCCAAGGGATCCATTATACCCCAGGAGGATGGAGTATTTTCGTTGAGGAACTCTTGAAAATTTTTCTTTCTAGGGAATGATTCCTCTTTCCTAGCTTGGGAAGTACCATAGATCACTCCCGAACCCATGGACATCCCTAACCACCACCTCCACTAATATATAATTCATAGGGGAGGGAGAACTCACTCCATACTCTTCCCATGATTTCACAAGAGGTCTACAGCCTATACGTCTCACTTAGAGAAGAAGTCAAACCAAATTTAAAACATCCCATGGAGACTCAAGTTCAATCATTTAGTGTGTTGGCCAAACATACCACTATCAACTTGAACCTCAAGCCCTGAAAATCATATCTCTAGTCTGTCTAGACTCTCTAAAATAACATGAACCAAAGAAAGAGTGAAACCTCCTATGATACCATTTTCTCATGAACAAAGTCAGGGTTTCATCCAACCTAACACCCAACCTAGCCTAATACATGTCCCGAAGGTCATTCCCGATCCTCCCAAGATCAAAACCAATTCTTGGGTATCAACAATGGGATTTTATGGAATGATTCTAAACATGTATTAAATAATGAATAACCAACAAGGATAATATTACATCACATAATGGATAACTAAGACAAAAAACAGATACAATATTTTTTTATTCAACATTTTACAACTTTAACAAAAACCAAAATACCACAAAATAATGGGAAATGACAAAACCAATTCTCAAAAATTGCCATGCAATAAGGGGTCCCTCACCCACAATCACCCACCACCAAAACCTACAGGAAGTGGAACACGAAAAATAGGATCCACCATCACCACCACATATCATTTTCCCTTTACATGGGTCATACATACCATTTATATGTACAGCGAACTGTATATGTTGGCTATCATCCCAATCCCATTAGGATTCCACCCAAAAGAACTATTTCATGCTATAACATTAGAAGACAAATCACCATGAATGTTTTAAGAAATAACTTGGAAACATTATTAAATAAAACATTTCGTGGAAGAAACGCTATAAGAAAGGCATTCTAAAAATAATATTATTTTGAAATTATAATATATTAATGATATACAATATATGAACGGTCATAACCACATCACAAAAATATCACATTCCAAGAGAAAAATACGTCATGGTAAATCCCAATAGTCTCGATCTCTATTAATACCTAAGAAACATATACACAGTGATTAGATCCTCCAACAAAAACCCACAACATCCTCATGCCCGATCCCCTAGAGGGGAACACATCCTAAGGAATAATTATCATTAAATATAAGTGAAAACACAATGTGGCCTCGTGAACAAGACAACAGATGTGAATGAATCTCGTGATCTAGTGGTGACTGATCGTATAAAATGTTTAGTTAGTGTTGAAGCATAATTCCTTCTAAAAGAAACAATGCCTCAGTCTCTCCGAATAAACAAGAATATTAGTTCTAGTACTCCCACCTAGATAATTCTGTTTCCATTTGTGCTGGATTTCCATTTCAAGTATCACGTCAATCATCACATTAAAATACACATTCTAAACATCCAGAAAAGAAAATAAAAACCATTTTTTTCTTAAGAATGTTTATTCCACAATCAATGCTCACTTGGAAACCACATTGAAATTCATATGTACAACAAAGACTTTTGGAAACACACCTCACACCAAATCCATAGTTTATAAACCCCATTTGGAGCACAAAAATAAGAGTAAAAATGAAATCAATTTTATAATGTGCTTCGCATCACTTACACAATTCATAGAAAACCTTTAAGAAACATAAAAAAGGAGCTCACATGAGAGAATCGTTTCCTTTAGAAAAAAAATTTCATCACATATGTACTTTAAAACCTATTAAAACATATTTCACACCTTTCACATTATCCACTGAACACATTTATAAAAACAAGAAGTATGTACACATGAAACAAAATAATATTACTTCAGAAACCCATCTTACAATAAATTATCCATTAAAATCACTTTTAAAACACATTTTTTACTACACACATATTCTATATAATGAATTTATAAAGAAATAAAAAGATACCAAATTAATATAATAATGTAGAAGCATGGAGCCACCTACATTAATCCTAAAAAATCTGACATCTAGTGAAAAATAAAAACCACAGAACCATGATACCCTATAATTGAATGATAGAACAAAAAACAACATGATCTTACCCAAAAACTAGGCATTGAACCATTATTATATCAAACTACCCATAGGAATAGAACACCCCAAAGAGGGAGGGAAATAAAGCATAAAAGATGGAAAAAACTTAGATAAAAGAGACTTACTGAATGATTTACTCAATAACTAATGAAAAAAACCCAAATATTGGAGTTAAATTGGACTAACAAGGATTAGAAAAATATCCTAGGGCTGAAAATCCAATGTGGCTTAGATTATAGGTGATTTAGGGTTAAATATGAAGAGGTAAAATGAGTAATTTTTATAATTTTAGTGATCTAGACATGCCACATAATTTTCTCACATGGTTTTCTAAATCATGTGGAAACTGTGAGTCCCCCTATGTCTAAGAGGAATGAGGATAAATAGTTTCCTTAGAAATGGTGCATGTACATGTGGATTGAATAAGACGACTATCTAGAACACAGAGTTTTACCAAGGTTTGCACATGTTTTCCCGTTAATATGCACCAACTATGATCTTCCAGCTTCCGAGAACAAACAAAATCCATTTTCTCCAAAAACTCATTGGGAAACCGAGGCATAAATGCATGAAAAAAATAAACCAAAGAATACCTAAAAATAAAATCATGAATGTGAAATAAATATATAGAATACTATGTATTTTCATATTTAAACATGTATTAAGTCTATTATATGATGAAATATAGTGACCTATGATGTACCAAATGTCAGATGGAATCAGATAAAGAAATGTGAGTTTGTATCGGAAATAGAGGAATGAGATGGAACCAGGAAAAAAAATTTGAAGTCATTGGAGAGAGATATATTGATCACATTGGACATATATGTTGTATAATGATAAAATATATGAAGTCGTATCAATAAATGACTAGATTTGAGTCTAATATATGGTGGAAGTAAAAGGACCCATCCTAAACATTACAAATTATTGAGTTTTATGTCATGGATTTATTCTCATACTTTGAGGGTATTTTCCGGTTTATATGTTTAGATAATTATACCTTAACTCATATATAAAATAACCGTATAATACGACATTTAAGCTTCTAATTAATATTTATTTTTTCAACCATATAAAACAATAAAAAATTGATTTCTATTCATGAAAAATATTCCTGACATTAAATTTTAAATCTTTTTTTCTCTTTCCCACTCTAAAATACTGGGAAATTTATTTAAACACATTTGATAATCATAAAAAAATTAATAAGGGAAACAAAAACAAGATAATTGTTAGCCTTGGGAAAAACATGAAAAACCATGAAACCCCTTTTCTTAAAAACATAAATTTTCCCTATAAAAGACATTACCATTCATTGAAAAATATCATTTATCATACCTTTAGAAAAAAAAATTACATCAATGAAAATACATTTAAAAGAATAAAAAAATATAGGTGATTTAGGACATTATCTTATAATCCCGTTATAAAACCCTTATAGAAATTTTACAAATTGGAATAAACATACCACCAACTTCTAATTTAACTCTCTAGATAACATTATCATTACCCAATACATTGGTTCTCTATTTGGGCATACCCATCATATAATATACAATGATCACATCAGTTTATATTTGGGAATATCCCTTAAAAAACAAAACTCAATGATCATATTATTAATAAAACATTATAATATTACATCTTTTCATTACATAATCATTTAATAACACTTTTGAACCCATATGAAAAAGTTTTTTATATATGAAAATAAAAATTTATTTTAAAAATTTATTTTCAATATGAAAATACCAATAAAAAGTGATATAAGGTTATTTATTTATGAAAATTTGAAATCATTAAAAGTTATTTAGAATTCAAATAATAGACAGGGTGGTACTAAAATTGGTTGTCGCAATATACGTCAAATATAGTACATTCCTTTTGTTATTTCACAAAACATTCCACATAAAACAAATAAAAAACATTTCATTTAAATTCCTCCAAAATAAAGTAAAAATATTTCTAAAATGTAATTTATAAAACCATTATGTATTTAAAAAAATCCATAAAATAATTTAAAAAATGGACAACGTAGAGAAAGAGTTATAAGGAAAACACTAAATGTTGAATTTTTTAAAAGTACATCCTTTTAAACTTCAAACACATTTGACTCTTAACCTACAAGAAAGGATAAAATTTAATTAAATATTATATGCCATTATAATATATAAACTCTTTATTTAAAACGTCAGAGGGGTTATATATAGACTTCATAAGCATAACTACAAAATATGACTCAATGAAAAGAAATTTAGATAAAGTCCCTTACATTGAGTTTAACTCATCACGTAAGTTATTTATCATTCTAAATAATAATAAAAACAATTATTTATTTAATTTATTAAGAAGATTTTGTTAGTTTATTTTTTATTTTATTTCATTTATTGAAATTTTTTATATTATTACATAATCTATTAAGTTTATGTCATATTTTTTGTGATATCTTTATTATGTGTCGACAAATACTTTGGTAAGTTGACTATGGTAAATAAAATCTTTATTTTAACGTCTTTAGTATAATAATCATAACGTATTTATCATATTATAAATTAATAATATTTTTGAGGACTAATCATGAAATATGGTTTTGAGAACTATGTTATGATCATGGAGATGGTAGGCCATACATATACATGAGTAACATTTCCATTTTTCAATGATCATTATAGAAATGAATAATGTAATATTTTATCTTTGTTGAATAATAATAATATCATATATAAAATAGTTTTTATTTAATTATAATTATATATATTATCCTTTTAGTGTGGTGATGAAAATATTGTCACACTACTTCCTGAAGGAGACTCTCCCCATGTACATGTATTTTGCTATCATTTTTAGTTCCTATAATGGTATGAAATAAAATTATATATTATATTTTAATAATGATAAATATGTCATTAATATAATAATAATTCCATTTATATGTCATATATTAATTTCATTTATCCTTATTACCATCCATGTAAAGCATTAGAGAAAAATAAATCACATCGCCTTTATGAAGAATTAGTTCCCTGTACACATGAGTGGTATTATATTGTACACTATCAGTGAATATTATATGGAATAAGAATATTTTAAGGATTTTTAAAAAGAAATAAAGAAAAAACAATTTAGTTAGTAATTTTATCACTTCTCAAACCACATTTTAAGGTTATACATAAAAACTTCCTAGAAGTGATTAATGAACAAACAAAGGATTAAATGGTAAGGGTGTGTAAGTAGGTAAGTGATTTTTGTAGGTAGTGGTATAAAAAAATGTTTAAATGTGTGAATAAGAGGTGATAGGTTGTTTCCTTTTACAAGTGAGGTGAGTGACACACTTGTAATTTTTGAAAATACAATAGTGTACCAATATTTTTCACATGCTGAAGGGGTCCAAAATTGATCAGTATTTCAAATTAGACAACATAAAATCTAAAAAAATCTATAAAATAGGGTTTATATATGTTTTAGATCATTTTAACACTTATACTTTATGTTTAAACCCACCTCCCAGAGAAACCCATATTTACATTAACCGTGGTAATTAATTTTTATAATTTTCACAATTCATTATGGAAAAACATTATGTTGAAATTTTTAGAAAATATAATTTTTCATATTAAAACTATAATATCTATTTTATAATGTTTATTTGATAAATATAGTAAATTTTAGTGTAAAACTAAACCCAGATAGGTTTTGAAAAAACAAGTTTTCTAGAAGATTATTTTCAAGAAAATGATGATTTTAAATTAACTATATTACTAATAATAATAATTATTAGAATATATATTAATATTTAACTATATATATCCTCTTAGTATGATTAAAAAAAATTTCATTTGAAATTATTTTACTTAATTAAAAATAAGAAATATTGTACACTTTAAAATAGTATTCAGATAAATGTGTTTTTAATCCAAAAAAACAAACTTATTATAAAATCCAATATAAATTTGATTAAAAATTGTTTACATGTATTTATTATAAATAAATAATACTTTTATTATTTTAAATAATATTAAAATCATATTTGGACTTTTAAATTTCATAATTAATTTTAATGAAAATATTTTTTTTTACAAAAATTGTTATTTTTTAGTGTTTAGTGAAAAATCAATATTTTCTAACAAATTTAAATAATTCTTTCATAGAAAAATTTGATTTGACAATTTCAAAAATATATTTCATTTTTAAATTAAAATTGTAACACTTATGAATTAATATTTTAAATAAAAAAATATAGAAAATATTTTAGTTGAATATATTACAATTTTTCTTTAAAAATTACTTATTATTTCAATGATGGATAATATCATGAGTATTTTTTATTTATTAATTACCTAGGTTAATAAATTATTAAACCATTGTAAAAAATTTCCTCTAGATTTTATTCACTTATTAAATAAGTTGGGATATCTTTCCATCATTACATTTACATATTCCCAAGTTGCCTCTTCAACCATGTAGTTTTTCAATAAAACCTTATCCTAGTGAATCTCCTAATTACACAAAACATTTACTCCATAATAAATAATATGAACTTATTTTTCATTATATGGATGATTCTCTTACAAATTAACTAATTTATTAATAAAAATATGAGATAAATTACGAACAAATATTCTTAACATCACTATATAAAATGTGATGTGTATCTAAGGTAAAATTGAAGGAAATCCATTTAGTAGAAAATGGGTTCAAATTTCTCCAAGATTTCATACAATCTAATGATTTAAGGACTTTGATTCCATTTCAGACAAAAATGAAAAACACTTTTTAGTGGAGAATCATTGAGAAATAAATGATCACCATCTTTAAATGAATGATCTTTCTTCTGGATATCCATAAAAATTTTCGGCCTTCTCTGAACCATCCAAATATATTCCTAAATAAGATGCACCTTCTGATCCATTTATTCAAATAAATGTGGTTCCATCAACTTACATTATTCTACTTCATCACAAAAAATATAGTTTTTAACAACACTTTCTATATAATTCTTCAAATGGTTCAATCTGTATACTGAAATAAAAAATAATATTATAAGAAAACTCAACCAAATAAATATCTTAATCCAAACATCCCTAGTAATAAATTGAAAAATATTGAAGCATATATTCCATAGTCAAAATCATCTACTTATACTGAACATCGGTTTGATGATGAAAATCTAAACTGAAATTTAATTCTGTGACCAATGACTTATTAATACCATTAAAAAATTAAAATGTGAACTCAGTATCTTAGCCTGATGAAATGGATAGAGGAACTCCATGTAACCTGACTATTTACTTTAGATAAAGTCAATAAATCTAATCTCAATAAATAATGACTACAATAAGAAGTAAATTAGTATATTTAGTTAGTAGATCAATAGTAACCTAATTCACATTGTTTTCTTATGAATTCATTGGCAATCCCACTACAAAATCCATTGAAATATGTTTTCATTTCCACAATGTAACTGGAAAAGGTAGAAGAATTTACCTCAGTAATTTCCATTTTCATTAACTTTATAAAAAATCAAACACTTTTTGGTAAAGTAATCAATATCTATTTTCATTCCATACCACAAATAATTCACCCAATGGTGTATATACATTGTAATATTTCCTAGATTAATATAAAATAGAGAACTTTGAGATTCACTCATTGACTCTTTCATCAAAAGGGAATAAAAAGGAACATATGATCTTCTTCCAAATAATAATAAACATTCTTAATCAACTTTGAAATAAATAAACGAACCATTATCAATAGATTCTATAATTTACTATAATGATTGATCCTCCTTTGGAACTTGATTAATTATTTATAACAAAGTCAACTACACTAAAACCATAAAAAATAGGATTTCCCTACATCCATAACTTCTAGGATTCAATTTATCAAAATAATTCACTAAAGGTTCATGTTTCAAATGTGACATGGTTAATGTATATATTTTTTTAACTCGATGCATTAGTCACATTGTTTGATTTTCTATTATGGTAATAAATCATGAAATAATAATCCTTGATCAGTTCCATCCATATTCATTGTATCATGTTTAATTATTTCAGAGGGAATATATACTTTTAGATTTTTTCATCTGTAATTATTTCAAAATTTATTCCACCCAAATGATTCCTCCAAAGTTTTATAGATAAAAAAATATATTCTATTTCAAGAACATGTGTTGGGTAATTTAACTCCATATATTTCAACTAAAATGAATAATTAGATTATACTTGGTCATTATTCATAGGAATCAACCATGTACTATCAATGAAACGTCATTTTGAATTAAAAATATCCATTTATGGAAGGAAAGGAAAAAATATATCATTAACCAGTGTAATTTTTCGTTATGGAAAACTATCATCTCAGTATTTTATCAAGAATAATTTAACTCATTTTTTAAACTTATCTAGTGGTATAGAAAACCAAGAAATGAATTCAACAAACTATATGATGTAACTCAGTAATCCAAAAAAATGTTGATATATATTATAATTATGAGTATTGTCCATTCTTAAATGACATTTTTAGTATATTCAATAGTTATTAAATTATTAGAAACAATATGTCCATGAGAAAAAAATTTATCAAAAAAACTTCACATGTAATAAATTTCACATAATATTTTTTTCATTTAAGATTTGAAAAACAAACCTTAGGTTTCATGAATGTTCCTACTAAATTTTAAAATCTAATATAATTTATGCAATAAACATAATAATTGTTTTTCCAAGAACTCATGAAAAACACTTTTCATAAGGTTCGTAAATAATGTAGGTGAATTGAACAAGCCAAAAAGAATAAATACAAACCCATGTCTCCTATACCTATTTAAAATGTAGTTTTAGTAATATCATCATCCTTAACCTTTATGTGATGGTACTCAAACCATATGTCATCCTTCTAAAAATACTATACTACCTAGATTTGATCAAACTAATGATTAATATGAGTCCAAGGATATTTGTTCTTAACTGTGATGTTATTCATCGATTTACAATAAATTAAAAGTCCCACTGAACCATATTTTTTTAAAAACATAACTGGATCACCCCATGGTGAAGTGTTATGACGATTTAAACCTTCAAATAACAAATCCTATAATTTTTTTTAGTTATAAATGTTACAATTTACTTATTTGGTAAGCGTGTCTATAAATATGATTGCTATCATGAATTAATTCAACAGTAAATTCAACCTTCTGATCATGAATAAAATGTGGAAAATCATCAGGAAATACATATATGAATTCATTTAATACTAACACATCCCAAATTTGGATAGTTTTTTATTTAAAAAAATATAAACTATGTCGCGTTTACTATTATATCTAATCAGTTTCTCAGCTTCTTGGTTCATTATCAATGGCATGAATTCATGGAATAAAAATTTCATAGATCAAAAATATATCTTAGCATGACAATCAAAAATCCAATTTATGCACAACATGATATTAAAATATACAATGGATAGTTCAAAAAAATTTCAGGAAATACCACCACACTGATAATTCATGGAAGATTCCTATATATCATGGGGTTTTTAATACATCCATAGATATTTATTACAAATAATTAAAACTTGTTTTTATGAGGTGATATTCATAATTTAAATGAAAATTTCTCTGAAACGAAAGAATAATATGATCCATAGTCAAATAGGGTATTCACATGATTTAAAAACACAAGTAACATACTTTTCATCACCACATTATATATCCTAGAATCAACCAAAGTAGTACAAAAATATTTTTACACACCATTTTTCATTCAGTATTAATGATTTCTATCCAATGTTAAAAACTTTGGTTATATTTTATATTAATAAAAAAACTCAATGCAACTAATACTCCTCAAAATTGGGAGTCTATTAGTTAACCCATTATTTGATTCTTCAAGATTAATTTACATGCAATCATGGGCCAAATGGAAAATCCTTCCACCTCGATAACATTTACCTAAATTCACACAACATTTTCAAAGAAGAATTTTACCACACCTACCAAAAAAGATGAATTTATTTTTCTTACATCTGTATTTTTATTTTGTGATCCTCATCACCTACGATCCTAGCCACTTATTTCATTCATTATCATGAGTCACATATGTGTTCGAAAACTATATTTAAACTTTTTTTCACAATAAAAAACATTCTCATAGTTGTTAAATTATCTTGTGTCCAAAGATCATTATAGACTTGGATTTAATGTCATGAAAAAAATGGGTATGTACCCAGCCAGTCGTTCAAAATTTATATTTAAAAATAGACATATAATCTTCATCTTTTTGCCTCTATTCTAGAAATTAAATTTTCATTTGGAGTTGAAAAACCATATGTTTATATTTATCAACAATAATATCCTAAAAAGTTTATCATTCCATAGAATGAAGATCATATTTCTCTCCGGTATTCATAACCAATGACCACCATTGATCCGATTGACCTTTAAAATGATAAATGGAAAGAGTTACCTTTTGTCATTATGAACATCCAATGACTTCAAATATCTTATCCATTGCATTGATACATCCTTAAAACACTATATGGTGAAATTATCCACTAAATTAAGGGGGATATTTCCACTTGAAATGATCCACTATAGGCATGTTCATTACTGGTAGATCAGGTTCTTCTCTTGAATGGATTACACTTCTATTTATATCTTATTTAAACTAATCCATAACTGAAATAAACTATTTTGTTCTAATTCCAACCATCTATAGATGCTAATTTCGGATGATATTTTCTTCTTTTTCCCTCCCCACTATAGCTTCCTTGTTTCCTCTCAAGAAAACCATTCTAATCATACATTGTTTAGATAATGAAAGATTGTAATATTAAAATTATATATCATTTCCAAATAACCATAAAGTAAAATTCTTCAACCAAATTATAATAAAATTATCCTAAACATTAAATTTATCTAAACTTTACTTCAACACAAACAATAATAATTTGTCCTTAAAAATTACATAATCTTGATAATCAAGTTAATAATTAATTCTCCTATATTTGAGGATCCCTTTATATTTAGGTTTTCATATAATTAGGCCATAACTCATATGTAAAATAAATATATAAGATAATGTGGACACTATTGATCAATGTACATTTTTTCCAAAATATAAAACTTTTAAACAATAAATTATTTTATTTTAGAAATAAAAATTATTATTTTCAAATTGGCCCCATCCATTCACTTAACCATCCATATATCCAATAAAAAACATTTAAAAACAAATTATGAGTACCAAAATTTTAGTGTTGTATATAAAAGTGAATAAATTCGGTATTCGAGTAAAAACATAAAAACCAATGCAATTGTTTTCTTAAAAATGTATTTTTTTACCAAAAATGGAATTATTATTCTTTAAAAAATTTCATTCATAATAAATTTTGAAAACAAATGAATTCCATGAAAACTAATTTGAATGTATATAAAATTAAAATAGGTGCCTTGTGATATCATCTCATATAATCCTTAAAGAACCATTTAATATTTGAATAATCATCCGACCAACATCTAATATAATTTTCCAAAAAACATTATCATTTCCTAATGCATTGGAGATCTATCTATACGGCCCCATTATAAATGCTATAATGGTCTCACCTGAACCTATCTAAGAACACCCATAATATGAAATTTCCATGAAACATATAATCAGTAAACCAGTTAATGCTTGAAACATTTCATTATGACACCATTGAAAAACACTTTTGAACCCATATGGAAAACATTTATGGATATTAAAATACTTTTTTATTTTAAAAACTCATTTTCAATACTAAAATGAATAAAAAATTGGATAATGGTATTTAATTTCTGAAATCATTAAATCCTTCAAAAGATGATGGAAATAAAATTATTGAGATGGTTGTCTAAAAAGTCATTTTCATTATATATGTTAAAAATGGAACATTCATTTGGCCGTTTCTCAAAACATTATTTATAAAAACCATAAAAATATTTATCTAGAAACCAAATGAAATAAAATTAAATAAAGACACAAATTTTACTTTATAAATCTTTTATTTATATATGAAAACATTCACAAATTAATTTTACAGTTGTGTGTAAGGATAGGAAATCGTTGTATGTCTAACATTAAAAGATAATTCTCTTAAATAATGTCATTTTCAGCTATAACAACATTTGAATTTTAACAAACATTACAAGATAAAATAATGAAATATTTATATTCCATGAGAATATATAAAATCATGATATTACCTATAAAATGATATATATATATATATATACCTCATAAGATAAAATAGGTTCATAACATAAAAATATGCCTCAATGAAATGAAATTGGGATGAAATACCTTACCTTGAGTCTGACTCCGGGCATACATTATCTATCATTTAGAATTATATACTCATATTAATTATTTACTTATATATGAAGCATTTTAGAGTTTATTATTCAATTTATTTCACCCATTTCCCATGTTATATATCATTACTTAATCAATTAGGCTTAATTCTGATGTTTTGGTGATATTTGTCTTCTTTGTCAAAAATGACATTGGTAGATTTATTATGGTAAAATATTTCATTATTTTAACATATCAATAATAATAATCATTAAATAATTTTCATTTTTATACATAAATTATAATTTTAATTCCAATCACTAAAAATGGTTATAAAAAATGAACCATGTTACAATCATGGAGACGGTAGTTGTACATATGAAAGCGTTACCATTCCCCTCTTCAATGGTCATTATAGAAGGGAGGTAAGTAATATTTTATCTTTAGAGAATAATAATAATTTCAAATATACTATATTATTTTTATAAAAATACTTATATATACCATCCATGTGGTGCGGTGCAGAAAATAGGGTCGCATTGTTTCATGATGAAGTAATTCCACACATACACGAATGAAATTATCATTTCTCAGTGAGTGAAAATGTAAAAAATAAAATTATATGTTATATTTTATAAAAGGTAAATATGTCATTAATATAATAATAATTATATTTATATAAAAAAATATTCATTAAATGTATTCTTAATACCATCCATGTTAATAATTTAAATAAATGAATCACATAACTTCATATGGTGGTAGTCCTCTGTACACGCAAGTGACATTATTATTTACCAATCATAATGGAAAGTAAAAAATTGTATTTATTATAAAATTAACATAGAGCTATAATTAGATTATTAATATCATATATATATATATATAATTTATATCTATAATCATACCCAATAGAGAGATTTGTTTATGGAAATTATGTCACATTATTTCATGTGGCAGTAGTTCACCACACAAACAAAAGACATAATCATTACCCATTTAAAGGTAGAGTGTATAGATATAGTTTAAACCATTAACATAATTTACTCTTAGTATATAATAGATTCCAGTTTTAATATATAAGAATAAATTAATAATATCTAAAGGAAGTGTAAGATAAAATAATATAAAAACACAATTTTAAGAATTATAACAATTCTTGGACAACCTCTTTGTTATTGTATATAAATTATTCCTAGAAATGATTTCTAAAAACACGAAGAATTATTTAATAATGGAATGAAAGTTTTTATGTGCATTTATTAGGTATTTTCTAGACAAAAATAGTTTCAAGGTTTGAATAAGAGAGGATATCAGGCGACCATTTACAAGTGATGTGAGTGGCACACTTAAATTTTTTGAAAATATAAATTTTTACACTTATTTTTCACTTCCCTTATGGTGAAAAATGAAATATTCTATATAATTATAATTTATAAAGTCAAAATATGGTCATATAATATATTTTATCCTTGTTTTAATTTCATTTTAACACTTATCTTTTTTAATATTACCCATAAAAAACTCATTTTTACCTTAACAAAGGTAAATAATTTTTACTATATTCACTATTTATTATGGTATAAATATAAGTTGACATTATTTTAAAATATAAATTATTCTAATTTGAAATATGAAATATATTATACAAAATGGAAATCATATAAGTGATATAATTTAATTTAAATAAAAAAACTGCATGTGTAACGAAAAATTGTTTTTTCAATAGGTGTGTTTTTTAAGAGAAATATAATTTTTCATAAACTCTATGATTAATAATAATAATTTGATGAATTATTATATAGATATTTATTAATATCTAGTCTATAAATATCATTAAAAACATTTCTTAATATATTTTATTTTAATTAATTGAAAATGAAGAACATTATGAACTTTAAAATAGTTTTCTAGAAAAAAGAAATTCATAAACAAAAAACAAACGTATGATATAATAAAATATAAAATTGATTCACAAGTAATTAAGTGGATTAAATATAATTTTTTTACACATATGTTATATAAAATAAAATTCAAATGAAATCAGGATGGTGAAATCACTTAATTTATTGAAAAGATATGGTCTTCTTACAAAAATAGGAATTTTCACTATTCACTGAAAAAAAACATATTTCCTAAAAAATCCTTAAATTTCACTAAAAGTTAATTTTTATGTTTTAAATTAAAAATTGAAATTAATTTTTTATAATTAAAATTATGAAATTTTGGAATTAAACATTTTAATATTAACCTATAAGAAATGTGTTTTCTTAAACCAATTTCCTTTTTTTAAAATAATTATATAAGAATTTAATGATGAAAAAAATCATAAAAGTGGATTATTGTATCATTAACTAAGTTTTTAATGGAATTATATGGTGTAACATTTTATAGAGGATTTATTATAAAGACTTATAATATAGAGCTTCCCAAATTCTTATACATTGGATATAGTTATTAAGGATCTTTATAAAAAAATTATATCATTAAATGTGACAAAAATAGTGAAATTTTATAAATAATGGAATGGAATGATAAAAAACACTAATAAAAATGATAAAAATATAAGGATACAATGAGGGAGAAAATAGTGTAGTATGAGATCACCCCCTTTTATAATCTCAACACCATCTATTTTGATGGATCCTATTCTAGAATAATTTAGATAGTTGGTTATAACTGAGTTTCAGGGAGAACATCAAGGATGTTATCTATCTCAAATGTTCTATAATATTTGAGAAGAATTCTAGATAAGTTAATTTGTTAAAAAAAATCATATTTTGAATTTTGAAAATCCCATGTTATATCCATGAATTTCAGAAATACTATAACTATTTATATGAGATTTAGTATAATATGAAAAAAATATTTGTGTGAAAAAATTAGTGGAGGTGATGATGATTTTTTTCATTATTTTCCAGTTAAATAATCACTTGGCTAAATATGATTATAATTGTACCGAGTTTCATTGGATGAATAAAATCCAATGTGTTAGTTGCCAATTGAGATTCTACTTGGTTAAAGATGATATTATCATATGGAATACCTACTGATAGAGATATAATGGGTAGGGACCTATATAAAGAATGAGCATCCGACTAAGGTATATCAGATAAAAGAGAATTAGACAAATATTCACCATATAGAGTTAATCAAAAAATCACTATAAACTAAGGAATACTTGATGCAATGCATTAGATAGAGTACACCAGACATAGGAGAACCAAATTGAGCATATTGGACCAAGAACACAAAAAATATCATACCAAAAATAATTTTCTAAGGATTATTTTTGTAAAAAGTTCTTATAAATTGATATTGATAGTTTATCTATGACTCTAATGAACAGTATGATATTTTGAAACAAAAAAACTCTTAATATTGTTATTTGAGATCTTAATAAAGATATTACATAGGAAAAGTAAATCCAACTTTCTTTTATAGATAGTGCATCTAAAGAAGAAGAACATTTAATAGTGGATCATAAAAGAAGAATGAACATTATATTGATGGGGTTTAAAATTGGTTACTGAAAGGTCCTGTGGCGGGGGGGGGGGGGGTGGGTATAATTGTTCATGAAGAAAGAAAATATATATAGTAAATTAGGGTTATATAACTAACTATGCATTAATATTTTATTTTAGGGGTGTAGTACAAGTGAAATCTAGAGTAATAATTATAGGGTTGTGGAACCATTTTTTGCATGTGTCTTTGTAATACTGAATGAAACTAGAAAATGGATCTATATTGGTTTCGATAAGTAATACAGAAAGGATTAATTCTTTACACCAAACCTTGTAAATATAATTTATAGATGACTCTCTATATTTACATAATAATATGTTAGGTTGAGATATATAATATATTGAATTATAACTCTATGAAATTTTAGATGTTGAATTTTAATACGAGAATTCATGAAAGAACATGATCAAAGATTCAACAAACTCATCTCTTAGTGATATCAAACTCATCTAGGAATTTGATTGATATTAAAGAAGTGGTTCCCTCTAAATGATCCAATAATCTATGGGTGATAGATAATTTAAATTCAATAAATTAAGGGGTTTCTTATATTCAATTATGGGAACTATTATATTTGGAAAACTATAATGCTACCCAATATTTTACATCTTTTCTTATAAGTCATAGATACTATAATTATGGGATTTACTCCCTCAAATGAGGTTTTTATGATAGTTGATGATAATATAATTTTGTGTTTAATGGTAAAAATCATAATTCTATTTGGATGGATCTCTGAGAGATTTTGTTCACAAACAATATGGGGATTTACGGCTGAAAAATTGATTTCGGATACATTGGGATGAATATATGAAGAAAATTATATATTCAAGGAGTAAAATTTATAAATATAGAGGAAAAAGTGTGATCATATTAATAAATATGATGATGAATGTGTTGATGAATACCAATAAATTGTCTATGATTTTTTCAGTAATATTAGTTGTTCTTGTGAGAAGCGATAAGATTATAATATTATTATAAACCGATGAGAAACAGTCCAGATTAAATTTATTCTAGGGTTTCAGTTGAATATGGATGAGAATATTTATCTCTGGATGAACATCTAATTATTCTTATGTTAGATGATATGAAAAAAGAAATAGTATTTATGATTACGAATAATAAATATTTATATTTAAAAGAATTATTAATATATACTCTCATAGATAAATAATTATAAGAAGATTCAAGTTATTTGCATATTGTGTAATTAGTATTGGAATTTAACATAATCATCACACTTATTTCAAAAATAAAATAAAATGGTGAATTAGAAAGTAAAAGTTAAACAATCTATTATAGACTATAGTATCAATGATTATATTCATTTTATAGTAATATATACTATTAATATGATTTATTATTACAATAATGGGGAATAAGAAATGAAATAATGGAAATAAAATGGAATGAAACATGTGAAAATAGATTCTTAGTAAGTCGAAAATAATTATTTAGTAGAAGATAAAAGGATTATTTTCCATCCTAAAACAAATATGATTATCGTGAAAACTTATTGGCTCATTCTAGATAATAAAGAACATTATTATGTAATGATGATGTTTGATAATATATAATTTAGGTTTACAGTATTCTAAAATAAAATTTGGAAAAATATCTTAAAAAGTATACAAATTAATAGCCAAAATAAAAAGATAAAGAAATAATTTTAAAAGGTAAATTTTGAGAAATGTGATTGTATAAAAGTGTTTCAATAATCTTTAATGTGATTATAGATAATAAAATGAATGTGGATGAGATTGAAAGGAAAATGAAAGCTTTTTTAGAAACATTAGTTTGGAAGTACCACTATAATAGGGATGAAAATACACTTGTTAAGTAAAATAAGAAGAACAAGACGAAGTTGGATAAATTCTAGAAGATGTGAAATTATATTAAGGATATATTTGCTAAGAAATTTGAATATAGTTATGAAAAAATAAATTTTTCTTAAAAAATAAATAGATTTAATAAATTTTAGTGAATAAATCCCCACATATGTTTAGGTAAAAGGTTAATCTTCTTAGGCTAGTGAAAAGAGGGGTCTAGTGAAGAATATTTTTCTCTCTCCGAACAATATCAACGCAAATATGATTTTATTATCAGATTTGGTAGAAAAGATGATATTGAATCATCATGTACTTTTAATATTAGTGGGAAATCATCTTCTACTAATAAATAGTGGTGTACTATGATTTACCCTAGAATATAGGTTCTCAAACTTTATAAAGAGATAAAAAGAGAAAATGTCATAGTAGTAATTCTATCAACTGGAAAGATCTATATTTATAGGTCACTACTAGTGTTTTATAGTATTTAAGAACAAAGCCTGTTGATGCTGGTATAATATGTTTGTACTAGAATAATGGCATGATCTAAGGTGGATATATGACAAATATATATGATGAAAATATTCAATCAAGTGGTATGAGGATGAAAATAATGTCCTCTAGATTAATATTGTTTATTGTCAAACTACATCTTCTGTGATGATTTAATAAGGTGTGTTAGAAAATGAGTTTATGAATGTAGTTTATAAAAATAAAATTTTCTTAGTTATTTGAAAAATAAATATCCATGTCATTAAAGATGGTCGAATCACAAAATTCTACTGAATAGAAAGAGAATAAATTGGATTCTGAAGATGATAAAAATCTACTATCAAGTTTTAAATCGATTATATCTAATTATTCAAATAAAATGAAATAAGTTTAAGAATGATTAGCCCGACACAAAATATTTAATATTTATCTTTCTAGAACAATAATAAAGAATAAATAGGTTATTAAGAGATCAATGAAAAAAAATATGTAATGAAACATGAACATAAGATTATAGAACCATAAAAATATTTTATAGATGATAAGAAATCATTTACCAAATTTATAAAGGATTGTCATAAGGAAGAAAGGACATCCAATCAGAAAACTAATTAGAATAGGATGAATATGAGACAAATAATATATTCTCATCATGGTCATTATATTGAAGTAAGAACGAGGTTCCTTTTTATTCCCATCAAATATGTTTGATCTATCATAAAAGGGATTAAAGGAGAAGAATTAGACAAGATGATTAAGTGATATAGTATTTTTATTGAAAGAGGTGGTTTTGGTCATGAAATTTTATAATTACTATGATGAATATTTTATTTTTACCATTGAGTGGGATAAAATCTAAAGTTGAAAAATGAGTATCATACTTTTCTTAAAAAGGTAAGTGATGGTGTTAAGGATGCTATGATATATAGGGGATTTTTGTTTATACACTGAAACTATTTTCCAATTTCTATTCATATGGGTGTAGGTTTTATCTAAAGTAACATATTAAAATTAACTTATTTATAAATATATTGGCAAAATCATGAAGACATTACTACATAAAATATGTGTTATAGGCAACATTGATCAACTTCATTATATAGAAATATTTCTATACCTGGTTAAACAACATATAATTAGAGAGGTTTAGTTAAAGGATCATTGAAAATAAACTCATGTGACACTAATGTTATCAAGATTCTATTATAAAATAAGATGAGTTATGAGGATCCCTTTGTTAAAATTTTTATTTTATCATAAATAATGGGGGAGAAGAACATATTTGAAGGAAAAAAATGAAAACATAAAATGGGGACTGATGTATTAAGAAAAAATATTGACTTTTATGATGTTTGAGTTTGTTTGGGTTTATGGAAAAAATATATTTTTAATCAAATTTGTGTTGGATGAATTTTTTATCAAAATTTCAATATGTTTTTTTAGAATAAGTTGTATGGATATGTTTGAGATTTGTTTTGTTTCTATGATTATAGTAACATTATAAATTCTTATTATTATATTTTGATATCCAAAGTATAAATATTCCAGATTTTTTTCACGGTTGTAACCAAGTATCTATAATTTTTGAAACTATATAATTTTATCCGATAAGCTCAACTGATGTTATCAAATGGATCATTAAAAATATTCATTTACAATGTTATATGAACAATTGTATAGATATTTAATCACAACATTCATATTTAGGTTTGACATATAGGTAATATAGATAAGATCCAATTTGTCAGAGGAACATTATGAAACTACATTGGATAGAATTATATATTTTTATCAAACAAAGATATATTCTGTTGAGTTACAAAGTTCATAGACTTTTTATTTGAGGCTCAATATTGTAAGGTGATGTAGTTACAATATGTACAAAGTTAAAATTAATGAGTTTCATATAACATCAAAGATATATAGATGGAATTTTTTTGGATGGTGAAAATCTTATCAATAATATAACACTGAGGAACCTACTACATTGGATGAGGTTCGATCAAGCAGATTCTTAAAAGATCCATCATATTGTGTATTTCAATGTTATAAGATAGATAAATTATAAGTCTCTTTAGATAAATAATGTATGTAAATAATACCTGATAGATTTGAGTTGTACACAAAAAAAGGGAGATAAAATGTTTTATTATGTGGATACTTTTATAATATCAACAAGATGATGGTTTTTTTAAATTACTGAACCCTTTCTTTTGGATTTTTTAATAATATTTTTTTTGTATTTTTAACAAAGGAAACTGAAAAATAAATAGATAATTTTATATTATAGGACTTTTATAATTCTTTTTTTGATGAATTAGACATATAATTTACCAATTACAATGTTGTAAAAAATCAATTTAATCAAATTTCATTGCATTTGCTTCCTATTTATATAAAATAAACTCTAACTAAGATTTTAATTATCCTAGTGAAAATAAATTTAATACATAGGTTGAGATCTAATTTTCCTATTAATGGGTTTTAAAAATAATTTTAAAATTATTTTCCATGAAAACTATATATTTTTCAGAAGACATTTATCAAATAAATTGTATGAAAAAAACAGTAATTAAAAAATGATTTTCCAAACATTGATTTTTTTTCAAAATATCATTAAATAGTGTATATTACTTTTAAAATCATATATATATTCAAAATAATAATTAATTTTTAACACATGTTTGGATTTATATAATTAAAAAATAATAATTTTTTTGGATTGTTAATGATACATAGTAGGCTATAAGAAAAACCATATGTCCACTTAACTATTTCAATTGTAATAAAACATCCACTTAAGGTTAAAGGTTTACACCCCATGACAGAACACATGATTCGATATTCAAGTGTCAATTTTATGGAACATTTTAATGGTACTTCCATTCTTACTCATTACCCAAAAACCCTTTCAAAGCCAAAAATAAAATTATTCTCATATAAGAAAATGATCTAAAAATTTTCATGACATGGAATAATAATATTGTTGTGAATTTTTAAAAATAACAAGGAAAAATTCATATTTATAAATAATTTATCATATATATATATGATATAAATATAACTAATCAAAAAATTAAATGAATTATTAAATTAATGAGCATGGAATGTCAGAAATAGCTTCGATGATGGCTATATCTAATATTATTAATGAAATTCATGGATATATAAAAATAATTAACACAACAAATGATAAATGTTTATCATTTACAACTCATTCTAAATGGATGGTACATAGAAAATGATAACATATTTAGAATACATAAAATAATACCCTATCTCATAAAAATTATTTATATAAGAAACAATTTACTGATAATAGTAACAAAAAAATGTTTTCTTATTATATTAAATAACTTATTTAAGATCATAATGTAATTTTTTTAACATTTATTCAATACATAATATATATATATAGTTCTATGAAAATAAATAAATATCTGATTATATTCCAAATAATTTTCTTTATAGGGTTATGTTTTAAAAGAATGATTGAAAACAAAATATAAACATTTTTTTCTAAAACATATAATTATTGGAAATTATGAAGTATTAACATTATTATATTAAATAATTTGAAATTATATATATAAATGTATAAATTTATAAATCATAAATATTCATTAAATAAAATAGATGGATCAAAGGAATACTGTCTTCTGGATATCGAGAAAAAAATAGAATGTGTTCAGGGAGGTTGAGTTGAGTCCTTTGGGAGTGAACAAATGAGGGGTTTTTAGAGGAATTTAATTATATATAATTTCTTCTATTAACCATTTTGATTGATAAATTTTTAGTGTGAAAAGAATCTGAGGTTTTTTATTTCTATGAAAAAACAGTGGATTAAATAATTCAATATTAGATATAATATATATTATTATCATTTTTTATTGTTGTTTCAATCATGGAAAACAATATGGTTAGAAATTTTGAAAATGCAAAATGAGTAATAGTGTCCATTAAGCTGTTTTGAACTCAATTATTTGGATTATATAAAAATTTAAGAAATTTATATCTATATATATGTGTGTTTTATCATATTCTGAGGGAAGAAGCAAATAAAAAGATAAAAATTGAATCATAGGTTCTTATTACTTTACTCATTATATTTTAGAATACTTTACATCGGTTAAGTCAAGGGTTGAAGTGGAAAAAAATTATTATGAATAAAAAAAACATCATGGTTGGAGGGATATTGTTTTGAGGAATAAGGGATGAGGTGCATCAAAATATGTTGTCTGAGAAATGGGTGAATGACTGAGATGATCTCGATCTCAAATTAATGGATCAGATAACATCCCATAGTGAAAGAAATATTCCACATCAAAACAAGGACAATTCAGTCACCCCTTTATAATACAATGTGTGGTTCTTAAATCCTAAAAACACATGCACACACCTAATAAATCTTTGTAGATAGTCTCATGTGGGCTATTGGACCACACTATGCACCCATTGAGTGGGCCCCACACAAGGGTCCACACCTAACCCTACTGGGCACTATGCTTATAGCTACTAGTTTACATGATGTTCTACACTGGATAACCCTACTCACTAAAGGATTTGTGGGTCCTACCTATGTAGTGGTTGCATTGGATTCTTTTTGTTGTGGGTAAGTACTAAATATTTTTGTTATGTAAAAAAATTATATAAAATGTAAAATAAAATTTAACCATTGTTTTACTCATTATTACGTATTTTTAATCATTCTTCATTCAGTTAATTATACCTTTCATATTAAATTTCTTAATATTTATTTTAATCTATCTTTTAAATTTATAACATTTTATCCTTCCCAATGTTCTATTATAAAATTTATTTAAATATTTTTATAAAAATATGCCCTTGACATTGTTTTCTTGATCTAACGGTATTCAAAAAACATAAAAATTCCATGAAATTTTTTTCTTGATCCACAATGGTGCCCTACTTACCTATTGTTCTCAATATTTTTTCTATTCCGATAACTACAAATTTTTTATTTATGAACTATTCAGAGGTAGTTGGATACACATTTGGAATTATTGTGTTGATATAAGGTTCTCCGGTCATGTTATGAGAACATATAGTGGGCTTACTGAATTAGTTGAGGTTTCCTGTTTTTTTTTTAAATTTAGTTAAGTTTTTGGTTTATTAATAAAATAATTTCTTGCTTTATTTTTATATTTTTAATTCTTCAATATTAATAGAATTTACTAAAAATAAAAAATACATCATAGATCTGGGATTTTACATTATTTCCCCTTAATTGAATTATTCCATCAAAATCATTCTGTAGACATATCCCACTTCTTCTTCATTCATATATGGTGTCATACACAAAAAAATTATTACTATCATTAATTATTTAAAATTAAATTCTAAAAAATAATTCAAACTTTCACCATAACCTCTAATGTTGGAAATTCCACTGAAAATGAAGTTTTATTCCAATTAATCCCACATTCATATTAGTTTCATGCTCTTTGACTTCCTTTTCCCATAAACAACTTTATAAATTTTGGTCAAACTCATGTAAACATCTATAAGATGTTGAGATAGTTGTAAAAGGGTTATAAATTTTTGAGAAATTTGAGTGGACTTTGTCCTATAAAACAAAATATTTGACTCATCATATAATATTTCAAAGTCTTTAAGTATTTTATATAAACTAAAACACAAAACCTAACAAATATTGGCTGAGCGAAGTTCTCCCACTTCTAAAGATTCTAGAAATTCCACTAAATACATAAACTATTAGATAGAGAAAATCATTTTAAAGGAACATAATGATATTTCCATTTTCATAAAAAATATGTATGGTTTGTATGCATAATGACATAATAGAAAAAACCTGATCCTTAAAATAATCAGAGTATATCATTTGTGTTAGATATCTTGTAAAGGAATTTACTGGATATTCAATGATTTACAATGTGTTCGAATATATATGAACATGATTTTAAAATTAAATTTTTATGTAATTCATTTGTAAGAGAAAAATATATTTTTTTCTCTTCTTCCTTCTATATAAAAATATTTTGGGAAACAATTAATGGAGGCATAGTTAAAATTATAATATGTTCCAATTTTCTATAATTAGCTTCATCATTACTCTGATACCCAATATAAATCCATCAACCTGTGATTCCAGATTCAGTATTAAAAATATTGTGTATCTTTTTTATATAAAGGTAAAAAATAATACAAAAATCATTTAACATTCTATGACATGTTCTGATCTATATTTTGGAGAATTAGACATATATATTACCAATTAACAATATTTTACAAAAAAAATTAAACAAATTTCTTTGCATGTGCTACCTTTTTATAAAAAATAAACACCAGTTTATATTCTACTAAACATGATAAAAATAAAATTAAAACATAGGATGGGCATTAATTTTCTATGTAAATGGTTTTAAAAATAATTTGGAAATGATTTTCCTTTAAAACAATAAATTTCTGAAAATAAATTTATCAAATAAATCGATTAATAAGACCACTACGTAAAAAAGGGTTTTCTAATCCTTGAAATATTTTTCCAAATATCCTTCAATAGTATATATAACAATTAAACCAATATTTATTTTTAAAATAATAATAATTTTTAAATACTTATTTGTATTTCTATATTTTTAGAATAATAACTTTTATGCATTATTATTGATACATATCAGGCCGTTAGAAAAACTATGAGGCCACTTAGTCATATCACATATCAAAAAAAATCCCCTTAATTACATGGGATTACTCCCCATACCATAACACATCATTCAGTACTCAAGTTTATATTTTAATAAAACTTATTATTGGTAATTACTTTGTCAGTCATTATCCAAATACATTTCAAAACCATACTAAAAATTATTTAGATTGTAAAAAATAATCATATAAATTTCATTACATGGAATTATATATTATTAATAATTTCTTAAAATAATAATGAGAAATACATATTTATAAATAATTCTTCAATTTTATATGATATAAATATAAATTCTTAATAAATTAAATGAATACTTTATTTATAGAGATTGTCGAAAATATCTTAGGTTATGTCCATATCAAATGTTATGAATGAAATTCAAGGATAAGTAAATAATCATCACATATAAATTGAAACATTATTACCATTTAAACCTTTTTATAAATGGATTTTTCACATAAAATGATAACCTATATCGAACACATGAGATGTTAACTTCTCTCATTGAAATTATTTATAAAATTAACTATTTTATGTTAATAGTAACAAAACAATGTATTTTTATTATTTTTAAATATCTTATATAAAGGCATGAAATGATTTTTTAAACATTTATTATTTACATAATATATATATATAGTTCTTTTAAAATAAAAAAAAATAGACGATTTGGTTTCGAATACATCACCTAAAAAGGATTTGATTTATAAAAACGTTTGAAAAAAATTGAAACTTTATTTTCTGAAATACAGAATTCATCCAAACAATGATGAATTAACACCCATATATTATAGAATTTGAAAGTATATAAATATATATATATATAATTTTAATTTTTAAATAAAAATTTTTTGTTACCTAAAATGGATGAATCAATGGTCGATTCGATTCTGGACACCATGAAAATGAAATATAATGAGTTTGGAAAGGATGATTCAGGTCCTTTGGGGGTGAAAATATGAGTGTTTTAATTAGAAATTTGATTGTATATAATTTATTTCCATTAACTATTTTGAGAGTGAAATTTTTAGTGTGAAAGTAATTTGGGTTGTTTTAATTCATGGAGAAACATTATGATTAACTTATTTGATATTTGATATAATATATATTATTATCATTTTACATTGTTTCTAAAATCATGGAAAACTATAGGGTACAAATTTTTTATAGGTCATGAAGAACTATAGTGTATATTAATCCCATATGAACTCAATTATTTTATTTTTATGGAATGATATGAAATATATATTTTTAGAAAAATGGATTATGTCGGAAGTTTAAGGGAAAGTATATAAAAATATAAACAACAATGAATCAAAGGGGATACTTAATTTACCTATGTTAGTTTGGAAGACATGACAATGTTTCAGTCAAGGGTTGATGTTGAAAACATTGGGGAAGAATAAAGATCACTCCTTGGGTAGAGGGTTTCTTGTTCAAGGATGCATGGATGAGGTATAATGAAGAATATGATCCTAGAAATGGGTGAAAGGATCAGATGAACCAAATCTCGAATGGGTGGCTCATATCACATCCCATTGTAAAAAACTAGTCCCACATTGAAATAGAAATAGTTCAGGCACACATTTATAATACAGGGTTCATTTTATAATCATTAAAACACAAGAACACACTTAATGGAGACTTACACAGGGGCTCGTGTGGGATATTGGACCACACAATGCCCTCATTGAGTTGTCACCACACAAGGCTCTCCACCTGTCCCACGATGGGAACTATGCTCAAGGATATTTTCTGGCACGATACTTTACACCTGACTAACCCCAATCACCAAAGGGTTGTTCATTTCCCTCCACTAGTATCCATTTATGGTGGATAAGTACTAATTTTTTTGTTATGTAAAATATTTATCAACATTTTTTTACTAATTTTTTTTAAGTTACATATACCATTCATATTACCATTAGAAATATTTATTGTAATCTATATTTTAAATTTATTAGATTTTCTACTTCCCAAACATATATTAGAAACATTATTTAAATTTTTTATAATTTATATCACTTTAAATGCTATATTATTATTTTTCAACTATCATTTTTAATATATTTTTATGTTTCCAAACTATTACTAAGACGAACTGTTATGTTTTTCTAACATAAAAAATAAATGTATTATAAATTATTATGTCTAATGGTATTCCAAAAACATTATAATTTCATTATGTTCTTATCATGCTTTATAATGGTGCTCTGTATCCATCTTATTCTAATTATTTTGGATATTCTGCATGATATCACTTTTTTATTTATTGCATATTCAAAGGAAGTGGGATAATCATTCAAAATTATTGTGTTCATAGGAGGTTCTCCACTAGTTTTTTATAAAATATATTGGTATTACTAAATTATCCACGGTTTTTAGTTTTTTAAATATTTAATGATGTTAGTGTTTTATTAGTAAAAATATTCCCTTTTGTTATTAATTTTATTATTCTTCTGTATTCCCAAAATATATCAAAAATATAAAAATACATCATAGATCTGGGTGGTAAATATTTTATGATCACTGAAGTACAAATACACAGACAAGTATTAAATAGAGTTATATGAATTTATCCCAGATATAGATGAAGTTAATTTCATCTTACAAATAAATTCAAATTCATTGAATAAGGATATTTTTATCCCATTAGATAAGGGATTCCTAAGAAAGGAACTAGATGAAGGTATTTTAGTGGGATATTAGATTCCAGTCCACCTTTCTGAGAAAGAAAAATGTGTACCACCAAACAGAGTATTTATTATGATGAGTCAATGGATAGAGCTACCAAAATTGTTATACAATGGAGATAGGTTTTTATAATATTTATAAAATAATATAATGTCCTTAAATCTAATATCATTTGGAAATTAATCAATTACCATTAATATTTCAATGGTATGAGGAATCATGATGAGTTTTTAAATAATGCGTTTGTAGGTTAATCCTGATGAATATTTATATCATGAATATTCCAAAAAGTTTTAGAATCATTATAATGAATTTAATTTGAGTGAAAAAAAATTTATTTTAATTATATAAGCTCATTTTTTCCATGAATTTTAGAGAAATTTCACCTATATAATGGTGTCTAAGTATAGTATAAAAAAACTATTTGTATACAAGAAAATTCATTTGTTTTGATGGGTTTTTTGTCATTTTCCAACAAAATAATATCCTAGATAAAGAAGAGGGAAATAAGAATGTGTTTCATCTGACAAAGTAGAAGTAAAGTGTTATTTTCTAACTAATTTCATTATTTTTTAGATAATGGAGTATCAAAATAAAAAATTATAGATAGATATTCAATGAATGGATCACTAGATGAAGAAGGATAATCATAATGAGGTGCATCTGATAAAGGATCACTGGACTGAGGTTCATGGAGTGCATCAGAAAGTGTATTACTAATCAAGATTTCCAGACACAATGCCTTCGATAGGGAACACATGGTTAAGGAGAACTAAATAGGTCATAATAAATATATAATATTTGATGTAGCATACTATATAGAACATTTTCTAAAGAATATTTCAAAACAATGATTTGGAAAATTGATGACGTGAGTTCATCCAGATCTTTCTAAGATTAAGAGGAATTTTGGAGACCAAAAAACTCAAAGGATTGTTATTTAAGATCGTAATGAATATTTCAAATATGTGAAGGTTATAAAACATTATTAATTATAAAGAACCTATGATAAATAATACCATTATATAATGAACCAATAATGTGGAAGGGGAATCTTATAACTACTGTGTACGTCTAGTTGTAGAAAAGTCTAGTGAGTGGGGAGTATAACTTGTTGAGGAGAAGAAGCATAGTTAGAAGTTATAACCAACTATGGTGAAATTTTTTTATTGGTATGTATAAATTGGATTGTCTAGAGTAATTATCAATATATTTTAGAACCATTTCTTTCATGTTCACTAGTAATTCGAAAATAATTTAGAAGAATATTACATGTTGGGGTGGATAACTATCCTGGAAAGGGGTGATCCATTGTACTAAACCATTAAACTATTATGTTTTAATATATCTTTATATTTACTAAATAATAATTTATTTTAGATATATTTTAGTGTATAGAAACTCTAACAAGTTTTATAGGATTAGTTCTATAATAATAATTAATAAAAGAATGTGATCACTTATTCACCCCCAACCCCTCTAAGTTATCTCACATTGATCTATGAAATTCAAAAATGTTATGAAAATTCATTTTAAACCATCAGTTAGAATGTAAAAAATGTTTAAAAATTATATAATTCAATCATTGGATAATAATAAATACCTTTTAATGAATATTTGGACATTGAAGAAAATGATTCTTGGTTGAATAGAAAAACATAGTTGGTTTTCCTTAAGAACAGTTTTTAGTCATTTAAGTTCTTATAGAGAGTAAAATGATAGTAAAACATTTGATTGAAATACTAAAACATATTAAAAGAAAATAAATTACATTTTTATAGATATATAAAAAAATTTCATCAAATAAAATTCATAACAATCAATCCGTGTAAAAATTGATATTGTAACATACAACCATTATCCTTTTGGAAACATTTGAATCATAACCCCCATGAAATAAATAACTACAAATGATACTTGAAATACCATGAATATAAATATATTCCTGATATAACATATCAATGTTGAATTATATATACAATATGAATGAAAAAAGTGGTGAATATGGCCTATGTCTCACAAAAACAATATGAGACCAGGAACTCTTAACTCAAGACTAAATTTCATCATAAGCAATCAAACATCATGTAAAATATATTAAAATTTATTACAATTTTATAATAAAATAATATTCATAATTATAATATCATAAATTGTTTACTTATAATATTTTATCACTCATTCAATATCAATGTTTCATTATCGTCAACATTTCGGGTGTTAACTACTTCATTTTTCATCTATATTTCAATTTTACAGTGATGTTCATTGCACTTTGAAGATGGTTTCATATTCTATAGAATCATAATAATTTCAATCATATCATATTTAAAAATTAAATAAATTTTTTTATTCATTCATATAAATCAATGATGAAAAATTAATCACACAACTTAATGAAGGTGGTAGTCCACACGTACATGCGAGAAAAGATATCATTCTCTAATGGATGTGTAACAAATCTTGGTTTAATATATTTATCCTGTATATATTTCTATGAAAATTTATATATACAGAGTTTTACTAAGAGTTTTTCTATTTTGGGTAATGTAGGACCCTAAAATTAATATATTAAATATATTAATATGTATTAAAGAATATGTACACATATTTTTAGAATAAATGGTTGAATCATTGATCAGAAACTTAATTAAAAAATTTGATACTGTAGTTGTTTGTGGAACATGGTTTAATCCTAAGAAAAACATATAGTTGTTTGGAAGAAATAAATTTAATAATGACATATTTTGGTGGGTGTGTTAAATGAAATTAAATTGTTAATGTATTTAATTTACATAAATGACCTAAAACCCAATCCCCTCTATATATATTCTTCATTATAGAATATCTATAGGGTTATCTGCATAACAATGGGAGACTTTACAGGTGGAATATGAGGATAACTATTTTGGCATTGATAACCTAGGGACATGGATCAATTACAATTATTGAGTAGAATCATGAGATAAATGATGAACGCACCGGAATCTTCTTCTTCACTGCTAGAAGATGCATTATTTGACCACAACTGATCCATTCATGAACTATGGTTCTTATTTTATAGACTCACCAATTTTATTTATTTCACACACATTGATTTTAATATCTTTATTATTATGCTGATTCTCTTTTCATTACATGAGCTTAGTTCTATTTGAGGTTCTTCATACAAACTATTTATATTTTTTGTGACTTTATATCACAAATATAGCAACCAAAATTTGTGAACACTCTTCTGGATCTCATTATATAGTAATTTTTTTCATTTCATTTATTAACTCCCCTCTACCAATTTTTTTATTCATTGTTGTAATCCATTCAATACACGATTAATCATTCTTTTGTGGGATTCAAGGAAGATCGAACCCCCAGATTCATGGATGATTTATAAATGACAAAAGGATTTGTTTTTCAGAATATATTGAGACATATTGAAAGATAAATGTTATGGGTATGTGGATAGGAATCCCAAATGATGGTGGGAGGCACATAAACTACCCCATGGGAGATCAGAGTTGTGACTTCCATACATTGATATCTGGGAATCAATGATGATAGGTTTTCACCATTATAATCATAGTATTCATGATGGTTAATGGGTGAGGGAAGAGATGGAATTTTTTAATCTAGAATTAATATGAAGACTAGAATCACTATCTATAAAAATACATGACTACACATCGTGTATCCTAAGGGAACACATATGATGTATTCTAGGTCTTAATGGATGTTAGGTATTTTTCAAGTTATGTGAGACACACCATGTGGCTGGGAATAAATTTCTTTTGAACCAACCCAAATATCCAAACTATGTACAAAGAGTACATTCCACGTTCCCAAGGAGGATATACCCATCATGTAACCCTATTTACATTCCATTTATGGGTATATGTCTTTCCCACAACATGTTCCATGGCCACATGATAATGACCCTAAGAGAGGTGAAACTCTATGTCCCTATAGGGACACACCATGTAAGGGTACATGTCTATTATATCCATCTTTTGAGAGAACACTCCCAATAACCTAGGTGATCATACAGCCAATTTAATCAGTTTATATGTTGTTTTGAACCACATTTATTGTCAATATGTGTCTAGCGAAGACACGCCATGGTGACCAAGAAAAGACACA
This sequence comes from Viscum album, assembly GCA_963277665.1. Lineage (NCBI taxonomy): Eukaryota > Viridiplantae > Streptophyta > Magnoliopsida > Santalales > Viscaceae > Viscum > Viscum album. The sequence continues at coordinate 469,087,293 of OY728142.1, read as the reverse complement.
CATAGTTTGACCATATGAACACATAATATAATTTTCCACAATGACATTTACCCTATGAATATCCTTCTTCAAAGATAAATTTTTTTCAGGAAATTACACTATCCAAAGTTTTCTTATGTTTAAGACTTGATTATTTCATTTATTTTAGAAATGGATATACAACAAGTGGCGTTATGAGCATGATAATTCTTTCAGTGATTCTTGAATGATAGAAGTGATCAGGTTTGTTTATCCAAGATATTTCAGTGTCAGTAGTCTCTAATAACACAAAGTTGTGGGTCCCCCTGAATCCTTACTTAATTGGAGTTCATACTTCATAATATTATATAGTTTATTTTTCCTCTATCTATGGAGTGGAACTCCCCCATCATAAAGGTCCAGTGGAAATCATGTCCTCCATTGGAGATAGTAATCCCATTGTTGTTGAGTATAATAGAGCGATCAAGGACATCCAATCTAATTCTTGTGAGGTAATATATCGTATTGGTCATTGGATATGGGACCTTTGGATAATCTTAAATACTCATAAATTTCATTTTTTAAAATAGATATTGATTCTTGTCTCCTTTTTATGATATGTTTTTTAGTATGAGCATATATTTTGTTGGGTTCATTTTCCCTCTTTTCTTATATTTTAATCTAAATATGTAATTTATATTGGTTCCCCCTTATTTTTTGAGATTTTATAAAGGTTAAGTATATAATAAACCCTACATGGTCTATGAAACATATGGTTTATCTTATGTATATAATAGGAAAATTAGTGTTCACATTGATGGACCTAGAATCTGAGGATCGTAGTGGTATGTGGAGGTGATGTTCGTGTTCAGTTGTCAGATTAAATTATTGTGAGTCAAACACCCTTTATTTTTTCCATTTATTCATTTGTTCTTATTTTGGTGAGTATTTTCTATTTGATCGTGTAATTTTACCAATTATGTGTTTTGAATTTCCATACAACACATTGATTTATTTTCAAGAGCTTTTTACATGAATTATTGTCACTCTATATATTATAGATTATTCATATATTCTTTGTACAATTATTTAGAGTTTTTTCTTTGTATGTGTATAAGTTCTTTAGCTCATGTTCTCCCATTTTAATTATTTTTAAATTGTGCTTTTCACCATCCCATGGACTTTTGGGGGTAGTCTTACGGTGTTACCCTCATATTATTATTATCCTAGGAGGGGTCCCAGTGGACTAGGTCATGATAGAGTGGTGTCCTATAATGTTTATCCGTCGGTTTTATTATTGAGTTAGATAGGCCATGAAGTTTCTTTTGGAGACTTAGCATAGGTATTTCAAATTTTCTTGAGTTTCAATCCCTATCTTGGGAACTCAGGGATATTGTAGTGGCCAGTGTATCCATACACTGAGACACTAACTACCTTCTTTTCAACTAAACATACTGAGGCATCAGTTACAATGATACCAGTTGTACATAAATCATATAAAACTTTAAATTTTTTACTTTCATATCCTTCCTTGGTCATCTCCACAACTATTCTCATATAACAGTGGTGCATCATGTTAATATTTAGGATTACTCTTTGATGAAATATATCAATAGCACTGATAAATAATCATAACATTGACCTGCTGAGAGATGATGAAATAATATATGGCCCCAATCATGAGGGGTTTTCCCTAGGAGATCATAGAGCAATGTTTCTACCCAGTGGGAAGTTCCTGGATCCATATATAGTGGAAAAAACATATGCACAACTATATATTAGTCAGTAAATAGATACATCTAGTTATGATAATGATGCACATAGTATTATCGTGTTATGAGAGTTACTATGATAGATTCCACATAGGTTTCATCGATATCCAGATGCTTAGATCATTGGTAATTGAATTGAGGTTTTAGTTTGAGTTTTACATATTTTTCAATCCTAGAGTGCACATATGATTGTTCTTGCAACCAGTCTTCTTCAAAGAGTGGTTGGGAACTATTGGGATCTGATCACAAAGACTCATAATGAGATAAAATTCTTGTGGATATATATCAACCATTATTATATGATAAGTATTAAACATCAATCACATGATTTATGTGGATCCATGATTTTTTAGCAACAACAAGGTTATATGTTAGTCTTTTAGTACACCTTCAGATTTACCAACCTCACATGATATTCTATCGATATGGTGTGAGATTGTCACTTTTTCACAAGATATTTATAGCATGGCCTTCATAGATACATTTGATATATCATGTTATAATTATGAATTCTTAAATATGTTATATTTCAAGAACATGTCTTATTTAGGGAGAATATTCAATAAGTGGTGCACTAAGTGGTTAGAACTACAAATCCACATCTCGAGGATGATTCATCTATAGTAGCTAACTGGGGTCATTTGTGAGGTTCTTGGTATATTAGGCATACTCATGCAGAGACAAAGACTCATGGATCAACATCGTAGGGTCCGTATAGAGGGTCCAGTTTTCCAAAAGAGGAGAAATGTTATTCTTGTGATGGGTGAGGTCACATGGATCACAATTTCCCTACTCAACATTCTACTAAGATTAGACTAGTAGCTGATTTTCAAACATGGTATAGGGAACATAATGACACATGATCACTTATTCTTGTTAAGAGTGACCCAAATAAAGATGGTGCTGAGAGATAATGTGGATATCTAGAGAGAGGAGTGGAAGTAGGGGATGATGCTAAAAACTATTCCTATCACCACTACCAGGTGGCCCACCCGAGGATCACAAGGATGGTGATCAAGGGGGATATTTTTAGCCGATATTAAGGGTTATTATTAGTTTTCTCATGAGATGATTTAAGTCACGATTTTAATCTTCTCTACATTAGCTCCAGGACTTATAGTCACATGAATGATTTATTCATTTAACATCTTATCCCATACTCATGTTCTTAGAGCTTCCCATTGAGTCATTATCCCACAATCTATTTCTTCATAATCATATATGGGAGATCCTAATATATCCCATATTTTACTAGTCGTATGTGTTAGCACTTATTAGAGAGAGTTTCTCATGGGATCTCTTGTTAATTGTGATGAAACCTTATGAAATAATTCTAGGTCTAGACATGTTTTCCACAATGTGATCACAAATAATATATAAATACATGAGATATATAGGTCTTCATACTAATGGGACATGATTTTTATTTTTTGGGAGATGATGATAAAGAAGGTCATATAAGAAGGATCTTGTAACCCACCAATAATTGGGGATTTTATCCCATGGTGAAGTTATATCCGCTAACATCTAGATTCTTGTAGTTGGGGATTATATTGACATTTTTCCAAAATATGTTTTTAAAATTCCTCTAATATGGGAGATTTATTTTTGAATTGGATTTCACCTTAAGACCACATAAATATCTTAAATAGGATATCAAATGGCCCCAACCGAGCACCAGGAGCTTAGTGTGCTGTTAGAAGACCTCCAACATGAATGTTTTATTAGACCAAGTGTGTCCCCAGTGGTGTCTCTAGATTCATTTGTGTGAAAGGATTATAGAATTTAGAGTCTTTATGCTGATTATCATTGCCTAAATTAGGTAAAAATAATGAATAATACGAATTTATTTGTATTTATAGCCCTTTTGACCAATTAAAAGTGGTGCTTTTGGTTTTCAATGATTAATCACTTATCCTAATAGAACCAACGGAGGGTTCTGAAATTTGATATTCCAGATATACACCATTCAAATGTCACTAAAAACAATATATGTTTTTGGTGATCCCTTTTTTGTGTAACAAATTCCCCTACTATCATCATGGAACTTATGAACTGTATCTTCTAGTTATACATGGACCAATTCATAATAACATATCCATATATGATACATATAAGGAGTGGTGAAAAATATGAGGATGGTCCTAGACATACATATGGAGTACCAATTAAGAATTAAGATCTTGAAGTTTTAGTTTTTGATCGTATAGGTTCACATTCTTCTAAATTTCATCTATCAACATGGTGTATCTTTTGATAACATGATGATTAAAGAATTAAGTTCTTTGGAACTAGCCAAGAGAATGTTGGATGTTCTATATTTCCCCAATTTGAAAAGTTTATTCCATAGGATAAGGAAATATTTTTTGAGTATTATTTCCCCTTTGTACTTTCCTGAGTGTCTGGACTGGGTAAAATTCCTCACCTGTTTTGAATTTTTGGAGTTTGGTGGGTAGACCAACTCTTTTCTGGTTTATCATAACTTAATTATAAAATATTCCTTGACCTAATATATATTTTTTGGATGGTATTAGAGTCTTGGTAAATTAATCAGGGGTTTGGTTGATTTTCACGTTTGTCAAAGGTTGAAAACCAACTTTTTATGTGCATAGAATGAGGTGCACAATTTGGAAAAATGGTGTAACCTCCAAGGAGAAATCGTGCACCATCCAAATGAACTGATCACGATTTTTTATACCATGAAGGAGGTGGTGCATGGACATGCAAGAACCTATGTCATTTTTAGGATATGGGTCTGCATGGCTTGTACATGGTTTGAGAAAAACATACCCAAGCCTCACACGTAGTGCCACTTACCCTGGGGATATGTACATTCCAAACATGGTTTGACCAAACCATGTGATATATTCATGTGATTTTTTCTTCTTAAGAAGTAGGAGCCATACAGTTTGACAAACTGTGTGAGCTAACCATGTGCGCTATCGGATGTGGGAAATTATGAGTATTACCCTCCTTCTATTATAACCATTTCTCATTATTCCTTTATTATTCATGCACAATAGAGGGATCTTACGTGATTATTTTTCTCTTGGGATTCGAGAAAATGATCTCATAGAGATTCTATTTTGATCACTGTCATGTCTAATGGAAATGTGTTGGTGTGTTCTTTAATGGAATTACATTATTTTTTTCATTTCACTCTCCACACTAAATTCTAAATCTAATAAAGTTATTTTACCATATATTTACGGTGTTCTTCGTAAATATTGATGTTTTCTAATTATCACTATGTTAGATTATAAAATCATTTGTGAGGTATTCTACAAACACGAGGTAGCTGTTGATCATCATTATTTGTGATTTTAAAAGTATTTTGGGGGTGTAGTTTTGAGTGTTCTATTGTGGTGACTGAGTTAGACGTTTTTAAATTAATTATTTTTTTTAATTAATGAATTAATCCTATTATAGATTCCTATGGGTGTTCTCCTAAATTTTTAAAAATGGGTGAGGCATGGTTAGATGATAGACCTTGAGCATATTAATTTGGGGTATTTTTTTATTTTAATTGAATTATTCAATTTAATAACATTGAATTATTATATGTATGTGAGTTTATTAGGATGATATACATGGGATCATGCATTCTATTTCTGATGATTGAAATGGAATTAACCATCTGGACTGAGGAAATGTGATTGTATTGTTGGTAATATCCTCATATATATATATGTGTGTGTGTGTGTGTGTGTGAGAGAGAGAGAGAGATAGATAGAGGGATGTTGATCACGTGTTGGGTGACTCGGTTATTGGTTGAGGTGTCAAGACCATCAGGTTACCAGCATGGCCCATGATATATGTGATAGTGTGGACATCAGATTGAGTGAAATGGTCAAAGGGGAATGAGGTATCAGTTGATGTGGTTTAGGTTATTATATGGTGATTGGTGCTCTCTTGATTTGGCTAATGTTCTGTTTGGAGTCACTTTCACACAGGATGACTCAGATGAGGAGGTGTTATTGACCACTCCTTTGGGTAGAGGCCTCTAATAGTGTGTCTTAGGGAAATGTATAGAGGTGATTTCTATATAAATCCATTTTTTGGGTATGAGAAATCATTTGATAGTGATGATACTATCAGTTGGGGGATGAGGCTCAATGAACTTGATGCTATTGAGCCATGAAATTCTTTAGGTGACTGGAATTTCCATTCCCCGTGACTTAAGCTATGAGCTAACATTGAAATTATTTTGACGATAGATATCATTGTTCCTTGAAAATTGGGACAAATGCTAAGATGGTTCCTTTTGATCTAAGGTTTGAGGACCAGGATTTTATTGTTTGGGTGTGCCTTCAGGGCATATGTTAGTTGGTTGATATCATGAGTTATCGGGTAACGTTTCGAGGTGGAACATGATGGTTCACCTAATATGACTAGTATCAGGGGATTCATTAGGCATAGTCTAGAGATCCTCCCTAATAGAATAATCTAGTGTTGACCAATTTATTTGATTGCTTCCTAGAGGTTTTTGTTCACTAAGGAAGCTTCTGTTTATTAATTTCTTGTTTTTTCCTTTATTTAATTTGATTATACGCCTTATAATAACAAAAATAATATAGTAAAATGATGGTGGTTTCCTACTGAGATTTCCTATCAACCCCTACATGGGAACATCCAGAAAGTTATAGATTTAATGCATTTTCAATTGCGTGACGGTTTGGGCACAATATATGGATCAATGTGATTATGTTGGAATGGGATGGAAGGAAAGGGAGCATTCATTATTTCCTTAGTTGGAGTTTACTTTTTTGTTTCCTTTTTGTATTATTATGCTATTATATATATATATATATACATACTGAGGTTGGTCATGGGTGACCCTCCAATTTATTGTCTTGTATGAACTGCATTGTATATATGTTATGTCTTACTATATACAAATGGAATGTTAACTTATTTAATTATTCTAATATTTTATTTAATTATTATTTTGTTATTGTATGGTATTTATTGTGCTTCTTCCATGGGTGGGTTAATAGTCTAGGTTATTATGGTCTTTTATTCTAGTGAATTTTAAATATTTGTTGACCATAATTATATCATCACTAGATGGTATAGTCTATCAACTATTATCCTTTTACACCCTCAATACTATATAGATACCTTTATTTTATGGGGAGGAACACCTATGTCCAGTGGAAAATTGTAACAATTGGGTCCCACTAACAGCACAAACACCCTGTCTTAACATGACTATCGGGTCCTGGCCCCCCAAGTACCACCTGTTCCCCAGACATGTGGTCCCAACCCAGGGCCCACCCATATGCCTTTATAGGTCATCTGACAAATTAAATTCCCCATAAGACAACACATTTCCTTTCTAGTGTGCTTTGACCTCACTCACACACGTCTTGGAAAACTTCCCAAAATGTCAACCATTCTTATCACTACTCCAGGTCAAGCACAGTTAACTATGGAGTTCTAATCCGGAAGGCTCCCAAAAATAAAGATTCACCTTTTTTACATGATTCATATCATATAGTCATTTAATTATTTATCATTTGGGGTTGTTACATTCACCCCCCTCCTTTAGAGCACAACGTCCTCATTGTGGGACCTACATCTCAACCTAGGTAGTGCACTGCACTTAAGGCTTGGTACCACCTCTGATACCAAAAGTAACAAGGGGAGTTCATGTATGATTTTTATTAGACACATAATATGTTTAAGTTATTTATATTTATTTTCCTATTAAAAATTATTGTGATTATCATTGGGGACCTCGATTGCGATAATAGGGTTTGGGTTTTCTAAAGTGCCAAAAATTGATGAAATTGAGTGTTTTTCTTTGTAACCTTTCTTTGTTGGAATTCTACACACCATCCCAGGAAACATGGACCCAAATAAATGAATTTGTGATATGTGATATATATATATCTGTGTGTGTGGGTGTGTATGTGTGGGCCAGACAAAAATAGGAGTGGGAAAGTATGATAACATAGAGTGATGTTGAACATTAGGTTGGAAAACATGGTCATCATATTGAGGTGACATGGTTCATTAGGGAGAGAATGAACCTAGGCATCTGTGATACATGGCTCTGGTATGGATGGGTATAGGGACAAGAGGTTATATTCCATGTGGCATGGTTGTGATGGGAGAGAGTAAGGGGCAGTGAGGTTGTGTTTCCTATTAATGCATTCCCAATCTATGTTATGTATATATGTATATCATATAAACTATCTAACCATGAATTTGTATTTGGTGGTTTTCCACATGGATGGATTGAGATGGAGCATCAGATAGGCAATGAAAGGTTTATGCTAGTGTAGGCTTATAATGAGACCCTTGAAGGTTGGGATGAGACCCTAGATGGTCAGGCAGTTCATGAGCGGTAGGTGCAGGCTCAAGAATAGGCTAAGGTTCAGGTGGGGAAGCCACCATATTTCAGTACATTTGGGTCATGGAATGATGATAATGTCAGAGTGAGTTGGTTATGTGTCATCTATGAGATTGAAAATGGAGCTTAATGAGCAGATCCATCTATAGAATATCAGACTTGAGAGTTCTGGTCATAGTTCCCACCACTATTTCAGGGTGAGGATAGACCACAGATGTATGTGAAATGGATTTAATTGATTCATATGATCTTTTAGTTTCTGGATACACTCCAAAAGAATAGGTTGAAATTCATAATTTACATGCTCAGTGGACTGAAAATGTGGTAGTGGGATGTGTAGGTATAGGTAGGCGTACATGAGGATTGGGCCTAGAAAAACTTTTAGGTCAGGTTCATCAAGAACTTATTTCTAGAGTCCCTGAGGATAAAGAGGGATTATGAGTTCATGATACTTTTTTAGGTTGATAGCTATCTCAAGGACATTTCAGTGACTTTTATTGAGTTTTCTAATTTCACACCAAGCATGTTGTGAGATGACACCATGAGGGTGAGGTGTTTCGAGTAAATTTTATGGAACACTATTCAAGTACATGTAAGAATGGTTTTATTATCCTCATTGGAAGAGATGGTTAATTAGGTTATCATTGATGAGGGAAACCATATGGCTATGTCATATTTGATCTAGGTGGTGGCCTTAGGTGATGTGAGTAGAGATAATTCAAATAACAGAATGCATGGATGAGTTCAGTTCCAGTTGATCTATCAGGTTAGGGACTTGTGAAAACGACCTCAAACTAGGTCTTTAATGTTTTTATTCTATTTTGGGTAGCTAGAACTTTTCAAAAATTAGTATGATAAGCCTCTAAAATAGTTTCATGCATATGGAAAGGTATGGCATCTCAAGAGGTTTTGTAGGAAGCCTTATCAGGAAACTGGTAGTTATGGACCGTGGAAGATTCATGGTATTGAGATTGGGCTATTGGAGTTACAATGGGCAGGTATCCATCATTCAGCTGCACTCATAGGTCATGGTAAATATAGAGGGACTCAACAGTGGGGTCAATGGGTAGTGGATGGTGAAAAACAAAATGGATGTTAGGCTTAGTGATGTTGAGTGTTAGGTCGGGTCCATTCAATAGATCTTCCAGGTGCTGAGCAGGATGGGGAGCTGATTATAGTAACAGGTACACCATGTTCATAGCCATGTTTTGTTTATTTCTATTTGGAATATACTTTATAGAGGAATTCCTATTTTTGGTGCATAAGGTAAACTAGATGTAACTATTTACTAACTGAACATAGTTTAGAAGGTTGGCATCATCTCAAATGCATTATATGTATATGAGGTGCGTGGAACTATAAAAAATGAGGTAATTTTTTGGATTTTTAACTTGTATGATAAGTGTAGGCATTGGGTCATCATGGAGATGAGAGTTACATTAGGTTTTTTGTCATCCGAGCATCATTTCGATGTGGGATATGATTGAGTTGAGAGGTAACAATACTAATATTTAGCATCTTATAGGATGTGGTCCCCCATAAGAGTCATGTGCGTCATGTAAATGAGGCAAGAATCTAAGGAGAAACAATAATTGATAGGTTTTAGGTATGACAAAGGATAACTTGATGAGGTGTAGAAGTAATGATGCATCATGGGAGGACTTCATGTCTTGGGATGGAGAGTGGACCACTGTTTTCTTGGATTTTTGGGTTGGGATGTGATAAGTGTAGGTAACAAATAAGGTGGGGCACCCCATTAGGTATTTATCAAGTATAATCTTGACCATGGTACTCTGAGTTAATTTAAAATATTTGGGTATGTCTGGTACCATCTCCAGATTTTTTCATAATACCTTAGGGATGATATATGTTAAAGTGGGGAGATTGTAACATCCTGTGTTTTTTTTGAGTTATTCGAATTCCTTTCATGTTTTGAATTCTTGGGGTTTTTGTGGGTTGAACAAGTCGTCTCTTGTTTATTGGAAGATACTTTTTAGTGTTTCCGTGAATAAAGATATTTTTTATGCTTTTTATACTCTTAGTAAATAACTCAGTGTTATATTTGGGTTTCTGGTTCATTAGAGAACAAAAACCCATGTTTTCAAGTTCACAGACTGAGGTTCATATTTTGGAAAAACTATGCGATATCCAAGGAGAAATAATGCACCTCCCAAATACAATAAACATAGTTTGGTAAATCGTGAAAGTGGGGGCACACTAACATGGAACAATATTAATAGTTTTAGTAGAGTGTTCTGCATGACTTATGCACAATTTTGGAAATCCATTTGTAAGATGCATTCTTAGTGGTATATAACCAATAGATACTCATGGAATAAACACGGTTTGGCCTAACCATATGAGCTAATCATGAGAGGTAGAGCTACAAAAAAAGGAGCCACACAGTTTCTGTGTAGTTTATAAAATCTTGTGATCTAACACTAAGACCAGTTAAAAGAGGGTAATTATTATTTTCCCCTACATCTATTAAAGTAATTTCTCCTTCTTCTTCCTCTATTTGTTTCAAAATATAGAGCTAACTTCATTATTTCATCCTCCCATTTCCTTTGAGACAATCCTCTCATCTAGAATTAATTTTTATTATCATTGGGTGCATTCGAACAATGCTGGTGAGTGATGTAATCCTCACTATTCAATTATTCTTTTCTATCTCTAAATGTAATGCTAAATCTATATGATTCATTTTATCCTAATTCCAGGCTGTTTGTGTAAAATGATGATTCATTCCCAATTTTTCTGAATTAGAGGATGTGATAGAACATATGGGCATCTAAAAACATGAGGTAGATGGTTTTCATATTTACATATGATTTCAAGTGTTTTTTAGTGGTGTATAATTGAGCTCAACATTTTATAAACCAAGTGATACATTTTTTAATTTGTGTTTTACATTAATTAATTAATTAATTAAACCTATTGGATATTCCTATGGTAATCCTCCTTAGTTTCTACAAATGGGTGAGGCTTGGTGAAAAGTCATATGTTTGGTAAACTAGGCCGAGTTGTAGTTTTATTTAAATTGTGGTTTTCAATTTAATTATATTGAATTTTTATATATATGTGAATTTCATGGGATGAGATCTATGGTATCCGGATGGGATCATAATGAGGATTAAGATAGTGTTTTCCATATGGATCATGTTTATATGATCGTCATCATCTTCATGGCCATATATATATATATGAGTGATTTTAATCATATGTTTGGTGACTTAGTCATCAGTTGAGGTGGAAAGGGTGTTAGGTTGCAGGAATGGACCAAGATATATGGTATGACATGGTTATCATATTGTGTGATAGTCTCGTAAGGGGATGAGGTGATGGTTAATGTGGATTATGTTATTACTTGGTGTTTACCACTTACCCATTTTGACCAATGCACCATTTGGAGTTGTGTGTACATATGATGAATTAGATGATGAACTGGTATAGACTAATCCTGAGGGTAAATGACTCAATTATATGTGGATTAGGGAAATATTTTGAGGTTCTTATCATAGAATTCCATGTGGATGGAGGGGATCCATAAGTTTAAAGTGTTGAGAATGTCAGTTGGGGGATGAGGATTAGCATACATGAGACCATTGGGTGAGGACATTCATGGGGTGATTTAAATCTCAAATCCCCATGACTTCAGCTGTGATTAGATAGTGATATTATTTAGAAGATTGAAATCATTGTGCCTGAAAGGTTAGGCTAAGGGGCGATGGGGATTATTTTGAGCTAATGCCCGAGGGACTAGGATCATATTGGTTGGGTAATGAATTTAGGACATAAGTTACGTGATGGATGTCAAAAAGTCTCTGGTGATTATTATAGGTAGAACCTAAGGGTTCACCTGGTTTTACTGGTATCAGGGTATTCCATGCACTAAGGGTAAGTATCATCTCCACTACAGTGTCATGGCATTGGCCGAAGTAGGGGAAAGTTTGGTCATGGATATTTGGAACCAGGAAATATTGTGTTTATTAAATTCATGTGATGACTTCATTTATTCTTTGTATAAACATACTTAATAAAAAATGTAACATATGCTCAAATTGGTGGTGGCATACTAATATTTTATCTCACACCCTACACAGGCCCCTTGGAATGATTTTAGATTTCATGAAGTTTCATTCATGTATGAATTTTGATTCTAGAGCTAGATCCTACTAATTGGGTTGGCATGAGATATAAGGAAATGGGACATGTGTTCATTCCTCATATCGAGTTTCCTTTTTTTTCTTTTATATCAACTTGATATTATATATACGTAAGTATTGATTCATCATTGTGTGACCCTCCTACTTATTCTCTGGTATGGCCAACTTTTAATGCATGATATATTTTAGTATAAATTTTTTTATGATGAACGCTTTATTTACTCAACTGCTACTATTAATTATACTTCCACTATTGTATAATATTAATTGTACTTCCACCATGGGTATGTTACTACTCATGGTCGTTATAGTATTTCATTCAGTTACATATTAAATATTTTATGGCCATTATTAAGTCATAAATATAGTTATATTCTCCCCACTATCACCCCATTTGAACCCTCACTACTAGATGGAATCCTTTCTTGTATTAAAAGGCATGCCTGTGTCTACTTTCACTCTTCTCCAAGAACTATTCGGGTGGCTCATCGGGTCAGAGTGCTACACCCTTTGACTGGATTAACATCGAAAGGTAATCTATTTTCTTATTTTTAGTAGCGTCAAAGAGACTTAATTTAACTGAGGTGGAGTTTCTCTAGTGATCTTATACTAATACATAGAGAGGTGTGTGTCGAGTACGTGGTGTTTTGATATTCTTCAAGAGTTGGTCTTGGATTAATTTTGATGTAGAGTCACGATATGATTTATTATGGGTTGTTGTAGTTGATTCCCCTTGATTTTAATTAAATGTTCAATTACATGGAGTTGAAAATCATAGCCTTTTTCATGATGATGTGGAACCATTAGCTTTTGAGTGAGTGTTTCATTGTTTAATCATACCACTAGAGTCTCTGGTATATCATCAAATAGAGAGATCTAAACCTGAGATGGAGGAATTTGGGGGAGTTAATATTGGAATATGACTTTGAGATAGTCTATAATTTATTTAACATGAGTTTTTTAGCTGATTACCATAATATTAAATCTCATTCTCACTTAGTGGAGGAGGCTTCATAATAGTTAGACTCATAACATTTTACCCTAGTATAGGAGAGTATTACAACTTTCCTCCACTCAATGGCAATGACTCCCTACATCTTCAATACATTGGGATATAATCAGTTGGTATATGTTTATTTTGAGGCTATAAGTGACCAAATATCCTCAAAAGATACCCCAAATGAGTTCTCTAAATGAGGGGATCAGATTACACATTTTATGAAATTAATAGTAGTTTTTTTCAAGTTGTTGGAGGAGGAGTTGAGAGATCTTCACACCTCCTACTCGATTATACATCCTAGCATGGAAAATATGTACATGGACATTACGAATTAGTTTTGGTGGGCTAGAATGAGGTGTCACTTCACTATGTTTGTCTCTCGATACTTAATCAGTTAGTAGGTAAAGTTTAAACATCAGGTTCTAGCAGGTTTAACTCAACCTATTGAGATCTCATTACAGAGTGGGGTGGCATATCGATAGATTTGGTCATTGGGTTTTTCTAGGTATTGAGAATACATGATGTTATATAGGTGATTATCTACTAATATACCATGTTGGCACACATCATTTCCATTAGGCAGTAGAGTTTGGTTGAGACTTTGGTTTGGATGTACTTGCAAGAGACCATACAGATTCATGGTACACCCATGATGATCATCTCTAACCATGATTCTCAGTTCACATAATAGTTATGAAGGGGTCTAGTGGTGTATTTCGGGACCCAGTTATGAATTATCACCACGTTTCACCCCCATATGGATAGCCAGACTGATCAGACAATCCAGGTGTTTGAGGATATACTAAGAACATTTCTTTTTGACATAGGATATAGTTAGAATTTTCACCTTCCATCAGTGGAGTTTTATAATAAAAATAGTTATCACTGTACTATTGATATGGAAACTTTTTAGGCACTATACAGGATGTCGTATAAGTCACCCTTTTGAAAAACTATGTTTGATGATGCATATATTATTAGGACAAACCTTGTGTAAGAAACAATAGAAATTGTTTAAGAAATAAAATATTTTATGAGGTTGGATTAAATTTAAAAGAAATCTTACAACAAATTTTGTCAATGGCCCTTGAAGTTTATATAGGGAGACCATGGTTTTTAGATAGTCTCCCCATGATACGGTTTGTAAGGGTTTTTGTTGGGTATGTAATATATTCCCAAGGTTCGTCATTTCATAGAATATCCTAGAGAGGTTTGGAAAAGGGTTTTTACCATTTTTCATTAACCCCACGGTTGGACTAAGTGAATGACATATTCCATGTTTCAAAGATAAAAATATACATTCATGATCTTTATCAAATCATTTACTAGGGAGGGTTTAGAATTGAAGACAAAACCACCAACCCGAGGTACATAATAGTAATCAAGGATTGAAACAAGAGGATCCAACAAGGGTTGACCATTTCCTCAGGTTGAGTTTTTTGGCAGCATGAGAGCATGTAAGACAGCTCTTAGTAGCATGTGGGTTATATGAGGACTCAGTAGCCCAAATATTTGTGTTTATTTTCAATTTAAGGATTAAAAGAATTTAAGGTAGGTATAATGTAACAAATCTAGTTTTTATAGCTTTTTCATTTTAATATATATGTATATATATACATATATATATATATTTATTTATTTTTAATCAATGTTTAATTTTGTTTTGGTCTCACAGGACCACAAAATTAATATATTAATAATATTAATATATATATATATATATTAAAGAATGGGAATGTATAGTTTTTGAATAAATGGTCTTTAGATTGATTGGAACACCATGTGGGAAATATGAGTCTTCAATTGTTTTAAGAATGAGGATTTCACCCTATGCAAGACAAAAGGTTTTTCTGAATCAATCATTTGAATGAGAGCAGCCATTAGAGGATGTATTAAGTAAAATTAATTGATTTATTTTATTACCTTATTTAAATTTTGTAAAATCTAATCTCATCTTTATATATTTTCAACTATGAAAAATATGTTTGGTTATCTCCATAACCTTTGGAAGTTAGAGAGGTCGAGGTGGATAACTCTATTGATGTTGAAACTCGAGAACATGTATTAAGGATAATGGTTATATAGAATATTGAGATAAAATTAATACACAATGAGATCATCAACTTCATCCCCAGAATATGTTTTCTTTACCAACGATCAATCCCTTAATAAGATAGGGATTCTTATTTTGTGTATTTTGAACCGTTTATTTATTATGAAATAATTAATTTGGGTATCTACATTATTTTTATACAACTCCATTAATTTCTTAATCCTAGATTCATTTGGAATTCTTGAATCCTAATGTTTATTGTTTTTAGTGCATATATTTCACACTCTTGGGATTTTCAATTTCTGATGATTTGTGGGATCACATTGGATAATGATTTTTTTCATTTCATTCTTATGCTCCCTCCACCCGCAGTTCTTCATGTCTTTCATCATTGTCCCCTGGGAATTTCAATTCAACATTATAAGGTCAGATTCAACTAGATAAAATCTTTATATTTTATGCAGATGTACGAATAAAATATGGATGGTTTTTTTACATATTGATCGAGATATATTTTGGGATTGGATTGATTGGGTTTTGGATCAAAACCACAAAAAATAAAGGGAATAACATTGACTACCACCATGGGGGATAAATTTTCTTACTTAAAGCCACTAAATTATAATAAACTATGATTAATGTATTTAGCCTTTTTTTTAATGGATTTATATTGGCCAAATGGTGAAGGAACAAGTAAAATTCGTAGATATGTTATACACATTAATATAGGCTTCATTTTCTATGAAAATATTTACTACATGTCATATATCCTAGAGAAACATGTTCCATGTAGTCTAGGTCTTCACAACATCTAGGGATTTAACTGAGGTAAGTATTACATGTCCTTTCTCTAGGACCACACACCATGTTACCCTAACTAGTTAACAAATTCATCTGTTTAGGGGACACACACATGAACTTAGGTGGACGTATATGTCATGTACCCTTATCCATGCTCTATATATGGGTAAATGACTTAGTCAATCCATGTGTTGAGTTTTCACACCCAGAACAAAGAGTGATAAGACACATTGTGTACCCTAAGAGACATTCCATCTAAGGTTTCCTGGCTACCAAAGCTATGCATTTGGAAGCACACACCCATCACCATGAGTGAACAAACAATCGGTGTAACCTATGTACTTTTCATTTAGCGATGCATGGATTTCAAATCCTGTCCAGGGTAGGACAAACCTATAATTCTAAGAGAGATCACTATCCATGTGACCTAATGTATAATATGTGTACTTTTTCATATTAATATAAAAAATGACATTGACCCCAATAACCTGAAGCAGGTGTCCACTATATTACATTGGAATAATATATAATTCATAACATCCTTATAAACATCACATTTTATTATATTTTTTAAACTATATATATACATTATTTCCATATTTCATTTGAATAAAAAAAATTATAACATTGTTTTTTATAATATTAGTATTCCCTTCAGAATATCCTTTAATGTCATTCATAATACAACTCTTGGATCCCTAGGAATGGAAACAAAAAAATGGTAATCTCAAATTCTCGGTAATGGGTTAAGTAAAAAATAATATATCAAGAATCAATAATAAAAATTAACATTGAAATGAAAATAATAGAACACACATGACATTTAAATAATTTAACTGTCTTTACTAGGTAAGGAATAATCAATATATAATGGTAAAAAATTGACTACACATGTCCCTTAATCAATAACATGACTATCAATATTAGTTAATGATAATAAATATGGGATGGTAAATAACTAAAAAAAATGTGTCATGTAATCAATAAAAATTGAATGAAATGAATCTATAGATAATATAATTATGAAATTTTGATGGATAATAATAACAAAAATATTAATGAAGGAAAATCTTTGTTATTGGACTTTATGATCTCATGCATTATGATGCATTTATTTTCTATAGATTCCACATGGATGTTTAAAAATTATGGTTTGGTATACATCAAAAAAACCCATTTAACTAAGGCTAGCCAGCTAATTCTTCCCATGAGACGACCAATGCATCGAGGGGATATCTATGATCGGGCACCAACCATATATTCAAGATAAAATAAGTTTCGATATATAAAATATTCAATTTAATTCATGAAAAATAGTCCATATCAACAAATTTCCATATTGTGTAAGGAATACAGATTGTTAATAATTTCCCAAGTCAATCATGTAATTTTAATGTAAAATACGATATGAAAAAATGATACACAGTTTTTTAATATGTATATAAATGATATATGATTTTGATATTTAGGGAAAATATATTTCCCAATTATGAAAGAAATTGAATATTTCACGGGAATATTAATGACTATCAAAATTAATTATGAATAAGAATTTAGATAATTTCCCTAGTCAAACTAATCATAGAAAATATTGAGAAATAATCTGGATTGTGTCAATAAAAAAAAATTTCCTTGTACCAAAAGTAAACCAATGTCTTTACATCACTTATGAATTTATATATAATAAAAATTTCGATTAAAACATTCTTGAGGAAAATAGCCTTTTAACATTTATTTTTTTTAAAATAAAATTTCAAGAAATAGATTGAAAATAAATTCCATGAATGTAAAATATAAAACATGTATGGTACGTTTCAAAGTATTTGTTTTTCATGATAACATCGAATTCTATATATGTCATACAAGAAAAAACAAATATCTATTTCACATTCTAGGTAAAATAAAATTGGTTCTTATTTAAAAAATGATATGAAGATTATTTTTTAAAAAAATTAAAAAATATATTTTATGTATAAATAAGTATTTTATAAATCATTTGAATAATGTAAAAATATTTTTGAAATTTTTTTAGAAATCGTTGTTTTGGGAGAATTAATAATTTTTGATCGAAGATAGAAATGATGTCGTATTTTATTAAAATAGTTAACAATAATTTGAAGTTCCAAAGAGAGGAACATGGTAATATTAATTGACAAAAACACGAATAAATAGAGGATAATAATATTAATGGTGATTATTAAGAAATTATCAAACAATTTTCCTCAATGTTAATTCATGTATAAATAATTCCGATTAAAATGAGAGTGTCAAATAATCTTTACAATGATCATAACGTTGAAGTGGGAACAAATCAATGAATCAAGAATGTATATCAAATTAAAATCCACATAAAAAATTGGAAGGAAAACAAAAAATATTCAAAATAATTTACACACTTAATCTTATAATTTCAATGATAGTGAAGATGTAATATAACCCAATGAAAATATATTCAGTTATGTAAATAATTACCTCATTGTAATTTTCATGTAAAATACACTTAGATGAAATAATTAAAAATTAAAACATAAAATAATACGAATTAAAAATTATTCATTATATTAAATGAAAAAGGGGTAGTATATATTCCATATAAAACAAATTAGGTTCATAACATTGCAATATGCCTCAATTAATGGAAATTGAGATGATGTTTCTTCCTCACACTTCTTTTTAATTGAACATGATTTGAAATATTTGTATAATGGTATTAATCATGTTAATAATTTATACCAGATTCATATTCATATTTATAATACTATATATGATCCACCTATAATATATTACCACACATTTGTTAATAATATTTCATTGTTTTCATTGTTTCGTGTGTTAATTTCTATGTTTTTTCATGCATGTTAGGTCGTGAATGATCCAGATCATGAGTGTAATATATAGTTCCATCATCTACAAAATTTTATTACTGTTATAAATATAATTTTTTCTTTATATCTATTTTTATAATCATTATTAAAATTTTAATAAGTATAATGAATTACATCTCTTCCTGGAGATGGTAGGTTATACATACAAATGATCTACATTATCGTTTACTAAATGGGTGAAAAAGTAAGGAATTAGTAAATATATTAATTTCATACAATAAATAAATGTCATATATATCAATTAGATTCATTAAATTTATCCATATTTTCTTCCTTGTAAATCTCTTGGGAAAATGAATCACATCACTTCATGAGGTGGTAGTCCGTCAAACACACAAGTGACATTATCATATTTTAAAGATAATGGAAATTAAGAATTTAAAGGTGATATTAAAGTTATATAATTATAATTATATAATAAAAATAATAAAAAAAAATTCAATTCATCATTATGTCTAGCTATAAAATTTGGTCATGGATAAATAATTACATCAGTTCATGAGATGATAGTCTACATGCACATGATTGATGGTTTCATTTTATATTTAAATAAATGTGAGATGTGTATAGATAAAAACCATAACATAATAACATATATGTATATTTAATATGGTTTTTATTTTATAATCATTGTTTAATAGTATTTTAAAGAGGATTAATAAGAAGAAAAATAAAAATAATCATTTAATAATGTTACCACTTATTCAAATGACCTCATTAGGATTCACCAAAAACCACCCTATGTTGGATTTCAGACAATTATTAGGTCATTTTTAACTATTTTAATTTTAGTTTAACACCTAGTAAATAATATTCTCATTAACCATAATAATTAATATTTTAATGATTTTACTATTAATAATTGTAAAAAATTATGTTAACCTTATTATATAAAAGAAATAAATATGATTATAAATTTGGAATCCAATTTTCCAAATTCAATTCATATAATTGGAAGAATTTAATTTAAAAATATACCCGTAGATGCGATAAAAAAGAGGGTTTCCATAGGTAATATTCTCATAAGTATAGAAGGTTGTAATAAAAAATCTATTATTAAATTGATTAAAATTAAATTATTTATTTAAATTTAATTATAATAGACCTTATTTTACATTTAAACCAATTTAAAATATAATTTACATTTGCAAATTATTCTAAATGAAAATGAACTTTTGAATAAAAATCTATATTTTTCAAGATTTATTGAAAAATGAAACATTTCGAACTAATCCAAAAAATTAAAACTCTTTAAATTTTGATATGATGATTTCAAAAATAAATTTAATTTATTAAATTAAAATTTCCAATATTATTAGAAATTAATTTTAAATTATGTGTGTAAAGCACAAATAAACCATCTTTTAGAGAAATACATTTTTAGGAAATATATCTTTTTCATTTAACTAATTCTTGTTTTCATTATAGTCAATAGATAATCATAATTTTCATAATATATTTAATCTATTCATAACCTATAATTTAGTGGCTATTTTATTATGGTATACTATATTATGGTTCATTTAGACATGGGGTTTAATGTTCTATAAGTTATCGAAGCATTCTAATATTTTTGAAAAGAAATATAGGATAGTCTTAATCTGTTATATTCTATTCTACACTTTGTAATTAATGTAATATGTTATATCAAACCCAATTTTATTCTTTTAAAAAATTAGTTTGTTATGTTCTCCCCACCTTAAATAAAGTTTTTTATCACAATTTAAAGTTGATCTCGGTAGATAGTGTTTTGACTTTTAAAAATATCGTTGTAAAAAACCCCACATCATAAAAGTGTTCATAAAATATCCCCTCCAAAACATAGAACTTTTTATGAAAGATATTTATGATGAGATCTTATCACAAATAGTTATTCATGATGGGGTCCCGTCAAAGAAAATATCATCGGAAATACTATTTTCTTCAACGATCTTTCGTAAAAAATAGTATTTATGAAGATTCTTTGTAAAAATTAATATTTACGATACAATACCATTCCATCACAAAGAAATGGTACCTTTTTTTAAAAGTATTTTAGATGGAAAATATGATGGCAGAGAAAGAGAGAGGATTTGAGGGAATTGTGAAATGGGAAAAAATCGAGTGGGGAATATGTAGATTAGATCATTTGTGAAGTGGTTATTTGCGACATGGTTCCCATTGCAACTAGTACAATATTTTATGGGACCCACTGCAAATGTAAACCCCCTATTAATTTAGGGGTGGATAAGAAAGGTATTTGTGATGGGTCCCATTGTAAATACCTTCCTACCAACATAATATTTGTGATGGGAGTAAAATCTCATCATAAATATGCTTACCTTGGTGTGGCATGCACCAAAGAATTTTGCAATGGGATAGGTATTTCGGGCAAAAATATGTTCTTATAATAAAATATTTGCGATGGGGATAGGGTCATGTTGCAGAACGTGGATCCTAATGAACTATTTGCGATGAGACGCAACCACGCCGCAAATGAACTATTGTGAATATCACTTTTTACCGTAGTGATCCTATTGATTATACTAAAAGGGAAATATAAAGTTTATAAAAAATTAATCATAACTAGGATTCAAATTAGGAAATAAAATATTAGAATTAAAGATATGAACACAGATGAAAAGAATATATAATTATATAAAGTGATATAGATCATTGATTATAAGAAATTTAATGATCAATTAAATGTCAAGGACCACAAAACAATAAATATCAAATTATTTAAAAGAAAATTTGACTCATCAAATATTAATTTAATAAAATAAAAAAAATTAATTCCTGAATGAATTATTAAAGTGGAGGATTCATATACGGTCTAAGAATATAATGAAATGTACTTGATATATTTATATTTTATAAGCACAATTTCATCCTTTGGTTATACTTTGGTCAATTTCAACTTCATAAATATCCAAAATACATTTTTATTCCAAAAGCACTAAAATTAGCTTTTAACCAAACATCTAATCCATTAATGAGTGTTGAGTATTTTTATTTCTAAATATCCCACAAAACCAATCTGGTTTTGAAAAGTAATCAATTATAAATATTTAATATCAAAACCTCAATAGTAACAACACTGGCGCACAATTAATATCAATTCATTAAATTTTTTATGTAAAACCAATATATATAAATAAATAAATATTTCATGTTAGTGGTATGTGATAAACTCATATTTTCCTTCAGTGTGTGTTCAAGTCCCTTAGCCTTGTGAGAAGCGATGGGTTGTCACTGGGCATACAAGTTTTCTTTTTTTTCTAAAACCATATTAATATAACTCTTATAACATTACCAAAGTGTAATAATCCATAATGACCCTGAAATCAAAAATATGATAAACCCTAAAGTTTACCAATACATTTAATCTTATTCCCAATAAATTAATTGACTTCGTCCTTAAATGACTTTTTTACTGAAATATAAACTAAACAAATGTGATTTTTTTGTTAAATGGACAACAAAAATACACTTAATATTCATAGACTCCCATCATATAAAACCAATTTTTTAAGACTATGAACATATGATCAATCTTTAACTCATAAACCCATGATGATTTTTATAACTCCCATGTTAATGAATCCATATATGATTCTAAAATTTAACATAATTCTTATAATTTTTATGATTCTTATAACCGAAATTCCATTGGTAAAAATTAATTTAATAATTAATTCTTTATTTTTCAATACATAAATACTCCATCCATTTTATATCAGCATAATTACTACATTTTCCTAGAGTTTAACCATTAGTATAGGTAATTGACATAGATAATTCCCATGTTCTCTTCATTTGATACCATTAACTATAAATGAGCTTTTAGGATGAAATGAATTTCCATTCATTGTGATATTCATTTTCCTTAGTGTTTCATTTCTATATTCCATTATTTCTTACACATAAATTTTTTTTTTCATCTATTGAAGAAACATGTTGGGTGTATTTTTCCACATTTATGACATAAATAAAATAATGAAATCATAATTTTATAGTCTCCACCACTCCATCTCTTAGGGAACTGCATCATACTATTCATTGGGGAGTCCACGAGTTAGTTAAGTTATAGTTTTGTAAACATATTTTTGGATAAATAATTATTCATAAAAAAATTTATTTCACTCTTGTTATTGTCCCATTTTGTTTCTTATAGTCATCACATTGTCTTATATGTTCAATGATAACATGATTTATTCAAGTTTTTCACATTGACTAAAAAAGCATAGTGTGAGAAATAATAATCGGAGTTGGAAAACCATAAAATAATTTATTGGATGTCTAAAAGAAGACACCTTAATTTAAATCCATGAAAACTTAGGCCTAACTTTGGTAATTTTTTGTGATCATCTATTGAAATCCATCATTATTATATGTAATGAAATTGTTAATTCTCTATATAATATTACATCAGAGTGTCAATCGAGGTGCGTAGTAAGGCCCATTAGTGTGTTCTAGGGAACACTCATGTCAAGCTCAAAAATTTCTTTTTAGAGTTATTACACCTAGGTATATCTATTTAAAAACCAAATTCAGTTGTAGTATCTTGATAGGGATGTATTTCCTAGAAAAAACACATAATCACTACTGTACTATAACATTAGGATGTTCTTATAGAATTATCTTTAATTTATATTATAAGGTAAGGTTCCATAATCTATTTTTTCCTAAATCTAGTTCCAATGGTTTTTATTAAGCATGCACTAATACAAACTGTACTGTTCTAAATCTAGTAACATAGAGCTTTTGTCTATATTATTACATTCTAATAACATTCAATGAATTTTATTCTTATGGTTTGGATTGTTTAATAGTTTTGGTAGAATAGATATGTAAATGATTTCCATAATACATTTGAATAATAAAACTATAATTTTGTTTTCAATTAGATCCTTATTTCCTCTAGTATATAATTCGAAATCATTCATTCTTTAGTTCCCGGATTCCTTGAAATGGGAAAAAAATAATGGTGAGATGAAATTATTATTAAAGGTTAAGTATAGAGGAATCAACAATGAGTTAATAAATAAAATTTGCATGGAATGGTAAAAAACGTAACAAAAATTCCATTTAAATAAAATTACTATCACGATTACATAATTCCCAAAAAATATGGAATGGAAAATAACTAGACACACATTCCAATTAATCATAACATGACAATCATGACTAGATGAAGCATAATCAATATGGAAAGATAAATAACTAATAACATATGTCATTTAATCAATAAATTGAGAAGGGAACTCATCCAAATATATTATCATTAAAAAATATCATGGATAATAATACCTAAATTATTAATGAATTAAATACAAAATTATTTGACCTCGTGATCTCATACATTATGATACCTCTACATTCAATACCTTTCACAAGATAGTTTCATATTGATGGATAGTTATACCCCAAAAAACATTTAATTAAATATATTCATCTAATTATTCTCATGAGACTAAAATTGATTAAGGGGCTATCTAAAAATAGGAACCACCCATAACATCATTTCCTAATCATTCGTTATCTATTGAATGATCAATTTAAAGAAAGGAAATGTAAATTATAATCAAATTTCTATATTGGTCAAGGAATTATTATAAAAAAATAACTTCCTCAGTCAATTATAAAACTTTCAATGTGAAATACAATATGAAGAAATTATAAATCCTTTAAGTAAAAATTATATCCATAAAAAATAATATAGACATTTCATGGAAATAAAATTTTCAATGATTATAATAAAGTGAATATTTAAAGTGAAAATTATTGATTAAAAATTAATTAGTAAAGACAATTTCAATACTTTACATGGTTAAAAAGATTGTAAAACACACACACATAGACACACACACACACATATATATATAATACATGCTATCAATAAAAAATATGCCCAGTGGGTTACAAGTTGATGTATTTTATTATTAGAAATAAAATAAAAATGTCATTGTAAACATTTTTAATGAAAATTTCAATTTCACATTGAAATTATTTTCTAAATTAAATTCCAAAAAAATATTTTAAAATCATTTTATTTGAAAAAAATATTTTAAAATTATAAATAATTATTTAAAACATCGAGTTCTTGTGATTGTGAAAAATTCTATATATGTGATACTCTTTAAAAAAAATTATTCCACATATTTTTAAAATACAAATTTGGAATGATTACAAAATTACATGAATTTTGCATTAAAATAATTTAAAAAATTAAAACATGTGTAAAATATCATAAATAAATAATTTGTATAATTTTGAAAAAAATTAAAACATTTTTAGAAAAAATTGTTTTATAAGAGAAAGGTATTTTTATCGATGTGAGGAATGATGTCATATTTTATTAAAAATATTTCATAAATCAATTAATGTTACAAATAGATTAATAATTTAATATTACAAGATAAAATCATGAATAACCATTTGAAAATAAAATTAAAGGTATTTATTAGATAATTACCAAATAATTTCCTTCAATTGAAATTCAAGTTAAAATAATCATGATTAAATTGAGATTGTAAAATATACCCCTACAAAGATAATAACATTGAATTGAGAATTAATAAATGAATCGATTATGTGAATAAAATTTAAATCCACATAAAAAACATAAATACAATATAATATATTCAAAATTAATACCCACATAATCTTATAATTTTAACGATATTGAAGAAGTAATATTACCTGATGAATTCAAATTGTGTTATATAATTATTTACCACTTGGTAATTTTATATTCAAATCCACTTATTAGAAATAATTCAAATTATAACATAAAATATCATGAATTATTAATTATTAATTGTATTATTTTTAAGATGGTACACACATACACCCTATAATAAAAATTACATGCATAACATTTTAAAATGCCCCGATGAATGAAAATGGAAATAAATTCCCTTAAATCATGATGACTTTTTTAAACCTGATTTAACCAACTATATAATGGTTTTATTAATGTTATTAATTTTTAAAATAATTTTATTTATATTTATAATATCATATATAATAATATTATAACATCTTATCACTCATTCGTTAATAATCATTAATTATATTCACAGTTTTGGGTGCTAATTACCGTGTTTTCTCATGCATATTTTTCAATGAAATATCATGTCTGTGCCCATAATATATAATTTAATAATATAAAAAAATTATATTAAAATTATAAAAATAGTATTTATTTTAATTGGTTACATTTTTATATTCGTTTTATAAATCTTAACAAAGATAATGTGTCACATCACTTCATGGAGATAGAAGGCCATACATATACATGAACAACATTATCATTTAACTAATGAGATAAAGTGTTAGTATGGTAGTGATATATTACCTTAATATAATTCATATAATATTATAAATATCACAGATATTCATTAAATTTTTTGTTATTACCTTCCACTTAAAAAAAAGTAAAAAATAAGTAACATCGCTTCATGATGCTATACTTTTCCATAAACAAATGTGATATTGTCATATTTTAAATAGAATGAAACTTGAAAAATGTATATTTTATAATAAAATTAAATAATTTTAATAATATAAAAATATAATATCTGTGTATTAAATCCATCATTGTATCATTCCTTTAATTTTGGTGATTGAACACAAATTGCATCTATTTTTGAGGTGGTAGCCTGTCGTGCACACAATCGACAGTTTCGTTTCCCATGTTATGGAGGAGGATATAGATATAGGTAAATCATTTTTCAAAAACTATATATTATATGTAATATAAATTTTTTATTATATAATCATAGTCTAATTATTTTTATTTTGTTGGAAGAATAATGTAAATAAAAATGCTCGTTTGTGAATGTTTCCTCTTCTTCGAAGGACCTCTTTTGGTTTGCACAAAATCATTCCTAGGATGGCGTTTTTATCAAAACAAGAGATCTAATTTGTTTTTGGGGATTTAAGGAGAGATTTGGGTTGCTATTTTCAGAAAAAAAAATTATTTGTAACTGTAAAGGGTGGATGAGAGGAGGTGACTATTTATAAGTGGTGGATAGGACGTACATGGATGTTTTGAAAGGAATCAATTACACACACATTTCTATCATGAAACAATCCTCCAAAATGGTTCATTATCAATCCTTATAGGTTATAAGGTCTAAATATTACCATAAAATGGGATATTGACATGTTTTTTGTCATTTAAAACCCTTATCTTTTTAGTTTAACACCTAATAATTTAATTTTTCCCTTAACCACATTAATTAATTTTTACTTATTTTACTATTCATAATGGTAAAAATTATGTTGAAATTTTTCGATAATACATGTAACGTTGATTAAAAATATGGATTCCACTTTAAAAAATTCAATTCAGGGAGTTCTCCAGAAAAAATTTAAAAATATACCTTCAGACTCGATGAAAATGATAGTTTCTAAATAGAATCATCTCATTAATATATAATGTTATAATATCAAAATTCAATATACAATTTATTCGAATGACCTAAATTATTTAGAAATTATTTTAATAAAATTAATATTACTTAAAAAAAATTAAAATATAATTGTAATTGTTAGTTTTTAGAAGAAAATAATGTTTTCAAAATACAGTTTTTATTTTTTACAATTCATCAAAAAATCAAAGAATTTTAGAAAAATTCCAATATTTAAGCCTCAAATAATTTTGATAGGATCAATTAAATAATAAATTGAATTATATGAAATTCATTTTCCAAAATTATTATAAGAAATTTTAAATTATCTTTGCAAAGTGTGACCAAACCGCCATTTAGAAAAATAATATTTTCGAGAAAAAAATTATTTTTCTTATAATTGATTGCAATTTTATTTATAGTTAATAAATAACCATAATTTTCATAATTTAGTTATTGTTATCCATACTCACCAATTTAACGGATTGGTTATAATGGTATATAATATTACCGTCTATTTAGAATCGAGGTTTCATGTTCTTTATACTATCAATGAAATTGAATTTTTTTTAAAATGAAATATATCATAAAGTATTGGGATGTTATATTTTCATATAATATGGGTGTTTCATGTCATATATTATATCAAAACCATTTATATTCTTTCAAAATATATTTATTTTACAACATTAACCTTAAATATCTCCTTTGAGATTTGTATTTGGGCCTCTGAGTAGCTAATTCTGAGTGTTTCTCCATATAGGGTATCATGGTAGTAATTGTTTTGGAAATGGTGTTACAAAAAATAGTGTTATGAATGGGAATATTATTTTAGTGATATTAAGAATTTGGTGGTGATCAAGTTATTTTATCATAGATGCGTCTAGGGGTCGGTACTCCCTGATCACACTGGGGAATGGGTCCCCATACTCTTTATATATGTAGAGTTAGTACTACCCCAAAGTTATAGTGGGTGTAGGTACACCATCTAAGGAGTGTCTCTCCCCTGTTATGTTTCTCTATTGGGGAGTGGGTCCTCCACTATGGATAGTGCTCCTTTTTGTAGATAACAGTAGATAACATGCTTCCATCAAATCTAATTATGGTGAGGTCTCTCACTGTCTCGAGCATCTGATATGGGACCATTAGAGATTTAGGCAGACTCGTCATTATCCTTAGCTGGCCATAGAGATCAATACTATTATCCATTTTCGGACTGTGATTTTAGTATGATCATATAAATTGATGGATTCCATTACTGTCTTTCCTTATGGATTTGGAGGATTATCTCTATTTATATTTCATTCCCATTGGTATAAGGTGAGTCCTAATGGGTATGTATATACTCACCCAATAATGTGATATAACCAAAGTGGTTGTGTCTTAGGAAGTATAAAATTGGATCGATGGTGACATTGGCAGTTCTAGTTTTTGATGGTCATAGTAGTACATGGAGCGGTAGCTATGTTCAGTGGTCATCTATGAATATTTTGATCCATACACTCTTCAATTTTTCCCTTTATCTAGTTAATGTTAGGTTTGGGCCTATTAATTTTTTTCATTTATTTTTACCTTTTATGTTATTTTATTCCATTAATATATATTTATATTTTTTTAGAGGTTTTTGAAATAATTTTTATAACACAAGATGTTACATTTTATTATGATATTCTCAACACTATTTCATGTTGTTGGTTGTGTGCATGCATAATGTTACTTTTTTCAAAGGCCTCCAAATTTAGTTATATTTACTCAAAAAAATTTAATACACATTAACCAATTAGAGAAATTCTTGGGGTATCACCCTCGGATTATTATTAGACATGGAGGGTCCTCGTAGGTCGGGTCTTGGCGGGATGGGTAGGTAAAATGGTAGCTAATATATTACAATTAAAAAATCATATTAATTTATATATATCATACATAAATATTTACTTCCACATAAAAACCAACCATGAATGGAAGTGATGGAAAAAATGAATCATATTGTTATGTGAGGGAGGTAGTCCATATGCACACATGAGAGATACTTTCATTTCATATTTGATGGAAAGAACATGGAAAATGATTATTCTAGAATATTAAAAATATTTTATTATATTCATAATAATTTTTCAACTATTTTTTATATATACAACCTATTTAGATGATTTTAATAAGAAATAAAATCTTAAAGGGTTTGGTACACCGATTACTAATTCAGTGAGAGGAATCCTTTGGATTACAACTTAAGAATTAATATGATTCCCTTAGGTAACATAAATAGATACATCATTTATATATGGAATCTAGGAAGTTTTTTGGGAATTTTTTTAGGAGATATGGATCAAATTGTGTGAATAAATGGTGGATGAACTAACATTTTTTTATGTTTTGGGATAGACTCTAATGAAATTAGTTAATGTATTACAATAATATAATGTCAATTTCATGTGAAAAAAACAAATGGAAACAAATGGAAAATAAATTGAATATAATATAATATAAGGTTTAAATATATTCAACCTATAATATTTATACATGTTTAAATAAAAATGTAACCCTTACCTCTTTTTTTACCCCCGGTAAATTGGTTTTAACTGAAACCATGGTAACAAATATTTTAGTTCATTTAATATTAATTATCAAAAAAAATTCCACCTTAAAAAAATTTTGGTTAAAAACTCCATGTTTGGAATAATTTTTATGAAAATAAATTTCTATATGTATCATAAATTAATTTTGATGAAAAATCAATAAACAAAATGAAGAGTGTTTTTTAGAAAAATATATTTCGAGAATAATTCTATGTTTACATCCATTACATACCAAATATAAATAATTATATGAATTAAAATAATTTATTTAATATATTATATATATATTTCATTAACATCGTTAATAATAAATTATTTAGTTAATTTTTAAATTAAGAAACACATTATGCACATAATAACTGTTTTCTAACAAACAAATCTTTTTTCCTTCAAAATATTTTATCATCATTCCTAACCATTGATAAATAATATATGAATGATTATTTATATATTATTAATAAATATAATAAAAAAATATTTAAATATTGATCAATATATATATGTTAATATAAAAATTCAAAACACATAGAAGAATACATTACTTCCAAATAATAAGTCTTATAATCCGGAACTTATTTTATTGAAAATTTCATCTTTTTTATTATTAATTAATCAAATTATTTTAATTAAAAAACATATCTATATTTATTTTTTAATTTGGTTAATCATATTCACAACCATCAACACAATAGCTAATTTATAGATGATATAATATATCATGGTTCGTTTATACTCAGGTTTGTGTGTGATAAAAGATGTCAAATACTTAAAATTTATTTCAAGGAAACACCTATAAAATCAAGGGGTGTTATAGGTATGTTGTTCTAGACTTAGGATAATGGGATTGAAAATAGCCCTTGATATAATGGTTACTCAGTCATTAACTCCCTATACAGGATTTTTCTAGTTGCCTCTACCTCCTCTTGCCCGAGCTGCTACTCCCAAGCTTCCTTCATTCACCTATGTTTCCACAACCGTCTCCCCTCTATATGAGAAGTGGAGAGATATGTAAAGGGATAGGGAAGATATAAAGTGGGGGATAATATATTATTTCTATATGTTATTCATTACTCATCATCAAGATTATCAAAAAGAAAATAACATTAGTGGTCAGAAATTCTACCCAAGAAAGTTCATCGTACAGTGATTTAGGATCCATGAGTGGGGATTTGATTACCAAAATAGGCTTCGAGATAAATAAAAAGAATCAGCACAAAGTCAATTCTCAATAGTATAGATTATAATTTCAAAATTTCAAATATAAAACTATTAAATAACAAATAAAAAATAAATCAAAAATCCCTATTATGATTTTTATCACCCATTGATGAAGATAACATCTACATTAGTTTTCATTGGCAGTGGTCATGATCTTATCATTGATCGATATATTTTCCTCTTATTCGCAAAAATATGTTTAAGGTATCTCTATAGATAATATATCTCTAATTATATGTTTTATTGAGAATAAACCTAGAATTATAGAAAATTATTATTGTACAGAAAACCCATATGTTATGCAGTATTTATTAAATCAATCACCACCAAGGTCAATCCTAAGAACTAGTGATGAAAATTGAAACTACATAACTCCTATTATAAGACCGATATCCCAAATGTTGCTATAGTCATAAATTTCACATATATTTCTTCATTTCAAAGGGAAATATATTTTCTTTAGAAAGAGATTTTTTTGGGGTAAAATAATATATCATTATAATTATATTAATATATGGGATTTATGATTTCCAAAAAATCATGCCTCCTCTATAAATAATTAAAAATATACTATTTAAAATATTTCGATGGTTCAATAGTAAAAATCGGAGTTGTTATATCCACCGAACATTAAATTCGTTTCCCCTAGAAAAGATTAACATGATAAAACTGTTGTGGGTAATGGGTTTGTATCTAGGACTCACACATTCATTAACACTCTAGAATGTTATCATGTTAACAAATGGTTACACACTTTTGGAATTCCTCACTCATGATGGGCCCCCTCTAACAACTCATCATTCGCCAATAAGTACTCCACGAATGTGCATCCATCCTTGATTTCCATCACACCAAAGTAAATGATGTGTGTTGGGTCATTCACGTATATCCAAAATTTAACTCATGGAATAATTTATGAAGATGATCCATTATTGGGTGAAATGATAAGTGGTTGGAATCTTTTCCTACCTTGTATTGGATAGAAAATGGGCCAATGAATCCTTGGGATAAAAATCCTCCCTACTACAACCTTTGAAGATTATGTTGTGGAGATTCTTTCTAGACCACATTAATCCATAAACTCTAAATGAAAACATAATCTATTTTTTAGGACCTCTAATGGATCTATGTGGACCTCATCAATCCTAGGGCGTCTACACCTTCTATACCTCCACCCACACTAATATCAACCCCATAAATAATGACTTTAATATCCCTCCCATAAAGGGATAACCTTCAAGGAATACTATATAATTACATGAATGTTATTATGAAAATGTTGTGTTGGTATATTTTTTTTACATGAACACCACTAAAGGCATGTTATCCTCTTTGATCTAACCATAATATAACTCACAGTCTCTTAGTATATCTTCACTAAGCAAGATGGATAACTCAGTCTGACCAAAAACATGAGTATGAAATATTTTATTCAACCAAAACTAAGTCTTGTATTCCCATATAATCCTTTTTATAACCAAATCAATAACATAGAGGCTAATTCCAGAATTCTCATTGATGGTAAATCATAAATTTAAATGATAACCTCCTTGTATATTCATAAGAAGATCTCCACCAAAATCGAACCTCAAATGATGATGATATGGGAGAACATGGTCAGTTGGTTGATGATTACCTAAATATAATCATGTCTTATCATTGGTCAGTGGATAAAAAATCATGAAAAATATAGATATATTATCCCACATACACTATAACACCTCTAGGGACTGATCCAAACCTATTTGGGCATGTTTCTTCCCCTTAACCTGATAATAGGTGATACATCATTAGATATACTCAATAAAAATTTATTTCATACATGTCTACTAAAATGGATTCCTGATTTCATAATATACCATTATAACAATAGGACATTTCACTAAGTGGGATGTATAGATCTTCCCCAGTACCACCCCACATTTCAAAACTAGAACCACTATCCACTATAAAATAGTATCATGTTATTTCAAACATCATAACATCCATCAGGTTTATCTTATGAGAATACATAGTCATAAAAAACTTCACAATTGATGTCTCCCAAATGATCTTCCCTCACACACTATAGAAATATTAGGGTGACCAACTTGAACCAAATAATTGACTCTTATAACTTATTCACTATGGATAGCTACAATGTGGGCATCTACTTGTACTATACCAAAAATTATGAATGAGACCTCCCATTAAGAGTATTGACCACCATGTTTCCCTTCCATTGATTATAGACTATATTGAATTAATAATCATGAAGGAAAACTTTCTAATACCTATAACTTCTGTTAAGATCTCTTTGAGTGATGATATAACTGAAACATTAGTGGTTTTTGAAGACTAAAAACCTATCACCAAAAAGATATATCATCTAGGTATTCAAGTTGAATACTAACAATACCATATCTAAATCATGGTTTTTGTAGTTATTATCATGAGGTATCAACTTCCTAGACCCATAATACATCCATCATCATCATCACACAACTGAACAAAACTCTAGAGGAATCCTAGAACACCAAGTACTCTTACCCTTCCACTGGAAACCTCATGATTGTATTATGCATCAATATTCACTTTTTCCTGGAAAAATATCTCTACTGCTACTCGGACTACAATAATGACTTCAACTTATAGGTATGTATAGTAAGGAAGTATACTATCCTTAATAATTCAACCATGAATCTATGTCAATACCCTAGCAACCTAATAAAACTATACATCTCAAACATAATCTTGGGTGGATCATATGCTAACACTATGTCAATCTTCACAAATTCCATGAATATTCCACCCTATAAGATGATTTTCCAGAGTAAGTGAACCTAATATAGAACAAACACATAAATATTTTAATATAAAGTTTCTTATCACAAATTTATCTCATTACAATAATTAGATAGACTATATTCTTCACCAGTGATACTAATAACTGAGGATGTAATAAATGAATACAAAAAAATCCTATAAAGGATAAAATATATGGTTATTAAGTCATATGAATAGAACTAAGGTGTTCATCATGTAAAACGGAATCATTAGGAACTCATAATGGTCAAAGTTTCACCTAGAGACACTATATGTTATGTACTCCTCATGAACCCAATGAAGATAATAGATGTACCTGCTATCAAAATTTAAAAACCACAAAATTCCATTTAGCTAGTCAAAGTGGTGAAAAATTATTTATAGAGGTTACTTTTTTATGACCTTCACCTATTTCAGGTAGTGATATTACTCACCATGACTCAATGTCTCATTATCCTTCTTAGAAACTAATATTGTATCTACCTAAAGGGGCCCATTGGGTCTAATGACATTCATCTTCATATAGTTCACCAATTTTATCATTATCTTCCAATGTTCATCTGTTGTTTTATAATATGTTATGGATGATATTTTTTTGTTTTGGGAATAAAATTGATATATAATTTGACCAATCAGTGAGGTGTAAATCATGGTATATTCTCAAGGAAAATTTTCATAGCCCCTTTGCCACTACAAAAGACTGACCACCTGAGGTTTCTACCTCCAAGAAGAAAAACGCTCTAATTGATATATGAACAACTAAAAATTCCTTGATAAAGTTCCCACTCATCTTGAGTAGAAGTTCCTTTCACCCACAATATAGAATCTCAATATGTCATATTAAAATAACCTTTCTCTCTAATAGTATCACTATATCTATACATTTATTATATATTATAACTCTATACCAATGATAATGTCATATAGTTTCATCACAACAATAATAAGGTCCCATGAAATACTCACCCCAATTAGAAAAATATCATATCGTATTAAAATTTATTTGAGAAAGGGATCACTCCTAGTAAAATTATCTAGCCACATGGGTGAGGTGATCAACTCTAGAAATTTTTAAATCTCAAAATAAGGATAGTGAAATAAAATAAAATATTAAACTAGTTTATATTTTATTGGGAATAATTATTTTGAAGACACATATTATAAATAATATCATTTCAGACATTTCATTTTCATAACCCTCCATCATCTGTACCACGTCATTTCCTTGATCACCGCCTCACAAATCCTAGTATGGATTGCCTTGGGGTGGTGTTGGTGGAGAAAGAATATCATATCTTTTTTCTCCTCTAGATCCTCCTCCTATTTATTCCATAACACCTATTATAAATCTACCTCCCTAAGTAGAATTTTTCCCCCATTATGAGGTCCATAATCACAACATTCCCTCTAACATGGAGGTATTTCAACCTTATTAAAACATTCATATATGAGATGAGTCGATCAATCATTTACTACATTTATATTTACTTCATCATTGTACATACTCATATCCCTTGGTTGATGGGATTCCCTCTATAACCCATATACTACATATCCTTAGGTCTGAGACAACTCATGTGAATACATCTAATGTTTTGATTTTGATTTCTGACTTAAGCCAGCTACAGCTAATGACTCCCCTCTAGGATGACTACCTCCAGAAACTTATGTCTAATACCCCTCCTATAAGA
This sequence comes from Viscum album, assembly GCA_963277665.1. Taxonomy (NCBI): domain Eukaryota; kingdom Viridiplantae; phylum Streptophyta; class Magnoliopsida; order Santalales; family Viscaceae; genus Viscum; species Viscum album. Next base: position 469,051,611 of record OY728142.1, on the reverse strand, counting down.
AGAAATTCATACCCAAATATTTCTCCAAAACCCAACATTTCATAAAAGTATATCGAAGATATAATTTCCCCATAATTAGTTTGGATTATCAAAGATAACTAGTGACTCACATATCTTGGAGGAGAGTAGTTACCAGCACCACCATCTGGTTATCATGAATCTGAACAAGACATAATACTCAAAAAATTATCTCTATCATTCCTTATAATACATGTCGATCAAGATAACATTTAAATATAGGTATCCTACATCACTAGAACTCATGAAATGTGGTCAACCGAAAAGAATCCAATTCTTTTCCTATAAGAATATCTAGTTTATAAATATATAAAGAAACATTTTCATATACAATAGGATGTGGGTCCACTCTATGCATAATGGGTGGAGGCACAGTTCCATTCACAATCAATGGAAAAAAATTAAGAACTTTCCCATTAATATAACCCAAATAACTCAATTTTTAATGAATAAGAGGCTCAATCACTAGAACATATATTTCATGACCCTGCCTCTAAATTTTATTTTGATGAATATTTTATGGAATAGTTTAATTTTAAATAGATATAAAATGGTAAATAAATTAATTTTGGGTATTTTAATAAAAAACGATATGGAAATCAATACCCTATTCCTAAATGATTCATATAACACCTATAATTTCCAATAATTTGTGTCTTAGTGCACCATGTAAAAAACTAGTTTATCAGAAACATAGTGAATTGATACAGTGTCCATCACACCAAAACTTGGTTACCTATAAATGAATCCATACATGAGACCCCTAATCATCATTACCCTATTTTCCTAAGAAACCTCACCAAACATATACCTCAAAATCCATCGCAAGGAAATCCTAAATTAATACCACTCTATCATGACCCAACACACAAGGGCCCCTCCTCTGTGGTGGAGACTCAATACCACCACCTAAACCCCATATTTGACAAGAAAAGTGTTTTTATTATATCTAAGTATGGATATATCACATAATATATGGCATTATCCAAACACACCAATATATATGTACACATTCACACATGAAATAATAATATATAATAAATAAATGTATCTAAACACAATATATAAATAAAATATATTTTAAATCCACTAAAATTTTTAATGTTATGTGAGGTATAATCTATAATACAAATAGGGAAGATGAATTCTGAATAATTGAAAAGGGAAAACCAACTTAACAACTAAAGTAAAAAAATGGGTTCCTATGATGAATATGAACCCAATATGACTATTTACCACTACCACCACTAACATGTAATACTAAGATCCCCCAAAACCTAGTCCACTATGGTTACCTCCAAACTGTTTTCCACCTCCACAAGATAGGACATGTGTGGGATAAGAATCTCGCTTAGTGGTTGGTATAGAAATACCAAGTAGGATTATCCAAAATCGAAAAATGAACAATAAAATAATTTTCATCTCAAAAAAGGTAGAATGAAAAGAATACACTATATAAAAATATATATGTTTTAATGAGGGATTATATAAACATCGGAGAAATTATCATTAAATAAAACCCATCCAATATAGAAGTACCACATAGCTCTAAAATTGAAAATACCCAACAAATAGACAAGTCCCCACTCTAGTGTTGCAAAGTAGAGGCTATACCTCAACGAAAAGAACAAAGTAAATGATTACCGTATAAATCAATATAGTGGAACACTATGAAAATGATAGTATTACACAATATAATATAGACTTTTATTAGACCCATGAACACTCTAATAATCATGATCAATCCAAATCATTGACCCTATAATAAAAAATATTTAAACATCACATCAGACATTGAAAATTTACTTCTAATGACTTTGATAATGATGGTATTATGATTTATATGTAATAATACAGAGTATAAGTTATTTATTTAGTTTAAATTCTCACTCAGTTAAAAGGTTGTGAAAAAGTCCACATAGATGAGAACAGGGCCATGTGGCACCCTCATGGAATACCACAAAGCACACAGAGTGAGTTGGGGCATCCCCCTAGAATACACTTATTCCACAAATTCATAGATGTGTGTGAGTGAATGTATCCTATGCATTACATGGCACATAACACCCATTCAGTCTATTTGGGGGACCTAGAATTCCTCGCATGACCATCATAGGATGGGAAAATCTACCAAGGCTAATGGGTTTTGGTATATATGGTCGGGCCACAAAACATGGCATGAGTAACTAGAACACCATATACTAAGCTATTTCAGGTGTTTAGGATCAAGTATTTGCCTTCTTGAACACTAATATGATATGGTATAGGGATAATAAGATATCCTATGACATGATAATTGATCAGATGATGCCACCCTGTAAAGGTTACGACCTCGTATTGTACCTCCCTGCTATATCAAAAAACAATTATTTTCATCCATACTCCTTTGTACCACATCAGTTTATATTATAGATGAGTCTCACTACAAAACTCTTCCCTCGAACACCCCATCCCACCTTGGCCCACCTACCAATGTCACATTGTATTCCTTTCTTTATCATCTGCTTTTACACTAATAGTACAACATATGTAACATGTTTCCTCACAAACATCATCCCATCCAACTATCATCATTAGAAAACCATATGCATATCCTCTTCTCACCAAGTATGAACTTCAAGTGTTTCTGCTATTTTTCTAAGTCATTTCAGTCAACTTATAATGGAGAAAGATGTGAAGATATATATATATATATTGGGAGATACATAAAGTGGGACAGGTAGATTTATTGGGATAATAAATCAAATATCCTTGTTTTTAATTACTCATAATCTAAATCATCATTATGAAATAATGAAAAATATTATGATTGACTAATCCTACCAAATAAATTTCCTAGTATAGTGAATTATGGTACAATAATGGGGATTGGACTACCATAATGTAGTTAGAAAATAATAATAAATAAATTTCCCCAATTCAGTCATCAAGAATACAGAATCCAATTTTATAAATTGAAATATAAAATACATAAAGAAGTGAAAAATCCTTATTAAAAGAAATATCTTTCTTGGAGATCATTTTTTTGTTTACATAGACAACTATAGACATAGGTACATCTTCACCTAGAGATGTCTCAACCTAAGCTAAAGTATTAGTTAGAGTTCCATCAGGAATATAACATTTAGATATTCTATACTATAGGTAAGGGAAACATAGGTTTAGATTCCCTTGGTATGGAATATCCTTCTATCATGGTGGAGGAGGTTCCATAGTAGTCATTTCATCTAACCATTTAGGGGGAATGGATGAATTCTATCTTTATTCTATGGCAGTGACTCTATCTTCTCTTCTGTGTGTGAGAGTTGCTCTGTTGGGGAACTTCATATGTGAAGTTCTATAAATCCCAATATCCCTAGGAGAAGCACCATATGGATTTTAGGAAGGTTAGAAGCATGTAATTCATTTCCATAGATCGATGGTAGTTTTGGTTTTGTTTTGTGAAGAGTTTTGGAGTGAGTTTCGTACCTCCCCCTTTTCTGTACATCCTTTAGAATAAAACATGTATAAAAAATTTCAATGGAACTATTATTTTGGGATTTAATAGGTTAGAGTGTTGCTGAGTTGTCTTTCAATGCCTCAAATATTAACAAGTAATTGATGATCATCAGGTTATAGTAGGTCTGAATCTACCTCTTGAGATCCTTGAATAGAATTGGGGTAGCATATCAATGGATTTTATGATATTTATTAAATGAATAATAAGATTCTATAATGTTATCTGGGTGATTTTTGACCAACTTACCAAGTTATCAAACTTTGATTCCATCTGAGAGCAGAGTTTGGTTGAGTGTTTGGTGCATCTGTATGTTTAAGAAATTGTTCATCTTCAAGGTGTATCCAAGATAATCTTCTTGAATCACGATTATTGGTTAATGTAATAGTTTTGGAGTGTCTTAAATATGTATTGGGAACATAGTTATGGATGAGAATGATGTTTTACCCCTTGAAAAATGGCCAAACTATGTGAACAATCAAGGTTATCTAAGATTACCAGGAGACCTCATGTTGGAAATAGGTTGAATATAGGAATAACACTTAGAGTAATTGGAAATCACATAAAATAATAGATATCACATTACTATTGGAATGAAATCATTTAAGTCAGTATATAAGATATTTTCTAGGGAACCATTGTGTTGGACTATGATTGATGAGAAATCTGATGTTGGGACAATGTTTGTATAGGTGATGAAAAATAATTTTTGTGATATATGAGTGTGTGAGGATAGAATAGGGTCGATAAAAATATTACACATATTAATATTATTTTAAATTGATGTTTGATCATGTATTAGATGTTTCTATATAATCTCCCATTAAATAGAATCATAGATATTTGGTCAAGTAGAATTCTATCCATGAGGTTCATCAGTCCATTATAGATTCAACATATGTTTGTAAAGTTATATTAAAACTTTTTAATACCCCTGTAGTTGTATATTTGTATTAATTATTCCATGTGTCTTAATTGAGTACATACATGCCTTAAATTTCACACATGATAAACTGGGTTGATCTAGAAATTAAGGATTCAACAACCTTCTCAGAGTACTCAGTGGTGACCATGAATTCATATGAGATTTTACTTCAGGGGAAGACCATTCCACTTGTTTGAGTACATTTTTAGTACGGGAATGTGGAAGGGATATCTTGGGAGTGTTATATCTAAATATAATCCCAATACCCTCGACTTTTTGTGTAGCTTGTGCTTTTCAAGGAAAATGTCCCTAAAGGTGGGGAGAATGTAACAACTCATGTTTTCATAGTTTGATACTTTTGATATTTATATATTCATATTTGTTTCTTTCACCATAGTTCTCTCTATGTTATTGGTGTTACAAGACACCCTAATTAATATATTAAAAAAATACTATATCATACATGTACATATTTTTAGAATATTTTGTTCTTATGATTACACCCTCAGATGAAATATATAAGACTGTGGTTGGTTTATGGAACAAATAGTTCACCTTAGGCATGACATAACGTTATTATATGTTGGATGTTCCATTATATATATTAATTTGTAGGAGAATTAAACATATTAAATGAATAAATTTTTAATGGATTAAATATTTAATTTAATATCACTAGCTCTATAAATAAACCGTTAAAGAAAATCATTATGCTTAGCTCTATAACCATAGTAGATTTGAGAGGAGGAGGATGAGAACCACCAATGGAATTTTTAAACATAATATCTAAAATCTATGATGATCATATTGGGGGGATTTATGGGAAGAATAATGAAAATAATAAAATATTCAGATCCACTATTATAGAATGTGTTCTTCACAAATTATTGATCTTTTCTTGAGTTTGGGCTTATTATTTGGTGGATTTATAACTTTTTGTTCTTGATTGGTGAGAATGGATCATATATTTTCTTAATTATTTGATTTTTTTCAATCCATGAATCAATAATTTAACTATCATTATAGAAAAAATTATTTATTTTTTGTTATACCAATGTTTCACCCAATTGGATTATATGATTTTGATAATTAGATGGAATTAAAATTTTCTATAGTAATCATGATTTTTTTTCTTCTCTGACACCAGTTCTTCATATAATTTTTTTGTCCAATTGGATTAGTGATTCCACATTTATAATCCTTTTTATCCATTATCTAGCCCCTAGAATGAATAAATTAATAAAAGTAATATTGGAAACAATGGTATATGAATGGATCAAGTCAGAACGATAGATTGTATTTTTGGTTCTTGGAATGAAGACCTTATTTTGGTGGCATGAGGGGTGTCTGATCAATATCTGGTGACTGGAATATTTATTTCCATCATTTTGGAACTAAGAATAAATTATTAGGGGATCCATTACATTGAATTTAGTAGATTGTAGAAGGTCAACATCTATTGTAGTGGAATATTTGGATGATCTGGTGGGAACCAGAATATCGGAAGACCAAACATCATTATCTACAAAAATCATGACTACATACCATGTATTTAGAATTAAAAAATGTCATATATCTATGATTCTTAGTTTTATAAGTTTTTATCAAGAGATAACATTCGGTGTGGCTGGACCGACGAACCATGTAATTCTACCCAGGTGGCAAAGCCATATGCCAAGAGCACATATAAATGACCACATGTGATTAGACATGTTGTGTTAACTTAGGGATATCCTATGTTGAGGTACATGGATAGTTGAACTATGTTTATGGAGGAACACACCCATGTCCTTCAGAATCATTTAATGATGTTCACACTGATGCACAAGTCATGTTATTTTCCAAAAACAATTTCATTTTGTATCTCAATCCTTTAGAAACAAATATGGTTTATTTGGATCTACATGTTGACTCATTTTTATTATATATTATGGAATATTAATATTTCTCTCCTTTTTAACTGGGTTTTTTGTATGAGTATACATGATACTTCTTTTCTCCCTCTTTGACTTGTGGGATGAGTTAACTTTTCTTTTCTCTGACTTCCCCTTTGGTTTTCATGGTTTCCTACTGAGTATGATTATACTCTTCTAAGTACGGGCTTTCCTAAATGTGTGTCTCTTATAAAAAATATATACATATTGGTGGGGTCATTGGTGGACCTAGTATGGGAGGATCATTGAAGTGTTTTGAGATTTATACCATGTTTGGTGGTCAAACATTGATATTGTCATCTAATCTCTCTTCATATTCCCCTTCCCCATTTTTTCTTAGTTTGGGATATCTTTTATAGTTTTGCATGTATTTTTTCCCATTATAATTTTATATTACCATAATTATATTTTATTTTTTCCCTAGAGGTTGTGGCATGTATTGATTACTCTCCAGATGTTTCATTTATATTATATATCTACATTGTTTCATATATTTGGTTTGGTTTATATATGTATTGGTATGTTAGGATATAGCATCTAATTTCATTTTGATTCTATCTTAGTTATTTTTATCATCCCACGGCCTTTTGGCAGTGTTCTTGTGGTTTCACTCTCCACTTTTAATTAGTCCAGGTGGGTATCCAATGGGTCAAGTAATGAAAATTTATAATCATTCAATTCGATATATTATATTACATCAAAATCTTCTCTATTATTGATCAATGTCCAAAATTGATCAGAAACTCCTTTTTGAAAATACACTACTGGAATATTCATTCCATTTCATTTCCTCCCAAGTCTAGAAATATCTTTTTTAGTGTCCAAATCCTTTATTTAGTTACCCATGGATTTATAATCTCATTAAAATATGGAGACTTTTATCTTATGAATCGACCAAACATAGGTCAATCCTATGGTGTAACAATATGTTGCTCTATATGGGAATGGTTATGCATCATAACTTATGTCTTCTTCCCTAATATGGGAATGATCTTATATGCTCTAACACTAGCTATAAAATAATCCTCAGTATGGAAATCCCAACATTGAATACAAGTGTTTATTGCATTACTTTCACTTGCTTCCATATTCATACATGGAAAAACACTAAGTTATCATACTATCATCATGAATATTATGCAATAAAATAAAAATACAAAGATTTTAAAAGTTGATAAATACCTTAAGGGTTTATCAAAATTATTATTTTAGCTATGTTCTTTTCAAATAGAGTTCCCAAGAAGCCGACTAAACATTCTATGGTAGAAACTATGGAACCCCAAATTGAGTAACCAAGAGCCAGGGTTTACTTTATTACATTGGAATATGACACAATGGAACACACCACACATTATTTATTAGTTTATTAGTCTTAGAAAACTAAATATAAACACGATTGACATATTATATTAGAAATATAAAAAATAATATAAGAAACATTCTTGCATCCTTGAAATCATTCAAGATATCGTTCTTCTTATACTGGAGAATGGAAGAAAAATAAAATTTATTCTCAAAAGCGTAGTAATTTGTAGATATACTTGAATATATCATAAGTAAAATCGGCATAATAAATATGATATATTGAATAATAAAGAAACATTCCATTAAATAAAAAACATGAGATCAGTTAAAATCCCTATATAATATCAATATAGTAATTATATAAACATTGAAAACTATATTTTTAATAATGTATGTTCATAAATCCAAAAATTTAGGGTATTTACATCAATACATCATCCATGTAATGATGAATCATACCATCAAGGCCTCAGATAAAACATTATTCTTAATAAATGGGTTTCTGAGTGCAAGATATCCATCTAATATAGAATGACTGCTATTTTTTATCATGATACATACCAATTCATCAAGTGACTATCAATAACATGGAACCACCTTTACCTTTCTCAATTTAGTAATTACTTATATATTTAATGTTATATATAATTTATTCTCAAAATTCCTTATAATTCAAAAAATATTCACATTGTGTAAATAATACATAAGATCAATACTTCCCCAGTATATGAAATAATATTCATAATAATATTTCTTTAACCAATAACAAATATATATATATAAATAATATATAATTAGGTTATTATAAAAATAATATAAATGTAACCAAATTCATACATATTATTTAGAATATTGACCTAAAGTAGGAAATGATTTATAATGAATAATAGTTAGTGATATTAAATAAGATCACAATCAAGTAAATTGTCACGAAAATAAGGTTTAATCCATTATCTATAAAGGAATATATAATCCCATCGATCCATCAGAAATAATTATTTTTTTTAAATCCTTTATAAAAAAAATATAATCAAAAAACTAAAAATTACATCCCTTTAATATTGTGTAATAATAGATTTATAAATCACATTTTCAAAAATATTGTCATTTTATTATGAAAACAATACTTGTTTTTTTATATTATTTTAAAAACCAAAAATACTGATAAAAATATTTTCATTCAAAATAATCATGGATAAATATAATGTATTTTGTAATATAATTAATTTCCATGATGCACAAAAATTATACTCATGTTGTAAATGTTAAAACAAGGATTCTGTTCAAATTTTTAAAAAAATCAAATTATACCTCATTTGGAAAAAATCCTAATTTTTTTTAAAAAAACATTCTATTTAAATTAAAATATGGTTTGAAAATAATTTTAATAATAATTTTATTTTAAATTACTATATTTTTGAAACCATTTAAAATATCCTCGATGTAGGAATATAAGATTTTGGAAGGAAAATAATAAATTATGATTACAATTTTAAAAATAATTTTCTTTAGATGTAACTTAATTATTGATTATTAAACAAACAATAGAAAAAATTGTAAAAAAAGATAAAAACCAAAAATATAATATATAAAGATAAAATATATTTGGTTTACTATATTAGTAAAATATAATTTTCCAACTTGAAATATGAACATAAACAATCCCAAATTTATTTTAGATTATAAAAGAAATATATTACCTTTGTTATCTACTTAGTAGTACATGTTTGATCCTCTTTTATAATGAAATTATATTTATTATATAATTTCATAATAATATTATTCATTTATATTCCATTTTTCATGGGCCTTTTATAATAATATTATATTCCTTGGATATTTCATACTTATATTGACCATTTGAGGTTGTTTGGATTTTTTCCCCAAAATTACTTTTATATAATGTTCATGATTAAAGTAATTATTAAATGGATATATTATTGAAAATATTTTATCATTTCCATGAATATAATGTAATTAATTGTATTATCATTTAAAGTCATCCATTCATGGTGGTAATAGAATGACGAACCACATTGCATTGTTGGTGTAGTTGTCCACACATATGCTTGAGCAACGACACCATTTTCCAATGGATGGAAGTGTACCATGGTAGATGATGCATTATATTTCCATGATAATAATTATATTCTTAATATAATATATATTCATTAATTCTACCTTTTTAACAATCCAATTAAATCTGTGATGAATCATGAATTACACCACTACATGGAGATAGTGGTTTGCATGTGTGATGTTTTTATTTTATATATCATAGAACATATAAGGAAAATGGTTTTCCTATAATTATAATTAATCCTTGGTATTTTTTAATATTATATTTATTATTTTTTTATGGATAAATTTATTTTTTTTGATTTAAATAAAGAAATAATATTTTTAAGGGTCAAGTAGGATTATTATATCTCCATTGAGAGAAATACTTTGTATTACACCATACTAAATCATATGATATACATAGGGTAATAACGAAGATCAATACTAAAAACAATGAATATACAATTTTTTTAGGGATTGATCAAACTAGATGGATTGATGTTTTTGAATAAAGAAGGAGAAGAGGTTCCCTTTGATAATTGAGGGGAGGGACAGTGATAGAATTACTTAAATGAATTACATAATATAAAGTCATTTTCTGGTTTAAGTGGATACAAATTGTCAAATATTTGGATATGATAAGGTTAAGGTATAAATACAACCATAATATGATTTTTCTGAATATTTTTTTGTTCTTTTCCTGATGTCTTATACCTTTTTTTACCACAAAATTTGGGTGATAAATATTTTACATAGTTATTATTCATTATGATAAAATAAGACAATTTTTATAACCTTATATAAATTATGATGGTAATAAATATGGAATAAATTTTATATTATTCTAATCCTTAAATAAGTAGAAATTACATTAAATATAATTTTTTAAAACACATTTAATAACACTTCTAGAAAAAATATTTGTTTAAAAGATATAATTTATTTTATAAATAAAATATTCTATAATATAGATTCTGAAATTCGGTTGTTGGAGCCGCGGATGAAGATCCTACTATGGGTATTTAGATAAGTAACCCAAACGAAAATCTCTAAACCACCACTGAAGTCATTGAAAAGAAATCCACCAATCCTTTGTAACCAAATGTGAATGTTGTCCTAGATTCGGATTTATGAATAGAGCCAGTGATTTTTCACCACAGAGGTCATCCTTTTATTTCTTTATCAGATAATTAGGTTAACATTCATTCCATAGACTTATTAATTTCACTAATTTCAAAATTCATCAAGTATAGACCATCATTTACATTTTTAAATAAATTTCTTGAAGTAAAAGGATTATTGGGATTCTATTTAAGCTTATTGAATTCCTTCAATATTATTTTTCACATATATTCTAAAACAACATCTATATACTTTCTTCATAATGATGATGGGTTTTTAGGGGCTCTAATATGAATTTTCTAAAATGGACTTCTTGTTTTGATCCTTTTATTGAATCCCCTATTTTTCTATTCTATATTAGCTTCCTGGATCTCCCCTACACCTATTTAAGAAATTCACTTTTTCTAATCTCTAGCAAGACTAGTTTTCCTTTAAAATTATACATTCCAAATAGGAAGCTTTTTAGACCATCAGTTACATTGGTTTTTCTATTATTGATATTTCCTAAATTCTATAATCCCAAATATGCATTCGAAATGTATATTTTGGGTTTTTTCATAATGTGATTTATGAACAGCTACATGACTATTATAATGTCTTACATAAGATTGGAAATTCCATGAATGATTGTGATAATAGGATAACACATCCTCAAATAAAAAAAGTCATTGACTGAAAAGGGAAAAGTAAATATGGATCCAAAAGAGAAAAATTAATGTCATACAATTACTACATACCCATTTGGGGTGCAGGATCCCTATAGAGATCAAAATTAAATCAATATGATGCCAAATGAGGTGAATCCTCAAGATTGGGGTTAATGAATAGAATGTAAAAACTATGAAACATTCTTCTCAGTACAATAATATTTTCAGTAATTTTAATGTTTTTCACATCACATTATATGATTCCACTAATCTTCTATCCCTTGTAAGAGTTATAAATAACCCTAGTGAACCACATAATGCATATAGAGATAAAGAAAACACTTTCTAATCTGTGTCTAGTGAGTATTTACTTGATTATTGTAACCAATATTATCATATTGAGGATTCATAATTGAAATTTAGGACCACAAAATGTAAAAAATGTATTATTGACTCAAATGACTTCATCACTAAAAATCCAAAGAAGACTAAAAAACACAGGGATTACTCTAATATAGAGAGAATTTTTTTACTATATCTTTAGAGGCTTCTAGGAATGTGATTCAAACTATTCCTCCATAGATCAAGGATGATGAAAATTCTCATACATCCTCTAGTGAAGATACATTGAGTGAAATTATTGATAATGATGATTATGACCCTGCAATGAGGGATTCTTATCAATTTGAAGATGATGTGATGGAAGAAATGTAATAATATATAAATAAGAAATACACAACAGTATTCCAATGATACAAGAATAGGGAAATTACTATGAAGATCTACATTCAAATAAAGAAAATAATTTTCATCAGTTTGGTAGAGGAACTTAAAATTATCCCAGCATTAATTTTATATATATTCCATGGAAATGACTCCTGTTATTTCCCATTATTGAAAACTAAATTCTTTGGTTTTAATTACTGATTAAAAAACCCACAACTAGGATGTCAGGTTATGTTAATCTTTGGGTATGAATCATGATTGAAGGTTTGATATCCAATATTTCATGTCTTCATGCTATTTTTTGTTCACTCATGATTTTTCATTGAATTACATTTGTCTTTTCCTCTGGTTATTTTTGATGGGGTAAATGGATTTTCATCAGATTTTACATAACCTTATGTTGAACCTATTTTTGAATGAGTAGTGGTATTTTTATTTGGTTTTATACTTTTTCTATTTCTCATATATGCTGGTTTTATGACCTATTTCTTATATTTTTACCATTTCGAAGTTTTGTGATTATTAGATTTGCAAGATAGTAGCAATGATGTTTTTAGGTCTCTTAATCAGTTCTACCTATTTAACTAGAAACCACTTGTTTTTTTCCACATTTACTATGATCAACGTCTTGGAATCATGCTTCTTTTGTTAATGGGCTTTACCAAGGAATAGTACATGTTAACTCCTTCTGCTATAATGCTTTAAATTTTTTGTTCATTTAGTCATGAAAAGTTGAATCTTCATTTAGATAACTTGGATATCAGGTGGATATTGCTTATATACATGACTGTTAGGATGGTTTGAAGGAAATTTTATGGATTTTTTGATCAAGTGATTCACTTTTGATTAAGTAATATTAGAAAAAGTTATCTATTCTATAAGATTTTCTTCTTTGATTTTTTCTATGATTTCTGGCTCATATGGTGACTCATTTCCCAAATTATGAGATATTTTATGGTATGTCATGTTTATATCCTCTTTCAATATCTTGTTGGTAAAATCTCATGGAACCTTGTCTTTTCAATTTATTTGTAACCTTATTTAATAAATGTATTAGGGGTATTTATTTGGAAACCAACTCATATCTCAATCTCTTTAAAAAAATTAGAATATTAATACCAATGGGATTAATTGGATTAATTTATATAAGATTATAATTAGTTTTCATTCAAAAAAACCTCAAATTAAAGTAACCTTATAAATACTTTATTAATATTGAAGAAATAAAATTATTATTTATTTGAACAAAAATGTTTCTTATGTATCATCAATTGTTAAGCATATATTTTTATGTACAAAATTATTTTTCTATGTTATTTTTTTACTTCCTAAAATTATGTATTTTTTTGAAAAAAATTTCCTTAAGCATTATATTAAATATTATATAATTATAATGTTTTAAAAGTGATTGTTTTTTGTAAAACAAATTTATACCCTAATCATTAAAAAATGAAATATTTTCAAAAAAATCAAATATACACCCTAGGATAATTTTGACATGATGTATTAAAAAAAAGAAATTTATTTCATCCAATAAAAATTTTATATTTTGTAATTTTGGTTTCAATATAAATCTTTAATAAATTTATATTTATAATGTTTTTTTTAAAAAATAATCAACGACTTGTTCAATATTATTGATACTCGAGAATTATAATTACAATAATGTACAAGTGAAAATGAAGATATCTCACTCATGAAGTGATTTTTGGCCTAATACTCTCATGGATATTTAGTTTTTTCCTCCACCGTATGGGGTGCATGGATGATGGTATAAATATTAGTGAACCTGGATCAGAAGAAATAGATAGGATTATTTATTAAGTATGGATCGATTATCAATATTGGATGGATAGAGGTGATTTGGGTGATATAGACTAAGAAACACATATTTGAGGGTGGAATGGAATTTATATAAGTGGAGGAATAATCAATAGGTTTGTAAGAATGAATCCCACTAAATACCACTAGTGAATTTATTATTTTCCTATAAAATCCATCATAATGAGATAAACTATGGGAAAATATCTCATTAGTTTTTCTATGATTCAAGGTGATTCTCATTTCATGACATTCTATTGAAAGATGTGGGAGCTAGAAACATTTATTTCTATAAAAATCATCATATTTAACCTTTGTTATTTATAACAGATTACATTAATTTAGAATGAAAAATTTACAAATATCCTTCACCTTTTACATGTTTTCCAACTGTCTTTGAGATTAAATCAATGTCCTGGATTTAATATAATGTCCCCAATGGATTGGAATTAATATTTGGCATTGAGGGATCACTATTATTTTTCCTAGAATCTCTTTAGGATAAGTATTTAATAGATGATCCCAAAAGATATATTGGAATGTATGTATATTTTATCTATCTCTAGAAATATGTTATAGAATTGTTGACATTATGTTTTTTAGAGAATAGATCTTATATTTCTACTATATATTACATTAAAGTTTGGATTCATTATTGGAGGTGACATGGGTTGTTTTTTATTGAAAAAATATCCCCAATCACCAACATTTTTAATTTATTCTAAATAGGGATTTCTGACTCTTATTAAATTAATATGAGAACATAGTTTGAATTTGTTCCACATGCTATATTTATTCTCAAAAAAATAATATATTGGAGTTCATTTGACAACATTATAACTTATATATTATTAATCATAGGATACATATACTGAGCCGATCATCCATAGATAATTTTCAACATCCTTCAAACATATCAAATTTTGATCAATTTATTAAGGGATGATCTCAATAGTTCTAATTCACCAATCTCCTCTGATCTCAAAAAATATCCACCTAGATGGACTTAATGATTTTATACACATCTATGAATTTGTTTTATTATTTACTAATTAATGAAAAAATTATACAATATTTCTATTATTATTTATATGATTTATTCTTATATAATAGAAAAAATATGAAAAAATCCCTCCAATATTTTACTCTTACTTATCATTATTTCAAAACAATATAATCACGTGTTGTACCTGATAAATTCTCCCACCTAAAATTTTTGTTATCATGGGTGATAACTCCCCACTTTCAATGAATATAACCAATAATTGCATCTCAACATCCCACATTTTATCCTTTGAAAAAAATAAAATTTCAATAGCTGAAACAGAATAATCAAAATAAAAGTTTCAATAATGATCATTTTTTATTGAATTTATGTTATAAAATGAATAAAATTATTTTTCATTCCAAAATAAAACAAATACTCAAAAAATTGTACTATTTACACAAATAAATTAACAAACTAAAATATTTAAAAGATAAAAATTAGTGAAAAAAAGTAAAAAAAAATTAATCACATTCACCCACACATGAGTTTTTATTATCATTATGTTATTTCTCACAACATGAATATCACAGAGAATTCATCTTCTCTCAATTTCAGTCCCAAATTCATTGAATTTTAATTTCTAATGGATTATTAGAATATTAATGTGAACACGATGCATAATTTCGAATCCCCTTATTTCAAGATCTATACCTAACATCACAATTTCTCCTAATCAATATTTTATCACTATGAACCAACAAAATGTTCGAATATTCCTCTTATTTTCATGACTTCAACATTAACTCTCTCTTTCATCCTTATATAAAAAAGATCTTTTTTCTCACTTTTGAATCCATGATATGTGAAATGTAATTATTTAACAACTGAGTTGTAATAATTTAAAAATATGAAATCCAAATTTGTAGGAATCCACTAAATTCTCACAATACTCTAATTAAAATGTTTTATCTTGTTTCTTTTTATGATGAACCATTAATGTTTTACTCATGTTAAGAAATAAATCACACAAAATTAGGTTCATCAATCCAATATAAACATGACCAATTTTGATGCACCTAAGTCCGATATTTTTTAACCCTAAATTATAATGTTCTCTAAATATGTAAATCAATGTTTTCAAGATTATTTTTCTCTCAATGGGAATTTTTAGATAAATCTTCTCATGTTATTTATTTTCATTACATAACATGCTTTTCAATTTTATTCCCTACCACATAATTTCATTCGATTTTTTGATCAAGTAATTTACAACTAGGGATATGCATCAATGATGTAAATAAATAATTCAAACATTTTATACATAAATTCATGGAATATTACAACCATAACCCCCTACCCTCCCCCTATAGCCATGCATTGTGGGTATTTTCATTAATAATGAGTCTATATGTTTTTTTCAAATTTCTATATCCTTCATTTCATTAAATACCCCTCATAATTTCTAGTAGTAACTCATTGTGTCAAAATAGAATTTATTTTAAAAATAAAAAACTAAAAACTAAAAGAATAAATAAAAATCATGTGGCTTGGGTTTCCTCCTAAGAAAAGATTATTTATATTATATCAATGACTCTTTTTCCTAAATTCTCAAATATGTTCAAACGTAAAATGTTTTTTCTCATGTGATAACCTCTATGTATCATATATATAGATATTGATTATCAAAACATCCAGATCTATAATATTTTTCTTTATACTATACACATGTGAATCCATTTCATGAGTATCTAATTTCGCTTCAAACCTTCATCCTTAACATCCCATTGCTTCAAATTCTAGGAATATAATATGTAGTTAAATTTTTTTACCTTGTTCTGGTTAGTGATTAATCCTTGAAACATTCCTTTTCTACAAATTGTTATTTAATTTATGGGGGTATATTGCATTATGTTGCATTCCTATTTTTGGAATATAAAATTTTCAAAAATAACATCTATCTCAGAATAAATTTATATATGAAAGTTAATTTATATGTTAAATGGTTCCCTTTGATGTTGTTTTTAATCCTTCATCAACTATTGCAAAAATTATTTCAAATTGTTCTATATATCTTTTGAAAATTTCAACTTCATCCAAACTTATTTTCCACATTTTCCTTGGATTTTACTTCATTGTTGATTATAGTTAAAGTTTTTATTTTCATATTTAGAATGATTATTAATGAAAATGTCCATATACATATTCCAAAGGGTTTTTATCTCTTCAAAATACATTCCATTACAAGTTTTTATTTTAATGAAACACTCAACTAGATTTTTTGAGATTTAATTTAATTGATTACATATCTTCTTTAACTATTAATTCATGTATGAAATTTTATTTAAATTGAAATCAATTAATTTATACATGGGTATTGATGTATAGTTTTATAATTATGTTATTCATTTTAAATAAATCTATTTGTGTATATTTCATGAGATTTTAGGTATTTTGTATTAATTCTTCTATATTTTCCTCATTTCTTGACAGTTGAGCTTAAATTTCACAAAGTTGGTTATATACTATTTTTGTGGTATTTCTCATCATAAATTTGGTATGTCTACATATTTATCCTAACTAAATTTGTTTCCAACTTATCACATTGAATGTTACATATAAACATATAATAATTACATTATTTGAGCAATAAAAATCTCATAATGTTAAAAGACATCCTCTCCTAAATCTGGGGTTTTTTGTGAAATATTACTTTTTCACTTGATTTTAATATTGGACATCCATTAAATTCATTTAACTTCCATATTTTTCCAATTTCTTAATTCAATATTCATTTATCCTATAATATTTTCTATTTTCTCTACAAAGTGGTTAATAGTTATTTTAGTATGGATCATTCTAATGATTATTTATGAAAATAGGTATTGTTTTTATTTATAGTCAATTAATGTATAAGCATAGTAGGAGAAGAAAAAGAAACAACCAAAATAATTTATTTCCATTGATAAAATAGAAAACAACATGAAAACTAGAGATTAAATACTTGTTTTAAACATGTGTATCTTAAAGTAAAGAATACTCTTCAAAATTCGTAATATTTTTCAGAAATACTATGAATAAGACTGAAAAATTTCACTATGTGTTGTCCAAAAGTCATCCAACCTTTAGGTGTATCCAAATGTCAAGAAAAAATAACTGAAATTTAGGTGGATTTCATCTTTCCTCCATATAATTCTAGTTCCTTAAATATAAAAGAGAAATGTGAGGAATTATTTGGGAACTGTGGAGTTTTCTCAAAGTCTAGAATCACCACACACACCATTTCATAGATGTATATTTATATGGTCATGAGGACACCCCCAATATATTTCTTTTATTAACTCATGTATTACAATACATGAATACATGATTTTTTTAGTTCTTGCATTGCATGAATGTGTGAAACTCTCTATCATTATTCATCCAAAAACTATTGTTTGAAATACCAACATAATATAAAAAATTAAATAATCATACACACCATATGATAATTAATTACAATCCTTCAAGTATCTAATACATTATTGAAACAAAACACTTATCATATTACTTTCACACCAATGTTCAAACAATAATTTTGAAATGTGTCTCATCATTAAACCAATTTTTATGTTTAAAAGGAATTAGAACACACTATTGATATAAAATATTGATAAGAATAATAAAATTGACTTATATGACCAATAAATATTTAAAGAATCCTTTAATATCATCGAGTGACTATCATAGTCAATATTATTAAATATCATTTCACACACCTGATAATATTTTGTATATGAGTCTTTAATTACATTAAATATCGATTCACCCATTCAAATTGGTAAACTAATAGAGACTAAAAATAATATGGTCATTATGTTTTTAATTCACATGAATCCCTAAACGAATCATTTTGTTTCCATAATCATCCAAATTATCTTGATTAAAATTTATATACATGGTTACATAGAGAGGACTTATTTTAACGTGTAGAATTTTCTTCAATAATCATTATTAAATCAATAATACATCATAATAACTTTTCATATGATTCCAATCATTGGATAAAAGTAAATTAATCTTCCTCTTCTAAGTATTATTCTCAATATCCCTTTTTATTATGATGATTTCATTTATTGAAAAAAAAAGTTTTTATAAAATGAGGATAATGTTTTATAACCACGTAATAATGAATTTTATTTACTAGTATCCCACTAAAAATAATAACATATTATATTAAAATTCAGAATAATAATTAATGGACCATGTTCAACATTTAACTAATAAATGAGTTCAATGTGGATTTTCTCTCATCACATAGTTATTTAGGTAGGAAATCATCATAAGCATATCATCTATGACACATGGATAGTTTATTAGACAAACCTATTTATAATTGATCGTATGGATAATCTCAAATCTATTTTTTAAGTAACATAATCCTACTAGGGTATCCTAGCTAATGTAACCCAATTAAAATCCCAAGAATAGGCTAACAATATACAATACAGTGGAACCATGTTATGGAATGAACTACCAAAGAATGTTCCAGTATCACTGATCCTTTCATTCATTATAGAGGATAATCCATAGAAAGCCAACTATGGAATGACCTACTCAGTTGGACAGTAAATTCCTTGATAAGTTTAACATTATAAGTAATCTGACATTTTTTATTTGAAGGGGATTCAAGAGAACCATATAATATTATGTTATTCCCTTTATGTGAATTATTTTATTGATTTTGTTTGGAATATTATTCCCTCTACCAAATTATAATGTATAAATAATGTTGATATGAATTCCTCTACATAACCCACAATTTTGTGTTACTCACCAAAAAATAAAACTCAACTATATTCGTACATATCTGAATGCATTATATTAATTCATAACATTTAAAATTCATGTTAAGTATTAGGTTAATATTAAATTGTAAATATCTACATGATTAAGTATATAGTGATAGATATCCAGCCCCATTCACCAACCTAGACAATGAATAATCCACTACATAGGTAGGTTGTTTGACCCTAAGTCCCTCTACCCTGGTATACATTACACAAGAGAGAATATAATTCATAATAATTTTAAAATCTATTATCCGTAATCTATATTAGATAGCTATATTCTCTCTCTTAAAATAAATTAAAATGTAAGCCTAAGGTAGATGAAAAACTAAATTTATTATGGATTCATTCCTAGTATGTAACACAAGGATACATCTCCTAGAATCGGGTTTACATTTAAACTAGAGAATGTGTTATTTATATTATAAATAATTAATAATTGTGAATAAAATAGGGAATACGTATTAAATAATTGAACTATTCAAATATTTATAAAAGAGTGAATAATTTATAAAAAATATATAAACTAAAAATAATTGTATACAATTTTATAATATTAGATTTACTTTATAGAACTCTAATAATACTGAGTATAACTACTTTATATTCACATCCAATAAGAACTTTTTCATATTTTTTTAAATATTGGATATTATCAGGAATTATGAATAATTTTATAATTAAGATTATATTATGAAAAATAATTACATGATCTAAATTTCTTATATATAATGTTTAAAATAAGGGATTATTAATTTTTATCAATTAAAAATAATTATCCACACATAATAATTAAAATAAATAAATAGTTCTATTGTCCAACATCATTTATGTAATTTACAAACATATTAAAATTTATCCATTTTATTGTTATAAAATAAACCAATTTTTAATCTAAAAAATATTTCATAAATTTAATAGGTATTTGAAATATTAACTTATAATATTATAGGTAATAATTAATAATAAATTTCAAAAGAACATTAATTATTTAATTATAAAAACTTTATAATTAAGGAATTAAATAATATATTTTTAATTAATAAATATCCCCAGAAATACCTTTTATTACAATTTATATATTATTTACTCATTTAAAAATTTAAATTTTATAAAATAGTATTTTCTTAGTATCACAACATGTGATATACCAAGGTATTCTTTTAGAATTCGTTGTGAATACTTATAAAATGTAAAATGACATCCAAAATTTTCCATGTTAAATATTATATGACTATATTTTATGTGTGGAAACAAAAAAAAATGAACCAAAACAATCATCTAATAATTCTATAATGAACGCATAGATTTGTTTTGAATTTTTTAACAATTAGAAAATAGCCATCTCTATGGCATGGGCAGGGTATGGATAAGAAATTTTATCATCCAATGTGGTGATTTGTTCTTCAATGTTTTTCATTTATAAAATTTGACTTCATAGACTAGGATAATGGATCAGTTTGATGCAAATTTTTTGTTTCTTTAGATTTTATTAATTCTTAATAATATAATCTAAATAAAAAGAAACCAAAAAATAATAATTTTTTGTTGAAAAAATATAAACCCGTTTAAAAACATTAAATGAAGAACATGATTTTAATGTATGTTCCATTAACCAAATAATTCCATTTTAACATTTTAATATTAGTCCTAAAACCTTTGAATGAGTTTGATAAAGATCATTTAGTCAAATACAAAATATATACGACCTTTGATGGTGTCCATAAGTCGTGTGAAACATTTGACATTAAAATGGGATTCATCCTTCCTCTATGGTATATTAGTGACACAAACACAAAAGTGACTAATGAAAAAATATAAGAGTGATAAAGAGTTTTGTTAAAGAATCTAGAAATACCTTAAAAAATACTATCACATATTAGTAACTTCATATATCCAAGAGCATACTCTTGGGTTGTTGCTTACATTTAATCATGTGTTATACTTTGTGAGTTTTTTTGACTAAGTAATTCATTGAATGCTTCAATAAAACTCTCCAACATGTTCTATATTATTAAATGGTTCATTAAATGATACTATATATGGGATTTATTATGTTTTGAGAAATATCATCATAAACACTGGAAAATATTCCTTACAACACAATAGTCATGCATAAGATGCTTGATATGGCTCAGATGACTAACCCACCTGTATCATATACATTAACGATTTTGTCCATACATTTCATTAAATTATATGTTATTTGAATATAATATTTCTTATTAAATTGAAATATAATGTTCTAATCCAATAGTGAACTTGTGAGATTTATAATTTTTCACTCTTATATTGATTATTTCCACATATTTACATGTTATTTCCTCCTCTAATTAGTTTGTAAATACGTATGAAGTCTTGTAATTTCTATATTTTTATTGTTTATTCCAAATAATATCATATGATTATCATTTATCTTTCCTCTAATACCTTTAAATTAAATCGTTGAATTATTATGGAACATTTCAAATATAAATATTCAAATCATTAGTGAACATTTCCTCATAAATTAAATTATTTAATACTCGAATTTCATTATCCCTTGAATTTATATATAATACTTTGAATATATTCTTGAGATCAATATCAATTTTTTATAATACCCTCTAACGGTTATATCAATCAGTGTTTTTCATCTAAAGTGACTTAATTATAAAATATTTTCATGAGTAAATATGAATAGAGTTGGTCTGATGGGAATTCTTGAATATACCCCACGAACCTTCCTAAGATTTGTGATTCTTTTATTCTATTCCATTAGTAAATTGGTTTACTCTATTCCGAATTTATATGGTTTTATTCTTTGTAATGTTTATCTATAGAAATTATTATTGGATAGCCTCTCAAGTGTAAAATAAAGAATTTTATTATTGGATAAACCATCTAATTTCCTCCAATATTAGGTAATAGGGAATGAAATGCAATTAAATCCCATTATCTGGAAATCCCTTAACATTGATTGTGTGGAATAGCATATTGAATTATTTAATGAAAATGTGGGACTCATCTCTTGGTGGTCCATTTAAAAAAATTTAGGGACTACACATGATGTTTATCGAGCATATATTCCATTGATCTTGATGATAACTTAATCATTAATTTCTTCCCCCCTACATGGGGTGTTTTGGGTCCTTCAATTTTGGGGGTAAATGATTCCAAAATAAACCCAAACATGGTGTAGTGTTGTTTTCCACCATGTCATTCCCATAAATTTGGGATGTGTGCCTCTCTATCCATGCCTTAACATGGTTCCAATATTGATGCATTGATATATTCTTTTAATAATTAAATTATCTTCTTAAAAATGGATTGAATGAACCATTAACCTCTATTAATATTCATTTTAATAGAAATATTCTATCAATTTGAACTCAAGTAAATTAATTTATTTGAAAAAAATGAATTATATAATTGAATTGAATTTGGGAATTTATGTTTTTTGATAATTTTTCTCTGTAAATGGGAAAAAATAAATGAATCAATCAACCTACACCCAACAATGGTGCCAGTATTTTTAATTAAATAATTTTATGAGAAATTTATTCATACCGGTGGGTAATGAGGTTGAACACTATTAAATATTGATTATTTAACTAATTAAAATTATATATAAATAATTTTAAAATAAAATGTGGTGGTCTATTTTGTGTGGAATTAAATAATTTTAAATTTAATTTGGATGTTTCTCATTTATGTGTGTGTATGGTATAGGTAGTGTGAAGAGACAACAATAACAACACAAGAAGATTAAATCCAATATATGAATGAGTGAAAAAATTGTGGAAGTGATCAATCATGTGAAAAGTGATAACTAAATTTCAAATAGATGGGAATTAAAAATATCATATTCTCTCTAAACATTAAATTTATGGTAAATAAGGACATACTCAAGAAGATTATAGTCACTGTTTGGTTTCTCAAACACCTAATGAGTCATGTTTTTCTTCAAATTTTGTTATGTTTCCACCACACCATTTGAACTCTAATCATTCATAGTTATGTGATAATTACTTATGTACATTGATTGTGAATCAATTATAATTATCTCACCCTATCCCTTGGATTATCTAACTAATGACCAACTATTATGGATCATTATAAATGATGTAAGAATAATTTAAAATCTAGGTTCTAAAAGGAAAAAATATTGAAATAATAAGACCCCCTCATACCCCCAAATCAACAGACTAGCCTAGAATTATAATATAGTTAGGAATAATAAAATTTGTAGAGATACCCATTATAATGTTATTCTCACAATTATATTCCTATATATACACCTATTACCTCCATGACATGGGATGGATGGATGAAATTATAGAGAAAGATTTATTCTTAAAAGAAACAAATTTGTGCATGTGTTGGGTATATATTGATTATAAATAATGCATAGATAGAGATAATTTGAATGATTATACACTTGTATTTAGTATTATATAAATGGTATGGATTTATATTTGATGGTCCTTACTAAAATAGAATAAATATTTTTATTCATGTTTTTACTAGTATTTGGCCTGACAGTTCTTAGGACGATGTCATTGTTAGGGGCGTTGTTGGCACCACAGTTTTTCACAGTTGGAAATCAATTTATGGTGTTTTTTATTAGTACACATTGGTTTTATCAAAGACTTTTCATTTCAAGTTATATTATAGTGTATATGGATTCAGTGTTGAGGGTAATGTCATTTCTATGTGTTTTCTAAATTTTTAAAGCTCAAAATTCGGAGGAAGTGGAATGCTTGACAAAATATGGGTTTCCAAGTCTAACTCATTAAAAATATAGAAAAGTAATATATTTATAAATTATTTTATTTTCTATAATATGTGGAAATTCATGATGTAATATGGAATCTACTTTCACAAAGTTTTTAAGGTTCTTGATGGTGGTTTCATGATGAATGGACGAGGCGTAATGAAAATATGGCAATCTACATGATTATAAAAAGCATTGCAAATGGAAAATTTTCATTGTATATCGATGAATAAAAAGAGCCTCAATAACTTGAATGGATATCTTTAGGAAAAGGATGTCGCAAGAGATAAATATTCATGAATTTTTATATCTCCAAATAGGAGCCCACTCATCATCAGAAAAATAGAGAGAATGTTCATAATGGGTGAAACACTCTAATTCCAAGAAGGTTCTGCCTGAAGGTAATTATTTTGGAAATAAAAACCTCTTCAACAACTCGAGTTTCATGAAAATTATGATTAATATCTACTTGAATCTAAGGAATTTTATAAAATGGAGTTTCAAGAAGACTAAGGGATTCATGATAGTTTGTATTTCTTTAACGGTCCTGAGCATCATGAAGGATGGGAGCTTCATGAATATATATGGGCTCACCAAGGCTATAACATCATTGAAATGAAAAGTGGATTTCTTGTAGACTATGAGCTTTATAAATAGTTTTGTTAAAAATTATTTTATTAAATAGTCCATTTATGTGCAACAATTAAGTAATATAGTATAACAAGAGTCTTGTTCCAATTAGGGTCAAAACCTTGTATGCCCAGTCTATCACACTTAGGTTTTTGACTTTTACTTTGTCACGATTTAGGTCAGAATCATGGTAATTTTCTCGAGAATTGAGTGTGATAGGTTTGAAATTTTGGGGAATTATTTCCTTCTATTCTTGGACTATAATTACCCCTGGGTTTCCTCTAGCCTCCCCTTTGATTTCTATAGAAAAATGTAACTTTTTGGGTGGCCAGAACAGGACGTACAATGTCCAGGTGTTAAAAATGAGTTTGGACCATGTTCCCTTCTATAAATGAACTTAATGCAACCCTATCTTAACCTATTCGACCCTATCATCCCTGATAAGTGTCCAAGATCCCTTGGAACCCACTTTTGATAGGGTATTTTGTAGGGAAACTTCCAGATACATCAAGTAAGTGAGTTTCTCTCTCATTTCTTCCTTCTTATTAGGTTTTCTTCCACATTTTCTTGTGGTTTCAAGTTTACATCACCCATGGTTTCATCCTTATTACTTATCATTGGGTTTTTTGTGCAATATTCTTTTTTAGGGTTCATATCTACATGATTATGGTGTGGTTGATGTTCAATTGAAATTCACAATGGGTTTTTGGGGGTTTTTACATCAAAGGTTGGTGGTTCCATCTATAAACATTGTTTTATGAGTTAACTTGTTTGATTAATTTAATTTGTATGTTATTTGAATTATATATTGGGTGTTAATGTGTTTTTCAAATATATTACCATGTGTTTAATTTTTTATGTAATTTATGTGTGAAGTGGGTTTATTTTTTATGTAAACCCATTAGGTATCACATGCTAGTGGTTTATAATTTGTGAAAACTATTTCTAAAATGATACAGTGGTGGAAAATTTTATTTTGGTGTGGTATTAGTTTTTTTGTTTAAAATATAGATTTTGGAAATTATTTTTGGGTAAGACTTTTTTTATTTCTTGGGTTTATTTTACAAGTTGTAAAAATGGTGTATTTAATGATATAAATGTGGCAATATTATTTAAAAAAAATTGGTTGGTGTATGTTTTTAAAATGGTTCTGCTGAAGTTCAAGGGTTGTTTTTGATGCATACCACTTTGAAAATGTCTATTAAAATTGTTAAAACAATTTTTTGGTACCATTGATTAAGTGTTCAACTTTAATGTTGTGTTTTGACATTGAAATGGATCTTTTTTATGTGTATTATGTGTGGTAACATTTGTGTTTATATTTTTATTCATGAAATTGATTTATTAAATGGTGTTAGTGATACTAATTCTGGTTTGGTATGGTATTATTGGGAATTTTTATTAACGGAATATTTTTTAAGTAATTTTTTGTGCAAAGCCTTGTAACACCTCTTGAAGATGTTAATAAAATTATTATTGGAGTCAATCAACTATATTGAGGCTTGGGAACATGTTTGGGGTATTTTTTCATGTTAACAATTAAGACAAAAGGTTTTTAAGTTAAAATGTTATTTTATAACATGATGAACTTGTTATGAGAACATAGAGGGAATCCTTGGTATCTAGGTGGTCGTACTAAGAATATTATGCTAGTGATAGTTAGTTGATTTTTCACTGATTCACTCCGCACAATTAATGATGACAATAGGAACTAATCTATGATGATGTTTGTGGATCACTTGGCCATTGGGGTTTCCCCTCCAAGTGTCTCGTGCATGATATGTTTATTGGTTATGGTTACTTTTACACCAAGATTCAATGTACCTAGGGCCCCATAGCTAGATAGTTCATAGAGGTATTTCTTGTGACAAGTGACCATTGATATTATTGTACTCTCCATATTCATATGGTGTGTTTGGATGGTAATTTCATAAGAATGTGTGATCTCTTTATAATTGATCATTCGTTATTGTGGCCCTCTTCAAAACCGGTAATTATTTAAAGTTGCATCCCTGTAAAATTGTTAGAATCTTTTCATGTTTTTGAAAACCTGCATGATTTTAATCATATAATGTTTATATCAAGGAATTTTTTCTTTTCTTTCATCCTATTGGGATTATCCTCACACCCTACATACACATTTGGGTGTAAGTATACTTGGGAATGTTTTCCGTCGATAAGGGAAATATCCTTGGAGATGGTTGTTCAGGTTGTTAGCTTCCTTTCTCGGCGTGGTGTTGTAGAGATTTCGTAAGGTTTATTCCCCCTTTCCATGTGGTGGTTCTTGTGATATAATTGTTATCCATTTTTCAGTGGTCCTCTTTGGTTTTGGTTTTAAATCATATAACTCGATTATAAATTTTTTTTAAGATTTGTTTGGATTAAATTTTCAGATTCAGTTTATTAATTATTATTCATTATTTTGTGATTATAAACTCAGGTAAAATCATTCCCAACCATTATTTATGATACCTAGGAACTTTTTCCATCCAGCGGGGATAGGTAATTCCCTTCGATCCTTGCCACAGATAGGTTAGGGTGCTGGTTTGGATGATTAACCAGCTTAGTTTGTGACAAAATGATATCTTAGGGAGCAGTTTTGAGAGAGTGTTTTTCAGTACCATACTCAAATGTAGGAGATGCTTCAGTAATATGATCTCCAGCTATAGGTCTCTGAGTATAGCTGACACATAGCCTATAAACCCACATGGATGTAAAGGATCTTGGGTTAACATCGGTCTCTGGTGTGGGAGGTGGAGACAGGTTTAGGATTCAATGATAATGTTTTTGGACTATTCTGAGGTTGGTAATCCTAATTGGAAGAGGTTAACAATATAATGTCTCTATTGGTTTGGATTTTTTTGAATGGGATTCTTGTAGTGGGAGAATAATTTGTGTGGGAAGAACCTATGTTTTTTCATGTCGAGTTTCTTTTGTTATCTCATTCTTGTTGGTTAAAATTGTTAGTTCTAATGGTGGGGAGACCCACCATGGGTCTCATATATGTTATTTTTGAATAAGTATACTATTATTATACTCTTTAAAGTGGGGAGTCCATTTGGTCCGACACATGTTGGTGTCTTGGTTCTATATCTAGAAATTCAGTTTCATCTTATGGTGGGGAGTCCAATCGGACCTCCCCATATATATATTCTAGTTCAATCATGGGTGGTATTTTTTTATTGCGGTGGGTAGTCTGTTCAGGACTCCATGTATCTATAATTCATTTCTGCTCCTAGTGTTATCTTGTCTGTAGATAGTCTTGTTCAAGTATATCTAACCACATATGACCATCATGGATAAATGTTCAGATTGGAACGTGCCAAATAGTATTGTTTATGTAAGGTTGTGGTGACCTCGTTTGAATCTATTTTTCATTTTAAGTGGACTATCTAAACTTCACGAGAATTTATAAGGTGCTTTTCTTTGGATTTATATTGAGGTAGGTGAGATTATCCTTTCCTTTGTAAGATAAACAGGTGGTGTCTTGGCATTTTGGGGAAGGTGAACCTTAGCTGTGGGGAGACCACCTTATTCTCCCAAATTAACTTGCATCCCTCTTTTCTTGATGGTAGTGTCCTTATTTTCATTGCATTTGGAATTCATTTGGGACCCCATTTGAACATGGAAATGGTATCAATTTTGTTTACTCGTCTGGTTTTGTCATGGATTTTTTGGGGTAGAAAGAGTTATGGTGGGGATAATTATCACACCTGAGTTTTTTACTTTTACTTCGTCCAAGTTTGGGTCGGGTTCTTTGCCATTTCCATGAAAATATTGTGTGACTAGTTTGATATTTTGAGGCATTATTTCCTCGTATTATTATCCTATATTTCCCAAGAGGTTACCTCCTAGATTCTTCCTTGAATTTTGGAGAAAAATGGAACTATTTGGGTGGCCAAAACAGCCCAAAAAATTTACAAAATCGTGTGGTAAAACCATGGAAAGTGTTTTTGTGGTAAAAATATGTGTTTTGACCATTTTTAATTTCAGAAATAAACCTAATGCGCCCGTTTAATCCCCCATTCAACCCTATAATCTAAGGGAGGTCTGCAAGATCCATCAAGATCCCTCAGAACCGACTTTTGAAGAAGGGTTTTGTGGGGAAACTTCAGGAGAAATCATGTAAGTGAGTTTCTCTCTAGTTTCTTCCTTATTGTTAGGATTTCATCCAACTTTTTTTGTAGTTTCATGTTCTAGAAACTAGGTTTTCGTTCTTATAGTTTAACTGTGGGTTTTTTTGGTGTAATATTCTTGGGTAGGTCTTGTCTCTACTTTATTATGGTGTGTTTGACGTGCGACTGAATATTCCACTAGTTTTTTGGGGTTTTTGAGATCAAAAAAAGGTATTTTCATCATTAAACTTGATTTATGAGTTAACATACTAGCATAATTACATTATCATGTTCTTTTAATTTTATATTGGGTGTGAATGTTGTGTTGAAAAGGATTTCCTTGTTTTTTATTTTTATATGGCATGTTTGTGTGAAATAATGTGCATTTTTTTATGTAATCCGATTTTGTATCACTTGGTACTATTTTATAATTTGTGAAAATAATAAATTAAATGATGCAAGGGATGAAAATTATATTTTGGTGTGGTATTATTGTGTGTCTGGTTCAAAAATGTGGATTTTGGAAATGATTTTTGTGTAATTCAATGTTTTTTTTCGTGGGTTTTTTTATAAGTTTTTAAAATTATGTATTGAATGATATTAGAGGTGAAAATATTATTGGAAAACTCTTTTGGTTTGTGTATTTTTTTAGAATACTCTCTTTAATAACAATGGATTCTTGTGATGTTTATTACTTTGTAAATTTCTAATAAAATTTTCAAAACCATGTTTTCAGTAGCATTGGTTAACTGTTAAATTTTAAAGTCATTTTTTGACATGGAAATGGGTCCTTTTCATGTGTGTTCCATGTTGTATCATTTGGGGTTATTTTTTGATTAATGAAATTGATTTATAAAATGGTTTTTGGGATTCTGATTCTGGTTTGGTATTATATTGTCTTAAATTTGTCTTCAAAAGATGATTTTTGAATGAATTTTGTTAGAATTACCTTGTCATGCCTCTTGAAGTTGTTTATAATCATTTTCTTGGGTTTAATGAAATACATTGAGGTTGAATAACATTTTTGGTGTACATTTTTGTGTACATGTGTATGATTTTGAAATGGAGTTTTTATATGAAAAATGTATTTTATAACATGTGTAACTTTTTGAGCACAAAGATGGATGCTCCGGTATCTTGGCGGGAAAACAAGGACTAGTATTCTAGTGACCTGGTAGTGGATTTTCTCTATTTCACTTAGTTAGATTGATGATACCATCACTAAATAAACTATGAAGATGTTTGGTGACCACTAGGCCATTCAGTTTTTTCCTTTATGTGGCACATGCATGAGAAGGTTATTGGTTATAGTTACATTTACACTGAGATATGATATACCTCGGACCCCACTGCTAGCTAGTGCCTATGGGTATTTATCGTGACTTATGCTCATTCATTATATTGTACTCATAGTCGGCATACAATGTGTTTTGATGGTAATTTCAATAGCATGTGTATTCTATTTTAAATTTTTTATTATTTAATATGGCCCTCTTGAAAACTATTTTTTTATTTAATGTTGCATCCCATTAAAATTATTACTAGAATTTCTTATTTATGAAAAATAGAATTTTTTTTGTCTTATAATGTTTATAGTATGGAATTTTTTCTTGGATGAAATCCTGTTGGGATTATGATCACACCCTACTTATACCTTTGGGTGTATCTAGACTTGGGAATGTTTGAGACAGGTAAGAGAAAAGTCCTTGGAGACAACATTTCAAGTTGTTATATTCTATTCTTAGTGCGATGTTGTAGAGATTGCTTGAGGGTGGATCTCCCTTGTAGTGTGGTGGTCCGTAGGATAGAATTTTTGCACCTTTTTATTGTTTTTTTCTTTCATTGGTTATATACTATACATCTCAATTCGGATTTTTTTATTAAGATTGGTTTGGCATAAATTTTCAGATTCAGTTTATAGATTACTATTAGTAATTTTATGATTGTAAAATTAAGTAAAATCATTCCCAATCCTTAATTGTGATTCCTAAGAATTTGTGTCAGCCTGTGGGTATAGGGAATACCTTTAGGGCCTTTCCACAGACTGGGTCGAGCATTGGTTTGGATGATGACCCGGATTGGGTTGTGACACAATCTATTAATGGGACCATCAAGTCGATAAACTGGGTTTGACTTCACCCATGGAAGTGGTCAGGGGGGGTACATGGAAGTGACCTGAGGGAAGTTTTTTATCCCTGAAAGGCGTGTAAATTAAGTGTGTCTGATATGGAATGATCATGTCTGAATAATTTCAATACACAATACCTAGTGAAGCTTAGAGGGTTTAGGTACAACTGATATACTTTTGGCATAATCTCTTGGGGCTATCCCTTTTGTGGTGATCCATGAAAATAATTTATGATGTGTTTCTTTTTATATATCTTTCATGTTAATCATTGAAAGATTCCATCAGATGATTTTAATAAGTTCCCACAAATATGGGTGATATATCATTCTTTTTCAAAATAATAGTTGACTCCCTAATTCACCCCTCCTTTATTATGTTGTTCTATGGTCCTACACATCCTATCATAGTTGTATTTGTTATAGGTGTTAAATCATTCCTATTTTTTTATTTTCATGGATTATTTAGTGAATATTAAGATAGATACCCTTTTTATGGATGAATCATATAGATTTGGAAGAATATAATGAGATATTATCACGATCTGTTGGGGTGGGTGTTGTCTATGCCACAGTTCAAGGTATTTTGATCAGTGATATGATGGGTCTTTCTGTGACTGAAATAGATAGGGAAATTCTTGATGAATCTTCCAAACCTCAAAATGATCCTAAAATATCACTATATAATCAAATGTATTATAAGGTGATAAGTTTAACATCATCCAAGTCCATGTGAAGGAAGAAAGAAAATATATATGAAGATGATAATATAGTAAAGGAGGTGAAACATCAAGTTTTATATAATCATTTCAATGAAATTAAAATTCTTCTAGATGAAAATTCAGATAGTTTCTTTAATACCATATCTAATTTTTTTTGTACTATTTGAGGACCTTTATACGATATTATTGAAATTTTGAAGAAAATACTCAAAATTATCCTACCTCTGTATGATACAAAAGTGTTAGACCATAAAGAGAGAGATGTATCTAATATTTCTCTTGAAGATATTCAATTATGTATAGTGGCTGATGAGATGAGAGTCATACTAGAAGATACAAAAATTTCTGTAATCAAGGGAATATAATTCAAATCCATGAAAAAACATAACATCTCTTATGTAATAATGATGGAGACGATTAGGATAATGTATTTCTCAATATTTTTCCAAAAAAATCAAGTGAGGAAATGGGTTATTTGAAGGTAAGCATACATTGCCCAGTTTTTTGGTATGGTAACGTAGTGTACATTGTTGGTAAATTCTCTAATATATTTGATAATTTAGAAAGTGAAGTAGAAATAATTCAAAGACCTCAGAGGATCCCACAATATAGAGACTTAAAATCAGGAAAAAATAGTAGAGAAATGGCTTCATCTGCAAAGAGGAACACAATTATAATGTCATTTTGGAGTACATATTACAAGGATTTATATTTGATATGGAAGCCTCCATAATGGATATAGATGAAAATTTAGAATATCTAAAAGCTAAATTTAATTATTTCAATGGTGTTTTTGATCTCAAGGTGGAATTTAATGGTGCTCCTGATGATCTTGGAAGTAAATGAATTAAAATAAAAAAATGGGAGAGTCATTTAAAGATCTATATGAGTATTTGGATCAGAATAAAGTACACATTTATCAACTGTAAGGAGAGTTAGTTGAATATTTTAAAAATTTTGAAACCTCAAAATAGGTTGTTGAGTTTAAAATTAGAATTAAAAAGTACTAAAAATGTCATTAATGAACATACATCGAGGAATTATTAAAATGCTAAGATAGTTAAGGGACTTGAAGAATAAGTCATCTCTTTAAAGAATAAATTGTAAACTGAATTAAAATGAAGGGAAAAAATAATAAATTACAATTTTGAAGCATTTCAGATAAAGAGCATTTGGAAGTAGTTAAATGTTGTTTAGAAGGAATAGAGGCTACCACAAATGATAAAAGAACTAAATTTATGGGAAAACGTGGAATTGATTGTGATATTTAAAAATCAATGTCTCGAAATAGGATTAGTGAATAGAAAGGGGATCATAAATATAGATATACCACAAATCCAGCTGATGTCCTAACAGAGACAACTTCGAACTAAACTAAGGAAAAAGATTAAAATAATCCCCATTTATCCATAGAGGATAACTGATCAAATACATAAACAATATATGGGTAAATTCAGAGGAATCGAGGTGAGAATACATTTCATATTATAATATGTACTTTTTGTGTATTTATAGGCCATTCAATGATTTACTATGATGTTCCAATGAGCTATCTGGAAGTGGAAGCACCTGGAACATAAAAAAGGAGAGAAAGACCATATAATTATTCATAAATAATAAATAATATATAGTTATATTATTTTTTATTTTATAACATTTCCCATATATAAATTCATTATACTAATATGAATGGTGGTAAAAATAACTACAAATCTCCATGAAAAGTCAATACGGATATGATAAGAAGAACTAACCCAAAAAAAGTATTCTTATTTGGATGAAAAATATTTTTATGATTAAACCATTCACATTAAAGAGAGATTAGAGAGTCTATTTATTTAATACACCCAATCTAGTATATCATTGAATTAAATGAAGAATATTGAGAAATCCCACCTAGCACAAATTGCTCTCAATAATTCAACGAATATTATCACCTATATTCTTAGTAGCGTATACTCGTCCTAAATGATAGGAAATTAAATTTTTTTGAAAATATTAGTAAAAGGCTTATTGTAATAGTGATATCTGACTCCAATGTTTCATAAAATATCAATGGAAGTGGGCATACCTAATTAGAAAATGATGAGATAATGAAAATAGAAGTTCTCTATGTGAACAATCTATGTCACAATATCTTGAGTGTGAGTAAAATCTATGAGTTAGGAGTGGTAGTGAAAAGTAATAAAAATGGGTACACGATGAAATTAAATATAGGTAATTATATTATGAATTCTTACAGGATAAATGCAAACTTATACCCAGTAGAGAGTAAAGAAAACAATTGTTTCATAACAGTTGTAGTGGAAAAAATTTTGTACAACTGTAGGCAGGGTAACATTATTTAACGGAGAATGGGGAACATATATAAGAAAAAGGATTTTTTCAAAATTCACGATCCAAATTTTGATTGATATAATTGATGTGATTCCTTTTAAAAAATAAAGATAGATCATAATTTTTATTTCCCCAAAAATAAAAGGGAATCCCATCGCTTTGATCTTGTCCACACTAATTTTTGTCGTCCAATGAATGTCATTAGAACATATTGAGAGATGAAGTTAATTATTTTTATTTATTATTATAATATAATATAATATGTGATGTTTATTAATAATAAATACTAACTTCTTCAATGTATGAAAAGTTATCATCGAATATTTGAGAAAGAAACTAGTTAAAGAATTAATATATTATGATATGATAATGAAATATAATACACACCTATTGAATTTGAAAATTACCTTTAAAAAGAAGGGATTAAGAATGATGTTCCCTCTTTAATGAATCCTAAAAAAATTGGGTTTTTTGAATGTGGAGATCAATATGTGAAAAAGTAGTACATAACTATGAGGATTGAGAATTGTGATTCTCATCCTTACTAGAAAGAGGTTGTTCAAGATGTAGTGTACACTCAAAATCTAATAGGGTTATTTTATAGGATATTAAAGGAAACTATATGATATTTGGATTGAAATATATCAATAATTTATTTTCATGTTTTTGGAATTAAATGTGTTTAACAAAAATGGATAAGGATATTGAATGAAGTATGGTGATGTTGTAGATGACAGAATGTTTCTTGGATACTCAATGAAGTGTAAAGCCTATAAATGCTAAAATAATAAATGTAGAAATATTTAAGAGATAAATAATTTCCAACTAACTGATGATAAAACTATAAATAACTCAATGGGTACATATATTTATATGATTGAGGATTAATAAGAAAGTGAAAAATGAAATATCCAAATATAGAAATTGATGAAGGCTTTCCCAACATTCTAGGATCTCAAAGATGATGATTCAGAAGTAGGATTGGAGGAGAAAACCATTTATGAATAAAATATACTAGAACCTCAATAAATAAATATAAGAGTATAAGTTATTAAATTTGAAATTATTTTTGATTCTACCACTCCAATGTAGAAAATAAGAATAGTGAATTATTCTCATGTTTTCCTCCCATAAATTGTAGAATCAACCTATTTTAAAGAAGAATCAAATGATGAATAATGGGTTAATTCCATGAATTTATAGAATTATAAAATTAATAAAAACTAGATATGAGATCCTATTAAGAGACCAAAAAAATCACAATGTGATTGAACACAATTGTATCATTAAAAATTAATGAGTAAAGAAACTTGATTAGAAACAGGACTCGCTTGGTCTGTAGAGGCTATACATATTTTAATGGAATTGAAGCTAAATGAATATTTCTCTCCAGTAGATCTAATATATTAAATCAATATATTATTATCCATGTCAATTAAAATAGGGTACAAAGTTTATTAGAGTGATTTCAAAATAGAATTCCTAAATAGTGTTCTTGAACAAAAAGTCTATATTGAATAACTAGTGATATTTCTAATTGGTATGGGAAAAACATTGGTTTGTAGGCAAAATAAGTATATTTATGATCTAAATAATACACCATGAACATGGTATTATAGACTATATTATTATATAAATAATATATAATTTAAAATAGTAGGTGTTGATTATAATCTCTATGTGAAGAATTCACAGGGTTATCAAATTTTTAGTGCTTGTGTATATGGATGATATTATATTTAGTGATAGTATTCATGGATCAATGGGAAAAATTTCGAATCACATGAAGCAATATTTTGAAATTTCCCTGATTGGTGAACACACATACTTATTGGGGTTGAATGTGATTTAATATATGTAATACAACATCATTTTATAGGAAACGTATGCAAGAAAAGCTCTTTTGAAATTCAACAAGCATGTCTCCAAATACAGTTTTTTTGGGATTATTTCCTTCGGGGGTATAAGTGAAATTCAATGAATTGTAGGCTTTTGCAGGTTTCCAAGATTGTTCAGTGGTCTATCGAGGCATGGAATTATCTTTTTACTCTATTTTTTAAATACCATGCTTTATTCACATATAATTATAGTTGTGGATGAGTAATTTTATTCTTATAAAGTTTCTGTGCTAGAAAGGTGATTTTTTGAATTTATCTATAGATTTAAAACACATACAAAGGGGGATATTTTTAAAACCAAGTATTTTCATAGATGGAAATTATGTTTTTATGTGTTTTCCACAATCAACATTAGGTTGATGAACAATTTTTCATGTAAACTTATATTATGCTTCAGGTAGAATCAATGATTATGGCAGTGTCATTTCCCAATTTTCACCAATTTTTTAGTGCATAAAATCCGGAATAAGGGGAGATCATTGGGAAATATGTTTTTCAATAATGAATCTTTAGAATTATAGGAATGTCATATATTTCAAAATTATTTGTGATTTAAAAATATTTAGAGCTTCATAAAGTAACATATAATCTATTATTTCAAAGGTTTAACAGTTTTTCAAGGAGGTTTTATGATGAATGGTTGAGGCATGAAAAAAATTCGATAACTATTTTATTACATGATGCTTTGTGAAAGTTAAATTTTCACTAGATCTTTACAAAGAAAAGGCGCTTCTCTAACATTAATTTAATACTTCATGAAAAGTCCTTTGTGAGATATAATTATTTTTTAAGGTGATGTCTATAAATAAGAATCCTCTCATCTATTAAAATAATTGATATAAGTTTGGAAAAGGTTGAAACACACTAATTTTGTAATGGTTCTTCATGAAAGTAATTATTTCGAAAATCTAAAAATATTTACAATCTCTGGAATTTTGAAGAGCGTGGTTATGTTTTAATTATCACTATGGAATTTCAGAAATGGGAGTTTCCTGAATAATGGGAGCTTCATGATATTTTTTAGTTTCATGAGGGATGGGATTTTCATGAAGGTTGGTATATTCATAAAATAATGTGGTTCACAAAGGCTAAAACATATTTGAAATAGAAAGGGAGTTTCATGAAGGTTAGGAGTTTCATGAAGGTTAGGATCTTCCCGAACAATAGTGTTAAACATATGGTTTTAGTGAATACTGATTTGAGGGCATAAATTCAACGCTATGGTGCATGTATATTCTTTTGATAATCAGGGGAAATGACTTATATTCCCAATCTATTGAAGTGACCATCCTGTTTATAAACGGAATATGACTTCACCCATGTTAATGAGAAAGAGGGAGTCAATTGAAGTGACCTGATAGAGGTAGTGTGTAATCCCTATAAGTATGGTAAAGTTAGTTCTCCCATTATAGAGTGACTAAATATGGACAATTATATTCAATAATTCCTATTGAATATTAGTGTATATAGGTATGGCCAACATATTATTGGAAAACTCCCCTTAGACTAAACCATAGTGGTGAAACATGTCAAAATTGATGTATTGTGTTTTTTTTATCTAGGTGTTTGATAATTTTTTAATTCCATTGGATATGTTTAATATGTTCTTACCAATGTGGAGATAATATCCATCACATTTTTAGAAAACATTGACACCCTAATTCACCCCTCCCCACTCAGGGAATGTTAGGGTCATACAGGAACCTTGAGGCTATGTTTCCATATGAGGATCCATTGAATGACCCTAAGAGATTTATGGAGAATTATTAAGGTTATGTTATATATGGAATGGTTCATTAATTAATTTTTATTGTTACAATTAAGTGAAGACACATTTTTAGGGTGTTACATTTGTGGTTTTGTGCTAGAGACATAGCATAGATCACCAACCTTTTTAATTTCCACTAAATACGGTGTCAAAATCATTATTATTTTTGAGTGATAATGCACCATACATTGGATCCAAACACTACATAGATTCAAAATTATATCATGTTTTGTAGTTATAAAGTAAAAATTATCACATATGGTTTGGAAATTCTAGTGATACTTTGGGCATACTCATCATCCATTTCCATTGATGAACAATCTGAGTGAAAGGTTAATAAGGGTTGATTATTTATTAATGAATCTCATAAAAATGGTAATGGACCATAAAAAATAGAACACCATTCCTTTTAAACTAAACCTAGAGACTATAAATAAATAATATGTACCTTAGATTAAAGAACACTTTTATCATTAAATTTAATTCTGTTGCTAATAAATTTCATTGAGGAATAAATTAAAGGATATTTCTTATAAGTTGTCTTTATGGGTTTCACTAAACAACCCTTAAAAATTTACTTTCTTCCACATTCCTTCATGATCTGTTAGTATATCAAAATTATTAGAGTAATATATAACGAGAAATTCATGAAGGAGGGAGAGGTGGCCACTAGATTTCATGAGGAGTGAGCACCCAAAACTCCGGGAAAAGACTCTTTTATATATCCATAGATATATTTCAAGTTTATCATATCATTTACACTTGATTTATGAAATTCATGAGTAAATATTATGTATTTTGTGCATTAATTCCATGAATTAATTATACCAGGCATTATACATAATCAATAATATAAAATATATTAGGGAGATACAAATTTTAAA
Organism: Viscum album; assembly: GCA_963277665.1. Taxonomy (NCBI): domain Eukaryota; kingdom Viridiplantae; phylum Streptophyta; class Magnoliopsida; order Santalales; family Viscaceae; genus Viscum; species Viscum album. The sequence continues at coordinate 469,012,508 of OY728142.1, read as the reverse complement.
CCCATAACATTCCACTTCCAAGATAGCTCAAAGTAGTGAAAAATTATTATTTTCAATATGATTCATGGAACTATGATTTTTTTATGTCATATAACAAGTCATTCCCAAATTTTTTAAATCATATCAATATCTTATAAAAGAAAATATAACCAAAATATTAAATATATTATTTTTTTATATATAATTCATACCTAAGAACATACCATATTATACCAACAAATTTTGCATGTATTTTCATAATATTCTTTTCAAAATCACACCTTCACTAAATCCTAATAGACTTGTATCATGTTTCATATTATATTGTATCATATATGATAACATCCAAAACCATATCAAATACTCTTTTTTCATATCTTCCAAAAAATTGAAAATCTATTCTCAAATTCACTATGTGTCACATCATATGAAATATATTGAAACAAAAAATCCAAAAATATTTTTTGATAGTCTCTAATTTTTTTTTAAAATAATATATCTATTTTCTATAAAAATAAATCCCCATTTGATAAACACTAAAATTATAACCCCAAGTTCAATCGTACCTTGAAAATAAAAATGAATTCTATAATTCATAAATATAAAAACGTATTTTCTATAGAAAAGCATCAATTATAATAAAGCTATAAAGAGATTCATTTTGATATCCATCAAAAACATGTATCTATGTATTGGTTTCCACCAGGTGAATGACATAAACTCTTGAATAATAACAAATTCACTTTATCCATATCATAGAGTGACCATGGGACCTAGAGTATACCGATCCCAAATAACATCCTGATCTATTCTTGACTCTCTTTGTATAGATTGGACATATCAATAAACACATCACATGTCGTTTATAATAATTTATGATAACATCACATACCACTAAATCATATAGATAAGAAAATAATATTTACCTTAGAACTATTCCCACAAATTTTAATAGTATATATCAATTGAGATCCTAGCTATCATATGAATCATATAAAGGATAAATTCCTTCTTAATTGATCTATAACCAAGGAATTGATTAGTAATGTAAGAACCGGTTTTTTCTGTGAAAGGCTTTTGAATATTCTTGATGATATTCCAGAGCAGTGCCTTCAGACAGCGTGCGAGTCCGAGCCCCGGAGTGGCCAAAATTAATTTTTCAGTCCGTTCACACTGGAAACGCCAAATAAATGCGATACCTACTAAACAGTAATCCGGGTCAGAGATCCGAGTTACCGGATGGGTCTGAAATGGGGTTTTTAACCTAGGAACGATATAAAACTTGTTGGCGTGGGACGTTTGGACCCCTCGACCGCCTCTGGAATGTTAAACGGATTAAATAAATTAATTAATTCGTTTAATGTTGAAATGCAGGTATCTCTCAAACGGTGGCTCGGATTGGAAAACTGAGGGCACTGTTGAGTTCGGAGGGTGTCTTTTACCCTAGTAGGGGTATGAGTTTCGTGGGCGCGGGCCGTTTGTGAAAAATGGCCCCAAGGGCGTTTTCGTAATTTGGGGGCCTCAGGTGCTAAGTTTAATAACTTTTGAACGGGGTCACGGAATAAAATTTTGAGACCTATGTTGTGCTCGGGAGGTCGTTTTTATGCCCGGGGCACCCTCATTTTTTGTCTGCATCGGCAGCATAGTCGGGGGCGTGCCGGGCCGGGGGTTTAAGTGATTTCTACTTAAACGCACCCCCACCCTCTTCTTCTCCTTCTTCTTCATCTGGACAGCAGCAGGCGGCAGCTCCCTCCCTCTCCTCCTCCACTCTGGTGAGGCAGCTCCGGTGAGGCACGACAGTGCCGACGAACCACCCGCGAAGCTTCGGGCTACGCCCTTGCAGGTAGGATGTTGCGTTTTGTATTTTCATTCCCGCATTTAACTTCAAATGCGAATTTGCATATTGAATTGCTTCCTGATCTTCGATCCAAGCCCATAATCTCATAGATCTTGTCCTGAGATTTCCGGAATGCTATCCGGATAGAATGTTCAACCACCGGATCATTTCTGGTGGTCCTCTAAATTTTTCCGGCCACGAGGCGGGTTTCCGGCAAGGTACCCTTGGGAATTTCCACAGATGTCGGGGTGCTAGAGCAGGCACTGGTGATAGAGGGATTCCTGTCACATTCTAGAGTTGGTGGTGGCAGCAGGGACGTTGGGGCCGAGACGTCTGCCGCAGCTAGCGGGCGTCGGCAAGCAGAACCTCGACACAGGTAGCTTTCTGAAAACCCGACTCAGGGGCGTGGTTATACACCACAGTGGCACCGGAGGGCACTAGTGAATCCCAGAGAGTCGATGCTATGCTTGTGACGAGCGAGGTCACTTGGCACGAGACTGCCCGACTAGGCATGCGGAGAGCTTCAGGCTGGCAGCAGGTGCACCACAACGACGGGGGCAGCATCATGATCGGAGTAGTGCCCAGAGAGGTGGTTCTAGCAGAGGAGAAGGAGGATCTGGTGGTGGGGGGTAGCTTTACAAGATCTTCCCACCACCACTAGGAGGTCCACGTCAGGCTCTTGGAGCTGACAGTTGGGACTGGAGATAGCCGTGAGCCTTGGATGTCTACGATCCTACGGAGCATGGGATGATGATAGGTACCCCTTGAGACTCTTCAAATTTTTTTAGTAGAATTGTTAGACTCTGTGTGTGAACTACTTTCCTCCATGCTCCTTGTTTCAGGTGTTATCAGGTTGACGCGGGGCGTCAGTATGGCCATGTGTCAGAAAGTTAGAAGGCATGGAACCTTTCTGTTTCGTCGATGATAGCAACTCCTTCGCCTTGTGAGCGTGTAAGAGGGTCTTGAGCATGGGACATCGACTGTGAAATATTGCGTGACCAGATATCCTTGGGTGTTTCACCATATGGATATTCTGAAGGAGGGAATCACCGGGCCTTGTTCCAAGTGCGGGTCGTGATTCCAGTCACGGCGTGCGACGTGGAGGTTCGGTCGCGGAGGTGAGTTACCCCTGAGAGCCTTCGGGTCATTTGGGACCATGAAAAGGGATGGGGAGGTTGTCTACCACCTTTCTCTAACCCAAAATTCTTGAGTGGGTGCACGACATCTCCCACGTGACTCACCCGAGAAGAAGTGTGCATGCTCCTATGTACGACATCGGAAAGGGTCGACCTCATGTGAACAGATCAATCCTTTGGTCGGTGTGTGGTGACACAGAGAGGTGCGTGGGTTCTTCTGGGTATGGGAAAGCTAGGTGTGGGCTTAGTACCCTGTGTTTCTCCCTAGTTTTTCTTTTCGGGGACGAAAATATTGAAGGAGGGAATGATTTAAGAACCTGATTTTTCTGTGAAAGACTTGGGAATATTCTTGATGATATTCCAGAGCAGCGCCTTTAGACGGCGTGCGATTCCGAGCCCCGGAGTGGCCAGAATTAAATTTTTAGTGTGTTCACACTGGAAATGCCAAATAAATGTGATAACTCCTAAACTGTGATCCGGGTCAGTGATTCGAGTGGACGGATGGGTCCGGAATGAGGTGTTTACCCTACGAACGACATAAAACTTGTTGGCGCGGGGCGTTTGGATCCCTCTCCAGCTTCTGGAATGTTAAACTGATTAAATAAATTAATTAATCCGTTTAATGTTGAAACACATGTATCTCTCAAATGGTGGCTCGGATTGGAAAACTGAGGGCATCGTTGAGTTCAGAAGGTCCGTTTACCCTAGGAGTGGTATGTGTTTCGCGGGCATGGGCCGTTTGTGAAAAATGGCCCATGGGGTGTTTTCGTAATTTGGCGGCCTCGGGCGCTAAGTTTAATAACTTTTGAACGGGGTCTCAGATTAAAACCCTGAGACCTCCGTTGTGATCGAGAGGTCGTTTTTACCCGAGGGGCATCCTCTTTTTTTGTCTGCATCGGCAGCATAGTCGGGGGCGTGCCGAGTGGGGGGTTTAAGTGATTTCTACTTAAACGCACCCCCACCCTCTTCTTCTCCTTTTTCTTCATCTAGACAGCGGCAAGCGGCAGCTCCCTACCTCTCCTCCACCACTCCAGTGAGGCAGCTCCGGTGAGGCATGACAACACCGACGAACCACCCGCGAAGCTTCGTGCTGCGCCCCTGCAGGTAGGATGTTGCGTTTTGTATTTTCATTCCCGCACTTAACTTTAAATGAGAATTTTCACGTTGAATTTCTTCATGATCTTCAATCCAAGCCCATAATCACGTAGATCTTGTCCTGAGATTTCCAGAATGCTATACGGATCGAATGTTCGACCACCGGATCGTTTCCGGTGGTCCTCGGAAGTTTTCTGGCCACGAGGCGAGTTTCCGGCAAGGTACCCTTGGGCATTTCCCCATATGCAGGGGTGCTAGAGCAGGCACTGGGGACAGAGGGATTCCTGACACGTTCTAGAGTTAGTGGTGGTAGCAGGCACATTGGAGCCGAGACATCTACCGCAGCTAGCGGGCGTCAGCAAGCAGAACCTCGACGCAGGTAGCTTTCTGACAAATGGACTCAGGGGCGTGGTTGTATACCATAGTGGCACCGGAGGGCACCAGTGAATCCCAGATAGTCGGTGCTTTGTTTGAGGTGAGCGAGGTCACTTGGTACAAGACTGCCCGACCAGGCATATGGAGAGCTTCAGGCCGGCAGCAGGTGCACCACAACGACGAGGGCAGCGTCATGATCAGAGTAGCACCCAGAGAGGTGGTTCTAGAAGAGGAGAGGGAGGATATGATGGTGGGGGACGGCTTTACAAGAACTTCCCACCACCACTAGGAGGTCCACGTCAGGCTCTGGGAGCTGACAGTTGGGTTCGCGGACAGCCGTGAGCCTTGGATGTCTACGATCAAACGGAGCATGGGATTATGAGAGGTACCCCTTGCGACTCTTCTTCTTTTTGTAGTAGAATTGTTAGACTCTATGTTTGAACTACTTTCATCCCTGCTCCTTGTTTGAGGTGTTACTGGGTTGACGCGAGGCATCGGTATGGCCCTGTGTCAGAATGTTAGAAGGTGTGTAACCTTTCTCTTTTATCGATGGTAGCAACTCCTTCACCTTTTGAGCGTGTAAGAGGGTCTTGAGCATGGGACACCGACTGTAAAATATTGTGTGACCAGATATCCTTGGGTGTTTCACCATATGGATATTCTGAAGGAGGGAATCATCGGGCCTTGTTCCAAGTGCGGGCGGTGATTCCAGTCACGGCGTGCGACATGGAGGTTCGTTTGGGGAGGTGAGTTACCCCCGAGAGCCTTTGGGTCGTTTGGGACCGTGAAAAGGGATGGCGAGGTTTTCTACCACCTTTCTCTAACCCCAAAGTCTTGATTGGGTGCACGAAGTCTCCCACGTGACTCACTTGACAAGAAGTGTGTATGATCCTATGCACGACATCAGAAAGGGTCGACCTCGCGTGAACAGATCAATCCTTTGGTCGGTGTGTGGTGATGTAGAGCGGTGTGTGGGTTCTTCTGGGTATGGGAAATTCAGGTGTGGGCTTAGTACCCTGTGTTGCTCCCTAGTTTTGCTTTTCGGGGACGAAAAGCTTGGAGGAGGGAATGATGTAAGAACCTGGTTTTTGCTGTAAAAGACTTTGGAATATTCTTGATGGTATTCCAGAGCAGCGCCTTTAGATGGCGTGCAATTCCGAGCCCCGGGGTGGCCAGAATTACATTTTCAGTGTGTTCACACTGGAAATGAAAAATAAATGTGATAACTTCTAAACTGTGATCCAGGTAAGAGATCCGAGTGGACAGATGGGTCTAGAATGAGGTGTTTACCCTAGGAACGACATAATACTTGTTGGCACGGGACGTTTGGATCCCTCGCCCGCTTCTGGAACTATAAACGGATTAAATAAATAATTAAATTCCTTTAATGTTGAAATGTAGGTATCTCTCAAACGGTGGCTCGGATTGGAAAACAGAGGGCACTGTTGAGTTCGGAGTGTGCTGTTTACATTAGGAGGCGTATGTGTTTCGTGGGCGTGGGCCGTTTGTGAAAAAATGGCCCATGGGGCGTTTTCATAATTTGGCAGCCTCGTGCACTATGTTTAATAACTTTTGAATGGGGTCTCAGATTAAAATTCCAAGACCTCCGTTGTGCTCGAGAGGTCGTTTTTACCCGAGGGGCACCCTCAATTTTTGTCTGCATCGGCAGCGTAGTCGGGGACGTGTCGGGCGGGGGGTTTAAGTGATTTCTACTTAAACACACCCCCCGCCCTCTTCTTCTCCTTCTAATTCATCTGGACAGCTGCAGGCCACAGCTCCCCCCCTCTCCTCCTCCACTCCAACGAGGCAGCTCCGGTGAGGCACGACAATGCCGGCGAACCACCCGCGAAGCTTCGGGCTACGCCCTTGTAGGTAGGATGTTGCGTTTTGTATTTTCATTCCCGCACATAACTTCAAACGCGAATTTTCATATTGAATTGTTGTCTGATCTTCGATCCAAGCCCATAATCGCGTAGATCTTGTCCTGAGATTTCTGGAATGCTATCTGGATTGAATGTTCGTCCACCGGATCGTTTCAGGTGGTCCTCTGAAGTTTTCCGGCCATGAGGCGGGTTTCCGGCAAGGTGGTCCGGCAGAAGGCGGCCCCTCGGTGCGGCGGCGGCTCGACAGCGGACCACGGTGGAAGGCGGCGGCGGCTCTTCAGCTAGGCAGCTCCGGCAGGCGTCCGGCAGGCGGCAGGCGTAAGCTCGGCAGGCGGCCGGCCCGGCGGCACTTCGCCGGCGTAGGGCTCAAGGGGGGAGGGGGACGCGAGGTGCACGACCCCGTGCGGTGCGACCACGACCCACGTATCGCGGGTCGCTGCGGGAAAAGGGACGGGCCGCGATGGCCGGTCGGTGGCTGCAGGCCGCGGCCAGTTGGCCGCGGCGGAGCGAACCGGACCCGCGGCCGGGCCGCGGGCCGGCTGTGGGCGGACCGACCGGACAGGGCCGGTCTGGCCCAAGGGGGTACCCTCCCCCCCCCCCCTCCATTGGAATTTCAGACGCCCGTAGCATTCGCTACGGGCGTCTGTTTTGCGCGCCGTCTACGGCGGCATGGACCTGATGTTGAGGCGGACGTTATGGGGTGGTTTTGGGAGTTTTAACTTCTGAGATGAGAGACCGGAGGCATGGAACATACGTAGAGCAGCTTAGCGGGCTTCCCGGGAGTACTTGTTTTGGACGGCGTGGATGCGTCCGACATCCAAATTAAGCGCTGTCAGTGATGTTGGGACCTTGGCACCAAGGAGGAGCTTCGCAGGGTGGTTTCAGGCTTTGAGGCCGAAGTTGAGGCATGGGCCCCATGGCCAATCTTCCGAGCTACGAGCAGCGTTTAGCGACTTTCTCATCGGGCGTCCATTCGGGGCGTGCGAGAAGTTGATTCTGGATGTTTTTCCGAGGGGATTCCAATGGTGCAATCCGCCCGCTCTAATTCCACACGATGGTACAGGCCCCATGAGGGCCATTTGGGCGTTGACGGTGATTTTCCATCTATATCCCTGGGCGACCTTTTGGACAAGAGAATAGTCCATCTTGTGTACTTCTTTGAGAGGATCACAACGGTGCGATCCGTTCGTTGTGTTTCGGGACTGGGTTGAGGGTCCCACAAAACACAGCTCGTGTGCGGTGCGCCGGGATGTAGCTTTTTTTCTGGATATCCATTGCACTCAAGTGAGTAGTGATTTTGATGGGTTTTTTTGAGAGCATTGCGATGACGCAGTTCACCCGACCTTTCGTGGGGACGTGGTGTGGGTCCCACCCGGCTCGACTACAGTGAATAGTACCTTTTTCACCGGGTGTCCATTTTGGGTGATTGAGTATTCAATCCCCGTGTGTTTTTCCGAGGGGATCGCAGTGGGGTGATCCTTTTGTTCAGTTTTGGGATCTTGAGGTGGGTATCACACAGGATGGTATGGTGAATAGTACCTTTTTTACCGGTTGACAGTTTCAGGTGAGTAAGTAGTCTATCTTGCGTGTTTTTTCGCGAGGATCACAACGTTATGATCCGTTCAGTTGTGCAAAGCCTCGTACACAATCTTATTAAATGTGTAAATGGGAAGGTGCCCCAGCGGCGGTTCCTCTACCGTGTTTGTAGCAGACCCTTGGCATGTGATCGCATGCACTCCTGGGAGAGTGATGTTTGTGGTTAAAGAGATGTGGTTGGCTGTGTCACTGAGGCGGCCAGTTGGCGATGTTACTTCACGCCTTCGCGTTGACGTTGGGTGCCGTGTTCACAATGGCCCTTGGGCTGAGAATGTGGTATACTCTGGGAGTATACGGGAATTCTTGGAGGCACATGTGGTTGTTCGTACCTGAGAACGCTTGTGCTCTTGGTTGGGGTTGGGATGGGGCCACACATTGTGTGGGCCCCACGTGCGTGCCGAGTTCTGCTCTACATACTTTGACCTCTCACGACGTAGAGGGTCCCTCTGTGCTCATTTGTTTGACTAGCAGGGCGGAGTTTTTCCCATGGCTTTGTGCTCGTTTGTTTGGCCAGTAGGGTTGAGTGGTCTCCCCCCAGTTTTGTTCTAGATGGATCAGCCGATAGTGGTGCTAGTGACACCCAGTGATGGAGCAGCCACTGAACCTATTTTGGGTGAGTTGTTCTGGAGTTGGGTGGTTGCACGATACACACTCCGTGTTCGGTTGGCCAGTGTTGTACCCTCCAGTGGATATGGCCAGAGCAGTTCTGAGTTTTACCCTCCAGTGGGGCTGGGCAGTGGGTTACTCATCAGCTTCTAAGGTCTACCCTCCAGCAGAGACTAGGCAGTGGGTCACTCGACACTCTTAGGGTCTACCCTTCAGCAGAGACTGGGCAGTGGGTCACCCGACGCACTTAGGGTCTACCCTCCAGCAGAGAGTGGGCAGTGGGTCACCCGACGACCTCTTAGGGTCTACCCTCTAGCTTGGCTGGGCAGTGCGGTGCCCATCGTCTAGTTCCAGGTCTACCCTCCAGCACGACTGGGCAGTGGGTCACCGGTCAACTTATTCCAGGTCTACCCTCTAGCGGGGCTGGGCAGTGGGTTGCCTGATGATTTATTAAAGTCTACCCTCCAGCGGGGCTGGGTAGTGGGTTGCCTCATAGCGTATTAAGGTCTACCCTCTAGCGGGGCTGGGCAGTGGGTCGCCTGATAATGTATTAAGGTCTACCCTCCAGCGGGGGGCTGGGCAGTGGGTCACCCGATGATGTATTATGGTTTACCCTTCAGCAAGGCTGGGCAGTGGGTCACCCGATATCTGGTTATGAATTACCCTCCAGCCGAGCTGGGTAGGGGGACACCTGTTGGCATTCCAGGCTTAGTCCTTTCTATTAGCCTAGTCTTTGGCTTTCCTCCATGATTACTGGAGTGGGACCCTTGGTTATTCGGGTCAGTGTTGTGACGGCTTTGACTTTGAGATACCTCTTGACTACAGGCCAGTGATGAGGTGTGGTTTGACTTTCCCTAGAAAACTCAAGTACGAGGGGTGCTTTCCACAGTGAGACGCGTTCTTGTGACGAGATCTAAACCCGTGCAGGTGAGTCAGTGCCGCCCAAAAAAGATAGTGTTGATGTGCGGTGATTGTCCCCCTTGGCTTGCGGTTCGGGGAAACGTGCGGGATGCTGGGCATCGATGTTGTTTACTTCTGGGACTGTTGGCGACTCACTTTCCTTGGTCTGAGCTATGGGATGAAAATCCCCTTACAGTCTTGTTCGGGCTTCTTAAAAGAGCATATGAATATGTATATACCTTGTTTTAGTACCCACTTCTTGGGCTTGGTTACTCTCCCTCTTGGAGAGGCGAAGACACGTGAGGTATTCCACGTGCTTTCCGTGTCTAGCTTCTCGTGGTGGGACGAGTCTACTCTCCTGCTATATATAGAGAAGACTCAATGAGAAGTTCATCTTCTCACTATTTCCAGCTCCTTGTGTCTGGACGAGTCTTCCTTCTTTCTTTTGTTGGGTTGAGCTGGACTCTCTACTAGTATTCTACTGCACTTTCGATTGAAATCCCATAATTTTTCCTTGTTCTCTCTACTGCTCACACTTCAGTACCTCCTTTGTTGCTCCCTCGAGATTTTGGGGTATCCTACTGAGTATTTTTATACGCACCCCTGCATGGGATTAGCCCACACTTGGTGTGCCCTTGCAGACGACGGACAAGTTGGTGGTGACTTCAGTAGAGCATAGGAGTTCAGGAGCTTGGACCGCGTGCGGTGGTCGTAGTCGGTTTCCAAGTGGGGGACCCATAAGCTGTTTCTTTTTGTTTACCTATTTCCGGGTTGTGGCACCGTTTCTGGTTGGGTGCGTGTTTTGACCCTTTTTCCTTTTCAGCACTTCACTTGTACTGTTTAGAGGTCGATGCACTCTTGTGGTTATATATAGCAGTTGTTCTTTTTTACTCTGCTTGTTGTTTCTTTTTGCACTTTTGCATTGAGTGCTTGTGTGTGTGTGTGTACAGGTACTTAAGCAAAGGCCTTGCAGAGTTATTGTGCCTTCGGCGCTGGTCGCCAGCCCCTGGCCTATGGAGGCGGGCCTAGGGTAGTTGTGGCTCGAGCCCGGGTTGGGTCGGGTCATGACAAGTAACATACCAAAACACCTTATGATTAGATAATCCTCAAGCCTTATGCAATAATGGTATCAATTAATTAATGTTCCCATACTAAATATCTCACCAACCATAGGTATATAGATTAAATATGAATCATGTACCCCTATTATTCAAAATAAAAATTGTATAACACTCAGTGTGGTATACTAATCTAGTAATCTAGGGAAAACTTGTTTTTATCTTCATGGGAATAATCTATATCATGATACAATAATTTTACTCATGTTATCCTTAACATTTCTTTTTTATATATAATAATTCATGATGAACATCATATATGGATAAATCAAAGTCATACTTCAAGATGTCAATATCATTTCACTTAATGGTATATATATATACACAAATAATGTGAAAATTTGATAAATTTGATATTTCCTTTTGTATTAAATGGAATGTTTTATATTATTAACCAATTTGATTAATAGTTGAAATTACCTATATATGAACTAATTTAATATATCACATATCATTTAATTCTATATAAATAATATGTTTGCTGCGTTTTTCATGATTTTTTAACTTATTACATCTCTATATGATTAATTCCACATCACTACATGATATCTTGAAGAAATATTATTACTAAACTCTTTAGTGACTAACATATATGAATAAAAAGATTTTGAATAATGGTGGGACATAGAAATCACATTCCTAATATTTGACTCCTTGAACAAAGATTTCATATTCTATAACCATACAACATCAAAATTTATGATGTTAATAATTTTTTTTACTTATAAGACTTTGTAAGTTAATAATCATAATATATGGAACCTTTTCTACATAAATTTTCTCATTAAATATTTTGGTAATTATTTTTTCTATTTATATTAATACATTACCATCAAATACTAAAATACTTTTGGATAAAACAGGAAATTTATTTTATTAGAGTAACTAAATGAAACTCTTTAAATATTTAATTTCTATTATACCATAAACAATTTTAAGATATAAATTGGAATTATTATTTAACATTGATAAGAATAATTTTTGATTTTTCATATTTGAACTTCCCCATGTAAAAATATACTCCCAAAATCATCTTTGAAACTATATTATTTCAGAATATAATTATATTAAATTCAAACTCCTCTATGTTTAGTAAATAAAATTTATTTTTTATTTAGAGTAAATAAAAAATAAACTATTAAATCCATATCATATATTTTATTTTATTTATTTTTAATATTATTGAAGAGAATGAATTATCAAATCTGCCACTACAAGTGTAGGAACCATATTCCCATATATTCATGGTAAACACATTATCTTTGATAAATTTTATTTTATCCATGTATATTCTTGAAATATATTATTATTTTTTATGAATCATAAACATTTTGTGTTAAAATAGTCATCTGATTTATAAAAAAACATTGTCCACAAATATTAATAAATTGGGAATATAATTAAATCCAAGATACATTTATTGTATTTAAAATTCATCAACTATTATATCACTTTGTGCATCTAATTCAAAAATGATGATACTCTTTTTCTCCTTTACATGAAACAATAATTAAAGCTTTCATTATCAATTATTTGATCACTTATAAACTATTATATATTTATAAAACTTATAAAACAAAAACATAGTATAAATAGTCTTTATAATAGAATAATTGAATTATGAAACATTAATACCTAAGGTGGACTCTATATGAGGATTTTTTAACTCTTCATGTATTTTAGAAATATCCTACTCAAATAAACAAGTTTCCCATAACTAAATAAGTAACCTTCCTTATTTTTATCTAGTCGATTTGGCATTTGGGACTTTTTATAACCTCATTTATTTTCTTTTTTTCTAAAACATATACACTTATCTTGTTTTATAATGATAATGACATAGTATCCTAGAACAATAAAGACCTACTAAATTATCCTAAGAATTTTTAGAATATTGGGTAATATTTTTTTAACTTGCTCATAATATATTTCACAATGAACTATCAGAACATTTTCAAAAGTGGTTGTGGAAAGATATTTGTGGATATGTTAAACATGATAGGTGAACCCAATATCTCTAATATAATAAAATGGTCAAGAATATTAAATAAATTTTTAGAGACATATATTTCTTCCACTATTTTTCACTAAAAGGGATCCTTTGATACATTATACCTCTCATGTATTTCCAATTTCTGGTAGGGACTTATTATTCTTTCTAAAATAAAATATGAATCCATGTTCCCCTGATTATTTCGTAGCATGGATTTCATGGTCACAACAATGATATTATCAACCTCTTGTGAATCCTTTATATTTTTATCATTACTATATATATATATATATTGGTTTATTGAATGACATCCTGTAATAATTTCTTGATAAGGGGTTTCTATGAAATATAGAATTTATAGTATTTCATTAACAATATTATTATGTTTTAATACCAATAAATTTTATTACAACATTTAGTATTTCTTTAAACGTGATATATCTCATGTCTAATATTTAAGATCATGATGATTCAATTATCTAAAATAAATTCTTTTATCAGATGAATATCGTATTTTAAATTTATTCAGTAAGGGATTTTATTTAATGGTCTCCCACTAAAATGTCTACAACATTTAAATTATTTTTATCCATTAGGGATCCAAGATCCATATTCTATTACTAAGTGGTTATATTTTTGTATTAATATCAATAATTATTTATTTAGGTAGTGAATTATCCAAAACATATCTTATATGACTTGTAGATGGTTGATTTTATAACTCTTTTTCCAATACATCCTATTGATAAAATCAACCTCATTCCTCTAGTATCATAACTCGGAAGGTTTTTTAGAAATGTGTAACACAAATAACATCATAATATTTGGTTAACCAACTCTTAGGTTTACCAATTACCATGATTCCTTAAATAAAATAATTGATGGAAAGCCTACATTGGAAGACTAGATCAATTAAATGATCTAGGTCATGAACTATGTTTGATTTATATGGAGTCTAACACATAGAATTTATATAGGGGATATAATATCACCATATTATCTCATGTTATTCAATATAAATACCTATATAAATATATATGTTCATTCCCCTAGTGATTTATCTTGAGATATTATTACTTCCACAAAAACAATTAAACTATATTGGATTATAACTCACTAATAACTCATAAATTATATTAATAAGCTAAAATAAATTCCATAATTATTTATATAAATCCTAATACATCCTATAAATATGGTATATAGAACCCCATCATGTAAAAGTTTAGGGTAATACGAAATTATTAATCCCTTCAAGAGAAATATTGTAGCCATAAATAGTTAATCCAACTTTTATAGACAATGAGTAATCCACTAGGCCAGTCTGCATTCTAACATAAATTCCTTTTACCCAGGGATACATTACACGGGATAAATTTTAATTCTATAATATTTCTAACACACAGTATTTATAAACAATAATTAACCTTAATATTAAACCTTATAAACAATACAAGATAAAGTCCCGATAGAATGAAACAAAATAAATTATCATAACTAGTTTGTAGCTCCGTAAATACATGTTTAAAAATTTTAGAAGCATCATAAAATTTTAAAATAAATATACACTCATTCATAATATAAAAATTATATTTATGAATAAAAATAAGGGAATAAAATAAATAAATGTTTAATCCATGTAATTATAAATGGGAAAAAATTATGAACAATAAATAAATATATAATTATAAACACTTATAAATTTTCAAATTCATTTTGGACAATACATTATTACATAAGTATGATTTTTTTTCTTATTGCTAATATGAACTCTTCCGTAATATTAATTATTTGAAATTGAAATTAAATATATGATATTATGGGACATATAATAAATTAATATTCTAATATTATTACAAAACCAATTTCAAAAAATCTAATTATAACATATTTTTAAATTATTTTAAACGTTGATCATCTTTTTTTTATAAAACCACATTTCAATTATATATATTATTTAATAAATTGGGAAATTAAATGCAAAAATTATCATTAATTCAATTTAAAAAATCATTATTTTAATATAAAATCAATTTATTTTCCCTTATTTTGTAATTTATAGACCCTTTAAATATTACACTTATAATATCCATAAAAAACATTATATCAAAATTTAATTAATTCTATATAATATTACAAATTTATTTTTATAATAATAATTAATATTATGGGTTTTCATCTGATAAATGTTCCAAAACCACTTAATTAATTAATTATAAATAATTTCTTGTTAATTAATTTATATACACATTTATAATTTAACAATTATCCCAAATTACATTTGTAAATATTTTATATATATATATATTATTTAATTCAATTAATAATTGAAATATTGAAAAAAAAAATATGTAAATATTATTCTATGATAAGCTTATATCCTATGTTATGGTAAATAAGACAAGTGGTCTTAAAAACAATTAGTGAAATCATTCTTATTTTACAACAAATAATTCTTATCACCACATGCGATAGCCAACATAACATTAAAAAGGAAATTATGGGCTATAAAATTTATCTTTGTGATATTGAACTATCATTGAATAATTTTATTGACCCACATAAATATCTCTGAGTTGATACAATACACTATTTTTATCTCATAAATGAGTGTTATCATCAAATACGATATCCTACTATCATATGACACAATAAACTAAAAATGGGGGATTTATTCTGTATTTATGGCTAGAGTAACTCATATAGTACATTGTGACTCATTTTTAGAAAATGAAAATATAATTAATAAAATCATACATAAAACAAATTCTTTTATTTCATTTAATAATAGGAAATACTATTGGAAAGGATATTTCAAAAAACCATCATTTTAAGCATGATTTCTAGAATCTAATAGAATAATGTAGCTCTAATACCACCAAAGGGGTTTTAAGGATCAATTAAAAATTAATAAATGTGGTGAAAATGGTTATATAAAAACCCAAGACCCAATTTGTTTGGTTTTAAAAACTTTTGTATTTTAAATTTATATGGTTACTATACATAGATTTAAATAGTTGTTATTAACTTTATATCTATGTATGATTAATATATTTAAGAAAGATCTAAAGGATCTTTCCTTTGACGTGTACCCATGGGTTGTAATGAATCACCCAAATAGTTTGGTTGAGACCATGTTTCCTTTATGATATGCTAATATCTCATGATGCTAATATAATGGAGAGAGAGATAATAGGGAGGTATATATAGACATCCATATCTTTTTTATGGTGTTCTCACCCAAGAATCATTTATAATCCTTCTTTATATATCATTGGGGGAATTATTAATTTTTCATCGAATATACTATTTCCTTACAAAATTCATGAGAAATGATTCAACCCTTCATTCATTTTTCACATGAATGAATTCTCCCATGAGTTTTTTTTAATCAATGAAAGACAACATATTATGAAGAAATAAATGTTAAAATATGACTGTTCCCCTAAAAATGAATTAATGTGATTCTAAATTAATTATACCATATGATTCATGGAAATTTGATTACTCCATGTCATATAATATGATTTTCCCAAGTATTATATATGATATCAATGTATCATAAAATAAAATATCCATATATCATGTAATACGATATACCCAAAATCATAAATATAATAATTTTCCATATATATGTAATACTCTATGATACACCATATCATACCATATAAGATCTCATGGATTTAGAGAATATTCACTCCATCAAATCCTTTCCCGATTCTAATCAATTTTTCAAGGCATGATCTCAATAGCTTCAATTCACAAATATCATCTAACCTTGATCAGTCTTCACATAGATGAAATTTCTATTTCAAATGTGGATGAGAATTTATTTTCTCATGTATTTATTTATAAAAAATCTAGTATGATTTTTATTTTTACATATATGAGTTAATTTTATATAACATCTATAAAAAGACAAAATTCCACAATCTCTTTATTATTACATAGAATTATAGAAAAATAAAACAATCTAACACAATCCTTAATAAATCCTAACACCCAATATTTTGGTTTTCAACAGTGATGAAATTATACTACTGTTTAATGTTTATCATCTCTAACTCTTTGTATCACTTATTTTTGTCATTTATGAATCAAACTTTTATATTATCATTCCTGAAACACAATATTAAAAAAACAAATTTTAAAAAACGTAAATATTCAATGAATTAATTATATAAAAGTATAAAATTTCTTTCTTATTATAAAATAAAACAAAAACTCAAAAACATATATTATTTAATAAAATAAATTCAAAAACAAAAATAATTATTAATGAAAAACAATTAAAAAATAATCTAATAATTAAGTCATACTATTAGTTAAAAAACCATGCTAATCATTAAATTTATATGGGTATAACATATCTTATAAACTTCCTCGAGATTAGAGATAAGGTTGGATATTGAGAATTAGTTGATGATTCCCAAATGACTGTGTGGCCAAATGTATAGTAAATATATCTAAAAATTCCAAATTTATACAAATATAATTTACTAAGAAAATAATTTCACTATTTTATCTTTAATAAAATTATACTTTATATTGATATTATTTATATTAGATTGTAGTATTGGGTATTAATTAACTCGATAGAACATTTATTTTAATAATAAATCACCATAGGCACTTTCACCCAATTTGTAATATCTTCTCATTTTTATTTCATTCATATTAGTTGTGTAAAAGTATTTTTCAACAAAATATATCATTCTTATATTATAATCATATATTTAATCTCTTTTTCCTTTATAATTTATCTAATAAATTTATATCAAACAAACAAAGACACATTGATAATGAATTTTCTATGGACAACATACCCAACCCAATATATTTCTAAATATGATCATTAATTTCAATATTTTAATGTACCAACCTACAAAATATAATAAAAAATTCTTTAATATTCCTCATGTTACATTTTAAAGTGGTGTAACTTTGTTCTGTCATACTATTTGAATCCACACAGCCAATGAACATTCAAAATCAATATGGGTTTTTATTTCAAAAAAATATACCCACCTTCCAATAATTTTCTAATTTTAAATTTAATAGATAAACCTTATATCCTAATTTGTTACATGTTTTTTTAACCATAATTATAATTGAAACAAGTATAAAATAAATCATTATAATCATTTTTAGAGACACTTTTAAAAACAATTCTTGTTGTACCTTTCCTTTCAATTCAATTTCAACTTATGAAAATATATAAGATCACCAATCATTGAAATTTTAAATATTGACCATGTAAAATTAAGAAAATTAATTCACTTGTTCTATAATTATTCTAATGAGAATAATATTTGAAATATTGGAAGGAATCATAAATTGGCCATCATATAATAATAGGACATATATATTGTGATCAAGACCTTCTATTTTGAATTCCAACTACCTCAAGTAAAAGTTTAATAGATCATACCAAGTGTGTGGTGTTTTCCTTAGATATTATAAATTGTTATTTAATTATAACACCTTTATTTTGTAATCTCTAGTTTAAAAACTCACTTTCAAATAAATGTAGAATTCATCATTATACACATTATTCCAGAATGTTATCATACAATCTATTTGAAATAAAGAAAAGATCTTTGAATCATAAGCACTAAGAATAGTCTGAATGAATCATGTCTAGTTACTCATGTAAATTTATCTTCCATATATATCCCTCTGATTTGAGTAGATTCTTTTCAAACCAATCTAGTATTATTTTGGATCACCTTACCATGTTCATCACATATATTCATCAATACTAATTTTTTTAATGACATTATAGTCACTCTTCCTTTTCATAATCTCCCATGATTGATTTTACCATATTTATCTAGCTCATTGTTGATGGATTTAAAACATGATTCTTTTTTTTATTTATTTTGTTGCTTTAATCTCCTTTTATGATAATATATAATTGTGCTCAACACACCTCATAAATGATGTTTTAATTTGATCTATTTTTACTCTAATATTGTTATTTTTATCAATATTTTCCCTTATTCATCTCCCATGATTAAATAATTTATAATATTATATTATAAATACTTACTCTAATTAAACCTTGAGATCTAGATAATTTATCAAAGGTTAAGGCCATCAAATTTTTTTCAGCATCAAATTTGGTTCCAAAGGTTTCCTAAAAATTTAAATTTCAATATTTTTATTTCCAAATTTTATTCATTCTCATTGACATCATTTCTTTCCATGATCTCATTCTACCTCTTCTTGAATAATTTTTAGGATTTTCACTTGGTTAAGTTGAAAATATAAATTCCACTATCATTCACATCACTATATTTACCTTGATTTTATTATTATAGATACTGGATTTAGTTCCAAAATCATAAATGTGTTTTATATTTTTCACCTACCCATACATATTTTATATTGGGATATCTTATCTCTAGGGATGAATTTGTTTTGATTTTTGTTGTGAACTACTACTTTGACCACATATTTCTGATAATTCAATAAAATGGAATTTTAAATATGATATTTTTATATTCAAATTTCAACCATTTTATTTTACCTATAAATATGTTTATTTTATTTTGGTTTCATAAATGATGAAAAATAATTTTATGTTAATTATTTCATTAGTATTTTTCCTCTATACGGGATGTGTACTCCATGAAAATGGCTAATCAAATAATATTAATTGGTATTTGATTTTTATTATCATATATTCTTTGAAACCTTTTATTCGATTCAATAAAATCTATTTTTGTTGGAATAAACATACTGAAAAAATCATGTAATAGTCATCATTAAACAAGTTAAAGTACCTTTTTCCTTGATTTTATGGATATTTCATTAGACCAAACATAATAGTATAAACCATGTTAATTTAGTTTAAGGCTCTATTTATTTTTTTCTTCTAGGATTTCTTCACCATCCTTTCTTAATCATTTTATATTACAAAGAAAACGATTTATAAAAAACACTCCTCTTCCACCATGATATGCCAATTATTCTTTTTATAGTTTATTTGATATAAATTATCATTTCTTACCTTCTGATTTAATTATAAAATTTAAAACATTTCTTTGGATTAGGTATTTAATCATATTTAAGGTAGCATGAAGTCTCATTTCATATAATTGAATTTCACTCAATAGTTTATTTTTAAGACCATCCATGAAATTTACTTTTTTGATTCCCAATTCATCCCTTGAAGGCCTTGTTTTTTTATTTCTGTTTATTTTTAATGTTCCTTAATTTCCAAAATAATCTATTCCATTTTCTAAAACATAATTATTCATTAAAAATTAATTTGACCAATTATAGGGGATGATTAACCCCTACTATGAATTTATATGTTATTTTTATTTATTTATTTAAAACAAATGTTGGATAAAATTTCCATCTACTTGTTATTATTTTACATAAATGATACTTTAGGATGAGTTTATATATATGAAATTATCTACTCATTATTTTTAATAAAAATATCATAGAATTATTCCTCTTTATCCAATGGGATACATTTTTCCCAATGAAATCATGTTCATTGATATTTTATCCATTCTCTTTAAAAATCACATAATTGATTTCTATTACTTATTTACCAATAATAAAAACCCCATATTTCCAAATTTATTTTGTGAAAAATAATTTAAAGACCTCGACCCCAATAACATGTATTCAATCCCTTACTTTATTACATTGTAATAATATATAAGGAATAACATCCTAAAGGACCACATAGTTTTGCTGTTTTGGTAAAATGGATATATATATTTAATTAAAATTTTATATTTAACATAAAATTAAAAAAAAGTATTTTCTTTTAGAACATCATTATTCTTCTAGGTTAACCATGAATATTTCTCATAATAAAATTTTTTTCATCCAGAGGATAAAATAAAACATAAGAATCGGGTGAGTTCAGATGCTCTGTAAGGGTATACATATAGAGAAAGTGATAATAAATAATAATAATAAATGGTTATATAAAGGTAATTAACTGAAAAACATTCCATTTAATCAATAATTAGAGAATAATATGATAAGAATAAAATATCATCATATAATGTCATATAAATAATCACATGAGAATTAAACCCAAATATCTATATTCTACTAGTTGAATAATCACATGGAATATCAATAAAAAATTTCATAATGATTTAATTTGTAATTCTATACATCTAAAACATATTTTCAGGCCCTTTCACAAGAAGTCAACATAAATGTGTAAGGATCCATCCAAATCCCAGTCATGATTGTCTCATGAGACCTACAGATACATTGAGGGTAAATAGTGGGCCACACCCTTTCACTTACTATTTACAATGTATCCATCAAATGGCGGGGGTGGAAAATAATATACATAAAAATTTATAATTAATAACTAGATTAAAAATGTGAATACATTCCCAAATTAATAAATATGACCATAAACCATTTAGAGTAATAAGGATAATGGTATCGACATTGTACATCCGTAGTCAAATTGATCAGAAACCGTCCAAATAAATATGAAGGGTGATATTAATAAAAAATATCCCCAATGTATCATATATACATTAATTTTTCAATGTCTTTGATGAATAAATATATAATTAAAAACAATCCTTGTGGAAAATATCATTTTTTACTTTGAGATAAACAAAAATTTTAGAAAACACTTTAAAAATAAATTTCTCTTGAAATATCTTTTTAAAAATATATAATATACTTTAAAAAATTTTAGTGGTCATTTATTTTGTAAATTAAATTTATTCTTTACACCTTAAAATAATGATTCCTTTCACTTTTTTAATAAAATACAAATGGGCATTGTTTTTGAAAATGACATGAAGATTCCTTTTTAAATATTTTTCAAAAAGTCAATCATTGGTAAAACCTAAATTATATAGTTTTCATAGTCTATTAAAAACCATTTCAAAACATTAAAAAAAATAAACATGGAAGATAAGTATTCCACAATGGAAAAATAAACATAAACAACCCTGAATAATGATGAGATTGTGAAATAAACCCTTACAAATTTGTAATCAGTTAAATGTTATGCCCCATAACATTAAATAAAACTATAAAATACATAAAGATAATTATATTTGTGATATTATATTAAAGGGTCGTTATATAGACCACAAAAAGGAAATAAGTGGTTAATAAGGCATGTATCCCACAAAAAAAGTGAGATAAAAACCCATCACATTGTGATGTCCTTTAGTAGAACATTCATTAACTTCTTGTATAATGATTTAGAGAATGATAATAATTTATAACATTCTATATTCATATTTATAATAGAATATATGATTCTATTATATCATCATGTTACCCATGTGTTGTTAATATTTTGTTATTACCCTTGTTTTGGATGTTAACTACTTTATTTTCCAATGCATGTCTTGTCATCCATGTCTTGGTTGTAAGGCACAGAAAATAGTTCCATAATATACATAATGTTATTATGTTCATATATAACATATTTATTAATTATCTTAATTCATAAAATCCTTCCTTAATGGTGATCATGGAAAATTAATTTCATCATATCGTGGAGATGGTAAGTCGTACGTACACACAAGTGATGATATCATTCCCTTAATATTGAAAGGGTAATAAAGTATATGGTATATTAATTTTTTAAGAAAATATATTATTTCATATTTATTATATATAACTATTATTTCAAAAATTATACCCATCCAAGTAAAGCGGTGATGAAAAAAATTACCCCATAGTGTGGAGACGATAAGTTGTACGTACGCACGTGTGGTCCGTTCATTTTCCATAGGATGGATAAAAGGTAAAATATGGTTTTTTAGTAATCATAATAACATCTCATAATATATATTATACTTAATTTAATACTTTATAATTGTAAAAAACACATTAATATGATGTATAAGAATAAATAAACTTGAAATAGTCGATGAAGATGATTTCCTCTTCTTCAATAGACTTCCTTAATATATTCTTAAGGGATCTATGTTTGATCTTTTTTATAGAAAAAACCTCTTGAACTTAACTATGTATGTTAAGAAGCTAAATTTTTTTTTTGGTGAATATATTGCTTAAATTTTTATAAATAAGTGAGGGGGGAGTTTCCCCTTTATAATTGAGGTTAGGGGAATATTTGGAAACTCTCATAATATTAAAATATTATAATGATATTCTAGATCCAAATACTTCTAAATGGAATATAAATGAAAAAGGTATGAAATTGCAGACAATATATTATCCTATTTGTATTTATTTAAAAATTTTGTGATTTTTATATAATTTAATAAAATATTAATTTAATAAAATATCATTATTATCCAATTTTCTATTATTCATTTAATTTAACATCAAATAAATAAATAAAAATTTCGAATTAGAATAGAATTCTTTAAAACTACTTTAATACTTCATATAGATGTATAAATTATTTTTCACACAATAAATATTTACAATTCCAATAAAATTAATATTTTTAAGATCGTTTATTTTATTTTTCTCTTAATTGCATAAATATTGTATTAAAATTTCTGAAGAATTTTAGATAATTATATAACGTATAAAAATTAAAAAATATATAATTAAAAATAATTTTATTAAGGTCAAAATCTGCATTTAGGTTTATTCACATAATTCTTTTTTCCTTTTGTAAACACATACTATATATTAAACACAAAGAGAGTATTATTTTGTCACTATCATGGATTTAAAAAATATATAAGTTATTTTCTTTTATGAGTTCCCATTAAACAAAAATATATATATTAACATGATATGGTTCAAATCTTCTTCATTAAATAATTTCTAGACAATTTTATTTTAGGTATATTTATTTATCTTTTGGTTTTAACCCTTATTTAACCACTTTGACTC
Source organism: Viscum album (assembly GCA_963277665.1). NCBI lineage: Eukaryota > Viridiplantae > Streptophyta > Magnoliopsida > Santalales > Viscaceae > Viscum > Viscum album. The sequence goes on along the minus strand of OY728142.1, from coordinate 468,989,157 downwards.
TTATCATGACAATATGGATTTTTTCACTTTGAGGATTAATATAGTAACTATAAAATATAAAAAGTCTCATAAATGAATCATTTAGTAAATTTCTAAATTTTATAAATACTATTTATCAATTTAATAGTTTTATGAATTTTATATCATTAAACAAAATATTATTTATTTAAAAATATAATTAACTTTTATTTTGATACAATTTATTATTTTTACTTTAAAAAATAACCATAAAAATTATATCTTAAAAACAATTATCTTAATACATCCCTACCATTTAAAATAAATCTATAATATTCTTTTATTCCATTAATTAACGCAAATTATATTTATTTTAATATTTTTAATGTCTTTTATTTGATATTTCCATTAATTTAACAATTCATACATCATCATTGTGAAATCAATTAAGGTAATTAATTCTATCCTAAAATTTTAAAATAAATTATCTTGAAGATGATAAATATTTTATCTTTTAAAATACTATTTATAGTCAAACATATCCCCTAGATACCCCATGTAAAAAAAATTACTTCTTAAAACATGAGTGTGACAGGTTTGAATTTTATTTAAATAAAATATAATAAATGTTATAATCACATCCATATGGTCATGAAACATATCATTCAATTATTTTGGGATAAAAATACTTATCCAATAAAAAAATTCAACCATAAGAGTAATTTTATAATATTTATAATAATATTTTTACCCATTATAAAATGATTTACCATTAACCATGGTAAAAACATTACCCATGTTACTACTCATATTATAAAAAACTAAAAGATAACTACATAATATATTTTTAAATTTTTTTTAAAAATATCTAATCAATTATTCTAAATTTTAAAAAACTTATGTTTCTAAAATTAATTTAAAATTACTCCCATAGATGGGGAACAAAATCCAGTTTTCATGATGGAAATAATTGAAAGTTTGAAATGTTTTTATATCAACGTCAAATATAAAAAAGAAACCAACAGACATAATTGCATTAACAAATGAATAGTAGATCTAATTTCACATTAAACCTAATTTTGAATATAATTTATTAATATTAAAGTTTTAGATGAAAATTCATTTTTCAATTAAAAAGTTGTATCTTTCACTACTCAATTGAAAATAAATATTTTATTTCAAATACCAAAAAATCTACCTATGGTAATTTTTTAATTCTACATTCAAATTAGATGTTTATTTTTTCAAATATGATTTATAAAAGTGTCAAAATTTAGTTTTCAAACAATTGCGCCATCAAGATGTGGAAAAATTACCATTAAGAAAATACAACTATTTATGCATAAAAGTGAATTTATTTTTATATCACGCCTATAAAAAACATAATTTGAGTAAAAAATTATATTAAATATATATAATATATAAATTTTATAAAATGGTTACTATTATATATTCCCTCTAATTAAATGTTTATGTTATAATAATATGTCATTTTTTGTTTAAGTAAGGTGTTTCATGATTCCTAACATTTTGAAGAGATTAAATTTAAAAAATACATACCATAAAATAATGGGGTGTTACATTCTACCCTCCTTCAATAAATCAAATCCAATCTATTTTAAATTTGAATTCCAAAATCCAATTCTGATACTTGAAAAATAATTTCTAAAAATCCACATTTCAAACATCTTCTTAATAAGATAGAAAGGGAAATGAGAAGGTCACAAAAAAATTTGGATTTCAAATAGTAAATTATTAGTGTAAGTCAAAAACATGGAAATAGAACAAAAATATAATTATTATATTTTAATTTAGAGTGATATATAACATGGTTATTATAAAATTTATCATTAAAAACCAAAAATAATGTGATCAGTTAAAATACCATTGATTTCTTAGTAAAAAAATTAAAAAGATTATGTTTTTTTTGCTAAATAAATTTCTATGATTTAATGGATTGTGTTTATATCCCTAAAGGAACTTTATAAAACAAAATTACTTGATTTATTTACATTTCATAATAATAATTTCATTCTTTTGTTGTTCTTAGATCTATTTTCACTTCTTCATTTACACAAAAAAAGTAACGTTCATGATAAAATTTCAAACCTATGAAACATTTAATTAATCATAAGATCATGATTTTATTTTTTCTTACTATAAATATTTTTCAATACTAAAATGGTTGTCATGGATTATCTAATATGATAAAGAATATTTTAACTTCAAATAATAATATCCAATGTCCAACATAATTCAATCCATAAGTAATTTCAATAAGGCTCATTAAAAATACTTCTGTACAGAATAAAAGTCCCACAATTTAAAATCAAGGTCTCTAAATATAAAAAATAAACTCAAAATTATATTCCCCAAACAACATAATGTATCTCTTATTATCACACACCAAATATTGGATAACATTAAAAACCTTAATGAAAATGTTAATGCATCCCAATCCTTAAAGATAATGTATGACATTAAAAGCATTTTATATCTCAAGATTCTTATAAATAGAGAAACCTTAATGAAAAAAATAGTAAATATAAATACATAATAACATTAATCATTCAACATTATTCATAAACCATTAATTATACTTCATCATGTAATTCCTTAATACCCCTATCCTTTAATTTTTATTTTTTAGTCTCTTTAATATTTATAGTAGTATTATTACTTGTATAACCTTACTGATTATATCCACTATCCAAAAACTAAATAACAATTAAATAAACACTATTCATAGTGATAAATTAATGAGGAATCAAGTATAGTTTGTATAAATAATAAAATCTTCTCAATATATGAGTCCATATGTTTAGACTATGATATCCATGTTATTAACAAATCAATAGGATGGTATCCTATACCTAGACTTATTATAAAATTCAATTCATTGTTTTATATTACCTATTCTATGTTTTTCTAAATCTAGTTCCCAAGTCTTCTACTATACATTTTATGCTACAAACTATAATAACCCTGACCCTAGTAGCACAGATTAAATGACTTAATCTTTTACATTTTCATCTGATACAAGTTATCAAATCATAAAGGACCAAATATTTTTGTAGTATTTATAAAATAAATACATATTTTTAATTTAAATTACATTTTAAAAATAACATAAATAAATTATTTTCTTTAAGAACTCCATTATTCTCCAAAAAAAACCTTATATATCATTCATAGTAACCTTCTTGTAATGATGTGGAAGAATAAAACATAATAAAGGGTTCGGATGAAATTCTCAGTAAGGGTATACATATATAAGAATAAATCATAAATAAGAACTAACAATTATAGAAAGGTAATTATCTGAAACCCGTTTCATTTAATTAATAACATGATCATAGTATAGAAATAATAAAATAAAATAAAATATTTCCATATAAATAATTAGATGGGAATGAATATTAACCATATAAATCAAACTACTCAAATAATCTTGTGTAATATCATTAAATAATCCCATAATTATGGAATTTATAATTTTATATGTCTAAAACATACTGTCAAGGGATCAACCAATAAATCTAAAAAATATGGGTAGGGCCTCAGCGAAAACCCAATATGGTTTGTCTCATGATACTTGTAGATTTATCTAGGGGATATAATGAGCCTTTCTTAAAAAGTACTATGTCTAATTCATTCTTTACATGAAAATTGTGAAACATAATCAATATAAAAAATTATATTGAAAAACTAGCATATTAAATGTGAATACTTTCCCCAAATATTAAATAAACCAATAAGAAAATTCAGAGTAATAATATGAATGGAATCAAAATAGAACATCCATATTCAAACTTATCATGAACCTTAAAAATAAAAAATAAGGAAGATATTAATACAAAATATACCCATTGGTTCATAATTAAATTAATTGGATTATTTCATTGATGATTAAAACTATATTTACAAATATTCTATGAGGAAAAAATATTTTCTTTACATTGGAATTCGCTAAAATATTACGAAATTTTTTAAAATAAATTTACCTCATAATATTTTTTTTTAAATAAATAGGATACTTGAAAAAATGTGATTCTTCGTGAGTTTTTTAAGTTCCATTCATGTTGTACATGTTAAAAAAATATTTCTTTAACATTTTCAATAAATTTCAAACGAGCATTATTTTGAGAACGATAAGCTAATTCTTTTAAAAAAAATTAAAAAATAAAACATGGGTAAAAATGATAATACATATTGTAAGTAGAATATTATGATCTTTTTCAAAAAAAAATGGAAAAATAAACATGGAAGATAAATAATCCCCGATATAGACTTAAATTGATGAGATTTTGAAATAAATTATTTCGACTTTATAATCAGTTGAATCGTATGCCCCTTAAATTGAAATAAAAATTAAAATTACCTGAATATAGGTACATTAATTATATTATATTAATATATATTTATATAACCACAAAAAATAAATATGTGGTGAACAAGGCTTGTATCCAAAAAATTAAAATTGAGATGAAAACATTACACATTGGACTTTCCATCAGTTAAATGTTCATTATCATCTTGAATAATGGTTTAAATAGTTGAATTAATTTAAAATAGAACCATTTTCATATTTATTTTATCTTATTAAATCCTATTATATAATTATATCACTCATTTTTCAATATTGTTTCATTATTACCCTTGTTTCATGTGTTAACTACTTCATTTTCTAATGCATGTTTTTTTCACATAAGTCATTGTTCTTGTGTATAGAATATAGTTCCACAATATATAGAATTATATTATGTTCATTGATATCATATTTATTCATTATATACATTTTTATAATCATTTTTGAATGGTGAACATGTAAAATTAATCACATCACATCGTAGAGATAATAGGTTATACGTACGCATGAGCGCCGATATCATTCCCTTGATGGTGAAAGTGTAAGAAAATTTAGGGTATATTAATTTTTCCGAAATCAATATCATTTATTATTTATTATATATATCCATTATTTCCATCATTATTCAAATAAATTTAAATTGGTGATCAAAAACATATTACACCCCAACATGGAGACGCTAAGTCGTTCATACACACGTGTTGGGATTTCATTTTTCCAAGGATGGATAAAAGGTGTAATATTGTTGTAAAATAATCATAATAACTTCTATTAATATAAATGATACTTGATTTAATACTTTATATTGGAAACAACAGATGAAGAGTATGTAAAAGAAGAAATAAAGTTGAAAAGGTTGATAAAGACAATTACCTCATCTTCGACAGACTTCCTTAATTTCTTCATAAGGGGTCTAAGATTAATCTTTTAAAATGAAAGAAACCGCTATAATATAACTAAGTATGTTCATAAGAGAAATTATAATATTTTTATTGATATATATGGATCAATGTTGTTTAAATAAGTGAGGGAAGATTTCCCTTTTATAATTTGGTGACGGGAACTTTTGGAAACTCTCAAAATATTAAAATATAATAAGGATATTACGGCTCCAAATAAATTAAAATGTCCTATAAATGAATAGTGGTTGAAATATTGGGAATATATACCCCCATTTTTATTTAGATGATTTTTTTTATTTTTAAAAAATATAATAAAATTATTATCCAAAAAAACATTATTGTCAAAGTTGATATTCTTCATCAAATTTGACTTCACACACATCAAGAAAATGTGTGAAATATAATATAATGATTTAAAAAATCATTAATATGTCATATAGATCTATAAAATTCATCTAACTCATTAAAAGATTCAAATTTTTTTCGAATAAATATTTTTAAAATCATTTATTTTATTTTTTATTAATTAAGTAAATATTTTATTATAAATTATCATTCATTAATGGTAATTATATGACTTATAAATATTAAAAATAAATAAATATAATTAAAATAATTTATTAATATAAAAATATAAATTTATTTTAGTTATATCTTGATTTTACCCCATTTGAACACATAAATGATATTAAACAAAATGAGTGTGACATTTTACAACTCTCTTTCATTTAAATAATATATATGTTATTTTAATGTAAAAGTGTCCCTTAAGAAACTAAAATTTAATTTAATGGTTATAAGGGTATAATAATATTCATCCAATAGTTTTATGATAATCTTGGGTCATTGTTAAACACTTATCTTTTGGTTTTAACCCTTTTTTAACCCCTTTGACCCTTACTAAGATAACATGGATTTCTAGACTTTGAGGGTTAATATAGTTACAATAAAAATATAAAATATAATTAAATTAATAATTAATTAAATTTTTAATCTTAAAAAAGTCATTTAGATAAATTTCTTATTTTTAGGAATTTTATATCATTTAATGAAATATTAGTTTTTTAATATATCATTAAGGTCTATTTTGAACCTATTCATTATTTTGACTTTCAAAAATATCGATAAAACAAGATATTATTGAATCAACTCTTATAATACATCCCTAAAATGTAAATTTCAACTATGAAATTCATTAATGAAATTAATTATCTCAAATTATGTGTACTTTATTATTTTTAATATAATTCATTTGATATTTTTATTAATTAAAAAATTATTGCATCGTCGTTTTGAAAGCGATTAATATAATTATTTATTTCATAAAAATTAAAGTTATACAAAAATGATATATATTGATATTTTATATTTTAAAATACTTTTAATATTCAAACATACACCCTTGAAAATCTCATATTAAAAATATTTCTCTTATTAAAAACAAGAGTATGAAAAGTTTGTGATTTCTTTAAATAAAATATTATAAATGTTATAATTTCATTCAAATTGTCATAAATGGTAACATAACTGATATTGTAATGATTTTTATAGAACATAGTCATCGTATAAAATATTGGAAATTGTTTGGGACATTTGATATTATTAAAAATATTATTTCTACACTTAATTACGAGATTTTCCCTTAAACATGCTAATAAAACAATACCAAAGTTACAATTCAAATTTTCCAAAATTAAGAGAGACCAATTTAATAAATTTTTACCTTATTATTAAACATTTGAATCCATTTTTAAAATTAAAAATATAAAATTGTCTTTAATTAATTTTAAATTAATCCTATAGAAGGAGTGTGAAAACATACATTTAAATTGAAAATGGTCAAATGATTAAAATAATTTTATATCCAAATTAAATATATAAAATATTCTAATGATATTAATTTGATTAATACATTTATAATTGTTCTAATTTTACTATAAAATATATTTAAAATATAATTTATAATTATAAATTTTTTAGATGAAAAGTTAGTTTTCAATTAGAATGTAGTATTTTCACTATTTAATAGAAAATAAATCTTTTCATAAAAATATCTAAAATTCATCCTAATATAATATTTACATTAAAATTTTCAAATTTAAGTTCATTCTGTAAAATATAATTTATAAAATTGTAAAAATTTATTTTTATAACAAGTCAGTCAACAAAAGGCAGCATAACTTCCATTATAAAAACACATCTTTTATACATAAAAGTTTATTTATTTTAATATAATCTATAGAAAACATGTAATATTAATTTTAAAAATTATATTGAATATATAATATATAAATATCATAATTTGTATCAATACTATTCATTCCCACCAATTTAATAGATAGGTTATATTAATATTTTATTTTTCATTTACGATGGGTATTGTGTGTAAAAAATAATCGTTCAAAGAGATTACATTTAAAGTTTGAAATACCTTAAAATCATGGAATGTTATAAATTAAACCAATTAAATGATTTTTTTCATTTAGAAATAGGATATAATCTCATTTTTTTATTGTATTATAGGTTCCTCTCATTTTATATATTTGTATATCTCTATAAAATAATTCATGGCATAAAATAAGATTCCAAAAAATTAGAACATCATTATATGTATTTTTATTTTAACTCTAACATCATATATTTTTATCCACAAATTTATCCTTGGTTTTTGATTAAAACCCTATTATTGACATTTATCTCTTACCTTTTAATTTCCTTTATCCATTGAGTTTTCTACTCTAAGATAAGATAATTCATTCAGAAAAGCAATTCTAGTTTGTTTAATGTAGATTTATATTTAATTATTCAAAAACTTTTTAGTATTATTCAATCATATTCATTAGTTCATTAAATATTCATCCAAAAAATTAAAAAATTGAATTTTCTTCTTAGAACCACCTATTTTAAATTCAGTGTCTAATATTTTCATCAAAGAAACCATTTATTCATTAAGGGATTCAATCATATTTCTTCATTATTTAATAAAATAATTAAGTCCAGTAATTAAATTATCATGATATTTAATAAAAATCATTAAATAAAAAACCTATATAGTTGTTACTTGTGTAGATATTTGTTCTTCCGTATTCATTTTCACTAAATCATTTTATCTTTGAGTTAATCAATTTATTATTATGTATTTTTCAATAGTACACTAATATTTGTTTTTTAATTTAATTTTTCATCCAACTCTTTAAGTGAACCCTTGACCATATTTCAAAGATTAAAAAAACCATAGGTTTCATTTTTTTATTTAATTTTTTATTAATCATTCTAAATAACCACTATAATCATTTTTAAAAAAATATATTTTAAAATATATTTTTCATTATTTAGGGATACCTTCATCATTATAATTTTATTTAAAAACGAATATTTTTCACCAAAAATTTATTCTATATGTGTTTCTAGATTTAAAATATTCAATAATGGGAATTTAGTTTATCAAATATGTGGATAATCTACATCAATATCACCATAAAACATCCATAGAAACCTTATAGTAATGATATTGAACTTCCTATAATTAAAACATTCAAATGTTATCTTTACATCAAACCTTCCTTTTCATCCTTTTAATTTAATTATCACAAGTTATAGAAACTCACCACATACATCTTATCCTCTATGTCTTCTATTATTGATGTCAACTTTATTCCAAGGCCTTAAATACCAACTTAAAAATCCATGATTTTTTTATAAAATGACTCAAGGGGTGGGTGATAAGAGTTATTTAATTTCATATTTTAAAAATCATTAAAATATTACCTCATCAAATAAATATTTTAGTATGTCCTTTTTCTTTTAAATAGATATAAAATAAAAATTTAAGAAAAAAATGGTTAATAAATAATGTTTTTTTAAAAGTGGCTAGGGGTTTCCAAGAAGCATTCCCTATTTCACTTCATCAACACCCAATGTATATAGAGTGACTTTTATTTAAATAATTTTCAAATGGATATCAAAGTTGAGTATAAGTAACAAAATTTAGTTTAATTCATATTTCTGCAAGGTATTTTTCCAGTATATTTTTCACAGTTTTTAATAAATCCTCACCCTCATACATAGAATAATAATTATTCACTTAAAATAATATAAATGTTATATATTTTAAATTTATATATGATAAAACCTAGTTTTCTTAGGAACTCACATATGATATATCTTCTTTTGAGGAATAATATTTCTCCGATGTGTGTCTTTGAAAATATCTTCTGTCCTAGATTGATATCAAAGTAAAATATAGTAGTGATACTAGTATTTCTATATATATTTTTTTATAAATAAAACAAGAATATAATAATTCTCATAAATAATCAAAAGATTTAAATTAAACATTTTTTCATTTATTCAAAGTATTTGTTTCTTTCATTCTATTATACAAAAATATATAAATATCTTGAAAACAATTGAGTAAACATATCTTTGATATTCCATATGAAAACCTAATTCTAATAGATATTATATTCTTCATTATTCTAATAATTTCAGCTCATAAATAATTTTCTAAACACTTCTTAAAATCATATCAATGAAAATTAACATTTTTATAGTTAATAAATCTTCCCCATTAAAATGGAAATGAAAAATTATCTATGTAAATCTTTAAACTTTTAACTCCTCTTCAATTATAGTATTTTCTAAATTATTAAATCAAGTGGTATCCCCTTAAATAATATGAAATAACAATTGAATTAAATATAATTACTTATATTTTCCCACCAATGAATAAAATAATTACATAATTTCATAAGATATTATACTTATAAAAACTCTTGAAAGGTAAGGTTTTATTATAAAAGAATCTAAATATGTATTTTTCATATCAATAAATAGAATTTATTTCATTGTAAACTTTCATTATAGAGAAATAATTTGTAATTATTTCTAAATATATAATAATGATATCTTTATATGTATGATTATTCACTTGAAAATAACTAATACATAAGACTTTTCCAGATTTCATAGAATATGTATGATCAATAATTTTTAAATAATTATAAATATAAGACAAATATACATGATTCTATAAAAAATTAATAAATTAACTTCTATATATATGACTTATTACTTTATTATATTGTTTGACATAAAATAATAAAATCATAGAAAAATCATTCCACATTGAGAAACTATATAAAACATTAATAAATGAGAAAAAATTGACTTGAAGTAAAATCATTAGTAAAACAAAAAAATTATTTTTCAGCATAATATAACATCCCATGATTTTTCTATATAATAAATATTTCATTGAATAACCAGTTTCACTTGTAATACAGAACCAAAATGGATTGTAATACATTTTAAGTATCCAATGTGATTTTTATAAAGTACCTTTAGAACTGGAGGGTATGAATATAAGTAATAATATTATAATATATATATATATAAAGGATAATAAATAAAATCATATAGTAGATGTCTTCTTAATAAGGCTTATTTATATGATATTTGAAAGCAGGTAGAATCACTATGTTTTTTCCTAGATCAGTCCCAATGTGAACTTCAATGAGTATAACATGCGGTAAATAATTTTCTGAAGAAGTTGTATCTTCACTAAATAACCATAATATCCATGATATCTAAATCAACACTCATGATTAACACCATTTATTATTTAAACCATAGTTCTTATGAGAAAATCTTGATGGGATTTGTATGTAGTTGATAGGATCATATTAAAATGTAATTATTAATGAAATAAGTTTTATATTTTTACTTTTATTTTATAAATATATGATTTACCAAAAAAATTTATTATTATTATTATTATTTTTTGAGTCAAATTTATTGGTAAAATTTTATTAATTATTATTATGAAATTAATCAATCATAAATAATTTGTGAAAAAATTACTTAATAGGTATTCTTCAATAAAGTGTGTTTGTATATATATTAAATATTTTCCTCTTAATAAACTAAATTTATATCTTATATATAAATGTTTTAGATTATCTAATATGGAAAAAATATGTCAACACACACTTCAAATTTTTAATTAATGTTAAATATAATTAATAATAATTAATTGTTTTTAATGATCAGTTTTCTATAAAATAGTTATATTTTCATATAAATTATGTATTGATTTAAAAGTTAAATATCTAATATTTATAATTTTTTAATAAAATAAATTTTATATTTTTATTAATCATATAATAATTTCCTTAGGGTGAATTTTTTGATTTTTTTTAAAACGTTGGATTTTGGATGAATAATAAAAAATACAGATTATACAAATATCATTAATTTTATGAAATCATCATGATATAAATATGACTAAAAATTTTAGGAAACAATTTTATATAAAAATTATGTATGTAAAAAGTATAACATTACATCTAAAAAATTAATATTAATTTATAAACATGTGTTAGACTTTTTAGAACCTATCTTTTATTTTATGCCTCAAAAATATGGTAATTTGGTTGTTTTCCTTTAATTATGTATTCCAATTATACATTCTATTTTGGATTGATTTTAATGTCAAAAAAGTATTATTATTTTTATAATAAACCAATAAATACACTATTAATCAATAATAGACATTATTTTGATGTAATTTTCATTTCATGGTTAAAAGGGAATTCTTCTAGACAAAATTTTCATTGGATATTAATATTTGTATTAAAATAAATTTTTACCACATATTGTAATTGAATCTATTTAAATGGTTTAAATTTTTTAATAAAATTTTTTCTATTATTAAATAAGTAATATTTTATTTTTAAAATTGAAAATAATACACTGAGGTAAAAGAGTTGGTTTTCGTGGTAATAGTAAATAATAGAAAAAATAAAAATACAGTTAATGGATTAAAATATCTCAAAAATGTGTATTTTTTTGGAATATATGTTCTTTTCCAAATATCACCCCTTATTACTTATATTTAAATATTATATCTACATTATATTGAATGGAATATGCCACTAATATACTGTAGTGAGTATTTAAATAAAACCCACCAGTATCATTTTTAAAAGGATCTCTCCACCAACCACTTATACTCACATATAAATCATCTTATCCTGATAATTATTTAAAGACCCACTTTAAATTTCTCTTTCCAACATTATATAGGTTCTTTTCTCACAAGAAAACCAATCCAGTATGGCTCATATAGCTGTCCCAAGGAGTAAGGTATGAACACATAATATCTCCTTTATTTATATTCATTTAATTGTTTTTCTATATCATAAAAATATATTATCACTATAAAAAAACTATTGAATTAGTATAATTAGTATACTAATTTTTTTTTGTAATAACCATTTTCATCCTTCTTCCCAAACATTTCTAAAAAGAAAATGTTTCTCGTGTTATGGGAAGATCACAGCCTTTATGAATGAAATATTTTATTTTTAAAAATATCCTTGAATGACTAGTTGTAAAAATATAATTTATGAATATATATTATATTAATTTTGTTCTTATTTCATGAATACTATTAAAAAGGATGGTTAAAAAATTAATTATCATTATAAGGTAATCTATTGGTATTAGTAAAATACTATAAATAAGCTTATCATAGAATACATTCTCAAATTCTTTAACCCTATTTTATAAAAAATTAACTTGGGGAGAATCAAAATTTGAAATAAAATGGGTTCAATTATTTTTATAATCTTTTAATGATGAACATGTTATTAAATAATTAGGTCTGACATCACTATTATTAACTATGTATAAATAATTGACATTAATAATATCATATAATAAAAATAAAATTTTACTAACCAATAAATGTATAATTAATGATTATAATTAAATATTATAAATGGTAATTTATATAAATAAATATTTTAAATAAATTATTAACATATTTATTTTTATTAGATAACATGTTAGAGAGCTTTCATGAATGTTAAGAGTAAAATGTTGGGATTTCATGCCAATCACATTTGGAATTTCGGATTATTATAACATAGTTTCCATATAGGTAAATTGTATGATATTTATCTTTAAAACCACCTATATTTTCATTGCTTATAGTTTTAAATAAGTTTTAACTTTCCTCCTATATTCCATTTTTCTATTATTTAACAATTCATCTGATGTGATGCTTATAGTAGATGCTAACCTTATCACTACTTTTCGGTCAAGATTACATTTTTCTCCATGACCATATTATTTATATTATTTTATAAAAATTCCTATATCTACATAAATGATTTATTAAGTTCCATTTTAATAAACATTACATTATCTAAAAAAATTGATCTTGTTTAAATTTTTCATCAAATTCATTTTCATAAACATTGTACCTTTTTAAAAAATATGAATGGAATATTATTTTTGAATGTTTTCCATATTAATTCATTTTAATGTATCACTAATTGATATTATTTAACAAAGTTACACTCTAATGTTTTTTCATTTTCAATATAAATTAAAATTATTGTTGTTCTAAAAAATAGTTTTTTTAAAATATATCCCAAACATAAAGGGTTTTTCTTCTTCTTTCTCTTTGAAAATTTTATTAATCTCATAAAGGTTTATATTATCTATTTTAACATACTTTATGATTTATTGGTAATATTATTAATTTATTTCATCCACATTCATTATCTCGATTACTTATGATTTTTTTGTTATTTTTTCCTGAGAATTATCTCTTTTTCATGTGTTAATAAAGATATAATTAATCCTAAATGTTTTCAAGTTATTATGGAACACATATAAATGGTTTATCATTACATTATTGGTTGGACCAATATAGCCCTTGGATTCATTAGGTAAATATTTATATATAAAGACATTTATTTTTTGGTAATTTTATATGAATCCAATCCCTAATAGGACCATATCAATTATTTTTATAGGAATATGGAATGTACTCATTCTAATATTAGAATCTTACCAATATCCACATGGGAAGTGATTTTCCTTTTATTTTTTATCTTTCATTCTTATTTTCTATATACTTATGAATTTTTTGTGTTTTCATATCTCATGAATATTGATTCATGTTTTCACACTCTTATTAAAAATGTACTTTGTTAGGATAATGGCCTTATTCCATGAATCATGTTTTATGATGTATGATTTATTATGTATAATTATCTTATGTTTTTTCCATGCACCATGATTTTTTTCCCTTTATCGTATGCTCATATTATACTCACATATGACTGAATCATATATTAATCTATACTAATCATTTGAGCTCACCCTTTATTAGGTTTTAATTGTCTAAGTTATAAAATAGAATATTCTATATTATTTATTAAATAGGGTACCGCATGCGAAGATTATTTTTGGGAGATATTTAAATTTTTGTAAAATAAATTTTTATAGATGTTTAAAATTAAAAAACACTAAACATTTATTTTTGGAGATTTAATTTATTATGGGATGTAAAAATAATGTGTAATGATGTATAATATATGAATGTTTGTCTTCTTTTGTGTCATATAAAATATATATGATACTATATTTCTATATTAACACTATCCAATAATATCCCTTCTTTTCGATAACAAAAATCCCATAAAATTAAAGTAGAACATTTTACAGATTTAAAAACGTTTAATAAAAAAATCATTTAGAAAAAATGAAATTATCTATTTTCCTTATATTCTATTATTCTCCCACTTTTTGTGATATCAAAAATAATTCATATGAAATAGTATAACATAATCAATATGAAACTCTACAATAAAGAAATATTGTAATATAACACTGAATATATTATGAATCTAGTATTTACTTGTATTAAGCAGTACCAATAATAATTTAGTGAAATAAAATAGATAAATAAAAAATTTGAAAGAAGAAATACATTAAAAATTTGGGTTTGGAATCTAATTTTTGATGAGCGGAAGGTTTTATGATGGGTATGATTAGGGATAACTTTTTTCAACTAGAGGTTATGAGTTTGATTTTTTATTTATTATAATTGAAATTATTGTTAATTTCTGATTGTGATAGAGGGACATGAAATGAAAGAATAAATTTTGAGACATTGATAAAGAACTCAGAAGTCAACATAAACATAGAATCAATATTTGGTGATTTAATTGTAGATTATTAAATATAGTAAACTTGTTATATATAGGATGTTTTGAATGATATACATCATGATATTTTCATATATCGATGATAATGGAATTATTTATAGATTTTTAATGATGAATCTAGAATATTTATAAGGTATGATGTGAATAATGTTGTTTATATTGGTATTATACGGTTATAATAATAAGTATGATCAAATATGGAATGGATTAAAAATGAATGAATTATTTTTTAGCGTAAAGATAGTCAATATGAAACTGCATGAACCATGTTATAATACAGGTTTTTTCAAAAGATTAAAATAGACTCTGGGTAAGAATAAATATAAAGACAACTGGGTGGATAGATCACGGAATAGGTGATCATTTCATAATATGTGTCATGTAAGAATGATCTAACCACTAAAAAAATATTATCTTTGGAGAATCTTTTGTAAGGTCCGACATGAGAGATGGAAAAGAATAGAGGGGGTGAAAAGTTAACCAAAAAAACAAAATATATTAACAAAAAATGATATAGAATTTAATGAAAAATAAGATATATCAATTATTGAATAATCTAGGGTAAGGAATAATTTAGAAAAATATATATAGAATAAAATGCACGCATAAAAAATAAATATGAATACATGAAGTCCCAAGATATTTATAGTAGTTTTGATAAAAAATATCTTACCATTTGTATAAAAATAGGTTTTTTATGTTAGATTTTTTATGTTTTCAATGAATTTTTCTTAGGGTATGTTATTTTAAGAAATATAAAAAAAATTTGACATTAGTAATTATAACAGAAGTAAACATTATTATATTAGAGACCCTATATATTAAATATTGTATAATCGATGTAAAAAAGTAATTTCAATGCTGTTTATAAAAAAAACCGATATAAAAATAAATCTATTCATTTAAAAAATTAAATCCAAATTACCTACCCTAATAAAAATAAAGTATTGATAAATATATAAAATAATTGAAACTAAATGAAATACAGAAAAAACTTTAATATTTGACTTAGCTTTCCAAAATGTTTTAGTATTCATAGACATAATGTTCTTCATAGGAAAGAACTTAGGTGGAATTTGAAAATACTACTTATAAAATATTTTATAATCTAAAAGAAGAAATGTAATTTTAATATCATATGAATATGGATTATTTATTATAATAAATTAATCATTAAAAGTTGTATCAATTGAAGAGACTAAGCATAAATAAATTAAATCTTTCAAACTAATTAAAAATACATTGATGAGATCATTGAATGAATAATTATTTGAACTATGATGTATAATTTATGTTTTTATTTGAAATGAATACATGTGAAGCATGAAAATTTTAAAATGAAATGGAAAAAGAATACTATAAAAACATAAATTTTACATTCCAATTGAAAAGTTCAAATGTTTTCTCTGAGAAAATGGAACATAGAATCATCATTATTCAAAATTTAAACTTTCACAGAAGGTTATTTAGAGAACAACATTAAAAATACAAGTTGGAAGTTATTAACATTTTTTATATGTATATATGACCTGGAATTTTTTTAATTCTAGTTATTTAAAAATTCATATAGAAACATAGATGTAAAAGCTATTTTTGGTAATAGCGTATGGCTTCTCTTAACACTATCAAATGTGGGATCATGGATATCCAATATAATGTATATATCACATTTTAAGGATAATGAAAACACTTATAACAATAATTTTACCCAAAAAAGGCATAAAAACCCATACATTTTTCACACCTAGATGCAAGAACCAACACCTAACTTTTTCACACTCGGTGGAATAACCCAACCACTACATTTTCTATAGATAAGAACAAACTAGGATACCATTAATTTTAATTAGGTTATCATAAAAACATCTCTTTAATGGAGACATAGTTGTGTGTAAGTTGTGAGTACAACTCAAAAAATAATTTTAAAATAAAATGATAATACTATAGTAAACAATGAAATTGTTAAACCAACGAAAAGTTATATATAGTGGTTTTTGTGTAGATATAGCAGCTTTTTACATTTAATTTTTGTTGAAAATGAACCATTAAGTGGTCCAAAAATTCCATTGGATAATAATACATTAGTATAATAATACCCTACCTTATTTATATAACATATTTTAGAAATTAAAGAGAAATGGCTAGTTATAATATTTATAATCCATCATCTTCTCTGAATGAACAACAATTATTCACATGGGTGTTTTATTATAACTCTAAATATCAGATAATGAAATAGTTAGAATAACTTAAACATTAAGATATAAATTTTACCTATATATGAGGTATTATTTGTAACTGATAATATAATTCACATGCTATGAGTTTTTAGGAAACTTAACTTGATCATAACCACACAATAATACTTAAAAATAAATTTTATATGCTACATAACCTTGGAGTATTCTTAATAAAACCTTTATCCATGATGTGTAGCCTTGAAATTCAGTTATTGATAATACAATATCCTTGGTTCATTTTTTTTAAATCCTTGGAAGATATTACATATAATATAATCTTTATATTCACCCTCATAGAAAAATCCTTTAAAATATTTTATTAACCATCCCCAAATAAGATGTTACAAATGAGTGAAAAATAGGGCATCCTAACATAGCTTCTCTATCATTAACTATATATCATGTTTTCATCCTTTAGATAGTGTTCACTAGATCATAACATCACATTATTTATTATGAGTGAATTTTTGATAAGATTACATGTGTAGTATCAATTTCGATAATTTTTTAATAATATCATATTATTTTGTTTTAAGAACATTCCATGATACAATTAGTCAAAACGCATGATGTTCATATATAATGAGACTGATCTTCTCATGTGGTAAAAATATTAATTCAATATGAACCAATTTCTACTGACACAGAATTTATCATCTATAAATTCACTTTATATATAAGTATATAATTCATACTTGTTTTAAAAGTTTTCATCCTACTATTATGAGGCCCTGGAATACTTTAAAAACATATTCAAATGTTGAAGAGATCCCATATGGTTTTACTTTACCAATCATTATACTTTAAAATTAAAATATTATCTCTCTACAATTACATATAAAATTCATAAATTTATATGACCACATATTATAAATATAAAATAACTATAAACAATTATCTAAACAATATAAAAAAAATTAAAAAAACACATGTACAATAAAAATAAATAAACTAAGAGATGTATATTTTAAATTATCTAAAAAACCCAAATGAAATGATTAAATCAATATTCTACACTTTTTTTGATAATTTAAAAACAAAAACACCTATCCCCATTTTAAAATATTAAAAAAATAACAAAATAAAGTGTATTTTATGAAAAACCTCAATTAAATAGTGATAAAAACATTAGGGGCCCGAAACATCATAATAAATAATATCCCCTTTGATAAACACTAAAATAATATTAAATAATAACATAATCATGATTTCATTAAAAACCCATTAATAAAACTAACTATAACAATTTAGTTGAAAAGAAATATTAATTAAAAAAATACACTAAATATCTATAAAAAGGAATACTCCCATAAAAAATCAAGACAACCCCCTCCCCCACAAGTTATGAATAATTAAAATAGATTCAAAATTTTTATAAATAAAATAATAAAATAATATTCAAATCTCTCCCTTAATCTAGGATTGTTGTCTAAAAATATTATAATAGTGAATTCTCATCATTTGAACTCTAGATATGGACAATGGTAAGGATCCCTAAATTATTTAATTATATTCACTGAATTATAGATGATATGAAATGAATAAAAAATTAAACATATAGTTAAAGAACATGTTGTAAACCCAAATAATAAAATAGTAAATACATGATCATGATAAATAAATAGAAAAACATCATATAAAAGTTCATTCCATCAAACCATTTGGATGAACTATAAGAGTTATGTGTGACATCAATATGAAACATCTTTTCATGGGAATGTAGACGTGCATTGGTATAATTTTATTTGAAAAATATCCTTTAGGTGCCCATGTTTCCCATGATTTAGTCAATTTCTCATTGAAATTATAATTTTATAGAAAATCATTCTTATGGCCAACAGATTGAAAATACTATAATGAAAATTTATCAGCGTAATGACCAAATATAGCTCACTTAATACAGTTGACATAATAAACACCTTCAATTTTACCCTTCAAAAATAATTTCCTATATATAATTGGTAATTTCCCTTTATAAAAAGAAAATATTTTTTATTGTAAATTGTATTCAACCTTTTTCATTCTCATAAATTCATCCTTAATTTCACTTATAATAGTAAACATAGATAAATCATCCTTTAAACTTTCTACTTCAACCATTATCTTCTAATTATTTTTTATTTATTCAAAATCATAAAAAACCATTCCATTAGTGATATAAGTAGTGTTTTTTATCATTCCATTCTCATTATTAATATTATTTCCCTCCCTAAGATTCAATAATTCATAATCTACTTTATTTTTTTATATTATCAAATTTTTATGACTCTTCTTCGGTTTCATAAAAGTATCACCAATAGTGGCTACACTATTCTATAACTCATAAAATTTTTCCTCTAGCACTTTTATAATAGGATTATTACATTCAAATTAATGAGGAATAATAATAAAAAATTATTAATCCCATCCTTGTTAGCCATCAAATATTTATTTTATCCCCCTTAATGGTTTAGTCAGAATAATTGAAAAAGAATAGTGGTAAGGTGGAAATGATACCCTATCATTCATAAAACTAAGATTACCAATTTCATTATCACATTTAGTTTCAAAAATTTTAATTGAATCTTTAGTACTACTACATGTATCAAATATAATATTCTATTTTTAAAAAAAATTATGTTTTCATTGATTTTTATCTTTGGGCAGTCGAGTTTGAGGTAGAATTTCTTCCAGATCATAGAAAAAATAAGATCTCAATTACTCAAATTCATATTTGAATTAATTTTCATCTCTTTACAATACTCTTTTCAAAACATCCTTATATATCTACTTGATTTATTATTTTTTTAGTATCTTTATACACTCCTTTCACAACCTTGGTTTGCATCTTTTTCCAACTAGTGGAAGACATAATTAATCCAAGTAGGAACTAAAAAAACATTCAATATTTTTTAAAGTAATACCTTTATTATTTTCACAATCTTCATGATCAATGTTCATCAACTGAATATCATTCTATAATATTTAACCCATAACTAATTGAAATTTTATTTCTTTACATTCTTGTACTCACTAATAACTACTTTATTATTGTTCCACTTCTTTGGTAGGAATATGAGAAATATTTAAATCATTACCATGTTATCTAATGTTCCTTCAGGATCACTCATCCCATTACTAATATAGGTTATCCATTGATATGTTTGGTTGAAATTTTTATTTTCATCTATCTTAAATTCTTGATACTCAGGCCACAGTATCCCAATCATTACTCTTATCGGTTTATGTAAACCATAATGAGTTAGTTGAAAAAATATCCACATATCCTTACCCGTAATATGACCATATACATGACTAAAAACAATTCATTTAATGGTATAATATTATATATTCATGATCTTAAAATATAGAACAAACATAGTCACATCATTACCAGTAAGTGTGTTTTCATCTACCTTTGGTATCTTTTTCAGCTTATCAATTAATGTATTTTTCTATATTCATAGCTACATAAGATAATATTTCATAACATTTTTCTTGTAACCATAATTATTTGAATTGAATTTTTTTCCTATATATAGTTCAACCACATTTATATCATTGAACATCTATATGAAATGAACAAATAAATATTTAATATAAAATTGTTTGGTAAAAAATTTTAGGTCCCATGAGAGTGACAAAATGGTAAGATGGGGTGAATAATTAATCAATAACATAGTTAGTTTATATAAAAAAAATCATGGAAAATTTTAGGGATAATAATATAGAACAATTATATAACAAAAAACAATATGGAATCAGATAAAAACATACTAAAAATATATGAATTCTAAAAAAATAATATAAATAGATAAAGTCGAAAGACATTTTTTATTATTCGTAAAATAAAGATCCTCTGTATGAACTTCACACTCTAAAAACCAAAAACATTGACATCCACTAATAATTATATACCACTTTTTAAGGGGAGTGACAACTCTTATGGACTACTGTTTAGAGAACTAGGGAACAACTAAAACCCATAACTATTTCACACATGGTGGAACAACCCAAACCCTATATTTTAAAAACCTAGAGTCACAACCCAACCACATCATTTCTCTAGGCATGAGACACATACTATGCGATATTTCCTTCTAATACTGATAATATAACCAAAAAACTTCCTTTTTGTGAAGGCATAACCTTTAGTGAGTTCTCAGTACAACTTGATAAATACATTACAACAAAAAAATTTATAGTATAATAAAATATACAAATGCTAAACCAATTAAATAATTGAGATGGTTTTTATATTGTATTAATATTATCATTAGACCTTTTAAGATATATAAAAAGTATCTTAAAATGATCTAGTAGTGACTAAAAACCCATAATAATAGTATAACAATGTTGCATTCCAATATTTCTTCACATTAATATTATATAAATTAATTATATTATATTTTTGTTTTTTATTTGGAATATTTTATGGATGAAACAATAATAGATAATTCGTTCTATTTAAACTTGATGATGTTATCTTAAATTTCAATTATTACATCTTATGTTACATTATTTAATTGTCTCAACATTTCTATATTGAAATTGATAGAATAATTCAAAAATGAATGTATACCCATTACCTATATATGAGTATCATAATTCACTAATAATAGATTTCTAATTATTTATGTTTTCCTGATATGTTCTCATTAATTTAACCTCACAATCAAATGTAACATGATATAATGCATGAAATATGTCCTTATTGTATTCCTAACAATAAATTCATATATGAAATGTATCCCTATTGTTGAATTTTTATAATATGTTATCCTTAATTCATGTCATGCACTAAATACTCATAGAACATGTCATGACCCGACCCTACCCGGGCTCGAGCCACAACTACCCCAAGCCCGTCTGCATAGGCCAGGGGCTGGCGACCAGCGTCGAAGGCACAACAACTTGGGGAGGCCTTTGCCTAAGTACTTATACACACACACACAACACAATCAATGCAAAAGTGGAGAGTAAAAAAAGAAAAGAAAAGTACCAACTGCTATAAATAAACCATAAATGTGCATCGACCTCTACAGTACAAAGTAAAAGCTGGAAGTAAACTGAAAAGAAAAGGGAAAAACACATGACCAACCATAAAAGTTCCACAACCCGACAATAGGTGAACAAAAAGTAAATAGATGGAAGGGTCCCCCACCTGGAACCTGACTTCGACCACCGCACACAGTCCAATCTCTTGAACTCCTAAGCTCCACTGAAGTCACGACCAACCTGTCCATCGTCTGCAAGGGAACACCAAGTGTGGGAAAATCCCAAGCAGGGGTGAGTATAAAAATACTCAGTATGATGCCCTGAAGGCTCAAGGGAGGAATAAAGGAGGTACTGAAGGGTAAGCAGTAGATCGAACAGGGGAGAGTAAAGGAGTACCACAAGGAGTGCAGTAAAGAGTACAATAAAGATTCCAGCTCAACCCAACAAGAGGAAAGAAGGTAGACTCTTCCAGACACAAGGATATGGAAATGGTGAGAAGATGAACTTCTCATTGACTCTTCGCTACATATAGCAGGAGAGTAGACTCATCCAACCATGAGAAGCTAGACACATAAAGAACGTGGCATACCCCGTGCGTCTTCGCCTCTCCTAGAATGAGAGTAAAAAAACCCAAGAAGTGGGTACTGGAACAAGATATACATATAGATATGCTCTATCAAGAAACCCGAACAAGTTCGTAAGGGGATCTTTGTCCCATAGCTCAGCTTAAGAAAAGTTAGTCGCCAACAGTCCCAGAAGTAAACAACATCGATGCACAGCATCTTGCACGTTTTCCCCGAATTACATGTCAAGGGCTCAAACCACCGCACCTTGACACTAACAGATTTTGGCGGCACTGGCTATCCCACACGGTTTTAGGTCGAGTCACAAGGACGCGTCTCAATGGCGGAAAAGCTCCTTGTACTTGAGAGTTCTGAGGGAACGTCAAACCACAAATCATCACTGCCCCGCAGTCGAGAGGTTTCCTCAATGTCGATAGGCGACCCCCTGCCCAGCCCTGCTGGAGTGTCCCTAGAAGTCGACGGGTTACCACTATAGGGAGACCCGGTAAGAGTTGATGGGTGCCACACTGCCCAGTCCCGTAACAGGGTAATCCACTGGAGGGTGACCCGGCTAAAGTCGGCAACGGGACCACTGCCCAGCCCACCTAGAGGTAACCCGACATCGAGGACCACTGCCCAGCCTAACAGGAGGTAAGCCGGACATCGGGAACCATTGCCTAGCCCAGCTAGAGTTAAGCCCGACATTGGGGACCACTGCCCAGCCTAGCTGGAGGTAAGCCCGACATTGGGGACCACAGTCCAGGCCCACTGGAGGTAAACCCGGAACTACTCTGGCCATCCCTGATGGATGGTACTGCTCGGTGAACACATATGTACTGGTTATCCCTGCTAGATGGTAACCCATAGGCGAGCCTTGCACGAAACAACCACAGCCCTGCTGGTAACAACCTCAGCCCTGCTGGAAACAACCTCAGCCCTGCTGGAAACAACCTCAACCCTGCTTGAAACAACCTCATCCCTGCTGGAAACAACCTCCTAGGTAGAGGATCGGTGTCCGCGTAAAGTGTTGGTCACACCGAATCCACATGAACTCTACAAGGGAACACAAATCAAAAGGAGAAACTCCCTAGGCCTCTGAAGGCGATCACGCTCCAATCCGCTAAGTCACTGTCGAAGCGGACCGAGACAACTCATCCTAGAAAGTGGGAAAACACCCACGTTGTACGATCACATGTAGTCGTAAATAGTGGCGTAGTCCGGTGAAAGGGGCACGGTACTGAAACCCCTCACAGCTGAAGAAACAGAGGAACAACCCATCTCTGCCGGCTAAACCAGAACAGAACTAAGGGAAAACTCAACCATGTCGGTCAACAAAAGATATCAGGACCAGGGGAAAAACTCAACCCTACTTGTCAACAAATGAGAACAGAGGAACCCTCTACGTCGTCAGAGGTCAAAAGTATGTAAAGCAGAGCATGACACACACATGGGGCCCACACGACGGGTGGCCCCAAGTCCACCCCAACCAAGCGCACAAACACTCTCAGGTACCAACATCCACATGTACCTCCCATCGCTCTCGTATACTCCTAGAGTATACCACGTCTCCAGCCCAAAGGCTAACATGCACCCGGCACCCAACGTCAACACGAAGGTGTGACATGTCAACTCCAACCTACCACCTCAACAGCTGAGGCACAACCAAACACATCCCATAAAGCATTTACATCACTCACACAGGAGTTCACGCGATCACACGCCAAGGGTCTGCTACAAACATAGTAGGAAGAACCACCACTGGAGTGCCTTCCATACTCATTTAATAAGATCGCGTAAGAGGCTCCGCTCACCTGAACAGATTACACCGTTGTAATCCTCATGGAAAAACATGCGAGATCAATAAATTACTCGCCTCAAATAGATATCTGATGAAAAAGTCACCAACACCGAGTTACGCCCAAATGACGTCCTGTGATACCGAGCCTTGGCCCCGAAAATAGTCGGGTGCATCGCACAATTGCGATCCCCTCGGTAAAACACTTCAAAAAGACTACTCACTTGGGCACAACAGATATTCAGAGAAAAAGATGCATTCTGGCACATCTCCTGTGAGCGGTGCTACGTGGGACCCACATCCCGGTCCTGAAACACAACGAACTGATCGCACCGTTGTGATCCTCTTGAAAAAGTACAAAAGATGAACTATTCACTTTTCCAAAACGGTCGCCCGGTGATAGAGATGGAAATTCACTGTCAATGCCAAAACGGTCCTCATGGGGCCTGCACCATCATGCTGAATTAGAGTGGATGAATTGAACCATTGCAATCCCCTCAAAAAACCCCCCAAAACGACTGCTCGCACGCCACGAACGGACATCCGATGAAAAAGTCGTGAAACGCTGCACACAGCTCAAAATACGGGTCGTGGGGACCGCGCCTCAACTTCGGCCTCAATGCCTGAAACCACGTTGGAAAGCTCCTCCTTGGTTCCAGGGTCCCAATTCCACTGATGGCGCTCAAAATGGACGTCAGACATGTCCGCGCCATCCAAAACAAGATCCCCTGGAAAAATGCCAATTCACATAAATACGCGTTGCGCCTCTGAGTCCCCTCATTTAAGGAATTAAAAATTCCCAAAAGCATTTTAAAATATTCTCTTCATCCCAAGGAATGTGTCTCTGCTGACGGCGCGTGAATCCGACACCCGGGCTGACTTTTACAGCCGTTTAAAATAAAAAAAACAAACTTTAGTGGGCCAGGCCGGTTCGGCCGACCCACTCTCCTGAACCAGCCCGCGGTCACGGGCCGGCCTTCCACACCCGGACCGGAATCAATCCGGTCCGTCTTTCCTTTCTCCCAAAAAGTCCCACCGATAGCGGGTCTTGCCTGTCAGGGGGTTCCCGAGACCCCCCCCCCCCCATCTTCACCGCGTCAACCCGTCCAGGAGGGCCGACCGCCTCGTCGCCCGCGTACCGCATCTCACCGGCACCCGCTGGAGACCCCCGGCCTCAACACCTGCCGCTGCCGCATGCCCCCGCGGGTGTTCCCCTTCCGCTCTCTCCCACCAGCCAATACCTGCCCGAAGCGCCTCGACCGAGCCACGCCGCCACCTCCACCGAGTCGGGCCGCCCCAAAACCGTCGTAAACCCCTTCAACACCCGATCTTCGACGATATATTGCGATTTTCTCGTAACTCGGATTTTGAATCCGTAAAATGAGACGGAAAGCTCAAAATATAAACTAATAGGGTATGGGATTTTCTCAAAATTAAATCAGCATTTAGACATCCAAAACATTGGGCGAAAGGGTGCGGGAAAACAGAAACGAACAAGATCCTAACTTGTTGGGCTTCGCCCGACGCTTCGTGACGATCCGCCGGCCGGATCCGAAACCGCCTTGGGAGGAGGAGGAGAGGATATGGGAGGGAGAGATCCCTTTGGTTTCTTCCTTATTATAGAGGATGAAAAAGGGAGGAATATGGGAGGGGATTAGGGCTTTAAGTAGAAAAATTAAAAACAACACAATTAATTTAAATCTCCCAAATTCACCCGTATCTGAAACGCTCGACAGGGTCAAGATTAAGCCTCCCCGAGGGTAAACACCACCTCTTGGGAACAATGGAAGTCTCGGAATTTTAATCTGAGGCCTCGTTCAAAATTTATAATGCTGAACGCCCAAAGCCGCCAAATTACGAAAACGCCCCTGGGGCCGTTTTTCACTGACGGCCCGTGCCCGCGAAACTTATACACCTCATAGGGTAAATGACATTCTCTGAACTCATCTGTGCCCTCGGTTTTCTAATCCGAGCCACCATTTAGGAGATACTTCAGTTTCACCATTAAACGAATAAAATAATTAATTAATTTATCCTTTTAACGTTCTGAAAGTGGGCGAGGGGTCCAAACATCCTGCGCTGACAATTTTTATGTCATTACTAGGGTAAACACCCCATTCTGAACCCATCCGTACACTCGGATCTCTGATCTGAAGCACCATTTAGGAGTTATCGCATTTATTTGGCGTTTCCAGTGTGAACGCACCTAAAATTTAATTTCGGCCACTCCGGGGCCCGGAATCGCACGCCGTCTGAAGGCGCTTCTCTGGAATATCATCAAGAATATTCCAAATTCCTTCACAGAAAAAACCAGGTTCTTACTCAACATTTCCAATAATGTAGTTTCATCTTCTATCCTCATAATAATATCCCTTCTAATAGTTTCATAACCTCCCCAAAATATGATATAAGAAATGATTGAAAAACATATTATTATAACATTAAACTTTATTCACTCACTTCATAATGGTGTTTCCAACATCATAACAATATTATATATCTTGATATTTTATTCTTAATATGATTATATGTAGAGGATCGACTCATATTTCATTCAACTAAAATTATATCTTCAATTTTAATGTTTATCCAACAATAATGTTACTCATAATTCTCATTGATCTTCTATAATGGGAGTGAAATCCATTTGTTGTTGTGTAAAAGTGATACTGATATGGAAACAATATTCTCTTAACATGGAATTTATCTTCCACAACTTCACATTTCTTGAGTGTATATGATTCATATGTAACTTCAAAGTTCATGGCCTACTATTCTAGCATAATAAAATACATCACACAAGGTATTAGTAAAATAAATAGATCTATGAGTTTTCGGATATGAATTTAAAACCTTATGAACTTTAGGCCATTGGGCCTTTGAGTGAAGGGAAGAACATATGACCCCCCTCAGTATCTTAGGCTGAGGGAGAGAAAACTCATGGAATTTATCTCATTCGGAATTCGTTTCATCTCCCTCTAGAGATTTCATAATAACTTCTAATGGTCTTTTGATACAATAAAAAATTGAAATAATGATTCCTAGTGGGTTTGGATAATCATTGTTGAGAAGGATAAGTCATTCCCCACTAGTCTACCTAGGTGTGTGCGTACCTTTTTTTTGAAATCCCTCCCACCAGAATAAAATAAAATAAATAAATAAATGTAAGGATATTTGGAATTATCAGAATATGGATTTATAAAAGTAATTATCCACTAATTTCTTTAATAAGATACTCTAAAAAATATTATATTACAATTCCAAATGTGTAGTGTTATAATAAAAATATTATTTTTGAATGATTCATGGTATTAATCAAGGATGCTCAAAATATCTATATAAGAATCATTTATACTATATCACATCATGGAACCAATGATTGTGCTACACTATTAGCTATGAATTTGTAGATAATAAATGATGAGAGAATTTTTTGATAAATCTAGTCTATATTAAGAATCTTGTAAAATTTAGTGCGTCTCAAAAATGAGATTGTTTTATATTAATGCCATAATAGTTAGATAATTCCATAATTGGTTGAATGGTGATAAGGATTGTGTCTCAACATAATGGATTCATCATAGAGGATGTGTTTTTTAAGAATCTCATAATTCAATTGAGGTTATAGGTACATATTTCATAAGTAATACTTCCATGGCGTAAAGTCTTCAAGATTAATTGTGATTCAAGAGAATTTGGTAGATCATGACACAATATTTATACGATTCTTATATAATATTTTGAGTTGATTTTTCAGATCTATATATTCTCTAAAGATCACACCATATAATAGGATTTCACATCACAATTTGTCTAAATAAAAGGAATATCACACCAAAATAGAGAGTTTCATGTTATGATCAATAATATTTCTATGATATGTTGAATATATTTTTTTATTTAGAAAGAGGAAACATATCACAAAATTTTTTGGATAATTTATCAAATTAATTGGATTATTCTAGAAAAAAATTAATTATTATTGAAACATTTCGTAGTCATAGAGGATTGGAGGAATGAAGAACTAGTCCTACTGATTGACCAGAGCATTAGAAGCTTAGTGGTAGGTACAAAAACTACACAAAATATTTATATAGTTAGTTTTATCTTAAACATATTTTTATATTTATTTTTTAGAAATAATGGAAAGGAAGAAATCATGATTGATATTCATCTGGTTTCAGTAAATAATGATGATAGGAGATCCAAAATAGAGTTCCACTACACAAGTTTTTATTGAATGTAATAGGATAAAAAAGAATATGGATTTTAAATTAATATATAATTTTATAGATAAAAGAGTGTATAAAAGTCGATATTAATAGATTATTTATTCTACAGCTAATGATAGTGGGACTTTCAAAACCTTATAATTATATTTAAGGGGAATTCACATCTACAAACAGTTAAAGAGAAATTCAAGTATATAAATTTAATTTACCATCACTAGAGTAGTCTATATAAGAGGAGAAGAGGAATTAGACCTTGGATTCATAATTATTGTTTCTTAAACTTTATAATAATAGTACACCTTTTCATAGGGTGATTCTGACCTAAAATATCATATCCACCAAACATTTTAGGATTCTGGATTCTAGTGGATCAATAGATCATCATGTGAATAAGTATTCAATTTTTCCTTACTAGTGATCCTAGTAAAATAATTGTGTTCATTTTCTTTAATTTCTATCATATGAATTTGATATTTAGTGTGATCATTAATGAGATAAAATTGATAATGAACATCATCCTTCTGATGAGGGAATAAGATCTATAAGGGAAATAGATTTCTAAGAAATAATGTTTTAATTAAATGTTAACCCTAATGAAATCCCCCCAATCTATGGGTCATTCCATTCGGGTTTCACTTAATAAGATGTACTAGAACCATAAGCTTTGATTTGAGGTTATATATATATATTTACCTTTGGAATTTTTGTAACATAAGGATTTTATACAGAGACTTCCAATTTTTTAATGGCACCAATTATTTTGAATGAAATAATGAATGTTTTTCTTTTATATATCCTTGTGGTAAAGAGGCCATAGATTATATATTTTGACAAACTAACTTAACTAAGAATAAATAAAATAATTTTTTGTGTAGATTTAAAAATAGAAACATAGAAAGATCATATCACAAGGATGTATACAAAAAATCATTCATTATACTACTACATTATATGTTTGGAAACTATTAGAAGTTACTTAAGAAAAAAATAGTTGTAGGAAATTAGGGTGTGTTATTATCCTCAATGATCCGAGTAAACATACATATGTAAAATGTTATGAAACAAGAGTAGGAAGAATAATTCCATGAATAAGAATACACCCACTTGGATATGGGTCAACGATTATTGAGATAATTATGGTATCAAGATTTTTTTAGAAGATACATTTCAAAATTGAAATTCTATTTCACCCATAAAGAATATTGTGGGTGGTTATTTAATAGAAAATTTGAAAAAAATATTGTTTTAAATTAAAAGAGTGTTCTTATAGAAATCAATTTATGATACATTCCATACATGAAGAGGTGGATCATATAGAAATCATGGAAGAATTGGAATATGTTTTTTTGCTTAAAATTTTGTTGGATAATAAAATTTTAAATAAAATAGAGGTTATTATGAATGAATAAATTATAAAAATGGCTGCAAATGTGAAGGGTTAAATGAATATTCTTGAAGAACATTCATAAAATGTGGGAGAAGAAAATTATATGGGGAAGTAACAGAATTATTGTTTTAACCCTCTGAAAACATATCTTGAATAGAGTATAAAATCAATAAAACAATTGGCTCATGTTTGGAATATATGGTTTCTCAATTAAAATAGAACAGTTTTATGATTAAAGTTACCAAAGAGAGGTTGAAAGCTATAAATATTTCAAATATGTAATTATTGGGAGAAAATAACATTCTGGAAAAAACATGTTGAGGAAATACATAATGTAAGGTTTATTTACAATGCTAATACAATAGAATAATGGGACAGATTCTGAGTGCGTGGTTGGACTACCAAGGGATCAAAGGCGGAAAATTATCCGGAAACAACATTTAAAATGAGTAATGGATATATATGTAATTATTTTAATAGGATGATATTTATATAAACTAACTACAGTCATATGGAAATAAATATTTGTTAGAGAATAGTTAAAGAGGTTATAAGGAAATCCTCAGTTCTTATGAATTATGGGGAGTTTGTTTTTATTTAGAATAATCAATTATGATATAAAATAGATTTATTATATTAGAGTAAAATAATTTTAGATCTCAACAAAGGGTGAACCCAGAACTAATATTGATTTACTTGTAGTATCCTTAATGGAGAAATCAAAAGAAAATATGGATGAAAAATAATGAAGTTATTATATCTATGAGAAAGGATGGTTTTCACTTAAATAAAACTAACCAAGTACAACCATATTGTAGGTTCTCATAATGGTTATCCATGTGGTAAATCAGAAGGCATGCTTAAGTGGTATCCCAAATTATACTATAAGTAAATAATCTAATATTCATGAAAGTGACCTCTAATAGTGGAGGAATCCTGATAAAGGATATAGTTTATTATAAGAAGAAACATAAACAAGTGTAATTTGTATAAAAATTTTGTTTAATCCCAAGAATATGATGATATAAAATTATCACGCTAATATCAATAGTGAATTTTGAACAACTGGTGTTGTGAGGATAACTACCAGTAATGCATGGAAAGATCTTGGAAGGTGGGGGATGGTTCAAAAATAACAACTACATTACATAACTTGTGGAAATTCAATAATAACCCACTACCCATGTTCTCAATTGTTATATTTAATTTCTATATTAATTATTTCTTGAAGGGTAGATATGATCTCTGGATTGTGATTTTCAGGAAGACAGATATATACAAAAGGTGGGTAAGATTTATTAAATTCCTTGATTAGTTTTATTCCTAAATAAATATACAAATGGTATTAATGTCCTATCTAAATAAGAAAGTGGTATTGAAAAACTAATACATATATCAACGATAAATATGGAATTGTATATTGTGAAGAATAAGTTTAAATGATATAGAAATTTATTTAGAATTAAATTGTTGTCAAATATTTTTAAAAATAACTAGTAGTTCCAATAAAATTATTAGTGATCAATAGGTGATATCATGACACATTTCAAGTGGTGTTAGACCATATAAAGGAATAAAATAACTCAATTGGAGAATTAGTAGTTTTCCTGAAATTAATATTTATATGTTTATGTGTCAAAAATATGGTATTAGATGATAGTTTTTAAAATTATAAATGATGATGGAAAAAATTGGGGACACACATGGTGTTTATTAACAAATGGTTCAATAGATATTCATGGTATCAAAAACTGAATATATTAGTGGGGAGTGTCAAGTTGTGGTTAGGTATATTTCCACATCTCTAAATTTGGAATAACCATTTGGATAAAGGAAAATTATATATATATCAATTAATATGATGAGATTATCATAATATATTTTGTCAATTTGTTTAAAATTTGGTGTGACTCAAATACATGTTACATCATTATTTATTCACAAACGATATTGAGTAACTGTGATTGATATAAAAGAGAGAACTGTTGAAATAAAGTAAAATATCTTGTTTAATGTTTTCATACAAGTATGTACGTGATATATAATGATTTTTAATTATTGAATTGGACTCTTGTTTCCAACAATAATGTTATATTTATTAGGCTTACTCATTACCAAGTGGTAAATTATATGGATGAAAGTTTTGGCTATAATTAATAGAGATTAAAAGTGGTTTGAATTGTAAAATATAAATATATTGAATTTTTGAACAAGTGTTTGATTGTTTAATGGATCATTAGATTATATGAAAAAGGGGGAACCCATTTTCTTTAAATCCGGTGTTTTATATTTTCAACAACAAGAGATATGATTTCAGGAGGTGTATAATGTCTACTAACCTAAAAAAATTTGTTCATGATTTGTGTTGACAAATGGGGAGTGAAGTTAAAAAAGATACCCTAATGGAATTATATGATATATGGATGTAATAATAAAATAAATATATAGATATAATGAATAAGTATTCGAGAAATAATACCTTTGAATTGTGTTGTTAAAGGGAGATATAATAATGGATAATAAATCAAAATATATTTTTTGGAATATTTTCATTACGTGGAATTGACCAACCCTACAGGTGTCGATAATTCCTACTATTTCGAAATAGTATAAAATTTTATAAAAATAACTATAAATCCATTAAATTATAAGTTAAAGACCTATCAAAGAAATCACTATACAAACTAATATAAATAGGTGAATTTTATTGAGTGATGAACAAGTTAGAAGGAAAAGAAAAGTAATAAGAGTGGAAAATTAAATCCCATATTGGATTTTCATTAATAAATACAAATCAACTACACTTGAAAAATAATTCAAATTATTTTTCATGAGACTTATTTTGGAATATATCACTACCTCACATCATAAACTAAAACTATCTATGCACACCCATTATTTTGGTAGAGGTGGTCTATCAACATCATTGATGCATTAACATCAATTTCTATGTGAAAGATGAAGATAATCCTCACTCCTCCACTCCTCTCAATGAAATTGATTATCATCCCATAACTTTCTAAACTCTCACAAGTTAACTAGAAAATATTACTTCAATAAATTTAAATATCTTACTAAATAATTTGAAAAATCAAGATTTTTTATAATAAT
This sequence comes from Viscum album, assembly GCA_963277665.1. Classification (NCBI taxonomy): domain Eukaryota; kingdom Viridiplantae; phylum Streptophyta; class Magnoliopsida; order Santalales; family Viscaceae; genus Viscum; species Viscum album. The sequence continues at coordinate 468,955,598 of OY728142.1, read as the reverse complement.
TATTACATTTTACACTCATCTTATCAATTAATTATACCCTCACAAATAACACTTATCCACTCATGATTAATTTCTAATAAACCATAAATGAAGTATAAATTATAGAGAATATAATATATCACTTCAAATAATATAAACTTGTTTTAAAAGTACCTAAAAGTTTCTTGTATTGTTTTCAAATGACACTATAGGAATTCCAGTAATTACATAATTAAAAAATTCAAAACTACCCAGCCACCAGTGGTTGATATCTACCACCTTATTATATTATTGATTCGAGGGTTAGAACTCAAACTTCCCTAATATTTTATCCCCATAATAGTGCATGAATCCCCTTATTTATAAGTAATTAACTTGATAGATATCATGTAACACCATGGACCTAGAAGCTCGAAACCAGTTCATTATTTGAATGCATTGGCATGATAACCAGGAATCAAGTCCCAAATTACAGATCAGTTTTGCAGTCATTGAAAATAGATTACGTACATGAATGTTACATTACATATTGAAAAATAAAACACAAAATAAATAATCATTTTAGAAAACCCTTATTCCCCTATTTTAACCCTATATATCAATCATAATACACTTCGTGGATTCCTGGGAAAACAAAACATATGAAAAGGGTGAGCTTAGATGCTCAGTAAGGGTAAATAATTTAATAAAAGATATAAAATTTTATGTCAAGAGTTTTAATAAAAAAAACCTTTTAAACATAAAATTGAACATAATATGGAAAAAATAAATCAAACATTACCATATAAACATGCATAGGGATATTCTACTAGTCGAATAATCAAATGTAATGGCTAATTTAATAATGAGGGAATTCATATTACCGGACATCATAACAACATATTCAGGTCCTCGTGCCAAGAATACAAATATAAATTTTGTCAACGCCTTGTTCCAAGAAAGTAGTTTGTCTCATGAGACCTTCCAATGCATTGATGTGATATAGAGGGCCCCACCTGTCACTTACTATGTCCAATGCATTCCACATATGAAAAAGGGTGAAACATAACCAAACATTTATACTAAAACTAGCAGATGAAATGTCAGCACTTTAACCATAAACCATAAATGGCTTAAAAATAGAACATCCATAGTCAAACATATCATAAATCATTAAATACAATATGAAATATTTTATTATAGTAAATCAACCTCAATAAATAATAATATCCAATAAATGATTTTGACATAGTTGAAAATAATAAATATAATTCATTGAGAGAAATACCCATTTTTAATAAAACATTTAAAAGTCCCACTATTTATAAGGAATTTATTTAAAAGATATTTTCTAATCAAAGTGTTACATGCCACATTGAATGTTTTTAATGAAATTAACAAATTAAAACAGTCATTTCTACGTAAATAAATGCTTAAAATAATTTTGAAAACAAGACATTAATTAAAAATGTTTAGAAATATATATATTTAAAACGTTTAAAATGATGATCTAGTTAAATATTCCCTTCCATAAAACTTTAAAATATTAATTTTAAAAAAATTTAATGAAACTTGGACCTAGATGATAAATATTTCTTAGTAGATACTTACAGATAAACAATCTTGGATAATAACGAGATTGAGGAAATAACTCTTACCTTGTACTTTCTTTTGGTCGAGGGTACGTTTAACCTATGGTATAATGACCATAGTATGTTATCAAATTTTACTAGAACCATATTCATATTTATGATATAATACTTGATACATTTATGTCATTATAATACCCTTTTAATAATAATTTCTTTGTTAAAATAATATTTTGGGTAATAATCGCTTTCTTTATCATACGTGTTTTAATTTGTTATTCTTTATCGTATAACATATATCATGATTTAAATGCTTCCAAAATATAATAAATTATTTATGTATAATATATATTCAGAATATAAATATATATAATATATAGATATATGAAATTTAAAAAACCATTTATCGAGTTGGTAGGTCGTACGTATGCATAAACACGGTTTCCGTTTTCATGTCGTATTGAATGGAAGTAAGTGAATGAGTTATATTTAAATACATATATATATATATATATATATATATTTCTAGTATAATTATTATGATATATATTATGTACTTATTAATAATATATATTTTTATAATCATCTTTGAATGGTGAATGTGGAAATGAATTTCATTGTGTCGTGGAGATGGTAAGTCGTACGTATGCACGGGCAATGATATCATTCTATTGATAGTGATATAGTATATAATTGTATGGTATATTATATATAAATAATAATTATCATGTTATATTTATTATTTATATAAATTATAATAATTATTATACCCATCCAAATAATGAAGTGTTGATTGAAAAACGACACCACGACGTGGAGACGGTAAGCCGAATGTACACACGTATGTGGAGGTTATAATGCATAGGATGGATACAATAATGAATACAGTTGTACCATTTTTAAAATAACATATCAGTATGTAAAAGGTAATGGAGTTATTATTTTGGTATGGAAAAAAATGAAAGTGGTAGTGGAAGAAGAAAAGAATTTTGAATGTGGTGATGAAATAATTACCTCTTCTTCGGGTTCTTTCTTTTGAATTGAACATAAGGGATCCTTAGGTTATCTTTATGATCAAATTAATGCCTCTATGATGAATTGAGGGTAGTTGGGAGGATATTTTAGCTTGGTATGGGTGATCCAAAAGGATTTGGAGGGGTGAAATTAAGAGAAGGGGAAGTACCCTTTTATAAGGGAGGTGAGGGTCACATTCGGAAAAGCTTGAAATATTATTTTATTATAAAATAATTTTCAGTTTCTACTGGTTAAAAATTGATTTATTTCTAGGATAATGTGGATATGGGTCTAAATAATATCAACTAATTAGTTTTAGATAAGTTTATGTGACCATATTAACCATATATTTTAGATTTAACTCTTTGTTAAACAGTTTATCTTTTACAATGTCTTCTTGTATTTTTATATTACATATTTAATAGACATACTAGAAAATATCATGAGAACCTAAAATTGTTAATTAAAGACATATATATCATTATTTAATTCATGTTTTTATTATTATATTTTTATTAGTATTATATAATTTAATAAAATAGTATTTGTTTAAAAAATTAATTTTTATCAATTTTGACACTATTTAGTATTTATTTTTTGTTATAATCATAAAAAATTAATTACATAGAAAAAATACATTTAATAGACTCTATCAAGTTATATTCACGTATAAAATTCTTGTATGGCATCAAAAGTCACAATTTACATTTATTTGGATATTTATAGAATCAATTATTTTAATCTTTCATTAATAATGTACTTACTGCATCATAATTGTGTCCTAAATAAATTTAAGTATTAAATGCCTAAATATTATAAATAAAATACCATTATATAAGAAATAATTTTATATTTCTAATGAATATTTATAGTAGAATTTATATTTTTTATAACTCTATATTATAAATTTTTTAGATAATAAATTTTTGAATTAAACACTTTTTACACTTCTCTAAATAAAATATAATAAATGTTTTAATCTAATACAAGTGGATAAAAAAGGATCATATTTTTTTTCCTAAAGAAGATTTTGGTCGAAATACATTTATCCAATAGAATTATGACATTTTTTAGGATAATTATAATATCATTTTTCCTTTAATTACCCTATTTACTTTTAACCATGGTAAATAAAATTCAGAAGTTACAATTCAAAAAAAATATATTTATCCTATTTAACCACATTTTATTGACTGATTTCAATCGTTTCTCTTTGATTATTGAAATTCAATTCATATAAATGGTAAAATTATGTTTTATGAAAATTTTCAAATGTGCCTCGAAGGTGGATAAAAGACGTTAAAACAAGTTCAATAGAATTTTATATGACTAATATTATTATAAAATGACTTCAATTAATTGAATTTGACTAATAAATTTATTATTTATCCATTTTTAAATTAATATATATTTTTAATAAAAAAATTTTTTAAATGAAAAAGACGATTTTAATCAACAACGCAGTGTTTTTTACTATTCATCAAAAATTGAATGTTTTCAAAAAAATACCAAAATTTCACCTAGAGATAGTTTTGATATTCTAAAATAAAAAATGATGTCTATTTTATCAGATTAAAAAAATAGAAGTTGTATTAATTAATTTACAATTAATTCACGTTTTCAAAATTAGAAAGCATGTTTTCAAGAAGTAAATACTATCAAAAGATTGACATTTGTTCGTGAACAATTTAATAGTGAAATTAAATCCAATGAATTATATTATATTAAATGATAAAAATATAATCTAATTATACTTTAAACCCACACCATTTTATAATTTAACACTATAAATTATTTCAATTTGAATAGTTGTTTTAATGAGAATTTTGTATTTATCACTATTCATCAAAATATGAAAGTTATTAGGAAAGTACTAAAAATTTGTACAAACAAAATTTTTATTTCCTTATTATAATGAAAATTTTAATTTCATTGATTTTAATATATAAAATTGTCAAATAATGGATTTAAAAAGTGTTTTGCATTAATAGGCGGAAAAACTGCATTTTTGAAAAATACTTATTTTATTTGAAAAATTGAATATGTCCTTATATTATGTCTAAAAAACACAAAATATTAATGTTAAATTTATATATTATATAAATGTATAATTATAAATGTTTTTAATCCAATTAATAACCTCATTTTAAATGGTTAGTTTGATAGGTTGTGAGGCACTTGAACTCGGTGTTGCGTGTAGCGCAAGCTATTGAATTTCTCTAAAGAGACAACGTACTATGAAATCTTGTTGTGTTACATTATACCCTCATTCAATAAATTGTGTCCATGCAATTTTAAATTATGCTTCGAAAATAAAAGTTTGAAAAAAGAATATTTCGTTGTGGAAACCCCACATCGGAAATAGGGTTAATAAAATTTTGTTTTAATAAGAGGGAAAGAGAAAAGAAAAAATCACCACCAAATTAAGATTTTGAATAAGATAAAATTAGTGAGAATTATAGACACATAATTGGAGGGAAAACGTAAATATTTATAGGGAGTTATTGAGGTCATCAATCACAAACAAGTGAACAATAAATGCAAAATTAAGGGCCTCAAATCCATAAATCTCTGATGATTTAAAATATCATCGTTTCAACAAAACAGAAGTTATTATGATCACACATTTTTGTTTTTAAGATACTTTCCCTAATGTTTAATAATAAAAATAATACTTGACATGTATAGTTCCATCCTTTAACTAGTTTCTACCATAAACTCATCTTTCACTCCAAAAGATAGTAGAACACAAACATATTCTATTTTGCCTAATTGTATAGCGTTAAAAACAAAATGAATTTATAATTCATATATCAGAACACTTTTTTAAAAAAAACTACAATTTACAAACCAAGACATCACATAGACCAGTGGTAGGTGATTCACCCTTATTGGCCTTCAGTTGTGGGTTCAAGTCTCGCTCCCTTGTCGGACGTGATGGGTTGTCGCCAGACATCCAGGTTTTCCTTTTTATAAAAATCCAAAGATAATATTTAGAAACGTTTTAAACATAAACAATAGTATCCAATGTCCATATTAATCTATTCCATCATTTTGAATTATCCAAAATAGATTTGTCTAAACTAACAGTCTGGAAATTTATAAGGAAGGTCAGAATAATATAATGAAGATCTATTTTATCACATAGTAACATGTGAATACCAACATCATGTATTCTATTAAAACATGGTAACAACCTAAATTACCAGAAAAGATTATTGAATACGTTCATACTCCCTTATTTCTTATAGAATTCCAAATATACTCTTTAAATCCAAAAATGTTGTAAACCGCAACAAAGAATTAATTAGTTCAAATTTTGTCAAGAATATCCAATATAATTTATCCAAATCAATCATCTCTTATTCCAAAATCATTACCTCATCATCAAGAATATTTTATTGTTTATCTTTTACTCATCCAAATATTTCCTAGAATTACTAACTTACTATTGAGTCACATTTCTTAGTACCATACAATCTCAAATCCACAATGAAATAGTACTACAGTACAATCCTTATTTATTTAAATAATTCCAATAACTGGTTCATCATTGATACTACACTCAAATAAAATAATTATTTAATAATAGCTTAAAACACCAATCATTCCTCTTAATCTATGGTAGTATCATAACTTTATTATTATCTAACAACATCATTTTAAGTACACTCTGATTTTTGAGACATTGATTCACGTAGTGCCCCAACTCCTTGCAGATGAAGCATTGTACATTTGAAACCCTTTTATTACCCATGAAATGATGAACATGGTGGCTTTTTTTCCACACTTATAACAAACTCTCATTACCTTAAATCATTTACCAAGGTGATTCTTTCCATAAATATCACATTTGTGAAAATCCTTCTTTCCCTTCTTCCCTTTATCCGTCTTTTTCTATGACATCCTCCTCTTCTCTTTATTTCCTTCAAAGCCGTAGGACTCAGAGAATTCATTACTTATCTTTTTAACACATGATACTATTTCTTCATATGATGAGAATATGTGGGAGACTATTTACCTTATAAATGTTCACTTAAAACCATGAATGATAGGATCCTTCTTACTCTTTGAATCATGTGTATTATTGGATTTCTCTTTACTTATTCTAGGCACTATTTATAAATGATGACATACACTAGGTTAGATCATATCATTATTTATTATCCAAAAACTGGAAAAATGTTAAACATTAATTGAATATTTTCACACATCTAGTATCATAATCATAAAAAATGATATATTTTCTAACATATTTACTCATAAATCCTTTATAATTATTTGTAATGAAAATATGAATTATCCTAAGAATATCCCCCCAGGAGTGTCAAACCAGGTGCACAATAAGGCCCGTTGTTGTGTAACATGATACCCCAGGTCAAAACCAAAACTCCTTGTTAGATCTTTCAATCCTAGGTACATTTTTTCCAGAACCAAGACCATTATTAGTATCCACACATGGATGTATTTCTTATAAAACATATATAATATCTAAATTACAAAAAAAATTGGAGGTTCTTCTATACTAATCCTCAAAGTCTATCTGAGGACAATGTTTCCAAATACGAGTTTATCTAAATATATTTACATGTTTGTTTCAAAACATACTCAGATACCAACTGCAACGCCCTGTCCCTAGAAGCTAAGAGCTGGAGCATTATTTTAATACATTTCCATGATTACAAGTAATCAAGTCCCGAAGGACCAATCAGTTTTCTGGTATTGGAAAATAGATTAAAAACATGAACATTACATTACATATTCAAACATAAAATGAAAAATAAATAATAATATGATAATTCCATTATTCCCATGGCTTAAATTTTCATATCCATCATAATACCCTTCTTGGAATCTTGGGAAGAAACATAGGAATGTGGTGAGTTCAGATGGTCATTAAGGGTAAATAATTTAGTGTAATCTATAAAATTTTACAAAAAGATGTGTAATAAAAACAACAACATTTTAAACATAAACATGAAAAGAATATGGAAAAAATAAATCAAATATTACCATAAAAACATGCACATGGATATTATATTAGTCGAATAATCACATGTAATAACTAATTTCATAACCATGGAATGCATAATGTTGGACATCATAACCACATAGTCAAGGCATCGTACAAAGATTACAAATAACAATTTTTTCAACGCCGTATTCCAAGAAAAAATTTTGTCTCATGGGACCTACTGATGCATAATGGGGCTATAGCAGTCCCCAACCATCACTTAATAAGTCCAATTCATTCCTCATATGAAAAAAGGTGAAACATAACATACACATTCGTATTAAAACTAGCATAAAAAATGTCAATACATTAACCATAAACCATGAATGGTATAAAAATAGCGCATCCACAGTAAGAAATATCATAACTTATTCAATACAATATGGAATATTGTATTGTCGTAAATCAACCTCAATCAAGAATAATATCAAATAAAGGATGATGACATAGTTGAAAATAATCAATAAACTCTTCTAGAGAAATATCCATTTTCATGAAATCATTTAAAAGTAACACAATTTATAAAGGAATTCATTTTAAAGATGTTTTTGATTAAAATTTTCCCAGACCACTTTGAATGTTTTGAATTAAATTAACACTTTAAAATATTCATGTCCACATAAATAAATCCTTAAATTCATCTTAAAAAAAGGATATTAATTAAAAAATTGAAAAATAAATATTTAAAAAAAATAAAATGATGATCTTGTAAAAGAGTCCCTTCCAAAAAAACATTAAAATATTCTGTTTTAAAAAATTTTAATGAAAAATGGACATAGATGATAAATATTTCCTAGTATATACTTATAGTTAAACAATCTCAGATAATAATGAGATTGCGGAAATGACACTTACCTTATATGTTCCTTCGGTCAAGGGTACGTTTAACCTTTTGTATAATGACCATAGTACGTTATTAAATTATAATAGATCCATATTCATATTTATGATATCATAATTGATTCATTTATGGCTTCATACTAACCATTTAGTAATGATTTTTATGTTAAAAAAATATTTTAGGTAATAATCACTTTCTTTATCATTAGTGTTTTAACTTGTTATTCAAGATCGTATCAATTATATCATGATTTAATTGTTTATAGAATATAAAACATTATTTATGTATCATAAATATTCAGAAAATAAATATTCATAATAGATAGATATATTAAATTATAAACATCGTTTATGGAGACGGTAGGTCATACGTATGTCTAAATGATGTTTCCATTTTCATATCATATGGAATGAAAGTAAGTGAATAAGAAATTTGTAAATACACATATATATATATATATATAATTACAATGACATTATTATGATATATTTTACATATTTATTAATAATATATATTTTTATAATCATTGTTGAATGGTGAACGTGGAAATGAATCTCATCACATCGTGGAGACGGTATGCCATACATACGAATGAGCGACGATATAATTTTATTGATGGTTAAATAGTATGTAATTGGATGGTATATTATATATTCAAAAACATTATCATGTTATATTTATTATTTATATCAATTATAATCATTATTATATCTATCCAAATAATTATGTGTTGAATAACAATCTATACCATAAAGTGGAGACAGTAAGTCGTACATACACACATATGGTGACTTTTTCATTAATCGGATTGATAGAATAATGAATGTGGTTTTATGATATTTATAATAACATCTATGTATAGAAAAGGTACTGGAGTTATTATTTGGTTATGGAAAAAAAAGAATGAAGAAGTAGAAGAAGATAAGAAAATTGAATGGGGTGACGAAATAATTACCACTTCTTCGGGTTCTTCCTTTTCATTTGAACAAAATGGCTCATTAGGTTGCCTTTATGATCAATGTAAGGCCTCTAAGGTGAATTTATGATATTTTGGAAGATATTTGAGCAGGTTTTGGCTAAGACAAAAGTCTTTGGAGGTGTGAAATAAGAGAAGGGTAAAAATCTTTTTTTAACAGAGGTGAGGGTAACTTTAGGAAAATTTTGAAATATTAATTTATTATAAAATAATTTTTCAGTTTATAGTGGGTCCAAATAGATTTATTTGGAGTATAAAGTGGTTATGGGTCAAAATATTCTCAACCAATTGGTTTTAGACAATTTTAGGTCACCATATTAACCTTATCCTTTAGATTTAACTTTTATTTAAATAGTTTTACTTTTACAATGTCTTCTTGTATTTTTACATTACATGGTTAATAAACATACAATAAAATGTCAAGAAAACCTCAAGTTGTTCAATAATGACATGTATATCATTATATAATTCCTTTTTCTGAATATTAGATTTTTAAGAATATTATATCATTTAATAAAATAGTATTTGTTTCAAAAACTCATTTATGTCAATTTTGACACTGTTTAGTATTTGTGTGTTTGTTAAAGACTTAAAAATTAATTACATCGATAAAACACATTGAATCAACTCGAAAAAAGTCATATTAATATTGAAAATTCAAGGATGTCATGAAAAGTCTCAATTTAAATTTATTTTGATATTTATAGAATCCATTATTTTAATCTTTTATTAAGAAAGGTAATTATTTCATCATCATTGTGTCATAAATAAATTTAATTATTAGATATATAAAAATTGTAAATAAAATACTATGATGTAGGAAACCACATTATATTTTTATTGAATATTTATAGTATAATTTATCTAATGTATAACTCTATATTAAAAATATTTTAGTTAATAAATTTTGAATTTAACACTTTTAACACCTCTTTAAATAAAATATAAAAAATGTCGTAATCTAATCCTGGTGGATCAAATAGGACCATATTTTTGTCCTAAGGTTTTTTTGGTCTAAAGACAATTATCCTATAGAATAATGGAAATAGTTTGGATAATTATAATATATTTTTTACCTTTAATTACTCTATTTACTTTTAATGGGGTAAATAAAATTCAAAAGTTACTATTCACAAAAAAATTATTTTCATCATATTGAACCACATATTACTTACTAATATCAATCGTGTCTCCCATATTTTTTAAATTCAATTCACAGAAGTGGTAAAATTAATTTTTATACAAATTTTCAAATGTGAGTAGAAGGTGGGTAAAAGACGTTAACAAAAGATCAATAAATATTATATGACTAATCAAATTATAAAATGACTCCAATTAATTACGTTAGACTAATACATTTATTATTTATATATTTTTACTTTAAGAATTTTTTTTAATTGAAAATAATTATTTAAATGAAAAGGTCGGTTTTTATCTACAATGTAGTGTTTTTTACTTTTCATTAATAATTGAATGTTTTTAGAAAAATACCAAAATTCAGCCAAATATAATTTTGATATTCCAAATTCAAAAATGATATATATTTTACCAAATTCAAAACAAAAATTTTTTATTAATTAATTGAATATTATTTCCCATTTTCAAAACCCAAAAGTGGTTTTTTAAGAAGTAAAAACTATCAAATGATTGACATGTGTTTACGTATACCTTAAATGTGAATGTATATCCAATGACCTAAATTATATTAACTAATAAAAATATTATCTAATGATACTTTAATTCCTCTCAAATGTATAATTTAACAATATAAATTATTTCGATTTAAAAAGTTCTTTTTAATTAAAATTTAGTATTTTTGACTATTCATGAAAATATGAATGTCATCAAAAATGTATTAAAAATTTTACCAAACTAAATATTTAGGCCTTTCTTCTAAATGAGAATTTAATTTCATTAAATATATTATATAAAAGTGTCAATTATTGGATTTAGAAATGGTTTTTAATTAAACGGCAGAAAAACTGCATTTTTGAAAAATGATTCATTTATTTGAAAAATTGAATTTTCCCTTATATTATATATAAGAAACACAAATTATTAATGTTAAAATTATATAGGATATATATAAAATTAAAAATTTGGTTAATAACATTCATAACTGCTTTTTAAAAAGTTAGTTTGATAGGTCGTGATGTGCTTGAACTCGGTGTTGCGTGTAGCGCAAGCTATTGAATTATATTAAAGAGATAACGTACTATGAAATCATAGTGTGTTACATATCACATTATATATCTCCTTGTGTCATATTTATCTTTTCTTAAAATAATATATTATATTTCTTTATCCTTTTCATCTTGAGATAGTCTTCAAATAATATTAGATATGTTTTATTTTTCATGTATATAAACCCTCTTAAATATCCATCAAAATATACCATTAGTGCATGCATGGAGAAAATATGGTCGAACAAAATATCTGTTTGATATAACATCTTTGGTAAAGATAGTGTCTCTATGGTGAAACCTCATCATCATCAACCCACACTATAGAATAGGGAATATCATGTGGTATAGGTAAATGAGACCATCATCCTTGACACTCTATCAAACACATTATCTACCTATTTTAGTAAACTCCCTAAGTAATTTTTTTTATCATTTCCTTTATCTTCTCTATGGTAAAAGTACACTCATCGAAGCATAAGCATATGTACCGTGAAGAACATTGAGATATTCCTTTGTTTATCCTAAAAAATTAGTATAATTCAATATTTTATATATTTTCTTCATATAAGTAAATGAATTAGACAAATCTTCCCACCCATTAAATAATCAACCATATCTTGAAATTCAAACATGTACTGTTTAGTATTAGTAACCACGACATATTCTCCTCGTCATATATGTTCTTTAGGGAGGTAGTGATGAAAATATAAGAATGAGTTATGTTCATGTTCAAGAACATAGCATATCTATCAAACTTCATTCCTCATCCACGATGTCTATAGTAATTCATAGTGTAATATATAAACTTGTGGTATAGTGCTTCATTCAATGCATATCGGTTAGAGCTCCATTAAGGATGGATATGGGGGAACCATGGTGTAGGCTAGATAGTGGTTGTGTGAAATGTTTTTTTGAGGGTGAAGATCTATAGCATGGGATGAAGTGGTAATATTTCATATAATATGAATAATGATTGGATTTTACTTTTCCCATATTAGAATTGAGTTACCCTAGGTTCTTGTTAATAAATAATTCTATGGATTTTTTTTCAGAATTTCTATTGATTCACTAATTCATGTTTTGAATTCCCTCAATATATGTCGACCTGTATGATTTCATATTCCTTCATTTCATTGGTATATTAACCTCGTGTTCTATTTTTACACCTATAAACCCCTATATTTTCCATTGGTTGATGATTATCTAGTTTTTCCTTTTTGGGTAGCTTGAATTGATCTCAAATAGACAACCAAGTGGTTGGACTAAACTTTTCAACAGAATCCAATCAAAATTCATTATCAAAGTTCTAAATTAAAACGTATATTTTTATTTTTATTTTTCTATAATTTATTCTATAATTTAATTACCCTCAAAATAATTAATCACATGATATTTGGTTGACATAATTATATAAATTATAAAATTGTATAACTCATGTTTTAATATATTATGTAATAAATACATTTATCCAATACAACCACACTTAAGACCTAACTTTACCTAAAGCATTTATTTCCACTCAAATTATAAAGGAAATATATGTCATCAGTATTTATATTTCAAAGAAATAAAACTAAATAAATATTGATAGAAGAATATATCTCCAAACATCACTTTAAAAAATGTGAACCCAACTCCTCACATTTGAAGGAATACATGTTAATAGTGTTTCTTCACATCCCTTATTTGATAAAGTTAAGGGATTCACATAAATTATATAAATTCCTCTTAATTTGTTATTATTAATCATCCCACTTTGTGAACTTCCTCAATTTATTTTAATCTATCATCGCTCAAATAAAAACATAAATTATGTTATGATCATACTATAAGTACATGATTTCGACTATCACAACTAAAAAATGAAGCTACTTCTATGGACCTATAGATAAGGTTTTAAAAATATTGATAAATTTGGATATTTCCATGTTTGTGTGTCCTATAGCCATGTTTTTTGGATTATTTCCATATTTTTAAAAATTGTGGCTATATGCCAATTATTTCGACTCTATATAGCCTCATTTCTCCAAAACTGTGGCTATAGGGTTTTCGTGCTTCTGCGGGGAATCAAATGACGCAAACAATTTGGCTAGAAGCTCTACCACCACAGTTTTGAGGCTATTATCATTGTTTTTATTGATATATTTATCATTATATATATACAGGAAAATTTTCGTGCGGTGTAGTGGTGAGTATGCTAGATCACAAAGGGGAGGTGTAGGGATCTATAGTCGTCGGGGAAAGTTTTTTACAAGAATATTGCTATGTTTTAGGAAAGCTATTGACACGGTTTCGAACTATGGCAGTAGGACTTTTTTTCAATGGGGTATATGTTTTAAATTGTTCTCAAATATTTATCTTGTAATAAAAAAGATATCAATGTATCTATGGATATGTAAATAAAGAATAAAATGACTTTAAGGGGTATGGGTAGGTTGGTAAATAAGGTAAAATAATTATAGCTAAAAGGGAGGTTTATATTTTTAACAAATGCATGATATAAAAATTTAACTCATGGAAAGAGACCTATTCTAAGTAACATCACCCCCAATTTCAAATATTTAGTGAAAATTTCGTGAGCTTAAAAAACATAATAATAGTATAACCTTATTTTTTCTATATTTTTATTCATCTATTATTCCTAATTTTTTTTATTAGATGAATACCACATCCCTAACCTATCCACACATCATCTCTTCATCAAACAAATTTTAATAGTTATAACATTATTATTGGACAAATTATTGTGAATTTTTACCCTCCCAAGAGATCTCCAAATTTTTCTTATTTTTTAAAATTTTCCAATTTATACTTTTTCAATATTTTCATTTTTTAAGAGGGATGAAAAATAAATCATAATAAAGGATAAATTAGGAACCTTTCCAACAACTCAATGAAAATACTCTAAATATCACCTCCTCAATGAATTACATCCATTTACACAATGAACTTATTTCATTATAATGTATATTTTCCCTAAAAAATATATTCATAGATCCTATCAAATAAAATAATCATTAAATGTCATGTTAGGACTCATGATAAGGGATTAAAATGAAAAATGTATCAATCATATTAAATGTGACTTTTTAAAACCATTTTTTTTAAAAGATATCCTTTTCACCTCTATAAGGTAGTAATTACCCAAGTTCCTATCATGAAAATTCTTAGAAAAGATGGTAAATAAAATATTTTATTTCACTTTTGAATATGAAAATATAATAAAAGATAATCTCTAATTTCATAAATAATAATAAAATAATCCATATAGATTTTAGAAAATTTAAACATTGTAATGAAATGGTATTTCATTTACATAAATAATTTATCCCCCTAAAATCATGATTTTTTCAATATATACTCATACACTTAGATATAACTATTCATTACCATATCTTACACATTTTATTTTATTATAAAAGAGATATAATGTTTGGAATTATGGGGTTCTTAACTAAATTTTATATCATGTAATAGAACTATATCAATATTATAAGGTGAGGCATGATATTTTCCAATTGATGTTCACAAATAGAAAGTAAAAATATAATAAATTAAAAACTAAACAATTTAAAACACTCCCATTTCATTATGATTCTCAAATATAGTTCTTTTTTTGATTTTCTATCATGGACCTTCAAAAGTGAACAACCATGTAAAATCAAAAGGTCTATGAATTTTTTTCTCATAAGTACAAAAAGATATTGGAACGATATCCTAATTGAGATAAATATATTATTTTATAAGATGTAATTCCTAATAATAAAAAAACGTTGGTTTCCTCAAAATAAATATCATTAGTTAAAGTTGTTAAGCTCGACCATACCTTAAATAATCACATTATCAAAGTATGTTATAGTTATAACCATCTTGTGTTTATCCATAACTGAATTTGTAGTGAATATTGTGTATTTAGACTTTTAATACACTTTAGAATAATATTTTTAAAATTTTTTTGAAGAGAAAACAAAGTAGGGGACAACTATATAAGAATAATTTTTTTTTGTTTTCTATAATTGATAATAATTTTCATTATCCTATTATTTCGGATGATTGTATTTATAAAAAATAATTAGTGTATTAGTTTTAGTATCCATTTCCACTTTTTCTTCTTTTTATTTTCATCACTCATCTAGAACATCTGATGGAGTTTCTTTTTCATTGATTCATTCATTAATATCAATATAATTATCCTGAATAAGTTTTATTTTGTTTATATATATTAGTAGCTATAAAGCCCTCCATCTCTTATTATTATTGAGATTGAATCTGTTTTTCATATTTTTAGAAAATTTTAATGATGAAGAAATCATCTAAAAGAATAATTTTAGATTTAGACAAGATATTTACCTCAGATTGATCCTAATACTCATTATCACTCTTAGGCCTCTCCTAATGTTTTTTATAACATTTAGCTTCATTATCATACATCTGTTCTCTTAATCCTGAGCCTCCTTTACCATATATTTGAGATTATAATGTACCTCCCCGAATGAAACATCCAAGATATGGATTAGTTTCTCAACATTAAACGAGTATCATTTTAGAATTATTTCATCTCCACTATGGATGCTATAAAATTCATCAAAATTATATAAAATTTTCCTGATGTGAAGCGAACATTTATCTATATCAATCGAAAAACATTGAATTTCTACCAATACAAAAAAATACACAGGCATACAGAAGATTTATTTTTTAATGTAAAATAATAAAATAAAAAAATAGAGGAAAGAGTCATTTCCTTACAATGAAATAAAATTCATTAAAATTTTCCTAAGAAATGGTTTCAAAAACATGATTATTACCATAAGTTTCACTACCTTTTATAGTCTCAAATTAGTTTATAATTTAATGGAAAAAACTACAAATTAATTAATCTTTTAAAAACTATATTGTATATGAAATTTCTAATATCAAATGCATGAGGAAAAGGTAAAAATTAAACCCAATTGAAAGGACTTATTCATAATACTTACTAAAAACTAATTTGAAGAATTTAATTAAATTATGTAATGATCATGTTACGTGGCATAGTTAAGGATGAAGAGAAGATCATATAATCATAGGATGGTTTTTCATTATTAAATTCAAATAAACACACTTATAAAATAAATAAAAGTATTTACTATAAAACTTTTTAGGGTATTTATCACTACCTCTCTGTACAAACTAAAAAAAATATAGTCCAAATGACCCCTTTGGTTGAGTTGATCTATAAAAAATCAAGATGCATTTAATTCAGTATCTATGTGAAAGGAATAATTAAGTCGGATCATACTTACCCACTCCCAATTATTTCATCATGTTTCAAACCCAAGACACCCTATCTCTCTCTAGGAAACTATGTAATAATATTTTAAACCAAAATGAGTGAAATAATAATAGGATAATTACACAAGAATAAAAGAATTATCCCATGTTTCGATCATCCACTTCATTAATTCCACCCTTCACAATAATGTATGTCAAATCCTGATTAATTTACATTAAATCATAAATTAACAATCAATTCTTGAAATTTAATATATCAATTAAGCTAATATAAAGGTTTTACAATAGGTTTTAAAAAATTATTGGGATTATTTTTTAAACCAATATGGGAACTTCACTGATAACATAATGAAAATGAAAGAAATTAAAAACATAACCTAATTTACCCATCCATTAGTTTATTATGTATAAATACTCCTTTAACTCTCATTTTTAGAGTTGGAAGTCTAACATTCTAATTTGATGTCCCACTTTATTGTACACAACTCCATTTATTTATAGTTAACGCCCCTGATAGATATTCTATTTTCTATCTCCTTATATCTTATTAGTTTTTCTCTATAAATTTCCTTATATCTCCATGTTTTTATCATATTTATCCATCATTCATCCTCTCTTAGTTATATATTAATCATCCACACCCATGAACCCTCTTAAATCTCCGAATTTTTTTTTCCAATGAATATAGAAAATATAATTCAACTTTATATATTGATAAATATATATTCTATGATATGGAATGTGTCTCTATGGTGTATCCTCATCATCACCAACCCAAAAAATAATTTGCAACTCCATATGTTGTGTTAGGAAATAAAAAACTCAACCTTGAGTCTCTTAAAAATACATCATCACCCTAGTACAAAAAACTATCTATGATGTTTCTCATTCATCCATCATTTACTTAATAATTTATATGAAACAAGAAAACTCATCATTCTTTGAGAACATATCACATGAAAAGCATATAGTTCTTCCTTATTGAAATCTACATGATGTAGTGAAATGATACACCACAATATTTTCTTTAAACTAGAAAAAACTCTTACAACCCCAGTAAACCATTACATGTCAATCAATCTCAATAAATACAGACATCTACAATGAATTACTAGTGACCAATACATGAGAACATTAAAATATTTGATCATTATAGAGTTTGTAACAAAACTCTAATCTGGGGATTATTCATATTCTTGAAGGTAGTGTGTCTATCTTGTATTATTCATCATCTATGGTGTATAAATTAGTTTACAGTTTAATGTTGTTACCTATGGTGTAACTCCTCATTTAATGAAAGTAGGTATGAGTAGCCTCACATTCATTTATAGAGAAACCATGGTATAACGTTAATAGTATATATATGATATGCCTTTTATCGGGAAAAAATTCATACCATGGCCCAAAATGGAATTATTATTGTTAATATGAGTAGTTCTCAAATATTACTAATCTTAGATAAAAACCATTATCCCTTGAGGTACCATTAATAAATCATTTTTTGAAATACATTTTATAAATTTGGGATGATTATCTGACCCTTATCATAGATTCCCTATACATATGTGTACCTTTATTATTTCCCAGTGATTCTATGTGTCGAGCTTCTACCCCTATATTCTTTTCTACACCTCATCACCCATGTAATGAACGAAAATTGATGTGTAGCCAACTATTACCACTTTGGTGACCCAACCATACAGGTGGCTAGCCTAAAATTTCCTCCTACAACAATTATTAATTCTTTTTCAAAATTCATAAATAAAGCATTTATTTTAATTTTACTTTTCTGAAACTGATATTAAAAATTAATTTGACAGAAAAATAATATAAAAACATAATATTTGAGGGAAAATGATGTAATTAATAAGATTTTATAAATCAAATTTTAAATATATATATATAGGCATGAAATTAACTCATCAATAATCACATGATGAAGTTTAATTTAAAGCAAGATTCATAAAAAGTCTAAACATGGAATGTTTTAACTAGATGTAGTGAGTTATATTTTTTATCTATTAATGTTGGAAATATTTTTAATTGTTGATAGTGATGGATGGATATGAATGAAAACAAATATAGTGATACATGAATTAAAAATTTTATAGTTACTATACAAAGGGGAAACACATTTTGTGAGGGAATTATAGTTTATGGAAGCCACTACATTAGATGTATTGCGGTTGTGCTGAATATAGAGACACCTTTATATTTAAATATTTCAAGGATATAGAAATAATTATTTTAATTGTGATGATAAATCTATCATTAGTTGAATTTATGATGTGTGTAAAAGTATTTTTTCTATTACGCTATAGTTATTAAGGAATCATTATAATATATTGTATGGATTTGAAAAGGTTTTTAGATTTTAGTGAAGAAATCTATTCACATAATAATAATAGTGATGATGGTAATAAATATATTTTATATATAAATAATTAAAGGGATTGTGGAAAAATGTTTTCATAACATATATGATCATGTAAGAAGAAGATTCGTGTAACAATTGTCTTATAACTACTTAATATTAACATCAGAGAGGATTGGGAAGTCATGCTAATGAAGAAGAAACCACGCTATAAGATATCACATGTTAAAATAATCATAATGTTTCTAAAATCCGTATATAATTATAAAAATAAGTTTTAATTATCAATGTAAGAATCATTTTTTTAGTACTTTTATGTATATGTAATAACTAAACTTCAATGAAATCTATAGATGAGTAAAAAAAATATATTATGAGAGGGTAATGGGATGAATCAATGCTTAGTGAGAATCATATAGAGGTTGGTAAATCATTGAGATGAGATGTTTTTCAAGAATTCTTATATGACAGGTAGATAATGACTCAATTGATTGAATACGTAGAAGGATTTTTTCACAACATATATATTTCTTGGTGGAAGAAATAATATTGGAATAATGTCAAAATTATTGACCGGTTGAGGTTATAGGGATTTACATTTTGAAAAAAAGTGTCACACCCTAATGTGTACATGATGATAAGATATTAAAAAATATTTAAGATATCACCCCATTATATTTAGAGGTGTTTAAAATAATATTTTGAGTGGATTTTTAAAATTTGTTTGTTTACTGGTGGCCATTTCAAAGAGGATGAGTTTACATTGTAATATCAATAACGATGAGGAATATAAATCCAAAATTGAAATTATTATTCCAAGATCAAAAATATTTATATAATATGTTAACGATCTAGTTTTAATTTTAAAATGGGAAGATATGGCCTGAATTTTGTGATATTTAATTGAATTAATTGGAAAAATCTAACCATATTTATCTATGTTAGAAACATTAAATAATCATAGAGAATAAGAGGAAATATAAATTGGTCCCAAAATTATTTAGAGATTCAGATTCATGGATAAAATTATAAAGACTATAGGAAAAACTTCTAGAGGAGTGTAGATCCAAATCATATTGATATATATATTTCATAATGGAAGAAAAGGAATAAAACATGAATGATATGAATATGGTATTAGTATAAAAAAATAAAGGGGGATAGAACAGATTTCAAAATCACACATCTAGTTTGATAGAGTAACTTTCAAAGGAAAAGGTTCATTTTAATTTACATATTTCTTTTTTAAAAGACAAGAGTGTGGTGAAGTGGAGATTAATAGAGATTTAATTCAAGAGCTAAACATATAGTAAGATCCATCACCATATTTTTATATGAAGGATACATTCATGTCAACAAACTATTAAAGATCCCCTTATGTATATAAAATAACTTTTTCTTCACTAATGTAAGTATATGTGAAGAAGAGAGAGTGACACACAGATTAACAGAGAATCTTGACTAAACCATGTAAGGACAGTGTACCTTAGAATAGAGTGACCATGACCTAAGAAGATGTATTACCTGAATATTTCATGAGAGTGTGTTTATATACATCAACACATAGTCATTAGTGATGAACCAGGTAAAATATTAATGTTCATTTGATTTACATTCTATTATATGTCTTTGATATTTAGTGTGACTATTGATGAAAGAAAGTGATACTGAATGTGTTCCTTCTGATCATTAAACATGATCTTTACAGACATGATAATTTAAATAATAAATGATTTAATTTTATATACACAATAATTTATACCCCCCAATCTCTGGTTGTCTCAATTTAGTTTGATCCCAATATTTATTTCTCCATAAATGGTATACCATCATGGTTAAAGTTATTTAGTGTTGATGAGGAAGAATCAGATTTTTTCCAATATCAATAATGCCTTGAGGATTATCAAAATCCCTTCTCAATATTTTCATTAATTGTTTAATTATATGATATTATTATTTTATATTATAACATTCTACACAAATGCATAAAAATTAGTAGAGATAGTGGTTCTACTGACCTTAAGTAATAACCCAAAGAATCAAAACGTTGAAAACAATTTCCAAGGGAATGATAAAATATTGGGATACAGTTTACCATGTAAAGAGAAGAACATATATAAAAAAATGGAATAAAAATGAAACTAAATGATGCATTTAATTAAATACAATACAACTAAAACTATAATTTAATATTATATTTTAATATGAAATTAAAAAAATACACAACACTGACATGGTAAAGGAAAACAGAACTCAAAGACACTATTGTGGCATCAACTCCGGAAAAATCCAAAACAAGATTTAATCGTTATGCTAAGTCTCTTGAACACATCATCATGATGAATATCTATATAATTATTACACCTTATCTTTATCTATATCTCAGAACACAAAATATGTAAACGAAAAATATTTCCCAAGATAGATATGATTATAAACATCAGCATGTAATCTATATAATCTTCCCAATAGAGGCCACTAGGACATGAACATGGTAGAATAATTTATAAAATTTAATTTATATAAATATATAAATAAATAATTATATGGTGATAATCTAAGTATATTTTTTCATAAGAAAAATAAATTAATCATAAATAATTAAAAAGAATCAGTTGGTTATTTATTCCCTTCCTCTAGTTATACTCATTTATATTTCACAGACACACATCTATGCTTGATGAATGAAAGATCCATACTCATGAGTGGTATCTCTTCCTTCACCAAGTCTCTATAAGGTTGGTAAGCACATGTTCCATTAAACCATTAGAACCAATCACAATGTCTATTTAAATAAGGCCCTATAAAATGAATTATTAACACATTCCACTGTGTATAATAAGGGAATATTCCATAAAATTTCATTCCAAATTAAAAATTTATTTTCTATAAATTATTTAAACAAACACCTTTCAATAAAAAAACTAAACGACGATTTTAAATCCATTTTTTAAAATTGTAAATATAGGGGTTTTCCAAAATCATTCTAGACTCCTATGTTCACAATTTATTAAATTAAGGGATTCTCATCAATGAATCTTTCAATTCTTTCATCTTAATATAACAAAAATGAATTAATAAAACTATTCTGTGAAGTTATAGAAAAAGTCGATATGATAAAAAATCCACCTACCTCTCGTCGAATGAAAAAATGTATAATTGCACTATGAAACCTCAAGATTCTTCCTCAAAACCCTTTTCAATTAGTAAATCCAATTAAAATCAACAAAAAATATATAGACCACATTTCTATTCATAACAAATTAGATATAACCTCAAAACTATGAAAATATGATAAGATATATAGTGAAAGAAAAAAAATGGATACTTATCATTGATTCCCAAAATCCAATCATCATTGATATTTCAAAATCATCATCTCATTCAAGGAAAATCATCATGGATTCCAGGAGAGTAGGTTAATTTTATAGACTAAGATAATGGGATTAAAATGATAATTTTTTTGGTGTAAAACTAAAATCAACCCTCATTTTTGTAGAATTAGTTACATGTTGCATGGTTAGGGAATGTATTTTAACAAACTATGATCCAACCTTCTATATGTTACTGGAAAATACGTAGAGTGTCGCATAGTTTTTACACACATCTTGACAGACTATTTTCCAACTATTCATAGCCACTATCATAAAAATTCACATCTGATATAGTTTCATATGAATCACTATGTTTTTGAAAAGATTTTCAATAACCATGTGTAGCTAACATCCGAAAAAATATCTCATATCATATTTTTTACTAGATCTATTACACAGTTTTTACTGACCATGACCAAGTCAGGCACCCTGAAAACCCCTTCCATAATAACACCAATCTAACTAGAAATTACAAAACTCAACCCAAGTATTATATAAGATCAAAATATAGAATAAAAGATTAATGTACCAGAAACTATGGGTGTTACATTCTCCCCATAATTAGTCTTTTATTCCTCTAAATGTAAAATATGGGAATTGCATTGGATGATCTTCGGCCTTTGTTCCAGCATCTCTTTCTCATATTCTTATATGTCTTCCAAAATCCGATGATGTTGTTATAAAACCTATACCAACATAATTCTTTTACAATGATATTTATTCTCTTTTATATCTAAAATCTATATTAGCACATGAATCAACATATCATTTAGATCATGATCAATATGGTCCCATTGAATTAGATAGTCAGTATTTGGTTGGTACTACATTAATTGAGATACATGAAACACATTGTGAAAAAAAGGAATATTGATGGTAAATCATACCCAATATCCACATCACATGTTTTTATCAAGTATCTCAATAGGCAAAATATATCAAGTTGATAGTTTACCTTTCTTACCAAAATGATGGTCTCCAGGATTGGAGAGATTCTCAAGAAAACATGATCACCAACATCAAATTATTGATGTAAATGATAATGATCTGTATATAATTTATTATGTATTTGTTCCATTTCCATATTCTTTTCAATCATCTTAGTCTTATTTTTTATCAGATGCATAAATATAGGTCGTATAAGTGAATTCTTGCTTATTTTCACCCAAAATGTGGAGAAAATAAGGAAAACCATTAAACTTTTCAATATAATCCCTATGTATTGAGGTCTCATAACCATTATTATTTTAGAACTCCACCAATAGTAAATGATCCTCCCCTGAACCACCAATATTCATAACCCAAGATCTAAGAATTTATTCAAATTTTTATATCATCAATTTATGCTAACCATCTATTTAAGGATAGTGCACATTGATCATAGTCATTTAGGTCTTGAGGTATTGCTGCAAGAACATCCGAAAGAATTATGTAAACCCTATGATATCTTTTAATCACAATTGAATATGGTAAATTTTATAAAATTAATATTTCCATAACATAAATTTTTTATAAGTCTTAAACCATATTAGAACAATGAATTGGCTTAAAATTTACCAGATTTATTAGCTAATTCATAGTCAACCATATGAGATCTTCTTTATGTAAAATTATTTGTAGACTAGTATTAAAATCAACAATTACCTACTCCCATTTATTCATGGGTATAGGTAAATATTGAAACATAAAATCTTTTTTTTCTAATTCATATAGAACTACTAAAAATATAGATATCTCAAGACATTCTCTCTCACTTTACTCTATATTCCAACCTAACGAAAATGATCTCTCATTAGCATATATATCTTCTGAATTCTAGGATAAACATCCCATCTCAGGCGGTGGTAAGAAAAAAGGATTTTTTCCTATTATGTTGAACGAAGCATAATAAGATCTATAAAATGCAATACAGATCTTCAATGTAGTGTACAACCAACAATGGTCTGCCCACCATTATGTTTTGACCACTTTGTGAGACATTCAGGATTATACACCTAGGTATCCTGAACCAAATCAATAAAATTTTTAATAAAATAAACTAGAAACAATAAATGGATTTCACCTTTCTTATAATATTTTAGATGCCTATCGATTATGTCTAACATCAGTTTCAAATAATTTGAAGCCTATTTATCTAGTTGACATTATGAATTCCTACTTAATAAATCGCCCATTGAATTTCTTTTACACAATGTATACATAAATTAGATTTAAAAGGTTGTAGGTATTGTATCCAAATTCTTCCCTTAGATTCACATATCTTTTTGTGGAAATTTGTTTCAATATTCTGTAGTTTATCAATGTTGTCAATTTCTCTCTAAAAATAAAATGACGCCCAATTTTCAATGCATGAACTATATTAACTATTTCCAAATAATGTGTTGGGTGATTCTTTCCATGTAGTTGTATATTTCATGATCCACATGATACATCATGATCTCCCTATATGATAAGACATCCCAATCCAAATACAGATTCATGAAAATAGACCATGTAGCCTCTTCATGGATCCATCAACATATGTATAGGTGTAGATGTAAGTCGAACCATAATCTCTTGAAAGGATTTTAGGTAATCATCACACCATTAGAAAGGAAATTCTTTCCTTGTCAAAGTTATAATTATGGAGTAAATTTGAGAACATTCACAAGTAAAGAATTTATAATACCTTAATAATATTAGGAATTTGTATATCTCAAATTCATTATTCAATTCATTCCTAAATATAACATCTTATACTTTTGATAACCTATGGAGACTGATCTTTCAGAAATTCGTGTCCAAAGTAACATACATATTGTATCTATAAATATCAATTTTAAATCTTATCATAATAGTGATCTTCACATAAGATACCCAACACTATTTCCATGTTTTTTCATGCTTAACCTTAGTCCAAGAATATACCAGAATGTCGAAAGAAAATACCACCATAAAGGAGTCCAGATGCATCTAAATGATCTTCTACAAAAACTCCATAAACACAAATGGTGAATTCAAAATACCAAAGGAAATAAAAATATATTCATAACAATCATAATAAATTTAGAAATTTGTATTTGTAATATCCTCCATTCTAACATGATGTGGATGGTACCGTAAACATGAATAAAATATAGAGAACCAATTAGAATCCATAAATTGATCAATATATCATCAATTAATAGAATAATATATCAATTAATTATCATAATTTGTCTTAGATTATGATTATATAGACAAATATAAATAGTTCCACCCCACATCTCTAAAAAAAGAATAGGTGCTTCCTATGGAGACTCACTTGGTCGAATGAACCCTTTATATTACAGCACTTCTGGTTGAACCTTAAAATCCATTAATTCTATTGTTTCAAGGTTATATTATGTAATTGAAATTGAAGTGTTCCCTAGTAGGATATCAATCATAAATTCTATTTCTCTTATGGGTGGGAACCGAGAGAAGTTATCGTGAAATATATCTAGAAATTGTTCAATAAAAAGTTATGAAGTCTCTATGTGTGATTGGATCTATAGATTCTAATGTATCTATCCCAAATTATTAATAGAGAGTCATAATCATTGATACCAAAAGTATATGTATTCTTTATTTAACATCCCAATATTCTTTAAATAAATAGTTAACACCATCCGAATATGTGTAATCTTATATTAATTCATCATCATCAATTTTTACAGAATACATTACACGCTTAAAGGCCGAACAATCCCACTAGATAAGAGATCATGAAGTTTCAAGACATGTGGCATAATTTTAACATGAAAACCCATATGATATAAATTACAAGTAGTTAATAATGTGTGGGATTCATTAGTTTCAAATAAATATCACATGGGAGTGGAGTTTAAGATTATAATACTTTTCACCATTTAAGGACCATATCAATCATCCATGATCATCATCTTGACATCATACAACTTATTAATTTAACCTCCATGATCCTAAGATTATTACAAAGATTTAATTTCTTGAGGATTCACAGTGATCCTATAATCACATTGGAACACTATGTTCTGAGAATGGGAGTTATTCTCATGACACTGTCTTGTCAAATCATAAGGTGTTTGAGAGAAATAAGATTCATTACCAACAAATAACATTGCAATCTTGTGGAGAAAAATACATGATTTTTCCTTTATTGTTGAATTTGTGACATTATATAAGAGGTGACATTCAATATACCATCATATACTCAAATAATCCTAATTGAAAATGGGATGGATTCATATTGGTTCGTGAATAAAAGTTAATTAATCTACAGATTTGAGTCTAATTTACTCTACCATATTGGAAATTGTTGTCCGTCTTCTTCGTGTTCTCAGTATTATAGTTCCTACCCATTCATAGACATAAAAACATACACCCTCCAGTAGGGTTTCTATTGATACCCCTTTCAGCCATTATCACTCTATTAACCATATTTGTATAATCATTAATACAGAAGATGGTTATCCTAGAGCTAATGTTGGGTCTCTATCTTGGCTTGAATATGTGTACACTAAATGATTCACTACAAGATACTTATTTAGTAATGTTTACAATGTTCATAAACATAGCTACATTTCCCAATAACAATTGATTTTCATGATTTGAGATGAAGAAATTGTTTATTTAGATATCTTGATCGTATGGGAAAATAATTGTTTATTGAATAATTATTTAAAGTCATTCCATGTAAGGCCTTGGTTAAAATTGTCTTTATAAACCTAATCTCATAATTGGTAGGAAATATCCACCAACTTATATAATTGTAAATTAACATTTTTTTTCAATTGATGTACCTAGGAAAAATAAAATTTTATTCATTATATCGATCCACATTTCAACAATTTTAGGTTCTGAATCACCCTGAATGATTACTGGCTTCTAGTTTTGAAAATTCCTGGAATTATCCACTTGTTGAGGATAATCATTTGGATTTTCCTTATCAAAAACATAAAATTATTTCACAATGCTCTAAATAAATATAGTTCACCTATAGATTATGTGAAACCAAAATTTTCATAGATGCTTTATGTGTATTTATATGAAAGATATGTAGTTCCATTTCTCTCTTACCAGAAAAAAAACCACATAGTATATCTCACTAATAATCAAGGTATTTTAATATGTTAAGTTATCAGAATAAATAATCAACTTAACACGTTTTCAAGAATCGTTAAAATCAAAAACCATTCTCTCTATTTTATAAATGTAATAAAATAAATTATAAATAATGCACTGCTAGTGGGAATTCTTAGTAGTAACTCATGATATGATACACTTATTAGTGAAACCATGAAGATGACTTTGCAATATATCTATAACTTTCCTAGAACATGTTTCCCACACTTTACACCCGAGTAATTTATTGTTCATATTAAATAAGTGGTATACAAATTTTTATGCTAAAGGTTTCATGTTTGGAAATTTCTATCTAATTTATATCATCTAAATATTATGGTATGAAGCAGACTAATGTTTTTTAATCATAATAACACAACTAATTGACTAGACAGTATGAAAAGTTGTTATTAACATTAGGTGACATCCCAATGACACTGAATGCCATAAATAAGTTCCATGTTAATACAAGAACATTGGGTGATGATTAAACCTAAAAATAGAACAACTTGTATAAGATGAGACAAACACAAACAACAATATATGATTAATGTAATGAATTTCAATAAAACATAAATTAGAAGGTAATATCATAATACAATAAGAAACCAAAAAGGTATAACACTAACATGGTAATGGGAAATAAAATACAAATACAATGATATGGCATCAACCGAGGAAACATCCCAAACAAGCACCATGAATGACCCATAGACCAAAACCCACTACATCATGACACATCTCATGAGAAGTAATATACTTTTCATTGTCCATTATCTCAATACAAAATATATGAAAACAAAAACCAATGTTCATTAAAAGTGTGTAAGTTTAAAACTAGGTAATCACTAGTTACTTTACAACGCATACCACTTGGACAATAAATTGTTAAATTGTTTATCAAATATAATTTATAAAAAGAGGGGAATAAATATTCAGTGGTTTATCATAAGAAAAATATTTCAATCATAAGTGTATAAAATAAATCAACTTGTCTGTTATTCCTTTACTATTGGAATACCCATCCATCCTTCACACACACACACATATATATGAAGTCCATAGATCAATTTATTACCACATTAATGGGAAGAAGTTGGAAAATAATGAAAATAGAGGAAAAGCATCACACAGTGAACCTCCCACACATTAGTTCTTTATGTGTAAGGAGGGTTTTAATTTTTCTAATTAGTGACCAAACCTATGGTTTGGTGCTGATGATAATCACCAAAAACCTCTTAAATCGAGGGATAAGGGGAAATCTCATGAAATCATGGTTTCTGATAGGGGGTTTGATAACAGTGTGGTGAAATATATATACAACATCAACTCTTGAACTAATATTGTCTTGTTTGATTATATATCTACGCACTCATTCATATATAATGAATTTTATAAGGTTTCTAAGATTCCACCAAAATGATTAGATGTAGAATTAGCAGTTCAAATCCCTAATGGTATGAGGATTTCATCTCATGAATATGATTCATCTCTGATTGATGTTTGTGGGAATGTGCTTCCTACAAATCATTTCATTCTTCCATTTGTTGAATTTGGTGTCATCTTAGGAATGGATGGGCTTTAATTACATAAATAACACATCTACTGTTGGGTAAATGGAGTTTTGTACTGTATTCAAAACAAATCTATGATCGTCTATCAATGTGAGATTAAGTATGAAAGTCTTATGGATATTAAATATCGTGTATGGGTATTAATTCTCATTAAAATGGAATTTTTGTATCATATAGTTCGTTAAAAACTCGGAAACACTGATATTCATATTATCTAGAAATTTGGGGATGAGTTCCTAGAAGAATAACATAGACTTAAACAAAAATTTTATGTTTAGTTCTTGATTGAACTCATTTATGGTTCCACACCAATTTCAAAGACTCCCTATAGATTTTCCCCAACAGAGTTACAGGAATTGAAGAAGAAATCACATGAAAAAATGAAAAGGTCTTACTTTGACCAAGTGTGTCACCCTGGGATGAACCTATCCTTTTTGTGGTAAAGAAAGATTGATCAATGTGAAACTATATTGATTATCAAGAGTTCATCAATATCATGATCAAGAAAACATATAATCTTCCACATATTGATGACTTGTTTCATCAACTACACGGATCTCAATAAATTTCCAAAAATGTCCTTTGTTCTAGACATCCTCAATTGAGGATAATGAAATAAGATATACCCAAGATGTAATTCCGTACATGGTATAGACACTTTGAATATATAGTGATGTCTTTTGATCTTACTAATTCCCTATATATAATCATCAATTTTTTTAATAGATACTTTATAGATTACCTCGATTTATTTGTGGTACTCTTCATAGATTATATTATTATTTTTTCAAAGATCAAAGAATGAATTAAAACCACTGGATAATTATACTAAAATCCATGAGGAAGGAGAAATTGTATGAAAAATATTAAAAGTGTGAATTTTGGCTATAAATGGTTTCATTTTTGGGTCACATAATCTCAGGTGATGGTATAGTAGTCGATCCATCAAAGACTGAGGCAATTGAATATTTACCTAGACTAACCATGATGATTGAGATCCATGGTTATCTTATATTATTTGGATATTATCAATTGTTTTTTAGAATTTATCACAACTATTGAATCCTCTAGTTATGTTAACTCAGAAAAGTGCCTTGTTCCTCTAGACAGATGAATATGGGGAAAATTTCAAGGATATAAAGAGAAGGTTGTCCAACAAAACTGTTCTTACATAACCCTATAGTGGATAAGGATTTTTAATCTATAGTGATGCGTCCATGAAGTAATTGGGATGTTTTATTATGAAATATTATGTGGTTATCACTTATTTCTCACAATAATTTAATGTCCACAAGTAAAATTTCCCAAAATAATGATTTTGAATTTTCAGCAGTAATTTTATCATTAAATATCTAAATGGATTATATTTATAGAGAAAAGTTATATATATATACTTATCATAAAAGTCTAAAATATATATTCACATTATAGGAGTTAAGAATGTTCTAGAGAATATGGTTATAGTTGATAAAGGATTATGACTTCTCAATACATTACAAATATGGGAATGAAGAGAAGGTGGATATTTTGTTGAGTCAAATTTTAAAGACCCGTAAATTTCAAGGAAACGTTTTTCTTAAATTCTTTGGGACTTTACGAGTAGGTAGTTTCTAACGGCACCCGATTCCGAGGCCCGGTGTGCCCGAAATCAATTTCTGAATTTTAGCTTGGGTACGTTCAGTGAACGAACGAGCGAGTTTTTCTGTCTTTTGAACCGGTGCTCGGAATTGAAATGCGAGGGCATCGATGGAACCGCATCACCAGTAATTGTTTAAGAGGCCCTTTACTGAAGGTGCATTTTCTCGAGAGAAGAAGTTAAATTTTGGGGTTTAAGTGAGAAGTAAATAAAATTATGTACAATTTTATTTTATAATCCTTGGAAGTTAGAGTCTCTCATGGGAAGTTGTTGGTGGGGCCCACAACCACCCAGCTTCCCATGTGTGGTTATATGGGAGGTGGTGCCCATATGAGCCCTCATCATTTCACATTCCATAACCCTTAACCCTTTTGAACTCCCATGATAAATACATGACAACTTCCCCATTAATTGGATGAATTCTCCTCTCCTCACATCAAATCATGCCTACACATTTATTCAATTAATAGAATTTTGGTTTTGAATTTTGGATTTTGAAATGCATGCCATGCTTTAATAAAATAAGAGGAGTCTTGTTTTATTTGGGGGTTGGATTGTTGTGTTGAGGATTGGAGGGGAGAGCTCCAGTTTCTTTGAAGAACTTCATCTTCTGTGAAGAATGTCTCCACTTCAATGAAGAACGTTGATTCGGCGGCCCCAGTTTCATTACCCTCTTCTTCCTCCACGACAAGGGAGGAGACACCGATGACGACGGAATAGACGACATCATCCGCGGTGCTAGAAAACCGAGAACATTCTTCGAGGTATGGGTGTGTTTATGAATGTGAAAAAATGTTTTTCCTTCCATGTTTTTGGTTATCTCTAAACAGATTTCTATCGAACTAATGTGGAAGGAACTGGACCAAACTAACATGGTCTGATTCCTCCGTCATTCTTGTTCTATAGTGTTCTCATACCATTCCTGAGCGGTGAATCAATGCATGTTTTCGGAGCTGATCTGAGGCCCGAAAACCTCAGAAACAACCTCAAAACATCGGGATGACCTAGTAATGGATGTTTTGTAGCAATGATATCATCAGAATGAAGGACAGATGCCTCGAGAGGCATGCTGGCCAGAGGCGTCATTTCTGCAAAATTCCAGAATACACGGCGTGTACTTCCAAAGCACGCATCGTGTAGTACAAGCGTTTAACGGTAGAAGTAACGGACATCAGAAGAAGTGACACACGGCGTGTGACACTAGTCACACGACGTGTACTGTCCACACAGTTTGACAGAGGAGACTTCGATGGACATGTCGTGTATTTAAGGGAAATACATGGACATGGACAGAAATACACGACCATGATACACAGCGTGAATTATCTTCTATGAAAAGAAGAAGCGGCTTCGCGATGCTCGGCATGTAATTCGAGAGATACACAGACATGGTATAACCACACGGCCACAAGGCACGGTGGGTACTACCACCACCATGGCAGAAGTGGCTACGCAAGGCTCGGCGTGTAATCTGGGTGATACACGGACATGGGTAGAACCACACGGCCAAGAGGCACGACGTGTAATCTGGAAATACACGGAAACAGGGTGGAGTACACGGGCATGTACTCCACCACACAGCCAGGCATGGCCAGCTCACATGAAACCGACCCTAGAAGTTTGGACACAGCGTGTAACCATACAACACGTCGTGTATTTACTTATTTACATGACCAGCCCTGCGACACAGGCCATATCACACGGGCAGTACCAAGTTTTTGATGACACGACATGTATTTCTTACTTACATGTCATTTATTTTAGGGAAATGTATTGGTTTTCTTGTTCTCCATGACTTGGGAATATTTTTCTTGGTTTATCCCCTATGACGTGGGATGGAACTACAGATACATCAACTCTAGTATTCATGATAGTTAATGTATCGATCTTTGACTCAAGGAGCAGACCCTCCGGAAATCAAGCGTTCTATGTGCGGGAACCCTAGAGATGGATGTGAATGCGATGACGATAAAAGACTATACTTGGATCCTATGTGGGTTCGGTAGCGTGGACGATTGTACTTGGATCCTTTGTGGGTTCGGCCGTGATGGAGACTGTACTTGGATCCTCCATGGGTTCGGTAGCGATGGCGACTGTACTAGGTTCCTACGTGGGTTCAGCAGCGATGGTTACTATACTTATATTCTACATGGGTTCGGCAGCGAAACCTTATATACTTGGATTCTACGTGGGTTCGGCAGAGGAGATAATTCAGAGGTTACATCTAATCATCTACAACCCTGTTCGTGAGTAGTATACCTGTGTCAGCTGAGTCTTGACTATCAAACATTATCTTCGATATGATTGACTTGCTTTCCTGTGCAGATTGGTTTGTGAAATCCTGCGTGGTTTGGGTTATACTTTCTTGTGTGGAAGGGGTTGAACTTAGGATCATAATTTGGAGCCGAACTGGAATTTATGACTTAGGTATATGTATGGGAATATACCTAACTAGTGTTGGTTGATACTTTGTATTTGTATCCTTCCTCTGTGGTTTATCCTTTGTGGATTTTGGGAGACCTTCGGGGGTCTCGGGGTCCCTAATGAGTATCTAATACTCACCCCTGCACAGGATATGCCCGTACTACATTGTGTTGGTTGTAGATGATGGAAAGCGCTGATCATGGTTGAGGCTTGTGGAGCGTGACGGTACCTAGAGGTGGACTATCATGTGAGACGTACCTGGAGCGGACGACCGGACCTGAGGAGCTGAGGAGACCATCTGTACCCACCCTTTAGGTGGGATAGCTGGAGGACGACTCTGTGGTTTCTGATTTACTTTACTACTGCTTTACTTTCTTTTCAGTTGTATTTAACTTTCAGTTGGGTTTTTATTCGGTCCCATTTACTTTTTAGCACTTACTTTTGTACTTAGTTTACTTAGTGTTTACGTCAGCTTGGGTACTCCATGGTGTTTGTTTTATTATATAAAGGTAATGCCTTCCTTTTTATCGTAATTTATGCATTTGGTGCAAGTCTCCAGCCCCTGGCCTATGGAAGGGGGGCTTGGGGTGGTCATGGCATGGGCCCCAAGGACAGGTCGTGACAAATTGGTATTTGAGAGGTCGGTTCTACCGTAGAACTCAAGACTCTAATAATTTATTCTATATGAAGCAATAGTGTTTAGGATATTGAGTTTGGTTATCAGTCTAGGGAGTCCAGTGTTGGTGCGGCGGCCGACGTATCCATACACGAGGACCCTGAATTCTGATTTCCAAATTAGTGCACGAAAACATTGATTGCATTCGTGTTTCAATGTTTTCTTTGTGATTACTTTGTGTCAGCTCACCAGGTATACTGTATTAACTGTGGTGCACCTGTTTATTTTCAAGATGGCCCCACGACGGCACCGAGCTAGGGTTCCGATCTTTGTGAGAGATG
This sequence comes from Viscum album, assembly GCA_963277665.1. Taxonomy (NCBI): domain Eukaryota; kingdom Viridiplantae; phylum Streptophyta; class Magnoliopsida; order Santalales; family Viscaceae; genus Viscum; species Viscum album. Next base: position 468,921,304 of record OY728142.1, on the reverse strand, counting down.
GAAGCCAACCGAGCGACGAGGCCTCGGTGTAGGGCCCCATTAAAGCGGAGGCACCGGCGGTACCTCTACCCACCGAGAAACTGATGCCACCAGCCCCAGAAGTTGAGAGTGCACATTTCCTGAGTGCACTGCATGAGTTTCAGTATCAAAGACCTCCCAGGTTCCGCGGGGAGATGGACCCTCAGGCAACCGAGGGCTGGCTGGAGGTTGTTTTCGAGTCTTCATATTAGCAGGGACACCAGCTGACCTCATGGTGATCCTTGTGGCGGCTCTCCTGCACGCAACAACAGTTAGATGGTGGACCCTGATGCTCTAGGTGCACGATGAGGCATCTCTACTTTGGTCAGACTTCGAGAGCCTCTTCTGCTCAGAGTTCATTCCAGCCACCCTCTGTGTAGTGCACATCCTGGAGTTACTACAGTTGTGGCAGGGCAGTATGACTGTAGCCCAGTACTCGGTGAGATTTACTAACCTCCTACGCTACTCCACGGACATGGTACAAGACCCATTTTTCTGGGCTCAGACCTTCAAGAAGGGACTGATCCATGAGATCAGGGCATCAATGATCTCCCTCAGTATTCTGACATAGGCAGGAGTACTGGAGCGAACCCTTCTTGGGGAGAGATTTCTTTCTAATCCTACACCAGCAGCGAGGCCTACCGTAGGGTGACATGTAGCGGAGTCTTATATATCCGGTAGTAGGCAGATGTCATAGAGGTCCAAGTGGACCAGACCATCAAGTGAGCGCCCTCAGGATACTGGTTTGGAGATTCAGGGCACACGCAGTGGATCCAGTCATACGAGAGGCAAACAGTGCTATGCATGAGGCGGGCACGACCACATGGGTCATGACTGCCCGAACCGCCATGCAGAAGAGCAGCAGACGGTTGAGGGACCACCCAGACAGAGGCAGAGGTTTGACCGTGGTAGTTCGAAGGGATAAGGAGGACGAGGTAGAGGAGCTGGCTGAGCAACAGGTGGTGGATGATGCTTCATGGCTCTACCACCACCACCATCAGGAGGACTACCCCGACTACAGGGAGCTAGCAGACAGAGGCAGGCTCAACTTCAGGCAGTGGAGGCCTACGACCACGGCGCACCTGAAATGATTCGAGGTACTATCTATGTCTACTCCACCCTTGCTTCTATTCTTATAGACACATGAGGGAATCATTATTTTGTTGTTTCTTCCCTTGTTCGGAGCTCGGAGATTCTGATGGAGCTGTTGGCTCGATCCTTATGGCTAGAGACTTCTACAGGAGAAGACTCGATGATTACACAATGGTGCCACCATTGTGAGCTTACTATAGGAGGCGAGAGCTTCAGATGGGATATTCTTGTAGTAGCATCGAGTCCTTACAACGTCATCTTGGGCATGGATTGGTTATCTATGGTCCATGCCCAGATCAACTATATTAGGCGCAAGGTGTGATGTGTTTGCACCGATGGGAGCAGGTTCGCCTTCACCGGCGAGAATGGAGAATTGGTAGTGTAGGCTGGACTCACGCAGAGGATAGGACAGCCGATCACCCATTAGTTGGCTAGTCTCATCCTAGGTGCAGTTGATGTGAAGAGTCCGAGTTTTCCAATTGTGGTGCATCAGTATGCGGACGTTTTCCCTGAAGACGTTCCAGGACTACCTCCTCGAAGAGAGGTAGACTTCTATATTGACCTATACCCTAGGACAAACCCGATATCTACTCCACCATATCGGATGGCTCCCGCTGAGCTTTGAGAGCTACATGTACAGTTGGAGGACTTGCAAGTAAAGGGTTTCAATCGACCCAGTGTTTCACCCTGGGCTTCCCCAATTTTGTTTGCCAAGAAGGCAGACACAAGCTTGCGACTGTGTGTCGACTACCGTCGCCAGAATGCGGTGATTGTGAAGAACAAGTATCCACTTATGAGGATTGATGACCTCTTCAATCAGCTCAAGGGAGCACACTAGTTCATGAAGATAGAACTCAGGTCAGGCTATCATCAGCTCAGATTTTGAGATGAGGATGTGAAGAAGATGGCCTTCAGGTGTCGGTATGGCCACTATGAGTTCTTGGTTATTCCTTTCAGTGTAACCAACACTCCAGTAGTGTTCATGAGTCTCATGAACAGAATCTTCCAACCTTACCTTGATCGACTTGTCGTATTCTTCATCGATGACATCTTGATATACTCGACTATTGAAGAGGAGGACGCCTACAACGTTCGGGTTGTACTGGATACACTCCGAGAGCACCATATTTATGGTAAGCTCTCGAAGTGTCAGTTCTGGATTCTAGAGGTACACTTCTTGGGACATGTCATCTTTGAGGCAGGATTTGCGGTGGATCCTGCGAAGATCGAGGCAGTGCTAGCTTGGGAGCCACCCAGGAGCATGATGGAGGTGTGGAGTTTCCTAGGTCTGGCTGGGTACTATCAGAGATTTGTGTCAGACTTCTCCAAAGTTTCATCCCCACTTTCAGCTTTGAAGAAGAAGGAGAAACCCTTTGTGTGTTCAGATAGATGTCAGCAGAGCTTTCAGGAGCTGAGATAGAGATTGACCAGTGCACCCATCATTAGGCTACCGGACAAGGAGTAGGGTACGTAGTTTACTGCGATGCATCAAGGACCGAAATTGGGTGTGTCCTGATGCAGGAGATGGCAGTGATCACCTATGGATCACGACAATTGTGGCAGCATGAGCAGAACTACGCTACCCATGACCTGGAGTTAGCAGCAGTGGTCTTGGCCTTGAAGATGTGGCGGCACTATCTGATGGGTGAGCGCTTTACAATATACTATGACCACCAGAGTCTCAGGTATATCTTCTCACAGAAGGACCTAAACCTGAGATAGTGGAGATGGCTTGAGTTCCTCCAGGACTATGACTTTGAGATAGTCTATACTCCTGGGAAGGGGAACGTAGTAGCTCATGCTCTCAATAAGAGGTCGGGCATCCAGCTACTGGGAGAGGCAACGAAGAAGCTATCTACGTTGTAGATATCCATCATGGATAGAGATGAAGTAGCCTTTCTACAGTTGCTCATAGTCACTCCTCCACAGCTTCAGTGGGTCAGAGAGGTACATCCTGGGGACCTTCAATGTGAGTCGCAACGTGCACAGATATCCTCAGGATATGCACTATATGGATTCTCTGTAGGAGGATAGAATGTCATCCTTTTCATAGGACGTACCATGGTACTAGTTGCGTTACAAGAGGAGGTGCTAATAGAGTTTCACACTTCCCCATTGGTGGTACATCCTGGAGTAGCGAAGATGTACCAGGATCTCAGACGACAGCACTAGTGGCCACGTATGAGGAAGGTTGTGGTAGAGTTCGTTTCATGAAGCCTCACCTGCCAGCAGGTGAAGGCAAAGCACCAGGTACCATCAAGCTTAGTTCAACCCTTAGAGGTCCCTGAGTGGAAGTGGGGTGGGATATCTATGGATTTCGTGATGGGAATTCCATGTACTTATAGAGGTCACGACTCCATCTGGGTGATTGTTGACCGACTCACAAAGATGACCCACTTATTACCCATCAGAGAGCAAGGCTCAGTAGAGATCTTGGGACGCCTCTACATTCAGGAGATCATACGGCTTCATGGTATGTCATCATCCATATCTCCGACCGAGATGTTCTCTTTACTTCTAGGCTTTGTAAGGGGTTGTAGGAGGCATTCGGGATATAGCTACGCCTGAGCACCGCCTTTCACCCTCAAAAGTATGGTCAGATGGAGAGGAACATTCAGACTCTCGAGGACATGCTTTGTGCATGTGTCCTCAACTTTGGTCGCAGCTGGGAGGATCACCTACCTTTGGTAGAGTTTGCGTACAACAACAACTACCACTCCACCATTGGGATGACACCATATGATGCATTGTACGACCAACCTTGCAGATCTCCTCTTTGTTGGACAGACCCTCGGGAGTCAGCACTTGTAGGACCAGAGATGTTCCAGGGCACGACGGAGAAGGTACAGATCATCCAGTAGTGGATGAGGACTACTCAGAGCTGAAATAAGTCCTATGATGATAGTATGCGAAGACCACTAGAGTTTGAGGATGGTGACCACATTTTCTTACAGGTCTCACTTGGACGTGGATTACGGAGATTTGGCCGGGGTGGCAAGTTATCTCCGCACTTCATCGGACCATTCCAGGTTCTCAGCTGGATAGGTGAGGTTTCTTATCACTTGGATCATCCTCCTCAGTTACACCGAGTGCAAGATGTCTTCCCCATATCTCATTTGAGAAGATACGTGCATGACCTGATGCATATCATTTATCATGGGGAGTTGGACATCGATGATGGGGAAACTATTGCGGAGGTCCCGGTGGAGATTGAGGATCGACAGGAGCGGGTCCTACATGGATGGTCGATTCCTCTAGTGCGCATCAGGTGGCAGCACGGGAACCTCCAAAAGAGCACATGGGAGAGGGAGGCTCAGATGCGTGCACGGTACCCCCATTTTTTCCCTAGTTTATGATGTATCTTTACGAGGACGTAAAGGCCTGAGGTGGGAGTAATGTAAAGACCCATAAATTTCAATGAAAATTTTTTCTTAAATTATTTGGGACTTTAGGAGTATGCAATTTGTGATGTTACCAGATTCTAAGGCCCGGTGTGCCTGGAATAAATTTATAATATTTAGATCGGGTACGTTAAGTGAACGAACGAGCGGGTTTTTCTATCTTTTGAACCGGGGCTCAGAATTGAAATCTGATGGAACGAATGGAACCGCAGTGCCAATAATTTTTTAAGAGGACCTTTACTGAAGGTGCGTTTTCTCAGGAGAAGAAGTTAAATTTTGGGTTTTAATTGAGAAGTAAATAAAATAATGTACAATTTTATTTTATTATCCATGGAAGTTAGACTCTCTCATGTGATGTTGTTGGTGGGTCCCACAACCACCCAACATCCCATGTGTGGTTATGAGGGAGGTGGGGCCCACGCGATCCCTTATCTTTTCACATTCCATAACCCTTAACCCTTTTGAACTCTCATGATAAACACATGACAACTTCCCCATTAATTGGATGACTTCTCCTCTCCTTAGATTAAATCATGCCAACACATTTAATCAATTAATAGAATTTTGGTTTTGAATTTTGGTTTTTGAAATGCATTCCATGCTTTAATAAAATAAGTTGATTCTTATTTTATTTGGGTGTTGGATCGTTGTGTTCAGGATTGGAGGAGAGACCTGTTGTATCTTTGAAGAACTTCATCTTCCGCGAAGAACGTCTCCACTTCAACGAAGAACGTTGATTCGGCGGCCCCAGTTTCTTTACACTCTTCTTCCCCCGCGACAAGGGAGGAGACACTGACGATGACGGAATCGACGCCATCATCCACGAAGCTAGACAACCACAAAATTTATTTGAGGTAGGGGTGTGTTTATGAATGAGAAACGTTTATTTCCTTCCATGTTATTGGTTCTCTCTAAACCAATTGCTATCAAACTAATGCGGAAGGAACTGGACCAAACTAAAACAGTCTGATTCCTCTGCCATTCTTTTTGTATTGTGTTCTCCTACTGTTCTTAAGCGGTGAATCATGGAAAGTTTTCGGAGCTGATCGGAGGCCCGAAAACATCAGAAATCGCCTTTGAACATCGGGATGACCTAGGAACAGAGAGTTTGTAGCAATCGGATCATCAGAACAAAGGACTGACGCCTCGGGAGGCGTGCTAGCCATAGGTGTCGTTTCTAGAAAATTCCAGAATACACTACGTGTCCTTCCAAAGCACATGTTGTGTTGTACAAGCCTTCAGCGGCAGAAGTAACAGATATCAGAAGAAGTGAGACACAATGTGTGACATTAGTCACACGGCGTGTACTTTCCACACAGTTTGACATAGGAGACTTTGATGGACATGGCGTGTATTCAAGGGAAATACACGGACACGGACAGAAATACACGACCATGAGGCACGACATGTATTATCTTCTTTGAAATGTCAAAGCGCCTTCGCGAAGCTCGGTGTGTAATCTGGGCGATACACGAACACGATAGAACCACACTGCCAAGAGCGACAGTGTGTACTACCACCACCATGGAAGAAACAGCTACGCGAGGCTCGGCGTGTAATCTGGGTGATACACGGACATGAGTAGAACCACACGGCCAAGAGGCACGGTGTGTAATACAGAAATACACGGGCATGGGGTGGAGTACACAGGCATGTACTCCACCACACGGCCAGGCATGAGCAGCACACATGAAACCGACCCTAGAGGTTTGGACACGGTGTGTAACCATACTACATGTCGTGTATTTACTTATCTGCATGACCAGCCCAGCGACACGGGCCGTATCACATGGGAAGTACCCAGTTTTTGATGACACGACATGTATTTCTTACCTACACACCATGTTTTTTAGGGAAATGAATTGGTTGTCATGTTCTCTGTGAATTAGGAAGTTTTTTCTTGGTTTTTCTCCTATGACGTGGGACGGGACTATGGATACATCAACTCTGGTCTTCATGACAGTTGATGTACCAATCTTTGACTCAATGAGTGGAACCTCTGGAAATCGATCGTGCTGTGCGCTGGAACCCTAGAGTTGGCTGCGACTGCGATGACGATGACGACTGTACTTGTATCTTACGTGGGTTCGGCAGCAAGGACGACTGTACATGGATCCTCCGTGGGTTCGGCAGCGATGGAGACTGTACTTGGATCCTCTGTGGGTTCGGCAACGATGGAGACTGTACTAGGATCCAACGTGGGTTCGGCATTGATGGTTACTATACATGGATCCTACGTGGGTTCGACAGCGATGACTTCTATACATGGATCCTACATGGGTTCGGAAGAGGAGATGATTCAGAGGTTATATGTAATCAAATCCACCTCTCTTCGTGAGTAGTATACCTGTGTGAGTTGAGTCTTGACTTTCATTCATTATCTTCGATATGATTGACTTGATTTCCTATATGTATTGGGTTGTGCATTCCTGTGTGGTTTGGGTTGTACTTTCCTATGTGGATTGGGTTGAACATGGGCTCGGAAGTTAGATCCGAACTGGAATTGATGACTTAGGTATATGTATGGGCATATACCAAAGTAGGGTCGGTTGATACTTTATTTTGGTATCCTTTCGTTGTGGTTTATCCTTTTTGGATTCTGGGAGACCTTTGGGGGTCTCGGGGTCCCTACTGAGTATCGTATACTCACCCCTGCACGGGCTATGCCCGCACTATATTGTGTTGGTTGTAGATGGCGGACAACGCTGATCGTGGTTGAGGCTTGTAGAGCGTGATGGTACCCAGATGTGGACTATCAGGAGGGACGAACACGGAGCGGATGGCCGGACCTGAGGAGCTGAGGAGACCATCTGTACCCACCCTTCAGGTGGGATAGCCGGAGAATGACTCAGTGGTTGATGATTTACATTACTGCTATTTTACATTCTTTTCAGTTGTATTGTACTTTCTGTTGGGTTTGTATTCTGGACCATTTACTTTTTAGCACTTACTTTTGTACTTAGTTTACTTTGTGTTTACTTCATCTTGCGTACTCCATGGTGTTTGTTTTCTTATATAAAGGCAATGTCATCCATTTTATCAAGATTTGTGCCTTTGGTGCTAGTCACCAACCCCTAGCCTATGGAAGGCGGGCATGGGGTAGTCACGGCACGGGCCCCGAGGATGGGTCGTGACACAAATCGATAAAAAATATCTCATATTTATGGATTTGAAAAGTATGAATCTAGAAAAATTGGAGGAAGGGAAAAATATTATCCTTCTAAAATGAATGTTCACACCCCCATCCATGTGAAGATCAAAGAGGTGTAGAAGGAAAATATAGATTTGTAAAAGAAGTTTTTAGATGCTTCAATGTTTAACCATGACCAATATTGAATGATATGGTTCTGAAACTGTGTATGCGTTCCATACATACCTAATTTTATGAAGTATCAGTATGTGTAGTCCCCAAGAAGTAACCCTATATGTTATAGAAATGGGTCATTATTTATAAGGTATGATATTACATGTTTATGTGTATGCAATAATTCCATGTCTTATTTATATGTTATGCTCTCATGGATTATTCTCTTGATTGACTTTTGATTCACATCCTATGAAATTATAATATTTATACCATGATACAATTTTATAGTCTTTGATATGTAGGGTATGATCTTCTAATGTCATGATCTTCATAACATACCCTTATGATCAGGTTTATGCTTACATATCTTCCTTGTTTACCCTTACTGAGCATATGATATCACCCCTTTTTATGTTTCCATTCCCTGGGTTATGAAGATATGTATTATTTCTGATGTGTATAAGAAGTGAGAATGTCATGATGAACCTAGTTGGAGATAATGTAGCTCAATTATGTACTAGTGTTTATTATTTAATGTTTCCAAAGTACTACACTAATATATTTTTTGGGATTTTTTTTGTAATATATTAATTATTCCTAAAAATAAATTTATTGTTAGTGTATGAAAAAAGAGGATCATAATAATATTACAATGCACGGATTTCTCCCTTGGGATAGGTGGGTACCATTTCTTGTGGAATTTCTTAATCATGAAGATGACTAGCTTTGACGTCATTTTTTATATGGATGATTACTGACTTTTCAATCATGTATTGATTTCTATCATTAGTTAGTGTCATTCACATCAAACGAGGGAATAATTTATAATTATAAGGAAAAATTTCATATCCAACCCATCTGAGTTTGACCTGATCATATTGGGATGGGTTAGGTGATAACCCAAATGGAGATTCTCTTTATGATTGACTTGGGAATCTATTTTGTAGAATTATTTTGTATCATGAATTATTTTAGAGACATATTCCCTAATAATTTTTCTATATTAACAATTGAGAGAGATGTTGAGTTCACCATTGTTTTTTCTAGGTTCATCACTAGTTTTCACTCTTTAATATTGGATGGAGTCTATAGAGCTCTCAGATATCAAGAAGTAATTGTAAGATCTAGAGGTGAATGGTTTTATGTAAACCAAAGCTTGTCCTTGGGGTTCACCTATTATTTTCTCCAAAAATACGGATGGTGAACTCAAATTTTGAATAGATTATCATTTAATAAACTAGATTAATGTGGGTAACCAATATCCCCTACCTGGTATAGCTGACCTCCTTGACTAGGTTCGAGGAGATTCCATTTTCTTGAAGATCGATGTGAGTTTGGGCTGCCATCAGGTTAATTTGATACCACCATACATATGACATACAATATTCTAGACAAGATATGGCTTGTATGAGTATTTGGTTATTTCATTTGAGCTTACAAACACACTATCAGTCTTTAAGGATATGGCCAATAAGGTTTTCCACTCATAAATATATTCATTTTTTGTAGTCTTTATTGATGACATCTTAGTGTATTCCCACATGAGACACAACCATGAAAAAAATAATGAGATCTTGTTGAATACACATAGATAGATCCATATTTATGTGAATATCAAAATATTCCACTTTTGGATCAATAAAGTTTTCTTATTGGGTCATATAATTTCATAGTAAGACATATATGTTGAAACATAAATGGTGAGAACCATGGTTTATAGAGAACATCCCAACAATGTGTTCGGAATGTGTAATTTCATGGGGTTGGAAAACAATTATTGGTGATTCATTCAGGACATATCATTCCTAGAAGTGAGTCATAAAATAATGACTAAAATGGAGTGAAATTCATTTATTTATTAGAATATGAGACAATATTTCAGGAAATGAAGGGGATACCAACTTCAGTGATGATCCTGATTCTTTAAAAGCCAAGAAGATACTATAATTCTTATTATGATGCATCACAGATTGGGTGAGGATCAGTTATGATGTAGTTTGATCTATTCATAACATATCAGTCCCATCAAATGATACCATATTAGTGTAATTACCTATACATGACCACGATCTTGAAGTTGTGGTTCATGCTTTCCACTTTTGGAGGAATTATCTATTGGGTGGGAAGTTTATTATTTATATTGATTGTAAAAACCTCAAATTCATCCCTATATAGTGTGATTTGAGTCTTATATAGTTTATGTCAGTAGAATATCTATACTTTTAGGATTTTGAACTTACTTATATCCCCTGTAAGGTTAATGTTTTGGTTGAAACCTAGATCTGAAAGACTCGAACATAAGTCGCCCAAGAGGCGAGTAGTGAGTGGTTGTTTTTTGATGTATTTTCTGAGATGAACCTGGAGGTTCCAGAATAGAATGTGAAGCCTATTTTAGAAGCTATATAAAGATAATACTCCCTTTTATAGAAGGAAAAGTTGATACAATTATCCAATTCCATGGCCATTTTCTTGAGATATAGTGTCACAGGTGAGAACCCACCACCAAGATAGGATATTGATGATAATGAGGTCGTAGTCTATTGTGGCCATATATGGATGACTTTAAACATTTGGTAAGAGTTGATGTGTGAATCACATGCCTCAGTTTGGGAAGTTCACCTTGGCCTTTCCAAGATGTTGGAAGACATGCATCATCAGTCTTGGTTTCTATGTATGAAGAGAAAGATCAAATGTTTTATCGCTCGATGCTCCACCTACAGTAGATAAAGGCTTAGAACCTATTCCCTACTGGACTTTTATAGCCTCTATGCCTTATTTAGAGGAAATTATACAAAATCTCCATGTATTTCATGATGGTCTTGTCGATATTCCCTTGATGAATTGATACAGTATGGGTGATCATCGACATGTTGACCAAGGTCACACACTTCCTTCCTATCTGGGACAATTTATCATTTGATGAGATTTAGAGGCTATATATTTAAGATATTTTTCACCTCCATGATGTTACTTATTCTATCATATCATATCAAGATTCCCGTTTTACATCATTATTCTATTAGGGGATACATATGGCATTGGGTTCAAATATACTCTTGAGTACAGTTTATCACCCTTAGATCGATAGGCAATCTGATCAAATGATACAGGTGTTATAAGATATGATTTGAGCATGTATCCTTGATTTTTAGGTTCATGGGAGAAACATATACCTCTCATTGAGTTTTTCGACAATAATATCATGTTGTAAATGATTAATATGGATTCATATGAGGCTTTTTATAGTAGGTCATGTCATCCACATCTCTACTGGTTGGAGGTAGAAGATATAGCACTACTAGGTGCTTATCTTATTCACATTAGTTCAATTAAAATCTATTTGATTAAAAAATGTGTGGATATATATATTTTATTCAAGAATACGTACAATGATCGTCCCCATAGACCTATAGATTTCAAGGTGGTACATCGGGTCTTTTTATGAGTATCACCTAGATTGGGTTATAAATGAATTCAGAGATAGGGAAAGCTATTGTATCAATATGTTAATAATTTTGAGATTGTGGGGATAGTTATGACAACAGCCTATCAATTTTAGTTTCATTAGAGGTACTATGTTATGTATGATGTCTTTCACGTATCATAGCTTCACCAGTATCATCCTGACTCATCTTATTCGCTTGAATTTGAGGATATTCAGATAGAGGCATATGCATAATTTGAGGATCATATAATATGTATTATTTATTTGAAAAAGACTCTTCATGTCTAGACAATTCCATTAATCTATGTTTTATGGAAGCATGCCCTTTTATAGGATAAGACCTAGGACTGGAAAGTCAATTTTCATGCTTAGTGGGTACATTTTTCCACAGACGACACTTTATCACCCTTAGAAGGGAAGCTCAGGGATGATTTATTTTAATGAGGCCATGTATATATAATGTACTGAATACACATTTGTTCAATCATATTTCTTTTGGAAGGAAAGGTTGTGTGGGGGTTGAAGAAAGTTGGAGGCCATGTACATATAACGTATTGAATACACATTGTGTATTTAGAATATATGATGTGTAATTTTTTGGTCAAACCATTTTTACATTTTAGCTAGGTTTTACTTGGAGAAGGGACCATGATATTTATAGAAAATGTAAATAATTTACACGATGTGTAAATTCAAGATCCATTTGTTTCAAAAAAAATAGAACCCCTTGTTTATTTAATAGGGGCTATTTTCATCACTTCATATGAGATGATACAAGCGAGATACCCCTATAATTCCTCACCAAGGGATCATTTTTTTACGTTCATATGTGCTCTGTTCTATTCTCATTCAGGTGTGTTGGATCTGCAATGGTAATACCCTTATTCCTATTACATCCATATATTATTTTATTATCATATCTTGTAGTATTTTTTTGTGATATTACTTTCATATTTCTAAAGGTTTTTTCCACATTTAAATTTTTATCTGATCTAGCTCAAATCAAAGACTGGAAAAGGATGATTGGTTATCTACAAACCTAAGGTAGGTGTTCTAGTTCTTTCACACAAGTTTTCTTTAATTTATATCATGGATTTTTATGTCATTTATTGAACCTTTCGTTCAACTCAACTAAATTGAAAAATAAATCAAATTGAATGATTTTACATATCTGATAAATCTATAATAAGTGAAAAATCAACCCTTCAATTGATTACCATAACTCAATAAATCCCAATGGATGGTATTTTCCATTAATGTTATAATTACCTTTATCTTATATTGTTTAAAAAACTTATGAGTTTTGTTTAACTTCTATTAAATCTTCATAACTGATTGTTTTAATTAATAAAAATGGTAGGATATGGGTTTTTCCCATGACCATTATGTTTTATGCTTTATTACTTTATGTCCTATGCTTATACCTCTTACAATGTGCCTTATGTTTGATGCATTATTACCTTATGACTCATGCTTATTCCCCATACCATGTGTCTTATGCTTTATTCCATATTTATTTATGCCTTATGATTATTCCTCATACCATGTTACTTATGAATTATACCAGTTGCCTCATGTCTTCTGCTGATTTACTTATTCTATATATTTATTTGTTGAATAAAATGCATTGGATTTCTTGTTTAGCAAATTGATATTGCAATTCATTGTTGATGAAATGTGATATTTCATATTACGACTTACCAACTTATGAGATGGGAGTGAACATATGATAAAAATTAATTACATAATGTATGGGATCATCGTTCTTGAATTTGGATCTACTGGATGAATTAAGAGGATTAATTTTCTTTCCTTGTATGACATCTCTAGGATCATTTATAACCATGACTGACACTAGCTCCCTAGGGGAGGCACCAAGGACAAGATCAATAACAAGATTTTTATACCATGACTCAAATGATACCTAGTCCCATATACAAGATAATTGGGATGGGATTAGAGTTTCATGATTACACCATACCAAGAGTGATATAAGGGACTCCTTCATGAATCCTCTTCACAGGCTCTAGGGTATTTGGTATTTTTGGGATCTCCTACAATGATCCTTGGGATAACATTATGGATCGCCTTTAATGGGATCAGGATGCCACATTTGATTTTATGGTTGTCATATCTGGTTTACATGTGATTCCTTATTATTGTTAAATTATTATAATACTTAACTAATGTTCTAGGGAAACATCTTCCAATCCAAATCACATGGATGGGGTTGGTCCAAACCTGAATTTTTATTTATGATACCCCATTTTCAAACCTTATCAGATTCATACTCGACATCTGGTTCATAGAAACAGGTATTAGGATGGATCAGGTGGTTCCTATCAGCTATCTGGGTGGAACCTTATCCTTTTTGTTATTTATTTATTTCCATTACATTACTATTATTTTAACACTGCTCATTTTAAATCGCATGGACTAGATTGATCTAGACTTTTTCTATGGTGGCTTGCTGAGTATATCTCACACACTTCTTCGTCCAACCTTGGTACCCAAGAAGACTTCGTGATTTTAGGTATGGATAAAGGGAAATAGCTAGATTCTGATTCTTTATTACTTGTACTTAGATTTAGTATGAGAGAAGTGGACAAATCCTACTCTTGTGATGTTTTAGTAGCTACTTTTTATGATATTTTAATTTTTATAGCAAGTGGCATTGGCATGTATCCCATGTTCCCCCAATGTAGAAATTTCTATAGCTTCTTGATCATTGTCATAATTTTATATCTATTATTAATTATTGTTTCATCTTCTTACTGATTATTTATTATAAATGTTTTATTATTACCATTCCACTACTACTTCATTATTCTTGTTTTCATGACTTATTCCTATAATATACCAATTTGTAAAACTCTGATCAATGATTACATAGTATACCCAAGGAAACAGCCTAGGCCCTCACTACAAGTCGACAGCCTCTTCTATTTGGGGAGGAATACTTGATTTCTTTTGGAGGATTGTCTTGTAGCACCAATTAGTGTCTCATGAAGTGGGATGCAACAACTGATTTCCATAAAACACTAACAATCAGTGTATGTTTCTTGTCTAATATATAATTGATCATAAAAAAAAGAATCAACTTTTACAAAAACTAAACACATATTCACATAATCTTCTTCCATGCCCAAGAACAACTTAGTGAATATAATCATCAAATACCATTCTTCCATTCATTACATAAAGGATTGAGTCATTAATTTCTAACTCAATGCATCAATGACGACATTCAATTTTCTAGGAGTATATTCAATATAAAAATAAAAATTACAAAGATACTCAATCTAGTGTCTTTTTCATAGTTTAAAATATCGATGGGTAAAAATATGCATTATGATTTCTTCAGATGAATATACAATAAACCATTATCTTATGAGAATATGGCACCAAGTCTTCAAATAATTCATAACTGTAGTAAATTAGAGATCATGGATATAAAAATTAATCTCATTATGGTGTAATTTTTGAGACCCATATGCCACCACTAACATTCCCTACATATATAGACATCCTAGGCCCATACCAGATGATTTATAGAAAACATCATAACATAAACCTAGTTTTGAAAGAATCATAACTATATATGAAGTATTCCTCATCTCAAATTCCTAAAATTATCTTATTCATTAATCATTATATTAAAATGTAACACCCTTAGAGGTTAACTCAATCATAGTAGATGCAATCTTGGGTAAATCTTTGAAAAATAAAATAATAACCAACCAAACCTAAGAATCTATGAATCTTGAAAAACTTTATGGGTTGATCATAAAACATAAATACTATAATCTTTTCAAGATCCACTAGGATGCCTCTCAAAGATATAGTGTGGCCTATAAATGTCACTTCTTAGATCGAAAACAGGCATTAAAAATATTTCTATAAAAAAAATGTTCCCTTGATGTTATAAGAATAATTTCAAGATCATTTATATGCTCCCCCACCATCATGGAGTACACCAACATAACATAAAAAATCAATCATGAAAGTTAAAATAAATGAGTGAATTTTCTTTTTTATAAAAACCATAAACATTTTATGATATTTACTAGTTCCAAATTGAATAAATAAATAATCATAATGTCTATACATTCTCATTAAGTTCATCATATGAGTACAATCATCTCATGATCATAGATGATGGTACCCCAATCTCAGATCTGTGTTAGAAAATCATATTGATCATCCGAGTTGATAAAACATATCACCAATCCAAGGAAAAGGATAATTGTTCTTAATAGTCGCCTAATTAATATTTAAATAATAAAAATAAATATAGATTATTTAATTTTCATTATTTTCTTAAGATAATTAGTTATGCCAATGGTGACATGCTCAGATTAAAAAAATTGTTTATCCTCAAGATCCCTAAGACTGACTTTGAGTTCTGTTAACTCAATAGTAACCATATAATAATATATAAAGGATATGGGACCCATCCTTGAAATCAATTTAATATTAAACTTAGCCTCTATTTGGGGATTTAACCCTAAAAAACTAATTGTAAAGGATTCAAGGTACTCATTTTCAATGGAAGGAATATGACCACATAACTATT
The DNA here is from genome assembly GCA_963277665.1 of Viscum album. Classification (NCBI taxonomy): domain Eukaryota; kingdom Viridiplantae; phylum Streptophyta; class Magnoliopsida; order Santalales; family Viscaceae; genus Viscum; species Viscum album. Next base: position 468,905,465 of record OY728142.1, on the reverse strand, counting down.
GGTCGACAATTGCAAGAAACATATTCAATGATTAGCATGAGATCATTCATGATTTAGGAACAACATGCCACACTCTAAAAGATCTAAGATCCCACTCACACTGAAATATGTGATTAACCACATGATGAGATAAAAATTGAACTGGATAGTAATAAAAACTGATCTGATCTTTAAAAATAACTAATAATTGAATTCAAATTATGAGTTCATTGTTGTCCAGTTTAAGAACTAGGAAATCACACATAACCACGTAGTCGATGATCGTAAATAATAACTCAAAAAATTTGAAACCCTATTCATTCCTTCTTTCTAGGGGATAGGATAAATCAATCTTAAAAGGAATATGATCTTATTATAATCCCAACATCTCAATAATATTAGATAATATAAAATAATGAGATACCATTGTATCAAGGGAATATATAACTATAAAGGATGAAATTAATATCATACCTATCTAGTATATTTCCCAACATAAAATTCCTCTAGAACAAATTCCACTACATTAATACATTAACCCTCATCAGATCCTTGAGCTTTATTCATTATCTAGGTATCCACAATTTTAGTGATAATGAGATCCACCACCTTTCACTAAGCATGTACAAGCCTGAGATTCTTTATTAATGGTGGATACAACTCTACTAGACAAGGAAACATTTCTGGAAAACATTCTCTAGGTTACTGGATTGTCCACAATATTGGAAAATCCTATGTGATACCATACAAAAATAATTATTATATACATGTTATCCACACTAGAACCTAACCACATATTTTGGTCCAAATGAAGCATTGGTAACTGAGCTTTATGTAAACTGAACACCCTTACTTCACTTCCATTTTTGGCCGGATGACACACTCTGGCTAAACCTTCTTTAAAAAAACCACCTCTAATCGTTTATTATATGATAATTCATCCTCATCCATATCCACTTTATCGACTACCTTATAAAATCTCATAAATAAAATAAGTATAAGTATCTCAAGCTTCAAACCCATCACAAAATACTTAGCCTTAAGATAGTCATTAGTAATAATTTATTCAGATATATGAACCAACTCGGTGAAACAAGTAGCATAATCCATCATAGAATGGTCTACTAGATCAAAGGTTACAAACTTCTAAGCCTTCACAAGGAACAATATCTCTGAATAGAACTAGTTTTTTAAATATATTCTAGAATGTTTTCTGAGTGAGGTCGTTATGAAATTTAGCTGGCATGTTGGAATCATACCACATTTATCCAATTACATTAAGCATATTAGTTCAAAATCCCACCATAGATCCTTATTGAGTCTTCAAAAAGTGTATAATCCTTTTTATTATATCTTCCCATTCCTTAGGTTCTAGGGTTCTATTGTGTCTATAGAATATTAGTGATATATATGATAAACTCTAAAGCATGATCCATCGTCTGTTCCTAGTTTCTACCATCCACTAGACTAGAGGATGGAATAGTTTGTATAACCATTTCCACAAATTCATGGTGGAATAGAGGGTTTCTTTCTACACTTTTCCTATAGGTCCTCTATGAATCTAAGAGATCCATCTATAAGTAACTATATATTAAACACTATATAGATCACATGATTAGCTTGGGAATACATTTCTAAATCTAAATTTAATCATTAATCATCCATGTTAAATCCTATAAACAAAAAGAACATAGGAAGATAGTACATACCAATAGAGAAACATTAAAAGGTTCATCTAAATAAACCTAAAATAAAGATCAATTTTTGATGAAAATTTATTGACCACCTAGAGTAACTTGAAACAAGATACGAATGTGATATGGCCAGTAACTCTTCCACACTTAGTACCTGAGTTCTAATGGTCCTAACTCCAGTATAACAACCACCTCAAAAAACGTTATCTCTAATATAGTATTGTAACAAAGAAACCCTGGTTGGCCTAACACATCACCCAAGCTAGCTCTCCAAAACATTTAAATCATGTTTCTGATCACCAAAGGATGGAAATAAGCACTTGGGTGTGGATATATAAAACTATAGGTGCTACTTCTCCCAAAAAACATGAAATTTCCCTTGTATAAAAAGATATATAAAATCAACCAGAATACAACATTGATCAAGTTGTGTATAAATATGATACATAACAAAACCAATATTGAAGACTATACCCAAAACCAAATAATTCAAACGCCAAAATTACGTCTCCATGTGACTATCTATCACCCCAATCCCCAAATACCATATAGCTACACAAACTATGATAATTAATCAATCTATATCAAACCCTTAGCTTTACCTATATAAAAAAAACCCAACTATGTATATTCTAACTATATATGTAGAGTGCGAGGAAAATTCTCAGTAATATACCACAATGAATCTATACAATGTATTTCACCCATTAATTGTTAGTTTTTCTAGAATTTAAACATGTATTACCGTACATTATTATTTTTATTTTCAAATATTAAAATTTTATTCCATTAAATTAAATTCAAAATGTTTTGAGTTTTATATTTTCATATTATTAATTAATAAATGTTAAATTATATTAAAAAAAATCACTATTTATATGAGTATATGTGTTAACAACTGATATTATTTATTATCAAATTTAATTACATTAAAATATGTGATAATAATTCTAATTATTAAATTTTTAATGTTGTAATTATAAAATTTTATTTGATGTGATATTTTTGTTTTTCAATGTTATAGTTTTAAAATATATATTTTACATATTTTTATTTAATTATGTATTTTTTAAAATACTTAGTATATAATCTTCTTTTATTTTGTATATATATATTTATACTGTTTATTTTTAATTATTTTTTTCATGTTATTTATTTATTAAAAGGGATAGGGTGTGGAGTATTCGAAAAAAATGGGTCTAAAGAAGAGTGAACCCTATTCCAAATTCTTATTTTAAAAGAGAATCATGAATGGGGTTCACATATCCTTCACTCGGCCAAAGAGGTGTGAAACCCTTTGATGCCTTTTTCTGTATATATATTTTCATATATTATTATTAATTTGAAATAATATTTATTAGTAATATTAATTTCTATGAATATTCCATGTAACACCCCAACCCCTCTAGACCGGAGCTGGTATATTAATTGTTATATTATCATGGATAAAATAAATGAAAATCTCAAAGGAATGATTAGTTTAGTAGTCTTGAAGAAACTAGATACATAGATGTTACTCAGATTACATTGGAAAAGTTCACAAAATACAATACATAAAGAAAACTAAAATCTGCATCCACATGATCTCAATAAATGATATCCCCTTTGTCGCCTGTTGAAGGTAAACAATGAAAGGGGTGAGCTCAAAAACTCATTAAAGGTTAAAAATGGTGGAATCATGAATCAGTAATAACTGAATTGTAAACAATTTGACATATCAATATGTCATGGTGAATAAATTAAAAACTCACACCATTAATCAACTGAGAATGAAATTGCATCCATAGATTCTTTCATAATGAAAACCTCAAGGATAGTAATAACTGATAACGAATAAAGAGAATTATTATTAATTGGACTTCATGAATCTGGAACATGATACCATAATACCGTTAAAATGGTTTAGTTTTTTGGGTAGAAAGTCGTCTTATTTTTTGAAACAAACTCGAAGGGTTTGTCGCCAACTGATTTGTCTCATTAGACCTACGGATGCATAGAGGGGCTATAGCGGGCCCCACCCACCACTTCATGTCCAAATAATTTTTTATACATTGATTCAATACAATAGAAATATTCCTTTTCAATATTCATATAGAGTGGAGTAAACTGATTTATCAGTATTTCCATAATTAAAATAACTTTCCAAATAAACACTGAATGTAAAATGGTATACAGTATAGACAACAAACATATCCATGATATGAGACTATGGATATTTAATATAAATATAATTTCAAATGAAATTTGATTTCAAATGGTTATTAGGTACACCACATAAGTATTATTGGGTTCCCAATACAATGTTAGTAACAACAAAATAGTAGTTTAGACAACATCTCTTACCACAATGTAATCAGTCGAATCATATCACCAGAACTTAATAACCCTCAAATTAGTCATTTAATAACATGAATATAAAGATAATAATGTTATTATATATCAAATGATAGTACACATACACCACATACAAGAACTAAGTGGAGAAAAATGAAAATATCAGAGAAATGAAAGTGAGATGAGAAACCCCTTACCTTATGCTCGAGTGTGATCTCTGTTTGTTTTAATGACCTGAATAATAAATTTTAGCTACATTAATTAAGAACTCCCGAACCTCATATACATATAATTTATTTATTAAAACTTTATTTGGTTCATTCATATACCTTTTATGGGTTTAATAGGTTCAATTTTTTTGTTTTGGAAGCATTTTCTTCCTTGGTTTTCATGATTCGTTTACTTGTTTTTATGAATGGAAGTTCATTTGAAAATGTGGTTAAACATATAGAATTATTAATATATCTTATTAATAACATTAAGGAGATAAAAAATTTCTTATAATTATTTTGGGTTATATATTATGATGATGATTTATTAGTTAAAAGTTTATTACAAATATTTGGATTAACTTGGTCGTTTTGTTCGTAATGAACTTGTTTTTTGTTATTATTTACTTTTATGAGTGGTTAAAGATTCCAGAATATTAATGAGACGAAATAAATATTTTCTTATCTGTTTCAAATATTAAAATCTTTTGATGAACATTATTGAAGGAGAAAGTGAAGAAAAAAACTACTTCATCCACAAAGATTATAAATTGGAACCTCATGGACGTTTATTTCATTTATAAAAATAAAAGGATGGGAGTAAGGATTTTGATGATAGTTATTCCATTAAAATATTATAATTAAAAAATATATATGATACTGGAGCTTAAAATTTTCATTCAGATATAGGAGGTGAGGAGAGAAAAATAAAAGAGATGAACTTGAAAATAAAAGAAAAGGTGAGAGATCCCTTATGAAAATACAGCAGCATAACGGCGTCACTTAAAATTTCATAAAATGAAATGATGAGAGAAAAAGAGAAATATCATCATATTTAAATAAAAAGGACAGTTAGAAGAACACATAAAATCAAACCCCAGCATATGATACTTGAAAATCAAATAGATAACATAAAGGAAGTGTCGACTAAAAAAAGAGAATGAAGGATTCTCTTACCATGTAGAGTAACTCCTAGATCATGAAGGATGGGATATTGGGGGCTTATGGACACCTTGGGGGACATATAGGGAGGAAATACCACCAGATATTTGAGGATATTGAGTTTTTAATGAATTAAAATGAAGGGGGTGAGTGGGTATTTATATTAATTAAGAGAGAGTTTTTTATTAATTAGAAGGGACACCTCGTTAGTGGTTTTTGCGAAACCATGGGCATGATATTTTCCCATGGTTTAATCCACATGGGACACCTCATGTCATCAGATACTATAAAAGTTATACCAGCCCTTTATATTAATTATTACATCATTATGACTCCATTAAACTACCGAAAACTCTAATATGTATTTTTACTATTCACGAAGAATTCATGTATTTTAGAAAAATCCCAAAAATTCACCCTAACAATTTTATGACATGTAGAATTCAATAATGAAATCAATTTTTTGAAAATAATTTTCTATGTATTTTTAATTTAATTTCAAAATAAAATCAAAGTTAATTCAAAAAAATATCAATTTAAAGGTATAGTTAGATTTGTAATACATAGAAAAATTAATTAACTTCTCATTATCTTATTACCTTAAGAAAATAAACTATTGCAATTATTTACTATTTATATGGGACATATTACTCTTTATACTACTATTCATAAGGGTGTGTTACTATTCATCAAAAAAATCAAGTTGGTCCTATCAGACTCCAAGTGACTTACTGGTCACAACTCTAGATGACTGTTTTTTGAAATTCAAAACATAGAAGTTGAAATTTTTGTTTATTTGATAGCATATAACTTTTTCCAATAATATTTGTTTCCAAAAAGACGTAGTGCTTCATGCAATATGGGCTATCTAATGAATAGAAAGTATTTAAGAGAAACATACCATAAAATGTTTGGGGTGTTATATTATTCCCTCTTACAGAAATTTCGTCCTCATAATTTTATGTATAAAGGCCACCAAAAAGGTGTGGGTGGTTCTTCTTCATGAAATCCTATGGTTCCCATGTTTCTTCCTCCATATTTTTGTTTCTCCAAAGAACATTTACTAGATGAGTTATCTAATTTTTCAATAACTTCTCCCTTGTTTCATTAATCCTGATAGGCTTTTCACAGTATGAAAAATCAAGTTCTAGTTCTAATTCTTCATATGAGAGTACATGCATTGGGTCTGGAATGTTTTTTTAACAATGACATGTTGAACACATCATGAACTCTAGAGAGATTTGGTGGCATCGCTAAATGGTATGCTACAGCTCTGAATCTTTCTATAATTTCAAATGGTCTGATGTACCTAGGGCTCATTTCCCATTTCTCACCGAACCATAAGACACCCTTCCATGGAGATACTTTCAGAAATACATGATATCCCACTTGGAATTCAAATTCATTTCTCCATTTTTCAGCATAACTCTTCTGCCTATTGGGAATCTTTAATATGGGATGGTATTTTCTTCACCTTTGTTGTGGTATCTTCAATAAGTTCTGGGCCTATAAGTTTCCTCTCAACAACTTTATCCCAACAAGTTGGAGTTCAACATCTCTTTCCATATAATGCTTTATATGGAGCCATTTGAATACTAGAATGGAAACTGTTGCTGTAAGAAAATTCAACTAGAGGCAAGTATTGATCCCACATGCCTTGGAATTAAAGAGATTATGACCTCAACATGTCTTCTAGAGTTTGAATAGTCCTTTCAAACTGTCCATCAGTTTGAGGGTGATATGCAGTACTCATACGAAGCTCGGTATTCAAAGACTTCTAGAGACTTTTCCATAATTTTCATGTAAAATTTGGATCTCGATATAAAATCATTCTAGGCGCTCAAGTGGTAAATCCTATCTTATAGGAAGGAAAAGTTTTGATTTTGTGATACGATAAACAATTACCAATATTGCATCGTGCCTTCTAGATGTTCTCGGTAGTCCGGTGATAAAATCCATCGTAATTTTATCCCACTTCCAAATAGGAATACATAAGGGTTGCATCACTCATTTTGGATGTTGTCTCCCTGCCTTTACTTGTTGACAAACTAGACACCTTGAAACGTAGTTAGAAATTTCCCGCTTCATATTATCACACCAAAAATATTCCTTCATATCACTATACATCTTGGTGCAACCTTGGTGTATATAGAAATTTGAGCTATGGGCATCGTCAAATAGTTCCCTTTTTAGCTTATGTACTGATGGAACACACAACCTATTCCCAAATTTCAGAACTCCTTCTTTATAAACGAAGTTATCTAGTATCCCATATTTAATAGAATTAATTTTCTTGGGCAGATTCTCATCTTCAGATTGAGAGCTTTTTTATCTTCTATAATAAATACTGTTTATCGATAATTTGAAAGAGAAAATATGTTTCCACTTCCTTAAAAAATCCCATATATATCTTTAGTAGATCCAAAAATATAGGATCTCTCTCAATCCCCATTTGAGTCAGAAGCCGGTGATCCTTTCTACTTAATGCATCTTCCACTTTATTCACCATTCCTAGGTGGTAGTGTATTGAAAAATTGTAATCTTTATGTAACATGAGCCATCTCATTTGCCTCATGTTGAGTTATTTCTGTATGAAAATGTATTTCAATCTCTTGTGGACTGTATAAATCTCAAATCTTTCTCCATAGAGATAATGTCTCCATATTTTCAGTGCAAATATTACGGCTACTAACTCAAGATCATGAGTTGGATAATTTTTCTCATGGGTCTTCAACTTTCGTGATACATAAGAAATTACTTTATCATTTTTCATAAGGACGGAACCCATCCCATTATTTGATGCGTCGTTGTACATCACAAATCCATCACTTCCAAATGGAAGAGACAAAATTCAAACATTGACCGATCTTCATTACAATTCTACAAAGAATTCTGTACACTCTTTTGTCCACACAAACTTAATTCCTTTACGTGTGATCTTGGTTAGCGGGTTATTCAGTCAGGAAAAATTCTGAACGAAACACCGATAGTAACATACTATCCCTAAAAAACTAAATACCTCGATTATGATTATTGGCATGGGATAATCCTAGATTTCTTTTTTTCTTCACAGTATCAACTAGGATTCTGTACATAGATACAATATGTCCTAGAAAAGAAACTAATTTGAGCCAGAATTCTCACTTGTTAAACTTCCCATAAAAATCATTTCTTCTAGGATTTTGTAGAATAATCCGCAAGTGATCCTCATGGTATTTATAGCTTTTTGATTATACCAGGATATCATCGATGAATACCAAAAAAAAGTTATCAAGATATTCCTTGAAAAGTATATTCATTAAATCCATGAAAACAGATGGTGCATTTGTCAGTCCAAAAGGAATCACTATAAACTCATAATGCATATACCTGGTTCGAAATGCTATCTTTAGAATATCTTCCTTCCTCACACGTAGTAGATGATACCTATATCGATGTTCAATCTTTGAAATGTATTGAGCTCCATTAGGTTGATCAAATAATTTATCAATCTGGTGAAGAGGATACTTATTCTTTATTGTGATAACATTGATTTCCCTATAACCAATGCATAGCCTCATGGATCCATCTTTCATTTTGACAAACACGGCTGGGGCTCCCCATGGAGAAACATTGGGTCAAATAAATCCTTTTTCATTTATCTCTTGTAGTTGTTTCTTTAGCTCCACTTACTCCACAATGGCAATTCTATATGGGGTCTTTGATATAGGTCTTGCACCATGAATTAAGTCAATGGAAAACTAAATTTCCCACTCTGGAGGATGTCTAATTAAATCCTCTGGAAACACCTCAATGTATTATTTCACTATATGAACATCTTCAATTTCAATATTTATTTCCTCACCCATAGATATTCGGTTTTATTCCTCTCCAAGAATTGCATTCAATAGAGCTACTTGGGGTGGGTCTAGATAAGAATTTGATGGCGAGGTCTCCGCTCTAAAGTTAAGATATTCCACACCATTTTCAAAAATTGAAAATTATTTTTTCTTACAATAAATCTTCGCATCATAATATTATATCAAATACATACTGAGAATTATATCAAATTCAGTCATTGGTATGTTGGTAAGGTGAGAAACTAAATCACGTTTATGTGTCATAAGGGGGACTAGCCGACATACCTTTGTGGCAATGATGCATCCCCTAAAAGTTTTGACTGACAACTCCTTTATTAAATCATATTGGACATGTATAATTTTCTTGGAAAACTCAGAAGATATATATTTATGTGATGATCCAGAATCAAATAACGTTTTGGATAAGTTTGAGGAAACAATTAAAGTACCTGCCACTACAACATTAAGAACTTCAACTTCCTCGGTTTTAATCGCATAACCTCTCCCATGTTCTCTTAGATTTATCTATGGAATGTTTCCTTGGAAATTAGGAAACTCATTGGAATAGTTTCCGTATCTATACAATTGTAGCATTGAGAATAATCAAATTTTTTCTTCCCCTTTCATTCATGAGATAGATGACCCTTTTCTACACACTTATTGTAGACTCCAATGCCTTTTAAGCATTTCCCGAGATGATTCGTTCAACTGTTTTTGCATAATGGGAATTTCTTCATTCCCTTATTCTTCTTTATCTATTCACCTTTCCCTTGGTTATCAGAGTACCTCTTCTTATCTTAGTTCCCCTTGAACAAAGTTTATCTTGAAAATTCCTTCTCTGTTTTGATGGAACCTGATAAAATTTCATCATATGATGAAAATGATTGAGAGGCCAGTTCCCTTCCAATACAAGGCTTAAGACCTTCAAAGAAATGATCAGTCTGGTCTGGAATGTCACGTATGTAATCTACGACATACATGGCTAGCCTTATGAAGGTATCCTCATACTCTACAACACTGCCTTCTTCCCTTTTCTTTAATCCAAGGAATTTACTATTCATTTTAGTTAATGGCCCACAAAGAAAATATTTTTTGATAAATATTTCCTTAAAAGTCCTCCATTTAATATATTATATTTCTTCTTCTTTTGTGGTATTCTGAATCAAGGACCACCATTGATCAGCGTCACCCTTGATATAATATATTACTAGTACTAACTTTTAATTTTCATTACATCTAAATGACAGGAATATATTTTCAAGGGACTTGATCCATTTCTTAGTAACCACTAGATTATTAGTCCCACAGAAATATGTGGGCTTATGCTACATGAAACCATCCAACACAGGTGTGGTATGTTTATTCATTACAACCTGAGTATGTTGTTCCAATATGGTCGTGATCTGATCTACTCCAACATTGACTATGTTGACTTACTCAGTGGGGAGATTCATACGTTTCCCACGAGTATTGATTCCCCTCTTCCATTAGACGTCATTTCTAAATAATTTCACACGTTATATTAGGGTATGAATCATAATTTATAATCTTAACTTAACAAAATAATTAGCATATATTGAGATCCTACGCATGGCTAATCACATAATCAAAAAAATGATTTCTTTGAGGAATAATTTACATTTCAATCATTTATAATGGATTGTAAAGAAAACATGAATTATTCTAAACATATCCTCTGGGAGTATCATAACCATGAATGGAGCAAGGCCTGTTTTTGTGTACCAGGAAACCCTGGGTCAAGCCCAAAACTCCTTGTCGAAGATTTCACTCTTAGGTACCTCTGTTCCAGAGCCTCCTCTACATGCTCGTATCCAGACATGGATGTATTTTCTAGAATTATTCACATAATATATTCCTTAACAAAATACTAGGATACTCTTGTACCTTTATCCTCAAATACTACCTTAGGGATTTTTCTCCAACTATACATTTCCTACTCTAGTTTCCACGTTTTCTACTAAACTTCCTCTGATACCAACTATAACACCCCGACCCCTCTAGACCGGAGCTGGTGCATTACTTGTTATATCAGCATGGTTAGAAGGAATGAAAATCCAAAAGTAAAAATCAATTTAGTAGTCTTGAAGAAACTAGATACATATATGTTACTCAAATTACAAAGGAAAATATTACAAAATACAATACATAAAGAAAAATAAAAGTTTTATCCACAAGAACTCAATAAATGATCTCCTCTTTGTGACTTGTTGAAAGTAAACAATGAAAGGGGAGATCTCAAATGATCATTAAGGGTTAAAAATGGATGAATCATGAATCAATAACAACTGAATTGTAAAAAATTTGACATATCAATATGTTATGGTGAATAAATAAAAAACTCACGCCATTAATAAACTGAAAATGAAACTGTATCCATAGTTTTTGGCATAATGAAAACCTCATGGATTGTAATAACAGATATTGAATAAATATAATTATTATTAATTGGACTTCAAATATTTGGAACATGATATCATAATACCTTTAAAATGGTTTAGTTCTATGGGTTGAAACCCGTCTAATTTTTGGAAACAAACTCGAAGGGTTTGTCGCCAACTTATTTGTCTCATGAGACCTACCGATGCATCGAGGGGATATAAAGGGCCACACCCACCACTTTGTGTCCCAATAATTCTTTATACATTTATTCAATACAAGAGCAGTATTCCTTTTCAATATCCGTATAGAGTGGAGTACACAGATTTATTAATATTTCCATAACAAAAATAACTTTCTAGATAAACACTGTTTGTAAAATGATATATGGTTTAGACAACAAACATATCCATGATATTAGATTATGGATATTTAATATAAATATAATTTCAAAATAAAAGTTATCTCAAATGGGTAGTAGGTACACCACATTAGAATTATTAGGTTCACAATAAAAAGATTGTCACAATAAAATAGTAGTTGAGACAAAGTAACTTACCACAATGTAATCGACCGAATCATATAACTAGAAAATAATAACCCACAAATGAATCATTGAATAACATGAATATAAAATTAATCATGTTATTATATACCATATGTAAGAACATATATACCACATACAACAAATAAGTGGCGAACAATGAAAATCTCAAATAAATGAAAGTGAGATGAGAAACCCCTGACCTTATGCCCGAGTGTGTTCTTAATTTGTTTTAGTGACCTGAATAATAAAATTTAGCTTCATTAATTAATAACCCCAGAACATACTATACATTTAATTTATTTAGTATAACCTTATTAGGTTCATTCATGGCCCTTTTATGGGTTTAAGAGGTTCAATTTTCTTGTTTTGGAAGCATTTTCTTCCGTCGTTTTCATGATTTGTTTACTTGTTTTTATGAATGGAAGTTAATTTTAATTGTGGTTAAACATTCATAATTTCTAATATATATTATTATTGAAATTAAGGAGATATAAATGTTATTATAATTATTTTGGGTTATATACCATGATGATGATTCATTAGTTAAAAGATTATTACGAATATTTGGATTAACATGGCCTTTTTGTTCATAATGAACTTGTTTTGCGTTATTATTTCATATTATGAGTGTGTAAAGATTACAGAAAATTAATGAGATAAAATACATATATTATTATCTACTTAAACCATTAAAATGGTTTCATGAATAGTATTAAAGGAGAAAGTGGAGAATGAAACTCCGTCATCCACAAAGGTTATAAATTGGAACCTCATGGATGTTAATTTCATTTATAAAAATAAAAGGGAGGGAGTAAGGATATTGAGGATAGTTCTTCCATTAACATAATATGATTACAGTATATAGATGATAATTTATTTTATCATGGTCAATTGGGCAGAGGAGGTGAGGATAGAAAAATAAAATAGATGAACTTGAAAATAAAATAAAAGCTGAGAGATCCCTTATGAAAATTCGATAGCCTAACGACGTCGCTTAAAATTCCATAACAAGAAATTATGAGAGTAAAATGGTATCTCATCATAATGAAATCAAAAGTACAGTAATGAGAACACATGAAATCAAACCCCAACATAAGATAATTGAAAATAAAATAGATAACATAATGGAATTGTAGACTAAATGAAGAGAATGATGGATTCCCTTACGTTGTAGAGTAACTCCTATATCATGATGGATGGGACATTGGGGTCTTAAGGACATCTTGGGAGGAATAATAGGGAGTTAATACCACTAGATATTCGAGTATATTGAGTTTGGAATGAAAGAAAACAAAGGGGGCAGAGTGGGTATTTATAGTAATAAAGAGAGTGTTTTTTATTAATTAAAAGGGACACCTCGTTAGTTGTTTTCACAAAACCGTGGGTTTTCCCTTGGTATTTTCACATGGATTAATTAACATGGGACAAATAATATAATAAGACATTTTACACAGGTCCACCAGCCCTTTATATTAATTATTACAGTATTATGATGCATTAAACTACCAAAAACCCAAATCTGTATTTTTACTATTCACAAAAATTCAAGTATTTTAGGAAAATCCCAAATATTCACCCTAACCATTTTTTGATGTGTATAATTTAAAAAGGAACTCAATTTATAGAAAATAATTTTCAAATTATTGTTAATTTAATTTTTAAATAAAATCAAAGTTAATTAATAAATATAACAATTTAAAGGTATAATGTGTTTTGTATTACATTGAAATATTAATTAACTTCTCATTATTTTATTACCTTAAGAAAATAAAATATTATCATTATTTACTATTTATAAGGGTCATACTTCTATTCATATAACTTTTCATAAGGGTATGTTACAATTCATCAAAAAATCATGTTGGTTCTATCAGACTCCAAATGACTTACTGGTCACAACTCTAAATGACTATTTTTTAAAATTTAAAACATAGAAGTGGAAGTTATATGTTTAATGGATAGCATATAACATTTTCCTATATTGTTCATTTCACAATAGACTTAGTGCTTCATACTATATGGGCTATCTAAGGAATAGAAAGTATTTAAAAGCAATATACCATAAAATGGTTGGTGTTTTATATTCCTTATAAATATTTGTTAAATTTTTTATTAATATAAAATATTACAAGTTTTTTTGACAAATAAAATATTTATAGATAATAAATTGCATTCTTATTAATAATTAAAATTATATTATTGTTTCACTAATAAATTAATTGTAAAAAGATAGTGCTTATAAGATTATAATTACAAATCATTGTGTTTATATATAACTATTATTAATATATTAATATGAACATTTTTTTAAAATTTTTAATTATATTATTGATTATTAATTAATAATAAATTATTATGTTATAAAAATAATAATAGGATTATAGATACTATTTTTTTATAAAAATGTAAATAGAATGAATTTTATTTAGAATTTTTTTAAATATTAATATTAATATTATCCATAGTATATTATGATATATTATTAATTAATTAATTACATTAGAAATAAGAAAATATATTTTATTAATATTAATTATACTTATATAATTGAAAATAATATTGTTATTAATATTTAATAATTAATTTAAGATTACTATTTATTGTGTTAATACTTTTCATTATATCTCATATTATATATAATAAGTAATTATTTTTAATTAATTATTAAATATTGATAAAATTTATTGGATTCAAAATTATAATATTATTTATATTTAATCATAAATTTAGGAATATTATTTATTATACATAATATGGATAATAATAATAAGTATTAATATAAATAACAAATAGTAATAATTATTCTTACTAGTGTAGTTATTAAAATTAATGTTTATTATTTGTTGAATTTTTTTTATGAATTTACAATTATATCAATTAATTTATTTTTGTAAAATTATGTAATATATTTTTAATATTTTTAAGTAATGTATAAATAATGATTTAAAAAACATACAACATGTATCATAAATCAAATCTACATCAGTGGTCTGGATGCTCCTATATGCCACAGCCAGGTGTATATATGATGTGTCCACACCATGTATATCCACATCTCTTTTCTGGCATTTTCCGCTGATGTATAGCATCGCTAGCACCCACCTCGACATCATCTTATGTGGAAGGTGGTATATGTACATCCTCACCACATGTACCCTATACTACCTCTAAGGATAATTGTTTTTGGATGTAAAACTCACTAAAATATGAACAATATGGTTATAGTGCTTTGGATTTCTGTGAATCATAATCTAATAAAGTATGCAACACAAACTAGTATGTGTCTATCGCTGCATAAAAATGTTACATGATAGCATCCCCTGTCTATTCATGTGACTCAGGTTGTGGTTGTGGCTTGTATAAAATAGAAGCAGGAGGAGCATATGGCTGATAATGATGAACACTCTCCTCCTATGCCATATTTGCATCCATTATAAGGTCCTCACCCAATGGAACATCTATATCAAGATTAGAAGCCTCATCATCATGTGGTAAATCAAATAAAATATCATGATAAATCTTATCGATTGGAGGATCCAACTTTGTCACATCTCTATGAAAACACGTCAGTTCAAATGTGTCTCCCTCTACCTGATTAGAGATGTAAAAAAGATATGTGATATAAGAAACTTTCAAAAAAAAATTCTGTTTTTATGTAATGTTAATAAAAAATATGTTCAATAATATAAGGAAGAATTATTACCAAGTCCTGAAATCCCCATATGTAACATGTAAAAATTATGACTGGGGACATGTGGTATTAGGGTTCATAAAATAACTAATACAGTAAATACATATTTATTGTTCATGCCCCTCGTAATTGGGAATCATGTTGTCTATCCCAAATTTCATTATATCCTACATGATGTCTCCCCCAACCAAACTCTTACTTCCATCAAATTCGAATAAAATTAAGTGATGGTAATTAATAGGGTGGTTGAAGAATGCACTGATAGAATTTGAAAATTCATAGTACACTATCAGTCTAATGCCAAATAACAACATGAAAATGAATCAAAGGAATGATGCATGAGCTAGTAGTAAGAATCTCCATACAATATAGTGCGAGAATCTAGATAATATCCTAATTATAAGGAATTCATGAAATCTGAAAAAATTAATAATAAATTAAAAAATTAATACATGTACGTTATATAATAAATATTTAATGATATAAATAATAACCACTTATGTCATCTAGATGAATACTATCCAGCAGAAGTGTGTACCTGTGGATATCATTTCTATTTGTATCTAAAAGTCAATGTCCATGACTCCACCAATAGATAAAATTGTTATAGTTATATTTAATAATAGAAAGTTATTCATTTTATTAAGAAGTTATAATGAAGGAATAATATACCAGCAGCAACACAGAGACTTTTCTACAATATCATCAGGAAATGTCATGAAATCATGTGGAGCTAAGCAACAGATGTGCTCTCATATCCACATCTCTAAAATAATAATGCATCATGTAATATTCATATTATTGATGTGACATGCACTTTAATGTGACCTGTATGTATATTCGATACATATTGGCTACCAGGTATACCATCCTACACAGTCCAAGACCTCCAATAAAGGTAAATACATCAAATGTACAATGTAGTATAATGATCCATGAATATCATTCCATAGAGGAACCTTAAAATGTATGCAATGAAAATAGATGCATAGTGATCTCATTGGAATCATATTATAGATTATAGAAGTGTTGGTATATCCATTGTATGTGAAATATTATACTGATGGTGTGCCTTGCACCTTCATGGACCTCAATTCCTAGTAATCTGTGAACCAAGTGAGATCAATCTGCTCTACCTTGGCTAGTCACATCCGCACCTTTGATGGGGAGTCTCAACATAATGGACATATCCTATAGTGTAGTATTCATCTCCACCTCTCTAAAAGGGAATGTATGTGTCTCTGGTCTCCATCTCGCTACAAGAACAACAATGAGATGATGATTGAAAAATGTGAAGTTTCACATTGCTACATAATGGAACCGAGTACGATGACGATGGGGTGATAATAAAGAGAGGTGGTTTTGCACGATGGAAATTATGATATCTCCATACACTCAAATTAGGCACAATAAATCCATCTAAAACCATCAATGATCAATACATATCCTAGAATTGGAGAAATGGATGACCTTCCATATGTATATTTGATATCATCGTTACTTTTTCAATGTTAATTCAATAAAATATATAAAATATTTTTTAAAAAACTACCACAAGAAAAATGAGGTATAAAATATCATGTACAATATAATATTGTGATTAAAAATAGCTAAACCGATATATCTGATAGATGTCGTTGGTTTAGTCTATCAATTTCATGTCTTATTTATCACCAATGAAGATTAATTTATTATGAATACATTAATGTAAATTATCCATGGTGAAATACATTCATAGTACATGTGGTTTCATGATATACTCAATCAACTTTGTGAATTGATGGATAGATTTGGAGACAATTAATTTGTAGGATGTACCTCTTATTATTCATTTTCATTTTCTGTTTATTCTTTTAATAGTTATTGTATCACAAAATTATTTAGGATTGAATCCATAAATGTAACAAACCAAAGTTCAACTTTGTTATAAATGGAGAAATTCATAAATAAAAGGATTTAAAAATGAAACAACTGTATATATACAATACACATTCATGAAAAATTTCATAGACTCGACCATGGATGATGGGAATTGGAGCTATGTCGTTCCACTTGGGGATATCTCATTCGAGTTGTCCCTTCTATGTGACAAATACTTCATCATCATCCATATCCCCATTGCTATGGCCAGTCCATCTCATTTATGACTCTAGATATCATTGATATTCGTTGGGGATGAAAACTTGTAATATCAAGCCAACAATCGAAAAACCACAAAAATGAAAAAAGAATCATAAATTAGAAAAACATAAAATATTAGACTTATAAATATCCTGGATGATATTTAGATGATCACCAGGAAAAGTGATAGAATTATGGTCTCCCAAATGCATCCATGGGGCACTATAATAGTAAACCAGAGTGATCACAGTATACACAGGGTCCATATAAGTCTCTCATTATATTCCCATTGAGGAAAAGGATATAATAACATGTGAAAATGGATATCGTAATTCTTGTAAGATACTTAAATAATAGTTCTTGTTATCCAACATGACCACTATCACTCTAATATTATTGTATATATCATGTTCATTACACTCTCTTACCTGAAAATAGCTTTGTACCTAGTCAAAGGGTAGAACACTCAATCCTAATGCTTCATACATAGTCTAATCAATGGATCTTTTGAAATATTGAGTAGAACGAATTCCATTTTTCAACTTCTTATATGAATTTTTGGAAAATTCAACAAATAAATTCACTCATCCATAAAATTTATCTTGAATTAACCCCATTAAGGGATGTTTTCGAACACCCTTGAGGACCCAGGTTTTTTACTCTGCAATATTATTGGTCATATATCCATATCTTCAACCACCATAAAATTCTAATGACCACTTATCCATTAAAATTTGAATTATATGATCATACACATATTAATTATCCCTTATAATATCTTTAGTACATTGATCAAAACATTCATGTTGGGGATTTTATTCTGAAACTATAAGAGAATCATGTATTTTAAAGGATATTAAACATTATTTCAAAAAAATCATGTTTAGAATAGCCAACTTGATGATCACCTTTTATTTACTCATATCTAAAATTATTCTAAACATACATGAGATATGTCTAATTTAATATCTATTTTATACATTCAGTTCTCTACCTGAAACCCCATCACTATTGAAAACATATATATTCACTTGATGGTGATCAGATATCAAACACACTAAATGGTTTTGTGTGAAATGAAAGAATATACATGACATAAACCAACTCTAAGATTCAAAATTATCTTTTTCAATAATTGAAAATACATGTGGTGGATGAACATGAGTAACATCATGTGTGGTAATAATACGTAGAACACATGTACACTTACTATAAATGGAAGTGTCATCGACCTAGATTAATTTTGAAAAATAGGGAAAAATAGTGACACATGGCCAGAATGCCCAAAATATCATATTAAACATCAAATATAATTGATCAAAATTTTGATCCAGAGAGACATACTCAACAGTGTCCAAATGATAAATAATTTGATTGTTGAGAGGAAACAATTCCACAAGCTTTGGAATCATTACAGATGAATCATCCCAATCATCATACAGTTTATAATTCACTTTTGTTTTCCCTTCTATGATTTGTCTTAGGATATCTTATAATTAAACAACTATTTTATTCATTCTTGAACAAGTAAAAAAGGAATGTCCCAACATGTTCACATCATCTCTACAATAACAATTGATATAAACTCTAGGTCAAGATAAGATTGATATTGTGGAAAGATGGTATGTACACAACTGTGTGGGCCTTGTAATTTGGATTTATTCCGACATGAAAAAAAATTATCATAAATTTCCCTCAATCAGAATTTGTATTTTGGCCTAGATTTTTTACATCAAATTAGATTTGTTTCATTATTCTACTCATTAACCACAAATGAAAAATCCCACACTTTTGGTACTGTTTAATCAGATTTTCTTGGGAACATTACATTCAAACACTTACCCAACATAGATGTTTTTATCAGTTGATGAATATGTACTCCCTATAATGTTAGATAATTCAGTAATTGATGTAATGACATCCCAATCAATATTTTCTACAAAAAAATTTCATTTGATTGGGGAAGTCAGCAGTGTAAGATGAAAACCACTATATACTGGATTCCAATCAATTAGAGCAGCATCAGAATGTTCATTCCCCACATCACCCTCACCCACATCATCCTCTATTACCTCACCAGATACATCCTTTTTAGATAAACTCTCATTCACTTTATCAAAAGTACACAAAGTGATTTCCCCTATATTTCCTTCCAAATGTTTATCATCTTATTCATAATTTGTTTGTATCATAAAATTAATATGAGTATCCAATGAATTAGAGTGTTGTGAATGGACTACATGGACAGCACTCAGAAAACGTAGTTTTATAGTTGTAGGTTTCATCACATCAATATCAAAAATCACAGCATATCATTTCATTATAACATCACTATACTATTTTCTTAATAAAATTATGCATCCATGAAATCCTCATAATCAAACAGAGGATACTATGTGTTTCACAAATGATTATGATATTGAATCTGTTGATATGTTATTAATTTAATTGACTGATCGTTCCTTAGTTTTAATAGACTATGAATCTAATGGTGAACATAATCCAACTTCCTAAAATCTTGAAGATTTGATACTAATTCAAGTGAAGAAATTTTTCTAAAACCCTAATAAGTATAAATTACCTCACCATTGAAATATATTTGTCCAAACATGATTACCTAGAAAAAAATACTTAATAAAAAATTATATACTAATTCATGAAATTTTTAAATTTTTTAAATTGGTTGTGATTAACAATTTACATGATCTTGAGACATTCTCTATGGATTGGTTTATCATTATTTGATAAATTACACAAAACCTAATGTAGATCATTTCATGTTTATTAACTTAGATTTCAGATACCATTCATCTATTCTTAGGAATGGTGTCAAAATCTAGCTAAAAACAGCAACACTTTTTATCGAATTCCCTTTTTTACAATGATACTCACATGAAAGTGAGGGGGTCTAGGGGTTTCAGATACATATTATTTTTTAAGATGGCACATAGTTCCTTACATACTTAGATATATTGATGAAATTCAAGTCATCAATGAAGAAAACCAAATGAAATTATTACAAATTATATTACCAAAAAAATAAGGCATGAAATTTCAGTCTTACATTGGTCAGATATCTCAAGATTATCCAATTAATAAAAATTAAATAATCGGATACAAAAAAAGTACCACATGAAATTTTAATCATACATTAGAAAATCATCTCATGATCATTGAACATTATAGATAGCTAACCTATTTGTTTGAGATATATATTGTGTTTTGAATCTTGTCATTATACCTAATAAATTTAATAAATAATATATATACATCAATACATCTATTTATACTCAGAATTCCAAGAAGAGTTGTCACTATTACATGTGAAAAACTACAACCAGAACCTTGATAAATATAAATAACCTCACTGTTGAAATATATTGATAGTGATATTATTAAAAAATAAAATTTTAGAAAACGTTATATATTTTTATACCAAATCATCAAATGTTGTATAAATTTTAATTACTTATGAATAAATAAAAATGACTTTACGTTGAGACTTATTTTATGGATAGTTTATCACTATTTGATAAACTAACAAAAACCTATGGGTGGACTCCAAGAGTCATTATGATCACATATTTCAGTATCCACCAGTCTCCATTCAAATATAAATTCCTCTTCTGGAACATCTCTTTTCAAGTGCTTCTTGTTGACGGCATCTTGTCAAACACCTTTTTTTGTCAAAGTTACTCACATGCAAGTGAGGGGGTCTATGTGTATGAAATACCTGAAATTTTTTAGGCTGACAGGAAGGTTCTTACATAAATAGAGAGGGATTAATCACATGTCATCCACGACAATAACAAAAATGCAATTATTAAAAATTATATAACCACATACACAAAAAAAGTACTTTAAATTTACATTATACATTGGTCAATCATCTTATCATTAGTCATCGCACAATAATCTTAACATTTTTTGTATACTTATTATTTTATATATATTATTTAACATTACCTATAACTAGATGTAATATATAATAATTGTCTACACCTGCATTCCAAAACATTAACTTTTCAATGTGGTTATTTATTTATATATATATTTACTTAATAACAACTTTTAATACATTTATCTAATAAAACTAAAATAATTTAATCTTACATAATAACCATTAAAATAATACACACTTATTTTATTTTCAATTTTATAAATTTCCATATGTATATATATTATTTTTTTCATTCTACATTCTAAAATATAAGTAATTATATTTTATACTTTATTACATATAATAATAATTGTTTATACTTTATATGATATAAATTTATTAATTAAAACTATTTTTTATAGTAAATAAAATTAATATAATTTACACTTACAAAATAAACATTAAAATACTCTAAACTAAAATTATTTTCAATTTTATAAAATTACATATGTATATATATAATATTTTTCATACTTCAATGTTCAAAAATTTAGGTAATTATATTTTATACTTTATTGTTTGGAATAATTATTATTTATACTTAATATAATTTCAATTTACAAAATAACCATTAAAATAATATTTATATATTTTACTTTCAAATTTATAAAATTACATTTGTATATATATAATTCTTTTCATATTTCTACTTTCCATAATTTTATTAATTTTATTTCTTACTTTATTATTTGAAATAATAATTATTTATACTTAATATAATTTAAATTTTTTATTTATAGTAAACTATATTTATACTGTTAATAAAAATAATATTATACATTTTTCAAAATAAATTTAAATATGATACTTTATATAACAAACATTTTATTAATAATATATTTTTAATAAAATATTGAGCTAATATCTTACTTTCATATAATATTTTGTGTTAATATTTTTTTACCTTAAATATAATATATTTTATTTACATATAAATCAATTCAAATATAATTAATCTTCATTTAAATGACAAATATATTTATTTTTTTAAAAAATATTACTTCCCTAAATATAAATTTCATTTAACACATAATATTTCAATTATATAATCATTATATTAAAATTTACTAATCATTTAATATAAATTATATCATACAAAAAAGTAAATCATTCAAAAATTTAATCATACAAATGAAAATAATTTTTTCATCCATACATTTATACATTCATACATATTAAATATATAAATCATACAAACAAAATAATTAAAAATAATTAAAATTAAAAAAATATAATTGAAATTTTATCTTCTTAAAAGAAAAAAATATATGTTGAGAAAAATTACAATAAGTATTTAAAACATAATCCAAAAGAGAATAATGAAAAATATATGGGGGAGGAAACTCATTTTATAGAAAATGGGTGGTTAGGAGGTGTGAACCCTGTTCATGCCTCCTCTATAAATTCAATGAAGAAAGACTAAACGGGGTTCAGACTTCATCCGTGGTAGAGGGACAAGGTTTGTGCTTCTTCAGGACCTTTTTTGATTATATTCCAAACCATATCTCTTTAAATAAAATTAAAACACATTTAAAAAATTATTTTTTTATCATATTATTCCTCTATAGATCCACATGCACGAGCACCTCATACCACCTCGACCACCTTCACGTGCATAGATGCTTCCTCAGTTTCTCTCAAAACTGATTCCACCAGTACTCCTCCATCTTAGGCAAAGGTATGATATACTTTCCTATGGAAAACCCAGTGCATTCATACAATAGGTCATATATATTTCAACTGAAATATCCATCCCATTTGAGCATCAACATAAACCAGAACCAACACACAATGAATGCAGCACATATTAACCAATGTTCCTTCTTCATCAATAATGTTGTAGAAACATGACACTTGTAAAGACACCATCCTCTATTATACAGACCCTCCTTTTCCTCTCTAATAAATCACTATCTGAATTTTTTATGCATTTTTTGAAAAAAATAAGCCTTTGTCAAATTGTTTTTTAAATTAATGCAAAAATAAAGTGGTAGAGGCCTGGACAAAATTAGGTTAAGATGAATGGAGAAAGGGACTATACCACATTTTTTCAGAAAAACATATTTTAAAAATACATTATATTATATTTAAAAGAATATATGTTTGAATATCGTGATATATATTGTGTTTAGTTTATTCTTTAACTTCTATGTCCATTAATATTTGGAAGTGAAAAATTATTTTTTATGAAATAAATATTGAGACATGAAAATTAGATTTTACTTATTAAATTTTTGAATATGTTAATTTTTAATTATGTTTTATAAATTGAGTTACTTTCTAAAACGTCCCTTAGATTGTACTTATATTTTATAAGTTACATTCTTCCAAAGTCACCCAACATATTAAAGTTTGATGTTTGTGTCATTCAAAGTCTGTAACATATAATATATAAATACCATATAAATGATATTTGACACACTTACTAAACATATAACAAATAATTAAAAATAAAATGAATTTATTAAAAATAGTTAATGAAAAGTAATTTCAGTTTAACAATACATTGATAATTTAAACCATTATAATTATATTTTTATTATTTTTTTAAATTACTTTCATTTCAGAATATTTATAATATTTTTGAATTATTTTTTATTTATAAAAACTTTTTATATTTTTAGAAAATGTTTCATGTTTTATATTGTTTATTTTTATAGTCTATATTTTATAATATTTTAAAGTTACTTAATTAAAATTTAATAAGTTTTCTTATGTTTGAAGTAGTTGACATTGAAATATTATAAAATATAATCTATCAAAAAAATATAAATGATAATTGAAACAATTCCTAACATGTTTAAATGGTTGATAGTAAAAATAATTTCATTATTTTAATATAAAATAACATATACATGAATGAGTACAAAACACTGTATGGTGAGGTCCCATCCCACATGATGGTATGCTAATGGGAAACTCAAATAGAGATTACTGACTACTTCAATGTGGTGAAGTATGATGAAATAGAGAGGGCTGATCCTCAGGGACTAAAACTAAAATACTTGGATTCTCTGCAAATGTATCAATGGAAGGAGGTGTCAACCGGATGTCATCTCGTGCACCTGATCCTTCTCCCACTAGGTGGGTAGAAAGAAATATCATTATCTCTTGAGGGAACTATACAACTTATGATGGATCTAGAATGAAAACTAGAGTCATGGTAAATTACCACTAAATGAAACACAGATGATATGTATTCGAAAGAAAACTATGCATATACTTCAACAATAAAAGGATCCCATGCCTCCTGATGCACAACCCCAATAGGTTGAGGCTGGAATACTATATGGGTGAACTCTGCCTTTGGAAAAGGTGAGGCCTCAAATACAGTATGACATAGTCTATTTCTTCTTCATCATGGATACTCAGTATCAGTAGCTACTATAGGAGGTTCTTGAGAAAGAACCAATCCTCCATAGGCAGGAACTTCACCTTCCAGTGGTGGACAGTTGAAGATACTGTTTTGAACTGCAAGATAAGTTGTAATTGTCCCCTACATTGTATCATGAATCACTAAAAAGCTATACACCTCCTCCCTCTCTAGATCAGACATGAAAATAGTCCCTTTTAGTCGAGTATGTTGTAAATAGATTCAAAATAAATTATAAAATAATATAATAAACAATATAATGGAAATTTATTAACTTTTTATATCATGAATCCCTCTTCTATGTGGAGTAAGCTATACTATATACTTTAGTCTATACCATATATCATACTCTACCTCCTATGATAGATGGAATTGTATCTAGTGTAAACCCTCAATATTGAGTTATTCTCATCTTCCATATAAATTGAGATACTCATCATGTTTTTTGGCACCAATTGAAATCCTACCACCTGTCACCTTTACATAATAATGCACTAGTGACTAACATTAGTGGAAATGGAATACACTGAACATAGAAAAATGGGTTCCTCACTCTATCAGGTTGGTTTCACACTATAATATGAAAGTGAATGAGAGGCACTAAAACCATAGCATCATGATGTCCAGAAGGGCAGTATGTAGAAAACAAGTATAATAAATCCCAATATGACATCCATGTAATATGAAAATACTTGTGATCTTTTTCAAAAAAAGTTTGATACTAAAACCAAAAAATGAATATATTACGAAATAGGTTAGTCAATTTTAGATTGTATATACCCACGTTGTTTGGTATTATAATATCCAACAATATATGATATGCACCTGAATGGTGTCTCAAAACACTGATGAGGTGGTCTGCCTGACTCCACCTATAAAATACATCATCGAAAGTGATAAATAATAATAAATTAAATTCAACAATTAATTAATCATTAATCAATAATTAGTTAATCATAATTCCATTATAATTTAATTATTTCATAATCATTGGTTAATCATTACTAAGTTATTAGTTAATAATTCAATAATCAATACTTAATCATTTATTAATAATTATTTTACTATTATTTAATCATTCATTAATTATTATTTAATAATACAATATTATTTAGTTAATAATTACGCCAATTTTATTTAATCCTTAATTAATTATGCCTAAATAATTATTTAATCATGTGGTATTCATTAGTTAGTAATTATTGGATAATCATTATATGTAATTATTTATTAATACTAAGTTATTAATTAGTTAATATATACGTAATTATTATAAATAATAAATATTATTTCAAAACTATATGTAACTAACTAAGATGGTGAATAAATAACATATTTAGAAACACCTAAAAAATCGAGTAAATAATTAAATAACATTATAATAAATAAGAGAAAATACCTCTAAATGATGATTCGAAAAAAATGGAACATCATTTAGGCCACCAAAACCAACGTGTATAAAAGAAGATTATTTTAAAGAGTTAAAGAGTGTAGTTTAGTGATATGGATGGATTTTGAAGTGAGTATGGGTTCTATTTTACAAAAACATTAGGAAAAGGTGGAACCCCCTACCACCTTTCACCATTACATTAATCTAAATGTGGATTGTCTTGGGCCGCATTAAACATTAATTTAGAAGAAACATGGCCATCCCACCTATATTTTACATGTCATAGATCTGTTGTGATGAGTGGAAAAGGTAGAACCCCCCCCCCCACCACCACCAACACCAGCATTCAATAATAGGAAAGGTGGAAGAACCACTACCATAATTCCGATGAACAAATTCAAAAAATTTGTAACATACTCTTATTTTAAAAAAATCAAAAAAAACACATAAAAACTCACAATTCTGTTGAAGATGATTCATGGTGTCTAAACCATGATTGTTCCATGGTAGCTCATCAGCACATAAGAGAATATTGATGTAATCCATGCATTATCATTTTAGTGGAAGAACTTCTTTGACCCAAAACACTCTCACATGAAGCAACTGGTTCTCTCTATTCTCATAGCTTCATGGTAACAACACCTTTGTAGCTCATACAGTGACGGAACAACCATCATGTGTCGTTAACACACCCATTCTATAGTTACCATTATATTGTCCTCTTACCATGTGCCTAAAACAGAACGTACCATGAAAGTGGAATCCACCTTACCATGAATTGTAAAGGTACCTACTCTGAATGATGTTTACACAATGTGAATAAGTTGATCCAACATATTGTGAGTCAAAAAATACTTATCTTGGGGAATTATGTTAACCTAGTTTGAATATTATTTTTTACATTAAGTATAAATATTTTATTTCTACAGAAAAATTATATTTTTTATGTTATTGAATTTTTTTATTTTATTTTAACTACATGTTCTATTTTTTTGTATATACTAACTGCATATAAATTCCTACTAAACACACATAAATAATCATCACATAGTTAGTTGACCAACTACATGACCATTTTAGTCACACGGTTAGCACAGCAACCAGGCACCTAAGGAAGAATACTGACCACATGTGATCATACAGTAAGTATATATACCATGAGGATTTTCCCCAAAGGGTCAGTAAATCACTTTATATATTTTTAGATGAATTATATATTTCTGATTACAATCTACTTTACTGTCATTTTTAAAAAATACATATTACAACTTTTTAATAATTTTTTAACTATTTTATTGATTTATAAAATAAATAAATGTTTTTATAACTATGTTAATATTATGTTGAATTAAAATTATGATAATGTGAGTATGAAATCAATAATTATCATATTATTAATTCAATGTTCTTTTTTAAATATTATTTAGTTATGGGTTTACTAAAATATTATGGGAGTCATTGTAATTAATTTAAAATTTTTAAATACTCTTATTTGGAAAAAAAAATATGTTAGAAATTTTTTAATTAGTTTGATGTAAGAATGAATGCGATTTAATATTATTATTGATCACACATGAAGTATTAATAAGTAATGAAGTGTTTATTATTTTAAATATTTCTCACCCTTGAAAAGAAATGATTAGATTAGAAAACACCAATGCCAAGAGATTAAAGAATACCACTGGTAATTCATTGATAAATATTGATCAGGGAATATAGTGAAAATTATTATTCTTCAAATCATAATAAATTTCTAAATTTCTAAAAAAAAATAATATTCTTGATACATGATGAAGTTCTTGTTGTGAAATTTGTTTCCCTTTCTAACATCACAAAGTGACTTCTATTATTCCATCCTCTACTATTGAAGTGATCAAGATCATCGAAATTCAAAATTTTAAGCATCTAGTGTTCACTACTTTTTCTTTATATTTATTTACATTCCTGTAATATTAATTTTTTGTATATTTTTAATTTATAGCTTATTATTTTCCCATCAAAATAAGTTCATTTGTTTTTGTTATTCCACCACCTAAAAGGATTTTTGTGTTTTGACTTCTAAAAAATGCATTTCATAGACTGGGTTAAAGAATCATGTAAAAATTATGTTATGTGACTTGATGTATTTGTAAAAGAAAGAGTCTATAATTGGGTCTCACACCTATAAGAGTGAGTTTCATAGTTGGTACTAGTCTTCTTACAGATTAGAGATTGTTTATTATTAGACTTGGATCTTTGTGATCTGAAATACTATAAAATTATTATTTTTATTTATTTTAATATATACTTTATTTCATTATTGGAAAAAATATTCACTATAGAATAATTATTTAATAAAAAATCATTGATCTATCTTTATATTTTTAAATCAACTATACACCCCCCCCCAATAGTCATTTTTTCTATCACTTATGATCCAATATTTTGTATCAGTTCCTAGTCTCTGATTAGTTATTGCTTCAATATTTTATGATTAACTATGTGATAACCTTATCATCCTGGACCTAATTGTGTAAGGAAAAAAATTTAATTTATATAAGAAGATAGGTTTCAATGATAATGATTGATGGATTCTAAAAAACAACACTTTTTTATGGAGGTTACTATGAATACTGGAACGAAAGAATGAAAACCTACCTAAAACATTAAATTATGGTCATTGAACTATCCTGGACTATCCATATGATCTATCCAAAGTTTATAAAGAGACACTAGAAGGTAATGACATGGTAAAATATATTTTTTAATTATAAAGTTAGATAAATTGTACAGTTTTATAAGTGGAATATTCTAGATTCATGTTTTAGATTCAAATAAATTCTATGTTCTATGGATAATACTTCAAGGGAATCTCTATGTCACTAAAAATATCAATATAATTGAACTAGGGATTCTACTTCTATAATACCAAGACATTTATATTGGATATTAATAGTATGTAAACCATATGTTCCATCATTTATAAATGTCTTACAATTGTTATCAGTGTTCTTAGAGATGTAATTGACAACAAATATAGAGTTGAAATTGTAATTGGAGATTGAAAAAAAAAAATATTTCATGCAAAGAAGGTGGTCATTGATGGGAGTATGAGTTTTATAAATTATAACATAGATGAATTAATAGGTTATTTGTTATAGTATGATTATGAGTTGACAAAAATTACAAATTAGGATTATATAAATAAAAAATATATAGATTTTAATTCTAATATTAATGAAATCTATAAAAAAAATTGAATGTTTTTTCCATAAAATTGAAAATTAGATAGCTCAATTTATTAATAATTTTTTGAAATTTAGGAAAAATAAAGGTAGTAAGAAATATTTCATAAGAGAGTTCAAAACGGATAACATGAAATGTAATTCTAATAATTGTAATGATGTTTTAGAATTAAACTATTTTTAGTATAGGAAGAGAGTTCACGTTAGAAAGTACTTTTCCAAACACAGAAATCCAAATAAATTAAATGATAAAATGATAAAAAAGTATGATTTTTAGGAGTTGTAGATTACTCAGACAATAGATTATAAAGTGATTGTTTCTTTAGAATTCATGTAAAAGTACCACCGAAGAGATAGGAACAAAATGGTTTAACTATAGCTAGGTATTCTATCCTTTTTGTATTGTGAAGTAGATACCATAGTTGAATGATGTCAGGCTAGGTTCACCATTTTTTTCATCAAAAATATGCTGTCGAATTTATCCTGAGGGTTTGGTTCTGTAAGGTTCAATGTTTTTCATAATCATTCATGTTAGGTTCACCTTTATTAATATTTCATAGAAACTACCAATGGTTCCTGCATCCATAATTAGGTGTGAACCTTCTTTCCAAAGGCAAGTGTTCAGTAGGCATTTAAAACCCAAAAACAAATAGAAACTCACATTGGTTCAGTGTATGGGAGGTCAGACTCATCACACCGTTTGGGGAGAATTTTGACTACTCTTGGAATCTCTTATTGATTTATGATAATTTTTGTGAATCTATTCCTAATCCTAATATGGAACCAGTTACACTTAAAAAATGAACACATGTTAAACACAATTCAGTTTAAAGGTTATCCTTTAAGTGATTTCATTTGTATATTTCCAAGTTTCTTCAACCATTTTCCATTAGTGGATGCCTACTTATATATTAAAGTTTTATAAAAATTCACTTTAGAATTTTATATAACATAGGGAATCTATAAATATTTTGAAGATGAGATTGGACTATTATAGGTAATCCCATTAATACTTCCTTATAACAAGAATAAAAACTCTAATCGTTAATTAATCCCAAGTAGTTCAATGCCATGTGGAGAGAACATATATGTGGGGGAATCTAGGAATCATATATCTGTCCTCAAAAATCAATGAGGTCTAACATGTATCCTGGTTATGGAAGTAATCCATGCCATCATAGTTTATTTTTTTCATTCTATACACTGGTGGATGCTTTAGAAATTTAATATCATGAGAGATATTGGGTCACGATGGTTGAACTGTCATAAATATAGAGATAGTTTCACCAAAGTGGGTGCTTATATGGATCTCAGACCTCTAAAAGGTATTCTATGTATCTTGGTTATAACAAGAATCATATTTCTCAAAGTTCCTTTTATCAAGGATTACACATACTATTTTCCCAATCTATTTATAGATTCAAGATTTCAGTGATGTGATCATTGCAATTCTATAAGCCTAC
This sequence comes from Viscum album, assembly GCA_963277665.1. Classification (NCBI taxonomy): domain Eukaryota; kingdom Viridiplantae; phylum Streptophyta; class Magnoliopsida; order Santalales; family Viscaceae; genus Viscum; species Viscum album. Next base: position 468,874,322 of record OY728142.1, on the reverse strand, counting down.
GAGATACATTCATGGTGTAGAAAAAATGGGGTAGCTAATAGTCTCTCTCACAGTCTATGGATGTGTGGATTTCATTATAGGATATCCATTGGGATTTTTATATGGAAAAAATTTCTTTTTAAGGCTTCTTACATATCATGATTATGAAATTAATAAGATTCATCACAGTTTAGTTGATTGGGGATTACACACTGAGGTTGACATAATATTTATGTCATAGAATATTTTTCCTCTAATAGGTGATTACAATTGGAGGTTTTCCTTGTATGGTGGAGATAATGTAAATGATCATTAAAAATACCTTTTATCATGAGATATATGCATGGTGTGAGAAACAAGGGATAGAAAATAATTTGTGTTATTTCATGTACATCTGATACTTATGTGTTAGTGCGTCTCTTTAGGGGTTTAATGTGGAGCTCAGGCAGTGGAAAGGAATCCTAGGTATCATTATTATATAACTAATCAAATTTATTATAATTTCATTGATAGGGTCTTGAAAAAATAGGTTGAAAAGTTTATCTTGTCTTGGGGTCCCCTCTTGGCCTGGGCTGGTTTTCTACCTTGAACTTCTCGATTTTCAGCTCAACATGCCTTGACTGTCTGCATGACATGTCGTAGGATGTCTGCCTGATATGTTCAAAGATAATTTCATGATTCTTTTTACTTTTCCAAGGGATACCACATAATCAGGACGACATGTAAAAGGTCATCACACAAACAAGGTTGAATTTTTAATAGGATATCATATGTCTTGACTACTTGATCCAGGAGGCCATCAAATGATCTTGGGTGACATGTTGGGAGGGAATCACATGATTAAGTTGAATTCTCTTAGTTTCATCATAAAAGGATGATGGCATGCTTGTATGGTTTCATGAGAGTCAATGAGAAATGTCTGGGGTTCTGAATGTCTGAGATGTATTTTCTAGAAGACATCTCATGACCTGGATGACTTTTTGAGAGGACATCACAAAATCCAGTTGACACACCATTGTGGAATCATGAGACTCATCTGGAGAACACTAGAACTATATGATTTGGGTCACTCAAGTAATGGACATAAGAAGGTCATGATGGTGATCCCAGAGGGTTTAATAAGACTCGGGTGGCTTACCTTGGGGTACCATTGGACTTTCTCAAACATGTCCAAGGAACTTCTTGTGATCCTAATAGTATACCAAAGTACCTTTTCATGATTTAGGTTACATTTCCTAGTTCTTTTGTGTGACATTAGGGGTCCAAATGATGCATATAGAATAATAGTATATGTTTTTTCACATAATTATCCTATCTCTTTAGTCTTTTCTTCATCATTTCATTGCATATTCCTTATATTTTTTAAATGTTAACTTTTATATGACTCGCGTAACTAATCAGGTATGCGATATTTCCTTTAAATGGCCCAACATAAGTCCTCCACATGATCTATTAGTGATCACACATAGTTCTTATTCATTTTTAATTATTGTTTAGAATTTTTCCTTGACATTAACAGATGGAGAACATTTCTAATCATGAGATCAGCTACTCTAAGAAGTCTTCTTTGATTCCTTGGTGTTCTGGTATGGGGTTTGAAAGATCTAATCCTCTTTGAGATCCTATTTTTTATGCTAATATGGGTGATTTAGAAGCCTCTATACTCAGTTATTTTCTGTTTTCACAATGTGGATCACACAAATCTAGGATGGATTTGGTGGAGGGATAAGTTGTCAATCATTTTTGTACAATGTTTCCATGTGTTATCCCATGGTATTTACAAGAATTTCAGCAACTTTAAGACCATCCTACCAATTCCCCATTTAATGGATTGTCAACAATTAAAGGGGTCTTGGAAAATCATGTGGACAAGATAGGGAAATTTTAGAAGGTCAGTCTGACATGTCTAGCAGCCTTCAAAAAAATAATATGCCTAATAAAAGGATTTTTCATGATATGAGGAACCATTTCGATGACTTTTCATGAGACGAGGGTGTCATGTCAAAGGGGACATCACGAGATCTAGTAGACATTCCAAGGGGGCTCGCGAGACCATGTTGTCTTGTCGAGTGGGCCTTTTCAAGATCATTGGTGATCACCCATGGTGTATGACCACATTCGTGTAAGATCGAGGTATCATCCTGTAGATACCCGAAGCCTGACGTACATGTACATTACATTACTTTTTCATAATACATAGTACATAACAAAAACACACACACAAGGATCGTAATAGTTTAGTGTCTTTGGAAACTTAGAATATAATCTTCTAATCATGGTGAAATATCTTCAACATCTCCCATAAAGATCTTCCCCTTTTTTTACCTAAAACCTTTCTTTATATCCTAGGGAAAAGAAAACACAAAAAGGGTGAGCTCAAATTCTCAGTAAGGGTAAACAAAAGAAATATCAATCACATCATACTCATAAGAACATAACATTTTGGAAATCTTAACCTGCAAAAGAGAGCATAATTTCATAACATGGGATAAATCATAGTAGTGAAATGAAATCCCAATAATAATAACTTAAAACATGAAACTTTGTGGAATACACACATAATCATAGAGAATCATTTCTTATTAGTCAAGACTCATTTCCAAGACTATCTTAGTGGACAAATTCCCTTTCTGAACCGAGTTCACTTCTCGTTTCAGTCCTGTTTCACTGAACCGGTATAACCTACCGTTCCAGCCATGTCTATCTCATGAGATATAAAATGTTTACCCAATTCATTGGAGGGATATATAGGTCCCACCCATCTCATAATTATACCATTCTTATGTGTGCCACAAAATCATAAATCATACATCATTTCATAACCCATGTAATAAAAATGGGAATCTTAAACATCGTGACATCATAAAACAATTCATATAAGATAAGGGAATTCATAAAAATATAATTCCATCACAACATAATAAAATCCATGTAATAATAGGGATAAAAACATAACCCTTTATTATCTTAGATGGAAAATAATTTTGATAAAACACTTGAACTCCATTCTTGAGGAAAATATCTTTTCTGCTTCAAAAACACTTTTCCTTTCTTAACAAGTCATACAATTATAAACTAAAAGAAGTTGATTAAAAATAAACTTGAAAACTTGTAAAGGAATATTCTTGGAAATAATGTTTTAAAAATCCATTCATTCCGTATAAGTTAAAAAAATATTCTTTGTACTTTTGTCAGAAAAGTCAAAAAGTACCTCGTACGAAAAACGACAAAAGAGTCATTTCATATCTTTTACTAAAAACTCACAGAAGGGTAAAATTGGATTTAAAAAATTTTAGGTGGATGGAAATAATATTACATATTCAGGAAACATGGATATGGATGATAAAATACACCCCAGTAAATACCAAAGTATAAACAATCTCGGATAAAAATGAGATTGTGATATTTCCCATACCTTAGGTCCAATATGCTTTGTACGTGTCTGAACCTCCTGTATAATGATTTAAATAATGTTATTGACTTATTACAGAATCATACTTATTTTTATGATATCATATATGGTCATATTCATAGCTTCTTAGTAGTAATATTTCATTGCTACTTGTTATTCGGGTGTTTATAACTTTTTGTTCTTATGTGTGTTTTGTCGAATAAATTCTTATTCATCTCTTTAGGTTATAGATACCTCATTACCAGAATTTTATTAGTGTAATATATATCATATTCATTCATTACATTCATTTATATAATCATTATTAAATGAAGATCATGTAGAACGAGCCGCATCACATCGTGGAGACGGTATTCCGTACGTACGCACGAGTGATGATATCATTCCTATGATCGTGGAATTGTATTGGAGTGTATGTATACTATTTAAGAATCAGTATCAATTTATAATAGTCATGTATAGTCATTATTTATACCATTATACCCATCCATGTAAGGTGGTGGTGGAAAATAGATTACACCACGGCGTGGAGACGGTATTCCGTACGTACGCACGCGCGGTGATTTCTTTTTCCATAGAATGGATAGATGGTGAAATAGGGTTGTTTCATACTTATAATAACATATCAGTATATGAGTGATACTGATGTTGTTACTTCATAATGAACAACTAAAGAATAAGAAGTGGAACAAGGAATAAAGATGAAAAAATCGGTAACGGAAATTACCTCTTCTTTGAAGCGCCTCTTTGAGACCTCCTCTTAGGGCACTAAAATTGGTCTTTGAGGAAGACCAGAACCTCTAGGATGTTTCTAGGGAAGTTTAGAGGAGAAATAGGCAGGGTTTGGCTGAGCTTTAATGCCCAAAGTGGTGTGAGGAAAAGGGGGAGGAGGTGCCCTTTTATAAGGGAGGAGAGGGGCACCTTAGGAAAATCTCAAAATATTATTTTATATTAAGGTCAAATTCGGTTTATAATGGTTCCAAAGGGTCTTATTTATAATCTAATGTGGGTATGGGTCTAAATCCTCTCAGACAATAGGATTTAGACAAGTTTAGGTTATTATTATAACAATATCAATTAGATTTAACTCTAAGTTAAATAATTTATCTTTTACAGTGTCTTTTTGTTTTCTTACACTATATGGTTAATAAACATACTATAACAAGCCAAAGGAACCCCAAGATGTTTATAATTAATATATATATCCTTATCTAAGTCATTTGGCCGAACTTTAGATTTTTAGAAATTAAATAAAAATTAATAATATAATATTTGTTTTAAAAACTAATTTATGTCATTTTTGAGACTATTTGGTACATGATTTTTATGAAATTCATAACAGAATGATAAGTTCAAACCAAGTTACTTATATCAACAATAACATGTCATAGTAACCTATAAAATTAATTTAAGTCATAATAAGTCTCAAATTACATTTATTTGGGCATTTATAACATCGATTATGTCAATATTTCATTAATAAGACAATTACTGCATCATCTTTGTGTTATACTAAATGATAATTATTTAATCCCTAAAAATTCTAAATAAATTCCTATGATTTAGATAATTGTATTATCTTTCTGGAGACTATTTATGTTCGAAGTTTCGTGAAGTTTATCACTAGATTTAAATTATTATACTTATAAGAATTAAGAATGTGACATGTTGTCACATTCTTTGGTTCTAATAATAATTAAATTATTTTCACGGACAAAAGTCCATTAAATGAATCTAATCAGACCCTTATGTGATATGGGTCGACTTTTAGTCATCCAATTGGATTTTGACATGTGTTAGGGTAATTTTATAATATTATATTTACCCTTAATTACCCGATTTACCTTTAACTATGGTAAATAAAATTTACCATAGTTACTATTCATAATTCCCAAAAATAAAAAGTAGATTATTAACATAATTTGGACCCACTGATTCCAAATATGGAATCCATTTTTCCAAATTCAATACACAAAAGATGCAGAAATTAAATTAAAATTAATCTCGTTGTCGAAAGAAAACGGGTTTTCTTTAAAACATTGCAAAAGATTGAATTGATTTAACCTACGAATTTACGGTAAAATCAATGGTAATGACATACATTATATTAAATGGTAAAAATATATTCTATTTATACTTTAAAACCATTCAATATTATAATTTAACCACATAAGATATTACGATGAAAAAAGTTGTTTTTAATTAAAATATAGCGTGCTTTTACTATTCATTAAAATATAAAAGTTATCGGAAAAATATCCAAACTTTATCTAATGTAAATTTTTATATCCTGATTCAAAAGAAGAATTTTATTTTGTCAAATTGAACATATAAACATGTCAAAAACTAGATTTAAAGTGGGTGCGCCATCAAAAGGCGGCAAAACTGCATTTTTTGAAAAATAATTATTTTACCCGAAAAATTTATTTTGTTATTATACCATGTTCAAGAAATGTGTAAGATGAATAATAATGTTATAAAATTCAAAATTTAGTTAATACTATTCATAACGGCTAGTTCATGACAATATTATAATAATATATTATTGTTTATTAAAACTCGGTATCGCATACAACACACGCTATCGAGAAAGGTCGCGATTGCGTGTAATGCAAGCCAAGTCAGGGTTTCGTGTAGTGCACAACTCCTTTGTTGTTGCGTATAACAGAATCCAACCATATTTTATTTATACATTTAATATATATATATATATATATACTCAATGTTGCATAGAATAACTATTATCAAAATTGTGTGTAACACAATCCAAGAATAGTGTTGCGTATACTGCAAGCTAATACGGTGTTGCGTATAGCACAAGGTAATCTTGGTGTAACATACAACACAAGACATTAATGAAAGAATATTTTTCATAAAATCTCGGGGTGTTACATTCTACCCCCCTTAAAATGAATTTTGCCCTTGAAATTCGTCGGGGTTATAAATGGTTTACTACTCGAAAGTTTGCTTAATAGAAACCCACATTGTAAAAAGGAATGCCAAAACATGGCTTTAAAAACTAAAGTATGAAGTGTAACGGTTACCCAAATTAAATAATCATTGGGTTTCCACATAGGAGAACATAGGTGAAAATATGGATATGGAAGAAAAATCTAACCATCAGGTTCTGATGTAGAGTGGTAGAGAACATGGCTATGAAAAATCCAACAATCACAAATCCATAAATTTTTGATTATCTTGGGTACCATCTGATTCATCAGATATAAGATCACTAGGACAACATTTTTGGTTTTCAATATCATTCCCCTAAAGTTAAAAAATTTTGAATTAGAAGAAATACTTACATGATTTTGGTACAATCTCACTGTTGTTCATGCTTTGAACAATTTCCACTTCGTCTCTTAAAGAAATTAAGTTGAATTTGTTATTCGTGAAGTGTTAACAGATCATGTGATAGAATGATGGGTCATTCCATCTGTCTCAAACAAAAGGTTAGAAAAGTTATCAAAAAATACATAAGTCCATCAATAGTGAGATTAGTCATATATGGTTCCTAAAATGGACGTATACTCCATATATCATACTGATTAATATAATAAAACTAGTTTCTACTAAACAGGGACTTCCTGTAGGCCAGTGGTAGGTGATAAAGGCCAGTCGCACTACGGTTGTGGGTTCGATTCCCACAGCCTAGTCTGACGCGATGGGCTGTCGCCCGTCTTGCAGGTTGTCCATTTTTCTAAAACTATATTACTATAACATCCCATCAATAATATCGAAAAAACTTCTATCCTTAAACAACACTAACTTATGTCCAACATAATCCATTCCAATCTTTAGGATTATCTAAAATACTTTGGCCCAAGCTCATAATATAAATAAAATGATTACTTGAAATGCCATCAACCAAGCATGTGAATACCATCATTTATCCCCCACATATCTTGTTCTTCACATTCCAGTCATGGGAATACCATAATCAAGTAATCTCTTGAAAAATTAATACCCATTGAATCTTATTAAAAACATGAGTGTTGTCAAAAGTTAACGCATTCCACATACCAAAAACCCAAAATTCTATATACTCAAACCATGATATTACTATTTCCTTATATCAGTCATGAGCTCATGAATACTATAAAACATTCAATGTTCTCCTTATCCCTTCATTATGCACATATCATATACATTCCAAAAATATCTGAATAATCTTTCATGGATACTAGTACCATTAATCATACACTTTCAAAACTCAATGAAAGACAACAGTGTAACAATCCTTAGATGTCTCTTTATTCCATAGTACCATGAGATTACTTATACAACATTACACATGATAAACATGTAATCATTCCACTACATTCTTAAACCATTGACCGAGCTTCAAAATTGTTTCATCTCACATATCATTTGTAGTCTCTTCATCATCATCAACATAAATACTACCCATACGACCATAATGATTCTCTTCATGAGACTTTAACTTAGGCCATTGGTTTGCATAATGACCGGACATTCCACATTTAAAACATTTAACCATTTTTGATGTCGTAGCAATACCATTATCCTCATCCCTGGTGTGAACTGAACCATTTCCTTTGCACTTACTGGCTTTGTGTCCTTCTTTTCCACACCCAAAGCATCTTCCAGTTCCTTTGAAACATTCTCCTTAATTCCACTTCCCACATGATTTACATAGGGTAAATTGAACTTTCTTTCCTCTATGATCATCATGTGTAACACCCCAAGCTTCTACGGTATGTTTCCCTTCGAATAATGCGATAGCGTGTGTTGTACTCAACCTCGAGTTCTAACACACACCACAACTAATTAAACTAACCGTTGTGAATAGTAATACCTAATTTTTGAAATTATATATATTTTATATTTGAAAATGGACTTCATTTTTGGACTCGGAATATCGAATTTATCCTAAGGTGAAATTTTGGTACTTTTCGGATAACTTTCATATTTTGATGACTAGTGAAAATTACTAAATTTTAATTAAAAACAACTTTTTTAATCAAAATAATTAATAGTGATAAATTATTAATTTGAGTGGTTTTAAAGTATATTTAGAATATATTTTTACCATTTAATATAATGTTGGTCATTGGACATAATTATACAATTAAACCGAACATAAACAAGTGTCAATCTTTTGATAGTTATTATCTCTTAAAAACACGCTTTTTGTTTTGACAGCGGGAATTAATTTTAAATTAATTTCTTCCACTTCTGTGTTTTGAATTTAGGAAAATGGATTCCATATTTAGAATCAGGATGTTCAAATTGTGTAAATGGGTAACTTTTATTTTTAGACATTTTGAAAAATTACTGCGGTAAATATTTTATTTACCATGGTTAAGGGTAAATCCGGTAAATAAGGGTTAAAACAATAATATTATAATAATACTAAATTACCCTAAAACGTGTCTTAACCCTATTGGTTGATACATGGTCGACCATGGGAATCTTTGGGTCTATTTTGGGACCCCATGGATCCACTTGTAAGTGATAATGACACTTTATTTTAATTAAGTTAAAATGAATACAAAAATGACACAAGCATATATCTTTTAGCAAAACAATTGTTACATAGGGTTATATATGTTGGATTTTAGATTATAAATATTAATTAGAAAGATAAAATGATTTCATACATAGTGATATTTTATTTATAATTTTTAGACATTAAATAATGTATTTTATTTATGACACAATGATGATTCAGTAATTACTATAATAGTGAAAAATTAAAATAATTGATATTATAAATACCCAAATAAATATAATATGAAGCTTTTAATGAATTAAACTAATTTTCTAGGATAATATGATATATAAGGATTGATTTAATTGACTTTTTTAGAAGTAATCAATCTGTTATGAGTTTCAAAAAAATCAACTATTGAATAGTGTCAAAATTGACATAAAAGAGTTCTTAAAACAAATATTATATTATTAATTGATATTAAATTCCTAAAAATCTAAGGTTAGCCCAAGAGACTTATATAATGATAGGTTCATCATTAACGTACCACTTGGAGGTCTCTTGGATGTATATAGTAAGTTTATTAACCATATTATATAAAAATACAAAGAGTCATTGTAAAAGTGAAACTAATTAACTTAGAGTTAATACATAAAGATAAGGTTAATATAAGTACCCAAACCTGTCTAAATTCTATTGGTTGAGTGGTTTTCGACCTATCCCCACCTTAACCTTTGAATAGTCAACTTTGGAGCCATTAGAAACCGAATATGAATTTATTATAAATTAATATTTCTAGCTTTTCCAAAGGTGCCCCTCACCCCTCTTATAAAAGGTCACTCCTCCTTCTCATTTCTTCACACCTCTAAATCCTTTTGGTTCGGCCAAAATCTGCCCAAATACTCTCCCAACATTCCTCACTACAACCTAGAGGCCTTAGTTTGATCAGAAAGCCAACCTAAGGAGCCCTTTTGATCAAATCAAAAGGAAGAACCCGAAGAAGAGGTAATGATTTCACCACCCTTCTCCAAGTTCATTTCTTCTTCCACTTCTTCTTCCTTTGATCTTACCATTCTAAAATAATAACTACAGTATATCAAATATATTGTGATGTTATTATAAATATGGTACAATCATATTCAGTATTCTATCCACCCTTTGAATAACATGTCACCATACGTGCGTACGTATGGCTTACCGTCTCCACGTCGTGGTGTAATTGTTATTCAATATAATATTATTTGGATGGGTATAATAATGATGTGTAACTCATGTAAATAATAAATATAACATGTTAATGATTCTGTATATATGATATACCATCCATTTATATATTATTTTAATATCAAAAAAATGATATTGTCGCTCGTGCGTACGTACGGACTACCGTCTCCACGAACGTGATGAGATTCATTCTCCATCGTATCCATTCAAGTATAATTATCATTTGATGATTTAAAAATGATGTTTAAGGAATTGATATCATTCTAGATTTGAATAATATACAACCTATCCTTTACAAACATGTCTTACGTAACAAAACATATAAACGAAAACGAGTAAGTTAACACCCGAAACAACGATAATACTAAGATATTATTAACAAAGCAATGTTAAAAGATCATATATGATATCATATGAATGCATATGATTCTTGTATAATTTAATAACAATTATTTAACCATTATACAGGAGGTTAACCTACCCCAACCAAGGAAAAGTACAAGGTAAGGGTTATTTCACAATCTCTTCATTATCCGAGGTTGTTTATATGTAATAATCTACTGGGATCTCTTTATCATCCACATCCATGTTTCTTAAAAATGTATTTCAAAACATTTTTACTATGAGTTAAAGTCATTTATACCGTTTTTGACTTTTATAAGTGGTTTATGAAGGAATCATTCGGTCGTTTTCAAAACAAGGTCCTTTTTTACCTTTTCGACAGAATTAAGGTAAGAATGTTTTTTTTAACTTATACGGCGGGTGCGGCTATTTTCCGCCATTATAAAATCTTCAAAGCTTCCCTTACAAGCTTATAAGAATATTTTCAAAGAAAATGTTTTATTTTATATGGATCTTAAATTATTTCAAAATAAAAGGAGATATTTCTTTAAAAAGAATTTTGATTTCATCTATGTCAACATCCTTTGATGGATTTTAAGATTATTTGAAGTTGATTTATTATGATACAAAACTTCTATATTGTATTGAAGGTTTTGTGATATGTTTGAATATGGATGTGCTATTTTTATACCATTCATAGTTTATAGTGAAAGTATTGACATTTCGTATGCTAGTTTTAATACGAATGTTTATGTTATGTTTAAACCTTTTCATATGGGAATGCATTGGACTTAGTAAGTGACGGGTGGAGCCCGCTATAGCTCCTCGATGCATCGGTAGGTCTCATGAGACAAACTAGTGTCTTGGCACAAGGCCTTGACAAAATCTTATTTGTAGTCTTGGCACGAGGCCTTGGCTATGTGGTTATGATAGTCTGGCATTATGCATTCCAACATTATGAAAGTAGTTATTGATTTTTGAATGTGATTATTCGATTAGTAGAATATCCATGTGAATAAGCAAATGGAATTATTTCACTTTATTTATGCCATAACATGTTGAAATTTCATGTTTAAAAGGCTTTTGTTTTAGTTATACATTGCCTTAAATGTTTATTCTTATTTATGAAAGTTTCCGCTATATTGTTATCCTTACTGGGCATTTGAGCTCACCCCTTTTCTATGTTTTATTTTTCCCAGGAAGTGAAGATGTAAGTTATGAATGACCTGCAGGGATATTATGAGGAGATTATAGTGTGGACTGTGGAAACATTATGTTGTTGTAGTAGTTTTTCATTTTATGATGTAATGTAAAACTTATAAATATATCTAGTGTTTCCAAGGCTACTAAACCAATCGGTCTTTCGAGATTTGATCTTCTTGTGATCATGCCAATGTTATGTAATAATGCACCGACTCTGGGTAACTAGGGTCGGGGCGTTACAGTTGGTATCAGAGGAAGTTTAGTACAAACCTTGGAAGCTAGATTTAGATAAACTTTGATTAGAGCACATAGACCTAAGATGAACTTTGAGGATTAGTATAGAAGAACTTCCTAGAATTTTGGTATTGTAGAGATTTTGTGAGTTTTCCGAGCAATACATCCCTGTCTGGATAAGAGTAGGTAGAGGCGGCTCTGGCACAGATGTACCTAGGGGTAAAACCCGAAAACACCGCTTTGAGCTAGACTCGAACGGGAACTGGTGCACGACAACGGGCCTTGCTGCACTCTTGGTTACGACACTCCCGGGGGATATGCTTAGGATAACTCTCATTTTCTTTACAAATCATTATGAAGGGTTTATAAGTATATACTTCCTCAAAGAAAACATTTTTATGATTATGGATTATATCCATAAATAGTTCAATTTATGTTAAGTGTTTTATAAGTATGGGATTATGTATTTTGATTCATAAACTGATCTAGTTTATGCCATTGTTTAGAAATGGCGCCTAGTGGAAGAAATGGAAACCGTATCAATGCACGCACTCCATGTAGGGATTTCCCTCCTGCTCAAGATAATTATAGTGGGGTTGGTGATGCAACTGGTGCCGATCAGCTAATCACCATACTGGGACAACTTACTCAGGTTATGAATAATAACCTTACCCGTATGGAGTACCCTGATCCGCAGCGTGGAGGATCAATGTTAGATCGATTCATGAGGCAACAACCACCAACATTCAATGGGAGTACAAATCCCTTAGTAGCTGAGCAATGGATAAATTCCCTAGAGAAAATATTTCAGGCTTTGGGGAGCAGTGAAAGGGAAAAAGTTATCATGGCAGTTTACCGCCTCACTGGAGATGCTGATCAATGGTGGTCATTGATTCAAAACATGAAGGAAGATGATGAAGTATAAAATATGGAATGGAGGGAATTCAAAGATCTGTTTTTAGAAAAATACTTCCCTCGCGACCATCGAGCGGATATGGAAAGGCAATTTCTGAGTCTGAGACAAAAGGAGGATGAGAATGTCACAAAGTATGAGGCTAACTTTACAAGGTTAGCGAGGTATGCTGGAGATTATATTCGCAACCCAAGAAGTAATATTGATCGTTTCTTTGATGGGTTAAAACCATTTCTCCGTCGAGCATTAGTCTCAAAATCCTTTTCATCGTATGAAGACATTGTCTCATGTGCTATCAAGACCGAAAAGGAATTCTCTAAGTCTTATGACTTTAAAGCAAAGCAAGAGAAGAAGAGACCTTCTGTTCAATCTGGGAATGGAAATAAGGGGAAGAAGGGAAAGGTTGAATATCAATCTTGTGGTAAATGCGGGAAGAAACATCCTGGTACTTGCTTGAAGGGAATGAGAGTCTGTTACAAGTGTGGTGAAAAAGGCCACCAAGCTCATGATTGCAAGGGGAAGAAGGAAGCTACCAACGTTCAGTGCTACAATTGCAGGGAGATGGGGCATTATGAAAATGCATTCCCTAAGCATCAGGAGAACTTACCTCAGAAAAGGCCAAGGGATCAAGGCCAGGCTTATGCTATCACTACTGCAGAGGTAGAAGCTCCGAAAGACGTGGTGGCAGGTAATTTAATGGTTTCCTCAAGTTTAGCAAATGCATTATTTGACTCTAGATCGTCGCATTTTTTCATATCTTCCCAGTTTGCTAAGAAAATTAGATATTTCCAATTTGATTTAATAAGGGATTTGTCGGTTAAAACTCCTAAGGGAAGTATCATTGCAACAAAGTTTTGTGAATCAGTCCCCATTAGAGCACATAAATTTTCTTTATCTGCTGATCTCATCGTCATACCTATGATTGAGTTTGATATAATCCTCGGTATGGACTGGCTTTCGGACTATGATGCAAAGATTTATTGTAAGAAGAAAGAGGTTACGATTCTTGATGATAATGATAAGGAACACCTTATTTTTAGAGCAGAATCGTCACCACCTAATTCTTATTTAGATCCACCCCTAGTAGCTCAACTTAATTCAATTATTGGGGAGGAAGAGAATGAAATAACTGTCGGTGAGGAAAGGAATGTTCAAATAGAGTATGTACCTTTTGTGAAAGAATTTGTAGATGTATTTCCGGAAGATTTACCTGGACATCCTCCAGAACGAGAAGTTGAGTTTTCCATTGATTTGATTCCTGGATCAAGGCCTATATCGAAGACCCCTTATAGAATGGCCACTGTAGAGTTAGTCGAACTAAAGAAACAACTAGAGGAATTGAGTAATAAGGGATTTATTCGCCCTAGTGTTTCTCCATGGGGAGCCCCTGTTCTTTTTGTTAAAAAGAAAGATGGATCTATGAGGTTATGTATCGACTACAGGGAGATCAATGCTATAACGATAAAGAACAAGTATCCCCTACCTCGTATTGATGATTTATTTGACCAACTGCATGGAGCTCAATACTTTTCAAAGATTGAACTTCGATCTAGATACCATCAGTTGTGTGTGAAGAAGGAAGACATTCCGAAAACAGCATTTCGAACCAGGTACAGGCATTACGAGTTTACTGTAATGCCGTTTGGATTGACTAATGCACCCTCTGTATTCATGGATCTAATGAATAGAGTTTTCAAGGAGTATCTCGATGAATTTGTGGTGGTATTTATTGATGATATCTTGGTATACTCCAAAACCTACGAAGATCATGAAAATCACTTGTGCATTATCTTGAAGACTCTGAGGAGGCATGAATTATATGGGAAGTTTAGCAAGTGTGAATTCTGGCTTCAGGAGATTTCTTTTCTTGGCCATATTGTCTCTAAAGATGGAATCTCTATTGATCCTTCTAAGACCAAGGCAATCCAAGAATGTCCAGAACCTACGAGTATAACTGAGGTACGTAGTTTTATTGGTTTGGCAGGTTATTATCGACGTTTCATCCAGAATTTTGCCCGATTGGCTAACCCATTAACGAAGCTCACACGTAAAGGGGTTAAATTTGTTTGGACAAAAGAGTGTGAAGAATGTTTCGAAGAACTGAAGAGAAGATTAGTCAATGCTCCTATATTGACTCTACCATCGGGGAATGATGGGTTCGTTATTTATAGTGATGCATCGAAGAAAGGACTTGGCTGTGTCCTTATGCAGAATGATAGAGTTATTGCCTATGCATCACGACAGTTGAAAATTCATGAACAAAACTATCCTACTCATGATCTCGAGTTAGCAGCAGTGATCTTTGCTTTGAAGATATAGAGGCACTACCTCTATGGTGAAAAATGTGAGATTTATACTGATCACAAGAGTTTGAAGTATATTTTCTCACAAAAAGAACTCAACATGAGGCAAAGGAGATGGCTTGAATTACTCAAGGATTATGATTGTACGATACACTACCACCCAGGGAAGGCAAACAAGGTGGAAGATGCTTTGAGTAGAAAAGACCATGGAGTTTTGAACAATATGATAATTGAAAGGGATCCAATTTTTATGGATCTAGTGAAGATGGACATGGGAATAACCAGGGAAGGTGAAACATCAATGCTTTTTTAAATGGTTGCCAAACCATCTTTACTAGAAAGGATTAAGAGTTCTCAGACCGATGATGAAGAATTCCAAAAGAAGATTAAAGCTGTGAATGATGGGAGATTGAGAGACTTTGTGTATGAAGATGGAATTTTGAAATTCGGGAAGAGACTTTGTGTTCCCAATATACCTGATCTAAAAAGGGAATTGCTGGATGATGCTCATAGTTCCAATTTCTCTATACACCCTGGGAGCACCAAAATGTATAGAGATTTGAAGGAACATTTTTTGGTGGGACAACATGAAGAGAGAGATTGCTGATTTTGTGTCAAGATGTATGGTTTGTCAACAAGTGAAAGCTGGAAGGCAACAGCCTGGAGGAGTCATGCAACCTCTTCCCATACCGGAGTGGAAATGGGACAATGTTACGATGGACTTTGTCATGGGGCTACCAAAGACTCCTAGAAGGAATGATGCAATATGGGTTATTGTTGATCGTCTTACCAAGTCAGCACATTTTCTTGCTATAAGAGAAGATCTACCCCTGGAACGTCTAGCAAGACTATATATTAATGAAGTTGTGAGACTTCATGGAGTACCCTTATCAATTGTTTCTGATCGTGATCCCCGTTTTACTTCAAGATTCCGGAAAATTCTTCAGAAATCCCTGGATACTGAACTTCATTTGAGCACTTCTTACCACCCTCAGATAGACGGACAATCAGAACGGACTATTCAAACCTTAGAAGACATGCTGAGATCTTGCTCACATGACTTTCAGGGTATGTGGGATCAATATTTACCTCTGGTAGAATTTTCCTATAACAATAGCTTCCATTCGAGTATTCAGATGGCACCATATGAAGCGTTATACGGAAAGAGATGTCGTACACCAACCTGTTGGGATGACATTGGTGAAAGAAAACTTGTAGGTCCAGAACTGGTGGAGGAAACGATGGAAAAGGTGAAGGTAATCCAAAATCACATCAGAGCAGCTCAAAATAGGCAGAAGAGCTATGCCGATAATCGAAGGAAGGATTTGGAATTTCAAGTCGGTGATCATGTTTTCCTGAAGGTATCTCCGTGGAAGGGAGTCATACGTTTTGGTAAGAAAGGTAAATTGAGTCCCAGGTACATCGGACCTTTCGAAATTGTAGAACGAATTGGGGTTGTAGCTTACCAATTGGCAATGCCGCCAAGTCTCTCCAAAGTTCACGATGTGTTCCACGTATCTCTATTGAGGAAATACATGCCTGATCCAACGCATGTACTCGCCTATGAGGAATTAGAACAGGAACCCGATCTTTCCTATTGTGAAGAGCCCGTCAGGATTCTTGATATGAGAGAACAAGTACTGAGAAACCGGACGACGCGTCTGGTAAAAGTTTTGTGGAGAAACCATAAGATGGAAGAGGCAACGTGGGATCCCGAGGAACTTATGATGAAGAACCACCCGAGTCTTTTTATGCAGTAATACCCTAGAAATTGCGAGGACGCAATTATTTGAAGGAGGGGAGAATGTAACACCCCAAGCTTCTACGGTACGTTTCCCTTCGAATAATGCGATAGCGTGTGTTGTACGCAACCTCGAGTTCTAACACAAACCACAACTAATTAAACTAGCCGTTGTGAATAGTAATACCTACTTTTTGAAATTATATATATTTTATATTTGAAAATGGACTTCATTTTTGGACTCGGAATATCGAATTTAGCCTAAGGTAAAATTTTGGTACTTTTCGGATAACTTTCATATTTTGATGAATAGTGAAAATTACTAAATTTTAATTAAAAACAACTTTTTTAATAAAAATAATTAATAGTGATAAATTATTAATTTGAGTGGTTTTAAAGTATATTTATAATATATTTTTACCATTTAATATAATGTTGGTCATTGGACATAATTATACAATTAAACCGAACATAAACAAATGTCAATCTTTTGATAGTTATTATCTCTTAAAACACGCTTTTTGTTTTGACAGCGGGAATTAATTTTAAATTAATTTCTGCCACTTCTGTGTTTTGAATTTAGGAAAATGGATTCCATATTTAGAATCAGGATTTTCAAATTGTGTAAATAGGTAACTTTTATTTTTAGACATTTTGAATAATTACTGCGGTAAATATTTTATTTACTATGGTTAAGGGTAAATCCGGTAAATAAGGGTTAAAAAAATAATATTATAATAATACTAAATTACCCTAAAACGTGTCTTAACCCTATTGGTTGATACATGGTCGACCATGGGAATCTTTGGGTCTATTTGGGGACCCCATGGATCCACTTGTAAGTGATAATGACACTTTATTTTAATTAAGTTAAAATGAATACAAAAATGACACAAGCATATATCTTCTAGAAAAACAATTGTTACATATGGTTATATATGTTGGATTTTAGATTATAAATATTAATTAGAAATCTAAAAAGATTTCCTACATAATGATATTTTATTTATAATTTTTAGACATTAAATAATGTATTTTATTTATGACACAATGATGATGCAGTAATTACTATAATAGTGAAAAATGAAAATAATTGACATTATAAATACCCAAATAAATATAATATGAAACTTTTAATGAATTAAACTAATTTTCTAGGATAATATGATATATAAGGATTGATTTAATTGACTTTTTTCGAAGTAATCAATCTGTTATGAGTTTCACAAAAATCAACTATTGAATAGTGTCAAAATTGACATAAAAGAGTTCTTAAAACAAATATTATATTATTAATTGATATTAAATATCTAAAAATCTAAGGTTCGGCCAAGAGACTTATATCATGATAGGTTCATCATTAATGTACCACTTGGAGGTCTCTTGGATGTATATAGTAAGTTTATTAACCATATTATATAAAAATACAAAGAGTCATTGTAAAAGTGAAACTAATTAACTTAGAGTTAATACTTAAAGATAAGGTTAACATAAGTACCCAAACCTGTCTAAATTCTATTGGATGAGTGGTTTTCTACCTATCCCCACCTTAACCTTTGAATAGTCAACTTTTGAGCCATTAGAAACCGAATATGAATTTATTATAAATTAATATTTCTAGCTTTTCCAAAGGTGCCCCTCACCCCTCTTATAAAAGGGAACTCATCCTTCTCATTTCTTGACACCTCTAAAGCCTTTTGGTTCGGTCAAACTCTGCCCAAATACTCTCCCAACATCCCTCACTACAACCTAGAGGCCTTAGTGTGATCAGAAAGCCAACCTAAGGAGCCCTTTTGATCAAATCAAAAGGAATAACCCGAAGAAGAGGTAATGATTTCACCACCCTTCTCCAAGTTCATTTCTTCTTCCACTTCTTCTTCCTTTGTTCTTACCATTCAAAAATAATAACTCCAGTATCTCACATATACTGTGATGTTATTATAAATATGGTACAATCATATTCAGTATTCTATCCACCCTTTGAATAACATGTCACCATACGTGCGTACGTACGGCTTACCGTCTCCACGTCGTGGTGTAATTGTTATTCAATATAATATTATTTGGATGGGTATAATAATGATGTGTAACTCATGTAAATAATAAATATAACATGTTAATTATTCTGTATATATGATATACCATCCATTTATATATTATTTTAATATCAAAAGAATGATATTGTCGCTCGTGCGTACGTACGGACTACCGTCTCCACGAACGCGATGAGATTCATTCTCCATCGTATCCATTCAAGTATAATTATCATTTGATGATTTAAAAATGATGTTTAAGGAATTGATATCATTATGGATTTGAATAATATACAACCTATCCTTTACAAACATGTCTTACGTAACAAAACATATAAACGAAAACGAGTAAGTTAACACCCGAAACAACGATAATACTAAGATATTATTAACAAAGCAATGTTAAAAGATCATATATGATATCATATGAATGCATATGATTCTTGTATAATTTAATAACAATTATTTCACCATTATACAGGAGGTTAACCTACCCCAACCAAGGAAAAGTACAAGGTAAGGGTTATTTCACAATCTCTTCATTATCCGAGGTTGTTTATATGTAATAATCTACTGGGATCTCTTTATCATCCACATCCATGTTTCTTAAAAATGTATTTCAAAACATTTTTACTATGAGATAAAGTCATTTGTACCCTTTTTGACTTTTATAAGTGGTTTATGAAGGAATCTTTCGGTCGTTTTCAAAACAAGGTCCTTTTTAACCTTTTCGACAGAATTAAGGTAAGAATGTTTTTTTTAACTTATACGGCGGGTGCGGCTATTTTCCGCCGTTATAAAATCTTCAAAGATTCCCTTACAAGATTATAAGAATATTTTCAAAGAAAATGTTTTATTTTATATGGATCTTAAATGATTTCAAAATAAAAGGAGATATTTCTTTAAAAAGAATTTTGATTTCATCTATGTCAACATCCTTTGATGGATTTTAAGATTATTAGAATTTGATTTATTATGATACAAAACTTCTATATTGTATTGAAGGTTTTGTGATATGTTTGACTATGGATGTGCTATTTTTATACCATTCATAGTTTATGGTGAAAGTATTGACATTTCGTATGCTAGTTTTAATACAAATGTTTATGTTATGTTTAAACCTTTTCATATGGGAATGCATTGGACTTAGTAAGTGACGGGTAGAGCCCGCTATAGCTCCTCGATGCATCGGTAGGTCTCATGAGACAAACTAGTGTCTTGGAACAAGGCCTTGACAAAATCTTATTTGTAGTCTTGGCACGAGGCCTTGGCTATGTGGTTATGATAGTCTGGCATTATGCATTCCAACATTATGAAAGTAGTTATTGATTTTTGCATGTGATTATTCGATTAGTAGAATATCCATGTGAATAAGTAAATGGCATTATTTCACTTTATTTATGCCATACCATGTTGAAATTTCATGTTTAAAAGGATTTTGTTTTAGTTATACATTGCCTTAAATGTTTATTCTTATTTATGAAAGTTTCCGCTATATTGTTATCCTTACTGGGCATTTGAGCTCACCCCTTTTCTATGTTTTATTTTTCCCAGGAAGTGAAGATGTAAGTTATGAATGACCTGCAGGGATATTATGAGGAGATTATAGTGTGGACTGTGGACACATTATGTTGTTGTAGTAGTTTTTCATTTTATGATGTAATGTAAAACTTATAAATATATCTAGTGTTTCCAAGGCTACTAAACCAATCGGTCTTTCGAGATTTGATCTTCTTGTGATCATGCCAATGTTATGTAATAATGCACCGACTCTGGGTAACTAGGGTCGGGGCGTTACATCATGAAACTCCATCTTTCTCTTATTAGCTGAGTCAGGAAACTTACCAAATTTTACATTATTGATTATATTATGAGATTGTTGATTCGGCATAATAATGATGTTTGTACTTCCAAATCCCATTTCATTTTGTTGCTCATGAAGAATATCATTCCATTGTCCATCATATCCTCCATTATCGTGAATCATCTTGTTTCCAGCCATTTTCTAAAACCCAAAAAGAATAGTGTGAAAGGAAAAAATCATAATAAAGGGGGAGTAACATCAATATCTAACATCTTAGGTTAAATTCTAAGATCGTTACCATAGTTATAGGACTATATCCTATACGTATACTTATCCTTAGGGACATCCCTAGACATACCTTAGAAATATCTCTAGGGATCTCACTAACGTTCTCACATCCTAGTTTCCAAAGGTTGACTAAACCTTTCCTCCGATACCAACTATAGAGACCCGAAGCCTGACATACATGGACATTACATTACTTTTGTGGAATACTTAGTACATAACAAAAACACACACACAAGGATCGTAATAGTTTAGTGTCTTTGGAAACTCGGAATATAATCTTCTAATAGTGGTGAAATATCATCAACATGTCCCATAAAGATCTTCCCCTTCTTTTTACCTAAAACCTTTCTTTTTATCCTGGGGAAAAGAAAACACAAAAAGGGCGAGCTCAAATGCTCAGTAAGGGTAAACAAAAGAAATATCAATCACATCATACTCATAAGAACATAACATTTTGGAAATCTTAACCTGCAAAAGAGAGAATAATTTCATAACATGGGATAAATCATAGTAGTGAAATGAATTCACAATAATCATAACTTAAAACATGAAACTTTGTGGCATACACACATAATCATAGATAATAATTTCTTATTAGTCAAGACTCATTTCCAAGACTATCTTAGTGGACAAAGTCCCTTTCTGAACCGAGTTCACTCCTCGTTTCAGTCATGTTTCACTGAACCGGTATAACCTACCATTTTGGCCATGTCTATCTCATGAGATATAAAATCTTTACCCAATGCATTGGAGGGAGATATAGGTCCCACCCATCTCATAATGATAGCATTCTTATGTGTGCCACAAAATCATAAATCATACATCATTTCATAACCCATGTAAAAAAAATGGGAATCTTAAATATCGTGACATCATAAAACAATTCATATAAGATAAAGGAATTCATAAAAATATAATTCCATCACAACATAATAAAATCAATTTAACAATAGGGATAAAAACAGAACCCTTTATTATCTTAGATGGAAAATAATTTTGATAAAACACTTGAACTCCATTCTTGAGGAAAATATCCTTTCTACTTCAAAAACACTTTTCCTTTCTTAACATGTCGTACAATTATAAACTAAAATAAGTTGATTAAAAATAAACTTGAAAACATGTAATGGATGCTTCTTGGAAATAATGTTTTGAAAATCCATTCATGTCGTATAAGTTAAAAAAACATTCTTCGTACTTTTGTCGGAAAAATCAAAAAGTACCTCGTATGAAAAATGACAAAAGATTCCATTCATATCTTTTACTAAAAACTCACCGACGGGTAAAATTGGATTTAAAAAATTTTAGGTGGATGGAAATAATATTACATATTGAGGAAACATGGATATGGATGATAAAATACACCCCAGTAAATACCAAAGTATAAACAATCTCAGATAAAAATGAGATTGTGATATTTCCATTACCTTAGGTCCGATATGCTTTATACGTGTCCAAAACTCCTGTATAATTATTTAAATAATGTTATTGACTTATTACAGAATCATACTTATTTTTATGATATCGTATATGGTCATATTCTTAGCTTCTTAGTAGTAATATTTCATTGCTACTTGTTATTCGGGTGTTTATAACTTTTTGTTCTTATGCGTGTTTTGTCGAATAAATTATTATTCATCTCTTTAGGTTATAGATACCTAATTACCAGAATGTTATTAGTGTAATATATATCATATTAATTCATTGAATTCATTTATATAATCATTATGAAATGAATATCATGTAGAACGAGTCGCATCACATCGTGGAGACTGTATTCCGTACGTACGCACGAGTGATGATATCGTTCCTATGATCGTGGAATTGAATTGGAATGTATGTATACTATTTCAGAATCATTATCACTTTATAATAGTCATATATATTCATTATTTACACCATTATACCCATCCAAGTAAGGTGGTTGTGGAAAATAGATTTCACCACGGCGTGGAGACGGTATTCCGTACGTACGCACGCGCGGTGATTTCTTTTTTCCATAGGATGGATAGATGGTGAAATAGGGTTGTTTCATACTTATAATAACATATCAATATATTACTGATACTGATGTTATTACTTCATAATGAAACAACTAAAGAAGATGAAGTGGAAGAAGAAATAAAGATGAAAGAATCGGTAACGGAAATTACCTCTTCTTTGAAGCGCCTCTTTGAGACCTCCTCTTAGGGCACTAAATGTGGTATCTGATGAAGATCAGAACCTCTAGGATGTTTCTAGGGAAGTGGAGAGGAGATATTGGTAGGGGTTGGGCGAGCTTGAAGGCTCAAAGTGGTGTGAGGAAAAGGGGGAGGAGGTGCCCTTTTATAAGGGAGGAGAGGGGCACCTTAGGAAAATCTCAAAATATTATTTTATATTAAGGTCAAATTAGGTTTATAATGGTTCCAAAGGGTATTATTTTGAAGATAAAGTTGGGATGGGTAACAATCCTCTCATCCAATAAGATTTAGACAAGTTTAGGTTATTATTTTAACCTTATCAATTAGATTTAAGTCTAAGTTAAATAATTTAACTTTTACCGTGTCTTTTTGTTTTCTTACACTATATGGTTAATAAACATACTATAACAAGCCAAAAGAACCCCAAGTTGTTTATTATTAATATATCTATCTTTATCTAAGTCATTTGGCCGAACCTTAGATTTTTAGGAATTAAATAACAATTAATAATATAATATTTGTTTTAAAAACTAATTTATGTCAATTTTGACACTATTTGGTACATGATTTTTATGAAATTCATAACAGAATTCTAAGTTCGCACAAAGTTACTTATATCAACAATAACATGTCATATTAACGTAGAAACTTAATTTAAGTCATAAAAAGTCTCAAATTACATTTATTTGTGCATTTATAACATCAATTATGTCAATATTTCATTAATAATACAATTACTGCATCATCTTTGTGTCATAATAAATGATAATTATTTAATCCCTAAAAATTCTAAATAAATTCCTATGATGTAGATAATTGTATTAGATTTCTGGAGACTATTTATGTTCAAAGTTTCATGAAGTTTATCACTAGATTAAAATTATTATACTTATAAGATTTAAGAAAGTGACATGTTGTCACATTCTTTGGTTTTAATAATAATTAAATTATTTTCATGGAAAAAAGTCCATTAAATGAATATAATCCGACCCTTAGGTGATATGGGTCGACGTTTAGTCATCCAATAGGATTTTGACATGTGTTAGGGGAATTTTATAATATTATATTTACCCTTAATTACCCGATTTACCTTTAACTATAATAAATAAAATTTACCGTAGTTACTATCGATAATTCCCAAAAATAAAAAGTAGCTTATTAAAATAATTTGGACCCACTGATTCAAAATATGGAATCCATTTTTCCAAATTCAATACACAAAAGATGCAGAAATTAAATTAAAATTAATCTCGTTGTCGAAAGAAAACGGGTTTTTCTTTAAAACATTGCAAAAGATTGAATTGATTTAACCTACGAATTCAAGGTAAAATCAATGCTAATGACATACATTATATTAAATGGTAAAAATATATTCTATTTATACTTTAAAACCATTCAATATTATAATTTAACCACATAATATATTACGATGAAAGAAGTTGTTTTTAATTAAAATATAGCGTGTTTTTACTATTCATTAAAATATGAAAGTTATCAGAAAAATATCAAAAATTTATCTAATGTAAATTTTTATATCCTGATTCAATAGAAGAATTTTATTTTTTTCAAATTGAACATATAAACATGTCAACAACTAGATTTAAAGTGGGTGCGTCATCAAAAGGCGGCAAAACTGCATTTTTTTTAAAAATACTTATTTTACCCGAAAAATTTATTTTGTTCGTATACCATGTTCTAGAAATGTGTATAATGAATAATAATGTTATAAAATTCAAAATTTAGTTAATAATATTCATAACAGCTAGTTCATGATAATATTATAATAATATATCATTGTTTATTAAAACTCGGTATTGCGTACAACACACGCTATCGAGGAAGGTTGATATTGCGTGTAATGCAAGCCAAGTCAGGGTTTCGTGTAGTGCACAACTCCTTTGTTGTTGCGTATAACAGAATCCAACCATATTTTATTTATACATTGAATATATATATATATACTCAATGTTGCATAGAATAACTATTATCAAAATTGTGTGTAACACGATCTAAGAATAGTGTTGCGTATACTGCAAGCTAATACGGTGTTGCGTATAGCGCAAGGTATTGTTGGTGTAACATACAACACAAGACATTAATGAAAGAATATTTTTCATAAAATCTTGGGGTGTTACACA
The DNA here is from genome assembly GCA_963277665.1 of Viscum album. Taxonomy (NCBI): domain Eukaryota; kingdom Viridiplantae; phylum Streptophyta; class Magnoliopsida; order Santalales; family Viscaceae; genus Viscum; species Viscum album. Next base: position 468,849,073 of record OY728142.1, on the reverse strand, counting down.
TCCCATGTCAAGAAGATCCTATCATTTCCAATTAATTTTTTCTGTTTACTTAACATGGGCTTGGGGTTTCCTGACTTTTCATGAGTGTTATCAAATAAAATCACTCTCCCCGTCACTGAAGCACTACGTGACCAATAAGGGGTCTTATAGAGATACAAGAGAATTTACAAGAGAAACCCTTTTATGTTTCAAAAGAAACTGGAGGTGGGGAATAGGACTGCCTGGACATGTCAAATACCCTTCACGTGAAGTGCGTGAAGAGACAGTGGGTTGTTGCGTAATAAGTCAGACATGTCGTCAGGGGATTCTAGTGTCTCATAAACTGATTGGGCGTGTTGCATGATATTTATGACTATAATATTCTCCCATGTTTTCCATTTTATTTCCTTATTTATTTTTTGTGGCTTGGGGATCTCGTGAGCTTTTACAAGGATTGTTTAAGACAATCACTCTATGCATCGCTGATGCGTCATGTGACCATTAATGGGTCTTGGGATGATGCATGATAATTTCATGGAAACCCCGTATTATTTCACTAATTTATCTCAAGAGGGATCATAGGAATGCATGAACATGTTCAATACTCGTCATGTGATGAGAGTTTCATTCCAACGAGCACTTCCACAATAAGGAGGATAGGTTTCCAGAGGCTTCAGGAATCTTGAAAACATACTAGGTACATCGTGTGATATTTATGACTGAAAGGGGCTCCCAAATTTTATATATTTTACTCTTATTTTACAATTATTTATGTGTGTATTATTTTTAATCTTCTTATATACAAATAACATGACTCTGGGAAACTCCTTTTACAACCACCACATAATCAGCGAGTGTCTAGGATGCCTTCACAAATAGAAAAAGTCTGGTCAAAGGGGATTCATGAGATCTGATAAATATTATGCACTATGCATGGTTTCTTTGCATGAATTAATAAAGTCATCTCAATAACCTGTCTATGGGAGTCTTATATGATTTGTGTGTTCTAGTCACCATCTAATTCTATTTCTTTGTGTGGAAAATAATTCCCATATTCATGTATTTGTTTCTTTCTGGATTTTCTGATGACCATTTAGATGATGTCAAAAAATGTCCCCCCTCATGGGTGACATAAATATGGAAATGGATCATATTTTAGGAAATTAAATTTCTTCATAATGCTTGGGTTTTGGTGTACGTTGGTGACTTAGGAGACACTTGGTCTTCCGAGATTTATTTGGTATTCTGCGGAATTCCCTATAAATATAGTAACATAGAGTGGTTCATTCACTAGAAACATAACTCTCAAATCCCATGGGACTTTCCTCTGTTGCAAGAGGTTGTTGTATGAACTTCCCCAAAAACCCATCACGAGTTATCTCTATGAGACTTCTTCGCAAGACATTCATTTTTGAGGTGCCCATTCAAACCAAACATGAACATATATTCGGTAATTTTTTGAAATTTCCCCATATGGATATAAGATCATCTAGAGGGTTTCATGGGATCCTCTATATTTATCTCATTATTATTCGATTATTTTTAGGATCACATGTGTAATAACCTGGTTGTCCTTTCAGTTATGGATCCAGAGTTTTCTGTATTTTCATCATTTAATTGCTTAAATATGACATAATATAGATGCATGTTGGGGTCTTATAGGTCTCTAAGGTGTTCAGGGTTGTTCTGGAGCCTAGAACCCATGTTTTGGGTGAAAGTAGGATGCCACTCTATTAGAAAAAATCGTGTGGGTTTGGCTACACGATCATGCAATAAGTCTGAGAAAGATGCGGACTTTCATAGAGAGATCTACATAGTTACCGCACGGTTAGTCATGCAGTGAGGGGTAACTATGAGAGCCCCTGGAAGGAGTCAGATGATACCTTATGACTACCATATGGTTTTTCATACCATGCGGGGTAACCATGAATGTTCCCCTTTCTCTTACTGGATGTTGTGCATGGTTTCCACACAGTTAGGCAAACCGTGTGCAGAAACCGTGTGACAAAGATATTTTAGGTAAAATGAATATTTTTCCCTTGAAATGTTTTAAGCTTATTTTTTCTTCTTCCTCCTTTGTTTCACACCAGAGGAGAATCGTGGGAGCCTTCCTTGAGAGCATATTCTAGGATTTGAGCTACATTCTCTGTCCATTGTCCGAATAAACTGTCGTTATTCTCTAAAGATCCGTAATAGTAATGCCTTGATTGCTTGTTATCCTTATTTAATTCCTATTGATATAGATTTCACTATTTTGATTTAGGATCATATTCCTTAATATCTCGTTCATCATATGTTCTTCATATTTCTCCCAAAACAGAGAAAATGAGAGCTTGATACTGGGTGAGCTATCTATCATGAGCATATAGTAGGTGGTCCCATATCTTTTGCTTATTATCGAGCTATTTATATATGATGTAGTGTCGCATTCCTATTTTTGGGATGTTTTGTTAATTTATAAATTTAGCATATTGTTACATATTGTAATTAAGGTAATTGAATGCGGTTTTAAAGCATATTATAGGATTAATACCTAGAATAAGGGCCACCCCATGGGCGAGTGCCCTGTTAGACCAATTTATGGTTGTTTGCCTAAGGTACCTATGTGGTATGCCTTGAATATCATTTATGGGTTGTTTGAAATGAATTTATTTTTCAAATGGATTGTGCCATATTGTTATATTATTTCATGTTGGCCAAGGGTTTGGGATATTGAATAAACCCTTGACAGATGTTATGCCTATGCTTGATAAATCATGTTTGGATGGTTAGTTCCAACTATGAACCTACCCACATGAGATAAACAATATTCAAATCCATGTATTAGATGTTTTTCATGCATTTTTTGTTATATGAATTATTCCCATGTGAGAAATGATATGCTAAGCCTTGGTGGTTGGTCCTTGCTTCTGACACCCATAATGGTGAGTTGTGAAATGCTTTTGGTTTTGACACGAGTATGTTATTGAATTATTAACTTGAATCTGTTTTGGTTGAATGGTAAATAGAATTAGTTGATTCATGAATTCTCATGGAATTCCATAGAGGGGATTGTCTGTCTATTTTACCTTGGTCTCTTGAGTGAACCTTGAATTCTCTAGAATTCAATGGATAGGCTCTACGGGTTTATAAATTAATGTTAGGTTTTGTGAGAACCATGCATTCCATGTATGTGAACATATAGGATATGTACAAAATTCTGAGTGAATCGTGGATCTTATAAGATTCCAAGGATGGGCTCAAGAGGAATGGGTTATGTCATGAGTGATACTCAGTTCTCCCTATAGGACCGCCAAGGATGAGATCAATTGACATGGACTTATACCACACCTAGAGTGATACTGGGTCCTTGAGTGGCTCACAATGATGGGCTTGTATGGTGTTAGTAGATTATATCCTGGAGTGATACTTGAATTCCAGTTTCAGAATGTCAAGTATTGGATTAGATAAAAATTGAATATTTAATTTACTTATGATGCGTCTACCAAGATAAAGCACGCGCTTGGATTCAGTATTATCTTATACTTTTTTAGATCACCTCTTGAGGTATCTATTTTTCCCATTTTTATACAGGGGATCATCAGGCTTAGGCTGAATCTCAAGATTTCTAACAATGAATGTAATTTAGTTTTTAATTGAATATAAATAAAAACCAATGCATGTAGTGATTTTTACTTTCGAGTACATTCTAACTTAATGATTTCATTATTATAAACTTCCTATTGAATATACTCATTGATAGATTGGCACAAACCTTGGGAAGTATCCTACTGGGATTTAGCATGACACGTGATTTGAGACATTCTTTATGCCCAAAAATATTATAGGGTTTTATGAGTGGATAAGGGAAGCACCCTCCATTAGGTTTTTGATATGCTTCCTAGGAGTAGGATAGCATGAGACTAAGCCAAGGATTGTGATGATGCTAGGATACATCTGTTCTTTTTTTTACCTTCTTGGATCTTCATCTTTATATGATAGAGTTTTTAATTGTTAATTGTTTTCTTAGAAACATGTGAAATCCAAAATTCTATATATGAGATGACATATAAATATTTGTATTATCAGCCTTCCACTGTTTACTTCTATTGTATTGTATTATTTCTTCCACTATCTGTATGTGATTGAAAATATGTTATACATTGAAAATGAGGGTATAGTCTATCCACTATCATAACCATGGACCTCACTGCTATTTGGAAGCCTCTGGAATTTGGGGATATGCACTTGAGGCCATGTGGCCAACCCGGATTGGAGAACTGTTAGGTGGTATCCGAACCCTAGTTCTTATAATGTGGTGTTAGACGAGTTTTTATGTTTTGATTTATTGTTTGGTTTCAATTGGATGGTATAGGAAGGAATTTGGAATTGATAATAATTTGGGATCGGGAGTAGATACCCCTCCTACAACGAAAATCAAAATTACATCAAATTGAATTGTGAATTTTTATTTTGAGTTGTTATAGCAGATTGGATTTCACTGTTGGGTGACGTACTTGTATTGTGTTGAAATTATTAATACTATTGAGGTTATATTTTGTTGCAACCTAATGAGTTGTGGATATTACATCTCATGCATCATATCGACACTTGCTATAAATCACATGCCATTAATTCGTTCCATTCCATTTAAAAGCATTAACTATTCCATGATTTTGTGATAGGTACCATGATATATATGCCTACTATTGAGATAGATGTATTGGTACATGGTATGGTTCAAATTGGATGGAAGAAAATCCTTGGTCCCTGAGGTGTGTGGGCCCTCATGGATCATAATTTGGTGGATCATATTTTGGATTTATATTGAACTATTCTACCAAGTTCTATAATTGGATTCTAAGCATTAATTTATGGGGAGAATGGCCCGCCACAGGTTTGAATTTGGCATACCATTCGTTACCTTTTTATAAAGGAATGATGTAATCTTGGAATGAGTTCTAATTCACGTTTTGAATGTGAAAAGAGCTTAAAACTTGGACTGAATATGTAAATCAACTAAAATGAAATATATTTTGTGAGAGAACATGACCTGACCTGACCGTTATAGTGGGATCTCGGTAGGGGTACTAGTGGTTATTTTCCTAGACTTAGCCCATAGGGTAGGAAAAGGGATGTGTGTTTAGAGGAATGATTTGAGATATCATTTTTGTTCTATGATTTGGAGTTCTGACCTTGTTTTGATTTATAACTAAGGTGTGCTCTTGACCTTTTAGACTCATCCCACCAAGAGGAACTCTAGTTGTATGCTAGGAGGCTGGCAGAAATCATACCCTTGAGGTGGTAGGCCATGGTCTACTAATGGATACTTCAATTGTGTCAGGTATTCCATGAGAAGTTATACAGAATTCAGGTGTGGATGCACACTTTCGTGAAGTCTTTATGTGGTTCATGTGAACCTTTCTGGGAGCACCACAATGTGCCACGTCTATGGTTTAGCTGACATTGGGGTTCTAACAGAAATATCTTCCTTTGTTTTAGGGGGATGGTGGACCAAAATCTGCAATGTCCTGATTGGAGGCCATGATTTCGACCATCCATCATTTAGAGATTCATCATGATAGGAGGGTAAAGCTCATGATGTATATACTGCGTGATTCCACCAAGAGATAGTGGGATGTGATTACTCAGGTAGGGAACCATTAGGATATTTCCTGGGAATACTTTTAGAGAGTATTATAATAATAATATTATCCTGAAATTCTAAGGAATGAAAACTCTTTGAGTTTATGCATTCGAAGTTGGGTGCTTTGTCCGTGATGGACTACTTGACCGGATTTTCCGAGCTCCAGTGATTCATACCTATTCTAGTGGGTGATAATTTATAAAAGGATATGTAGTATGAGGATGGTCATAGATATGAAATCCAATCATAGGTAAATATCGCCAGTTTTAATTTCATTTTTTCTACAGTGTATCAGGTGTAGCTCACTGAGCGTAACCAAAGGGAATCTAGAGGTGCAATCCCTGGTGGTTCGGCACCAAGATCTAGTACTATCTCGACTGCCAATAGGAAGCATTATCTAGAGTTTCCTCATGGTGATATGAATAGTTAGAATGTACATTCTAGTAGCTAGGTGAGGTGTTACCAATGTTGTTGGATGGGGAATACATAGATGCAGTGTCCACTGGACCTAGTGGTGTGCTGATCATGTAGCAATATAGGCCATATTCAGCAATGTTGTAGGAATTTTCCTCTAGTGGCTAGTGAGAGGGGTATGTACCATATCCACATTCATGAGAAGGGTATACAGATTCTCAACAATGAGGTAAATGAAATGTATCAGGCTGAGGTGGCAGTCATGGCCACGGTACCCAGAGCCAAGGTTCACAGAGATAGCATGGTGGATTAGCTTAGGGTAGCCGGGCAGTGTCTCAAGGTTGTGGTATAGGCCAGACTCTTACAGTGAAATAGACCAAGTAAGGACATGATTTCAGAACTTCTAATATCATAGGTATTATTCTATATGCCTCCATTTTAGATTCTGTGCATTTTGATATAAGGGCTTCAAATAGTTTTATATATGTTTCTATCATGGAGAGCCTTGGGATATATGTTTTCTCGATGATTTATTGATGTTAGACACTCTTTCAGGGATTAAAATGGTCGGTGTGTGTCAATTAAAGGTGTTTCCACTTGAGGTTGGAGGGTTTCACTTCTAATGAGATATCTATGTCATAGAGATGACATGTCTTAATGTAATTCTTGAAATGGACTGGTTATTTCTTTTCAGGACACTGTTGATTACTATTGTTGCATAGTGTGTTTCACTTCACTAAAGGGTAGACCATTTCTATAAAATAGTTAATGGGATGTTTATGAAAGTCGATCTGGACATGATCCCCATAGGTTGAGAAGAATGACATCCCAGATTTCGAGTTTGTATCTAGATGACTAGGTAACACAATAGATGGATTCCCCCCATTGGTTGACAATTTTAGAGATGTTTTCCCAAATGACATTTTTGGGTTACCTCTAGTGCAAGAGGTGGAGTTCTCTATTGAGCTAGTTCAGAAAGATGCACTGGAATCCATTCCTCATTATTGGATGGATAATATGGAGTTCCAAGAGTGCTAGAGGTAGCAGTAGGATTTTGAGGAAAATGGTTTCATCTGACTGAGTACTTCTACGTGGGGTTCACCAGTCCTTTTTGTTAAAAAGGATGAAGGTACCCTCAGGCTTTGCATGGATTATAAGAAACTAAACGACTTGACGGTTAAGATCAAATATAATCTTCCATGTATATATGACCTCTTCAACCAGCTTCAAGGAGCTCATTTTGTCTCAAAGATCAAGATGAGATTTGGTTATCCTTGGGTGCATGTTACATCATCAGAAATACCCCACAAAACCATTCTGAGTAGGTATAGTCTATATGAGTGTCTTTTCATACCATTTTCTCCCACCAACATGCCATCTATTTTCATAGAACTGATTCACAATGAGTTACATCCCTTTTTGGATTATTTTTTGGTGGTTTTCATGGATGATATCTTCGTATATTCTCACAATGGACATGAAGATACCAAATATATTGAGATCATTTGGAATACACTGAGAGAGCATCCGTTATTTTCTAAGCTCACAAAGTTCAACTTCTAGATGGATCAAATTCGCTTCCCATGTTACATAATCTTAGAGATAGGTATATTAGTGGACCCAAAGATGGTGAGAGTAGTGGTTTCCTAGGAGTATCCTAGGAATGAATTTGTGGTACGATGTTTATTAAGGATTGATGGTTACTACAAGACATTCATACATGAATTATCATGTTTAACATCACCGTTGACTGGCCCGATTAAAATGGATGCGATGTATATTGGGATGGATTCCTATGAGATAGCATTTCAGGTAGAAAAGGGAGGTTCACTTTAGTGGCGATACTTATTTTTCGACAGCCAGATAGAAGTTACACTATGTACTATGACACATCGAGTATCAGGCTGGGAGCAATTCTTATGTAGGGGGGATTGATTTGTCACATACGGGTCTTGGTAGTTGAGGCCACATGAGAGGAATTACCTAATGCATGATCTAAAGTTATCTATGGTTGTTCATGATTTATGTTATTGGATACATAACATACTGTGAGATTGTTTTGTGGTGTACACAGACCACAAAAACCTCAAGTACATATTTACTCAGCATGATCTAAATTTTAGATAGGAAATGTGTGTCGAATACCTCTAATATATTGACTTTGAGCTTTGATTCAAGCCTGGTAATGTCAATGAAGTGGACGATGCTTTGAGTAGAAGGACTCAATTACAGGCAGTACAGCAATCCAGTAACGACTGGCATCTTAGAGTGTTTTTCTCTTAGATGCATTTAGAGGTGCAAAAAAGTCGTGGACATCTGTTTCTTTCATCCTTAGTTGTTACCAATAACCAACTAGGTAGAGTGAGGATGAGGTAGCGATCAGATACTGATGGCCTAGTTTTATGGGAGAGTATTTCAGTTGAGGACCATCGTCTTTTTTAGACTACTGGTGATAATGAATTTATGTATTTATATGGTCGTGTGTGGGATTTTATAGATACATTTGGGGAGATGATGTAGGGTTTACATGCATCTTTATAGGAAGTGCATCCTAGTGTCACCAAGATGTATTGGGATTTGCATCATCAGAATTGGTGGCTATGTATGAAAAAGTATGTAGTAAGTTTTTTCATGAGATGTTTCACCTATCAGCAGGTGAAGGTGGAACACTAATGACCAGCTGTACTTTTACTATAGTTATCCATTCCAATGTGTAAATATAATTATATTTCAATAGATTTCATGATGTTTTTACAAAGGTAACCTTGAGGTAAGGATTCCATTTGTGTTATCATTTATAGGATCAGGATGGTTGCACATTTCCTACCAATCTAGAAAACCTTCAGTGTTGATGAGATAATAAGGTTATACATCATCTTGGTTATAGAGTTTCATGGGTTCCCACATCCAATAATTTCATATCGGGATTCCTTATTTTCTTCTTGATTCTAGAAAAGGATACTGAGGGTGATGGTTACCCAGGTTGTTCTGAGCACAACAGACCACCCCTAGATAGATGGCTTGTTAGAGCTTATAATTCGGTTTCTTGAGGACATGCTTTGGGAAAGTGTCATTGACTTTGGGGATTCTTGGGAGAAACACATACCCCTTGTGGAGTTCACCTATAATAATAGATTTTATTATAATATTTTGATGGCACCATATGAGGCTTTATATGTTTGGCCACACCGATCACCCTTATGTTGGTTGGAGGTAGGAGGGGAAGCTATGTTGGGAACTCCTCTTGTCCATGAGACCACTGACCAAGTGTAGTTGATTAGAAAGATGGTGGATAATACATAGTCTTGTCGAATATCATACATCAATTTCTAAAGACAACCTATGCATATTGAGGTTGGGGAATTTGTTTTCCTACATGTTTCATCAAGGATGTGACATAATAGGATTTGGATACATTGTATACTCTCGCTGAGATACATCAGACCATTTGCAATTTTAGAATGGGCCAGGATGATTGCCTATTGATTGTAGTTTACTCAGAGGTATTGGGATATGCATGACGTATTCCATGTTTCTCAGTTTCATATTTACTATTAAGACCCTTCTCACACCTTTCGTCCTGGGTTGGTTTTGTCACCGGCATATGCATCCTTCATGAAGTATCCAATAAGAAATGAGGATCATAGTGAGAAGGTTCTCTGCATCCCATCAATTCCTTTAGTACAGGTGTTGTGGTAGCATGAAAAAATGCATGATGAGACCTTGGGGAGGGATTCTAATGATCGACCGTAGTGGTCATAGTTGTTATCAAGTAATTCTACACTACCAATGGGAAGGAAATTCAGGGACGAATTGCTTTATGTTGGGAATTTTGTAAGAACTCGGTTCTTCTTTGAGGCATGGATAGTGTGTATACCATATTTTACTCATTTAATTGATTAAATATCACCTAATTTTGATGCATGTTGGGTTCACATTGGTCTTTGAGGTGTTCTTGGTTGGTATGAATTCTTGACCCATGTTTTGGGTGAAAATAAGAGGTCACACTATTAATGAAATCCCTGTGGGTTGGGTCGCATGGCCGTGTGGTATGTTTGAGAAAGTTGCATGCTTTGGCAGTGAGATATACACTAATACACTAGGGTTATTCATGCCATGTAGGGTAATCATGTGACACCGCTAGATGGAGGTATAGGCTACTTCACGACTACGACACAATTAGTTTTACCATGTAGGGTATCAATGTGAGGGCCCCTTTCCCTTATAAGAAGTCGTTCATGGTTTCCTCATGGTTGGGAAAACTGTGAACATAAAACATGTGAAGTATATATTTTGGGTAAAATGATCATTTTTTCCTTGAAATACTTTAAAAAAAAATTTCGTCATCCTATTCCATTTCACATTATAGGATCACAGTGGGATCCCTCCTTGGAAGCCTAATCTTTCCTATGAGCTACATTCTCCTTCTATTGTCTGGATCGACTGTCATTCATCTCTAAATTTCCAAAAAATTTATTCTTATATATTTTTAGTCTTATATGATTCCTCAGGATATCTATTGCATAGTTTTATTTAGGATGATATGCCCCAATATCTCATTCTTCGTCTGTTTGTCGTATTTCTCCCAAACAAGGTTGAATCAGAGCTTGATACTGGATGAGCTATCTAGAACAAGCCTAAGGCAGGTGGTCTTGTAACTTTTGCTAATGTTTCAACTATTTTTATACGTCAAAGTGTCAAGAACCTATTTTTAGAATGTCTCCTTAATTTATAAATCAGTCTTATTTTTATTGATTGTCAATTAGGATATTCAATAAGTGTTTCAAATAATATTATAGGTTTAATACGTGGAATAAGGGCCACCCCTTGGGTGAGTGCCCAGTTTGACCGATTTATGGTTTTTTGGCCTAGGGTGCCTATGTGGTATGCCTTGAATTCCATTTATGGGTTTCTTAAAATGAATTCTTATTTAAATGGATTATACCATGTTGTTAGATGGTTTAGTTTTGGCTAAATGTATGGGACACTAAACCCTTCACCCATGTTTTTCCTATGCTTGATAAAGATTTTTTGGATTATTAGTTCAATCTATGAACCTTCCCACATGAGTTAACCCATATTTAACTCCATGTAATAGTATTTTTCATGTGTTTCTTGTTATATGAATTATTCTCATGTTAGTAAGGATATGTCAAGACTTAGAGGTCAGCCCTAGATTGTAACACCCTTAGTGAAGAGTTGTGAAATTATTATCGTTTTGACCCTAGTATTTTATTGAGTTATTAACATGAACCTATTATGGTTAAATGGTAAATAGCATTAGGTGAATCATGGATTCTGTTGGAATTCCACAAATGGGCTTATATTCTTATTTTACCTTTATCCATAGAGTGATCATTAGATTATGTGGAACGCCATGGATGGGATATATGGGCTTATTAATTAATTTTAGGTTGTGGATGAACCATGGACACCACATACGAGCTCATAGAATCAATGTACAAAATGCCGAGTGAATCATGGATCCTATAGGATGTTATAGATGGTCCCTAGGAATGGAATGTTTCATGAGAGATACTAGGGGCTCCTTATAGGATTACTAAGGATGTCCTCAGTTGACATGGACTTATACCACACCAAGAGTGATATTGGGTCCTTCAGAGGATTGCTGGTATGGGCTTGTAGGGTGTTGGTAGATTGACCTCTAGAGTGATACTAGAATTCTAGTTTAAGAATTTCAAGGACAAGATTAGGTTATAATTGAATATTGAAGTTACTTAGGACACATCTACCAAGACAATGAACATGCTAGGATTCTGTCTTCTCTTATACATATTTAGATATAATTCTAAGGTATCTATTGTGCTCAATACTATAAGGAGATCATTGGGTCCAGGCTGGATATCTATACTTATAATAATCTATATAATTGAGTTGTTAATTAAATATAAATGAAAACCATTTCATGTAAGACTATTTACTTTTGAGTATATCCTAACATACTACTTTAACTATTATACATTGATTGTTGTATATGATCACTAATAGATTGGTATAGAACATGGGTTGTTGACTACTAGGATTTAGACTCACATCCTTTTTGGGTCATTCTTTGGGACCAAATAGATTATTTGGTTGTAAGAGTAGACAAGGGAATGAACCCTCCACTTGGTTCTTGATTCGATTCCTAGGATTAGGAGAGCATCAGACCAAGACAGGGCTTGTGATGCTATTGGGATACTTATATTATTTTTGTACCTTTTTGATTCATTATCTATATATGATAGCCTTGTGAATTATTTAGATATCTCCATATAAATATGTGACATGAATCATTTTGTATATGAGTTGATATATAGAAATTTTAATTATCGTTCTTCCACTATTTACATCTTTTTAATGGTATTATTGCTTCCACTTTAATTATGTGACTTCCACTGTGTTATAATTTTCAATGAGGGAATAGTCTCCCCACTATCATGACCTTGGCCCTCATTGCTATTTGGTTGCCTCTGGAATTTGGGGAGATTCTCTTGAGTCCATGTGGCCAATTGGACTTGGAGAACTATTATGTTGCATCCGTACCTGGGAAATTACAATGTGACCATTTCATGTTCACGTGATCATGATTATTTTGAGGGTTCATGTGGTTAAGTAATGTTCTTTGGGTTTACATGGTCTATGAGGTCTTTATTATCCAGAAGATTCATAATCCTTTTATGTGATCACAACCCCATCATTGTTTCATGTTATTACCATGGGGATGCTGGAATTTATGCCTCTCCTTTGATATGATTTTTTTTCATCAGTCATTAATATTCCATATAATGTTTTTCAGATAGATTTCAGATCTCATCATAGTTATTCTGCCACAACTAACCAGAGGTCCATGGTTGATCAGAATCATAATGCGGACCCTAGGTACCTCATGTATTATAAAAACTAGGTTATGAAATGGCATCTTAGATATGAGATCCAAAATTATTCCCTATCACATCACCTTCCCATATATAGGTTTGGCATACTGGATGATATTTTCATCCCTACTCCTAACTACAATACATTATCTTGCTCGGTATCAATTATACCTGGATGCACCTGGAAGATGATATTTGAAAATTTCTGATCAGTAGTATCATGGTCCCAATGGTTTCATTATATGTTGGATAACTTTCCAATGAGCCTTGATAGTTGTGAATTTTCCCACCATCCCATAACACAATGTTATATGATTATATTTTCCCCTTAGATAAGCAAATCAGATGGTGGATAGAACTTGAAATGGGATCTACGGCCTGGTGGGAACTTTTCTGATGAATGGGAATGGCCATTATGGGCCAGACAAAGCAGCTTAGATTTTTTCAACCAATTATATTTTATCCACCACTACAAAGAAGTATTGGTTTTCCAATTCATCATTTATCACCAATATTATATTATTTATGAATTCTATATCCATCAGTGTCCTAGAACCAAATCATTCAATTTTTCCCATTGTGAGGTATGGATCATCCTTTGATAAATCTATCAACTAGGTGGGATATTCCCTCTCGGAGAGATTTATGATGAGTTCATTCCTACCAAAAATGTCTAGGAAGATCCTTTTAAAACTCCAATATTCATGAGGGATATTTACAAAATAATAACGGAAAAGATAATAATCGATATGACTATGTGCTATCTTATTTATTTCAAATATTGGATCAACATTTTACTTTGTAGAAAATATGTCATACTGACTATTATAAACCCCCATCAGTACTCTTCCAGGTAGGCTCATTGCAATTCCGGTTTATATTGGGATCTCTTTTAAGCTGGGGATCATAGTTCATGGGGATACTGATTGAATCCATAGATTTCACCAAGACATAGTTTGGTAGGCTTTCATGGACATGTTTCTGAAGGGGTGAATTTTCCCAACTAAGGATGCATGCTTCAGAATCTGAGTTAGTTTGATATTGATGGTGTCATGGAAAATATAGAGACAGTGCCTTAATCTGGTGGTACCGACTCTTGCATACCTCTACCCTCTCTTATTCCACATCCAATAGTGCAGCATACCCTATTGGATTAGTGGTCCTTTTTCGTTTATATTTGGATGGATAGGAGATCATTTTCACTATTGTTTATACTAGAATACCACTAGGATCCCCATTACCTTACTTAATAATATTATTATAATCATATCTAGGGTTGAGGCCATGTTGTTAGGACCTGATGAGGTTGTCGATGTGTTAATCTGACGAGATTTCTTTGATTTTATGGCTTATACGACAGGTATTAGGACAATCATTGATAATGGTGATGGTATTATTGATGATATGTCATAAAATATCTCCCTTCAGGATGGACTTTTTATCTCTATGATGAACTATCTAATCATGTGTGATCCATACACTCCGTAGTTTTCACGGTAGTTCGATTTCATCCAAAGTGTTTCACCTCTTCCTTTGGATGGTGTGTGGGGAGATTGACACTCCCTGATCATCAGCCAATTCCAGATGATATTATAATGTGAAGATACTAATACTTAGGTCATTATTACACCTTCTAATTCTCCTTCCTTCATTGATAATGACTATGACTGGTCCTGGGAAGAAGCCTTCATCAGTGATGTGGTTAATCGACTAGTCTGCCACATGGAAAATCCATTTTTATCTTACCCCCTATTTATAGTGATGATGGAGTTGATTCTGAACATGGGTGAGACTTAAAGGATGTTCCTAAATTATAATTTCGATTATCCAATTAGTGTGGCTGATCCTATTGAGGAAGATAGACCTATGGTACAAGAGATATATGGTGAGATTTCCTAGGAGAGAATATATGAGGCTCCCACTCCTACATCATTTTTAGATCAATCAATTTTTCATTCTACTAACATACCCATTCAAGAAAACGCAGATGAGTTCCAGTCACATCAGAGGTTTATTAGGAAGTAGATTAACTCCATGGATTCCAAAACTCCCTTAGAATCATTTCATGACCAATAAGATCATCTTCGTCAGTTATTTTATGATTTGGGGTCAGGTGGATTCGAACTAAAACCATTATATGAAAAAAAATCATGATGCGGAAATATCTTTCTACCATTAGAAGGGTCTAAAAAAATCTTGAATATGGTACCCCCAAGATGAACATGTGAGGAATATTTAGAGGCACTAGAATAGAACCATCTATTTATATCTGATATGCATATTTATATTGAAGTATTGACCATAATGATATAGAGACATGATGGTATTATTCCTCGCTCAAGGTATGATCTCTCATCATTTAATTCCCATTTGAAACCACACAGAAGAGAGATGAGGATATTCCCTCTCTTATTGAGACCCTTTATCCTCAAGTAGAAGTAGAAGATGTGGGGTGGGAAGCACCTCAGTGATCCATTGACACTTCTGTCCAGAATCATTCTAACCTGTCTAGCACATAAAATTTAATTTTATTATAGATCAGTTATTTATCTATAATTTGACTTGATTTAATATTTGGCAAGGCTCTAAATTATGGACATCCACCCTCCTTCCATAGAATCTATTAATAAATCTATTGAATTGTATATATTATTTTCTAATTTTCATTCATTAATGATGTTCATGCCATTTCTTTGACATAATTTTGTATGAATCATCACTAATACCCCAACTTTCCATAAAATCCAATTCACCTGAATGGATAGATTTCAATTTTTAAATCATAATAGAATCTTCTTAAAAATTCTCATTAATTCCCTACGACATGATATTTCACACTAAAATTTCTACTCTAGATATATTGATATTACCTTATATGTAGAAGGATAATCTCAGTAGAATATATATCTTACAGGAAGAGTGATCATCTATTTTAAGATGATTATAGACTTAGTGAGTGTAGATTTATTTTTTCTAAGTCTACATAGTGGGCCTTACCAGATTTGTATCTTTTCCATTCGTTCATACTAATTTTATTTCAAGCTATAGCTTAGGTTATTTTAGCACAGACCTTCCATCACTTTAGTTTATGGTCTTTTATCTTAGGCCTTCTATTGCAATATTTTAGGGTAATTTAGCTAAAAACTTATATTGTTGTAGTTTAGGATCTGTTAGCTCAGACCTTCTATCATTTTAGTTTACTGTCTTTCAGATCAGACCTTTTATCACTGTAGTTTATGGTCATTTAACTTTGATCTTATGATAATGTGTATTTTAGAGTCTTTTTACTAGGAGATGACAGATGAACATGAAATATGGGGTAAAAATTCTATAGCTTACCCGATATATCATATGATTCTAAGGTCCTAAATGGTATTTATAGGGCTCCCAAGGATTGGATTTCCTTTCTTATAAGAAGGATATGACTCTTTTTGGTAGTTCTAATCCATTTTTTATTATTATAATTGTCATACATAGGTGTCTCCACCCTTTTCTAAGGGTCATGGAAGGCTTTTGGGGGTTATATTAGTTGAGGTAAGAATTATTCAGAAGCTAGGCCCACCTGGATAGTTTTAATGTGTATTAATGTAAATCATAACATAGAATATTGAGTTTCTATGTTTGGAACGTGGCATACATGCTAGAAATGACCCATAACACCCTGATATAATAGGTTCTTTTATGGTGTTACTAGGACTCACAAGGATTGGTCTTCCTTCTCTATAATGAGATGACGCCACTAGATGGTAGGTAAAATCCCTTATGCATTGATAACATGGTCAAATAAAGGTTTCCCCACCCTTTTATAAGTGATATAAAATATTTATGAACACTCAATCATTCAGATGATAAAGTTGGGTATAAGGGATAATCTATTCAACAAGGGTTATAAAACCTTAGGAAAATTTATCTCTTAAATGTGAAGATCATATAATATGACATATGGTTTGAATCATGAAGTGTGGTCCATCAAAATTTTCATCAATGGAGTGATGTATCCATACATTGAGAATGGGTAAATAACATGGGGACATAATGTTGAGGGAGTCAAATACACTAGAATATTTTGGTCATGGGGATTGTAAATCATGGTTCAAAGTTCTCAGGTCATGAGGATGATATGGGACAATCATCCAGAGGGTGGCCCGAGACACCCTCGGACACTGAGCTCTGCCATGGTAAATTCAAGATCACAAGGATCATAGAGCGCTTATAACAGATTAGATATTCCTCTGACTGGTAGGTATGCGCCCTTATAAATTGATATCATAGTCAAATAGAGAGATCTATTTTCCTTTCAAAGGGTCGTGGACGGTTTTGGCGATCCGATTCATTCAAATAATTATGTTTGGTATGTGGAAGGTGTAATATTCAAGAATATTTCAAGCACCCTAAAGGTTGTGTCGCCACCTAGGGAACATGTTCTCCTAGTGAGGATATTTGAAAAAATATTTCTATATATGTACCTGGGGGTCTAGAGATTATATCTCTAATTTTATTAGGAATATAAATTAGGCCCTGTTATATTTATGAATCATTTATTTACATCATATTTTTTTCCTAAACTCTGGAGATGAAGAGTTTATCAAGTGAAGACATGAATTTTTCTCAGGCTTCCCTTTTTGTGTTTTTAACCAGAAATGTTTATTGAATCTTTCACTATCAGTTTAAGGTTCTGTGATTTCCACCATAAAAGGATATATTATAATGTTTTATGGCTTTTAACTATTTTTCAGTAGTTTAAGGTCGTCACTCACATGACTTAATAGGAGTGAAATGTTACAGAAGAGCCTAATTATGATAATCAAGGCCAGAAGTACTCCATTCATCCTTCTAAGTGGCATATGAATATTTTTTAAGTCACATCTTGAGTCTATCTGGTCATGGTTAATTATATGGTATAATCATGTTTGGGATGACTCATAACACCCTCAGGTGTTGAGTTTTGTTGTGGTGAAGTTATGTTCATAATAATTAGAAACACTTTCTTATAGAACCAGGATGCCACTAGTTGGTAGGTCTGAGTCGTTATGAATCAATAGCATAGTCAAATAGACATATATATTTTCATTTCCATGGGCCATGAATGTTTTTCTAAACCCAATGTGTTCAAGATATGGATTGTGTTTTATTAATTGATGTGCTTAAAAAATGGTAGAATCACCCCTTACTCTGGCAGATCGGGGTCAGGCACTTATGACCCTTTGATAAGGAATGATAATGGGCGATGTAAATACCTTTTAATGTCCTTTAGTAGGGACATATTTGTTATGAAATTATAATTTTTTTTTGATAAAGTCTTTTTCTATATAGTTTAAGGTCGTGAATTAAGGACATATTTGTTTCCTTGCAGTTTAATGTCATTTGGTAATGATGTGGGAACTGGCATAAAAAAATATGTATGATATATTATGTGCACAAAAAATATATATGTAGTTCATACAAGCATATTGGTGAAATGATATTGTATAAATTGTCCATATTGTATTTTGGGGTGCATTTTTTGTATCAGTTATTGTATCAGCAATCAGAATTGAGATCTGGGTGTCACTACATATATTATTATAGCAGGAATCAATCAACATGTACTTCTTGGGAAACGATGTAGTTGAACATCATGTAGTAAGTACGTAGGCTCCCTAACATAAAAAGGGAATATTATCGTTGAAATCAAGACATTATATCAGAGTGTCACTACATATCCTATGAAGATTGTAATCAATCCATAGTTAGATCTTGAATGAATGCTCATTATGAAGGTCTAATCCATATGTGGGGAGGGGAATTTTTATGTTTATTATTTGTGCCTGGACAAGGTGATGGAGTTCCATGTGTCACTATGTATCCTATAATGAAATGAATCAAGTGACATATATTTCTTCAGCAAGAAAAAATCTATGCAGGTATGGATCATATTGTATGGGGGCATGGTTCTCATTGATTGTTATTGATGGGACTGGGATTGGTGATTTGGGAATCTTTATGTATCATGTGATTGTAGGAATCAAGCCACATATTTTTCTATAATGGAGGTGTGGTGGGAGGGAAAAACCATGTGTAGTGTCCCTCTAGTGTGAGGTCCATGAGAATTTATAGTTTTATTTCATGTAGAATACATCAGTCATGTAGTTTATCCTCATGTAGTGAGTACTCTAGGTGTTCATTTTAAGTTATTGTATCTTGGACCATCATAACCCTATCATGAGATTTATTCTTTTTCTTCAAGATATCCCTTACCAGAATTACAAATTACACATGAGTTATACTTGGTTTTATAAATAATCAATTGAAAGGGTTCCTCTCACCATAAATAGGGAATTAAATAAAAGATGTGGGGATTGTGTGTCATGTGGTAGTTGGGACGAGATATAGTTTCATGGAATCAATATGGATCTAATTAAAAAAGAGAATAATTTTATATGTATTTATTGACATTCTTGTAGTTTAATTTAGTAAATAAAGGACATGATCCATGATTTTTAACATCTTATAGTATGGAAATGGGTGTCTCCACATGAAAGCGGAATGTTACGGGTCCATGCAATTTTATGCCAAACAGAAAGGACATATTATATGTAGTTTAATGTCATATAGTAAGGATGAGGGTAAACCATTTGAATTAATATGGATATTGGTGGTCCAAAATTTTTTACCTCATGTGGTCAGGAAAGATGTCATGCAGTTTAATGTCATATGGTAAGGGCGATTATCACCTGATGTGGAAGAATTTTTTTCTGTTGGGCCTAAGACTAAGGGATCAGGTGTTACTATGGATCTTATAATGGAAGGAATCAAGCCTTATTTAGTTCTTATATGAAGTTATTCCCTATGTATAACTAACTATCTCATAGGGATAAGGGAATTTTATCTTTCCATCACATTGATCTAGCTTGTGTGTGATGAATTGTAAGTGAGGAAATTATTCTCATGTAGTTTAATGTTATAAAGTGTGGAAACCTTCCAAGTAGTTTAATTTCTTGCAATAAGTATCATCTCTGTGTAGTTTTATGTCATGCGGTAAGGATGTGACAACCTAGTTTAATGTTATGTGACTAATATGTAAGATCATATGTAGTTTAACATTGTGTTTCCATGATGAAAAGATCTTGATGACAATTTTGCATATTATTTATTAAGAAACCTTATATTGGTGGGTGGTGTGACACGTTTCACATTCATTGTGTCAAATAATAATGTTCCATTGTGATAGACCTTATGTATGATATAAGGACTTTATTATTTAGATTCAAGAATTAAAGGATTCATTCCTTTTATCATTAGGCTTCTAAGAGATAATAGTAGTTCTTCTTGGAGGAATGAATAGAGGTGAATATTTTTATTGATGGATCATAAAATCTGATTCTCATAGACATTGAGATTCAACAAGGTATGAAACATGCTCCCATCATTCAATTCTATCTCATATATTCATATCTTCAATTTCTATTCATCCAAGATTTGTCCAAAATTGGATATTCAAATAAATAGTAGCTATACTTGTATGGGAAACAATGCCTCAGTCACATACACCAATGAGAATGGAATTACCTATGTTGAAAAAATCTCTTGGTGGTATGTTAGGCCCCTAAAACATAGAGATGTTTTTTTTCCATGAATTCTTCTCTTTTTTGACCATATTCTAGAGTATATTTTATAGATTATTTTTGCAATCCTCTATCAATCCATTTTATGTTGTATGATAGATGAAGGATTGATTGGAATCGATGTTGTAATCCTGGTAAAATTTCAATAACTCCATAGAATAGAAGTTGGTGCCATTTTCCACCAATATTGTCTGATAGAATCTGAACCCACTAATGATATTGAACATTACAAAGTTAATGACATTTTTCATCCCAACTTAATTTTGGGGAATTTCTTCTGCCCATTTAGAGAACAAGTTAGTAGTAGTAAGGATATACTAGAACTTATTATCCGTGTCTCAGGGACATGGTCCCACAATATCCATTCCACAAATGTAAAACATACTATAATATTTATTTTTTTGAAGAAATTATGGAGTCTAGTAGATGCAGTTTACAGGGAACATTCATTCATGATAATTCATGGTGAATTCCACATAGTCCTATCACATAGTTTTTTAATAGTTACCCAGCCACCTGATCTAGTGGGAAATCTTGGTCCCAGATTAAAGAGTGCCACAAGATCCTGTATAAAATTCTTCTAGAATAGCTGGAATATATCTTTCTTCTATGAATTTGAGGATTATTCCAGGAATTCCATGCTTGTAGTGGTCTTTTTTCTCATTTATACAGTCTCACAGGGAAATGTTCACTGCTCGACATCGAATATATTCCCTTCCAGCTCATTCTATAGGGAGAGTCCCATTTTGATGATAAAAAATTATGGGATTCATCTATTCTATCATGAATATCAGTTCATCAGTATCAAGAAGGTATTGATCTAATTTATTTCTTCCATGTTTTATATGATGATCGATGAGACCATTCTTAAATGTGAGATATGGAAGACTGTTTCCTCCTGATCTGGGTCATCCATGACTATGGCTACATTATCCAATGCATCAGGGTGATCATTTTGTGATCCATGAATATTATGAAATGTGGGATCAAAATGTAACTATATCATTAGTCCTCTAATTTATCTGGTGAGAGGGACTAGTTCTTCATTTTTAATGGATTATTCCCCATTAATATTATTTATCACTAACCCACAATCCCCTTTTATATTTTGGTAGATTATTTTCAGTTGTAGCGGTATTTCTAAGACAATTATGGGTGATTGGTATTCATCCTCATTATTTTTTTATCCCTCTAATAGTGAGAAATATTATGGTAAGACTAATTTTTTGGGAGATACAAATACAATCCCTAAGAAATCCTACTTGAATTTTCGAGTTTCCGTCATTTTTTCAAAAGAACATCATAAAGATCCATTTAAGTAAATATCTCATGTCTGGGGTGTTTCATGGGAATAAAAAAACTCCTCAAATGAAAGATCGGTGTCCACTAGTTTACTTTGTTGAGAGGGATGTGAAGTGTGGAAATCATCTTGAGATTTTCATTTCACTAACTTCTGTGATATGAATTGAATATCGTATCACTATATAATGACTTCCCATCAGGTTAAGCACCCTGTAAATATGAGACCACAAAATATTTAATTGAATAGATCAATATAAGAGGCTAAGGGGATTTCTTGGTGCTTTAAAAAGTACCTCAAGATTATCACTGCAAAGATGAGTGAAATGAAGTTCTTATCAACACTTTAATTTTGGGACTCGATACCTTGAATTTTCCAGATAATGTGGTTGAGTCATTTCTAACCCCCCACATTGTTCTTCTATGTGAGGAGGGTGACTAGTGAGCATTCCATTATGGATACATATAAGATGAGTGGTATCCCTTCCACCAATTCCATAATGACTGGTTGATGTAGATGTTACTGCTTGATATCCCAAAAGGAGTGTTAGTAGTAATCATCCCATTGAAATTTGATTCCATTGTTTATTGTCCTAGTAAAGGGGATAGATTTACAAGCAAGGTTGGCTATGAAACATCGAATGTAGTTGAGGTTCCCTTGGAGTCCCCTCAGTTCATTGATATTTTTGATGGGTCACATTACTAGAATAGTTGTAGTCTTATCTGAGTAAACCTTGATTCCATATTTGAATACCACAATGCCAAGGAACTTCACTGATGTTACACAAAATGCGCATTTTTGCGGATTTATCTACAGACTACGCTATTGCATCTTGTTAAAAAATATTTCATGATCTGTGAACTAATCACACCCCTGTCTGGATTTTACTACCAGGTCATCGACATAAAATTCAAATATTCTTCCCTTGGAGGGCTTAAAGATATGATTCATGGCGCATTAAAATATAACACAAACATTTTATAAGATAAAGGTAATGTCCAAATAGAAGAAAATCTCTTGAGGATATCTAATGGAAGTGGATTCCTCATATCTAGGGGAAACCATTATTTGATTGTATCCTGAATACCCATACATGAATGAAAGGGCTTGGAAGCTTGTAGTTGCATCGATCAATAGTTTCATGATCAGAAATGAGAAATAATCTTTTATGAAATATTTATTAAGGTATCTGAAATCAATGATGACCATAATATTCCCATTATTTTTTTATAGGTTTGATGTTGGTGATACATCTCGAGTATTTCACTTCACATAAAAAGTTAGATTCGATCAATTTGTTAACATCCACCTCTAAATTGGTAGCAAAAGAGGGGTTCATCCTCTTGGCTACCTACATGAAGTCTCGATTCACATTGGGTAATCAAAGATTGTGTGTAGCCAAATCTGGATTCTACTTTGGAATTTATGCATAGTTCAATGTGAAAACATATGGATGTTTCTTTAGAAATGAAATGTATATCCATTTCTCTTCGAGAGGCATGGATGCACTAACCAGTGTGGTTTGTGGGTCATCTTCGACTCCCAGATTTACCTTCTCAATCCTTTTAATGGTGTTGGAGATGCATCCTTGAATACATGAGGAGAATTCTTGAGGTCATCCACATCTTGTTCCACCTATGTGTTAGCTAATGAATTTTTTAGATGAAGATGAAAATCTAGGGGATTCTCTGCCACTATTTTTAGTTCAAGAGACAATGAAAAGGGGAATTATCATCTCGTACTTCTTGATTCATTATAATGATATTCCATAGTATATTTTCTCTTACACTGTGACTAGGTAAAGACGAATCTTGAAATATAGGATCATACATATTTTCTCCACTAGATTTATGGTGATCATATAGTCACAATCAAGCATACTCTATGCACTTTCCAGGATAGTCCCCAAACCACTGGGAGAAGAAACCTATATATCATCATCCGTTATTGGTTATTTTCCTTCCATTATATGTAATCCTTCTTCACATTATGTGTCTTCAAAAGTATCAAAGGGGGCACTATCACCATATAATATATCATCCTTTCCAAAAATAGGGTATTTCAGAAATTAATGGAATGTTGAAGGTACCACCCCTAGCTATGGAGTAAGGGCTTTCTAAGAAGGGCATTGTGTGTAGTCTCTTGCTAGAAAACCATAAAATCAGCCTTATGTGTGATATCTCTAAATTGATATTTGAGATTTATCTAACCAACAGTTCTATTCCCATTCATACCATACCCTTGAATGGAAAACGTTATTGGAGAAAAATCTCCTTCACAATATCGCAAACATTGGATAGTTTGAACAAGGATGTGGTTGATCCCATAACCATTTTAATTAAAATACCATTATATATTAACATTATTTAGTCTATACAAAACATATAGGGTCCTGATGTGTCCCTATATAACCTCATCATGATCCTATTATGTGAATGATATGGTGATATTTCATTCATATGGCATTGTCTATAATCAACATACCTCAACAACAATGACTTATGTTTAAAAATCATGTGGGCTATAGAGGGCTTCAACAAGTGACTTTATGAGTTATTTTAAATTATATAGCACATCCAGGACTGATATTTTATCAGGTAAAGCCTCCCACTATTTCAAAATGACATAATTTTATGTCGAAGGTGAGTACTTACCAATGTGGGGTTTCTCCTTAGTATTCAGATTATGAACCGAGGTGACTAAGGTGGATGGTATTGGTGATTTTTTAGAGTTTGAGGGGAAATATTCTTCTAGTGTAATATTTCATGCAACCCTCATATGTTGTATGAGATGATCAGTTGATCATACCCCCACTAGACAGTCATTCAAGATGACTTGTTTTGGATGACCACTAGAGGGTTTTGGGACACCTTCATGATTTGGTTGGGCTTGTTGGGTTGCTTTACCATGAAACCTAGGTGCATATATTTTATATGTGGGGATGTGACCAAAATATTTGGTCCGACCAAGCCCACACTTTCCCATGTATCCTTAGTTTCTGCACATATGGCCTCAGGATCCCCGGTTGTGTATGGGGAACTCATATTCTGAGGTATATTAATCATCAAAGAAGGGGTATGCAACGTGTATAATATTAATAGTACCAAATATATTTTATTGATATGATGAGGGTTCCTTTTTTGGGGATTGTTCCCATGCTTTAGTTGTTTCAGGGAATAAATCATCAAGAGTCAGATCTTGCATCAGTGTAGAAAATGACTCAATCATCTATCTCTTCCTACATTTGATGATCACATCCACCCTTGGGAGACAAATCTAATATTACCTTCATGGGTTGAAGATATTTTCTCTTTATCTGGAATTATCTTGATCATTTTTTTGGATTCTTCCAATTATAGAACATCCACCCATGCCTGGATGGAACTGTATGTCAATCGCCTTATCTTATGACTAGATTATGGTTATGAATGCCACCTTATTTAGGGAATTATCCAATGTCACATTTCCAGAATCAATCATTCATTGAATTACGTCTATGAAGATGAAGAATTCCTAGTTGTTATGACCCATCCTTCAATGGAAAAAGATGTAGTTTGAAAAAATGGTGATCTTGGCTTAATTGGACTTACAGAGCTATGACAGCTTTAGTAGGTCATTGTCCATGTATGCAAGGAAATGACAAAGGACCTTTTCATTTCATAGGGAGTATTTTTTATTAATCAATTTCTAAAATACTCGGTGAACCATATTTCTCTCTTCTTTCTACTGAGGGAGATTTTTTGGTTGTTGCTTTTTGATAAGAGGTGAAACGAGATTCAGGAACTACGTAGGTGCTTCATTGGGCACTGCTTCTAGTTTGAGGGAAACAATTTTAGCTTATTCTTTATCATGAGTTTTAACCTGTACTGATGGCATGTGTTGAGATTTAGATTAGGTTCAATATATGGAATCTTCCAATCATTTCATCATTTATATGAAATCATATAAACCAAAATTATATTTCATTAGGATCAGAGTCATCTACAACTCATCAATGAGATTTTCAACATAGATTTTAAACAATTTCTCTTATAAGATAGGGATGATGGGAGAATAGGTATAGCTTTCCATATGGATATGAATTCACACACCATCTCATTTTCAAATTTCATACAGTTCATCAGGTTGACAATTTTCATTTTCCTCAGCATGGATATGAACTAGTAATGGAAATGATGATGAAGGACTTTCCATGCTTCAACAGATCCTACTTGAAGATTATTAAACCAATCAAAGGATGAACCTATCAGAGTAACTAAAAAACCTTCTCTTGGTATCCTCCTATTGATCTCAAGGACCTATCATCAGAAAAAATTGGGATATGAAGTGAGTGATATGTTGTTCGGGGTCACCTATGCTCTCAATTGTGGAGAAGTTATGGATTTCGAAATTTTGTGGAGGTAAAGTATCATCCACCCACTCAGGATATGGATTCTTATAATATTTCATAGGAGTACATCACCCTTCTATTCTTTCCATATGAGTAAGTAGGCATTATATGACATTTATAAATTTTGGAGGTATTGGTTAATAAGCCACCTCCCATCTATAGAAAGTGTGTGGGAGATTAATGAGGTGTAACCATCTTAATCTCTTGTTTATTCTCAATTCATGTAATGATTTAATGCATCCCCTGGTGAGTGAGGGGTTTTAACCAAAATAGAGGAAATTCATGATCATTTTTTACTTCCTCATTGATATAAATCATCTGCTTAAATGTGGATCTGGTTTCATGAATATATTTTTCTATTGTCAGAAAATCAACTATTTTTATATGTATTGGAGGAGAAATATTCACATAGAGATGAAGAAGATACTGAAGGGGAATATTTATTCAATGTATCTCCTCATTGAGTTATATGATATTTTTTATCTCATACTCATATTATGATAATTGTTCCTCTGTTTCACAATCCTCAAATCATCAGGGTGATGACTAGGATGTGGATTCACCTTTCCCTTTATCATTAGCAGTGTTATTCTATATATTTGATTACTCAATATTCATAGGTTTCGGGGTTTAGAGTATTTTTTGTTCCTAGTTTATGCAGGAATATTTGGTCCATCTATATCACCCTACACTTGAGGTATAATTTTCACATGGTGCCCTCTACATGTACTTCTTGATTGACATTATATATTGTGTCAAGGGAGAAAAATTTCATAGAGGTGTGTCAGGAAATGTTTTTCCCATTAAACTCAACATAATAGGATGATTATAAACTACCAATATTAGAGTCATTTCATGAAACCTTTTCCATAAGGGGCCATTTTAACTTACGACCCCAGTGAGGTTTGAATCCCTTTACAGTATGCTCATCCTGTATCATCTAGAGAGTAGTGACATTAAGGGAGTTTCTGATCGTCATTTTCAATTGGGCCTTGAATATTAGAGGATAATCCTGTGGTGGGAGTAATGGATGGGAATCTGACCATCGATATTTACCTCAAAACCCATAGATGACTAATTCCTTTTATGGTGATGATGATTATGATGATGAAAATGACCTCATCCTTAATGGATTGGAACTATCCAGAGACATAATTAGCATTTATTAATCCTATTGTAAAGGATATGATGCTTCCAGTCAAGGACATGATGATTCTTTGGATGAGTATTAGGATATAAATGCCCATATCCAATGGAATGGGATTAGTCTGGTACCACCATTGATTTCTTCAGGACCCTCTCAAGCGATGATGAACCTGTTGATGTTTATTGCGATATAAATGTCCCAAGACCAGTGAGCAGGGGGTTTTTTTTTGTTTCTTCTGATATTCCTCAAATCCTATTATGAATTCACAATCTGGTAGAGGGAGGCATAGATATATATCCCCCCAACCCAATGGTTTTAGTTCACTCTTAGATGGTTGTTATTAGATCTAACTATATCCTATTTGATGTGGCTCAAAAATGATCTAGTGGGAGTTGAGTGAAATGAAAACCCATAATCAGAGTAATTGTTTAAGGTTAGTTGTTTGGTCAATGAAAACATCATATTATGTGTATTAAATGAATTTCCACTACTTTAAGGGGCATAGTTAAAAGATTTTATTACTATGATCTACACCTGTTAACAATGTCTTCACAATATTAAAGTAGCTGAGTTTTATTTTTAGTGACCAACTTGTCTGAGTGTTACCCTATCCCTTGATTTCACTATAGGTAATGAAATTATAGACTACAATATCTAGGGGGTTTAGTTGGTCATGGGGTGTGGTAAAGTGTAATTCTCCATATTTTCCCCATCCTCGAACACATATTCATGTAGTAGCTTCATAGAGTAGTTGGTTAAGAGTTATGATGCAATGGTGGAATGCATTTTCTAGATCTACATTGTACATTATCGATTTTGGATCTCAGTCCATGAAGATAGCAGCCATGTCTAGTTGACAATAAAGTATCTTTATGTTTTGATGATGGCCCTCATTTCATGGATAAGGTAAGTGACTAGTATTCAATCTCTAATGAGTATCCCAAATATTTTAGCATATATAATGTTTGATCCCATTTTCTATCTCATCTAGGATATCATAGTTTGAAGTATAAAGAGTATAGGACATGGTGGGGGGGGGGTTGTTTCCAGATAACTCTCTCCATATATAAATGTTTTCTTCATCTTTATTAGACCTACATACCTCCATCTAATCAGACCTCAAATGCCTCTTCTTGGGGTCACATTCTATCTAGAGTGGAGTGATTCTAGCAGTTTTTAAGGAACATTATACAGTTGACCCCTACTTTTAGAGCACCTCTCTATATGAACCTGTTTGAGTTTTTAACACTTCTCTATAAGGAGGTTATTTGTTAATGGGTGGATTTCCATATTTGTTGGAGATATCACCATGGTGAGGTTCACCATGGAGGATGTCAAGAGTATAGTTCTTTTTGCCCATACCCACACTACAATGAGGAGTAATATCGCGTTAATGATCACCTTTTAATTTAGTGTAAGATTCGACAGACCCCTATGGTGTTGATAATGTTTCTCGAGCAACATCAGGGACATAATAAATGAACTGATTAGGGATATCTTCCTTGTTATATGTCATGGTCGGAATATTCTGACATTGATTTTGAGATTTTGAAAGGATATATGCCTACTATGTGAAGTTTTCTAGAAATTGTTTATAACTGTCTGATTCAATGGGAGTATGATCCGACATTAGATATTTTTCTCGAGTATTCCAATGTGATTCTTCATTATTATCAGGAATATGAACCTTCTTTGAGGCATGTGCCACTCTAATTTGGTGAACCATGGTTATAATTGGGATATGATCCTTATCATGAGAATTTCTAATATATTGTTGGTATTTCTTGATAGGGGTATGAGATTATCCTAAGTAATGTGCCACTATAACATGATTATCCTAAATTGGAGAAGGAATATGATCCCATTCAAAAAATACTTTCCCTCTAGAATATATTGAAGGACCTTCATAATGTGAGAAGTGATATGAGATTCCTCTTACACATGCTTTGATAGATATTGATGTAGTCTTTTATTGAATAAAGTAATAGTATGCACCTAAAATCATTGATCCACTAAAAAATTCTAGGTAGATTCACTAATAGAAATATGAGCCTATCTTGAGACATGTTCCGATATCACTTGGTGATATCTATCTAGAACGGGGATATGGGCCTAATATGGGGAATTTTTTAGAATGTCACCAGTCATCTATGATAGGAATGTGAGTCGTTCCCAAGGCATGTTATCATCTCACTTGGTAAGAAAAATCCAGAATGGAGATATGATCTCAATACCATGCCTTTGGAATATTCCATAATAATTTTTTGACAAGAATTTTTCCCTATATCATGGCATGTACTGCTCTTTCTTGGTGAGCCCTAATTGGAATGGGAATATTAGAATAGTCTAGTTCTTCATCTTTCACCATAATATTCTAATAATCCTTCAATATTGGATCAATAATATGTTCTTTCTCCTAATAAACAACATGATCATAATGAAAAAAGTGTTAAGATTACCTAGATATAGGGATATGAATATGTGCATGTCCATATATTTTCACCAGTTAAGTAATATTTCATTAGAGTTATTCATATGTTTCTAAGATGTAATGGAATTTTAAACAAGTGTGCGTAAGAATATACACCTACACATTTTCTACCTCCACTATATACTAGAAGATATTTTCAATTGAATAGGGGATATGACCCCACTTATGTCCTCCTTGTTTAATCAGAATATGGGGATGGACTTCATGCATCGGGTTAGGGATATGCACATACCTCATGCCAGTTGTAGAAATGTGCATGTAGGCTTATTCTAAGTGAGCATTGATATGACCTAACACCATGGATACCACCATGAATTGTTATGATATGTTCGGATATGATCCCATTCTAAGTAATCTAGAGACTTCCACACCATATGTTTCTTCCTTATTTCCTATGCATGGGTTTCTAATGTGTTTGTGTGTCAGGTGTTACCCTCATCTAGAATACTGATTGGTAATGATGGGATAGTTTTGGTGACAACCATTGATAGGATCCCTTCTATGTGCCTCCTGAACTAGGAGGTATCTATATTTGACTCCCTGGTCCACCTTTGTTAGATACTGAAGGTGGTGATTTTCATGCTCTAGGGATAAACTTTTGAAGTGGTCGGTTGTGGAAATGAGGTCCACTGAATTTTCTTCATCTTACCCAAGATGATGTACACTCGTCATTTTATGATTTTGGAGGCCCTTTCATGCGTCATAAAGGGTCATGATTACACCACACTAATGGTATCGTTTGACCATCATGTTTTCCACTTAACATTGAAGTTGTTAGGAATGTGAGGTCATTTAGAAACAATTAGGGGTTGCAGCCATAGGTGATTTTCTGGAACGGTCATTGGATGAAGACATTATCTCATATCTAAGTATTTTTGATGAGAGCAGTATCTATAGACATTTAGAAAATAAGGAAAAGACCACTGATCAATGCAATATCTTAGGAATGATGCATGCTCAATCAAATATGCATGGTTAACATATTTTTCTTTTCATCCCTGATTCATACATTCTTCTTGTGTGGACTTGTAAAAGTGAGTGTGGACTTATTTAATGGGATCCCTGGTTAAAAAAGATCAGTTTAGAATCTTATTTAAGGATTATCATGTTAGTAAGTGTAGTATATGTAATGAGAGTGGCCCGAAACATGGTAAACCAATCATCCAACTATTTAAATTATCACATTAGGCTCATCATTTTTTCGAAAAGAAATTCAATGGAAAATTTCCCAACACATGATTAAATGATAATTGTGTTATTTGAGATATTCAAGTCTCATTAACCATTTTTTTTCTTACGAAAGAATATAAAAAGACCACCCATGCGACAAGAACAAACTAGTCTAATGATAACTGTGAAGTCTGTCCCATTAATCTTGTGAATGAGATTCCACAGTTGAATGATTTCACATCTTGTTCACCATTTTTTGTTTCATATAAAATACATGGAAGGATTTTTCCTAGTGTTTAATTCTGGGTGGTTAAATTTTTTAACAATCATTTGTTTTAGGTTCGCATTTTTTAATCATTAATAGAGACTCCTAATCCATAACTACGTACGGATCTAATTTCCAAAGGCAGGATGTCAGTTTGGGTTTCTGACCCAAAGAAACTTAGGAACTCACATTTTTCAAGGTGATGGTAGGTTTGGATAATCACACAATTTTGGGGGGATTTATTTCCTACTCAGGGACAGTCTTACAGATTTACGATGTTCTCGTGAGTCTATTACCCATTCCGATATGTAAATGGATACCCTAAAAAAATTAACATAGGTTAAACTCTCTTATATTTCAAGTGTAGTATTTTTGGGATTTCATCTATATATATCTAGTTTCATTACTCATTCCCCATTGGGGGATGGCTTATTATATGTTGAATCCATATAACCAAGAACCTCATAAGTCACTTCCATGTAGGGAGGTAGTTTACATTCCAAGGATGGGATTGATTCATTATTAGGTTTCCTATGTATCTTGCATTATAATTTGATGAAAACCCCCAGTAGTTCATCAAACATGTGTAGTTTGTTGTCATGTTGACAGGAAATATATGTAAGGGAACTTACGAACTATATATTTGAGCTCGGACCTCATGTTGGTGTTCTACATATCCTTGATATTGAAAGAATCAGAGTCATCATAGTTCAATCGGACACTCTATACACTATTGGATAATGGAGAATAATCATCCCATGGGATATATAGGGTCTCAATGGTTGAACTTTTGAAGGCATGGGGAAACTTACACAAAAGTGGAGGTGTAAATGTAGTTCAATCCTTGAAAAGGAATCGTATATATCATGGTTATCGTAAGAATCAGATTTCTTGTACTTACTTTTATTGGGGTATACAAAATGAGGTTTCCATAGTAGTTTATAGATTCATTATGTCAATGATGTGGTCATTTTAGACCCCTATATCTTTTGGATAAATGCTTAGTGTAGGAAACAACGGATAGCCAACAATATCTATCATGACAAATAGATGTGGGGATTGCATGTTGGGATATCCCTTGGGATTTTTATATATATCTCATGCCATAGAATGGTATCCTATATAACATAAGTATGAAAATAATTAGATTCATCATATTTTAGTTGATTGGAGTATACACACTAAGGTTTCCCAAATATTGAGGTTATAGCATATTATGCCGATGATCGAGGTTTACACATGGAGGTTTCCCTTATATGGTGGAGATAAAATATTTGAACCCTGAAACTCCCTAATATCATTAGAGATATACTCACTATGAGCTTAAATTGATATAAAATAATCAGTTTCATTATATATACATGTGGGATTTATGTTATGGGATGGCCCTTTGTATGTTTAATATGGATATCGGGACTTGGAAAGGCATCATATACATACTAATTATAGCTAGAATCATATTTATAGTAGTTTCATTGATCATGGATTATAAACTACGGTTGAAAAAGGTTATTATCTTATGGAATACCTACATGACTTGGCCCATTTTTCTAACATGACCTACATGATGGATGAACTAACATGCCTTGATTGTCTTCTTGACATGTTGGAGGATGTCAGCCTAGCTTGTTCAAAGATAATCCCATGTTCTTGTTGATTTTTTTGGGGGAACATAAATTGATCTAGAAAGAATGTATGAAGTGTGTCACATGACCAAGGCTAACGTATCTAAAGGACATCACAAGTCCTAGTATGCTAATCCTAAAAGTCATTGCATAATCTCAACTGACATGCTGGGAGGGAATCACATTATCTAAATGACTAGCCCCATATTCATCACAAACGATGTTTGATGTGCATAGAGGATGTCATGAGAGTCAATGTTACATGTCTAGGGAGTGATATATGTTCTAGATGGATTTTACAGTTGACATAACATAACCTAGATAAAATTCTGTGAGGATGTTGCAAAAGAAAATTGACATGTATGGGTTCCAAAATGAGACTAAGTGAGAGTACATTAGAACTGTATGACTTGGGTATCATATTTGACAATGGAAGGTTTGGATGAAAAGTCTAGAGTGTTTCATGAGACTTGGGTGGAAAACATAGTGGGTACCATGTGAATTTCTTTGACACGTCCAACAAACATCATGTAGTCTAAATAGTATATCGAAGGAGTGTCATGTGATCTAGAAAACATGTCCTTGTGTTTTAGCATGACCTGGGGGGTTCAAGAAAAGCGTATGATTATCAATGTATATGTTCTTTGAAAAATTCTATCATCTATAAATTCATTGTTTCATCCATTTATTATATATGCCATATATTTTTTCATTGTCATAGTTTTTATGTCTCGTATGACTGATCAAGTATATTGGATGTCTTTCATATAGAATACCAAAATTCATCCATGTGATCTATGAGTGATAATTTGATGTTCATAAGCATGTCACATGATAATTTAGGATGTTCTGAGGACTTTACCTAAATTAAAACCTTTCTTATCAAGAGATCATCCACACTATGAAGTCTTCTCTGATGCTTGGGTGCACTGGTGTGGGGATCTTAGGATCTAAATCTCTTAGAGATCCCTTTTTAGATTCTAGGTTGGGGGATTTATAAGACTTTCCAACACAATTTTCCACCACTTTATGTGGAGCGTATCATGCAAATCTTGGATAGAGGCGGTGGTTGGATTAGGTGTCATGGTTTTTTGTTTGATCTTGCTGCGGGTTATCATGGGGGAGTCACATGATTTATAGTGAATGTAATACCATCTTGTAAGATCCCTAATTTTTTTTGATTTTAACCAATTAATGGGGTAATTCCTATTCATTTGGACAAGGCCAGGGTATTTTACAAGGCAAGGAAAACATGAATAGTGGACATCGCAAAGTTAGGATTACTGATAAAAGGATTTCACGTTATATGAAGCAACTATTATGGGAATTTTCATGAGACAACAGTTTCATGTCAGAGGGGCCTTCATGAGATCAATTTGACATACTAAGGGGTATCAAGAGGCCATGCTAGTATATTGAGGGATACTTTTCAATATTAGAGGTGATCACCTAGGGTGTATGACCCTGTTCGCATAAGATATATGTATGTTCCCTTCACAATAAGCTCCCATAATTTCCCCTTTCTTATTCTTGTTTATTTTAAAATGGATTGGGATTTCATGTTTTTTCATGAGTGTTTTCAAAGACAATCACTCTCCCCATAAGTGATGTGTCACATGACCAACAATGGGTCTTATGGTGATGCCTATGAATTTCAAGGAAAACCTATTATGTACATATTATGGAAATGAAGGGGGTTTAGGACTGTACGGAAAATTCCAAAACCCTTCACGTTATGAGGCTGACATGCCAGTGGGATCTTTCACAATAAAAAGGACAATCTTATAGGGGCTTTCGGTGCCTTGAAAGCCACCAGGCATGTCATGTGATATTTACAACTATCAGAAGTTCCTACCCTTTCCCTTTTATTTAATTACTTAATTTTTTAAATCTTTTACATCTCATAAGATTATATGATGGCTATGGAAGTCAATCACTCTCCCCATCGGTGATGTGTTGTGTGACCAGTAAAGGGTATGTGATGATGATTGAGAATTTCAAGGGAAAACCCTTCTGTTTTCATTATGGAGCTAAAGGGGGTGTGTCGTACTTAAAAAAAATGTTCAAGGCCCTTCACATGATGAGGGTGACTTGACAACACAATCATTCACGATAAGAAAGATATGTCTCCAGGGTATTCAGGTTTCTTATGAACCACCTGGGCGTGTCATGTGATAATTACGATCGTAATAGGATCCCCCCCATTTTTATATTTTCCTTGTATTTTCCAAGGATTTTTGATTGATTTTTAAGAGTCTGTTGATTGAAAAGTCACATGACTCTTGGATGATCATTTGAAACCACCACATGATCAATGAGTGTATAATATACCTTTGCAAGAGAAGAAAGGATTTTCAAAGGGGCTTCCTGGAATCTACACCAGGTTATGAATTTCACATCGTTCTTTTATGTGACCTTATGAAATTCTTACAATCACATGTCTCTTGGAGTCTTATGTGATCTGCATCTTCTACATACCTTCATCTTTATATTATTTTTGGGGAAAATAATACCTATATTCATGTATTTATTACTTTGTGGATTTTATAATACTCATTTGGACAACATCAAGTGATTCTAGATGTGAATAAGATATAGAGATCCACGATCTAATGGGTGTACAATATATGGTAATTGATTCTATTTTTTTAATCAAATAATTATGATTCATATTTTAATTCTAATTCTTTCAATTCTAAATTTAGTCTACAAATTAAACAAAATGATTAATTATGTAATTATGGATTAAACATAGTTGAAAAATAAAAAAATAAAAAAAATTAAAATAAAAAGATAGTTAAAAATGAGAAACATAAAAAGTAATATGATAATTTGAATACTTATTTTTCCAAAAAAAACTTAAAATCTAAAAGTAATTTTGATTAAGATATGTTAAAACTAAATGATAAAAATGATATATTTAAAAACAATTAGTCAATGAAAGATATAAATCAGGAAATAAGATTTAATTCTATTGTGGATGAGTTAACTAATGTTCATAATGTTTCTAAACAACATAATCATGAAAATAAGAAAATAATAAACACATATTTGGGATCTAATGAGAAAATTTATTATTATTTATATATAATTAAAATAGACAAATTTTATTTGAAATAGGATGTTATAAATATTATAGATAATTTATCTACATTTGTTCAAGTTAAAGAAAAATATGAAAAAATCAGGTAATTAATGAAACTAAACACTACTAAGAAAGGATTTGGTTATAGTAGTTTATCACTAAGGTTAAAAAATTATTCCTTTATTAAAATATTAAAAGGAATTTTTTCTAGTGTAATGTATGTTAAATGAAGAATTAAAGAGAATTATTACAATGAATGTTCACTATGATTTCCACAATCATTTAGGAATACTTGAAATTTTATTCCTAGATATTTATTTTATAAATATAACACTAATAAATAAATCAAATATATTTGGGTTCCAAGCTTTTTTGCTATTAATTCACTTTAACCCAAGTTAGCATTGGTACCAAAAACTCTATTTGATTGTTTTATTTTAGGAAATATTCCTTACAAATCTCAAAGATTCCTAATATTTATACAGTTTATCCTCCAAATATACTACATGATATACTCTCATTTTATGTCCTTCAGTTCATGTGATGGTTTCCTTTTCACATTTGGATAAAACTCTAATGTTTATACTAGAAGTATTAGTAACGTTTGTTTTTCTAAAATTGTTATTATTTCAAAAGTATTATTTATAGATGTTTTGGAACATAATATAATTATTATATCACATCATTGAAATGATATATTGAATATTATTTTTAAAAATGATAAAGTTACAGTTCTAAAAAATTAATCTATTTAATTTTCTTCAAGAAAAAGATGATTTTTTTACTATTTATTTTTTTATCTTCCCAATTTAATGGTTTAAAATTTAAATGTTATAGATGAAGATGATATTATATGGAATATGATACGAGGGAAAGAAAAATCTAGATTATTCCATAAACTATCAAAGCATGACCAGTTTCTATAGTCGCTAAAATTAGATTAATGTAACTAATTTCTATGTGATTTTGTTTTAAAGTGGATAAAACACAAAGAATAGTTTATGTATGTAAATGATGTTAAAACTGTAAAATGATTAGAACTAATACATATTAACAATTTTGGACTTATAAAACCTATTAGTTTGGTGGTATGAATTATGTATTTGTAATTTTATATGATTGTAGTAGATTTAAATATATTTATTTCTTATCACATAAAATGAAACCTTAAAAAATTCTATTCTTTGAGTAAAATTATTCAAAACATAAAAAATCTAT
Organism: Viscum album; assembly: GCA_963277665.1. Taxonomy (NCBI): domain Eukaryota; kingdom Viridiplantae; phylum Streptophyta; class Magnoliopsida; order Santalales; family Viscaceae; genus Viscum; species Viscum album. The sequence goes on along the minus strand of OY728142.1, from coordinate 468,811,881 downwards.
CAATAATTTTTATCATAAGTGATTGATTTGGTGAATTTTTTTTAATTTATAATTCAGTAAATTTTTTGAATAAAGTGGATATGAACATTAATTTTCATCCCCTAGTACACCACAATAAAATGGTATGGTTGAAAGAAATAATGTATCTATACAAGAAATGGATAAATCACTGCTTATGGAATTTAATGTTCTAATATATTTTTTAGAATAATATATAAATATACAATTTAATTTTTTAAATAGAGTATCTATTATACCATTTTTCTTAATATGTATTCATACAAAATGATTAAATTTTTTAAACCTAGATATGGATATTTTGAGACATTTGGGTTGAAAGTGTTTATCTTAAATAAAACATATATTTTAAAAAAAATTATTTTAAAAAGTTGCGAATGAATATTATTAGTATGTTATAATATTATCAATGAATATAAAGTTTTAAAGAAGAGAAATTAAGTTTTTGATGAGTCTATACATGCTAATTTTAATGAGAATACAGGTAACAAAAATAATTCTTTCAAACAAAGATGATAATGTATTTAGAAAATTCAATTTTAGTGAAGGTAATGGTCAAGAAAATAGGAATCCATATTTTTAAGGGGAGTATATTTCTTCTCAAACTAATCCTCAATAATGGAAAATTCATAAATATCATCTACTTATAAAAGTAATTGGAAATGTAAAAACTGGTATACAAACCAAGAAATTTGTATTACTTTACTATGAAATTTCTTTTTTTGATATATATTTTGTTCCTATTTTCATTAGTAATGTTTTTATTAATTCAAAATTGATTAATGATATGAACGATGAATTATGTAAATTCAAAAGAAATAAATTTTTTAATTTGGGTTCATTTAAATAATATAATCCTATAATAAAAACAATGTGGATTTTTTATAATGAACTAGATGAAGCGAGAAAAAATAGTTAAAAATAAATCAGGACTAGTGGCACACAGCTATTCCTAGAAAGAAGGAATTAAATTTGAAGATTATTTATATTTGGGTTATAGGATATAATCAATTATAACTTTAACAGTATTTTCTTATTTTCAATATATAATATTATTTCAAATGTATGTAAAAAAGTGAATTTTTAAATTGAATCATTTTTGTTGAAGTTTATTTTAATTAACCCATTGGAATTGCAAATTAAAAATTTCCAATTCATGTTTTTAAAGAAAATAATGATTTATACAGTCTTAAGTAAGCTCCAAGATCATGTTATGAATTCCTAACACAATATTTAATATAAAATGAATTTTTAAATTGAATGGTTGATCTAACCATGTTTATAAAAAATCATAAAATGATATAATGATTATAAAAATTTATGCCATGATATAATATTTTCATCAACATATGTTTTACTGTGTTACAATTCTTCTTAACTAATGACTAGTAAATTTGATATGAGTTTAATGTTAGTATTGAAAATGTTTCTAGTTTTACAAATTAATCAATAAAAAAGGGTATTTTATTAAATCAAGAAAATTATGCAAAAGAAATTGATAAAATGTTTGGGATTGATCCCAGTAAGATTATTAAAACACTAATGAGTAAAAATTATAAATTGGACTTGGATGAATTTGAAAGGAAAATTGATATTAAACTATATAGAGGCATAATAGATAGTTTATTATATCTCACTGTACCAAGAATAAACATAATGTTATCACTTTATGTGTACTAGATTTTAGTCCATCCATAAGGAAACTCATATTATATATGTTAAAAGATTAATTATATATATTAAGGGAACTATAAGCACTAGTTTATTTTATTCAAATCCTATTTTTTTATCTATTATCTTATTATGATTCTAAATTTAGAGGTTATATGATTAATAAGAAAAGAATAAGAGGTATTTGTTATGTTCTATGTAAAATATTAATTTCATGGAGTTATACGAAACAACTATCAGTAGAACTATCTACTCCTGATGCTGATTAGGTTTTTACTTCTAGTTGTTATTCATGAAGCTTACATATTATACAACTATTATGTGATTCTAATATTTTTTTAATTAATTTCCAAATGTTAGTGACAATTATAGTGAAATTTTAATTTCTAAAAATCCATGAAAACACTACTGAACAATAAAAATAGATTATTGGTTTCATTTTCTAAGGGATCATGTAATAATGGTGATATATGTTTTGGAATTTGTTCCCACTAAAAAAAATTGCCCGACATATTCACTAAACCATGAAATTAATATATTCGATTTTGATAATAAATTGGTTTTTTAAAATATGGATACTATTTAAAATATATTTTTACATGTATAATATATTTAAAAGATAGTAATTAGTAGTTAATACTATTACTTTCGAAGAGGAAAAATAATAATATTTTTTCTTTTAGATAAATTTTAAAAAGGGGAAGAATATTTTTGTAAATTTAATAAAATGTTTTATTTTATGACTTACAAAATGGGAGATTATTTGTCTTTGAACAAGTATGTTAATAATTTACAATTTTTATTTTGATAAAATAAAATATCATCCCATTTAAATAAGTTCCAAATGTTTAAACTTTTATATTTTCATAATATTAATTTTTTAATATTAATTTTTTAAATGTTTTACAACCTTTATATAAGTACATGTGTTAAAAATTGAAAATAGTTTTTTTCTATTATTTTATTTCATTAAAATATGTGATAATAATTCTTATTATTAAAATTTCAATGTTATAATTTAGAAATACTATTTCATTTTAATTTTTTTAATGTTATAGATTAAAAATATATATGTTACATATAGTTATTTTTATATTTTTAGAAAACCATATTTTGTAATCTATTTTTGTTATATATATATATATATTATGTGTCCTATTATTCCTCTATGGATCTGTTCACACCAACACTATGAGCTCCACCTCGACCACCTTTATGTACACAACAACCTCCTCTGCTTTTCTTGATGGTGACTCCACCAATTCGTTAGTGTCTTGAAGAGAAGTGCAATATCATTCAACACGAAAGTTATTATTCATTAGTGATAAGACATAGAAAACCTAGCACATACACATAGTAGATCATCTATGGTTCAACTGCAATATCGAATCCATGCAGGCATCTCTTTAAAACAGTAACAACACATGATGACAACAACATGCAACATACAATACACCTACATCATCAGCAACATAATGGTGACATGACATCTACACAACCACCATCCTCTACGGTACATTCATTATTTTTACGCTCCAATATATCATGCCACCATTTTTGATTAATTCCAATGATGGGGATTAATTCCATCACTATTTTCCCCCATTAAAAATGTTTCACAGTCCTTACTCCATGAAATAACTTTGGAACCTCGTACACGTATAAGAGAATCTTCATAGACTCCAGGCATTGTAAATTTAGTGGTAGTGCTTCCTTGAACTGTTGAACTCTCATGTGAAACCACTAGTCCTATCCACTCTCAAAGTATCCTAATAGAAGCACCTTCACAGTTCATATAGTGACAGTAGTTCCTTCATGCATCATTAGCACACACACTCTGTAGTTGCCATCAGATCATCTTCTTACCATGTGTAGAAAAAGTAACATACTATGAAGGTGATATCCACCTTAAAATCTATCTCAAAGTTACCTACCATGAATTAAGTGTACTTACTATGAAGTAGTACATACATACCATGATACAAAATATACTAACAGTCATGAACTAATAATATCATTTTTTATTGAATATATATTTTTCATTTTAAATAATATTTTTCCAACTTCATGAAAAATAATTATTATATATTAACTGCATTTGAAATTTTTTAATTTTATACTGTATGTATATACCTTTCAAATCACAATACATAAAAAATGTTCACATGATCAGTATACTGAACTGAAAATCATTTGGACCACATGGTTATTATACGTACAATTCATGAACCATAAGCATACCGACCGCATGTGATCTCAAGTTATGCATATTGACCATTAGGATTGTTCCCCAAAAGATCTGCAAATCAATTTATATTTTTTTAGATGAAAATTATTTATCTTAGAAAATTATATTTTATTGTCATTTTTTGAAAAATACTTAATTCAACTTTGTTTAGAATATTTTAAATGTTTTATTTATTTTTAAAATAAATAAATTTTATAGAGTTTATGTTAATAGTTTGTTAAAATAAAAATTATCATAGAATTTTTTATGAAATTATTAATTATCACAATTTTCAATTCATGTTCTATTTTATTATTTTTGAGTTATTGATTTAATTAAATAATATGGGATAAATTTTATCTATTTTACATATTTCAAATACTCTCATTTCTTTTAAAAAAATATATTAGAAATTGTTTTTGATCATTTTGAAAGGGAAATAAATGTGAGTCAATATTATTATTCATCACATGTGATATATTAATAGGTAATTACATGTGTCGTTATTATAAATATTCATGACTGTTGTAAGATGTTGATTATATTAGAAAACACTATTGTCCATATATTAAATATGACTATTGTTCATTCATTGATAATTATTTATCATGGAATATAAGCCAAATGCTTCCTCTTCTACAATTGATGAATCTCAAAATTCCTATTACCAGAACCATCTTCTTGATACATAAGGAAATACTTCCTGGGACTTTTATATTCCTTTATGTGATCACAAATTGAATTCTATTATACCATCATCTTCTACTAATGTCATCAAGATAATTGAACTTCAAAATTTTGAGCATCTTATCTTTACTAGTTTTTATTTTTATTTTCTCCATCATGTAATCATTCATTATATATTAGTAAATTATTCATGGTTGTTTTATGGTTTTACACATCAAAATAAGGTCTTGTATTTTGGTTATTCTACCACGTAAAAGGATGTCTAGGTTTTTACTATCAAACAAAAGTCATGTCACGGACTAGGATAATGGCTATTTTAAAATGCTTGGGTTGTGCCTCTAAGTATATGTAAAATACAAAGTCTCTAATAGGTTCTTATGCATCTAATAGTGAGTTTTGTAGTGGGTACCACTATTTTTTTAATGTATAGATATATTATGATTGGAATAGAATCTTGGTGATCTGAACCACTATAAAATTAGTTGTGTTCCTTATTTTTATTTCTCCTTCCTTTTATTATCTGAACACAATATTCCCTCCCGAATAATTATTTAATAAAACTCAATTTTTTTAATTTTCTGAACTGATTATTCAACCACCACCACCCCCAAGTCATTTTTTATATCACTTTTGACCTAACAAGTTATAGGTTTAGAAGAAACAAGGTTCATACATCCAAATCAATTGAAAACATTTTCATAAAATATCACTTGATTTTGTTTTTTAAAAACACATACTAATAGACACAAGAATGTGGAAATAGATATAAATGAAAAAATAGAGTGCGTGGTAAAAATATATACATACCTCAAAAGATAAAAAAGCGAGTAATCATATATTTAATATTACTATTAATAGTAAAACCAAGAACAAATCCCAAATCCCAAATGGTATTTAGCCTATGAGAATAAATAGCTAGGACCATAATGGAAAACTAGATAGGTATAATTCCAATTCTAATGATATTGGGTCCTCCAAAATTTTATTATTATGACAAACAAAACCCCTAGTGGTGAAACACTCAAAAAGGTTTACATATGTCTATAAATCAATGCACCCAGGGGTCATTTGTTCTATGTTTTCCTAAAAAATTAAAATAAATCATGATAAAAATTTCATAAAATATTTATGTAAGAGAATCGTTACAGCTCTCATGCTTGAAAAAAAAATTTAGAGTCAAAAACTATCCTTGAGGATTTTTATTGAACATATAAAGTACATAATTTTGTTTTTAAAAAAAATTACATTTAAAACCAGTTTCTATGCCACCAATGATATAATTCCACAAATAACTGTATAGATATTAAATAAATAATTTTCATAATTCAAACCAAATGAAAAAAACAAGAATAAAAATGGATTACTTAATTATGAACTATTTTATAGAGACACATACCTTTCAAATGGAGGAAAATGATTTCCCTTGGTATTGGTGATTAGATTCGAAGAGGCTAGGATCGTAATTATCCTAGATCAAAAATCATAATCCAAGAAAGATATTGATTATCCTTATCCCCTACTTAATGAAGGGAAATCAGGAACCTTCAAACCCCTTCTCCGAATTTACTGGATCAGAAACCCTAACAAGAGGAGGATTATGGAAATCATAATAGATGGGGAAATAAGTTAATAATTCAATAAAAAACCCCCGTTAATTTTATCATTCATATTTATTAAGAGACATAACCTCTCCTAGAATATCAGTATCCAAATCATCTATTTCAAATTTTGAAATAACTATTACCATAATCTTGTGTTTCCCACCACAGTGTGGTGGCCTCAATCATGCGAAGCCCTGGTGACCCAACATAGTGTGGTGCAGAAACCATATAAATTTTGGACCCTCCACACATTACACTACATTTTAGCAGTGACCATTCCTTTTTTAGTGTATAGGAAGACCCACAATGTCCCACTCCCAAATCCATACCCCACCACTAGCGTGTTGGACCTTTTAGTGTCGTACATGGGGGGTTATAAGCATGAAATTTCCTCAACCACATTATTTTCATGCCCATGGTGCACCGGAAAATTATTAAATGTCACCATATGTCAATGGGAATCATTTAGGACATCAGGAATACTTTTAAAACCACTCGAGAGACAAAAAGGTCCAAAAAACATACATGTGACCGGAAGGTTGTCATAGACCCATATGATGTATTACAATCAGATACTACATGGTCATAATCATTATGTCATATTATTATTATTTTCACACTTATTCATCTCACGAATATGCGATCATTAATATTGGGTTGTTAGTAAGAACCCCACATGTTATTCATTTTGATTATCCAAATATTTACACACCTTTTCCTATCATTTTTACATAATTTGTTGCATTTAATTATAAAACCCCATGTAGTATATTGATATCCCGTATTTTTGGGTTTTACATCCACATTTGTTCCAACATGTACTTAAGTGATAAGTTCAATTCATAAAATATATTCGATGTAATCAAATTTCACTCAAACAAATATTTTTGTGATAGGGTGGTGGTGACTTATAAATAATGTTCTAATATTTAATTTTTAAAAAATATTAAAAATCATTTTTATTGGTTGCATATATTTCTTAATACTATATATATAAATTTTATTATTAAATAAAAAATTATAAATTTTTATATTATAATTATGTTTAATTTAATTCAATTATTAATTTTATTATTTTAATATATACATAAATACATATATTTCAATAATATTATAATTACATAATATGTAAATTATTTTACTAACCTGGTTTTATATTTATATTATAATACTAAATTATATTATGGTTAATATTAAAAATAAACATCAATTAAAATTATTTATTTATATTTATATATATTAGGTATATTATTAATGATGTGTAATTATTTATTGATTAATGTTTTGTTAATATTACTCTAATTTATAAATAAATATTTGCCTAATATTAAATTGAATATTTAATTAGTCTGTATGTGAGTTTCATTTTTGAAAAAAATATGCATATAATTTATCTTATTAATTTACTAAATTAACTATTATTTATTAATTTTTATTTTTATTTGTGATAACATAAACAAATATTTATTCAATAACCCATAAATTATTTATATAGTAGATATTTTACTCTCTACTTAGAAAAATTTTAAATTAATTTAATATTTTATTACTCATTAACAATTATTATAGTTTTATCCAAAATTTAAGTATTTAATTACTATTACATCTAAAAAAATTACATTAATATTTATTTGTAGCAAAATTAGATAAATTTATTAATTTTTATAATTATTCTAATATATTTAATTAATCTAATATTAGTATAAATGAAATGTCGAGTGTAAGATTAAAAATTAGGAAATTTTAACAACCATGCCAACACATACAGTGTTTATGAAACACTTTTTACATCAAAAACCTATACAAACCTATTTTCTTAATACTTCTTATGTCACTAATCCATACTATAATCCTGCCTTGATTTCACATGCATTAATGCTCACTTATGGTGGAAAATTTATCATCATAGAAATGTTTTCTTAAGGTGCTTAAGTACTACCACACATAGCATCCACTGTCGAATATAGGTTAAGCTACCAACTCTACTCTAGGGGCCATTTCCAATTATAATGACCCTTGGAATCAAATTTACATTTTTATTAAAATTTTTTAAACCCTTTTTATTTCAAATCATTTTCACTATCTAAAGATTGGTGAAGGATGATGGTTAGTATGTCCATAGTTGGATTCAGTTCAAGATCAAATTCTATCATATCATAATATCGTTTAATAATTGGAGGTGTCTTGAGGTGGTGTTGTGATGTGTATTATAAGATTACTAGATTCGAGAGGAGTTCACCTTGTAGAATGGGTGTCGTTCCTTGATGACATCGAGACATGTGAGAATTGGTGTATATGGATTCTAGGTGCTTCAATATAATGGGGTGTTGTGGTGTGACCAATATTGTCTAGCCACAACATGACCTCTTGATTGGGGTGTTTCACCGTGACCTCTGGAGTCATTTTTAAATAGAACTTGCCTAGTTTTTTACTATAATATCAATAAATTAATTAAAAATTAGAATTTATAAAAAAAATAACCTTCCCTAACCCAACATGGTTACAAATCACTCTCAATCTCCCCAATGTTTTCTAAATCTCCTCCAAGCCTTATCTCATTATAGTTTGATGTTTTAATGGTTATGTTGGTACACTTTTGGAAAGTCTAACCCCAGTTTCCCTTCTATTATCATCGATATCCAATGTTTCTTATTCATTATTGTTTAATACCAAATTTAGATGGGTTTCATCATGTTTTTTCATTCTGATAGATTAAGATAAAATTATATGAAATCTCATGGAAGGTTGGATCTATAAGGATTGATGTGGGAATTAATTACAATTTTTCATCATTATTATGGGATTAAATGACCAGTTGTTCTTTTGGGTGGGTGTTTATGTGTTTGTAATTCGTTTTCCTAAGGAACCAAAGTATTTAGTTGAGCCCGAATTTATATGACTAATCTTATTTTTGGGTTGATTTTCCTCTTATGGATTATATAGGACCTATCATCAGGAGTATGTTGATTTAGTGTGGGGTTGTTAACCTTTTTCCTTCATGCTTGAAGAATGTTGTCTATGTATGTTAGTGGAACTAGAAGTAATTTTCTTGGCTTGTGTGTATGTTTTATAATCACCATTAATTGAGAAGTGTCAAGATTGGGAAATGGATAGTAAGTTTTGTTTGATATGGATTGAGTAAAATTAGTATTTCATGGGTTAAATATTATGATTGATTACATATAAAAACCTGGGTGGTTTTACAATGGTGGTTTGGTGTTTTGGTTTTGGTTACTCTTCTACTGATTATATATAGAGTTGAGATAGATCCTATCCATGGGACCTTACCTCTATATAATATTTTAGTTTGATGTATGTGAGAGTTTAGTTATCTTATTCTATGTAAATATCTAATTCCTTTGTGCACATCATCAGAGAGAGCTAGGGACCTTTCCATAAAAACCAATATTGGTTTAAATTTTGTTGGTAATATTTTTATTTTATTCCCTCTTCAAAAAATTCCTAAATTTAATGATATATACAAGACATATCTCTGGAACCGTATCCCACATTAATGGATGATTCAACCCATTTAGGTGGTTGGATATGTAGCACAACTAGTACAAAACTTTGTTTTTACCGTTGTATTTTGGGGTTTTATCAGAAGTTATTTAGGTGGAATTAAGATAATATGTGTACTAAATAATATTTTTAATGTTATTTTTTAGAAATGACATTAAAATAATTATTTTGAAATAAATTTATCATTTATTATTAAATAACTAGTGTTAAAAAATTATATACATTAAAAAATATTTCTATTTCGATTAATCCCTTCAAACAAAAAACCGAAATGATAAAGAAGAAAATTATTGAAACAAAATTAAATTGATAAAAAAATGAAATAAAATATTTGACAGAATACCTCTGCATGTTGTGGTCTACATTGACTTAATATTATTTTTAGGAAATAAATTTTATGGAAAACAAATTTAGGTAATTTAAGGTATTTTATATTCTTGTTTATAAATCTCATAAATTTGATTCATATTTTTAAGTTGATCTGAACAAGTAAATGTTATGATGAAAAATTATATTGATTAAATAAATTATTCATAAAAAAATAACTAATAAGAGAATAATTATAAATGACATATAACTTTTTTTATAAACTAACTAATAGAGTAAATATAGAAATTAGAGGAGTATATCTGAAATGAATATAGATGAATAGTGAAAACATATATATCACTCCTGAAAAAGTGAATCATGGAATAATAAATATTAAATAGAAATTTAAAAATTGAAATGTGTGCTATGTAAAAATTGAAACATCATTTTTCATGATTTAAAATGTTATGTTTTACATTTGATTTTAAAAAACTGAAGTGAAAATAATAATAATAATAATAATAATAAGCGTTTGATATTGAATTTTCAAAATATGATGTAAGAAACACTGATAAAAGAGTTTTAATATCAGTTTTAAAAATTCATTGTTAAAACTCTTTTGTGTAAGGGTTTTAATATGATTCATTTATATTAGTGATTGTAGAAACTTTTAAATGTTAGATATTTCTATAACAGATGTTAAAATTTTTTTAACATCAGTTATTTAAAAACCAACATTAAAACCCCTATCTGAAAGCTATTTTGGTACTAGTGCTACCACCTCAAACCAATTCGTAGGGTATCTATAATGATTTATTGGTATGAGTTAACCTTATTTTTTCTATGTTTACTATATCAATCATGGTCAGGATTTATGGTGTATGGTTAGCACATGATGAGAAAATATGGATTCATGATTTGATATTGTTTATTTATTTTTATATCAATAAATGAACTCTATATATTATCTCACTTATGATATGGGTGTGTTGGTGGTGTCCTACTGAATTCTATACTTATACCCTACACCCATATCCTGATACATGTGTGGATTTTTTTTAAAGAATTCTGATAATGGAAAGTCCCCAATGTCCGGAACATGGGTGGGAGGAATTGACTATGTATTTATGTGACACCAAGACACACAGTTTCATATTCATTAACATAAACATCATCATTATTCTTTTTTTTTTCACTTGCAGAAGTCATATTATTACTAATGTATGACATATAAGGTTTCATTTTGTTTTTACATGTGATTTGATTTATATTTCTAACATGAAACATTAATTCTATATTATTACTTATTGGATATTATTACTTATTATTTTTTTGTTTGGATGAATTTATTATAATGAAATAATATTCTCAATGTATGTCTTAATGCCTCATCACTAGTTCACAACCTATAGTGTATAGGTAGGTGAACATGATGCCATGTGGTGCTTCGAATCGGGTATTTTGAATAGGGTTAGGAAATTATAAAATGGTATGAGAGACTTACTTTATTTTTTACTATTAGTGACTTAGTAAATTAATGATAGGTTGGTTGAGAATTGGGTTGAATGTAATGCTTGTGTATGACAAGTACATGTATAGTGGAGACTCATGTTTCAAGGGTAATGCGATTGTTTTGTTGGTTTTGAGGTTATTTTTTCTTGGTTTTACTTTAACAGATATTATGGAGTTTATGGTTACATAATTTTTCACTTTACTATAGTAGAGAGGAAGTTTGACAATATGAATCTTGATTAGCACATTTGTTCACATTCCATAGTCTAGTTTGGGTGTGGTTATAAAAGGTTATGGAAAAAGATTGTTTAAATTAATTAAATATCTATACACTACGGGAAATGGGATGTGAACAAATGTGCTAAGGCATAATATTGGGCTCATTTGTCCGGTTTGGGTGTGGTTATAATATTGGGCTCCATCATGCTCCCCCCACTTCAAACCTACCTCCCTAACCTCCGACTCCTAGTCATGTCCTCCCCTCCCCGACCACAACCTCCCAGCCATCCGACCTTCGCCTCCCCGCCCTATCCTCCCCTCTCCGACCTCCGTCTCCTGGCCATCCAACTTCCACCTCTTGACCATCTCATCCCATCCCCATCCTCCGTCTCCTGGTTCCACCTCTGCTCCCAACTTGGACCTCCTTGACATCACCTTCACCTCATCATCCCAGCCTTCTCCACACTGCCCCTAGCTCTAGTGATGTCCCTAATCCCCCCTCTCAGCTCCCTCTCCTCCGGGTATCATCAAATTCAACTCCTTCAACTCACGAATATAATTTACACACTAATATTGATTTATTTCTCACTAATTGTCCTTTTTCATTCTATTTGTTTCAAAACACCCACACTATCCTGATGAAATTCTTTCTTTATGGAACATCCAGATAAAACCCCCAAATTTATTATTTTCATGATTATGATACAAATAATCCCTTACCACTGCAACTATCATCCATGCACAGAACAAATATTCTTTATGTTTTAACCATAATGCAAGAATTTATTCACAAAATAGAAAACCCATCACGACTCATGGTCTATCCCCTTGATACCTATGTTTTTTTACTATATCATCTTTTTTATTTCATTATGACACATCCAATATAAATTTAAATACAATGGTATTATAGAATATTGGAGGTATCTTATCCATATAGAAGTTTACATTGGTGGATTTTCAGTTGTGAAAAATGATTCTTCATTTTATTTAATCCTCCACAATGACTCACATAAAATAATCACATGTAGTTTCACATGGATCTCAGGTTAATCTCACGAATATTCATTTCAATATCACGTGGAGTATTAATTGATGAATTTATCTAAGGCATAACCTTTTTTTTATGTAATGGATCATCTATATGACTCATACATATACTCACATATACCTTTACATATGAAAAGTTAGTTCACCACTTTTATATTTTTCTACTCATTCTTATTTAGAATTCCCTTATATATCATGAAAAAAATCATTCCATATAAAATTTTATGATCTCCGAATTAGAAAGAAAACATATGTATTGGCAGGAGTTACTCTTATATATACAATGACTGTTTTCCTTTCCTAGATTAATAGTATAGGTCAAGACATTTGTAGGATTTTTCATTTTGAGGTAATCCTTATGTATTGGATCCTATATATACTCTACTAATTTTTCCTATTATATAATTTATTATTCATCAGCATGGAAGATATTATGTATATCACATTAATGTTTTTAATTTCCTTTCCTAGTTTTATTTAAACATAAATCATGGAGAAATTCTTGTGTTTATGCCTTGGTTTATTCCTGTAACTTCCAGAATAAACAATGTGCTAAATTTCCAGACTTAATTTTCCAAAAACAGCCAATTAATCATCTTACAAATCTCTAACCTTATCAAAAAATCTTCAAAATTATCATCCCTAATTAATTTATAGACATACACTTCAAAAAAACATCTATACTAAACTTCCAAACTTCCATTTTACAAAATATTCTTCTCATAACATCTTGGTTCTCTAAATCAATAACATACTACATCGATAATTCACAACCTTTACATCCAGTATCAATTTACTTTTAGAATATCAAGTTTTAGATTTTTAACAACATCACTTCAAGAAAATATACAACCCCACTTCCAAAACACTTTTTATAACTTATCATTCTTAAAATTATCTTCTTAAATAACTTCCAAAAAATCTCAAAACACCAATTTGTGTCTTAAATTATCAAAAAAAATTATTTATAATAAAACATAAAACTTATTTTAATAAAATCCAACACACAACCTCAATGTTGAAACTCTATCTCCCTTTAGATTTTGTTGATAATACTACTATAAATACTACACCAATTTTTAACTATAAATTATTCAAAAGAATATATATTTATGGTGTATTATTTTAACTCCACTTTTTTTAAATATAATGAAAATAGGCATTATATACATATTTTTATTTTCATTCTCCCCCCTTTATTAGATAATTACATAGGGTTACCTTATTAGAAATACACCAAAATCATTTAAATAATACATGTTGTATATTTTTAATGGTCTCCACTAAATCATTGTTGGTACATTTTTATTCTCCTCAACTTTTAAAATCCATTTTTGGAGAGTTTTTTCTCCCCTTTTCTCATTAAATTTATTTAAACCCTATTTGATATTGATCTCTTTTGACCTATCCTCAAAATTCATCTCTTGAACATTTGGATCCATCTACCACATTCAAACCTTTAGTTTATCTTTAAACGATGTGTTTATTAAAACTTTTGGATCTTTTACCATTGTCAATTCCACTTGTTAGATAAAAATAATTTCTAATTTTTATTTTCTAGGATTTTAATCGTTTCCTCTCTTCAGCCATGTTTTACTAAAATATTTTTAGCAATTAAATTTAATACTTATCATTGAGTTATTGATGAATACTTTAATCCTAATAATTCTAAAAACGATATTGTCAATGAAATCAAAGTTTTGCATGCGGCTCACTTACTTATATAAACATGTATAACTTGATATTTTTCTTTATTCTACACATATTGTAATCTTAATCATAATTAAACAGAACCATCAAAAAATAAACGATAAATTACCAAGTTTGTGAGTCACACCACATGTTTAACTAATAGATATCACTTTTTCATGACGGACTTATGACACCAGTTGATATCCATGAACCTTGCTTTCCTCACATGGATTTCCTTTTTATGGATAAGAATAAATAGTTTATGTGTTCCCATCACCAAATCCCCCTAAATGAATTCAGTTATTTACACTAATTATATAGATAATACATCAAACATTATAACTATTTTTTGGTTATGAAACGTTATTTCATAGAAATTTTGGTATCTTATAAAAGCAATAACCTAACACACCATTATTAGCACACAAACAAATAAACATAAATTCCGTGAATTTTATTATTAATTACATGTATTGTATTTTATTAATTTTTTTAGCCTTATATCAAATTACAAATGAAATGATATCATTTATCAATTACCATATTTCACTTAACACAACTGAAAATTTTATATGAGGCTTTGAAACAACTTTTATTCTCTATGAGGCTCTACATCATTTGAGCCTCTTCATGACAAGATGAAATTCCAGATCTATCATACAAATATAAAGTGGTTTCTCAACACCATTTATTGAGTTATATAAGGCCATGATACAATTTTATATTTTTATACCAATTAATATATCTACTAAATCTGACACCACTTATTGAATTTATCTCCTTTTACCATAATCACACCCTCTTAAATTTTCATCACTTCGAAAAACACTTAAAAATATCAGAACACATTAGGAGAGGGATCCTTCCCATCCATCCTCAAGCTAAGGATTTTGGTTTATATAAGTAAACCAACCCTTTTTATTCAACTATTTTCCCAAGCTCAGATTATTGTGTTTCAAAAATGTTATTTCCTACTAGTTGAAGCCATCATTTATACCTATATATAAATTATCTCTCATCATCACCCTTAATATGCACTAATTCTAATTATCACATTCTAACAACTACATATTCAGTGTTTATAATGGATAATGAACATATTATAGACATTTAATGTTCTGAATTTCTAATAATATTTTGTTTATTTTTTATGAAATATTAACCAGATAATTTATTAAAGGGTATCTCTCATATAAGAAGTAGGGGTCGTTATAACCATGATGTAGACATGGAATTTGATGGATTTTATATAATAATTTTTCTTAAACTCATCTCGAATTCACTTATTAACCATCAATGAGTATTATTCCCATAAATAAAACATAAAAATTTAATTCAATATCCCTGAAAGGATTTAATTAATTAACAATTTCATAGTAATCAGACACTAATTTTTTTTAAACACAGAACTATTGTAATGAATAATGGGTTTTCTAAATATCTAACCCTCAGAGTAAAGATAAACACTATACTATAAATGTCTTAATTAAGATCTAATCACCAATCCCTTAATCAATTAATTTAAGGAGGGATATTAGACTCTAAGACATGTTATGTTTTATTATCATCAACGGAACTTCAATTTTCTCCTTTTTATTTGTCAAAAACATGGGGAACAACACATGAACTCTTCTCTAAGTTTCAACTGCCAAATCTCTAAGTCCCCCCAATGAGGTACACTCTATATATATTCTCTATTTATCATCTCCTACAAAAATAAAAGGACAATACATCTCCTTTTTAAAAAATTAAACATTTGTATTCTTTAATCCTCCGATACTATAATTCATTCTCTTCATTCATGCTTAGATAACATGAATTTTCAACATCACCCACTTGGAAGCAATTGCCTCTAGCACTATTATCCTCTTTTAACCACTCTTCCATCCTCAATGTTCTCAACCAATAACCCATAACTCTTAAAACAATATTTCCTTTATCATGAAGTTGAGAAACACTTAATAGATTGTGTTTTAATCCATCAACATAAAGAGTGTTTTTTGATTTAAGCATCTCTTTCACAATGAAAATTAAACCAAATCCTTTATCCTTTAGTAACCCGTCATTTATAAAGGTAACTAATAATCCATTTCATTTTTCAATAGATTTCAATGTTTTTAAATCTTTTATCATGTGAGAAAAACATCCACTATCCAAGATCCATTTACATTCCCTTTTGGATATTTTGGGTGATACTTCAACAACTAAATCTTTATCCTTTACTTTTCTATTATTCTTTTATGGATCTTGAGTATAAAAACTCAACTTTTTTTCAGGATGGTATAATGATGAGGCATTCATTTTCAACATGAATAGGATTGCCACACCATCCATAGACTTATTCAAGAATATCAAACATGTTCTGTGATTTCTATATAGAATTTACAATATGTTTCTAACGTTTATTCCTTTAAAGGGGTTGAAACCCCCAAACATTGATTCTCAATACTACCAAGTATATCATGATGTCTATTTTAAAAAACATATCTTTTCCATATGAACAAATATTCCAAAGGTCCAACAGAATCCATAAAAATTATATCTTTTAAGGATCATGTTGTACAGAATTTGTAGGATACCTTGAAACAGTTTTTCGATATTAATTCCAAAAAATTAAAGTTATAACTACTCTATTTTCATATAATGTTTTATTCCCCATCAAATAACCCCTAAAAAATAATCTATAAACTTATAAATTCATATTATTAAAATAAAATTTTCTTCCCATGTGTATAATGCCTCTATATCTATAAAATAGTATTTTACATTGACCTTTTTTTTATTCCCCATAAATGACCACATGGGAGTGTCTTTTTTAACTTTTTTCATTAGTTTACATCTCAAGGTAGACCTTTTCCCCTTTTTCCTACTTATTCAATCATGGACTCCTCTTTCCATTAAATATGTTATTCTAGCTACTAATATTCTTTGATTAATTTAGTAATAAAATTGATTGTAATAAATTTTTTAAAAATGATTTACATTGTTGATTTAATGGTAATTTTCTTTCTTATTATAAAATGGATAGAATATGGATGTATCATACTGATCGAATTTCAACTGAGATTCAAAATAATTTTTAGAATTTTTAGATTTTGCATTTAACAATGCACGAGATAGAGGTTGTATACAATGTCCCTGCTATAATTGTGTTAGAAGACCATGTTTAAGAAGAGAAGAAGTTAGTTACCATTTAACGAAATTTGGATTTCAAGAAAACTATAATGTCTGGTTTCATCATGGATAGACGAGTCAATCTTCGACTTTTCATAAAGGAAATTAATGAAGTGACATAGAAATTTGATATTTTATTGGTATCCATATGTGCATCATTCTGAGAGAGATATCATGCTGGTGAAAGAATACAATGACATTTTTACACATGAGGAAAATATTGAAGATGAAGATGTTGAGAGAGTGAAAAATTTATTGGATGATGACAGAACTCTAGTATATCAAGAATGTACTAGAATGAACATGTTGGAATTTTTAATGCGGTTATATCATGGAAACCCATGTATGGGATTTTTAATACCACCATTGATTATATTATTACATTTTTGAAGGACTTGCTTTTTGATAGTGCAGATATTCCCTGAAATCATTACATGGCATGGATGTTAATTGAGGAGCTTGGATTTTCTAATAATAAAGTCTATGTTTGTCCGAAAGATTGCAGTTTATTTTTGGAGGAAACAACTAACCGTAATGACTGTAAAGAATATGGTATATCTCGATGGAAGAAAAATGCAGATGGAACACCATCTTATGTGCCACAGAAAGTCATGTGGAAGTTTGCATTGATTCCCAGACATTTGAATCTATTCATGTCTCCAAAAATCATAGTCAATATGCGATGGAAAGCTGTTGAGATAATTAATGGTAATGATGAGCTGGTCCATCCTGTAGATGGATTATCATGGTGGACATTTGATTCAAAACATCTTGATTTTGCAGCTGAGGTGAGTAATGTCATATTGGGCCTATCATGTGATGGTGTTAATCTGTTTGGTCATATGCTTAATGCTCATAGCACGTGGCCGGTTTTTATTCATATTTATAATCTTCCTCCATGGATGTGTTTGAAAAAACCATTTAACTTTCTTGAGTATACTGATATCTGGACCTTGGGATCCAGGTAATGATATAGATGTCTACTTACAGCCTTTAATAAAAGAGTTGAAACAAATTTGGGATTTAGGTGTGCAGAAATTTGATGCTTCTTCAAAGAATACATTTCAGATGTGTGCTGCCCTTATATGGACCATAAATGATTTCTCTGTCTATGCAATTATTTCTAGGTGGAGCACGTAGGTAAAACTATCATGTCCCTTTTGTATGAAGAATACATGATCGAGAAGGATTAAATATTGTCGTAGTTTCAGTTTCATTGGGCATCGCTGATTCTTTCCGATGGATATCAATAATCCAAAAATCATCGGAGGTTTGATGATAATGTTGACACTGAAGAGCCGCCTCAATGTATGCCAGGATGTGATGTACTTAATGAATTGAAATATTTCATCTTTTCATTAGGGAATGGTCATTTGAAATCTCAAAAGAGGAAGAATGCTGATACTGAAGTCACTTACAATTGGAAAAGAGAAGTTTTTTTGTATTGCCATAATGGTATACTAATTTGTTACATCATTGTTTAGAAGTAATTCATATTGAGAAAAATATATAAGAAATGATGCTTTCAATTCTTTTGAATATTAAAGGGAAGACCAAGGATGAATTCTGATCTCGTCGGGATTTATTGGATTGGGGTATTTGACCCGACTACATCCTGTTTGTATCAGTGAAAATAAATGGAAAGTTCCATGTGATTCTTATGTGATGACATCAAAAAAGGAAAATCAATTTCTGGAAATATTGGAGATTATCAAGGTTCCAGCTGGCTATTCCATCAACATATCTAAATGATTCAATAGAAGACATTTGAAATTAAAATACCTAAAAACTCATGATTATCAAATCATTCATCATGAATAGATTCCAATTGAAATTCGGGATTTTCTATCAAATAATGTAAGGGTGGTAATAATTCAGTTGAGTCAATTTTTATATACCTTTGTGATAAAATGTTATCCAAATCATTGTTGATAAAAATGAAGAAATTGAAACTTTTAATTCTGTGTGAGTTGGAAAAAAATTACCTCAATCCTTTTTCACTTGCATGTTGTATTTGATAGTTCATCTTCCAACTGAGACACTTCTTGGGGGACCGGTTTCATTTCGGTGGACATATCCCCCTGAAAGAAATATGTGCACAATGAAATCGTATGTCTGAAATAATAATTATCCTAAAGGTTCCATTATTAGCGGTTATCTAGACCAAGAATGTATGGTTTTTTGTTCAATGTATTTGTCTGATGTGAGCACAATACATAATCAACCAATGTGAAATGAAGATGGTAATTATGAGGAAATTCAGCCCTAATTTCCATCTCTTCCCCAAACATGTGGAATCGTCGGGTCATATACATTGGTTACGTTGATCTTTGAAGAGTGAAATATGGCACATCGTATAGTCTTGTTTTATTATGGTTTGTTCGATGCCTATATCAAGTATGTAATTTGAATATATATATATATGTTATCTCTTATTATATCATATCAAATATACCTTATACTTTTATTTTCATTTTATGTATTGAACATAAACAAATTATAAGTAGATTTCATCGGTCTTTGACGTTGAGAAGGAGAGAGGCGATGCATAGCCAAGAGTTCCCAGTTTGGTTGAAATCAAAGGTACAGCCATTACATGAAATACCTTAAAATATAGATATATATTTAATTATATTACTCATATATATTCCAGGTATTGAGTTTACGTGCTGACTTCATTTCACAAGAATTAATAGCGTTGGCTTTTGGTCTCAATTATTTTGTTCGTGATTGAAAATATTTAATAATCAATTGATATAAATTTGTTACAACTGATAGAGCGGTGAAAATGAGAGCACAACATGATGGCGTTATGTTAACTGCTAGAACAGATTGTTATACCAGTGCATCAGATAGTCTAACTCAATATGAAGATGTGTATTATTAAGGAATGGTTGAGAAAATATTATTAATGGATTACTAATCTCAAGGTCGAGTCACTATGATGAAATGTAAATGTTTTTATTCAATGATGTGACATGGTACACTTATTGATGATTGTGGATTTAGAGTTATTGACATGAGTCAATTCCTGCAAACTGATGAACCATACATTTTGGAATCAATGAAAAAACAAGTGTTTTATGTGAAATATTTTCTGAAACCTAATTACGGTGTCATTAATGAAGTAATTCCAAGACATATTTTTCATTATGTTTGGGATGAAATTTTCACCATTGACGCCCCCATTGGTGTTTTCCAAAATATTGTATTTTATGACACAAATTTTCTCATTGTGAGAGATGATGTTGAACCTGAGGTAGTGGAGGGTAATATATAAAAGCAACCATATATATTCATAGTTCATTCAGTTTTCCATGACTTGAGTTTCTAAGGTTGGTGCTAATGTAATTACTTTAATTTAGTTTTAGTTTGGAATGATATGTATTTTTTAGTATTGTTTGGTTTCATATGATTTAATTATATTTATTTCAATTTAGAAAATTGGGTTTAAATGTGGTTTTAAAAATTGTATAACTTTGTTGTAAATTATCATTACTGATAGATCTCATGATATTTTTTGTCTTCTTTTCCTTCTAAGTTGTATGTATGATTTCAAAAAAAAATTTCTAAAAAATATTTATTTAAATCATATGTATATTATAAAGAAAACTACAGAAGATCGCAAGAAGAGATTATTTGATGTTGATCCTGTTAGACGCGAGCGTGAGTTGTCTTCAGTGAGTATAATAATTCTAATATTTATCTTCTGAATTACATATAATATCAAGCTCATATTTTTGATCAAATATTTTTTAGGGATATATAACTCCAGTGTTTCCTCTTCCTAGTATGGGATCGAGCAGGGATCCTCCTAGACCTAGGCGGAGCTGCCGTCTTACCACTCCCCACACTAACCCATCAGTGGACATCCCATCAACCACACATGTCCTCTTTCTTCTTGAGACCCCTGAGATGTTCCAATTCATGCCGCTGTCATCATCCCATTTACCATTTTTTCCCATTTCATGTCCACGCCGACCTGAACTATGTTCTAACCTACACAATTTTTATATACATTCATGTATCCCAAGACCTACTATGCATATTCTGACATGTCTACGCCACCTTCTTTTCCTACCATCCATCTTATACATATTGAGTCTGTTCCTTTAGTTTCCACTCCTATTCAAGAAGATCAGCCAGAGAATGTAGTAGAAGATATACTTTCTTCGGAAGATGCTGATCCAGCATAGTCCACGAATGCCTCACAACCTATTCAAGAGCCTGCATCATGTTTTTTTATTATAAATGTTTCAAATTATACCAGTTCATTTTTTTCTATTGTTTTGTCACTTAGCTCTTCTCTTTTCACATATTATATTATTTAGTGGTATATTCTAGTAGGCGACGTGGGTGAACTCGAATGTGGGATGCCTGGAATCATGAAACTCAGATTATGGTGGATTACATTTCTCAAAATCAAATGGTAGGTAAAATGATAAGGAGTGTAGAAGTTACTTGTCTACTTTATCCAAATACCATGACATCATTCTGGTGGAACTGGTCTCATGGAGATATATCAATGCTGACATCAAGGATAGGGCATGGGCGCCAATATGGGTACAGAAATTTTATAAATTTATATTTGTATTAGTAATGTATTTATATGACTTAACATGTTCGTTGTAGAGTCAATTTAACTTTCTTAGCGGTGAAGCTACCAAAGCTGCTAGGTTGAGTGATCTTGGAGAGTATTAGTAGTCATACAAGTATGAGTTACATATTGGTTGGAGTAGCAGAGTGGGTACTGTGTTAGAGGTTGTACCCACAAACCCTTACCATCTAAAAATTCAATATCAAAAAACTGTCGCACATTGTAAAACTGAACAATATAAGGTACTACCGATCTTTAATGATTTTTATATAAAATTTAATTTTCATTACTTGTATTTTTTTTGTTTCTTAGGAAGTGTCCGTGAAAAAATAACTAGAGATGAAATGACATATCTACACACATTGGGGCGCATTACAATTCCTGATCATGAGAAGCGGCTGGTACATTCATCTAAATTAAAATAATGTCCTTATATATAACATGTCATCATAACTTATTCATTCCTATCCTTGGTTAGTACATGTATCCTGGAAATCATATATTATACTAGGAGAAGGCTTGTCTGTTTTTCCTCAACAAGTAGTATATTTCCTTGAAACCCACTTCAGAAAACCATTTCAAAAAACCACAAATCGGTTATGATGGTCATTTACCTCAATGTTTGTAGGTATTTGTTGCAACTCACTTCAATCTAATTTTTTTCATTTATCATATATGGTTGTAATCCAAATTTGTTCATTTCTCATATGCAGCAAGTTGTATTGGGCATTGAAGGACCTGTACCTCGTGCCAAATTATTCTGCTTCAGTAGGAAAAAAAGATGGAACTGCAGTTAATTCACAAACACAAGATAAAATTTTAAGTTTGTTTATTTATAATTCAATCATTTATATGAAGTTCATAATTTAATATGTTTATAATATCAATAGTCTCTCTTGGATTCCATGGATTAGGAGGAAGCGGACAACTTAGGGCCAAATTATCATTTGAGTCAGGTGTTAGTTGTGGATCATCCAGGAAGAGTCTACTGTAGACCAGGAAAAAACATTGTCCCTGTAGGTATTGGTCATCATCATACTCTTATAAAGCCTCTAAGGCCTCTGAGTTGGTAAGTGTGTGTGCTGAATTATCTCCTATAAAGAAAACATTATTAGAGTAGTATGAAAAAAGAAATCTAATGAATGAACATTTCATGAATGCTTTGTTAGTTTTGAGTCAGTCACTACCATCAGAGGTTTCTTCCACTTTTCATTCATGTATGGAATCAATTTTCTCTCTAAATAATGCCTCGGGTGATTCCCATGAGGGTCCTAGTGGCGATGAAGGTGGTGGCGATAGAGCTGGAGAGGATGTTGCTGATGATGTTATTGGTGATGAGATTGCTGATGATGATGCTGATGGTGCGGTAGCTGATAATGTTGCTGATGATGTTGCTGCCGATGTTTCTGCTACTGATGATGATGCTGGACAAGGGGATGATGATGATGACGATGGGGGGGGGATATTAATCCCCAATATTTTTGACTTTGCAGAGAGACTTGTGTTGGAGTTTAATTTTTTTTTTTGTATTGGTGGACTGCTTGTATGTGAATTTCATTATGCAATGAAATGTATTTTGGATTATGTTTTCATCACTGATGTTATTAGACAATTATTTAGGTAATTTTCACATGCCATTTTTTTTACTATTTGGTGTGTTTATTATTATGTTTCGATCTAATCATGGCCTTATTAGTGTAGGGAAGGCCTGGGATGGGGGGACTGCAGTGGAGGGCTGGGGGCTACAGTGGAGGGCTGGGAGGGGGGGATACTATGGAGGGATGGGGGGGGTTACAGTAAAGGTCTAGGATGAGGGCTAGGAGGGGAATGTTGGGAGGGGGTGCAGTGGAGGGCTGGGAGGGGAGGGTGCTGCATTGACTTAATCTCTCTTTCTTATACTCGACATGCAGAGGATGTTCATCAGGCGAGTATGACAATGTCCTCCATTTTGAAGTAGAAGAGATCATCTATTAAAGGCATTGAGAAGGTTTAGTTTCTTCTGATATTTTTCTTTAAATTTTAAGGCACTAATTTGTAGTTCCTGGAGTGATTCATATTTTTTGTGTTTGGTTTCTTTTTAACCATTGGCCTTACGAAGCTACTACAGTTGATTTTGAGGCAATACCTCAAAACTTGGAACAAAATTTTGGTGTCAATGTGATCAAAACTATGATTTATCTACAAGGAAACGAAAGTAATCTGTGCTCATTTTCCCTTTCCCCTTTCAGTCATCGATTTATTATTATATTGTTACGCAGTTCAGTCATGACACCAAAAACTAAAACACTTTCCCTGTGTATTATATTTTCCTAAAAAAACTGTATGCCTTGGGATGTCAATGAATCTCATAATTGATTGGTATACATTAAATATGGGGGAGGTGGAGGGGTTGGGAAGGGGGAGTTGTGCATGAGGGAAGAGCTAGGCAGGGGGGAGCTGGGCATCAGAGATGGGGAGGGGGAGCTGTGCATGAGGGAGGGGGAGAGGGAGGGGCTTGGCATGAGGGGAAGGTGGGCATGAAGGAGGAGGGGGAGGGGATGGTCAGGAAGGGAGTATGTCATGATTGAGGGGGTGGGATAGGGGTTGTGTAGGGGGATTTGGGCATGAGGGAGGGGTTGGGCAGGGAGGAAAAGTTCATGAGGGAGGGGCTGGGTAGAGGGGAGGGGGAGGGGGAGGGGGAGGGGAATTTTCTGGGTAGGGGTGAGATGAGGAGCTGATTTTTAATCTTGATAACGTGAACAAGCCTTGAATATTGATAACATTTTCTATTTATGGTGGATACTTTGTATTTTTATCAATTGTTTAATGAAATTGCGATATATGTTTGGGTATTTTATTTCTTGTGTTTTTATCCAAAATTTTCTCTAAATATGTCATTGTACTTTTCTGATTGGTATGTAATCTGGCAGTTATATGAAAATTCGGAGTTGACTAACAGATTTAGATGTTGCATATGTTTTTTTTTGTTTTTCAGCTTTCCTTTCTCTAATTTTTGAATGTGGTTTTTGTGTTTTGGTAATACTCCAAACACAAAAGAAAAAACCTGTTTAGGGGAATCCTGATTCAGGTTTTACTCAAACTTTTTAATTTTAATTTTCGGGTATAGATTTTTGTATGTTATGGATACATTGAATTGTCATTGCATTTTAAAAGGCTCAGGATGTTATTCAAAAATCATGGATCACGGTGTACTTTCAGGAAGTATGAACCCGTATGATTTTTATTGATTTTTTAATCTTTTAACATGAGAAAGTCTTGAATATTGATATCATTTTCTGTTTATGGAGGATACTTTGTATATATATCAATTTTTTAATGACATTTCAATACATGTTTTTGTATTTTATTTCATGTGTTTTTTAACCAAAAGTTTCTCTAAATATCCCATTCTACTTGACTGAGCAGGGGGCAGGGGTTGGGAAGGGGGGAGGGGAGGGGTTGCGGGAGGAGCTGGGCAATAGGGAGAGAGGGGTAGGGGGTGGGTAGTGGGGAGGGAGGGGGAGGAGTTGGGCAGTGGGGAGGGAGGGGAAGGGTCTGGGCTGGGGGGAGTACACACAATTTAGATGGGACCCTTAGTGGGATCACCCATTATGTATGAGGAGTACATAGAATTTACTCGGGCATCATACACTTTAGTGGAGCTGGGTATATGGGATGGTGTCCATGATGGGGTTCACACTGTATACCAGGAGGAACATGCCATGTAATTTGGAGATGTTCAAACCAGGTGGACCAAGGAACATTGTCTATGAGGGTCATTCAGGTTACTTTTCATTAACCCCATTGAACACATTGTTTAAAATTTATCCCTAAATCTCTATTGCCTATTTTTCACCCTAGTTTCAAAATTGGGCTTGTGAGTACCACATTTTGAGAATTTTTACACATAGAACATTGTGGTCAGATCCTATCGCTTTAGAGTCCATTTAAATGGGGTTTTTATTTTTGAATGTTTAGTAGGATAATTTCTATATGGTTTGGATTTATATTCTTCATGGGGTTGGTTTGTGGGCTACGAAGCCATTGTGAAGGTGTGGCCCCATTATTTAGGAATGGATTGTGGATGCCAACTAGTGTTGTTTAATGTTCAATTGGATGGATCATTTTAGGAGAGATCAAGTAGTTTCTTTGAGGAGATCATTTTTTTACTTTGTGTATTGGGACCTTTTTCTCAAGATTAGAGATATTGAGGTATAAATTATGAGTTTGGGGACCACACATATTGGATTCTCTTGGAATGAATGAATTCTTTTGATGGAGGTTACTGTCGAGTACCATTATACCGGTGATGTGAGTCTAAGGGACTCTTGAGGATGCCATTGTTCGATAGTTTCTAACAAATTTATTAGTGGTTGTCATATAAGGCTATTAAAAATGCATGTATTTAAGTTCAAGTAGAGGAAATGGAAGAACCATAGTGAGCATCTTTATTACATCAAAATTACACTTTTTGGAAGATTACAAAAGGGAATTACATTATTATAAAGATAATCACTATGTTGATGTTGATCTAAAAATTCAACTATAAATATTCTACGAAGGAATTTTCATGATTCAAGATGATATTTTAGGATGAGTTAAATATAGCCAATGCTCAATTTTGTGGGTGAATTGACAAAGTCAAACACCAATATCTTTGGAAGATAACAAATTAGAAAATTCATGAGGTTGTTGGAATTTCAAATTGAATCCCCTGCATTATAAAACCTATAAAAGGAAAACTACATATATAAAGGGAGAACATCACATGAGTTATGTATATGAAAAAGAGGGAATATTGAGAATAAGATATTGAGAGTTACTAAGAAAAAGAGTTCAAGAAGGGGATTTTATGATCTGCTTTCATCAAAAGTGCATTTGAGTCAAAGGAGGTATGAAGAACCGGAAGCATAGTGTTTTATAAGAAGAATAACTAGAAGGAAAAAATTTTGGATGAAGTTCTATAATGTTGAAAATTGAGTAGATCCAAATCATCCCAGATCCAGAGGAAGTTTCAAGACATGTATACCTTTTTCAAAAGATGTTAAAGATCTCCATGTAGTTAGACACAAGATATAGTGATCCAACATTCTTGTTGAGGAATACCATTTAAAGAAGTCTATTTTTCTACACTTTATCAACTCTAAAAAAGATCTTATGGATGGGGTATATAAACAGTTATAGGAGGCTTTTATATGGGGTATATAACAAATCACTGAAGGAGATTTAAATTGTTGTGTATAACCAAATTTTGAATAAAGGATAGTGTGTATAACCATTTGATGGATTTTTTAGTCATTGTGTATAACCAATTAGTATTGATATTATTATAGTATCCATGTTGTCTCATATAACCAACATGGAAAGTAGTCTTTTCACTAAATTTTGTAAATCATCTTGTTCCGGTATTGTGATTTCATTTTCATATGTATGAGGTAAGGGTGATACTTTTATATAGAGAGGATCAAGTATTTAGCTATACGTAGAGTGTATTGACACTCCTAGTGTAGCTTTTTAGATGTGGGGGATTAGGTTGGATTATCGAACATCCAGTTTCACATGCCATGTATATATGCTAATACTGGTGTAGAATGGTAGGGAGGTGCAGTTTCTCGGCCTGGGGAACCTGTCTATACCCATAGTATGGTAAACCATGGGTAAATATGGGGCACTTTAAATCATTATACCCATGGTTTTCAAACCATGGGTATACATCTATACCCACGGTTTCACAAAACAAGGGTAATATCAATTTTCCTTGGTCTATATCCACGGTATTTAGAGAACCATGGGTATAGACCTATTGCGACGGCACTGCAGCGCACGATTTATTAAACCATGGTTATATCCTATGCCCACAATTTCAAGGGATATACCCATTTTTTTTAACCACGGGTATAAGTGATATTTCTAATAGTGATAGTAACATATTTTATGTTTTCCTAAATGTATTATTGATGTAATATAATTAATTAATACTTGACAGTTTATATGATAATGACTTTGATATATCAATGGTATATGTGAAGGTATAATAAATATGAGGTTAAGTGTTTGGTATGTAATGAATTAGCCTCGTATACCACTGAATCGATACCCATGTTGATCATCCACTAGGTGCAAAGGGTTTTATCGACCCCCACTATCTGGAAACTAGTCTAAATAAATTAAATAAATTTCATTGTGGACTATTTTCCAAAATAATGTAAAAATAATGGTTGTAAAATACTACCCAAAATATTGGTATAACCAATTCATATGTATAAATTAGACACACATGAAATAAGAAGAATCTATAATAATAATAACAAATTATTCATAAGCATGCAAAAATACACCAAAATAAATAAATAAAACAATGTTATTATTCAAAACATTCCAATATTAAATACAAATAGTGTAAAAGAATACACCCACAACATAATTTGAAAATAAGGTATTATAAAATATATCGACATGGAATGAAACATCAGGTAATCACAATAACTAAACTAAAACAACCCATTACAACCCACATCTATGCTTTAAGTGAAGCAGCCTCACTTTTCTTTAGTAATATACACAAAAAACAACAAGATAATGTTTTGTCCAATTATAACTCACACTAAACTTGTAATATGATAGGCATGCAAAGAATTTCCCATTAGTAATCCTCCTCACACCTCATGCATAACCACTAAATGTAAACTGATTTCTATTATAGTTTAAAATAAGATTGGAGAATAATATTTTCACTTCATTCAAAACTAAATAAATTTTTTATTAAAAATATTCTATTTAAAAAAGTGGGAATATCAATTTCAAAATTTCATTTATAATAAGGTGAGTACTCCACTATTTTAGGAAGAGGAATTTTTTTAAAAAAAATTACGGATGGTGGAATTCCAGTTTTATGAAATGAAACCAAAATATTTACCTTTATTTATAAATTTGTTTTAAAAAATACTTCTTTAAAAAATCTAAATAGTGAACCAATACATGGGAAATGAAACATAAAAATTTGGCTCCCATACATCAAGTGGAAAAATATAAGAAAAATAATGAAAAAGGTGCCGCTTAGCCAAATGAGGGTAAGAGGAAACAATTAGAGTATAAAGTGGGAATCCTCTAATATAATTATCAATGACAAATATGAATCATTGGTAACACAATGGGATCTATAATTAAATGATACTAGACCTAGATAATGGACACATAATATTTAATTGGATGACTCTAGGGGAACTTAAGTACACTCTGCCATGGATTACCCTTGAAGAATCACATGGGGGTAACACCTAGTAGATCAAACTCTTATATATGGAATTGACCAATGAATAATCTAATATAGAAAAGTAATCATCCAAAATCTTCCCTTATTACCAAGAATTATCATGAAATTCATCATTAGAGGTGATAAACAATAAGATAAAATAATGAAATTCATAAATAGAGTAGAACAATAATTCTCAGATCACCTCCAACAACCTCACAGAAAACTGTCCCTTTAATATCATAAAAGGATAAAATTTTAACATTCCAGGTCAAATCACTCCAAATTGTAATGGGGCTGGTGGCACCATAAGGCCTAAATAAATTTTTCCAAAATTTTAGAGAATTGAGATTATTAATGGAGGTCTAAGGTGGTAATAGGGGGAGGAGACACCCTCTATATCATAGTAAGAAATGGTAGTGGGAATAACTAAGTATCATACAAAATAAATAATAACCACGACAACAAAAGAAATAATTACATGATATAAGAGAATGGAATGAGGTATAAAAACATCAATTGTCAAGATAAAAATATAAATATATACCGAGATGATTTCTCAATGGGTTTATCATCATATAAAAAATAAAAAATAAATAATGAAACGCATGATTCTCCACTCCATATTTGATCCATACCTCATCCCAATATATACCCCTAATCTATGTTATCCTACTTGAACATGTTAAATATAATCCCAAGCCTAATCCCTATATATGTATGTAATGACTTTGTCAAAACTACTTGAGTACACATGAACAATCGCAGCCTGAGTAGGGTTTAATTACATAACATTGTAATGAACCATCGACGTGGTGTCATACTAACTGGAGTGTGTTGTGATATGTGTATATGACATTCTTTACTAAAATAAATAAATAATTTCATAATAATAAATAAATTAAACATCAATATACATGATTTAGACTAATATCAGATTATCACTCAATACATCATAATGATTGATCCCCACTATATCAATACATGCCCATTGGAGAACACACATAACTCAAGCCATGCCCAAATACCATCATTTATCCTCAAGTCCATGACCCCATTCAACCATACATACCCCTTCCAGATTCATAGTGTCTCTAAGAAAATCTCAAAGACCACACCTACCATCATGGTCCCCTAGTTGATCACTGGGTAATCATGGGAGATACATAGAGAGCAGGTCTAACATGGGTAATATACCCATCTCTATGGATTATAGGCTGGGAAAACTGGGGGTAATATACCCATCCCAATTGACTAGATCAACCACCTCCGGAAAAATAAAATCTATTTGATATATACCCATCCTTGGATCATCTAGGGAGCATAGACCTACCAGGGGTAATATACCCATCCCTATGGCATATTGGCTCATCTAGATGGATTTAATATAGATGTTTTTATTCCACAATCAAGAATATTGGTAATATACCCATACA
The DNA here is from genome assembly GCA_963277665.1 of Viscum album. Lineage (NCBI taxonomy): Eukaryota > Viridiplantae > Streptophyta > Magnoliopsida > Santalales > Viscaceae > Viscum > Viscum album. The sequence continues at coordinate 468,780,935 of OY728142.1, read as the reverse complement.
TAATTCAATAATAACTGTCTGTAAATGGAAACACATTCTCAAAGAATCCATTATCCTAGGGTATACAACACGAGCAAGTAAGAAACTAAACAAGGGTTTTTTCATACTCCTAGACCCCCTCATCCATAATAAACTTCTTAGCTCACAAAAAAATTTGTGTTTAAAGGTGAAAAAAAACTATCTCTACCCATATCCATGCATTTTCATACCCCCATTAAGTTTAAAAAGTAACTCATGTCCAACAGAAGAATAGAAATCACCACCACACATCTCACAGACACCCACTCAAGGTCATTCTATCACTACCAACTCACTGTGGTCCCCTCAATTAACCAATATGGTGGCACTCTACTTAGAGTCCATTGTCTCAATATTTCAACAAGTCAACACCTAAAAAAATAGGTACATATCATCCCACCACATCATTAATAAGGTAGCACGGTACCATCAGCTACACTTGGATTCTATACATAGTTTAAAGTCAAATAGATAACCCATAGTCTATCTTACTCCTCATGGTCACTCTTGGTCAGTCTTCTCACCTAACTTGATCATGGTCTTCCAAAGGTTTATCCACCTAGGCCTAATAACATCAAATAGGGGAGGATCACTCACTCTGATTTGACACTCTTACTAGGGGTGTCTAATCATCCTAATAAAGGGTCACTAATCCTATATTAACACAACTAATATGAGCCACACCAATGAACTGGTTCAAAACTCAATGGGACATCCCTTATACATGGCATTGACCATCATTTGTTGATGCATCCCACTAGTGTAGTAGGTAGATCATGTACTAGGAATCTTGATCTATTGTCCTTGGTTATTCAAAAAAATTATGGTTTTATATCAAAACATTAAATTCCAAATAAAAATTATAATTTAATTAAATGGAACTACCTACTATGGTTATCCTACACTTCATATGTCATATTAGAAACAATAAAAACCATAGGGCTATTATATGAGACAAGCTAACTCATTTGAATCTTATCCCACTTATTTCCATAGGTTGGAACCTCTTCCAAGGCCTTTTAAGGTACGTCCTTACTCAATTGAAACCATACTAACTACCCAATTTCCAAATAAAACATTTAAACTCAAATAAATTAATTATATCATTTAACATTAATTAAAAAAATTAATTTAATGTAGAATATTTGGAAAAACATACCAGGTCATCGCATTTTAATAGAAATAAGTTTGAACTACCATAACATACCCACATCACACCCAGGGAACCAAAACAGGTCCAAAAATTGTGTCGTAGAACCAAATATATTATTAATTTAATATAATTCAAATGAAAAACCTCAAATAATTCCATGGTGTGCATAGATTTTACAATTATAGGATCATCCACACTCATATACCGTGTAATGATTTCCACTAGGAAGGAAAAATAGAATCCCCTTGAGTATCAAGCTATTTCACCATTCTTGTATGTAATCATCAATGAAAACCTAAGATAGAGTAGTTTATATTTTGAATAGGGGGAAGAGGAGATCAATATAGGATGATAGAGTTTGAAAATTATTAATAATCACCAAAATCTCATCTAAAATCAACCCAATAAAGGAGGAAGGAGGAGGTGAGGGTCAGGGTTGTCCAGCTCCCACGAACAAAAATAGAAAGAGATGAAGAGGTATTCCCCTCTAAATAAAGCTGAATTTAATTTTCCCCCCAAAATACCAACTTACTAGTCTGTATGGTTCCACTATCTAGTCGATCGAACCCCTATATAGTGGGATACTATAGGATAGCAACCGACTAGCTGGTGCCAATGGCTTGCTTTGGGATAGTTGATGACTACTACAATTTTCACTACTTTATCCAATCCATCCTAGGATTATTTTGATTCACACTCAATCATCCAAAAATACCATTTGACCCCATTCCCTATCCAGAATTCCTCCTTTGATGGGTACATGACATAATAATTCAATTCTTAGACATAGTGCAAAATCTTAACTACCCAATAATTTGAAAAAATCAAACATAATTTGAATTTCAAACATTCCATACACATGATATATTAAAAAATACCCACCATAACACTTATCAACTCCAATAGTCTCATCAATAATCTTAATGTGGGCCCCAAACAACTCAGGGTATCAATTCTCATTAAAATGTAAATGTTCCATTCCTTTTCTTTTAAACATGCTTCTAGAGATCCATCCTCAATTTTGGGCACCCAACCCTCAATTGAAGGTTCTAATACTACCAAAACCGAATCCAATTACTATCTCCTGTATCTGAACACTGATTTAAATATTATTTGAGCTCATATATCTCATGAAACAATCACATTTTCATCTAATTCATCATTACAAATATGGATCTACCATTATTGGTCGTAGATCAAAAGTTTCATTATGACTCATGGATCTCCCAATGATGGTAACTTCCTATCATAATATAACTAACGTATTACAATTATATTCCTAGAGTAGATTCCATATCAGCACAATAAATCACACAAGAAAACTCTAGTAAATACCGGTAGTTTCACGAATTCATAACTCCATATAGTCTCACTTTCTATACACTAGAACTCTAAACATAACAGATTTCCATGAAAAGACATAAAAAAATCTTGAAACAGACTCATTGTGTCCGGAATGTTGTTCTCGATTCATTTTTTTGCTTCTTGTATCTAAAAAAACCTAAAACCACCGATCAAACATCCTTGTGTTGAATTTCCTACAAATGATCATTTTATATGACCATGGGCCACTATAATCCCTCAATTCATGCTCCTTAAACCCCTAAAGGCAACTGTTGATCATCTAGGAACATCAACCAAATTATAAACATAAATCATAATACAATTCCATGATCAAATACTTAGATGTCCATTTTCATTGTATTCCATACTATGAGCACTGACACCCCAATCAATAATATCATGTTTAGAGAACCTCAAGTCCATCCTTGTCCATAAACCAATTCTTAGACTCCATTTAATATTACACATGAACTCACCTCTAGAAGGCTCTATAGAATCTAGAACAACATGGATCTATTTTTTTCCTAGCACCTTAGTGCCCAAATATGATCATCTGACCACGATTCTCATTCACCCAAGACCATTCAAAATGGGGGTTTCATTACCCATGATTGATATCACAATCCCTTCCATAAGAGCATCATTTTGTCACACCACTAAACAGAAACTGAACAATATGGTCCACACACTGCCAATCCTCACATAGAATAACTGGAAGGGGGTCGAACTTGGTTATACCCATGCTTCATGAAATTATTAATTATTATATCCTTGTGAATCATAATGAGTTTTTCACCATAAAAATATCAATATTTCACATCCACAAAAAGGATATACTCAAACCACTCCTCGAGCATAATTATCAATAGTCCATATCACCATCAAACATTTACCTCTCCTTCAGAGCCACACATATCCTTCACATCAACACTTTATTCTTTTATTATGGTCAAACATAGATAGATCATCATACCATACCTAATCCAGTCAGGCTTACACCCCTCTCTATAGGGACACCACAATTTTTACTATAAGTCTCGAGCTACTAGGACCTAGGAAAATTCTATAAAACCCATTGATCTATCACTCACAATTGTTTCCTACTGATCCAGATTCAAAAGATCCTAGAACCAACTCATGGTCTTATGATTCACATGTCATTTATCAAGTCTAAACACACATTATAAAATTTAAAACCCATCTAACCTAAGAATCCTAGTACTACTCCTCCAAATAAAAAACTACACTGATAATGATATTAACCACAAACTTTGCCTCCATCGGGTGTTTTTCTAAATTCAATAGGGTTAGACTATCTAAAGGTCAATCCCTTTGACGTGAGTCGCAGTACCATTGAAATCTAATTTCCTTTCATCCCACAGGAAAATAATATAAGGTTATTTTCCCCTAAAAAACAATTGAGTCACCAATACAATACCATAAACCCATCAGTACCTTCCACACATTCATCTCATACCTCAGAGCATATGTCAGCACATCACATCTTTAAAGAACTCATAAGCTTTAGTTATCCCCTCACTTGGCTTTCCCTTATAATGAAACTAGATATCAACTAATCAGAACACATAGCTACATTCTATAGTCACTATGTCTACTCACCTATCACATAATCCAGAAATCCCTAGGGTCCAAACCCATGAAGATCAAAGATGGTTACAACTCATAGTGGGATATCTACACACCTATCTCAAAAACACCACAGCATCCCACATGCCTAACCTCTCACCCACCAGCCCCACATACATTTAAAAAACATTATTTTCCCAACCATCAGCTCATCGGTCCTAATTAACAATAATATTCCTCCCATGAGAATTCTACCCCAAGAACCATAACTCATTAGTTATCATAGTTATAACCAATGAAAACATCCTAAATGATTTTTACCAAGGAAAACAAAAAAACCACTAACTAGATTAAGTATAATTATATTCCAAGCTATATGGTAAAACACAATATAGTTTTTTTTGACATGTTAAATAATCAAAACATTAAAATATTAACCCTAAGGGGTTTTTATCTATGGAATTTAATTATTATATTGTCCCTTAAGGGTCTCTATCGAGCCCTTACTAATGAGTCTATATCCCCATCTTTATCATAGAAAATATCACCATATGATAAAGAAGCCATGTCGCCTGAGTAATATATATATATATATATATATATATAATTCCTCCCAACAGAGTAAAATTACACCAATTGATTATAATATAAAACATTGTATGATTATTTGAGGAAACATAAAATATATTTTCCTCATTAAATAGTGGAAAAAATCATACTAGATTTACTATATCATGGGAATAATATATCCCATGAATGATGAATGAAACGACTCTTACCTCTATAGGCTATGATTCAAATTTTCACTAACCATATTATTACCAACATCCCAAGATCCAAAAACCCATAACTCATAAATCCCAAATCTCAAACCTCATGTGTGTAATTCTATGTGAAAATTACAAATAAGAATAATATCATAAGTCAAAAAAATTACTCTCATGCCCATAGTAACATAGATTTCATTGGGAATGGTGTTTGTAATGCACCATTATGGGTTACATATCAATCTTGGGAATATTCGTATGTCTCCAATATACCCTATCATCAAATAGGATAACACCATAAAAAGGACTAATTTGATTACACTTTGTGACATTATATACTAGAATACTCTGAATGGTAATCAGACCGGTGGTGTTAACTAACATCATACGTGCCACTCTGAATGCAAGAGGATATTGGCTATTAGGGGTTCAAGGATGTATCAGGGGTGGTTATACCCCATGTTTGAGTGTAATACATAATAAAAGGAATAAACTAAAATCATACCTAATATACAATAAATCGAACATTGTATGAAATAAATACATGATATAAAAATGGAATGTAGTAGACTACTCAAATAGTCAGACTCGTAATATAAATACTAACATAGAAAATCACCCACTAGTTCGATAAAAATATACATAATACATAAAAAATAAAATACATGTGGATGACTCCAACTCGAAGTCATACCTCATCCCAATATCCAGTCCTCATCCCTGATATCCTACTCAAATAGGAGTAAACTAGTCCAGATCATCATACATACCAATTCCTATACTAACAATGTGAGAGCTACTCATGTACCCATGTGCAATGGCATCCCAAGTAGGGTGTGATTACACAAATCAATAGGGAACCACCAATGTGGTCTCATACTAATTTAATTATGTTGTGATATGTGTATATAACATGATCAATTAAAATAAATAAATAATTGTAGAAAAATAAATAAATAAACCATTGAATTACAAATTTCATCTTGATACCAGACTGTATTTGAGCATAAAATAATGACTGCAGAACCACATTATCTATATCACCACGTGGTTGTACACACCTAACATGAGCCATGACAAAATACATTTGTTAGACCTCAAGTACATGACCCGGATTGACCATACTGAGATTATCCAGTGTTGAAGTGTCTCTGAGCATATCGCAATGACCATGCCTCCCAATATGTCCATCTATTTAATCCCTAGGTTATCCTAGGTGATCCATAGAGTACAAGCCTAATGAGGTTAATATAGTTATCTCTATGGAAAGTTATTTTAAATTACTAGGGGAAATATACCCTTCCTTGTGAAATATATCAACCACATAAGATGCAATATATTGGTATTTGAATCCTTTTTCTTATTACTAAGAAGTTCATAGCATCAGAATTTTAGGTAATCAAGAATTTGAGTGTCAGAATTACATGTATTAGAAATTAAATCAGCATCATAGGGATGGTATTGACGTGTTGTAAGTTTATTTTTTTCCCTTAAATGGTATTTGGTTCATCGAAAGTTTGTAAATATGATGGAATCAAGTGTAATCTAGTATTTTGGAAAATATTCTAATAATAATTATTTTGAAAGAATAATCTATATGTGTTTACTAGAGAAGGAAACTAAGGTAAATAGTCTTACAAGAAATAAACTATGAAATACCATTTAAATATATCAACAAGAATTTGTGAATGTGGTGTGATATGAGAAACCATTTGATTTTACTATAAATGGAAGTGGGGATCCACTATAACAAGTGAGGAGGAGTGTGTGAATAGTGAATCTGAAGCATATATAGTACATTATAGTTTTATAGATTGTCAATAATATTGAAATGAAATGTTATTTCTTATTATTATTTATTTAATTTAAATATATTTTACATAAGGTAATGTAAATAATCCAAAATGGTTCCTTTCATTAACATTGAAAAGTGGTCTAAAGCTCATTAAATTCTCTTGTGTCTATTTACTATTTTATGTACATATATTTCATGTATTATAGTTTCTTATTTTTTAATTTAATTATTTTTTTAATTATGAGGTGTGTGTGAGGATTAATTTGTATGTTTATTTGGGTCAATTAACATCCTATTTATATTACACTTATTCAAAGGATAATTAGAGTTTTAGAGGTTCATTTTTTTACCACATTGATCTGCAATATAACTTTTGGTGGATCTATCAATTATACTTTTATAATCTATAGTTAGTATAAGTGATTTTTTTCATTATACCATTACTCTAACAATAACTTGTATCAAATGGATGGCCCTAAATCTTGTGGATCATAACATCTATTTTAACAACATAATAATTCCTTCAAATGAATGGAATATCTGAATCAAGAAATTTGATGGAATATATTTCTGGTTTTGACGAATGAAAATTGAAGATCACATAATTTAGAAGAACTTGGAAGCCCTTTTCATTGGGTAAATTCGGTGATAATAGGGAAATATTAATCGTAAATTCTAGATAAAAAGTCTTTGTTAATGGTACTAATTTCGCTATAAAAAATATTTCCTTCATCATTCATGTTAATAAGACAATAATGAATGTTATAAAGGTGTTGGTAGACATGCATGAAAAAACCTATGGCCCTGAAAAAGGTTTCCATGCTTCAATAGTTGTTCATATTAAGGTTATCAAAAGGAATATAAGTAATAAATTGCATGAATTACTTTAAGATAATTCATGGGGAGCTTTAATCAGTAAATGATACTTTTTTGATGATTTATGAGAATTGATACTATTTTCATTTCTTTTGAAAATCTGGTATGTAATGGTATGTGTAGATAGTAACTCAAGTATAAAATAAAATATGGTTTTTAATGGTATCTAGAATTTCATACTCACAGATATTCTTTGGGTAAGGAAAGTGAAGGCACATTCTACTAGTGTGCTTAATATTGTTGGAAGGGGTAGGTCACCACATCATAATTAGTTTTATCAAATAAAACAAATGAAAGAAAAGTAATTTTTCATGATTCCAAGTATGTCGGATGGTCCAAGCCCAACCTACTCCCAATAATATTAATATATATTAAGATAAAATATATTTCCAAAATCCCAAGTGTACAAGGGGATATAGGGCCTGAAATTATATAAATCAAGGATATCCACTCTAATAAGATCCACACATCCATAGGTGGATGGACCCTATGATGGTAAATAAGGTACAAGGAGATCTTGGGGATACTAATATGCTAGGAAGATAGAATCCATGTTTCCATTGTTCCATGTATGCAGTTTGTATGTCTAATTACCAATCCGATATTTTCATTTATTGATAACATAAATAATTGACCAAGGATGGGGGAGTGCTATTGGAGAGACATAAAAATGGTAGTGGAATTGGTTTACATTCACTTTATTGTAATACCTTTAGAGTGGCATAGTTCAATCCCATTCAACATGGAATGACCTTCTGCATGGAGAGAATAACTATGGTCATAGTTGGCAATAAAATCAAGGATATCTATGCATCATGAGTCAAAAATAATCCCCACCCCATAATGAGACCTTAAAATAGTGATACATCAATGTGAATTTTGATAACATTAATGGAAGGGTGCCACCAAACCCAGTGACCTTGAAGATCACACTGTTGGTCTTAGAGAATGGTGAGTGTGATAGCCATGATTTTTATGATAGAGGGAGTGATCTCCCAATGCTTCACAAATGAGTTATGTTCTATAGACAAGTTTTTGGATTTTTCTAAAAATAATTCCTTAGATATATAACATCTTTCATGCATAGCTTCTTCTCTTATATTCTATGTGCACCAGGATCAAGACAACAAAAGAATTAATCTTTCCATTTTCATTATCATTTCTTCCAAAAAAAATTGAATCTAATTTGTAGAAATTTTTTGTTTAAATGGTCATGGGATTATAGGCCAACAATCTCTTCTAGGGAGACCCATATGGTTGAGCACTAGAAAACATCACAAGAAATATGCATAGTATATTGAACTCTAGGGGACGGGGAAAATCACATTGAGGCTAAGAAAATACCTTTATGTTATATCGGCACATTAGTTGGGATTTTAGTGTAACATATGCTCCAAACTAGGAAATTAATTTATGAATGAATTTACATGAACCTGTGATCCCCCCATAGGTATCATGGGCCACATGTTTATTTTATATCATATAAGGTATCCCTTAGATGAAAAAAATTCCCAATGGGGAACCAGTGAATATGAAAATATCGTACTCATTTTACAAGTATGTATTATTGAATAGATCATGATGGTGATGGTCTATAATGGCATGAATGAATTTTTAATCCTTACATGCCTTCATGAACATGAGATCTATATATGGGAAATCCGGAAATCTGATAATGATTCCCACCCATTTGTGCGTTGAAAATTTAACTTCACCAAGACCGAAAATCCAACGAGAGTGTTATTAAATCCCAAGAAGATGACTATAGATTATATTATAATTCTTTGATACATTTCTTTTCTAGTGATCCACCTCCCAACAATACATAGACACTATAATATTACCCCAAAAGGGATTATCCTTACAATACATCTCACATGATATTTTCTTATAGTTTGTTACTGGAAATGAATACACATATAATATTGTCACCTCCTTCATTAGCTAGACTTGTCATCTTTGTCCATGATTCCCAATGGATAATTTGATTCTTGTGAGAATCCTATATGAAGGATGAAATAAAATTCTCTATATTTTTTAGGAATATATTTAGAAACATAATGATAGAAAATTAATTCATGTGATTTGAGGTAATCACACAATTCAGAGACATGATTCTACTGCTAAATGAAACAAACCTATTTTTCACTTATTAATATGATTGGATATCTTTCCCACCATCCCTTTGAAATTATGAATCTAAATTCTTCATAGAGAAATATAAATTATAGGTTATTTTATAGGAAATATTCTTATTTAAACCCCTATGGTGGTAAAAATTATCCTTTCATGTCTCTTCACACATGAACTAAATATGTACACATTGATCTTCTCTATATTGATGATATAGATGATCCAATATCAATAATCATTAATAAATCTGTTGAATCCAAAAAAATGTATTTTTTCCATTAATAAATAAATTTATATCATCCCTGAATAATTGGTGAGTCGTTTTATTGGAATAAGATATAATATAGAATGGGAGGATGTTTCCATTATTCATGATATTGCTGATGCTTCTGCAGAGAGTGTCCTATGCCATAATGAATATGGTGGGCTAAAGTTAGTCTCCATGCCTTAAAAACCTTTTTGAATTAAATAATACCCAATTTCTACCCATAAAAAATATGAAAAACTAGGGTAAGATAATGCATATAAATTGAAAATATCTCACCCATGATGAAAATACCATACATGATCGTACCTTGAGATCAAAGCCTCATTCCATCCTATCATAGGCCTTATCCATATCTACCCTGAAGGAAATATTGGAACCAATAATTTTTCTATTTATGATTCCAATAAGATATTAAGAAATGGAAATGGTTGTTTGAGTGGATCACCCCTCGGAAAATCTATGTTGTTCCTCAGAAACCCAATTGTGAAGATTCATGGATAGTCTTTTGTTTAAGACAGTAGCAAAGATCTTATATTAGAAATTTCACATATTGATCTGGTGATATTATTTAGTGAAGAGGGTTTATTGACCATTGGTATGAGAAAAAAGGTGGTTGTGAAAGAAAATCATGGAATTTCACCCCCTCAATAGAATTCTTGAATGGCCCCCACAAGTTCTCTCTTAATCTGGTCTCATGATTATACATTAAAATCATTTAAAACCCCATATGAAACTGGGGAGCTATTGGGGTTGAAAGAATGAATAGATACACATATTTATTCTTCATTTTTAATTGTTTCAAAGAATGATATGATGGGATAAGACATCATGTGGTAAATGGTGTTGAAAATTCATGCATGTCCTCTAGGGAATCCCCCACCACGAAAGGGTCAAAACATTATAATAAATATTCGAACAGATCCTTCGAAATACCACCCAAAACATGTGTATCATTGGTGAATGAGAATCAATACATTATTATTTTAGTTGCGGTGTGTGGATATATTTCGTTGGTACAACCCTAAAATAAAGTTATGTTTATATCACCATCCTCAAGCCACATAACCATATATGCCTCTCAAGACTCCCTTTCAAGTTCTAGAAAAATCTCTGATAACTTGGATTTTTTTGAAGTAAACATGCTAAAAATATCACTATCCCAACATTCTTATGTATAATCCTCATTCCATTTGATATCAACATTGGGGTTTCTATCTTTTAAAAGTGAAAGCTTATCTTAGAGCATTATATTTGAATATCCCTTTTCATGTGTCCATGTTTTTTTTTGTGAATTCCAACCCAAATCTTATCCTGAAAGGGTATATACAAAAAATCATGATTTTTTTAGTGTTATTTTGGGTCTAATAACTACCATCTCATAAAGTAGAAGAGAACACTACCAAATCTTTCACATTCAAGGGTGATCATAATAGGGAATTGGTCGTAGAGGGCCTAAACCATATGGGAGAGCCATGCATTAGGATATGATAATTATCCATAGAGGATATAAAAGTATCTTTGAAGATGAAACTAATTTTGTATTCACCTTTTCTATTTGTTTAACCAAGTGAATTTATCACCTGAGAATCCTAGATCCATTAGACTACTACTAGTGGAAGAATATGTAATTCATGGATAGATTTAAAGGAATGAAACACCCACTTTCTTCTCTGAGGCGTCAATAATGGTGTTAATATTTCCATTAATGAATAACTTGAATTCCAAAAATGTGAAGGACCCCATATCATGTATCAAAAACTCTCTTAATTCCACCTCACATTTATCGTAATTGAAATATAATAAAATTAGTGTTAGATATTACCTTTGTAGTAATATGTTGGTGGGAGGCTTCAATTATCTCCACTAATATATTGATTTTCTATAGGACCCAATTGTGTTGGTTTATAGTCTCTCTATGAATTCATTCTCTTAAACCCATTCTCTAGGAAACATTTAATATATTTGAAGGGTGTCGTTTGGGTAAAACCACGTCTACTATAGATAATTTACAGTTTTGAATATAATATGAGAGAAAATATATTTTAACCTAATCTCCTAGGATGTGAGAATTCAATACTATTAATGAAATCATTGGAGAAGGGGGAATTTGGAATTAATTCCCATCACTGGATATATATTTTTCCAAGAATATTAGATAGTAGCATCTCACTTAGAGATAGATCGTATATATTCACCATTGGGCAGATCACCAAAATCTAAGGGAAATGAGTTGACTGGGGTTGGTATGTCATTTGATAGACCACTGAACCCAATTAACAAGTGTATTGAGGAATATTATAAAGAACTAAAGTCTACTCACTTTAGAACTAAAAGAGGGATTATATTAGTATAGACCAACTTACCTTAGCATGGGTCCTTACTGGGAGGATTAGGAGACTGAGGGGGAGAAATGGAAATTTCAATCTTCATCCTCAAAATATAAAGAACTATATCCACATATCTTCCCCCCACAAATGAATGATGGAGTATGTGGGTCCAAAATAAGTATGGTTGGATAGTGAGGAGCCTCTAAGGATAGAGGAAGAGGGTTTTAATCACCCTTGGGGGGTGAACTACCTTCGGATAAGAAATATTCTAAGTAAAATTCTTCGGTACTGGGAAAATAGGGGATGGGATGGAGGTAGAAATTGGTTGGGAATAATTTACCCATGAGTGAAATTTTTTTAAGCTAAAATGGGTTACACATAAAGATGAAAATATAAGTAGAGATGAACTAAAGAGGAGAATCATATGGGCTACCCATAAGAGGATTCATTCCTAGTATAAAGAAAAATATAGGAAGGGATAGGGGTATATAAATCCATCTCTACACATAGTCCATCCATGAAGATGTATAGTATTCAGATTGTATATTCGTCCTCACAAAAAAGACACCAATGAGTCTCTTATTCCTTTAATAAATAAGAGGTTAAATAAGGGGAGTGGGAGGCTATAAAGGTTGAGTAAAACTGCTACCTTTTGAGAATCATATCCTAAGAGTTCATCCATTGACCAATAGAAGAGGTTGACCCTATAGTTTCATAAATAATTGGAGGGTTGGGAGCAAGACTTCATGAGTCCAGTGTGAGAAGTGGAGAATATTCATAATGACTTCTAATTCGTCTCTAATAACCTCTCCTAAGAAGATAATCCCTCAGAATGGTCTTGATTTTGAAATAGTCAAGGGGGATATATCCTATCATAACCATTCCACTAGGGTTCACCATTTAATGTCCATTGTACCCTTGTATGATTTGATCGAAAAACTGATGGATGTAGATCCCTAAAATATAGTAGAGAAAGGAGAACACATCCAAACCCCTAGTAGAGGATGGACATCATTAAAAATGGAAGATGAGGTCCCTGAGGTAATGTATTTGAGAAATGGTCCCACATTCACCCTATATCTAGATATGTGGGAAAGTGAGACTACTAGGGAATCTTAGAAGTTGGATGTTGGATCTTGTACACTCAAATTTTTGGGGACCTCCTCTTGTTCATTCATATAGTGGTAGTCTTTTATTTATCACTTTTATTGATTTTGCTGTTCGAAATGTATAAATTTACTTCATGGATCATAAATATAGTGTATTTATGTCATTTATATAGTGGAAATCACTAGAAAAAATAGAATATGGCTAGAAGTTGGTGTGCATCCAAATAAGAAATGGTGATGAGTTCACTATATACAACCTTAAAACAATTAAATGAATAATGTGATAATTCATGAAAAGAAATTTTCTAGAACACCATAGTATAATGTATTATATAAAAGTATTAATAAAACTTTCACAAGGAAATTAATAATTATGTGGTTACACTAAGAAATTTCTAAGGAAATTTAGGGAGAGTTATTGGTCTTGAAAACAATCAAAATTCCATCGTCATAAGGTATTTATTTTTTTATAATATGTACATGTAAATGATTATCATCATGAAAAACATTAATATAAAACAAAAATATGTTTTTACTTTTTTTGGGGGGATTAATGTTTGGCATATCATTTGTTTGATGGTGATAGTAAATAGATCATCAAAATTGGTGATTTTGTCTTAAATGATAATGTTTTATGGAAGGAACAAAACATGGTGGAGAAAGATGTTGAAGGAAAACCAACTTTAGATATACATGTTGATAAGAGTTCCAATAGTTAGAAAAAACTATATAAATTAGATACAATTGTTAAAGGCATTAAAATTATATAATAATGGACATAAAAAATCCCAAGAGTCTAATATAAACTAAATTTCAAGTGTGATAATAAGAAGTATGTTCCTTGTGATTTCAGGTAGGAAACATGTATGTTCTAGCAGATTAAGAAGAGAAAAATATTTTTGATCATCTGATTGAGTTAAAAAGATAAACTATATACATGAGACTACTGCAGAGGTTAAGGCATGATTCAAACTCTGCACTCCTGAGGAATGTAAGAGAATATGGATACATGGAGGAGGTATATTTTTTTATTCACTATATGTTGTGGGATTTACCCATGAATGAGGATATGGATTCATTGAAATTGAATAGAAATTGGAATATAGATGAATTTTGAGATGGTAAAATAGATTTTAAAACAAGTGGGTTTACACAATCAATAAAGAGGCTGCTAATATGAAGTGATAATAGGAATTAATGTTACTAAAAGGGTTTTAATGCAATAAAGGATTATATTTTTTATAAATCATCTCACTAGTAGTTAAATATTCTACCATGAGAATAGTTTTATGTATGTTGGCATTGAAAAATATATATCTTGTATAGATAGATGTTAAGAAATATTTTCTGTCGTGGTGATTTTGATGAAATTATTTAAATGAAATATATAATATTTTTTATAGGAATTTTGGAATTACAATTTATTATGTAGACTCAATAAAATATTATATCCCTTAAATAAATCACTATGATAGTGTAATCAAAAATTTGATGGGTTTATGGTAGTATAAGACTTCAACAGATGCAATTATGATAATTTCTTTTACAATATGTAATGGGATGATGGGAGTTTTATAATTTTTATATTGTATGTTGATGAATTTTTTTTGATTGTTTCATATTCTCAAATGATTTGTATTTTGAAAAATATTTTCTTGGTAGTTTCAACATGAAATATATCATTAAATTAATGAAGATAATGTTAATGAGAATAGGAATGGATAGAATATCAAAATATTGGTTCTATATCAGAAAGTGTATATTTGGAAAATAATTTAATGGATTAGTAGGTATGAGTGTAAAATAATATCTCATCCACTTGTTTGAAACATATAACTATCCAATGAACATGTTCTAGAAATAGAAGAAGATAAATATAGAAATGAAAATTATTTATACTCTTCAGTTTATTGAAGTATAATATATGAAATGATTTTATGTTGAATAGAAATGTCATTTTTAGTTAGGGTTATATATAGATTTATATCCATCCATGGAAAAGATTCTTGGGAAGGTCTGTAGAGGATCCTTTGATATTTTAAAGGATCATAAGATCATGCTCTTTGTTTTTGGGGGAAGATCCATTATAAGATTGTATTAATGTTGACTTTATTGAAGACTCAAATATTCAAAAGATAACAAAAAAGTTAGAATTTAATTGTAGAGGAATAGAAATAATTTGTCTTTTATGATGAAATAATATTTTAATACAAAGTACAAACGAATTAGATCATGTATCAGTAATAAAATTTTGGAAGTAAATAGTATATTTTAAGAAGTTACTGAAGGAATTAAGAAGAATTCGGGAAAGAGTTATTCTCTTCTATAATATCCATGGTTAAATCCACCTGGATTAAACTTTGTTATTCCATTAAAAAATAATTTATAACAACTGAAATTACAATTTCATCACAAAAATTCTTAGGTAATTTTTTTATATCTCTAAGAGAATGTAGGAAACCAAAATTTAGTAGATTTATTCACCAAAACTTCAGGTCAGCAATGATTGATAAATCACCAAGTTGTAGTGGGGGAATGAGTGAATGGATGACGAAAAGGGTGGAGAAACACTACTACTATAGAGAAAGTAATGAGTTTTCTAATGAGGTTTTCTAGCTTTTACCCTAGAATTAGTCATCATGTATGAGATTTTTGGGATGTAAAGCCATGTTCTAATGATTTTAATTTCGGATCATCAGAAGTCTAGTTCATCCAACGTTTAAGTATCATATTTATGTGTATATAAAATTTAATAAGATGAAGAAGGATGTGCTTAGAGTGCAAGAAGTGATTTTTATTCTCTTAAGTAGTAGTTATTCCATCAAATGTTCTTACTTACAATGAAATCAAGGGTGGTAAAGAAGGTTGAAAAATATTCTAGAAGGAATTCAGTAGAAAGAAGAATCTAGAAGTTTTTTCCAAGGAATTTATTTGAGTTTAACATTGTTATGGGAAATAAATAGTCACATTATATTTTGAATTATATCCATGAGTTTGGGGAAGTTATGTGACATATAAAACTAGATTAGTTTCCTTTGAAGGGAATTGGGTACTCACCCTAAAAAGTGTGGAATAGTATGTAAACAGTTAATTTAACACATGCACAATACATAAAATATTAACATGGTGTTAATAATTCTATAATGAAACATTACAAACAGGGTTAGTCATTTGAATGTAATCATTTTTTACATATTTAAATGTAATTAATTTTTAGTTGTTACTCTCATATGCATAAGAGAACAATATGAAGGACGTTCAATTATCTTATGTTCATTTACTATTTTATGTAATTTATTTTCATGTATTATAGTTTCTTTTTTCATTACATTTTTTATTTTCTTCTAAAGTGTGTGTGATATTGACTTTGTGTGTTTGGTGGGGAGTAGTGAATTTATACTTCCATTACACTTAGTCAAAATGAAAGTAGTGTTATTTAGGTTTGTTTTTTCACTAAATTGATATGTGGATGAACTTCTAGCTGATATATTGACCATTCTACAAATGTTTTTCTGGTAGTATGAGAAAAAAGTTTTTCACACTAAAATTTCTCCCTCAATATAATACAATCTATGAAAAATATACTTATTACCATATCATCCAGAAAGAATAGGCCCACCAGTGGTAATATACACATTCACTTGGAACGTGGTCTCATCCATCCAGGTGTAATATATCTATCCTCATAGAATAATTAGGCATTGAGGTAATATACCCATCATTAGTCCAAGAATATTTTTCTATAAAATAAAACACATTCCCAAGGAATCTAACATCCTAGAGAATCAAGCATGAGTATGTAAATTTGGAAACAAGGAGTTAGCTTAATCCCAAACCCACCTCATCTACCATAGTTATCTCATCTCGCAATGTAACTAGTGTTTTAAGGTGATTCCCAAAATTATCTATACCCATATCCACACCTCATATCTTATAGAAACCAAAACCATTCATACATAGATATCTCATAATAATATATGAATATTCATTATATAACATAAATAACCATACCAAAATTATATAGGTCTAGTACCTTTAAAAACATTGATAGAAAAATAACTTGTTAAAAGGTGAACTACATCATATCCTACTATGATCTTAATAACTATCACCCTTATTAGACATATCATACACAATACCTCTCTCCATAATCTTGGGAAAGGAAACATAAGAATGTGTTGTAAGGACTCGACCCCAGTTTCCCGCAGTCGGTGCCTTATTTGATTACGTTGGCATACATACAAGTAATATGAATTCTGAAGGACCATGTAGTTTAGTATTATTGGAAACAAGATACATACATAAGTTCAACTATACATATGTAAAAGAAAAAAACAACACTAATTTATTCCACTAGAGCCATCACGTTTCCAAGATTATGCTTGCAAGTCATTCATAAATTACTTTTTCATGTCCTAAGAAAATGAAAATAAATAATGGGGTGAGCTAAAATTCTTAGTAAGAGTAAGAAATATAGAGGAAGATAATATAAACATTATACATGGTGAATAATTGAAAATAGATTCCTTTAATAATAAACTTGAACACATTATGGTAGGAATATGAGCTAAGTAAATAATATCGTAATAAAACATAATCATGGGTATTCTACTAGTCGAATAACCGCATGAACTTTCAATTAATAGCTTCATAATGAGGTAATTGAATACATCGGACATTCTAAAAAAATTCATGGCCTCATCCAAAAGGTCTAATGATTAAGGCCTCGGCCAAAATCCATATCACAATGGGAAAGGCCTCAGCCAATTTCACATTTAGTTGTCTCATGAGACGTACCAATGCATCGAGGTTCTATAGTGGGCCCCAAAAATCACATAATAAGTCCAATGCATTCCTCATATTAGTGGGGATAAAAATAAACAACATATAAATTCATATTGAAACTATCGTATTAAATGTAACTAACCTTCCCCAATCATTAATCATCAAACACTAACCATTCCAAGTAATATGGTGAATGGTTTTAAGATATATCATCCAAAATTGAGTTAGTAATAAACCATTAAATAAAATATGGTAGATGACTTCATAAATTATTAAACCCTATATTACGAAGGGATCAAAAAGAGTGTTGAATTATGCGAAAACACTCTTATAAAATCATTAAGCAATTCTTGAGATAAATACTCTTTTATTTTGAAAAGAGAAGTTCTTTTGGAAAAATCATTGTATAAAACCATAAGATAAGTAAGATAGTATTTCATGATAAAATAAGTGTTTTTAAAAGGATAAGGGTTTCCAAAAATAGATTATAGAGTGCCCTTGAAAATAGGTAAGAATTTGAGAAATTCCCTTGAACCTGGCTTGTATTTTTTAAACAATTTTTAAAGTTCCTTTTAAAATTTGTAACTATCCATAAAATAAAAAAGGATTATTGTTTGTGAACATATATATGATACTCAAAGAAAACATATTATTATTACATAACAATACATAAGAATTGCATTGAGGTAATTATACAATGAAAGTATCCCAAATGAAAATGGAAGTTCGGGTGGAAATACCCTTACCTTAACTCCAAAAATGTTCCGCTCTTGTACTTAAGTTCTTGGAATATGAAATTATACATGTTATTAACTTATTTCAGAACCTATTAGACATTTATTTAGTTTACCATAATTCCGGTTAGTTCATTTATGTCTTTATTGATAAGTTATTGTATTGAATTTCTTCATTTTGGAGTGTTCGTTTCCTTTATTTTTATATTCGGTTACTTGTTTTCAAGTAACGAAGTTTATGTGGAATGGTTATAAATCTCCAGAATAGGAATTATATATTATAAATGAACATAAATAATTGATAATGGTCATTTATATCATTTTGTTACATTGAATTAGGATGAATCATTAGATGACAACCAGTTCGATTATTCGGCGGTATTTGGAATATTATGAAATAGTTTTGTCATATAACTTAATTATATGTACATATTATGGTTCTTAAATATTAATTAGTTTATAAAACGTATATTATAGTCTGTTTCAACCATGAATATGGTATCATGACCTGTATTTAAGAAAAAATTGAAGAACAAAACTTCATCGTCCACAAAGGTTATAAATCGGAACCCTATGGACGTCGATTTCGTTTATAAGAATAAAAGGGAGGGAGTAAGAATATTTATGATGGTACTTCCATTCACAAGATATAAATCTAGTATATAGATTTTAATGGAGTTATCATGGTCATTTGGACAAATGAGGTGAGGAGAGAATAGAAAAAGAATATAAGTTGAAATGAAACCAAATGAAAAAGAAGGGTGGTTTACCTCTTGAAATAACCTGCTTGAAAAACACTTTATGGGAAGGGGTTTTGGTCTTTTGGGAAGACCATAAGCTTATTGGACGTGGGGAGAGTATAGGTAAGGGTAATTGGACAGAAAATTGAGGATATTCAATTCTTATATAAGTGAAGAGAAGGGGGAGGGGTGAGGGGTTTTTATAGTGGAGGAGAGGGGTAAATTTTGAATATTTAATTCATTATTTTATTATTTCCCTCAGATAACCAATAGTGTGGTTTCATGTGACCCCTAATAGTAATAAGTGCATGAGAGTTCGAACCATGTGTCCTTTCATCACTTTCTATGTCATAAATAGTGTATTTATCAGATAATTTGTATATACGGTATTTTAACGTATTTCACTCTTCTAAAAATTTCAAGAATTTCAGAAAAATCCCAAAAATTCACCCATACCATTTTTCAATGAGTAGTATTCCAAAGTGAAATCAATTTTTAAAAAATAATTTTCTAAATATTATTAATTTAATTTTTAAATAAGGTCATAGTTATTTCGAAAAATAACAATCGTGAAGTGCAATTAGTTTTATGTGACATTGAAAATTTAATTAAGTACCCATTATCATATTGGCTTGAGAAAATAAAATAAAAATATTATTTTCTATTCATAAGGTTCATATTACTATTCATAAGGGTATGTTACTATTCACCAAAAATCAAATTTGTTCTATCATACTCCAAATGACTTACTGAACACAACTCTAGATGACCATTTTTTGAAATTCAAGAGATAGAAGAGGCAAAGTTGTGTTTAATGTTTAGATTATAAAATTGAATTCTATATTAATTTTCAAAACATTGAGTTGTTACATTCTCCCCTACTTACAAAAAATTTCGTCCTCTAAATTAACAATAATATTACCTAAAAATATTCGGGTATGTATTTAACATAAACTCCTCATGCTCCCATGTTTCTTCCTCCATCTTATGGTTCCTCCAAAGAAACTTTACTAGACGAGTCGTCCAATTTCTCAATACTTGTTCTCTAGTATCAAGAATCTTGATAGGATCTTCCTAGTAAGATAGATTGGGCTCATGTTCCACTTCTTCATAAGTGAGTACATGTGTTGGGTCTGGCCTGTACTTTCTTAACATTGACATGTGGAACACATTATGAAACATGGAGAGACTTGGCGGCATTTCCAAACGGTAACCTACAACTCCAATTAGATCCATAATTTCAAAAGGTCCGATGTACATAGGACTTAATTTTCTCGTCGTACTGAATTGCATAATACACTTCCATGGAGATACCTTTAAGAATGATCACATTCTTGAAACTCCAAATCCTTCCTTCGGTTATCTGCATATCTCTTTTGCCTACTTTGAGCTATATTGATATGGTTCTGGATAATCTTCACCTTCTCCGTTGTTTCTTCAACAAGTTCTGGGCCCATGAGCTTTCATTCACCAACATCATCCCAGAAAGTTGGTGTACGACATCTCCTCCCATATAATACTTTATAGGGTGCCATCTGAATACTTGAATGGAAGCTATTGTTGTAGTAAAATTATACGAGAGGTAAATACAGATCCCACATGCCTTGAAAATCAAGTGAACAAGACCTAAACATGTCTTCCAATGTTTGAATAGTCCATTCTGATTTTCGATTAGTTTGTGGGTGGTAGGAAGTGCTCAAACACAGATCAGTATCTAGGACCTTCTGAATACTTTTCCAGAATCATGATGTAAAACGTGGATCACGATCAGAAACAATCGATAGGGGTACTCCAAGAAGTCTCAAAAATTCATTAATATATATTCTTTCTAGACGTTCCAGTGGTATATCTTCTCTTATATCAAGAAAATGTGCTAACTTGGTTGGACAATAAACAATGACCCATATTGCATCGGTCCTCCAAGGAGTCTTTAGTAGTCCCATGAAAAAGTCCATCATGGTATTATCTCATTTCCACTTAGGTATGGGAAGAGGTTTAAATACTCTTCCAGGCTGTTGCCTTCCAATTTTCACTTGTTGACAAACCGTACATCTTGACACAAAATCATCAATCTATCTCTTCTTGTTGTCCCACCAAAAATGTTCCTTCAAATCACTATACATCTTAGTGCTTCCAGGGATTATGGAGAAATTGAAACTATGGGCATCATCCAACAATTACCTTTTTAGATCAGGTATATCGGGAACACAAAGACTCTTTCCAAATTTCAAAATTCCATCTTCATATACGAAGTCACTCAATCTCCCATCATTCACAGCATTAATCTTCTTTTGAAATTCCTCGTCATCAGCATAAGAACTTTTTATCCTTTCTAGTAATGATGGTTTGGAAACAATTTTAAAAAGCATTGATGTTTCACCTTCCATGGTTATTCCCATATCCATCTTTACTAGATCCATGAAAATAAGATCCCTTTCAACTCTCATCTTTTTCAAAACTCCATGACCCTTTCTGCTCAAGGCATCTTCCACCTTATTTGCCTTCCCCGGATGGTAGTGTATCACGAATTCATAATCCTTGAGTAGTTCAAGCCATCTCCTTAGCCTCATGTTGAGTTCTTTCTATGAGAAAATATACTTCAAACTCTTGTGATCAGTATAAATCTCACATTTTTAACCATAGAGGTGATGTATCAATATCTTCCAAGAAAATATTACAGAAGCTAACTCAAGATCATGAGTAGGATAGTTTTTCTCAAGAATTTTTAGCTGTCATGATGAATAAGAAATAACCCAATCATTTTGCATAAGCACACAACCAAGTACTTTATTTGAAGCATCACTATAAATAACAAACCCTTCATTCCCTGATGGTTGAGTCAATATAAAAGCACTGAATAATATTATCTTAAGTCCTTTGAATCATTATTTACATTTTTTTTCCAAAAAAATTTAACCCCTTTACGTGTGAGCTTTGTTAGTGGGTTAGCCAATTGGGAAAAAATTAGCACGAAACGCCGATAATAACCTATTAAGCCAATAAAACTGCGTACCTCAGTTATGTTTGTTGGTGTGGGCCAATCATGGATTGACTTTTTATTTGTAAGATCAACTAGTATTCCATACTTAGAGAAAATATGGCCAATAAACAAAATCTCCTGAAGCCAGAATTTACACTTGCTAAACTTCCCATATAATTCATGTCTTCTAAGAGTCTTCGGGATAATGAAAAAGTGATTTTCATGATCTTCATAGATTTTCGAGTATACCAAGATATCATCAATAAATAACACTACAAAATCATTGGGATATTCCTTGAAAACTTAGTTCATTAGATCAATGAAGACAAAGGGTGCAGGATTCAATTCAAAAGGCATCACTGTAAACTCGGAATCCCCGTACCTAGTTCGAAATGCAGTTTCTGGAATGTCTTCTGTCTTCACACACAACTAATGATATCCAGATCAAAGGTAAATATTTGAAAATTATTGATCTCCATGAAGTTGGTCAAATAAATCATCAATGTGAGGTAATGGATACTTGTTCTTTATTGTTTTAGCATTGATCTCCCTATTGTCGATACATAACCTCATAGATCCATCTTTTTTCTTAACAAAAAGGACAGGGGATCCCCATGGAGAAATACTAGGGATAATAAGTACCTTATTACTCAATTCCTCGAGTTGTTTATTTAGTTCCACTAATTCCACAGTGGCCATTCTATAAGGGGTCTTCGATATTGGCCTTGAACCAGGAATTAAATCAATGGAAAACTCGATTTATCGTTTGGGAGGATGTCTAGGTAAATCTTTTGGATACACATCAACATATTGTCTCACAATAGGTACAACCTCTATTTGAAAATTTCTTTCCTCACCCATAGTTATTTCATTCTCTTCCCCTCCAATAATTTAATTTAGTTGAGCTACTGGGGTTGGAACTAGATAATAATCAAGTGGTGACAATTCTGCTCTATAGATAAGGTGTTCTTTATCATCATCATCAAAAATCATATCCTCCTTCTTCTTACAATACATTTTTTCATCATGGTCCAAAATCCAATCCATACTGTGGATTATATCAAATTCAATCATGGGTATGATGATGAGATCACTAGATAAAGAACATTTATATACCCTAATGGGAACTAATTCACAGAACATTATAGTAATGATACTTCCCTTAGGAGTTTTGACTGAAAACACCCTTGTTAAATCAAATTAGAAATATATAATTTTCTAAGAAAACTGGGAAGGTATGAAACAATGCGATGATCCGGAATCAAATAAAGCATTGGCTAAACTTTAGGAAACAATTAAATTACCTACCACCATGTCATTAGGAACTTAAACCTCTGTAGTTGGGATTGCATAAGCTTGTCCCTGATCCATTGGCCTTTTCTGTTGCATATTTCCTTGACGTTTTGGACAATCATTAGCACAATGTCCCATCTCCGGACAACTATATCATTGAACATCATTGGATTCCGTCTTCCCATTGCAACCACCAGCAAGATGGCCTTTCTGACCACATTTGTAGCATAATTATTGTCCTTTTAAGAATGCACCCTAGTGTTTCTTTCCAAAATTTTCACATAGTGTTAATTCAAATCTTCCCTTCTTCCATGTTTCCTTATTTCCTTTCCCATGGTATTCAATAGCCCTCTTCTTTTCTTGCTTTCCCTTAAAGTCATAATACTTATATAATTCTTTCTCTGTCATAAAGGAACATGAAAAAATATCCTCATATGATGAAAAACTTTGGGAGACCAGTGCCCGCCAGAGGAATGGATTTAGGCCATCAAAGAATCGTTCAATTTTGCTCCTTGGTTTTTGTATGTATTCTACAACATGTCTTGCTAATATTGTGAATTTAGCTTCGTACCTTGCAACATTCTCATCTTCCTTCTACCTCAGATTCAAGAATTGTTTCTCCATATATGATCCCTGCTCACAATGGAAATAATTTTCTAATAAGATTTCCTTAAAATCCCTCCATTCCATCTCTTCTATCTCTTCCTCATACTTTTTGTTTTTTATTAATGACCACCACTGATCTGTATCACCCGATAGATACTATACTGCCATGACAACCTTCTCTCTTTCATTACATCCCAAAGTGAGAAATATCTTCTCAAGGTAACATATCCACTGCTCTTCTACAAATGGGTTTGTAGTCCGGTTGAATGATGAAGGTTGTTGTCGCATAAAGCGATATAGAATGGCTCCTCCACATGGTGGATCTGGATTCTCCATGCGGGTAATGTTATTATTCATAACCTGAGTAAGTTGTCCCAGTATAGTTTTGAGTTTCTCAGCACCAGTCAGAGCACCAGAGCCAACATCATTATCTTGCGTCGGCGGAATACACCTACAGGGGACACGTGCATTCTTGCGATTTCCATTCCATCCACTAGGTGCCATATCTAGATAATGGAATACACTATATTAGGTTATGAATCATAATGTATAATCTTAACATAAAAATACTCAGAAAAATTGAGATCCTACGCATGGATAATCCCATATTAACAAAAATGGTTCCTTTGAGGAATATTTTACATTTCAATCCTTCATAATGTATTGTAAAGAAAATATTAATTATCCTACACATATCCCCAGGTAGTTTCGTACCCAAGAGTGCAGCAAGGCCCGTTGTCATGCACCAGATCCCGTTCGATTCTAACTCAAAGAGGTGTTTTTGAATTTTAACCCTAGATACATCGGTGTCAGAGCTTCCTCTACCTGCTCATATTTAGACAGGGGTGTATTGCTTGAAAGATCCACATAATCTATTCCTTACCAAAATACCAGGAAATTATTGTATGTATTTCATAAAAGATTAACTTAGGGACTCTTCCCTAATTCTACATTTTCTTAATCTAGTTTCCAAGTTTTCTACTAAACTTTCTCTGATACCAACTTTAAGGACCCGGCCCTAGTTGCCCGGAGTCGGTGCCTTATTTGATTACGTTGGCATACATAAAAAGAATACAAATTTCTAAAGACCAAGAAGTTTAGTATTATTGGAAACAAGATACATAAATAAGTTTAACTTTACATATGGAAAGGAAAAAACAACACTAATTTATTCCACTGGAGTCATCATGTATCCTAGATTATGCTTGCAAGTCATTCATAAATTACTTCTTCATGTCCTGAGAAAATGAAACATAAGAAAGGGGTGATCTCAAATGCTCAGTAAGAGTAAGAAATACAGTGGACGATTACATTAACATTCGACATGGTGAATAATTGAAAACACGTGCCTTTAATAATAAACTTGAACACATTATGGCAGGAATATGAGATGAGTAAATAATACCATAATAAAACATAATCATGGGTATTCTACTAGTCGAATAACCACTTGAACTTTCAATTAATAGCTTCATAATGAGGGAAGTGAATATTCCAGAGATTCTAAAACATTATGGCATTGCCTCATCCAAGACGTCTAATGATTAAGGCCTCGTCCAAAATCCAAATCACAATGGGAAAGGCCTCGGCCAATTCCATGTCTAGTTGTCTCATGAGATCTACCGATGCATCGAGGGGATATATAGGGCCCCACCCATTACATAATAAGTCCAACACATTCCTCATATGAGCGGGGAAAAACTTAAACAACCTATACATTCATATTGAAAATATCATATGAAATGTAACTAACTATCCCCAATCACTAAACATCAAACACTAACCATTACGAGTAATATGGTGAATGGTTTTAGGATAGATCATCAAAAATAGAGATAGTCATAAACCATTAAATAAAATATGGTAGATTAATTCATCAATTATTAAACCCAATAATACCATGGGATCAATATGAGTGTTGAATTAGACGGAAACACTCTTATAAAATCATTAATCAATTCTTGAGATAAATACTCTTTTATTTTGAAAAGAAGAGTTATTTTGGAAAAATCATTGTATAAAACCGTATGTTATGTAAGATAGTACATAATGATAAAATAAGTGTTTTTATAAGTATCATGGTTTCCAAAAACAGATTATAGAGTGCCCTTGAAAATAGGTAAGAATTTGGGAAATTCTCTTGAATTGGGCTTGTATTTTTGAAACAATTTTGAATGTTCCTTTTAAAATGTGTAACTATTCATACAATAAGGAATGATTATGCTTTTTAAACATATATATGATACTAACACAGAAGATATGATGAGTAAATAACAATACATAAGAATTACATCGAGTTAATTAGATAATGAATGTATCCCGAATGAAAATTGATGTTCGGGTTGAAAAACCCATACATTAACTCCAAATGTGTTCCTCTCTTGTACTTAAGCTCATGGAATATGAAATTTTACTTGTTAATAACTTATTTCAGAACCTATTAGACATGTATTTAGTTTACCATAACTCTGCTTAGTCCATTTATGTCTTTATTGATAAGTTATTGTATTGAATTTCGTCATTCTGGAGTGTGTGTTTCCTTTATTTTCATATTCGGTTCACTTGTTTTTAAGTAATGAAGTTCATGGGGAATGGTTATAAATATCTAGGGTTTGAATTATATATTATTAATCAACATAATTAATTTATAATGGTAATTTCTATCATTTTGTTACATGTAATGAGGATGAATCATTAGATGACAACCACTTCGATTATTTGGCTGTATTTGGAATATTATGAACTAGTTTTGTCATATAACTTAATTATTTGTACATAATCTGGTTCATTAATATTAATTAGGTTATAAAACATATATTATAGTCTGTTTCAACCAGGAATATGGTTTCTTGAGAAATAATTAATATGAAATTGAAGAATGAAACTTCGTCATCCATGAAGGATATAAATCACAACCTCATGGGCGTCAATTTCATTTATAAAAATAAAAGGGAGGGAGTAAGAATATTTATTGTGGTTCTTCCATTAAAATGATATAAATATAGTATATAGTTGTTACTAGAGTTATCATGGTCATTTCGACAGATTAGGTGAGGAGAGGATAGCAAAAGAAGATAAATTGAAATGAAACCAAATGAAAAAGAAGGGTGCTTTACCTCTTGAAATAACCTCCTTGAAAAACTCCTTAAGGGAAGGGGTTTTGGTCTTTTGGGAAGACCAGAAGCTTTCTGGAAATGGGAAGAGACTAGGGAATGGTATTTGGGCAGAACATTGAGTAGATTCAAGGCATAGAGGAGTCAAGAGAAGAGGGAGTGGTGAGGGGTTTTTATAGTGGAGGAGAGGGGTAAATTTTGAATATTTAATTCATTATTTTATTATTTCCCTCAAGACAACCAATAGTGTGGATTCATGTGACCCTTAATAGTAATAAGTGCATGTGAGTTCAAACCAAGTGACCTTTCATCACTTGTGATGTCATAAATAGTGTATTTAACTGATAATTTGTATATACAGTATTTTATCGTATTTCACAATTCATCAAAAATTCAAGAATTTCAGAAAAATCCCAAAAATTAACCCCTACAATTTTTTGATGTGTAGAATTCAAAAAGGAAACACATTTTTCATAAATAATTTTCTAAATATTATTAATTTATTTTTTAAATAAGTTCATAGTTAATTTGAAAAATAACAATCTTGAAGTGTAATTAGTTTTATGTGACATTGAAAAATTAATAAATATCCCATTATCATATTGCCTTAAGAAAATAATATAATATTATTATTTACTATTCATAAGGGTAATATTAATATTCATATTACTATTCATAAGGGTATGTTACTATTCACCAAAAATCAAGTTTGTTCAATCAGACTCTAAATGACTTACTGAACACAACTCTAGATGACCATTTTTCGAAATTCAAAACATAGAAGAGGAAAAGATGTGTTTAATGGTTAGATTATAAAATTGCATTCAATATTTATTTTCAAAACCTTGGGGTGTTACATGTGTGATCTCATGTGCTCAGTAAGTGTAAACTATGGAGATATAAACATAGCATGATCATAATACCATGAGAACATGATAATAACATTAGAAAATTACACAATTCATATCACACATCATAATATTGAGTCATAGTATAAATATTATCAGTTCATAAGACATGAATCAAAAATTAATCAGAGAAAATAATCCATGGGAGAATAACATTAGCATAATGCATAGATATATGGAATATACATAAGAAAAAAAATCATATATCTATGTTACCCACCATAAAATTCATAACATGTTATGATTGGAATAACCACTTGTACACATACATAGGGTGTCAAATAAACTCTCATGTACCCTCTTTTTTCAAGCTTGGGGAAACCTTTTATTTACTTTTTTTAGGTCTTGGGATAACCTCATGTGTACCCTTTGATCTTATAGAACATTAATATTTACAAAATAAATTAGAGGGATGTATAAATTTGGGTCAAGCCATAATATAATGAAAACAATACAAATGTGTTCCAATGTATCAAAAAAATCATCATATCATAACTTTTAAAAAGAAATAGGTTTAATAAATATTTCATCAAATCATAACCCATGGAAATGAAATGGGTTTCATTATCATTACATCAATTCACTATAACATAGCCCATGGAAAAGGAATCAGTTTCATAAAACTTTCTCTATCATAAGGATAAACCATCCAGAGAAATAATAAGGATAGTATCATAGGATAATAACCTTAGTAAATGTATTGAATCATCAAAGGATTTCATATTATATGGAAAACTATTTTAAAAGATCACTTGAAACATTTTTTGAGGATTATATCCTTTACACTTTGAAATAAATTATATAAAATAGAAAAAAATTACCAAATATTATATATAAAAAATTCTTTCAAATGAAACATGGAAACTTGTATATGAATGTTCAAATAATTAATTGTTCATTTCAGTGGAAAATTATGTTCTTTACATGTACGTTAAAACAAATATTCCATTCGCATTTTCAGTAAAAATTCAAAATAACCATGTTTGGAAATTGACAGGAATGTTCATTTTAAACTATTTTTAAGAAAAGTTAAAATGGGTAAAATGAATTTAAATTGTATTTTGATAATAGTAAAAATATTTTTTAAATTTTTTTTATAAAACATGGACATATTAGGGAAATAATTTTTGATCAAAGAGAAAGATAAAGTGGATTTTTCCATAAAGACATTAATTATGTCTCATGAGTAGAAAAAGAAATGAAAATTAATGTAAAATATTTAATTTATATAAATAATTTAGTAGAAGAAAATTCATGGGTTTCTTGAGTGATATATCATTATAATTTATCATCATAATCATAATTCTAAATAACCCTGATAAACAATGGGACTATATCATAAACCCATTACCACTTTGATAAATTTTTCATTTTAATCCATATGAATGAAAGGAACATATTTTTATTTTCATATAAATTCATTTTCATGAGAATAATTATAAAATACATTCATGTGAATTATACAGATCACATAAATGAAATAATGGTGACTATTACATGTGTCTGACATAAATAAAAGTGACACCAAAATCCATTTCCACACATCTCAACATTGTACATGTTCGAACCTCCTGTATAATAAATATAGGATTACAATAAATATATTAAATAACCATAATCATATATATCATGACATATATATATATAATGATAAACCTTTTATCATTGTTTTATAAACAATTCTTTATTGAAAACATTAAACTATGTGATAACTGCTAAGTTTTTCATATAAATTTTGGTTTGGAGATTTGTGGTCCATATACATTGATAAAGGTCCCATCATATCCAGAATTTAAATTATTATATTAATATAATATATATTCATTATATATATATAGTAATCTATATTAAAATCATCACCAAAATCATTTCCAAAAGACATTCCACTCTCACAGACAAAATTCTCTCCTGGAAACAATTTGGTTTTATAAAGGGTAGATCCATTCAAGACATTATTTGCCTCACCTATTAGCGTGTCAATAATTTGAATAAAACTAACAGAGGAGGAAACATAGATATTAAACATGACATCAGAAAAAGCCTTCGACACCATGGACTGGTGTTTTATCTTCAAAGTTCTTCGAGGTTTTGGTTTTAACACCTCTTTTATCATGGTAATTTAAACTCTCTTCAACTTAGCGTATATCTCCATCGTGATCAATTGGTCCCCAAAGTGATATTTTAAATCCACCAATGGTGTCAGGTAAGGTGACCCCTAATCTTCCATTATCTTCTCGATAGAAGAAGGCTACCTCATTCGTCTGATAAACCGTCCGGTGGACCAGAACAAACTAAAGCCCATGCACGTCTCTAGGAATGTGAATGCTTCTAATCATATTTTTATCCTGATGAAATCATCATTTTATTTTAAAGAGTTAAAAGAAACATTATTAATCTTAAAAATGTGCTCTCACACTATGAAAGGGTTTCTGGTCAAACCATTATTTGGAACAAATCTTGCATCTTCTATGGGAAGAAATTCCCTCTGAGCTGAAAATGTAACATTAAAAGTGACCTTGGTCTGAAAGAAGGTATGATCCATTTCACTTATTTTAGTGTCCCCATTATTTTGGGAAGACCCAAATCTTGTCACTTTGAAACAATTATTGACCAATTTCTAAATCAACTATTTTCTTAGAAAGGTAAATATTTCTCTATAGTAGGTAGGACATGCCTTGTTGAATCCACTATTGTCTCCAAGATGGTTTACTCTATTATTGTCTACAAATGTCTTGCTGGTATCATTAAAAAAATTAACACCACCTTAAAGAACATTATATGGAATGGTAGTATTCTAGAAAAAAATGTGTTACTATTCCTTGGTCAACATATTGCAAGCCCAATGAAAAATGTGGTATTGGTATAAAAATATCAAATAATTTAATGAATACCTTTATGAAAGACTCACAAAGAACCTTTTTCACAATACATATAAAGCTATTGACTTTCTTAAAAATATGTTTCCTAAAAACAAAAAATGGTAAATCAAACTTCTATAATTCAACAATCTGGCCCTCAATCAACTACTTCTTTACAATTATTATGAATAAATCCAGATTGATAGTCTCCAGAGACTCCTCTATAAAATTTTTGTGGATAATTGGACTAGAACGCCTTTAATTTCAATGATATATCCCAATCAAACCTCTTCTAATACCAATATCTCTATCAGAGAAATTTTATACTATCAACATGATAACCTCCCCGATACTATTTTGAACGTCATTGAAAACTACGCTTTCACTCACACTAATGATTTGATAACTTGGGAACCAACTCATAGTGGATTTCTTAACTAAAACAAATTCTAGAATCATTATGTATGTAAATATGAGAGAGATTATATCTAGCTAAAACATTTAAAAAACCTTGGATAAAACCTTCGATATTCAATCTCATCTGGCACCTTGCTCACAATAGAGTTCCCACTGAAATTTTCTTTCAATCATTTGGCATCTAGCTCTGCTCTAAGTGTAAAATATATAATCAACACAAGAAGTATTCTATCCATCTCTTTGTCTCTTGGATACTTCTTCTCTTTGGAACTATATTCTTGATATATTTGGTTGTAGATTTTTTATTTTTGATTCTGTCAAAGCTCAACTTAAAAAATGTGTAGAAATGGAAAGCTATAAAAAAATCAGTAACCTCTTCCTTGTTGCAGTTGCAGAGATCCACCATGTGATATGTTATGATAAAAATTATATTATTCATAACAATTACTAGTTTAATCAAAATTCAGGTCAGATTAAGATTCTAATATCCATACATGAAGCTACCTCTAATCAAAAGGTGCATTTCCACAAAACTGTGCATGACATTGGAATCCTAAAGCATCTAGGAATTAAAGGAAATTTCTATTACCCACATCACACTCTATATGGGTTATGGGGAGACCCCTACATGGATGGATCAAAATCAATATTGATAGTTCCTCCAAGGGAAATCTTGGACCTGTAGGGTGTGGTGGTGTTTTTAGGAAAAACCTTGGTCACATACTTGGATAATTCATCAGTAAATGTGGCATTTCCACCTCCTTTGAAGCTGGGATTATGGTTTTGATACATTCTATTACCTTTTCCAAGATCATTGGTTGGAAAAACCTAAGGATTTAATGTGACTCTGTAGAGACCCGAAGCTTGACGTACATGGACATTACATTACTTTTGCGGAATACTTAGTACACAACAAAAACACACACACAAGGACCGTAATAGTTTAGTGTCTTTGGAAACTCGGAATATAATCTTCAAATCGTGGTGAAAGATCTTCAACATCTCCCATGAATATATTCTTTTTTTTAAACCTAAATCCTTTTTTATATCCTGGGGAAAAGAAAACATAAAAGGGTGAGCTCAAATGCTCAGTAAGGGTAAACAAAAGAAATATCAATCACATCATATTCATAAGAACAAATCTTTTGAAAATCTTAACCTGCAAAAGAGATCATAATTTCATAACATGGGATAAATCATAGTAGTGAAATGAAATCCCAATAATCATAACTTAAAACATGAAACTTTGTGGCATACACACATAATCATATAGAATCATATCTTATTAGTCAACACTCATTGCCAAGACTATCTTATTGGACAAAGTCCATTTCTGAACCGAGTCAGCCTCGTTTCAGTCCTATTTCACTGAACCGGTATAACCTACCATTCCATCCATGTCTATCTCATGAGATAAAAAATCTTTACCCAATGCATTGGAGGGAGATATAGGTCCCACCCATCTCATAATGATACCATTCTTATGTGTGCCACAAAATCATAAATCATACATCATTGCATAACCCATGTAATAAAAATCGGAATCTTAAACATCGTGACATCATAAAACTATTCATATAAGATAAAAGAATTCATAAAAATATTTCCATCTCAACATAATCAAATCCATGTAATAATAGGGATAGAAATAGAACCCTTTATTATCTTATATGGAAAATAATTTTGATAAAACACTTGAACTCCATTCTTGAGGAAAATATCCTTTCTTATTCAAAATCATTTTTCCTTTCTTAACATGTAATACAATTTTAAACTAAAAGAATTTCATTAAAAATAAACTTGAAAACTTGTAAAGTAAGCTTCTTGGAAATAATGTTTTAAAAATCCATTCATGCCGTATAAGTTAAAAAAACATTCTTCTCGTACTTTTGTCGGAAAAGTCAAAAAGTACCTCGTACAAAAAATGACAAAAGATTCCTTTCATATTTTACTAAAAACTCATCAAAGGGTAAAATTGGATTTAAACAATTTTAGGAGGATGGAAATAATATTAAATATTTTGGAAACATGGATGTGGATGATAAAATTCACCCCAGTAAATTCCAAAATATAAACATTCTCGGATAAAAATGAGATCGTGATATTTCCCTTACCTTAGGTCCAATTTGCTTCGTAAGTGTCTGAACCTCCTGTATAATTATTTAAATAATGTCAATTACTTATTACAGAATCATATTCATTGTTATGATATCATATATGGTTCACTTATGACTTTATATTACCCGTTCTTTTGTAAATTCCATGTTAAAGAGTGTTTTGGGTAAAATCGTTTCATTTGTCATCCGTGTTTTGACTTGTAATTATTCATATGATTACTTAGATAATGATTACTTAATTTCAGAATATAAAACATTATTTATATATAATATATATTCATAATATACATATATATAATAAATCAGTGAATGGAAAGAAATACACCGTTCATGGAGATAGTAGGCCATAGGTATGCATGAACGCTATTTTCTTTTCCTTATTGAGTTGAATGGAATTAAGTAGATGACATAAATATATATACACATAAATCCAGTAGCTTTATAATGTCATATATTTCATTATTATTGCTTATATATACTTTATAATCATTCTTAAATGGTTAACATGGAGAATGAATCTCATTGCGTCGTGGAGACGGTAGTCCGTACGTACGCACGAGCGATGATATCATTTCCATAATTATTGAATTGAATTGGAGTTGATGATACAATATATCAGAATAATTATGATGTTATAATAACTATGTATAGTTATTCTTTACACCATAATACCCATCCATGTAAGGTGTTGGTGGAAAAACAGGTTACACCACGGCGTGGAGACGGTATTCCGTACGTACGCGTGCGCGGTGATTTCGTTTTCCGTAGGATGGATAGATGGTGAAATAGGGTTGTTTCATACTTATAATAAAATATCAGTATATGAGTGATACTGATTTTATTACTTCATAATGAAACAACCTAAGAAGAAGAAGTGGAAGAAGAAATAAAGATGAAAGAATCGGTAACGGACATTACCTCTTCTTTGAAGTGCTTCTTTGAGACCTCCTTTTAGGGCACTAAAATGGGACTTTGAAGAAGACCAGAACCTCTAGGATGTTTCTAGAGAAAGTGGAGAGAAGAAATTGGCAGGGGTTCGGCCGATCTTGAAGGCTCAATGTGGTGTGAGGAAGAGAGGGAGGATGTGCCTTTTTATAAGGGAGGAGAGGGGCACCTTTGGAATAACTAAAAATATTATTTTATTATAAAGTCAAGTTCGGTTTTAAATAGCTCCAAATTGATTTATTTCGAGGATAAGGTGGGGACGGGTCTCAATCCTCTCATCCAATAGAATTTAGACAAGTTTACGTTCCTATTTTAACCTTATCATTTAGATTTAACATTAAGTTAAATAATTTTACTTTTACCGTGTCTTCTTGTGTTCTTATACTATAAGGTTAATAAACTTACTATAAGAAGCCAAACGAGCCCCAAGTTGTTTATTATTAATATATATAACCTTATCTAAGTCATTTGGCCGAACATTATACTTTTAGGAATAAAATAACAATTAATAATATAATATTTTTTTAAAACTATTTTATGTCAATCTTGACACTATTTAGTAATTGATTTTTGTGAAAATCATAACAGAATGATAATTTCGAAAACAGTTAATTAAAACAATACTAACATGTCATATTAACCTAAAAAATTAGTTTAATTCCTAAAAAGTCTCAAATTATATTTATTTGGGCATTTATAACATCAATTATGTCAATATTTCATTAATAATATAATTACTACATCATCATTGTGTCATAAATAAATTAAATTATTTAATGTCTAAAAATTACAAATAAAATACCATTATGTTGGAAATCTTTTTAGATTTCTAATGAATTTTTATAGTCGAATTTATCTTATGTATAACCCCATATTACAAATGATTTACTTATTAAACGTTGATTTTAACTATTTTAACCCTTCTTTAAATAAATTAATAATAAATGTCCTAATCTAATCCAAGTGGGCCTAAATGGTCATATTTTATTCCTAATGTTGTTTTTGGTCGAATTACACTTGTCCAATAGAATTAGGACATGTGTTAGGGTAATAATAATATCATTTTTACCCTTAATTACCCTATTTACTTTTAACCGTGGTAAAAAAAGTAAAAAGTTACTATTCACCAAAAAAATTATTTTCATCTCATTGAACCACATTTCACTTACTGACATCAACCGTGTCTCTCGGATTTTCGAAATTCCACTCACAGAAGCGGTAAAATTATGTTTTATGAAAAATTCATTTTTTTTAACTACCACTTAGTGGTTTCACTATTCATCAAAATTTGAAAGTTTTCAGAAAAATACCAAAAATTAGGCCTAAGCTATATTTGATATTATGAACTCAAAAATGATGTCTATTTTACCAAATTCAAAACATATCAGTTATATTAACTAATTTAAAAATTAATTCCCATCGTCAAAACAAATGGTGTGTTTTTAAGAGATAATAACTATCAAAAGATTGACACATGTTTATAACTGGTTTAAATGTGAAATTACATCCAATGACCAACATTCTATTAAATTGTAAAAATATATTCTAAATATACTTTAAAACCACTCAAATTAATAATTTATCACTATTAATTATTTCGATTGAAAAAGTTGTTTTTAATTAAAATTTAGTAATTTTCACTATTCACCAAAATATGAAAGTTATCCGAAAATTGCCAAAATTTTACCCTAAGCTAATTTCAATATTCCAAATCCAAAAATGATGTCCATTTTGAAAAATAAAATTTACAAAATTTCAAAAAGTGGCCATTACTATTCATAACGGCTAGTTTTAATAATATTTTAATAGCATATCGTTGTTTAGCGAAACTTGGTGTGGCGTACAACACACGCTATCGTGGAAGGTCGTGATTGCGTGTAATTCAATCCAGGTCAGAGATGCGTGTTGTGAAAGCTCCTTTTGGTGTAGCGTATAACACAAGACATTAATGAAAATAAAAAGAATATTTTTCATAAAATCTCAGGGTGTTACATTCTACCCCCCTTAAAATGAATTTCGCCCTTGAAATTCTTTGGGGTTATAAATGGTTTACTATTCATAAGTTTCTTTAATAGAAACCCACATCGTAAAAAGGAATACCAAAACCAATCTTTAAAACCAAAACTATGAAACGTAACGGTTACCCAAATAAACTAATCACTAGGTTTCCACATAGGTGAAAATATGGATATGGAAGAGAAATCTAATAATCATGTTCTGATGGAGAGTGGTAGAGAACATGGCTATGGAAAAGCCAGCAATCACAAAGCCATAAATTTGTGACGATCTAAGTTACCATCTGATTCATCAGATATAAGAGCACTAGGACAACATTTTTGGTTTTCAAGATCGTTTCCCTAAAGATGATGAATTAAAAGAAATTCTTTCATGATTTTGGTACAATTTCACTGTTGTTCATTCTTTGAACAATTTCCATCTATAGTGAGGTTAATCGTATACGATTCCAAAATTGAACTTATACTTCATATATCATACCGCGTAATAAAATAGAACTTTTTTCTACTAACCAGGGACTTCCTGTAGGCCAGTGGTAGGCGATAATGGCCAGTCGCACTTCGGTTGTGGGTTCAATTCCCGCAGCCTTGTCCGACGCGATGGGTTGTCACCCGTCCTGTAGGTTGTCCTTTTTCTAAAGCTATATTAATATAACATCCCATCAATAATATCAAAAAAAAAGTTTTATCCTAACTTATGTCCAACATAATCCATTCCAATCTAAAATACTTCGGTCCAAGCTCATAGTATAAAGAAAACGATTACTTGAAATGTCATCAACCAAGCATGTGAATACCATCATTTATCCCCCATATATTTTATTGGTCACATTCCAATCATGTGAATACCTTAATCACGTATTCTCTTGAAAAATTAATACCAATTAAACCTTAGTGAAAACATGAATGCTTTCAAAAGTTAACTCTTTCCACATACCTAAATACAAAAATTCTATATACTCAATCCATTACATAACCTTCTCCTTATATCAGTCATGAGCTCATGAATACTATCAAACATTTAATTTTCTCCTTATCCCTTCATTATGCGCATATCATCTACGTTCCAAAAATATCTGAATAACCTTTCATGGATACTGGTACCATTAATCATACACTTTCAAAACTCAAGGAAAGACAACAGTGTAACAATCCTTAGATGTCTCTTTATTCCATAGTACCATGAGATTACTCATACAACATTACACATGATAAACATGTAATCATTCCACTACATTGTTAAACCATTGACTGAGCTTCAACAATTCTTTCATATCACATATCATTTGTAGTCTCTTCATCATCATCAACATAAATACTACCCATATGACCATACTGATTCTCTTCAGGAGACTTTCCATTAGGGTATTGGTTTGCATAATGCCCGTACATT
The DNA here is from genome assembly GCA_963277665.1 of Viscum album. NCBI lineage: Eukaryota > Viridiplantae > Streptophyta > Magnoliopsida > Santalales > Viscaceae > Viscum > Viscum album. The sequence continues at coordinate 468,742,654 of OY728142.1, read as the reverse complement.
CCACATTTAAAACATTTAACCATTGTTGATGTCGTAGCAATACCATTATCCTCATCCCTGGTGTTAACTGATCCTTTTCCTTTTCACTTACTGGCTTTGTGTCCTTCTTTTCCACACCCAAAGCATCTTCCAGTTCCCTTGAAACATTCTCCTTGATGCCTCTTCCCACATGATTTACATAGGGGAAGTTAAACTTTCTTTCCTCTATGATCATCATGAAACTCTATCTTTCTCTTATTATCCGAGTCAGGAAACTTACCAAATTTCACTTTATTGATCATATTATGAGATTACTGATTCGTCATAATAATGATGTTTGGACTTCCAAATCCCATTTCATTTGGTTGCTCATGAAGAACAACATTCCATTGTCCATCATATCCTCCATTATCGTGAATCATCTTGTTTCCAGCCATTTTCTAAAACCCAAAAAGAATAGTGTGAGAGGCAAAAATCATAATAAAGGGGGAGTAACTTCAATATCTAACATCTTTGGTTTAATCTAATATCGTTACCATAGTTCTAGGACTATATCTTATACGTATACTTATCCTTAGGGACATCCCTAGACATAGCTTAGAAATATATCTAGGGATCTCACTAACGTTTTCGCATCCTAGTTTCCAAAGGTTGACTAAACCTCCCTCTGATACCAACTGTAGAGACCTGAAGCTTGATGTACATGGACATTACATTACTTTTGTGGAAAACTTAGTACATAACAAAAACACACACACAAGGACTGTAATAGTTTAGTGTCTTTCGAAACTCGGAATATAATATTCTAATCGTGGTGAAAGATCTTCAACATCTCCCACAAAGATCTTCTTTTTTTTAAAACCTAAATCCTTCTTTATATCCTGGGGGAAAGAAAACATAAAATGGTGAGCTCAAATGCTCAGTAAGGGTAAACAAAAGAAATATCAATCACATCATATTCATAAGAACATATCTTTTGGAAATCTTAACCTGCAAAAGATATCATAATTTCATAACATGGGATAAATCATAGTAGTGAAATGAAATCTCAATAATCATAACGTAAAACATGAAACTTTGTGTCATACACACATAATCATAGAGAATCATATCTTATTAGTCAACACTCATTGCCAAGACTATCTTATTGGACAAAGTCCATTTCTGAACCGAGTCACCCTCATTTCAGTCCTGTTTCACTGAACCGGTATAACCTACCATTCCAGCTATGTCTATCTCATGAGATATAAAATCTTTACCCAATGCATTGGAGGGAGATATAGGTCCCACCCATCTCATAATGATACCATTCTTATGTGTTCTAGAAAATCATAAATCATACATCATTGCATAACCCATGTAATAAAAATGGGAATCTTAAACATCGTGACATCATAAAACTATTCATATAAGATAAAAGAATTCATAAAAATATTTACATCTCAACATAATCAAATCCATGTAATAATAGGGATACAAACAGAACCCTTTATTATCTTAGATTGAAAATAATTTTGATAAAACACTTGAAATCCATTCTTGCGGAAAATATCCTTTCTTCTTCAAAAACATTTTTCCTTTCTTAACATGTCATAAAATTTTAAACTAAAAGAATTTGATTAAAAATAAACTTGAAAATTTGTAAAGTAAGCTTCTTGGAAATAATGTTTTAAAAATCCATTCATGCTGTATAAGTTAAAAAACATTCTTCTCATACTTTTGTCGGAAAAGCCAAAAAGTACCTCGTACGAAAAACGACAAAAGATTCCTTTCATATTTTACTAAAAACTCACCGAAGGGTAAAATTGGATTTAAACAATTGTAGGCGGATGGAAATAATATTACATATTTTGGAAACATGGATGTGGATGATAAAATGCACCCCAGTAAATTCCAAAATATAAACAATCTCGAATAAAAATGAGATCATGATATTTCCCTTACCTTAGGTCTGACTTGGTTCGTAAGTGTCCGAACCTCCTGTATAATGATTTAAATAATGTCATTTACTTATTACAGAATCATATTCATTGTTATGATATCATATATGGTTCACTTATGACTTTATATTACCCGTTCTTTTGTAAGTTCCATGTTAAATAGTGTTTTGGGTAAAATCTTTTCATTTGTCGTCCGTGTTTTGACTTTTAATTATTCATATGATTACATAGATCATGATTACTTAATTTCAGAATATAAAACATGATTTATATATAACATATATTCATAATATACATATATATAATAAATCAGTAAATGGAAAGAAATACACTGTTCATGGAGACGGTAGGCCGTAGGTACGCATGAACGCTGTTTTCGTTTCCTTATTGAGTTGAATGGAATTAAGTAGATGACATACATATATATAAACATAAATACAGTAGCTTTATAATGTCATATATTTCATTATTATTTCTTATATATACTTTATAATCATTCTTAAATGGTTAACATGGAGAATGAATCTCATTGCGTCGTGGAGACGGTTGTCCGTACGTACGCACGAGCGATAATATCATTTCCATAATTATTGAATTGAATTGGAGTGAATGATATAATATATAAGAATCATTATTATGTTATAATAACTATGTATAGTTATTCTTTACACCATAATACCCATCCATGTAAGGTGTTGGTGGAAAAACAGATTACACCACGGCGTGGAGACGGTATTCCGTACGTACGCACGCGCGATGATTTCATTTTCCGTAGGATGGATAGATGGGAAAATTGGGTTGTTTCATACTTATAATAACATATCAGTATATTAGTGATACTTATGTTATTAATTAATAATGAAACAACCTAAGAAGAAGAAGTGGAAGAAGAAATAAAGAAGAAAGAATCGGTAACGGACATTACCTCTTCTTTGAAGTGCTTCTTTGAGACCTCCTTTTAGGGCACTAAAAAGGGTCTTTGAAGAAGACCAGAACCTCTAGGATGTTTCTAGGGAAGTAGAGAGAAGAATTTTTCAGGGGTTGGCCGAGCTTGAAGGCTCAAAGTTTTGTGAGGAAGAGAGGGAGGAGGTGCCTTTTTATAAGGGAGGAGAGGGGCACCTTTGGAATAACTAAAAATATTATTTTATTATAAAGTCAAGTTCGGCTTTAAATAGCTCCAAATTGATTTATTTCGAGGCCAAGGTGGGTACGGGTCGAAAACATCTCATCCAATAGAATTTAGACAAGTTTTGGTTCCTATTTTAACCTTATCATTTAGATTTAACATTAAGTTAAATAATTTTACTTTTACCGTGTCTTCTTGTGTTCTTATACTATAAGGTTAATAAACTTACTATAAGAAGCCAAACGAACCCCAAGTTGTTTGTTATTAATATATATAACCTTATCTATGTCATTTGGCCTAACCTTAGTCTTTTAGGAATAAAATATCAATTAATAATATAATATTTGTTTTAAAAACTATTTTATGTCAATCTTGACACTATTTAGTAATTGATTTTTGTGAAAATCATAATAGAATGATAAGTTCTAAAAAAGTTAATTAAATCAATATTAACAGGTCATATTAACCTAGAAAATTAGTTTAATTCATAAAAAGTCTCAAATTATATTTATTTGGGCATTTATAACATCAATTATGTCAATATTTCAATAATAAGATAATTACTGCATCATCATTGTGTCATAAATAAATTAAGTTATTTAATGTCTAAAAATTACAAATAAAATACCATTATGTAGGAAATCTTTTTAGATTTCTAATTAATATTTATAGTCGAATTTATCTTATGTATAACCCCGTATTAAAAATGATTTACTTATTAAACTTTGATTTTAACTATTTTGACCCTTCTTTAAATAAATTAATAATAAATGTCCTAATCTAATACAAGTGGGCCTAAATGGTCATATTTTATTCATAAGGTTGTTTTTGGTCGACTTACGCTTGTCCAATAGAATTAGGACATGTGTTAGGGTAATAATAACATCATTTTTACCCTTAATTACCCTATTTACTTTCAACCGTGGTAAAAAAAGTAAAAAGTTACTATTCACCAAAAAATTATTTTCATCTCATTGAACCCCATTTCACTTACTGACATCAACCGTGTCTCTCATAGTTTCGAAATTCCACTCAAAGAAGCGGTAAAATTTTGTTTTCTGAAAAATTCAGTTTTTTTTAACTACCACTTAGTGGTTGCACTATTCATCAAAATTTGAAAGTTTTCAGAAAAATACCAAAAATTAGGCCTAAGATATATTTGATATTATGAACTAAAAAATGAGTTATATTTTACCAAATTCAAAACATATTAGTTATATTAACTAATTTAAAAATTAATTCCCGTCGTCAAAACAAATGGCGTGTTTTTAAGAGATAATAACTATCAAAAGATTGACACTTGTTTATAACTGGTTTAAATGTGAAATTACATCCAATGACCAACATTGTATTAAATTGTAAAAATATATTCTAAATATACTTTAAAACCACTCAAATTAATAATTTATCACTATTAATTATTTCGATTGAAAAAGTTGTTTTAAATTAAAATTTAGTAATTTTCACTATTCACCAAAATATGAAAGTTATCCGAAAATTACCAAAATTTCACCCTAAGATAATTTCAATATTCCGAATCCAAAAATGAAGTCCATTTTGAAAAATAAAATTTACAAAATTTCAAAAATTGGTTATTACTATTCATAACGGCTAGTTTTAATAATATTTTAATAGCATATCGTTGTTTAAAGAAACTTGGTGTTGCGTACAACACACGCTATCGTGGAAGGTCGTGATTGTGTGTAATTCAAGACAGGTCAGAGATACGTGTTGTGAAAGCTCCTTTTGGTGTAGCATATAACACAAGACATTAATGAAAATAAAAAGAATATTTTTCATAAGATCTTGGGGTGTTACAGACTCAATGACTATCATTCAAGATTTCTGGAATATCATAACACATCTTTCATGGCCAATTTCTACCCATTGGATGGAATGAACCTATTCTCTTATCGATCATAACTATATCATGACACCTGTTTATTGAGAGTCAAACACAGTTTCAGATGGTCTCTCAAACATGGTAGTTAATTAAGACATTACCTCATTCGAAGGCCTCCCTGATGCTCTTATTTTCTTTCTTAAAAATGATTGTAATATGATCCTGTATTTTAGACTCTTGTAAAAATTCTTTCAATAATATTTTTTTGGTAATTTTGGGCCAATCAATCACCTTTTAAAAAAAATTATAGTAATCCTTAAAATATAGGAATAGAAAAATTAATTACATTGTTCATGGTGAGAGTAGACGGTACAAACACATGAATGTTGTTTTCATTTTTCCAATGGATGAAAAAAAGTAAAATTAAATATTATTTAACCATTAAAAAATAATTTACACGTCATATATACATATATATATATATTCAATAAATCAATATGTATTAGAATTCATATCAATATAAAATAACAAATATATCACATTTCTTCATGTAGGTGATAGTATGCATGTGTGCATGACAAAATTTATCGTTTTCTAATGGATTGAAAGGTAAGAAGTCAGATATTATATTACAATTTATATAGTATAATTATGTAATTAATATTGTATATATATATATATTAAATTAATCATTATATCTAGTAATGAAAAGAGATGATGGAAAATAGATTACATCAGTTCATGAGGGTGTATTCCATTGTACACACGATTAACAGTTTCATTTCCCATTTCATTGAAGGGGGTAAGATATAGGTGGTGAAATTAACATTATAACATTTTAGTATATTTAATGTAATTTTTTTATTAATTAATCATTGGTAATTTGTAAGAACCCGGTCTTTTACTCAGGTATGGATCCTTTAAATTTTGGTTTAATTCATTATTTGAGACATAATATGGAAACTTAATGTGTTAGAAATGTTCCCAAGGGTATGTAGGGATTTTTTAAAGCCCAAATCTATTTTTTTTGTAGAAATAGGCTCCGTGAATGTCTTTTAGTAAAATGTATAGGGAGGCTTCCTTGTTAGTGTAAACTTTGTGGGTGAAATGCCTATTTGGAAAAAGCCTTACCCCATAGATGGCGCACAGTTTTCCTAACTTTGCAATATAATCATATAGTAAAAACTTTTCTCTTATAATCCATGTATGGTTTTCCCATGGTTTAGAAAACCATGTTGAAACACTATGAGAAGGATAGATTTTGGGTAATTTTACACATTTCCCTTAATGATCTAATTAAGCCCCTCCTTCTCCCCAAATCAGATCCCCATAGGGATTAACCTCCATTTCTACCATTTTTAATGTTTTTCAAGGAATAAACTAGGGATAAAAAGGTATCCTTCAATAAAAATCACTTCAATCTTCCATTCTTCATGTTACATTCACAACGGTAAGTACTTGAGTCATTTTTAGTTGTTCTTTATCTCTCTTTCTCTTGACTGAGTTATTGAGACGTAAGTGTTATTACATTTTTCTCAGATCTACTACATTCCAAGACTAATTAGAGGATAATACTATATTAATAGATTCATAAAATACTAGGGTGGGTGGCTTATAACTCATCCCTCAAGTTTGTTGATTTTGGAATTATCGTGTCGGGCCCGCTGCTTTCATCAGTTATCATTTGTTGAATCAATATGAAATTTTTTTAAAAAAAATTAGAACCATAAATTATGATCTTTAAAAAAAATTGATTAGTTATTAGTGGTTATTCCCACAACCTTTTCCATCCCTTGTAGTATGTTTCTTCATATTTGTCATTTTGGTATTTTGACACGTTTGAGCCATTGTTTGGGAGTGCCTTGGATGGACCATTCCAATGATAATATTTTATATATCAGATGAATTTATTTAATTTTTTAATTTCATGATGGAAGGTACCATGTATTCTTACCACATTACATGCCAAAGGTAAGTTCATCAATTTGATAATTAAATGTGAAATATAAATTAGCAAGTATAATAAGTATATGACCTGGACTTTTTAAATGTAATTGAAAAATAGGATGCATGTTCATAGCACCCCTTACCATGATAATATACGGTAGTGGGGTGAACCCTAATTTTTTAAAATTCCATAAATGGATTAAATTAATGTTTGTATGCTACTGGGTCTTTCCTCACTAATAAAGGGAAAGTATTGCACCAAATGGATTTATAAATTAATTATGAATTGATTAAAGTGTTGCACACTACTTTTCCTTGACAAAGTAATGAAAGTAAAATCATGAACCAAAAAGAATATTATATGACATCATTATCAAATAATGGTTTCCGAGCTAAGTCAGTCCTTGGATTATTTATGGAATTCCTTGAATACTCAGGAATCCAATTCAGATTCAAGGATATAGAAAGTTTTGGTTGAGTCCCACCTGGAACATGATCCTTGTCTAACATTGGATGCCATGTATGACACTATATGATACCTTTAATATTACTACAATATTCTGTAGACACAGCCCTTGGATCCAATATTGAGAAGTAAGTTCCTTGGTAAAAGCCCATCGGGCCCAGTTATTTCCTAGCCCAGTTTTACTTGGACGAACTCCTTGGACATAGTAGGTATCTCATTTTGGAATGAATTGGACACTACTCATTGGATTAAACCCTTACCCTTAGCCGAGATACATTCATTACTGTGTAGGAGACCCATGAAGTATATGTTGCTTTGGTTATTACCTTGGAACTTAATTATTAAATATCATTTCACATTTCCTTGTTACATCATGGGACCTTCACATTTACTAACATGTGACTTATTTATAAACTTTTAATAATAAAATAATGAACTGGTTACTTGTTAAAACCCCAACTGAGGGATTATGTAGGTACTTGGGTATTTAGTTGCATTATATTGCTTTACTTTATATATGCATGCTTGCAAGCTCTTACATTTTCATTACATGGGCCAGATGTTATAAACCCCATTTGTGGTGGCCCACTGAGATTTATCTCACTCTTTATTTAAGTGCCATTGGTACTTGGGTATAGTACATGTATGCAAGTATTGCTAAAGGGAATGGTAATACTTCAGACACTTAATTACCTGATGTTATAGGATGGAGATGGTAGAAGATGACCAAGCTATTTTTCAGGATTCTTAGGATATTTTATGAATTTCCTTTTTTCTGTATTGGGTTTTTCATGTATGATTTCTACTTTCTGTACTTTTTTTCAATAATTCCAAATACATGACTTATCATCATCAGTTTTTGTGTGCTATTGAAGATATTCAGTCATTGTTATCCATGTATGTTTCTATTGTTCCTTCTATTTACTCATATTTCTTTTACTATTAATCTCTATTTATATTTATCCAATTTTCTACACTCTGGTTATGAGGGTATAGTCTCCACCCAAACACACCCAAGTCCCTCACTGATGGTCAGAAGTATCTAGAATTTAGGGATATGTGCTTGAGGCCATGTGGCCCAACCGTCTCGGTGCCCCTATTAAGTAGAATATGGGATTTCAACATCACAAAGTCGTATCAGAATGGTTTATTTATTTATTTACACTTTAGATACAATATTCTTGACATTATGAATTCTTGGGATATTTTCATAAGTCGTTCTTGGGTGTCACGAACTGATGTTCAATGTAAAAGATGAGTTTTCTGTATTATAATTGTTGTTCTACTTTTCCCTATTATAGTTTACATCCTTTCACTATTGGGTGACACACATGTTTTGGGATGTTGTTGATCATTATTATAATTATGATTCTATTTTATCCTTGTCCTAGTGACATAGGGACAAGTAGGATTGTAACATGCATCATATAGGTATCCTGAATTCTCATGTAATGCTTATTATCATTCCATTTTGGTTCCTTTCACTAATTTGAGTTTATTTATATGTCTACGAGTGTTTATTTATGTTGTGGTAGTTATAGTATTCTTGTTATACTTTGGGGTTGTGATAGAGTTATTTCCTATTTCAATTCATGTGGTGTTATAGTCCCTCATGGGTTGGAATGAGTATTTTTCCAAATCAAAATTTTTAATACAAATTCAAATGGGTGTAATTTTCAAGGATATAGAGTATGGACCCTGATTCACTGAGAATGAAAAATCCATTTTTAAGGAACCCTAATACCTATTATAAGCAATTTCCAACATAAAATTTGAATGGTTTCACATCCTTATCCAACATTATCATGTTTCTAAAAGGTAAAGGAGTGAACTTGATAATTATATGTTAAATTATAAAAAAGGTCTCCAATAAATGATGAGTCAATGTAATACTGAAACTTCATCTCTTGGAACACCTAAACCTAATATCTCAGCACTTACAGATACCTCGCTATCTAAGCATGTAGTTGGGGTAATATGCCTCTTGTAGTGAGTTTTCATATATCCATTTTTGGCTAGTGATGTTAAATTTATGCTTCAATGTTTGTATTGAGGCATGTTCTAGGAATTTTTAGACCAATTTTTACATGAAATCCTCATTTGATATAACTGTAAGGTGGCGATGACCATGATTTACATGCGGTGGGCCCCGAGTCTTCTGTCTTACCCCCAAGAGTTACACTTGAGGCACTATATGTTGTACCTGATCTGGGCACTAATTCCCAAGTCTTTGATAGTTTACTATGTCTGATGTAGTTCATATATGGTGATCAATGAGCTATAACTATAATTTTTTATCTGAATCGTGTGTTCTAGCAACATTATCCTCCCACCTTCTCAGGGGATGGAGGTCCACAGGCTGCTGAGTATTGTCTAGAGGCCACCATGTCTATATTTTATCATATAGAGATCAAAATAGTGTGGAGGGGATAACATTCCACATACATGATGCGTGATTTTTCCATGCATTTTTAGGATTTAATTTCCTAGGATAGTCGTCATCGGAGGATGTTATGGGTTGATTTCCAGACTGCCTTCTATGATCATTTCTTTCCTCAGACACTAAGAGTTAAAAGAGCCAGAGAGTTCATGAATCTAGAGTAAGTTTCTATGTTAGTTGTAGTGTATTCAGCTTATTTCATAGGGTTGTTGCGCTTTTCACCACATCTAGTCGGTGATGAGCTTTCGTGTGCAAGACACTTCAAGGATGGGATTATGTATGACATTCGTACGCATGTGAATGTATTTCACTTGCCTACTTTTTCTAAAATTTAAATAAGGATTTTATCAATGAGAACAACATATGGGAAAGTAATAGCACTAGTCTTAGAGGATTATTGTCACTGTAGGCTAGTAGTTCTCCTGGGAGTAGGAAATGTTCCCTTGAAGTTTCTCATTAGGGTAGTGACCACCAGAGTATCTGTTTTGATAACTCCATGGTGTGTCATAAGTGTAGATGATGGGGGATCTTGAAGTCAAAAAGTGATAAAGACCTAATTTAGTGTTAAGATTATAACTATATATAGAATATTCATAGAATAGGTCAGAACTTACCACTAGATTTGACTGGAAAAGGATCACTATGAGCTCCACCTTCAGTAGCGGGTTCCTTTGCACCGCTTTGGGCTAGGAGTTGGAATAGAACCAATAAGAATGTCCAAGGAGGGGGTCATAGTCATGATTACGTGACCCCTGATCATCAACAGTGTCACCAGAGGAATTACGACCGTGGTAGTCATGCTATTGAATAAGGCTATGGATCAGACCAGTTTCACACAGTACAACCAATGCCCAAGGACTAGACTACGGGTCCATCTATAGTATGAGGTACTATTCTAGTAGCCTCTACTATAGTATCTTCTTTATTTTATATAGGTGTGTCAAACTATTTTTTTCTATATAAATCATGGAATGATTTTGATTTGAAAAATAGTATTACTATGGTGTAATGACCCTATATACACCATTAGGGGTACGATCATAGGGAGTACGCTAGTGTAGGGACTATCCACTTCAGGTAGGCAATTATCCTTACTTATTGAACCACTTCATTCTTGAGATGATAGGATTCTATTTCATTTTCAAGATGGATTTTTTGGTTCAATATATGGATTATTTAGAATGATATCACTATAGGGTATCATTTACATCACCATAGGGTAGAAGTTATCTACATAAGGGTGATTGGGATGTCCAGGATGGTAGAGAAAGACCATAACGTCATGGGATAGGTGGAGTGACCACCTAGATTTCAAAATCTCTTCAGGGAAGTTCAATGCATTTACCAAGAAGAATTATATAGAGTAGTATATCATTTTTGGGATGTCATTCTTGATGATATTTCTGGATTACCTACTCAAAAGAGGTATAGTTTACGATTGAGCTTGTTCTAGGAGAAGCTTTATTGTCCATTTCTCTATAAAAGATGGAACCATCTATGCTACATGAAATCAAGTAGTATTTATAGTATATAGAGGCCAATTGTTTTCCCAGTAAATCATCTTAGGGTTCACCTGTGAATTTCTCTAAGAAAAAAGATAGAACCTTATATCTATGTGTGTATTATAGATGTTTTGTCTAGATTATGGTGAAGAACAGATATACAATACCATGAATAGTTGGTCTCATAGACTATCTATTAGAAGCTAGGGCCTTCTTTAAGATTAACATGAGGTTGATATATCACAAAGAGAGAGTACTTCCATTAGACATACCTCGTATAGACTTATGTAGCTATTACAGTGTGTTTTAATACCTATGTATGTCATTTAGTCTTAAGAATGTGCCAACTGTTTTCATGGATTTAATTAATTGGGCTTTCTAATGCTATAAGGATTATTTTTTTGTAGTCATTATTTATGAAGCCTTGGTGTATTTTTATACTCATAGAGACCATGTCATACACCTTGAGATCATTCTGAGTACACTAAGAGAGCATCATCAATATAAAAATATTTCTAAGTTCCTATTCTATAGCGATATAGTTCACTTCTTAGGTCATATCAGATCTGAATCAAGGGTATCTATTGTCCCAAAGAAGGTGAGTATGGTGATTTCCTAGGATAATCCCATTAATGTGTTTGATATATAGAGTTTCTTCGGGATAGTTGGATATTACATGAATTTAATATAGGAATTCTCACACCTTGCTTCACCTCTAACAAATCTTACAAAGAATGGTATTAAGTTCCAGTGGTTAGAAGAGTGTGATAAATCTTTTCATGAGATGAAAGGGATGCTTGTCTCAAAACCTATTCTGACTTTTCCAAAGCCAAGTGAGGTTATACCATCTTCTGTGATGCATCAAGAAATAGAATTGCAGTAGTACTGATGTAGGAGGAAAAATTTATTGCGTACATATCATGGAAATTGAGGCATCATGAGAGAAACAGAACGACGCATGACCATGAGATAGCATCAGTTTTATATTACTTATATTACTGGAGACATTTTCTATTAGGTGATCACTTTTTGTGTATAAGAATCACAAAAACCTTAAATATATACTAACACATCATGATTTAAACCTCAGATAAAGGGTATAGGTATAATATCTACAATCCGTTGACTTTGAGTTTTCCAATACGCCTAGGAATGGTAATGTAGTTGCAGCTATATTGAGTCAAAAAAATTAGGCACAGAAAGTATTGGAAGACAGTGATGGATGGAAATTAATGGACCTTTTATCTACGATGAATCTCTTGTTTCATGATATTCAATATAACTCTTACATCTCACCCTTTATAGTTACCCCTTCCCAACTTGAGATGGAGAAGGGTAGAAAATTTTCAGATATTGGTGGATTGGTTCCCTATGAGATTATATTAGTAGATAATCCACCTCTGGATTTGTGTATGGATAGAGGAAACATCTTATGTATTCATGGGTATGTATGGGTTCCTTAAGTTATGAGATAGGATTTGATGCAAGAGTCCCATGCTTATTAGTTAGAATTTCATCTTGGCACCTCCAAAATGTATCAATATATGAAGCACCATTATTTGTTTCCTGAGATAAAATTTCATAAAGGAGGATTTATCAATACTTATTCAACCTATATACGGGTGAAGGAGGAGAACTAGAGACCAATAGGATTGTTACAACCACTTCGAATCCTAGAATGGTAATGGGAAGAAGTTGAAATGGACTTTATAGTCAAGTTTCCATGGTCGCCAAGGGGTAGCGATGATGTATGGGTAGTTTTTGAATTACAAATGAATTTATCCCACTTCATTCATATTTAGAAGAATTTCTCTATTGATGAGAAGATAAGATTTTATATCTGTGAGATTATACAACTACATGGGGTCCCTCATACTATCATTTTGGACAGGTATACTAGTTTCACATCATCTTTCAAGTAATGTTTTTGTAATGATATGGGTACATAGTTTCTTCTGTGAATAGATTTTCACCATCAGACTGATGGGAAATCTGAAAAGAAAATATAGGTTCTAGAGGAAATGATCTAAGCATGTGTCCTTTATTTCAGTGGTTCTTGGGAGAATCATATCCCTCCCATCGAGTTCGCATATAATAATAGCTTTTAGACAACAATTCAGATGGGTTATTTATTAGGCCTTATATGGTAAGTCATTCCATTAACTGATGTGTTGGCTATAGGTAGATGCGGTAGCCCTAATATTCCCTCATCTTGTACAAGAGTGTTTGGAGAAGGTTTAGGTGATCATGAATCAAATGACTACTGCCTAGTCTAGAATAAAATCTTATATTGATCACCATTTATTTCCTCTAGAGTTTGAGGTAAGTGATCATGTTTTCCATTGGGTTTCACCCATGTGAGGACACAGACGGTTGTAGAAGAAAGGGAAGTTGTTTCCCTATTATTTATGGTTTTTAATATTATAGAGAGAGTCTTGTCGGTAGCTAATTAGTTACTACTAGCTATGAGGCACTGTTCCATGAATGACATCTTCCATGTTCAAAAACATCACCAATATAATTTTTACCCATCTCATACCTTTGATCACAAGGAATATTATTTAGATACTGATTCTACATTTGAGGAGTGTCTAGTATGCATCGTTGAATAGAGAACAAAGGCACTTCGTGGTTGGTCGGTTCCTCTAGTAAGGGTGTTATTCCATCATGGCCCAGTATAGGAGGATTCTTGAGAGGGAGTGTCCAACGTACATGGTCAGTGGAAATATTTGTCTAAAATATTATATCCCCACCCTGGGAAGGTGAACTTGAGGACGAGATCTTATAAGTGGGGAAGACTATAAAAACATGGTTTTTCACTCATGTATGGATTCATTAAATTTTAACCTAATTCACTATTGGGAACCTAATATGGATGCCTAACGAGTTAGAAAATTACTCATGGGTGTCTAGGAATTCTTCGAATCCTAGAACACGTCATTTTTGGAGAACAAAGCATGGATCATAGTTTGTAGTAAAATGTGCAGGGGGACTACATGGTTAAAGAAAACCATCCAGGTGACATACCTTTTCAGACATAGCTTTACCACAGGGTTAGCGCATAGTTTCCCTTAAAAACCACCCAAAGTATGTAGTGCAAACTTTTTTCTAGGTACTCATTTTTTCATTGTGCGGGGTTTGGAAAACCTTGCACAAGATAAATTTTCGGTAATTTCACACTTTCCCTTAATGATCTAATTAAGCCCCTCCTTCTTGCCCAATTTGATACCTAGTAGGTTTAACATCCATTTCTCTAATTTTGGATCATTTTTAAGGCCTAACAAATGGATCAAGATATATCCTTTATATTGGATCCATCTGAGATTATGCTCATCACGTTGGATGTGCAATGGTAAGTACTTGGGTCATTTTTAGCCATTCTTTGTCTCTCTTTCTCTCAACCTAGTTATCGATGTATAATTTTTTACCTTTTTATAAGATATACTACATTCCAATCTCAGTTAGATGATAATAATATATGAGTATAGTCATACTAGCCTAAGGTGGGTGGTCTGTAAATCATTCTACAAGTTCGTTGATTTTGGAATTGTCATGTGGAGCACACCAATTTCATTAGGGGTTATTTTTCAGAATTTATATGCCATGTTTATAATCTTTAGGACTATATGGTTATTCCCTTTAAAAATATGGGGTAGTTTTTTAGTGGTTACACCCACAAATCTGTCCATCCCATGTAGTATGATTCTCCATGATTTTTGTTTTGGTGTCTTGACACGTTTGAGCCACCATTTTGGTGTTCCTTGGATTGACCTTTCTAATATTAATCTTTTTTATATTATATTGATTGATTAAATTAGTGAATTTAATGATAAAAATTACCATTTATTCTCACCACTTAACCGACCTAAGTTAAGTGCTTCAATTTGATAATTAAATGTGAAATGGAAATTGGAAGGTATACTAAGTATATGATTTGACCTTTTTAAATGTAATTGAATAATAGGTTTCTTGTTCATAGCACCCATTAGCATGATAATGGAAAGTAGAATAGTGAACCTCTAATTTTGGTAATTTCTTAAATGGATTAAATAAATGGTTTCATACTACTTAGCCTTGTCCCACTAATGAAAGGAAATTCTTGAACTAAATGAATTTATCAATTAATTATGAGTGGATTAAAGGGTTTCACACAACATGGACATCTAACACTAGTGAAAGGAAATGATTGAACCAAATGAAATATTATATGACTTCATTATCAAATAAAAGTGGGCTGACTCAATCTCACCTTGGAATTCTTTTGGAAGCCTTTAGAACCTGGAAACCCCATTCTGATTCAAGGATGTGGATTTATTTGGCTGAAACCCACCTAGAACCCGATCGATGTCAAACTTTTGATCCTATTATGACACCTTCGGATCCAATCAATATTATTAAAGGATACCTTGGATACAATCCTTGGATCCAGTATTGAAAAATATAAGTAATGGTTAAATCGCATGGTGCCTAGTCATTGGATATCCCCATTTTACCTTGGATGAACTCTATAGACTCGGTTGTTGTCTCGTTGTGGAATGTAGTGTACTATACTCCTTGGATTACACTCTTACCCTTAGCTAGGATATAGTAATTACTAAGTTAGTAACCCTTGAGGTCCACACTTCCTTGGTTATTAACTTATAACTTCAATATTAAATTTTATTTTAGGTTTCCCTGTTACATATTGGATCCTTAACTATTTATAAAATGTGAGTTATTTATAATTAATTATAATAAAATAATGAACTAGTTACTTATCCAAACACCTGCTGAGGTCTAAAGCAGGTACCTGAGTATTTAGATACATTGTACTAATTTACATTATATATGCATGATTACACACTATTACATTTCAATTACACGAGTTGAATATTATTGACATCATTGGTGGTGGCCAACATAGATTTATTTCATACCCTATCAGGTAACCATTGGTACCCTGTCAGATTACATGTATGCAGGTGTTGATAATGGGAAGTGTAATGATTCAGAATAATTATTTATTACTATGCTATGATGGAGCTGGTAGAAGATGGTTGATCTGTAGCTTAGGATTCTTGGGATAGTTTATGTATTTCCTTTTTTCTACATTGGGTTTTCATTTATGATTTCTACATTATATTCATGTTTTCCATCATACTAGATAAATGACATATCATCATCAATTGTTGTATGTTATTCCAGTTATTCAATTGTTTTAATCCTTTTCTATTTACATTGTGCCTTCTTTTTACGAATTTGTTTTTCACTTTTTACCTTTTTTTATATTTATTTGATGGGATAAACTCTAGTATTGTTGTAATAGTCTCCCCATAGACACACCCTAGTCCCTCACTACTAGTCAGCAACCTTTGGTGTTTAGGGAGATGCGCTTGAGGGTATCTGTCCCACCGGTCTTAGAGAACCTATTAATTGGAATCCATGTTTGGGAAATCACATAAGTAAAGTTTTATGGAGGTGGAAGTAGAAATAATAGAAAAATTCTCAATTAACAATGATACAACTTCTTCAGATAGTCTCTTTAGGGTTGTATAAAAAGTCATCCCATGAGGGTTTTCCAGTCAAAATGACTCTAAAACATGGTAATGGGATTAAGTAATGGATTTGGGTATGTATTGGCCAATCCAAAGGCTTTGGAAGTGTGAATAAAATAGAATAGGTGGTTCCCTTTTTATAAGTGAGAGGGTGTATAATTTATATTACCCAAAACAATTCGACAATGGGAAGTCTCTCTTAAGAAAAGCTCCTCCAAAATTGATAAATAATGGATTTGAGGGAAATTAATTTATATAAACAAATAAAACACTAAAAATAAACATTTTTAGACATTTCTTCCCTTTAACTCTAAGGTAACTCAGTTTTACCATTTTTGATTTCAACGTGGTTACATGTTTATTTACTTTTTTAATTTATCCTTTAAGCATGAAAATAAAATAAAAATTATTAGAGAGTTTATATCAAATGATTCTCGATTTCAAATATTATTTATAAAATAAAAATTTATGTGTGTAAATTATTAATTTTAACATAAGTGAATGTAACACACAAACCCCATTTTAACCATAACTGCTACAATTAAATTTTTATGATAATTACAATTCATTATAAAAAAATAATAATTTGAAATTTTTTAAAAAACATTTGTGATAAATATAAATATGTATTCATTTATCAAATTCAATTCACCTAAGTCGAAAAATTTAATTTAAAATTAAACCCGTAATCGGTATAAAAAAATGTTTTTAATGAGAACGTTTTCTTATATATAAAAAATTTTATATCAAAATTCAATATAAAATTGATTCTAATAAAAAAATTTCTATTAAAAAAAATATAATTTATGTAATATTATTTTTATAAAATAATTTAACAAAATTTATATTTTCAAATTCTTTAAACAAAAAGTAATTTTGTATTAAAAATATGTATCATTTGTTATTCATCAAAAAAATAATTTTTTTCAAAAAATTAGAAACAATTAACTATAAGATAATTTTTACACATTGATTTAAAAAATTAATTTAAAATTTTAACATAAATTTTATAAAATTAGAAAGAATAAATATTAAATTAATTGTGAAAA
The DNA here is from genome assembly GCA_963277665.1 of Viscum album. NCBI lineage: Eukaryota > Viridiplantae > Streptophyta > Magnoliopsida > Santalales > Viscaceae > Viscum > Viscum album. The sequence continues at coordinate 468,724,828 of OY728142.1, read as the reverse complement.
AAACAACGAAATAATTGTTTAGAAAAATAAGTTTTTTAAACATAAAATAATATTTATTCTTTTAACATGCCTAGATAAAATTGTATCATCCTAAACTGACATACCACAAAACTGGTTGTAAGACCGGTCACCACATGACCTCAAGCACATATACCCATTCACCAAAGGTTTCTGATTAGTAGTTAGGGTGTGAATTTAGTTAGTGGGGAGACTATACCCTCAGATTCAGTGTGCACTGTGGTAATAGAAAGTAATATTCAGATAACAGTGGAAGAAGAATAAATCAGTAAGTAAAATAACAGAAGACAATCTCAATAACAACTAAAGATGGTATATGTCCAATTTAAGTTTTACAATTAATGCATGATATATGATGATATATATCTAAAAGTAGTAAGTTGAACAACATGGTTTTCATTAAATTACAAAAATGAAGAACATATAGTAAATACCAAAGGCAATCACCACGATCATCCCAAACTCCAGCTCAATCCTTTTCTCCTAAATTCCATATACAAGTAATATAAAAAACTAAGATCTAAATCCCAAAGAACAAGTAGGTCTACTTAGGCACCAATGGTACCCAAGAAGGGTGTGAGATAATCATCAATATAGGTTGAAACCCCATGGTATCAAGTCATATCCATCCTATGTAAAGAAAAAATAATAGTGCACGCAGATATGTATAATAAATAAGGATGTACACAAAAGTAACATCCTCCAAATGCAAGTACCCATTTAATATCCATTTAATTAAATCAAAAGTTTAACATTTCATGTCATTTAATGTATATGTATTGAATCCTTCCTAATCTCAGCATCCCCCATTTAATTGTAAGCATAACCAATGCCACAGAATTCCATCAAAACAATACAATTTTAGACTGAATCCAAACATGTACTTGTGTTAGAGACACATCATAAATTAAGTCATTCAAAATTAAAATATATCCTGAGCCTATCATTTCCATTCATGAGTTTGAATTCAAGTATCACTCCATGTATAATTTCCACCAAAACACTATGAGTACATCCCAACATTCCTCTCAGAAACTTAGTATCACTCAATGTGTGGTATAAGTCTATATCAACTGAGCCCATTCTTGGTGGTCCTATAGGGAATCCCCAAGTATTAATCATAACAAATAATCAAATGTCTCTTAATATTGTCCATTTAATCCCTCATATAACTATATCCATGTATCACTCTACATATAAGTGTTGCCTCTATGAGCCCGTCCATGGAATCCATGGTTCACTCATGGCTCAAACATAATAAACCCTTTGGGTCTGTCAATGGAATTCTAAACTAAATATAATGTACAATCAAGGTATGAGGTAAAATAATAACATGGGAAAATCCATGGAATTCAAAATGGAATCCATGATTCACCCAAGGCTAGTTTTCATTTCATTCACATAAATATTCCATTAAACATGCTATGGTCCAACACAAATAATCTAACAAAAATCATGAAAATAAAGAGCTTTAAATTAAAATATTTATTGGACTTAATAAAAATTAACTCATGTGGGAACATAATTAAAAGTAATATTCATTCATGTTCTGGAAGTGTAATAAAAGGCCAAGCTCAAGGGTTGGACATCAAATTATCACATGGTCATTCTAAGAACAACAAGTCTAAAAATCCTAACAAGATTAAATAGGGCTTACTTATAATATATATCATGAGGTAAAATACATAATTAGCACAATTCAAAAACCGTGCATCAACATAATCCATATCCTTATCTTTATTCATGTGCATTATTCATTACATAGTTTTACAAGATTTCATAATCCATTACATGGAAATTACATAAACAAACTCACGTGGAAATTCCATATAACAAACCATCAAGATTAATAACCTACCACATGACATGGTAGTATCCAAATCGCATGGCATAAGCCTTAACATGAAAGTCATTATTAATCAGGAAATGGAATAAAATTGTCTAAGGGTATTGGTCACTCATCCCTTCCCATTAAATTTATTCAATTCAATAATTGATACACAAACCAATTACATAATTATCATTCCATGTCCTAGGTTAAAGAGGCACACAAAAGAGTGTCCAAGGGAAAATTCAATTGAAATTTATATTTAAAAAACTAACCCAATGTGATGCTTTATCCTTATTAATCTATCATGTGGAATATATTTAATGATAACTCAGGTGGGAAAAAAGAGATATAATAAAGATCATATTATTAACACATACAACATTGATAAGTCCTTGATTGACTCATGTGGGTAACAAAATAAAATAATAATAAAGGGTCCACGCATTGACATATGATGTTTCATCAATAATAGGAAGACAATATGGAAATCTAAAACCATAAGAATGAATGATATAACATTGTCATTGTATCTTGTTTTCAAGGTAGAACACCTCTGTTGGAAGGGTTTTATTATAAAAACAAGAATTTATCCAAAAAAACGTCATTTATTATATTTAGGAAATTAATTCAAGCTAATCAGTTCCATTAAACTAGTAAAATCATATGAATAACTTATTTAATGAATCAAATGAGGAATTCTTAAATAAAGATTCAATTATAGGGACCCTACCTCAAGCAGACCAATCCATCACTTGGCATTAGACCCTTTCTAACTCAGGTAGTCAGTCACTCACGTGCACATATTGTCATGTATATTTATATGTACCCTTTAACCTAATTCCCATATACCTCGTTCCCTGAGGGAATATAAACATAGAGGATATAAATATTTATATGTATATACATACCTTTTTATATGACCGCAAGTCTTCTAAGGGCACTGAAACTCACAACAAAAACGCATAGCACCCAAAAATACCCCAAGATACTAAAATAATAGGTGATAAAACAAAAATGGGTTTAGGATATTACCCCAAAATGATGATGGAATAGCGGAAAAAAGATGAATCACCTCACCTTCGGTGGTGGTTGTCAGAACACAGCCCAACATAACCTGAGAGGCCATTTGGACCATCCTAATACGAAATATCAATGAAAAATGGACTATCCCTAACCCTATGGTTTCTATAATGAATCATTGAGAAATTATTAGGTTGAAAATGGCCTAAAATAGAGAGGAGAGGGAGAATAAAACCATACCTAGGAGCCTGAGATCAAGAATCAGTGGAAATCCGAGAGAAAACGAAGAAGAATAGTGAAGATGGGAGAGGGATGTGTCCTTCCTAAAGAGGTAGTCCTTCTACAAGTGTGTCAATCAAGGGAGGGTGAGGGAGATATGGTTTTCTATTTTATTTTATTTTTAACTAAACTAAATTAAATTAAAAAAAATTAAAAAATGGGTGTCGCAAATGGTTTAAACAGCACAATTTGGTAAACTGTGAACCAACTGTGTGTCACCCCCTATCTAAGAAATTCACTTTGCATGGTGTGTCCCACATGATTATCCTAACCATGTGAAAACCATACAAATACCTCTATCCCCCAAAAATAATTTGCATGAATTCATATAGTAGACCGCACTATTTAGTAGATTGTGGGCCAACCATGTGCCCTCTATAGGTCCTTTAAAACATTCCCTTCTCAGTATGATGTGCTCTAAAGTCCTTGAGCTACATAGGAAGGTTCTCGACCCTTCACCCAATTCATAAAACAAAATTTTTAAATATTAAAACAGTTGAAATTAATATCTGAAGTTCCATTTTAAAAATGACTCGTCCAGTAATTACCAAAAATTCAAAATTCCCTCAGATTGTCATCTGGTTTAAAAACAATGGTTCTTAAAAACTCCCCACCTAAGAACTTCTCATCCATAAGAAGACATGGGGAATATCAACAGGGACATCACAAACCCTAAAAGGGTCATGAAACATTGTTCAAACTTCCATATTGTGTTCTCAAATGTCTGATGCACCTCTTGGTACCTTTTAAGCACCCTACCCTCACACCCTCAAAACATGATCCAATGCTAGATTCCCAATAGATATTCCAAGAGGCCCCTACTCGAGCCTGCACAACCAAGACACAATGATGTTGTTATCTTTCTATGAAACTAGCCAAAGGTTCTCCCCAACTTAGGGTTCATCATTTAAAATATTTCAATTCCCAATCAGGGATTTCTCCCCGCGGATAAAATTTTCTATATAAAAACACCCATAAGAGTTTTACAACAAAGGAGTCCACCGAAGCTCGCACCTGACTTCCAGTGACTTTTACAAACCAACCAAAACATGGAAATTTAAAACCATTTTTCCCTAGCACAAATGAATATGTACACTAGTTCCAACCCACTAGAAACACTACCCTTTAAGAACCATATCCAAGTCTGAGAACAAGTCTGGGATAACCTCGGAGTCAACCTCTCAGATTCCATGGAACTATCCACAGGTAGTCTTTTCCCCATGATATTTTTTGAGACACTGGTACCGAGCCAAAATGTCCACATAAAATAGACTAGGCCCATAACGGCATCCACCTAGAGGTCATGTCAATGAATGTGGCAGACATCCATGAGTCTGTCCAAGACATTAATATAAAGGAACCCAATTATCACTCATGATTAACCAAGCCTGATAATAAACCATGAATCCATCACCTAACACAATAATGATCATGATCTAACCCAACTGCTTCCAAACATTAGTGTGGCATATAACAGACACCCACCTAGTGAATCCTGGATGACGTCCAGATAGGGAACATGCTCACCACTATGTAGAAACACTAATAGGATCTCAAGGGTTATATGAAGAAAAATTGTTGAACCATGATCCATATACCACCCATGTAATTAAAGTTCCTTTAAAAATTACCACTAAAACCCTTCCAAGATTAAAAAGGTTCTAAAGAGTGGCACATACCACCAACCATGAGAATTCATGCTTCCATCCAAGCACTGACACACACACTAAAACTGAAGTGAAACTTTCTCTAGGCCACAATAACAAACATTAAACCATTTGGTCACAAAATCCAAGATCAAACTGATTGGCATGTCAAAACACTCGAGTCCCAAAAAGTCCTACAAATTAGTGGGACAAACATTATTTTCAAATGCATGGGTCACTCTACATGAGAGATGATCTAGAAGCATACCCCATAGCTCAAATATCACGATTAAACAAAACTAAAATGGCTTGTTTTAACAATATCGATCGATGGGTACTACGTATGTCAACATATACTACCCTGAGTTTACAAAAACAAAGGCATGTCCTTTATACCATTCATAGGATATCTTCTCTATGTAATCAATTACAAGATGGTTTACACAGATACCGTCTAAAAAACACACCATTAATACAACAAATGACTAGTATGATGACATACATATTCATCCATTATCAAAGAAAATAAAGGTTTACAAGACCACCTATGTAGCTGACCATGCCTGATGCATGCCTAACCTGCTGAAATGATCCTTCCTAGATGCTCACAACCATATCGAGGGTCGAGATACAATAACAACCCATTATAACAAGGGTATACTATTAAAAAAATCATCCTACTAGGGATAATGGAATGGAATGACACCAACATTAGAAAACTTGTAGCAGAAGGATGGAATCAAGATCTAAGGGTGCTACCTACCATGGGCTATCCCCTTATGAAGCATAAGAATAGACCCAATCTATTGGTCAAGAAACAGAAATTTCACTAGAATCTAGAGCCCTTTTCATTTAAGCCAATGATAAAATGAAACTGCCTATAGATGATGGCTCACATCTTTATTCCAAGGCATATCACCAAAACATTTAAAACTACTATTCCACAAGGTTCTAAGAAAGGTAAAACACTTCAGGTTTTAATTCATTTCAACCTTATTCATCTAAAATAATCTATGATCAAAACCTCAAGCACCGTTCTACAAAACAATGCACTTAATATACACATTAGCTAATAGATTAATGAAAAATAAGAAATTTAGCACATATATTCTTTTTAACTAATTATGTGACCTATGAATGTCAAATTAAATGAACATGGATTATATAAAAATAAATCCACCAATAGTTGTTTAACTATAGAAGGATAACCCCCATAAAATCTAATCTTATAAATTCATTCCCTACTGAATTACGTGGTCCCATTTAAAATTTAAAAGTTAACAATCCATTAATGTCAATACTCAACATATATCACATTTATGACTCTTCCCAAACATTCCATGGTCAAATAAAGGCTATGTCACATGGGTGTCTTCATAACAATCGATAAGGTGTACATAAACCTTACAATTAGTATTTGGCTCCCATTAATCGAAAACATTCCGTTTTAACATTTAACATTAGCATCATTTTTCATTTCAATATAATTCTATAAACATTTATAAAGCCATTTACTTGGTTTGATTATACAGGTTACCATTTTCCCAATCATAAGGCACTCATACACCATACGATTTAAAATTCTCTCTTGTCTAAACTGAAAACAACAATTTCAGCACATGTAACCATTTTAACTATCAAAACAAACATGCTATAACGAGAACAAAATCATTGAATGTATCGTCTAAGAATGTTACACCATAATAAGGAAGTCCTAAAAAATAAAAATGTTATCAATTTACCACAACAGGTACAAAAAAACATGGAATCACTCAAGGAACACAACCATACTTAGTATGAAACCTACTAATGCATTGATATAGCCACAAGCCATGGAATACACCTAGCATGTTAGTTTATAAGTGCCCAATATTATGGATTTCATGTTACTTCCTTGTTATTATGTCTAAGGGAATGCTTATAGAAATACCTTAAATCCATAATCCCAGGATAATACAACATTTTACCAAGGTAGAATCACATCAGTTGTAACAACGAAGAGTATAAACAACAATTCCCAACCCTATCCACTTGGTCATTTCTCGTATGTGGGGTGATCAGTCCCATTTATGGCTATCTACCAAGTATTGAAACATTCCTAGTCTCTTATATACTAGCCCAAAATAGTAATAGATGAGGAAAAAACTATGATACCACTTTTTAATGTCCCGACCAGACATACCCCTAAACCAGTAGCCAGACCAATCACCACATGTCCTCAGGTGCGTCTCTTAGTGCTCTAGAGGCTACCGACTTGTATAAATGGTGTAAAGGGAGTTAGTGGGGAGACTATCCCCTCATATTCAGAGTGCACAGTGGTAACAGATAGTAACACTCAGAAAAAAACAGAAGTAGTATAAAGAAATAAGTATAATAGCAGAATGCAATCTCAATAACAACTATAGGTAGAATATGGCCAACACTAGTTATAAAATTCATGCATACTATATGAAGATATATATTCAAGAGTTGTAAATATTACAACACTCTCTTCATTACATTAAAAACATGAATAAAAGACAGAAAATCCCAAATAAATCACCACAAGCATCCCAAGCTCTATCTCGGTCCATTGCTCCCAACTTCCAGGTACAAGCAATACAACAAAAGCTATATCCAAAGCCCTGTAAACATGTAGGTCTACTCAAGCACTAATGGTATCTGAGTAGGGTATGATATAATCATCATAGATAGCCAACACCCACTAGTATCAAGTCTTATCCATCTTGTTCAATGAAAACCTAGAAGTGCAGGTAGATATATATATAAAGTAAGGAATTACTCATTAATAACATCCTTCATATATAGGTACCCATTTAATATACATTTCATTTAATCAAAAGTTAAACATTTAATGTAATTTAGTGTACAAGTATTGAGATCTGGCATAATCCTGACATCCCTCATGTAACTGTAATCACATCCAATGCCACAAAATGCCATCCAAACAATACAAGTTTAGACCGAAACCATTCTTATGCTTGGGTTTGGATATGAGTCCTAAATTAATTCATTCAATATTCAAATATAGCTTGATATTTTCCATTACATTCCTACAATCAAATTTATGTATCACTCCAGGTATAATTTCCACCAACACATTATGAGCATATCCCGATGTTCCTCTCAAGAACAAGGTATCACTCTAGTTGTGGTATAAGTCTATGTCAATTGAGCTCATCCTTTGAAGTCTATAGGAAATACCCAAGTATCACTCATAACAAATAATCAAATGTATATCGATCACATACCTGGAATCCCTCATATAATTAGATCCATATATCACTCATCATATAAGTACAGCCTCTATGAGACCATCCCTGGAATCCATGATTCACTCACGGCTTAAACATAATAAGCCCTTTGAGCCCATCTGTGGAATTCTAAACTGAATCCAAGAATCAATCAAGGTACATGGTACAATAGTCACCTGAGCCCATCCATGTCATTATAAATGGAATCCATGACTCACCTAAGGTAAGTTACCATTTCATTCACATAAAAATTCAATTAATTTTTCTATGGTCCAACCAAAATCATATAATAAAATTCAAAACAAGAAACACTTGTAATTTTAATTATTCAATTGCTTTAACATAAATTAACTCTTTTCGGAACATAATTAAAAGGTGTAATTCATTCCCACTAAGGGAACTTCAAAAAAATTCCAGCCTCAAGGGATTTCCTTCAAATACTCACATGGGAATTCTAAGCACAACATGTCTAACAAACCTAACAAGCCTAAAAAGTGTTTAATTATAATATAACTCACATGTGAAAATAAATAATTAGTGTAATTCAAAACTATTTCATCAACTTAATCCATATACTTCTCTTTATTAATGTGTTCAAGGAATTACATAGTTTAACAAGCTTTACTAATTCATTACGTGGAAATTACATCAAACAACTCACATGGAAATTTTTTATAACAAGCCTTCAAGCTTAAAAACATAGCACACGATGTGGTAGTATATAACTCATGTGTAAAAATCCTTACCATGAAATCGATGATTAATCAAAAAATGAAAAAAAAAGTTCCAAGGGTATTGGTCACTCATCCCTTCCCATTCAGTTAATTTAATTCCCCAATTGATACACAAACCAATTATATAATTAACGTTACATGACATAGGGTAAAGAGACACACCTAAGACTATCCAAGTCCAAACTCTACTAAAGTTAAATTTAACAAACCAACCAAAACAGGTTCTTTATGCTTGTAAATATATCTCCAGGGATATATTTAAAGATAACTCACTTGGGTAACATGCTATATAACAGGTATCATATGATTCAAACAAACTACATGGATAAGTCCCTAATTGAATCATGTGGGAATAAATATCCAATAATACCAATGGGTACATTCATTTACATGCCATATTTCATAAAAAATAGAAATAAATTATGTAAAGATCAAACCCAAAGCAATAATGATATAACATTATCACTGCGTTTTGGTTTGAAGGCAGCACAACTCTACTATAGGGGTTTTATTCTAAAAACATGAAGTTATCTAAAAAACAAGTCATTTATTATCTTTAGGATGTTAATTCAAGATATTCAGTTACATTAAACTTGGAAAATCATATGAAAAACTTATTTAAAGAAGAAACTATGGCATTTTTTAATAAATAATCAAAGATAGGGACCCTACCTCAAGCAGACCAAGCCAACACTTGGCATTTTAATCTTTATAACTGAAGTAGTCGGTCACTCACGTGCACATACTTCCATATATATTTATATATATGCTTTATCCTAATTCATGTGTTCCCCATAGCATGATGGAATACACACATGGTGGATATATATATATATATACATACCTTTGTATATTCCTGTGAGTCTTCCAAGGGCACTGAAACTCACTAGAATAATGCCCCGCGCCATTAAATACAGTAGTATACTAAAATAGGAGGTCAAAACCAAAAATAGGTTTAAGAACATACCCTGAAATGATGATTATGGATCGAGACAAGCCAAACCACCTTACCTTTCACGGTGGTTCTTGGAAAATGGCCTAATGTAACTCAGGATGCTATTTACAACATCTTAAAACTAAATATCCACAAAAATAGATTATCCATAACCCAATAGTTTCTTCTAAGTAAACTAGGGTCCTAGTTAGTCCAAAAATGGATGGAAATGGAGAGGAGATGGGGGAGAAACCCATACCTAGGATCCTCAGACCATGAATCGGTGGAAGTCTAAGTGAAATCGAAGAGGAAGAGAAGAGCCAAGAGTGGGGTTCATCGTGCCACAAAGGGGAGGCCTCGTGCCGTTGAATAATGCGAGTGAGGGTTATTGATAGATTGGTTTTTTTAATTTATTTTTAATTTAATTAAAATTAAATAAAAAAAATTTAAAAAATCGGCATTGCGCATGGTTTTAACCGCATAGTTTGAAAAATCATGTGCCAACCGTGCGACACACCCTATCAAAGAAATTCACCACACACGGTCTGTCCAATATAGTTATCCTAATCATGTGTAGACTATGAGAACGCATATTTTTCCTATAACTAAGTCACACAATTTCTTGTAGTAGGCCACATGATTTAGTAGACTATGCATCAACCGTCCAGCCTCTTCAGGTCCTTTAAAACCCTTCACTTCTCGGTTTGGTGCTCCCAAAACTCCTTGAGCTACCTGGGAAAGTTTCCAGGCCTTCACACTAGTCTTAAAACATGACTTTTAGACAATAAACTCTCGAAATTAATATTTGAAATTCCATTTTAAAAACGACCCGTCCAGTAATTACTGAAAATTCAAATTTCCTCTGAATTTCATCTAGTTTAAATACTTAGGTTCTTACCAAAATTTTATATAAATGCTAAAATAATTGATTGAATATATAATATAAAAAGTTCATTAGGATAATATATCAATATTTATATTTTTATTTTTTAAAAATAAAAACAAATTGCACACATAAATATATTTTTATGAAAAAAAATTCTTTTACATTTAAATGATTTGTATTTTTATTTCTAATAAATTAAAAAAAAAATTATTTTAATCATCTTTAAACTATATAATTTTAATAAGTTAGTTACTCCTCTTCTTAGTCATAAATTTGGTGGATTTTTTTTAATGTTATATTATATTCATTTTTGTTAAAACATGGTGCTGTATGTAATTCAAGCTATTGAAGAAACTAGATTTTTTTTGGAAAAAAATATTCCATAAGATCATGTGGTTTTAAATTTTACCCTCCTTAAAATTAATTTTTTTGGGAAATTATTTTAATGAAATACAAAAAAAAATATAAGTGTTCTTTGACCTCATCATATCCTTACATTCCCATGTATATTTCTCAAATCCATGTTTTCACAACGACACATTTATCAGGTCGGTCGTCTTTTTTGTAGAATTTTATATCTTACAAATAGAATCTTAAGGAGTTTTTACTCATAAAATGTATCTTATTATAGTTGTATTATATTGGAGTTTATTACATTTTAAGGTTTAGTTTCTTAATTATTCAGGATAGATACATATAACACATCATGAACTTGAGATGTGTTTGGTTGAAGTGCCAATGGAAAAGCTACCAACCTTAGTTTATCAAGAATCATGAAAGGGAAAATATACCTAGGGATATGATTTCATTTATTCCCAAATATCATAACCTTATTTCATAAATAAATTCAAAGGAATAATTTCCCATCAACATAAAACACTAAATCTCATCAATAATTATCAATATATCTTATCCATAAAACTTGTTATTCTTTTGGTGTTTTGGAGTGGATTTAACATTATCCATAATTTCTTCAATTAAATTAGGTCAAAATAGCATTATTCATCTAAATTAATCCCAGAACTTGTGATTTATACAGTTATTTCCATATAGTGATTAATAAGGATACCTTTAAATGCTTGAGTGAAACCTATTGTTGTAAAAAAATATTTACTAGAGGAAGGTGGTGGTCAGAAACCCATTTGAAATACATAGAACTGGATATAAACATATCCTACATGGTTCGAATAGTTCTATCAACCTGACTATAAATTGGTGAATTGTAATAAATGGAAAAACCTAACTCTATATCCAAATCCTGATAATGATTTCACCAAAACATCTAGAAAAACCTCAAATCCTGAACAGATATAATAGAATGTGGAACACCATATGGCCTTACTAAATTTGTAATGTATATCCTATAAATATGATTAATGAATACAATATTTTCACATATGTAATACTATAATTAACTTTTAATAATCCCAACATAGTGTTATAATAAATTATCACATTTTTTAGGTTTTTTTGGTATTTATATGTTAATTGAAAAATTGCATAATTTTGAAATTTCACTATTTCGATTTATTTTTGTATTTTGTAAATAAAGTTTTCTATGAAAATGGAAATTGTGAGCTTAATTTTTTTAGTCTTATATAAATAATGTTATTTATTTCATTATTCTAGACAAAAATATAAATCCATCATTTAGAGGACAAAAGAGATCATATATCGAGCATTGACAACAGTACACAAATCTGGAATCTTTTAAAGTTGATATTATATATTGAAGAGGGATTGCCCAATGGAGAGAAAATTAAAACATTACGACAAAAAACATATGGGAAAAACTTTATCAACTATGTACCCACCTGATTTTTCCTTCTATAAGGTTATTATGGCATTGGAACTTGCTACATGGGAATAATAATAGTCACCTTTCCCCGATTAACTTTCTAGTGTAAACAACCATAACTCTTTCATATAGTGTCTAATGAAGCTATAAATTTTTTAGTGAATGATGAAGATATAAGGGTGAAAATTTCATGAATAAATCATTACCAAATTATAAAATTTATGGGAAATTCTTGAGCATACTTTCACAGGTAAAATTTTGAGTGAAAATTGATCACTTCTTTCATAATAAATATGTATCTCATATTCCATTATAAGGGATTTCCATTTTCAAGGGGAAAAGGAGGATCATTTATTATTTATTAGTAATTATTATTTTCAATATATATTATATAATTCTATTCATCTTCTGTTCATTTAATCTTATTTTCAAAAAAATTCCCATCATACTCCTTTTATCTTTATGATTGAATAGAGCTAACCCTCACCCGTGTTCAAGGGGGAAAGTGGTAATGATTTAGTTTATTATGATTTCATGATTTCACATTTTTTATTATAAGAATTAAGTGGTTGTTAAAATTATTATGCTGAGCGGACACCCCACTTTCTCTATTATTGTCTTCTTTATCCTCATTCACTCATTTTCCTTCTCATTGATATCAAAGTCATTCAAACGGTAGAGTTTGGCTTAGGTATTGATGTAAAAGTGATTAATAAACAATGTAGATGTTCTATTTTAAGGTAATACCATTATAATTATTGGGTGTTTAGTGACATGTCTTGATCTCAATATTGAGTAAAATAATGTGGAAATATTTTGAATAATAATAATAATGCAACTACAAACCCCCGAGAGCAGCGATTTCCTTCTACTACCTTATTTATTAATTTATTTTCATTATTTATTTCATTTTGATTATTATATATATTATATTAAATTTTTTTTTCAATCAAAACCATCCATTTGTATTTTTTATGTTAGTTAGATTTATAATAGGGATAGTAGAAAAATTGTATGTGGCCTCCAGGAGTTCGGCCATATAGTGTGCCCACTATATTTCACTCTTAGGTAATAAATATTTATTAACTAGGGATCCATGAAAAATACACTAAATTTGAATTTTTATTTTTCTATAGGGTTCTTGAGTGATTTTTTACAATATTTTTAATAAAACCCAGAAAAATTAAAAAAACAATAAAAGAGAATTATGTATTTTTTTCATATAAAGAATTAAGATCGATTATTTATCATATTTTTATTATGCTTATCCTGGAACTAAATTTTATATAAGTGAAGTGATATTGTATATTCATATTCAACAAAATGTGTTTACAATTCAATAGAATTTCTAAATTCATGGAAAATCAAGAATGTTGGTAGCAGTTCTTGCTGTTGAAGTTGATGAAGTGAAAGTTAAATGGATGGAATGGAAATGGAGATAAGATGAGTATAATGAAAAGCCTATTCCAGCTAAATCTGAATTTAAATAACCAAATAAATAATAGAATATTAATCTTTATGATCCAAATGTCTCTCCTGGGACATAATTTGAAGAGGTTATTAATGATTTCATGTCAACTGATACTAGTATGGGGGAACAATATAATTCTGAAGAGTATTGGTTATATTTTTTTTTGAAGAACAAAATGTAATTTATACCCACATATTTTTTAAATAGTAATCATATCCAATATACTTATCTATATTTTTTGGATGAAACTGAATATTTCCCTACTAAGATAGAATTTCTAGTGGTCTTTCCTAAAAAAATCGAATATCACTCTTCTTTACATTAAAGGGAAATTTTCTTTTTTAATTAATCATGCTTTAATTTTATTCAGTTTTAACAATTTTATGGATTCCATTGTTCTTAAATGTATAAGTACGTAGAAAATAATTAGTCCTTGGATGAAAAATATGAATCCAATAAAGTTTTATCAGAAGAAGAAGGGGACCCATTCTTCCTCCTTCCCTCATTATCCCAGATATGCCATATTAAAATGGGGGATGAGCTGATGTACTCTATCACGGGTTTATTACTTGACTTGTACATGTTATAGAGTACTAAAAGAAATATATTACGATGGTTTCTATTAAAGAAATCTCATCCACCATCATATTAGGGTTAATCTATTACAACTACTTGAATAGGGGAAGTGAAAACCTAAAACCCACTTGGGGGGTCAAACCAAGCCTAATCCCTTTTCATTACCCTATCATTTTATTTTTATTTATTTTTAGCATTTTATTAATTTCATCATTATAGGTTTAAATTGGTTGAAAATATGATCTTAACTTGGGGATACCATTATAAAATAATGTCTGGTTTTATATATCATTCAATTATTTTTTCATCCCTTGTATTTATTTTCATGTTGAGTAGAAATGAGGCGTAATGAAATTTAAGTGTGGTGGAGAGTAAAGATGCATAGTTTTTTTCATTTTTTTTTAAAAATGATTCTTTAGATGAAATGAATATTCTTATCATTTTAAATCTTCAATTTTTTTTCAAATGATTGAAATGGTTTTTGAAATAAGGTATTTTAAATGATTCTTGATGTTAAAACATTTTCATCGAGCTGGATTTTCAAAAACAACATTTGAATGAATTTTGAGATCTTTTATCTTGAATCAGAAACTAAAAATAATTTTCCATTCCTATGAGTTATTCTAAACCATTTTTAAATATTATTCATAACACCCACACTTACTTGAGAAAATCTTGGATTTTCTGTGAGAAGCAGAACTTATGATTTTTCTATTTCGGTGTTTTGGACTTCATGGAATGTCTTTTAAATTTTTGATGAATTTAATTTACTAACAAATTTTTTTCCTTAAGACCTAAATTTACATATATAATTCATTTTCCTTTATATTCCCAAAATTTTCTTTTAGTTATATGCCACATTACAACTATATTTTTCATTACCTACCACCACTCTTGGTAATTTTGCATGTATATTTCATGTTTCAGTGTTGGGGAAGTGTCTTTAAAGTGATTAAATTGGTATAATTTTTCTTTATTAGTGTTATGAGGTGTGTTTAAACATTATAATATGTTTAAAATGAGGTATTTGTTTAGGATTTATCGTTTAATTGTGTATTATTAGTTTGGTTAGTTTCTCTTTCAGGGAAATGTAAAAAAATTAAAAGAAAAAAAATAGAAAATGAAAAATATAGAGGTGAGCCTGAATTTATCATTTTAATATATTTTCTCACTCATGTACCTCTCTAAAATAATGGTAATTAATTTTAATCCATTCATTATATTTTATTTTCATCTTATTCACCTTGAAAAAATGAAAAAAATGTTGTGCATTTCTAAAGCCTTGAAAAAATTAAAAATAATGAATAATAGATGGATAATTTTGATAATATCAATCATTTTAATCACTGAATTGATCATATATCTTGTAACGAAATATTTAATGGTTATTTTATAAATTTTAAAGGGTATTTAAGTGATATTAATTCTTTTTTTTCACCTGATTGTTCATGCATTTTACTTAAGAGTCCATCTTCCTCTTTTTTACATTGAAATTTTAAATTTTTTTACCAACCAACCCTAAACCATAGAATTAACCTAAAAAGGCCTCATGATTGAAAATATTTTAAGGTTTCATGTTTTGGATAAATGATAATTTTCAAAATGTTATGGTGATACCATCATTTTCCAAGTATGAGTATAACACCTGATTAAATTTCTCTTTATTGAAGAGTGACATAAAATTCAATGTGATGCAGGTTGTGATATTCTCATGGATGTATTTATGATGTTTAATAAATTAGAATGTGATAAACTAAAATAATAGGGAAATTTCTTTCATATAAGATGCCTAATTTAAATCTCTTTTGGAAAATACCATGGATATTTTCTACTTTTTTATAGTTGGGTGGATTTTGATTTGAATGTTTGATGATTTCCCAGGAGTGAAATGGTTATTTTTATGGATTTATGAAGCTTATATATTCATATATTTAATATTATAATTAAATTTTTTTAATCCCACCATTGTTTTATTTTTTTTAAAATTTTCTCATTTTGATATTATTGTGGTTTTTTAGATTAATTGCAAAAAATGGTCAAATTTTTGAATGTATCTATTTTATTTTATTTTTATATTTTAGCTATAAATTTTTCTATGAAAATTTAAATTATTAAATTAATTTATTTTAAGCTCCCATACATAATTTTATTGATTTAACAATTATATACCCAAAGCTCATTCAACTATTTGAAGTCCCAAAACCAACTCATAATTCAAGCCTTGAAAAATTTGCATATATATATATACTCTTTAAAATATGTGCTTATATATTAGATATGGAATTAAAAATTAAAACAAAATTATACATACACCTTTAGAATATAGAGGGTAACAACATCATTAATTGTTTTCCCACATGATTCATCCTTCTTCAAGGTCATTATGTCATGAAAAATTATTATATTGGAATATAAAAAGGCACCTACTCATATTACATTTCTGGTGTAAAACCTCCACAACTCATTCATATAGTGACCAATAATGATTAAATATTTAGGGTTCATGTGAAATAAATAAAGTAAAAACATTCATGGAGACATATTTTCCAAAAAAATTCAATTTAATTAGTCATTCATGTGCATACTTTCAGTTGTAGAAGTTTTGAGTGAATATTTTCACTAATTTCCCTATAAATAGGTGTCTCTTCTTCCATTTCAAGGGATTTAAATTTTTCAATGGGAAACCATGGAGTATTTATCCTTTAAAATTATTTTTTATTTCAAATATATATTAGTTCATATAACTTCTTCATCTATTCATTTTCTCTTTTCAATTTTTGTGTTTCTCCCACCACACACTATTTATCTCCAAGATTGGGGAGAGCTAACCTTCATTGTTGTTAGAGTGGCGAAGTGGTGATGTTTGAGTTTATCATGATTGAATTATTTATCATATTATAATCTAATATTTTAGTGGTGGTTGAAATTATTATTGTGAGATATCACCCCACTTTCTCTAGTATTGTCTTCTTCCTCCCCATTCACTCATTTTCCATCTCAATGATATTTGAGTCATTCAAATGGTGGAGTTTGTATTAATTATTTCTATATAAGAGATTAATACTATATGCAATGGTATAATTTTAGTTATACACCACTCACATGAGATGGTGTAGAGTGAATAGTATTAATCTATAAATTTAGTAAAATATTGTGGAAATATTTTGAATAAGAATTATAACACCACTATGAACCCCCAAGAGAAATAGTTTTGATCTACTAACTTATTTGTGTCTTTTATTAAATTTAATTGTGTTTTAAATTTTAATTATTATATATAATATATTAAATTTATTTTCATAATAAAATCTCCATATAAATTAGTTTTATAATCTTATATTTGTTAGAATTATCATATTGAAAATATGAAAATATGTGTGTGTAAGCATCCCCATTGAATTCAACCCTAGGGTTTGAACGCTGTATTTTACTCTTAGTTAATTAGAATTAATTGAATGGTTATCAACAAAAAAACCCCTTTGAATGAATTTGGTGTCACTTATGGTGAGTTTGAGTTCCTTTACAAGCTGTTTTTCAAAAAAACTAAAAAAAAATCATAACCTAAAAACAAGATATTTATTACATATTTTTTCTTTCATAATATTGTGATGGATTATTTCCACGATATATATTATTCTTGTAAAGGACATAAATGTTCAATTAGGTAACTGATATTGAAGATTCAAATGGAAAAAATGGCTTGATAATTCAAGAGAATTTCAAAATTCTTGAAAAATCAAGAAAGATGGTAGCATCGCTGGCTACCAAAGGTGAATAATTAAAGGTTATTTAGATGGAATGGAAGTAATGAAAACATAAGAAGAATAAAAAAATTCCATTTTAATATGATGTTGAAGAACCTATGTATGAATTTAATATTAATCTTGATGACCCAATCATCTCTCTTTTCTAATTTCATAAAGAGGTTCTTGAAGATTTCAGGCTAGCTGATACCACCATGGGAGAAAAATAAAATCTAAAATAGCATTGGTTACTTTTTTGGAATTAAAAACGTCAAGTGATTATTAAATATTTTTAAATAATAACTATCTCCTATTTACCTCTATCATTCTTTGTTACAAGATAAATATTCCCTTTATAAGATAGTATTCCCAATGGTCTTTCCTGAAGATATCAAATTTCAATCTGCTTTACATGAAAGGGAATATTTTTCTATTAACTCATCATGATTTAATAATATTCTTTTTAATCAAATTTATAACTTCCCTTGTGGTCATATTTATAATGAAGTGGAAAAAATAAGGCCCTTAATGACAAATAAAATTCCAATAATGTTTTGTTGGAAGAAGAAGGTGAATCATTCTTCCCCCTTCACCCACCATCCATGTTATTCCGAATTAATAATGGAGAGGAGATGATTTATTATATTATTGGGTTCCCCCATAAATATTTCTATATTTAGAGAACTAGAAGAATTAATTTCTAGTGTTTTCAAATCAAGAAACCCCACCTACATTTTGATTGGGTTTATTCTGCTATAACGTCTTGATTAGGGGATGTAAAAACCTAGCACCCACTTTGGGGTCAAACAAAGAATTATCCATTATCTTTCCCATGTATCTTTATTTTTATATATTTTTCTCATTTTTTCATTTCATAATTTTAGGTTTAATAAGATAGAAACTAAAATATTAACTCATGGATTCCAATAAAAATATTCATGTTATATCCTTCCATATCTTTATTTTTTTCCATTATATTTATTTTTTGTTGAAAAGAAATGAGGTTTAGTGATATTTTAGTGTAGCTAAGAGTGTCAACTTGCCTAGTATTTTTTTGGTTTTTTTATTTTTTTTTCATTTTTTATGATCATTAAGATGAAATTAATATTATTATAATTTTTATAATTCAATTAATTTTGATATTATTGATATGATTTTTCAAAGAATAGATTTTAAATGATTGTTGATATGATAACATTTTCCTTATGATGGACTTTCAAACATTTTTATGAGATTGAATGATTTATAAAATCAAATCCCATGAAACACTACCTCAAAATATTTCTCTAGTCTTGTGAGATAATATAAATGATTTTTAATTGTTTTTCCTAATACTAATTATTTCTTGAGAGAATATTGGATTTTGAGTGAGGAATATAATTTTTTATTTTTCATTTTTTAAAGAGTTGGAATTCATGTCTTGTTTATTGACATGATATTGATATTTATTTGGATTGCCACTTTTTTTACTTGATAACTCCCTTTATATCTAACCTTAATTTTACTTTATATACCATGGATTTCCATATATGTTTAAGCCACATTACAGGACAATTTTTCCATACCTACCTCCTTTCATGGAATTTTTGAATGTATATTTTATGTTTGAGTGTGGGGGAAGGGACTTTAGTGTGAATTATATGGTATGTGTCTCGTTTATGGGTGGTTTTATTTGTGTTTCAACATTTTGTAAAGTGTAAAATGAATGAATTTGGCATGAATTATCATTTCATTATGTTTTATTTCTTTATCATTATATCCTTCAATGAAATGAAAAAAGTAGAACAATAAAAAAAAGAGATAATTTAAATTTCCCATTGTAGTATATTTTCTGACTCTTTTTCCTCTATAAAATAAAGGGAATTAATTTTTATTCATTCGTTTTATTCAGTTTTAAGATCATCCTACATGAAAATAAAAGAAAAATATATATATTTTTTCCTTTATGGAGCTTTAAAAAATTAAAAATAAAATAATTTTTTTGAGAATTGTGATGGTAAAATTCATTATAATCAGTAATTTTCACTTGTAACATGTCACAAAAATAAGGGTGATGTTATGGTTTTCATTTTCAAGAGTATTTGTGTGAGTGTTACCCTATGGTTTCACTTAATTTTTCATTCATTATACATAAAAGTCTAACCTCATCCTATAAGCCTTAAATTTATAAAATGTTTTTACCCACCTATCCTAATCCACAAAATTCACATGAAAATGTAGTTCAGGATTGAAATTTTTTCCATGTTTCATGTAGTGGAGAAATTATAATTTTTACAATCCTACGGTGATACAAGAAAGTTAAAAGTATTAACATTACTCTATATTTAATTTTTATTGAGTGTAGAGTGACATAAAAATCAATGAAAGATAGGTCTTTATTGGGTCATTTATGGATTTATGATGTTGAAAAAAAATTAAATATGGTCACTAAAAATGATAAGGGATTATTTTCCATAGAAGTGCCCTGATGGAATTCTAATTTGGAAAAGATCATGGGTGTTTTCTCATTTTTTATTATCATTTGGAATATGATTTAAATGTTTTATTATTTAACAATTGTTAAATAGTTAAGTATTTGGATCCATCCATAATTTTATTTTATAGTAAATTATCACATTTTTAGGTTTTTTGGTATTTTGGAATTAATTAAAAAAATGACCTAATATTTTAATTTTAAACAATTAATTAATTTATGTATTGTTTCTAGAACATTTTCTATGATAATTGAAATGTGAAATTAATTTTCTTTAGGATTACATAAATCTTGAGATTTATTTATTTCTTCTAGACTCAAAGATAAATCCATCATTTAGGAGACCAAAACAAGCTCACTAGTTGAGTCTCAAAAACAATGCATATTTTTGAACTATTTTAATGATCAGATTATATCTTGATGAGGGATAATGAAATGGAGAAAATATTATTCCTGGACTAATATAACATCTAGGGGACCAATTTGATTAAGTGTTTCTACATGATTTTGGCCTTATTCAAGGTCATTATGTCAAAGAAACCTGTATCATGGGAATATAAATAGTCAACTGGCCAGATTAATTTTCTATGTAAAAATTTAGTATCTATTTAATATAGTTTCAAATCAAGTTTAAATTTGAATGTTCACACACATAATAGTGAGTAAAAAAATTCATAAATACATATTTTCCTATTTGTTCTATTAAATTGGTCATTCATTCACATAATTGTGGAGGTCAATGTTTGTGTGAATATTCTTCACTTTTTTCCTATAAATACATGTCTCATATTCCATTACAAGGGATTTCAATTAATCAATGGGAAAATGTGGAGTGTTTCTTATATAATAGTAACATTTATTTTCAATATAGATTTTTATAGATATATTTTTTTCTCTTCATTTTCTCTTCTTTTCAATTTTATTATTTCTCCCATCGTACTCCTTTTATATCAATGATTGTGGAGTGCTAACTCTCACTATTATTCCAAGGGGTAAGTGGTGATGTTTGAATTTACTGTACTTTCATTATTTCTCATATTTTATTTTGTGATTACATTTTTGATTAAAATTTTATTAGTGATTGTTATCCTCCCTTTATATATTATTCTCTTCTTCCTTCACATTCACTCCTTTTCCATCACATTGATATTTGAGTCATTCAAATGGTTGAATTTTGATTAAGTATGTATGTGGAAGATATCACTCGAACATAGAGAGTTCTTAGTGTAGGGTAATACCATTTGAATTATAGGGTGTAATATGAAATTTTTTATCTCTACATTGATTAAAATAATTTGATAATATTTTCAATAACAATGATAACAACTCTATGAACCCCCGAGAGCAACAATTTTATTTTACCAACATCATTGTGTATTTTATTTCTTTTCATTTGGTTTTAAATTTTCATTATCATATTTATCATATTACCTATATATTCATAATATACCCCCCATATATATTAGTTTTACATTGTTATATTAATTATATATATAATAATGACAATAAAAAACATGCGTTTGTATGTGGCCTCATTGAGTTCTACCCTAGGGTGTGAACACTATGTTAAAATATTATGAAATTAAAATTTATTAACTAGAGATCATTAAAATAACCCTTTTGAATGATTGTTTCCATATTTATGGGGATATGACTACATTAACACAATGTTTTTCATAAAAACATAAAAAAATCAAAAAATAATAAACTAAAAAAACGATGTTTATTGGACATTTTTCATTCAAAGGCTTAAAATGGAATATTTTAGTGATTTTTCTTATTATAGGTGCAATACAATATTTTATATAAGGTAAGAGACGTTAATTATTCAAATAAAATATATTTACTTTACTATTCAATAGAATTTTAAAATTCTCAAAAAAGAAAGAATGTTGGTAGCATCTCTGGATACCGAAGTTGATAAAGTAAAAGTTATATGGATAGAATGGAAATAAAGGCAATCTAAGGAGAATGAAAATCCAATTACACCTAAATTATAATTTAAATAACCCAAGGAAGATATGAATATGAAAATTTATGATCCAGTATCTCTCTTTTATCATTTTTCTAGGATGTTCTGACCGATTTCATGTCAACTGTTACAAATATGGGAGCACAACATAATTATAAAGTTCATTGGTTAAATTAGGTTGAGGAATTGAAGGTAATTGATCATAATATATTTTTCAGAAAAGAATAAAATATTATATGTCTCTCTCTTTCATTGGATGACAATGAATATTCCCCTAATAAGACATAATTCTAAGTGGTATTTCATGAAAATATTGAATTTCAATCTACTTTACATGAAATAGGATATTTTATTATTGATTTATCATGATTTAATCTTATTCATTTTTGAAAAAAAACTACTTACATTAATTTAAAATTTATAATGAATTGAAAAATATATAGGCCATAGATGATAAAAGAAAATTTTAAAAAAGTTGTGTTGGAAGAAGAAGAGGGTCCATTATTCCTCCTTCCACCATCGTCCAAGCT
This sequence comes from Viscum album, assembly GCA_963277665.1. Lineage (NCBI taxonomy): Eukaryota > Viridiplantae > Streptophyta > Magnoliopsida > Santalales > Viscaceae > Viscum > Viscum album. The sequence continues at coordinate 468,701,663 of OY728142.1, read as the reverse complement.
ATACCAACTTAAAATGGGGAGGAGATGATATACAGTCTCTATGGTTTCATCCACAACTAGTTTAGGTCAATGAATATAGGATAAAATAATTAATAGTAGTTTATGATCAATAAACCCCATCGACCTTTAGATTTGGGTTAATCCACTGCAACTGTCTATGTAGGGGAAGTAAAAATATGTAACTCACTTGAGTGTCAAACCAAGCATTATCCATTTTACCCCTATTTCTTTATTTTTCATTATTTTTCTTAGGTTTTATTTTTTTTAATGTTAGGATTAATGTGGTAGATTCTAGGATCTTAACACATGGATTTCACTGAAAACAAATGTCAGGATTTATCATTCCTTCTCCTTAGTTTTCCATCCCTTTTATTTATGTTTTTGTAGCTGAAATGAGGGTTTGTTAAAATTAAGACTTTGGGGGAGTTTCAACCTTCCTATTTTTTAGTGTTTTTCATTTTTTTACCTTTTAATGATCCTTAAGATTAAATGAAAATTATTTTCATTTTCATAATTTAACTGGTTTTGAGACGATTGACATGATTTATGAAAGAATGTATTTTAAATTATTTTTTTATGTGATAATATTTTGTATGAGTTAAATTTTCAAATACTATTTTGAGTTTGATTGATTTTTGAAATCCATTCCCATGAAACAATAACTGAAAATATGTATCCCATTATGTGAGGTATTATAAACCATTTTTATATATTCTTCATTATACCGACATTTTCATGAGAGAAGCTTGGATTTTGTGTGAGAAAAAAAACTTGTGATTTTCCTATTTCAAAGATTTGGACATCATGGAATGCTTTTGAATCAAATTTGGAATTTATTTGGCTAGAAATATTTTTTACCTGATACCTACCTTTACATATATTTTTTTTATTTTATATTCTAGGAATTTTTTAATGGTTTAAACCATAATTCAATACAAAATTTTCTTACCTACCCTTACTCTTAGAATTATTTCATGGATATTTCATGTTTGTGGGGAGAAAAGGGCCTTTCATGGGTTTTATTTTTGATTTGTATCATATATGGGTGTTTTAAGATGTGTTTAAACATTTTTAGTAATGTATACTGAGATAAGTTTTAATAATTCATAATTTCCTTGGGCTTAATTGGTTCCATATGTTTCTCCTTTAAAAAATATGTATAAAAAAGGAAAAAAGAATAATGGATATTATCTTGAATTTTTCACTGTTATTTATTTTGTGACTCATCTCCCTCTCTAAAATCATGTTAATTAATTTTCATTGATTCATTGTATTAAATATTTATATCATCCCCAATAAAACATTATCTTCCTTTTTAGAGTTTTAAAAAAAATACAAAAAAACGAAAAATAGGGGATAATTTGGATGATATCATTCATTTTAATCACTACATGGATCATATATAATGGATCAAAAATGGGACTGTATTATGCTATACATTTTCAAGGGTACTTGAGTTTGTTTCATCATGTGTTTACAATTTATTATTCATGTATTATACTTATGATTCTGTCCTCTTTTTAGCCTTTAATGTTTTAATGTTTTTACCCATGAAACCTAAATCACATAATAAAAAATGAAGATTCCTCATTATTGAAAATATTTTCAAGCTTCATGTTATTTATATGTAATAATTGATACAAACTTTTGGTGATATATGAATTTTTCAATTATTAGCATAACTCCATATTCAATTTCTCTTAAATAAAGAGTGAAATAAAATTCAATGAGAGGTAGGTTTTTATTGGTCTATGTCTGGATTTATAATGAATAAAAAATATAAATGGGATGAATGAAAATTATAGGGGGGGTTCAAATTATTGACATGATAGAATTCTATTTTGGAATATATTATGGATGTTTTCTCATTTTTTGTTGTTGTGTGGATTGTGATTTAAATGTTTGAGGATTTACCTAGAGTGCAATGGTTAAGTACATGGGGGTGATGAATCTAATATTTTCACATATTTACTATTGCAATTTTATTTTTATAATCCCACAATAGAGTTATTTTATGTGAAATTTTCACTTTTTTAGGTTTTTATGGTATTTTGATATAAATTAAAAAAATGTCCTATTTTTAGAATTTAACTATTCAAATTTATTTATTTTTTAATAGATAAATATGTATAAAAAAATTGAATATGTGAAATATTTTTTTAATATTCCACAAAATTTGGGATTCATTTCATTATTTTGGACCCAAATCACAATCCATAATTTAGATGACCAAAGATGGCTCACAAGTTTAGCCTCAAAAACCGTGTACATGTTTGGACTCATTGAAATGTGATCACATATCACAAAGAGTGATATAATAATAGAGATAAAATTATATATAGAACAAGATAACATATGGGGAGAACAAATTTACTAAATTTGTACCCACCTGATTTGTCCTTCTTCAAGGTTAGTATGGCATGAAAAATTTGCATAAGGGAATATAAATATTCACATAGCCATATTAAATTTCCAGTATAATACAACCATAACCCTTTAAAAAGTTATAAAATCAAGATGAAAAATTTTGGGTACATGAACAAGAAATCTATAAAAACATTAATGAATACATATTTTCCCATTTTATATATTTAATGGGTTTTCCTTGTACATTATTTCAGAAGTCAGAGATTGAGATAACATTATAAATATCTTTCCCTATAAATATGTGTCTCATCATCCATTACAATGGATTTCCATTGTTCTGGGGCGAAAGGAGGAGTTTTATGTTTTAATTTTAATTTTTATTTTCATTATATATTAGTGTATATCTATTATTCTATTCTTTTTATATTATTTTTAATTATTCTCCCCCACCATACTCATTTTATCTCCATAATTGTGGTGAGTTAATCGTCATTATTTTTCAAGTGCAGAAGTAGTTTTGTTTGGGTTTAATATTATTTCATGATTTCTCAAATTTTATTCTCATAATTCAGTGGTGGTTAAAATTATTGTAGTGAGAGGTCTCCCCACTTTTTATACTACTATATTCTTCCTCCTCATTCACTCAATTTCCTTATCATTTATATTTGAGTCATTAAAACGGTGGAGATTGTGTTAGGTATTTATTTGGAATAGATTACTACAATATACATTTGTATAATTTTAGGTTAATACCATTCTATGAATTGTATGTATAGTGATAGTTATTGATTATTATATTAGGTAAAATAATGAGTAAATATGTTGATTAGTAATGATAACACCACTATAAACCCTTGAGAGAAACAATTTTATTCTACTAACTCCTTTGTTTCCTTCAATATATTTCATTATATTTTTTTATTATTATTATATATATAATTAAATTTATTTAAATAGTCCCAACCATCCATCTATGTTAATTTTATATTTTTATATTATTTTGATTGACAATAGTGAAAGTTAGAAAATATGTGTGTGTAAGTGGCTGCCTTATGTTAGAACCAACAGTTTGAAAATTATATTTAATCTTAGTTAATAAAAATTTATTGTATGGGGATCTATGAAAAAACCATTGAGCATTTATTTTTCAACATTTCTAAGGAGGTTGAGTTCATTTACAAACTATTTTTCATAAAAACCCAAAAAAAAATTTAAAAAAATCAGAAACTAAAAAATAGAGTTGTATTGCATATTATTTATTTCATAGTATTAAGATAGATTATTTATGTGATTTTTATATGATTATACTAGTACTGAATTTCCTTGTACGGGATGTATATTAAATATTTTAATGGAACAAATTTCCTTGAAAATTTAAGATTATTTTAAAATTATCAAAAAATCATGAAAGTCAGTAGCACTATAGAGAGTCAAAATTGAGGAAGTAAAAGTTATATGGGTGGAATATAAATGATGCAAAGTTGAAGAGAATGAAAATATTATAACAAATACATTTCATGTTTCAGAAACCAATTAATAATTGAATATGAAAATTGATGATCCAATTATCTCTCATTGGCAATTACATGGGGAGGTTCCTGAAGATTTCATGACAACTAATACTTTTGTGGGAGAAAAAATAATTTTGAAGATCATTGGTAAGATTTTTTTGTAATTCCAATAGGTATGTGATCCAAGAATATTTTTTAAATAATAATCAGTTCTATTATACAATTCTCTTTATTTGGAAAGGGATAAAGATAACCTTAATAAGAAAGAATTTCTAGTTATCGTACATAAAGATAAAAATTTTTAATATACATTAAATGAAAGGGAAGATTTATTTTTGATTCATAATTATTTAATATTATTCAATTTAATCTATTTTTTCTTCCCTTATAGAAAAATTCATTATGATGGGGAAAATAATCGGGCAGTATATGATAAATAAAAGGCCACTAAAGTTTTGTTGGAAGAATATGATGACACATTATTTCTTCTTCCTCCATCATCCAAGTTATACCACATTAAAATGGGGGGGGGAGGGGTACACTATTCAAGGGTTCCTCTATTCATAGAGAATGTTTAAGTGTACTGGAAGAATGAATTTCTTATGGTTTCTAAAAAAGATACCCCATCCACCTTCAGATTTAGTTTAATCTACTATAACATCTTGACCATGGGTAATAAAAACCTAACACCTACTTAGGGGTCAAACAAAGAATTATACCTCTTATTTCCCAAAGCTATTTGTTTTTATTTTTCATTCTCAAAGTGGAGCATCTTGGATTATAACTCATGGATGACCCTGAAAAATAATTCTTGGATGTATTGTTCATTTTTTTAGTTTTTAAGATATTATATTTTTTTGTGGAGCTAAAATGAGGGGTAGTTAAATTTTCGAGTAGGGGGAGTGTCAACCTTCCATGTTTTTTTGTGTTATTATATTTTTTCATATTTTTTAACCTATGATTTTAAATAATTTTTTTAATAATTTTCACATTTCATTTTTTTATATGATTGAAATGAATTTTGAAATAAATGATTCTTAATTATTGTTCACATGGGAACATTTTCCTTGAGTTGTATTTAAAAAAATGATTTTGATTGATTTATTGAAATCTATGCCCATAAAACACTGACTCAAATATATTTCTTATCTTGTCATGTATTATAAGCCATTTTAAAATATTCTTTTCAATACATAGACTTTATTTAAATGGAAAATAAATTTTTTATTATCATTATCCCCTTTGAAGGGATGATGGGGAACCCAACATGACATCAAAGAAATAAAATAAAAAAGCATGCCCCAACAGTCCAAAATCATTAAAACCAGATCAATTCAATAAAGGAAATCCCCGACCCATCATTAAAAATGTAAATTCTAGCTTCCACCTTCTGATCGCTGCTCGGATAGCTATCAAGTGAAGAGATGTATGAGCCTAGTACCAATGGAAAAAATCCATACCCTCTCAAAAATCCAATTCTAGATAACAATGGTCTGGTGAAAACCCTCTACTCTAAACCACATATAGAGAATCCACCGAAGAATATCTAGATGCATAGTCCCTTGAACTGAATACCATACAAAAAAATAGATCACATATAGAAAAAAAATTTACACAACAATACATAATCACATAGTAGACCTTACACCAGGTTCACACTGAAGATTCACATCCAAATCTAATTCACGTAGTCAAAAAACAATGTTAAAAAACCATCACCATATTGATAGCCACCGAAATTATATAAAATTCTGGAAGAAGGACCCACCACAATCCATATCCATAAATCTCATTGTCGCCATAAAGACCTCTCACAAAGACCAAAACAATACACCCAACTAACTCATAGCCAACAGAGAAAACAAGTCAACAATCCTTAAACCAGATATGTTGGAACTCAACAACTAGACCTTCATTGTGCCTCTATGAGATGCCCTAGCTAGTCCAAAGGTGTAATGAGGCATGAAAATAGGCTAGAAAATGATGATATAATTTGTTTATAGGTTTATGCAACATTATAAGCCGTTTTTTTCACAAACCTGCACTCTTGGTTTTTTTCATAGATATTTTATGTTTGAGTATGGGGAAAAGGAATTTAATGTGAATTACTTGGGATGTATTTTATCAATTAGAGGAGTGAAGTGTGTGTCAACTTTTTGGGTAGTCTATAATGAGATAGTTGGGCATTATTTATCATTTAATTGTTATTTATTTATTTCATCTTTTTTGCTTCATAAAAAAGAATAAAAATTTAACAATAAATAAATGGGGTTGATTTTCAATTTCTTATGGTACATTATTCTATGACTCATTTCCATCTCTAAAAGAAAGGGAAAGAATTTCCATTCATTCATTTTATTCAATTTTTAACAAATACTCTTTAAAAAAGAATAAAATGATGAGACTTACTATAGCTTTTAAAAAATAAAAAAATGTGGAAATTTTGGATAATATCATTCATTCTAATAAATACATGGATCATTTCCCATTTCAAAAAAATATTTCTGTGTTATGATTTAATTTTTTTAGAGATTTGAGTGAGGTGCATCCTTACATTATAAATAAGAGCCAAACCTCCTCTTTTACCCTTAAATTTTTAAAAGTTTTTAACCACAAATGTAAAGCCAAATAATTCACATAGAAAATGAAACAATTATTGAAAATAGTTTCATGTTTCAAGATGTGGAAAATTTAGAATTGTCACAAACCTATGGCGATACATATATTTTCCAATTATGAGCATAACTTCATATTCAATTTCCATTGAGTTAAGTGTGACATATAATTCAATGTGAGGTAAGTTCTGATTGGGCCATGGAAGGATTTTAGATGTTGAAGAAAAATTAAATGTGAGGAATTAAAAGGATAGGTAATTTTTTTCATTGAATATGAATGATATAATTCAATTTTGGAAAATATCATGGATGTTTTCTCATTTTTTATTATTGTATGGATTATGATTTGAATGAATTATGATTTCCCGTGAGTAAACTGGTTAACTGAGGGGTGATAAAAATAATATTTTAACATATTTAATACTATAATTAAATTTTTATAATCTAAATATAGTGTTATTTTTTGGGAAAATATCACATTTTTCAGGTTTTTTTGTTATTTGAGATTAACTTCCAAAATAGATTACTTTTGAAATTTAACTATTTTAATTTATTTCTATATTTCATTCATGATTTTTTCTATGTGAATTGAAATTGTGAAAACATTTTTTTTAGATTCCATATATCATGGGATTCATTTAATTATTCGAGACCTTAAATCTCAATTCATCATATGGAGGAAAAAAACCATCTCGCACTTCAAGTCTCAAGAAATGTGCACATATATGGACTCTTTTAAAAATAATCTTATATCATAATTAGGGTCCACCCAATTGTGATAAAATTATACATGAACCAAAAAATATAGGGGATAACTTCATTGTATGTGGTTTTTCCTGATTTGGCCCTCATCAAGGTCATTATGGTCTAGAAAGTTACTATATAGGAATAAGAATAGTCACCTAGGCAGATTAAATTTATGGTGTAAAACATCCATTAATATTTAATTTGGTTTCCAATTAATCTAACATTTTAAAGTTTCACATGGAAGAGTAACAACATTTATGAATAAATATTTTCCCAAATTTTCCATTTATTTTCTAATCCATGTTCATACCTTCATAGTTAAAATTTTGAGTGAAACTTCCTCACTTCATTCCCAATATAGAGGTGTATCATATTATATTATAAATAATTTTCATTTTTAGGGGGTAAAGGGTAAGTATTAATTCTATAAAATTAAATCAATTATCAATATATATTATTTTTCATCTCTTCTTCTTCTATTAATTTTATATTCTTGTCAATTTTTTTGTTTCTCCCACCAAACTCTATTAATCTCCATGATTATGAAGAGTTAACTCTCATTATTGTTTGAGGGGGGAGTGGTGATGTTTTAGTTTATTATGATTTAATTATTTATCATATTTTATTTTATGATTTAAATGGTTGATAAAATGATTGGTTGATAGGATGCCCCACTTTCTCTACAATTATCTCCTTCATCATTCACACATTTTCTTTCTCTTTGATATATGTGTCATTAAAATAGCCGAGTTTGGATTAGGGATTGATGCGAAAGAGATTAATCTTATATAAAAAGTAATAGATGTTGTTTAATACCATTGTAATGATAGAGTGTATAGTGGTAGTTCTAAATCTCTATACTGAGTAAAATAATGATGAAATATTTTCAATATTAATGATAACACCGCTACAAACCCTCAGGAGTAGCGGTTTTCTTTTGCTAAATTCATTGTATATTTTTATGTTTTTCATTATGTTTGGAATTTTTGTTATTATATATATTATATTAAATTTATATTTATAATCAAAACAGAAATCTATATTAGTTTTATTGTTTTATTTTAGATTCATTTATAATAGTGAGAATAAGAAAATATGTGTGTGTAAGTGGTCTCCTTTTGTTCCACCCTAGTGTGTGTACTCTATATTAAAATCTAGGTAAATATAAATTTATTTAATGGTGATATAAAAAACCACTATGAATTACTGATCTAGATAGAAATATTCTATATTAGAACTGAAGAGTTTTTTCTTCATAAGGAGATCGAGTAAAACTCAAATAGCATTATGGGCTTCATAAATTTTCATGAATCTGATGAAAAAATACATGGTTGTGTTTTTCCTTTTCCATTCTATTATAAGTAATGGTTATAAAATCCCCTTTCCATTTTTCACTTAGACTTAAATTTATTACATACCTATAATAGATATGTATACTCAAAAATATCTCTCTTCATGTTGCCTCACCAAAAACACTCATTCATAACTATATACATCTTCGTACTTCAAAAATAAATAGATAATTATGACAAATGAGCCTCATCCAATAATTTTATCAATTCTAGTATTGATAGGACATATACATAGTTATAATACATTATCATTCCATCAAAATAAATTTTAACCTTATAAAAATTTCTCACCTTCTTCTATAACTCGATATCTTCCTTATACGCCTCCTTTGTCCTCACATGGATATATAGTATAACCCTTATCTATGAAATATAATATTTCTCCCATTTCTTAAATATTTTGATATCAATAAATTTAAAATACATATAATATTTGATCTTTTGTGATCCTGATCATAGATAATATATCATGATTCTTTCAACTCAAAGCATCAACCACTTTATTCTCTTTCCCAGGGTGGTAATTTATTGAGCAGTCATAATGTTTAATCAACTAAACCCATATTTAATAGAACATATTCAACTCATTATATTTAAAAATATACTTTAAACATATATTATTATACTATATATCAAACCGTTATCTATAAATATAATGCCTCCCTTTATTTAATTAAAAAATCACCACACCTAACACCAAATCATGAGTAGTTTAATTTCTCTCATGAACCCTCAATTGTCATGAGAAATCATCTATAACCATTCCATTTTTCACGATAACTCATCTATGTACCATATTTTATTCATCAATATAGATTATAAACCCTTCTCCACTTCTAGGTAAGTAATCACAGGTGTGCTGACTAAACATCTCTTTAACTACATGAAATACTCCTCACATTTATCTGTACAATGGAACTTGGATCCCATTCAAGTTAACATATTAAGTGGATTATAAATTCATGAGAAATTATCCAAAAACCATTGATAGTATCCCCCCAAACCATGATATCTTTGGATCTCAGACATTTTGGTTGGTTTTGGTCAATGTTCATTAACATCAATCATTGTCGGTTCCAGGGATATACCTTCTCTTGAGATTATATAACCCAAAAATGAAATATTTTGTTTCCAAAATTCACACTTGGTAAATTTTTCATATAACTTATCCTTATTTAGGGTCTTCAAAACTATGTTCAAGTGATATTAATGCTTATCTATTGTCTTTTAATATATAAAAATATTGTATATAATGACAAATAAAAAATAAACAAGGTAATATATAAAGGCTATATACATGAAATCCAAAAACATAGATAGGGAATTAGTAAGTCCAAATGGGTTCACTACATACTTATAGTGTTTCTACCGTGAAAAAGAAGATTTATTTGGGTATGTATTCCTTATTGTTCCTCAATTGATGACATCCATAATTAAGTTCAATCTCATAACCGTATTGAGCTCCACACAGTTTTTCAAACAAATCATCAATACATCGTAGAGGATAATTTCATTTGATAGTGATATTTTTCAGTTACCGATAATTGATACAATGTGGCATCGATCATTCTTTATTTTTAATAAAAGAAACAGGTTAACCCCAAGCTGACACACTTGGATGAATTAATCCCTTGTCAAGATTCTCTTATAGTTTCTTCTTCAATTTTGGCATCTAAATGGAGTCCATTCTAAAGGGAGTATTTGAAATTCATGTTCCACTAGGTATGAGTTCTATTGAGAACTCAAATTCATTATTCGATAGAAAACTAGTAAACACTTCTGTAAGGACACACAAAAACTCCCGATTAATATACATATCTTTGATGTTGAGTTTCTTCTCAAACATCAAGGATAAATACCCTTTTTGAATAGGAATCAAGATCCTTATAATGGATGTGATTTCCATCAGAAGTTCATGTTTATCATCACACTAATAGACGATCATATTTTGGTACAGAATATCAAACATTAATTCCATTCCTCATAAATTTATATAGGGTTTTATATAAATAATTTAAATACATGCCTATGATAACATAAAATTAAACTATAGGGAGAGTAAATAGATTTTTAGGAAGCACTTTACCACAAACATGAACCATATAAAAATAAAAACCATGATATTTGGTCAGAATAACATTAGAGGATTTCTCTACTAGTTAAATATCTAATTATTGATGAAATGAAATTATATTTATTGAGACTTCTCATGCGACATAGGAATTAAATTTACCAACCGCAAATAGGGTACTTTAATTTTTAATCATTCCTATTATCACCCTGAGTTTACTATTTTATATTTAATCACATATTAAAAATAGAAACCCTAATGCTGGAAACAATAATAATAGTGGTAAAACACATAGTTATAAAACATAATACATATATAATGTCTAAATTAAGTAACATTCTTTTAAATATATGACACTTTGGGTTTAAAATTGGTCATCCACAATCCATACCAAAACATTAGGATGTTATGCTATACTTATAATTATTCCCATGGTTTTTTGTAAATTTTTCTCATCATTGTCTCCAATGATTACCTAAACCATACTCTGTTGCCAACTATAGAGACCCACACCTGTCATACATAGAAATCCCATCTTAATATATTAATAATCATTACATAACATAATGATCCATCCTATAATACTTGAGGTCTAGTGCCTTTGGAAACATGGATATATAAACATTTGGATTAAAAGTAAACTACTCACTCAAAATTAAATTTTTATTATCAAATAATTTTTAGGTAAAAGGGAGAAACCATATTTCAAGAACAATTGGAAATAACCAATACATTAAAGTGAAATTTTATCCTGCTATGTTTAATTTCCCAAAAACATTTCCAAGTGATAGTGATTGTCGAAGTGTTGGGTTCCTCCATCCAAATATCTATGAACCTTAACACCATATTTTCCTGCGATTGGATGTATTCCTCAATGCTGATATTTACCATATTGAATCCCCTTATTAAATATAGATCATGGTTATCAATACATGTTCCATGTTCCTCATTAGGAGTCACCCTTAGCGCCCTTTCCAATTTGGGGTAACTTATTTAAACTCTAAAATTTTCCTAAATATTAAAGGAGTCATTTAATTTTAAAAGATCCTTGGAGTATTGAAAAGTAATCTTCAAATAAGTTAGTGTTATTGAAAGAAGAAAGTTACACTTAGGTTATTTTTGTTAAAACAAATATTCCTTTCATATTTTATGTAAAAAAGTCTAGAATAACTCATTCAGAAAATGGCTAGGAGATTCATTTTAAAAAAAAATTTAAAAAAATAAAACATGGATAAAAACTACATCAATAGATATTTTATAATAGACAAAAAAATATTGAAAACATTTTTATAAGACATGGAAGTGGAAAAGAATGTATTTTTGGCTCAAGAGAGAAATAATGTTGGCTTTTCATTAAAAATAATTATTTTAGACACTTTAGTACATAATGAGAATAATATTCAAGTGAAATTTTAATTTAATTATAAAAAATAGAACTAAATTATTTACATTATTTAGATATTTATCATAATATTTCATTTTCTGAAGTAGAATTATAAAAATTCGCGATAAATAATGAGATTGTATCATAAAACTCTTTCTGCTATGGTACCATTTGAATCATAATTCCAATGAAAGAAATGAAATTAGATGGATATTTATATCCCAAAATATTCCTTCTAAGGATAATAATTTAAATTTATGGAAATTTTATACACTACACAAAAGATACAAGGGGTGAATAAGTCTAATGTCCCACAGAAATAAAAGTGAGACGAAAATCCATTACATCAGGTCTCAACATACTTTGTATATGTTTGAATATCTTATATAATAGATATTTTTTTATTATACATATATTAAATAAAAATAATCATATGTATAATACCATATATTATTACATATAACCATTTTATTACCCATTAATTAACAATTATTTATTAAAAACATTGTTTCATGTGAAAAATGCTTCATTTTTCATGTATGTTTTGGTTCGGATGTTTTTGCTCCTTATAATTTTGTCATGGTAAAAATATATCCAAAATTTTAATAATGATATAAATATAATATATTATACACATATACATATTTATATTCATCCATAAAATTTAAGGACTAAAAATGACATACACCGTTCATGGACATAATATGTCGTATGTACGCATGAATGCTATTTTCATTTTCTCGACGGATGGAAAAAATAAAGGTAAATAATAATTTAACATTAACGAATAATTTTTATATCATATATAATCATTAAATATCTATTATTACCATGTTGTTTTAAATAAAATTGAAAATGTATCACATAGCTTTTTGGATGTGGTGGTCCATACGTACACCCGAGCAAAGATATCATTTTCCAAAGGCTTTTATGGATACTATTTGAATATTATATTATAATTAAAGTATTATAATCACATCATATATATCATATATATATATGAAATTAATTATAATATTCATTCTCTAAATGTGGTGATGGAAATTTAATTACATCAGTTTGTGAGTAGGTAGTTTATCATACACACAATAGATGGTTGCATTTCCCATTTGACAGATTGTGATATGGATATATGTTATTACATTAACATAATATCATATAATTATATTAAATAAAATTTATTTATAAATTTATAATTGTTAAAAAAAATTAATGATGTGGAATAATATATTAAACAAAAAAATTCGGTTTAGAAAGATATCTCTTCTTTAGATAACCTATTTATGTTTAAACCAAAAACATTAATATTATGGTTTTATAGGAAAAAAATCATCAAGGATTTTTTCAGGTAATTTTTTATGATTTATATAAAGTATTGGATGAAACAAAAGGATTTGGAAGTGTAAATAAAATAGGAGAGAAGACTCTTATTTATAAGTGAAGTGGTGGAAATTTTGTAAATACCCAAACCAATTCAATAATGAGAAGTCAGTATCATGAAAAGTGCCTCTAAAGTTGATAAATAATGAATAATATTTAATATAAGTCCAATAAACACCTCCAACATAATATAATATTTTTAATCATTTTATTCCCTTTACCTCATGGTTACTCACATTTATTATTTGAGTTTTCATCAAGAAAACAAGTTTTTCTACATAAATAATTTATCATTTAATCGTAAAAATAAAATAAGAATTTTTAGATAATTTGTATCTACTAAATATAAATATTAAATAAAATTTAACAAATAAAAATTTGTCTATAAGATTAATTTTAAAACAAGAACACGACACATGGAAATCCATGTTTTAACCTTAACCGTCATAATTGATTTTTAACTACCTTTGTTAATCATTATGACAAAAAATTCATTTTATCATGTTATATAATCTTATTTATTATTATTAAAAATAATTATTCCATTTTATCAAATTTAATTTTCTAATTTGTATAATTTTATTTGAAAATAAACCCACAATCATGATAGAAAACGATTTTCCAAAGAAATGTCTTATTAATTACAAAAAATGTGTTTATATCAAATTTTATTATAAAATTGATTAAAATGACATGAAATGTATTAATAATATTATAATATAATTAATTTATCTTTTAAAACATTTTTAATAATAATTTAACTTTGTAAAGTCATTAAAAATCAATATTTTTATTAAAAATATGTATTTTTCACTCTTCATAAAAAATATCAAAAATTAAAAATAAAATATTTTTTAAATTATGTTTTGAAAAATATAATTCATGTTTTCAAATAATTTTCTTAAATGTGGAAAAAAATTAAATAAGCTTTTAAAACACGATGAAACAACTTTTTAGAAAAATACAGTTTTAAGCCTAAAATTTGATTTATTCTTATCCTATTCCTATAAAAATTACTAGAATGAATTATATATTTTTTACTGAATATATAATGTATAAATTTCACCAAAATAATCCAACAATAATGATTAATTTAATATATTAAGGTAGAAACACATTTTACTTATAAAATAGTTTTTTAGAAAAACATTTCTTTTAATTTAAAATTTTTTTTATTTTCATTTTGAATAAATTGATAACTAATGAATTATTTTTATATGTGTGTTAACCGTATAATTTTCATAATTTAGTAATTTCTATTAGTACCTACAAATTTAATATCTAGGTTGTTACTGTATATTATATTATGGTTCATTAAAACTCAGTGTTGCATGTAACACAAGCTATTTATGAAATGAAATTTATTTGAAATAAATATATATTTCATAAAAACATAAGGTGTTATATTCTACACATATTAAAATAGAATTTTCCTTGAAATTTAATTTCTTTGATACAAAAAACTAATATTTCTTCTCCCTCATCGTATCCTCAGTTTTCAAAGTTACTTCTTTAAATTGATGGTTTCCCACATAACATTGACAGGGTGAGTTGTCTTATCTCATATAGCCTTATCTCTATGATCCATAATCTCCAAAAAAATCCTCATTAAATTTATATTTCTCTTATTGTATGGAATTTGAGTTTATTACATGTGAGGTTCAGTTATGTACTTCCTCATGAGAGATGCATGGAACACATCATGAATTAGAGAGAGGTTCAATGAAATTGCCAAGATATAAGCTTCCATGCCTACTTAATAGAGAATATCGAATGGGAAAATATACCTAGGAAATAGTAGTCATTTGTTCCCATATCTCATAACCATATTCCATGGATAAATTTATATTAATACCTTCCCACCATCATTGAACTTGGAATCACATTGTTGATTATCAGCATAAATTTTATGTTGACGTTTTACTTTCCTTTTGTGTTGTTGAATTGATTTATCCTTACCTCGCATTCCATTATCAAGATTATGTCCCAATAGATTTATTTATCTAACATTATCATAACACATTCAATTTCTACACTTCTTTACATATAAGCCTTTATTGGGATCCAACTGAATGATCAAGTGAAAGATATTTTTCTAATAAAACTCATCTCAGATAAGGTTTTGATCTCAACCACATTTAATATCCATTTGAAAAAGATATCCACATATTCTATATGGTTTTTATGGTTCTATATAAAAAACCATATATCTGAGGATGGTAAATTATTTTGAAACATCACTCTATATCTCGAGCAAATTATAGAAGTCAACAAAACTTCGAGGCAACCCACAAATCCCAATCAGATATAATAAAATGTGGTACTTTATACAACCTTAAAACTTAATTAATGTATATGATGTAATGTTAATCGATATATATATACTATCTAATATAATTTATTTTTTTTACTTCATAAGTAAATCGACTATATATCAAATATAATTATGGCATTTTGATGTTTTGGTGTGTCCAATGAAAAAAATCCATGGTGATGTTTTCTCATTTCCATTATATTATGGGTAATTGTTACAATACCCCCTTATAATATTTTATTTAACCTTAAAATTATGACATACCAAGCACTAAGATATATAATCTGAAATATCTCTCCACTTGCTTTCCTACCAAACAAATTCTTTCAAAATTTTATAAATCTTTTTACATCTAGAATTAATAGAGGGGGAGCGTGATCCTACCCAGTTTTGTTGTGTTTTTTCCTTTATTCATCTTTTTAGAAACCCTGACTCGAAATGAATATTCATATCAGTTTAACATTTCATTTTTATATATTATCGACATTGTTTTTGAAAGAATTTATTTTTTATGATTGTTAACATGAGAAACTTTTGCTTTAATTTGATTTTAAAACATTTTTATGGGTTAGATTGACTTTTGAAATAAATTCCCATGAAACACTAAATAAAATATTTTTCTAGACTAGTGATTAATTATAAATAATTTTTATATATTCTTCCTAATATAAATTCATTCTTGAGAGAATTTTTGAGTTTGTGTGAGAACGATAACTTGTGGTATTTCTCTTTATATGTGTTATATTTCATGGATTGTTTTTTACATGATTGATGAATTTATTTGGACAGATTTGTTTTTACTTGAGACGTATATTTATATCTACCCTTAATTTTCTCTCAGATTCTAGGAATTTATTTATAGGTTTATGCTAAATTATAAGGAAAGTTTTCTTTACCTACCTGAACTCTTGTTATTTTTTCATGGATATTTTAATTTTCAGTTAGAGGAGGGACTTTTATGTGTGTTCTTCGGGATTTGTTTCATCTATGAGTGGAGTGATGTGTGTGTTAAACTTTTTGGTAGTTTTTAATGAGATAATTGGTTATGATTCATCATTAAATTGTGATTTATTTATTTAATCTGTTTCTCTTTCATATAAGCTGAAAAAAAGAAAAGGAAAAAAAACAAATGGACATTATATTGAATTTCTAATGGCACATTATTTTGTTATTCAATTCCCTCTCTTAAATTAAAGGAATAAATTACCATTCATTCATTGTATCCAATTTTCAAGTCCTCCTCTTTTAAAGAAAAGAAGAAAAATTTAATCCTTTTTAGAGCTTTAAAAAAATAAAAAATAAATAAAAATTGGGGAAACTTTGGATAATATCATTTATTGTAATAACAACATGGCCCGTGACCCACTTCAAAAAAATGTGTTGGTGTTGTTTTTTACATTTTAAAGGGTATTTTATTGAGTTTTATCCTTACATTTTACTTAGGATACCAAATCCCTATTATGGCCTATATTTTTTAAATATTTTTACCAACTAACCAAAATCCAAAGAATTCAACTAGAATATGAGAAAATTATTTAATATATTTTTTAATGTTTCATGTTGTGGATAATTTATAACTATAAAAAGCTGATAGTGATACATGTTTTTTCCAATTATGATCACAACTGTTGATTCAATTTATATTGACTGAAGAGTGACATAAAATTCAATGTTAGTTAGGCTTTGAATCGGGCATGAATGGATTTTAGATGTTGAAAAATTTTAAATGTGAGGAATTAAAAATGATATCGAATTTTTTTTCATATAATATAAATTATGTAATTAAGTTTTGGAAATGATAATTGATGTTCTCTACTTTTTTATTGTTCCGTGGATTATGATTTGAATGTTTTATGATTTCCCACGAGTAAAATGGTTAAGTATGGGGGAGTGATAAAGAAAATATTTTCACATATCTAAATTATAATTAAATTTTTTTTATAATCCAGCCATAGTGTTATTTTATAGTAAATTTTCAAAATTTAAGGATTATTTTTTATTTTAGGATTAATTCCCAAAAATGGCCTAATTTTGGAATTTAACTATTTTAATTTATTACTATATTTCGGCCCTAACTTTTTTAATGTGAATTTAAATCGTGACAAAATTCATATTATATATATCAAGGGATTCAATTAATTATTCTACACCTAAATCTCAATCCATCATTTGGAGGAACAAAACTGTCTCACACTTCGAGCCTTAACAATTATACACAGTTATGGACTCTTTTAAATATAATCTTATATATTAAATAGGGTCAACCCAATTGAGCTAACATCATACATGGAAATAGAAAAAATCTAGGGGATAAATTTATTAGATGTCTACCAACCATATTTTTCCTTCTTCATGGTCATTATGGACTAGAAACGTGCTGTATGGGAATAAGAACTGTCACCTGGCTTAATTAAATTTCTGGTAAAAACAGCCATAACTATTTAATTTGGTGTCTAATAAATATTATTTTTTAAGTTTCATATATAATATAGAGAGTAAAAAATTATGATTACATATTTTCCCAATCCATCCTTTTTTTGGTAATCCATGTGCATTCCTTCAGGATTAAAATTTTCAGTGAAAAATCCTCACTTCATTCTCTGTAAATATTTGTATCATCTACTATTACAAGAAATTAACATTTTTTGGGAAAAAAGGTTTAGTATCATTATTGTAATAGTAATTTTATTTTCAATATATATTAGTGTAGATCTATGTAATGTCCCGATTCTGGGAGCCACGCAACGGGTGCCCCAAACCTGGTTCACCACATGACCTCAAGCGCATTTCCCCAAATGCCAGAGGCTGTCAACTAGCAATAAGGGCCCAGGTTTGATAGTGGGGAAACTATGCTGTCATTTGTCAAAGTGTAGCACAACAAAATATAATATAAACATAAAACAAAAGTGGAAGTAGTAAACCATACACAACTAATAGAACAACTGCTGTAAAAGATAACCATCCAGATATATAGATATGATGCAACATGTCTCAAGTTCTAAGAAAATATCTAGAACATGTTACATAGTCGTATAATACAATACAGAGTACAACAAAGCAAACACAAAACAGCTAGTAGCATCGCGAGCCTATGCTCGGTCCCATGCTCCCCTACTCCCCAGCAGCACTCAAGTACCTGTATAAGGACCCTTGCCCTTATCCACACTTGCAGAAATGTAATCTGTTTGGGCCGAAAAGCATGACCCAAACAGGGTGTGAGAAATAAATTCCCAGTAGGCACCCACCAAAGTCCTGTGCCCAACTGTGTAAAAGAATGAAATAATAGTATACAGTAATAAAATGAAATAAAGTAATCATTACTTAAAGTAACTAACTTAACTAGTTATATTTCCATTTTAATGTTCATTTAATCATTTATTTAAAATATCACCATAGTGAATATTCTAAGTAAACAGCTGATGTCCTCAGACACGAAACTCCTACCCTTGGGTAAAGAGAAACCAAACAAAATAATCTACCCTCAGGCATACGAATATTGCCCACGACCATAAGAAGTTTTGCCCACAGGAATAGAATCAACTGCCCACAGGCATAGAAGATGTTGCCCACAGGCTAAGTAGTACAAAGCCCAAAAGCAAATCACAACACTGCCCTTAGGCTAAATAGGTAACTGGGCCATACCCAACATGTAACCAAACAATACACAAGCAATTCCTCTCAAGCAAATTCTACAAACATTACTTTAAAGGAATAACATAAAAAAGGCATACCCTCAGGTATCCTGGCCAAACGGCTGAACAGAGGAACGCACCCCCGGGGTGGTCCTGGATCCAAGTAATGATTCCAAAAAGCATTTAGAAATCACATTTAATTACCTATACAATTCTTGGTATTTAAAATAGCCACGAACACAGCCACACGACAACCCAAATATGGGTTCATAGCTCAAAAACACACAAAATTCATGACAGTTGGAAAAATAAACACCTAGCCACCTACCTTTAACACCAACAAACATTATACGAGAATGTCGATTCTAGAAACGACCAAGAATGACGTAGATCTGACATAGAAGAAACTCAATTTAAAATTAAATAACTCCTGCTAGGGAAATAATTGGAAAGAGACACACCGTGAGAAGGAAGCTCTTACCCGTGTGGTTCCAACGAGATCGACGGAGCCAGAATCGGATTCCCAGTTCGCGATCGACGGATCTCCAAAGCTTCAGCCTCCTCTCCCGAGCTCCCTCTTCCTGTTCTAAGCCTTTAATGTGAACAGAGGAGGATACTCCCCATTTTAAGAAAAAAAAAACAAAGTACACGGTGTGTACTACTGAGTTCACAGTGTCTACTTCCCATTTTTAAACTGTTTCTCTGGCGGCTTCCCGCCAGCGTGGCACTGTTCACCTGTCTACATGACTATACAGCATGTATGCATGAGGATATGGCATTTTCTATCACACAGCTAGCCACAACCTTACTATTCTCATGTCGACTGACTACACGGCGTTTAAAGGACCACTACACGGCATGTAGTCTGTTCCTACACCCTTAATTGCTGTCATGGCCACACGCCCTGTGTACTCATTCCACATGGCGTGAAGTACACGATGTGTGGAAAAGTACATGGAATGTACTTCCAAAATTTAGGATTCTCCCCCATTTTCCATATTTTCTCAAAAACATTTAACGAAAGGAGAAAAGAAGAAACCCATACATAAAAATAAGAACCGGGTTCTTACAAACTTTCCCCCTTAAAGAAATTTGTCCCCAAATTTCCCTTCCAAGGGTGGCGAATATAAAGGTGAGAATAACTCTGGCCACTGAGCATGTACATCGGTCTCCCGCTCCCAGGTTTCTTCCTACACTCAGCCATGCTGCCATAGCACCCGTACAAGAGGAACTGACCGGCCTTGGAGAACCTTCATTCTCCTTTCAACGATACGAATCAGATGCTACTCAAAGGACGCATCCATCTGAAAATCAACCTACTCGAGATGAAAGGTGTGAGACAGGTCTGAATGATAGCAGCACAACTGAGACACATGGAGGACATCATGCATGGCCTAATACCTCTGTGGTAACTGAAACGGATATGAAACCAACCCGACTCTCTCTAGAATCTCAAACGACCCCACATACCTCGGTGAAAGTTTTCCCTTTCTCCTGATCCACCTGTGTCCCAGCCTCAGTGAGACAGACAAGAAAACCTAATCCCCGACCACGAACTCCAAAGATCGTCTGTGGCGATCAGCCAAAGATTTATGGTGAGACTGTGTGGTAGCCATCTGCTTCTGAATAAACTGGACCTACTTAGAAGTCTCCTGCACGAGACGTGGTCCCCATAAAGCTGCCTCACCTACCTCTAACCAGCACAAGGGTGATCGGCATGGCCTACCATATAAAGCCTCATATGGTGTCATCTCAATAGTTTCCTGGAAACTGTTATTATAAGCAAACTCGACCAGGGGTGTATGCTTCTCCCAAGATCCCCCAAAGTCTAGGACTCATGCACGCAGCATGTCCTCAAACACCTGTATCTTACGCTCTGACTGGCCATCTATCTGAGGGTGGTAAGCCATGCTCAGAAGCACCTGTGTACCCAGTGCCCTATGAAAACTATGCTAGAAATGAGACGTAAAAAGGGTGTCCCTATCTAAAATGATAGAACAAGGGACCCCATGAAGATGTACGATCTCTTAGATATACAACCTTCTGAGCACATCAACACCAAAGGTATCCTTGATCGGAAAAAAGTGATCTAACTTTTTGAGTCTATCTACAACAACTGACACGACATCATTGCCTCGAGGTGACCTTGGAAATCTATTCATGAAATCCATCACGACATAATCCCATTTCCACTCCGGAATGGGTAACTGCTGTAACAGTCCAGCTGGTCTCTAATGCTCTTCCTTCACCTGCTGACAGGTGGAACACCTCATAACAAAACCAGCTACATCACACTACATACCCGACCACCAGTACTGACGTCTCAAGTCACGGTATATTTTGGTAACCCCGGGATGAACATCCCAAGCTGAAGCATGATAATTCTGCATCAGCTCCTGGAATATATCCCCTAGAACTCATACTCATCCATGGAAATTCAAAACCTCATCATCGCCTATAGTACAACCAGGAGGAGGGTCCTCACTTGCTACCGACTCCCGTAGAACTAGGCCTTCTGAATGAGATAGCTGTCTCATCCTCACTCTATCTAGGAGGGTTGAATTCACAGCTAAAGATGAAAGATAAGTCTACCCCTGACTATCATTCACCTCCAAATGCATCTCATAAAACAAAGACATAAGCTGCCACTCACCACTGCCCTCTTGCACTGCCTGTATCTGAGTCTTCCTTCTCAATGCATCAACTACTACATTACCTTTGTCAGGTGTATAGGCAAGATCGAAATCAAAGGGCTGAAGGTACTCGACCCACCTTCTCTACCTCAGATTCAAGTCACGCTGAGTAAAGATATACTTGAGACTATTGTGGTTGGTGAAAACCACAAAACGTTCTCCCAATAGATAATGTTTCCAATAGCGCAATGCATACACAACTACAGCCAACTCGAGATCATGCGTCGATTAATTCTTCTCATGTGGCCTCAATTGATGAGAACTGTATGAAAAAACTCGATCACCCTGCATCAGCACTACTCCCCGACCAATCCCTGATGCGTCACAGTAAACTATATAGCTCTTCCCCTGCTTAGGGAGTATCAGGATTAGTGCTGATTTCAACCTTCCTTTCAGGTCTTGAAAGGCTGTCTCACAAGCTTCTGTCCAAACGAACTTCACACCCTTCTTAGTCAAACCCATCAATGGTGTTGCTAAGAAGGATAATTCACATATGAAGCATCTATAGTAACCAGCCAGCCACAAGAAACTCTGTATCTCAAACACGTTCTTAGGTTGCTCCCAAGAAACTACTACTCTTACCTTCTCAGGGTCCACAGAAACTCCTGCCTCCGAGATGATATGACCCATGAAGTGAATCTGGTCCATCCAAAAGTGGCACTTTGAGAGCTTAGAATATAGCCGATTCTCTCTCAGTGTACTCAATACGATCACAAAATGGGTGGCATGGTCGTGTCGAGTGTGAGAGTACATCAAGATATCTTCCACGAATACAACCACAAAAGAGTCCCGATAAGGATGGAACACACAATTCATCAGAGCCATAAAAACTATTGGCACGTTCATGAGTCCGAACGGCATAACCAAGTACTCGTACAAACCATATCTACTATGAAAAGCTGTAAGAGGTATGCCTGATGGTCTCACGCGTAGCTGATGATATCCAGACCTCAATCCAATCTTCAAGAAAACTGGTGCTCCACGAAGTTGATCAAAAAGATCATCAATAATTGGTAAGGGATATCGGTTCTTAACCTTCAACTGGTTCAACTTCCGATAATCCACAAAATGTCTAAGGGTGCCGTCCACCTTCTTCGCAAAAAGGACCGGTGATCCCCACGGAGAAGTACTTGGTCTGATAAAACCCTTTTCTTGTAACTCCTCTAACTGCCTCTTGAGCTCCTGAAACTCAGGTGTGTCCAGCCTATAAGGAGGAATGGACACTAGTGTTTTTCCTGGCATAAGATCAATAGAGAAATCCACCTCACGCTCCGTAGGTACACCAAACAATTCGTCCAAGAAGACATCCCTGAAATGATCAACAACTGGAGGGAAATATGTCTGACAAGTCCCCTGGTCATCCAGATATAAACTTGCAATCTAGGTCTTGACTCCACATCGCCCATGATGCTCTGGTCCAACTCGACTTGCCTGAACATCTCATTCACCGTTGTATAGAAACTCTCTGCCCTTTGGTGATGTGAAACTCACCCTGTGACGATAACAGTCTACAAAGGCTCGAAAGGGAACCAACCAGTCCATCCTGAGAATAACGTCAAAAGCTATCATCTCTAATACATAGAGGTCCCAATGAAAATGACACCCACCAACCTCAAGGGGGCACTCTTTACACTAATGCACACCAGCCATTCTAGTCCCCAACAGAGTGTCTAGCGTCATGATATCAGATGGAGTAGAAACAACGAGCCCAAGGATCTCTACTACGGGTACAGATATGAAACTATGTGTAGCACCCATATCAAAAAGTACAGAAGACAAGATATAAGCTAATAGAATAGTAACTCTAGCTGTAGAAGGTCTGTGAGCCTACTCCTACTGGGTCTGTTGCACTCCATATGACTGCCCAGTGCCGCAGCCCTACGACACATCCTGGCTACCCTGAGCTGTCCCGCCCTACTGCCTCTGAGATCCTGGTGTCTGGCTACCAGAGCCACAACTACCATCTCTTCCTGATCACCCAAATGTATTCCAGTTCCCTGACTAGTAAGAAGCCACTGGTCCTGCTCCCACACGCGGAGTCTGCATAAAACCCCTCTCACTAGCCATCGGTGGAAACACCCTGCAAAAGCATTACAGATGACCCATCCTGCTGCAAGCTCGGCACTCCGCTGGGTCTTGTGGAAACTGTGGCCTCTTGTGCCCCTCTCTACCACACTAGTTGAACATGACCTGGACACCTAAAGAATTCTTCCGACTGGTACTGCTACCCTGAGAGAAGTCCATCTGTCTCTTCCTTTTTCTAGGAGAAATAGTACCAGTAACTGGTGTTGAACCGCCCTGGCCCACACCACTAGATTTCTGCAGGTTCCTCTCTATAATCAGTGCCCGGTTTACAATATCATGTACTGAAGGAAACCTGAAACCATTCACTGGTGCTCAGATGTCATAACGAAGACCATCCTCAAAACATTTGGCTCTCAACGTCTCATCACCCACTAGCACGGGTGCAAAACGCTGAAGCTCAGTAAAGAAAACATAATAGTCCATCACCAATATAGCGTCTTACTGCAGATTCATGAACTCTCGAGATCTATCTACCCTCAGCGTCTCTGGGAAAAAGAATCCATAGAAGACTTCTTGAAAATATTCACACGCCATGTCTCGATGATTCTTTGACTAGGTGGTAACATCCCACAACCTCTTGGTTGAATCACGCAGCATGTATGTCACGAGCTTGACCCTCCACCCTGGAGGCGTCTCTAGATGCTCGAAAATAGTCTGCATCAATCGTAGCCAAGACTCTACAGCCTGAGGTCCCCCATCCATTGAAAACATAGGCGGATGCTGCAGCCGGATGATACAAGTAAGATCAGCCATAGATGTGGCAGCTGGCGGTGCTCCCTGAACGGTCATCATGAACCACATAAAGCCTTCACGGAACTGTGCATCTATGCATGTGTCCGGTATAACAGCTGGCGCCGCATCAGGCTCTGCTGGAGGATCCACTGGTAGCCCATGGCCCGCCATTTCTGGAGTATAATCGTCGCCGCTCTCCTAACAAACAACGTGTGGTCGTCTCGGCGGCATGACACTACAAGGTAAAAAAATGCCTTAGATTCAAGATTAAAAACAACCAAAAATGAAGAAACCCAAAAGGAAATAGGAGGAAGAAGGCATTCATAATGTGGAAAACAAGACTACATGACTTGTATACTGACTACACGATGTGTACTTGACTTCCCTTCCCCTGCCTGGGTCCATCTGCATGGCTAAGCCACACTGCTCCCGTTTGAACAAAACTACATGGCGTGTATATTAACTACATGGCGTGTATGGTGTAATTTTCCAACTTCCCATGTCTTCTGTGACACGGCCGACTACTCGACTTGACACTACACAGCGTGTTACAACAGCACACGGTGTGTCAACAACCTCATTTCCCAGTCACATGGCTAACTCTTCACAGTCTGTCCTCGGACAAGACAACACGGTGTGTCCCACAGGTACACGGCATGTACTAAATGAGCTCCGCCGACCCGTGTTGATAGTTACACGGCCGAACATACGGCTCAAACTACACGGTGTGTTAGATATACACACGGCGTGTATGCGAAGGGATTACACCGACCCGTATTGTTAGTTACACGGCCGGGTCCCTAGGTCAGACTAGACGGCGTGTTCCATAATGGAAATAGCATGTATGTCTTAAGGTCTCCTCCGTCTGTGTTTGTTAGTTACACGGGCGGAATCCAGGTCAACACTACACGACGTGTACATCAGGTACATGACATGTTTTTTCCAAAACCTTTCGCTACCCGTGTCACTACCCACATGGTTTGTGACATGGGAAGCGACTACAAGGCGTGTACAGAAGCTAGACGGTGTGTTCGCCCCAAGCTCTTCCCTTCCCCGTGTCACCGCCAACACAGTTTGTGACACGGGAAGAGACTACACAGCGTGTACACTGGATACACGGTGTGTACTCAAAAAGTTTATTTTTCTTCTCGAACAGAAGAACATACACGGCGTGTCTAAAATACTAAAAGGCGTGTATAATGGGTTTTCCGAATAGTATGCCTCAGAAACTTCCAGGAACCCAGAAAATACCGATAATCAACACCTATGTGTCAAATTCCAATATGTGAGGGCCCATACTCATCACGAATCAAAGTTTGACATCTTATCTGTGTTATAATAAAATAACAGTCAATGTCCCACCAAATTCCAATAAATGGGGTCCATACTCCCCAAAAACCAATGTTTGGTGTCCATTCTTTCCACAGATTTATATAGAAATACCCTATCATATAGCAGGTATTTATCAAGCAGCAATCACAACAGCATGCTTTTCTAGCACATCAACTGTCACAAAAACATGAAATTTCTAATGAAGCTACATGGCATGTAAAATATGCATGGAATGTGATTTCTATAATGTGCCTAAATGATGGATGAGATGGAATACCCTCATCTCATCGGGTTGCAACTAAATAGAACCCATAGATAAAATATAAACAGCACAATCACAAGTGTGTCACCCTTCGGTGAAAATCAATTCCACTGTAAATTGGAAAATCAGTAAAATTGCAATATGAGATAGACTGGATTTTCCCTGTACACGGGTTAGCTAGTCTTAAGCAAAACTTATTACCAAATACCATTCCCATCCTATCCCTGACTAACGCTCTAATTAGTAATTCAATGAAAAGAACACCTCTGATACCACTTTGTAACGTCCCAGTTTCGGATGCCACGCAACGGGTTCCCCGAACCCAGTTCTCCACATGACCTCAAGCACATTTCCCCAAAATCCAGAGGGTGTCGACTAGCAGCGAGTTCCCAGGTCTGATAGTGGGGAAACTATACCCTCATTTTTCAAAGTGTAGCGCAGCGGAATATAATATAAACATACATAAATAGCGGAAGCAGTAAGCCATACACAACTTATAGAACAACTGTAGTAAAAGATAACCAGCCAGATATATAGATATGATCCAACATGTCTCAAGTTCTAAGAAAACAGCCAGAACATGTTACATAGTCGTACAATACAATATAGAGTACAAAAAAGAAAACAAAAAACAGCTAGTAGCACCGCGAGCCTAAGCCCGGTCCCATGCTCCCCTACACCTCAACAACACTCAAGTACTTGTATAAGGACCCTTTCCCTTATCCACACCAGTAGAAACATAATCTGTTTGGGCCGAAAAGCATGACCCAAACTGGTGTTGAGAAATAAATTCCCAATAGGCAAACACCAAAGGCCCGTACCCAACTATGTGAAAGCTTGTAACAATAGTGTGCAGTAATAAAATGCAATAAAGTAAGCATTAATTAAAGTAACTAACTTAACCAGTTATATTGCCATTTTAATATTCATTTAATCATTTATTTGAAATATCACCATAGTGAATATTCTAATTAAATAGCTGATGCTCTCATACATGTAAACTCCTAACCTTGGGTAAAGAGCAACCAAACAAAAGAATCTTCCCACAGGAATACGGATATTTCCCACAGGCGTAGGAAGTGTCACCCACAGACACAGAATCAACTGCCCATAGGCACAGAAGAAGTTGCCCACAGGCTAAGTAGTACAAATACCACAGGCTAATCACAACACTGCCCTCAGGCTAAACAGGTAACCGGGCCATGCCCAACATGTAATCAAATAGTACACAAGCAATTACACTCAAGGAAATTCTACAATCATTACTTTAAAGTCATAACATAAACAAGTCATACCCTCGGGTATCCTGGCCAAATGGCTAAACAGATGAACATACCCGCACGGTGGTCCTAAATCTAAGCAATGATCCCAAAGAGCATTTAGAAATCACATTTAATTACCTATACAATTCTAGGTATTTAAAATATCCACGACCTCAGCCACACGACACTCCAAATATGGGTTCGTAGCTCAAAAACACACAAAACACATGATAGTTGCAAAAATAAAAACCATGCCACCTACCTTTAATGGAAACGATCGTTATACGAGAACGTTGATTCCAGAAATGCCCAAGAATGACGTAGATCTGACGTAGAAGAAACTCCGTTTAAACATAAATAACTCCCACTAGGGAAAGAATTGGAATGAGACAGACCAGGAGAAGGAATCTCTTACCCGTGTGGTTCCAATGATATCAACAGAGGCGAAATCAGATTCCCAGTTCGCGATTGACGGATCCCCAAAGCTTCGGCCTCCTCTCCCGAGCTCCCTCTTGCCTTTCTAAGCCTTCCATGTGAACAGGGGAGGCTACTAGCCATTTTAAGAAAAAAAACAAAGTACGCAACGTGCACTTCCCATTTTTAAACTGTTCCTCTGGCGGCTTCCCGCCAGTGTGGCATTGTTCACCTGTCAACATTACTAAACGACGTGTCTGCATGAGCACACGGCGTGTTCTGTTGCACAACTAGCCACCACCTTACTATTCTCCTGCTGACTGACTACAAGGTGTGTAAAGGACCACTACACGACATGTAATCAGTTCCTACACCCTTCATCACCGGTATGGCCACACACCCTGTGCACTCATTCCACACGGCCAGAAGTGCATGATATGTGGAAAAGTACACAGCGCGTACTTCCAAAATTTAGGATTTTCCCCTATTTTCCATATTTTCTCAAAAACAATTAAGGAAAAGAGAAAAGAAGAAACCTGTACCTCAAAATAAGAACCGGGTACTTACAATCTATTATTATTCTATTAATTTTCACGTCTTTTCAATTTTCGTCTTTCTCCCACCGTACTACTTTTATCTCCATGATTGTGGAGAGATAACCATTGTTGTTGTTCGATGGAGGAAGTAGTTAAGTTTGAGTTTATTATTATTTAATTATTTATCATATTATAATATAATATTTTATTGGTGGTTAAAATTATTTTTATGAATGTTCACCCCACTTTCTTTAGTGCTTTCTTCTTCCTCCATATTCACTCATTTTCCTTCTCAATGACATTTGAGCCATTCAAATCGTGGAGTTTGGATGAGTTATTAATGAGTAAGATATTGATCCTACATGGAGTGGTCTTATTTTATGGTAATATCATTCAAATGATATGGTGTATAGGGATAATTATTAATCTCTACATTGAATAAAATAATGCCAAAATATTTTAAAATAACAATTATAACACCACTACGAACCCCCAAGAGCAACAGTTTTCTTATACTAACTTCTATGTTTATTTTATTAATTTTCATTTTGTTTTGAATTTTAATTTATATATATAATATATTAAATCTATTTTCATAATCAAACCCTCCATAAATATTATTTTTATAATATTATATTATTTTGATTAATAATAGTGACAATAGTAAAATATGTGTGTGTCAAAGGCTCCCTTGAATTCAAGACATTGGTGTGAACACTATATTGTAATCAGAGGTAAAAAAATTAATTGAATCCGGATCCATGAAAAAACACATATGGATTAATTGTTTATCACTTTCATGGAGTCCTTGTTCTGTTACACACTATTTTTCATAAAAAACAAAAAAAAATCAAAAAATAATAACATGATTTATGGAAGAGTTTCTCTTTAATAGGATTATGATGGATTATTTCAGTGATTTTTTATGCCTTTAGAATTAATTAATTTTCTAGTATGTAAGTTATATTTATGATTCAAATTGAACAAAATTCATTGAAAATTCAAGATAATTTCAAAATTCTTGAAAAAGAAAAAATGTTAGTAGCATCTTTAGCTATCCTAGTGGAAGAAGTAAAAGTTTTTTGTATGAAATGGAAACAATGAAAAGATATGAGAATAAAAAAAATAGTTCCACCTAAATTTTATGTTTAAGAACCCATGTAATGATTTAATATTCATATTTATGGTCCAATAGTATCCCCTTGTCCTTTTCTAGAAGAGGTTCCTAAAGATTTCATTCCAGCTCATACAACCATGGGATCACAATATAATTAAAAATATAATTGGTTAAATTTTGTGGAATTCCAAAAGGTAAGTAATTCTCAAAAAAAAATCAATGAAAAACTGGATACTATTTACCTCTCTATTTGTTATAAATAAGATGAATATCTCCTTCTAAGATAGAAGTCCTAGTAGTCTTGCCTAAAGATATTAACTTCCAATATGCTTTATATGAAAGCAAATACTTCTCTAATTATTCATCATGATTTAATATTATTCAATATAAAATAATTTATAACTTCCCTTGTGGAAAAAATTATAAGAAATTGTAAAAAAAGCAGCCCCTGAATGACAAATAAAAGGCTAATAACATTTTTTTGGAAGAAGTAAATGAATCATTCTTCCTCCTTCCCCCATCATCCAATTTATACCACATTAAAAGGTGTGTGTATTTGATGTATTCTATCAATTAGTTCCTCTACAAATAGAACCAATTGAATATTAATGGAATAATTATGTTTTTCTCATTTCAAATCAAGAAACCCTATCTGCCAATAGGGTGGGGTTAATCTTCTACATCTCTCTGATTAGGGGTAGTAAAATCCTAGCACCTTTTTTTGGTTCAAACAAAGAATTATCCCTTCTCATTCCCCTATCACATTATTTTTCTTTATTTTTCCAATTTTTATCAAACTTTTTGTCTTAAAGTTATATAAAATAGGATCATAACTCATGACATTCAATAATAAATATTTTCACGTAATATCCTTTCAAATATTTAGTTTTTCCTCCCTTATATTTATTATTTTATTGAGTAAAAGTGTGGGGTAGTTAAATTTATGTGTGTTGTGGAGTGTCAACCTACCTAGTATTTTTGTTTTTTTTCTTCTAAATTTTAGGATCCTTGAGATGAAATGAATATTATTCTCATTTTTACATTTCATCTGATTTTGAAATTATTGACTTGATTTTTGAAATAATAGATTTTAATTGATTGTTGATGTGAGAACATTTTCCTTGAGTTGGATTTTCAAACATTTTAATGAGTTTGAATGATTTTTGAAATCGATTCCCATGAAACACAACCTAAAAATATTTTTCTATTAATTTTAATTAATCTAAACACTTTTTAAATATTCTTCATTATACCCATACTTTCTTGAGAGAATCTTGTATTTTTTGTGAGAACCATAACATGTGGTTTTTCTCTTTTGAATATTTGGAATTCATGTATTATTTTCGACATGATTGAGACATTTATTTGTATTTCTACATTTTATACATTAGAACTACATTTACATCTAAGCTTAATTTTACTTTATATTCAATGAATTTCATTATATGTTTAAGACACATTCCAAGAATAAATTTTCTTACCTACCTTCCCTCTTGGATGTTTTGAATGGATATTTCATGTTTGAGTGTGGGGGATGGGCTTTAGTGTTAATTCTTTGGGATGTGTTTAATTTATGGGTGGTTTGAGTTGTGTGTAATAATTTTGGAAAGTGTAAAATGAGATAATTGGGAATGAATTTTCATTTCATTGTGTTTTATTTGTTTGATCAATTTATCCTTCAAAGAAGTGAAAAATAAAAAAATAAAAAAAATCAAGATATTATTGAATTTATCATTGTAATTTATTTTGTGAGTCATGGACCTTTATAAAATAAAAGTCAAGATTTTTCATTCATTCATTGTATTCAAGTTTCAAATTGTTCTACATGAAAAAATACAATGTTGTGCCTTTTTGGATCTTTAGAAATATAAAAAAAACTAAAAATAGGGTAAGAATTTGGATAATATCATTCATTTTAATCATTACTTGTCACTTGTACCCTGTCCAAAAAATAAAGGTGATGTTTTGTTTTACATTCTCAAGGGTATTTTAGTGAGTTTTATCCCATGGTTTCACTTGATTGTTTATGCATTATACATAAGAGTCTAACCTATTCTTTTTTTCATAAAATTTTTAAACTGTAGTTACCCACCAATCCTATGCCACATAATTCACTTGAAAAAATACCTCATTATTGAAAATGTTCTCATGTTTCATGTTGTAGAGAAATTATAATTATCACAAGTCAATGGTGATATAATAATTTTACAAATATGATCATTACCCTAGATTCAATTTCTCTTGAGTGATGAGTGACATAAAATTAAATGTGAGGTAGGTTTTTATTGGTTCATGGATATAGTTTTGATTTTTAAAAAAATAAATATGAGGAATAAAAATGATATGGAATTGTATTTTATAGACAAAACCTGGTGGAATTCTTATTTGTAAAAGATCATAGTCGTTTTCTTATATTTTGTTGTTGTGTGGATTATTATATAATTGTTTTATGACTTTCTAGGAGTGAAATTGTTAAGGGTGTAGAAACTCAAGTTTGGACCTATTAGTATTTGGAATATTTATATGAATAATTCCAAAGATATGCTTGAATACTTCATGCAATTCTAAGTCCTGGTGTTCCCAAAATAAATTTTATAAAAAATATTAAATATTTTTATTCCATTAACGTGGCGGAAGCGAGTATATCTCAAACGGTAGCTTAGATATGACATATGAGGCCATGTTTGAGTCCAGAGTGCAGCGTTCACTCTAGGTTGGGTATAAATTTTGTGGGTGCAGACCTTCAATAGAAAAATTCCTAGAGGGAAAAAATGTAAATAAGATAATTAAAAAAAAAATTGTTTTACTTGAAATGATACTTTAAATGTCCTCTGTACAGGGACTCGTATTGAATATCTGAGACATTCGTTCAGTTTGTAACGTGGTTTTTTCCCAAGGGGCGACCTCAGTTGAGAGAGTATGGGAGGTTCAGATAACGCGCTTGTTGGTTTCTTCCTATAAATAGAATTTTAGAGAAATGATCTAGAGTTGTCTCATTTCTCTTTGAGGACGGTCGAGCTCTAGAAGATGAAGATTTGACATCTAATATCATCTCATCACGATGAAAATGCAGGCGCTAGTAGATCAGAGCACAGTGAACACAACGATGGATCCAAAATCTAAATTGTCTTCTTCTTTCAGATTCTGCTTCTCCCCTATCGATGTTTTGTTTTCATGTAAGATTCATATCCATTTCTGTTGATCTGATTATCTCTCTTGATGGTGAAACTAACAACAGCCATTGTCAGATTGAGTTTTCGATTGTGTTTTCTTTGTATTCTTTATCCATTTTTCATATTTCTTCATCATTAACTTTTTAAACAATGAAATGATGTCAAAACATTGAGAGGAGAATGGATCTTGAAGGTTCGTGGTCCAATGATTCTGGATCTACGATGGCTTTGAGTTTTGAATGTCATAGGAGATGCGACTGTGAGTGAATGATCTACCAAATTTTTGTCATATCAAAACAGCAACGGGTCTCTAAACGGAGACTGAGTCTATGAATATAGAATCCTAGGTTTTCTAGATCTAATGATAGGTTAATTTGTTTACCACTAGGGTGGTATCGATGGTCCACAAGAAGTTTGTTTGGAAGATTATGGTGGTTTTTATCGAGGCGGCAACGGTCCGGCATGCGGCGACGTTGGCCTGGCCAGAAATGTCTGGGGTTCTCTAAACCACCATAAAATGGAAACTAGGTGTCCAATTTACAAATCGTATGTGGAAACATGACTCTCACATCAAGACAGTCCCATTGATTCTATTTTACAAATTTAAATAATCAGTTTTGTGGACAAGGGACACAAAAAATTTAAACAAATATAATGATTTATTATTATTCAAATTCAACCTACCATAACATTGTATGGAGAGTTCGACAGACACACTGTTAGTAGAATTATGGCCCTGATAATAAAGAATATTTTTTAGAAAATTTTACAGTGATTAAACTGAAATTGTTGTTTCGACCCCATGAGGCTCGTTTTGGGCATTTGCGGAGAAATGTGACTTTTTTGCTGGGTGTCCATTTTGGACAAATGAGTAGTCTATCCCATGTGTTTTTCAATTAGGATCACAAGGACATTATAAGTTCTATGAGTTTCGGGATCGAGGGATGGGCCTATCTTTGGATTATTATGGTGAATAGTCCCCTTTTTCACCAATTCTTCATTTTGGGTGAGTAAATAGTCTATCTTGTGTGTTTTTCTGTGTATAACGTGATGGTGCCCAAGGTTTGGGCCTAGGAGGCCTGGTGTGTAGGTGATGTGGTGTGGATCTCTTAGGTTAGTGGCACTGACTAGCTGGTTTGAGTGGGTCTTCATGTTTACTTTGATGATGTTACTACTAGATGGGTTGAGTGGTTCCCCCTAGACTCAAATGGTGACATTTTGATCATCTGGGTTTAGTTGGTCTTGCAGTCTTTTAGCTATGAGGGTTTTTGGAATCACATCCCCTTCACCGGATTGTGACCCCTTTACGACTATATTTGAGGGTTTATGGTATCACTTCCCCTTCATTAGATAGCTACCCCTCTTCAACTTCTTTGTGTATGTGTAGTATGGGTGTGTTCTTACTTTATGGAGTGAATTTTCTCAATCTTCTTTGACAATAGACTTAGTGGATTTGAATCATGTGATGCATTGAGAGGCCTAGCATGATCCTCACGTATCTTCATGTTTCCATGCTAGAGTTCTTCGAATCGGTGTGACCAATATTTTCGCAGGCATCAATCTTCTACATAGGATTTTCTAGTAGGGGGTGGAGACCTAGTAAGCCATGGGAGATAACCCTCTAGTTTTGTATCAATATTTACTCTTTCAGATTTCTATGGAATGTTTAAACATGTTACTAGATAGGGGTTGAGGTATCGTCAAGACCGACATTGCTCGAGCGATGATCCACTATCTAAGCGATATGATGTCTAGGTTGTCGGATCAAGATCATGATATTTTCCTTGGTAGAGTTCATGGTATTGGCATTGCCAACACTACTCGGGTTCTGATACTCTATGATATAATTTTTACTAATTTTGGGTTGTTTTGTGATACCCTTTTCCGATGTTTGGTTTTCCCACTTGGGTTTTAGTGTCCCCCAGTGGAAGTTGGGTGGGATATTCTAATTGAGGAGTTTGAGGTGGTTTAGTCATCAAGTAACTTCTTCGATGGAAAATTCCATCGAGCATGTCCTCATGATAAGGTATCACTAGGGTTTCATGAGTGTTTCATTCATTCGTTTACTGATGGAGTGGTCGCTCTCAATTGAGTCCCATTTGGGATGGTGTGGTTGTCTCATCGACTTCAAGTTGTCGATGGTTTCCCCTTTTCGTTTTTTCAGCTATTAGGGATGGATTGGCTCTTGATGTTGTCTATGAGTTCGTTACCTCATGAGACTTTTGTGAGTGGTGCAATGGATCCTCGATTTATTTACCATGTTTAATCTATGTTTGAGACCATGATATTTGGAGCCAAGTATATCTGGGTATGTTCTGGGGGTCCCCAGGCAATGTGTCCTTTCCGTGACATGCTAGGGATGTGAAGCTATATATTCGAGTATTGTTGAGGATGGTATCGGGATAGATCTTCTCAATTTTTTGGGTTCCCTCTGGATTGAGGAGGTTGAGGAGGTTTTGGTGTTGTTCATTGTGGCTTAAAATTTGTAGGAAGGATGGACACTTCCCCCACTAAGATGCATCCTCGAGGTGCGATCCAAAACCATACAGTCGAGAAAGTTCCTTCCAAATTAGATAGTATCGAGTTGTAGATGATGAGTTCCTTAGACCTGTGAGTTCGAGGTTTGTTATATCTATTTTTAGTTGGGTTGTAAGTGCTTGTAAGACCCGGGGAGTACACTTAGGTGACCCTGTTTGTTTTCTAGGTGGAAAATATGTTTTTCATGAGGTGTTTCAGTTTTTTTGTGAGGTCATATATGACGGGATATCCAGTGGGTGATGGAGTTTCCGTAAGGTTGGGAGTACATCCACCATCTGAGGTTTGGCATTGGCACCAGTCACATTGGTAGATAGGGTGTTTAGGTGGTCTTTTCCTTTAGAGTGTTGTTTTTTTGGTTCTTCTCGGTTCCATTTTTTATAGCATGAGAAACTCTTGAGAGCTTGATGGTGTGGGCGTCTTAGTAGATCATGTCATTTACCTTGTTCCTAAGATTTTTATCATCAACGATGAAAAGGATTAAGGTGGGGAGGATTTAGTGACTCAGGTTTCTCCCTGTCATACCTGGGAATATTTATGTGAATAGTTCCAGAGCTAGGTGAGGAGACGATGTGTGATTCTGAGTCCCATTTTTCCCAGAATAAATTTTAAAAAAATATAATGTACTTTTATACTATGCACAAGGAGGAATAATTTATCTCTAAAATGATAGCTCAGATAAAAAATCTGAGGCCATGGTTGAGTTTGAAGTGCGTCTTTTACCCTATTTGGGGTATAATTTATATGGGTGTAGGCCTTATGTAGAAAACTTTTCAGAGGGAAATACTATAAAAGTAATAATTAAATATATATATTGTTTTATTTGAAATGATAGTTAGAATAACTTCTGACCGGGGACCCATATTGGAAATCTAAGACCACCATTGAGTTCATAGTGAATTTTTCCTATAGGGGTGACCTCAGTTGAGATAGAGAGGGAGGTTCGGATTCTGTGACTGCTGGAATCCTCTAATAAATAAGAGTTAAGAAAAATGATCCAGAGTTAACTAATTTCCCTTGTGGATGGTGGAGTTCTAGATTATGGTGAGTTGATGTACGAACATCATTGAATCACGATAAAAATGCAAGTGCTAGTAGATCAGAGTGCAACAAACACAACAGTGGATGAAGAATCTAGGTAGGCTTCTTCTTTTCTATTATTCTTCTCCCTGATATATGTTTTATTCCCATTTTTTGATTTCTTTTCCATTTCTCATACTCTTATTTCCTCTCTCGATGGACAAACTAATAATGACCATCGTCAGATTGAGTTTTTGATATCTCATTCTTTGTGTTCTTCATCAGTTCATCACCATTCTTTGTCATTAACTTTTTGATTTGACAAAATGATGCCCAAAAATCAAGAGGAGAATGTATATGGGAAGGCCATGATCCAAAGAATACCTGTCCAAAACGGATTTATGTTTTGATATTTTTAAGAGGCATGACAGCGAGAAAAATATCCACCAACTTTTCCTTGTGTTGAAATGGCGATGGATCTGCGAGCAGAGACTGAGTATGTAGAGATCGCTTCTTGAGGTATCTGAATCTCATCTCGGATTAATTTTTGGACCACCGGAGTCATCCTAGTGGTCTAATAATTCTTTTTCAGTAAATGTTGGTAGTTTATGGTGAGACATCAGTGGTATTTGGTTATGCGGTGGCAGTTTCCCGTGAGGCGGCGGCGGTCCGGAAAAAAATGTATTTGTGTTCTTTAAACCCCCGTAAATTTGAACCGAGTGTCTGATTTATGCACCGCCTATGGAGACATGACTCTCACATCATGATGAAACCATTGAGGTTATTTTTTAAATTTAAATAATTATTTTTGTGAATTGGGGCCACAATGTGTTGAAATAATAATAAAATTGTATTATTACTCAAATATTTCCCACCATAATTTCTTCACTGAGTATTTGATTGACACACTATCAATGTTGTTGTGACCTTGATGATAATTTTTAAGTTTGGAGATAAATTTT
This sequence comes from Viscum album, assembly GCA_963277665.1. Taxonomy (NCBI): domain Eukaryota; kingdom Viridiplantae; phylum Streptophyta; class Magnoliopsida; order Santalales; family Viscaceae; genus Viscum; species Viscum album. Next base: position 468,664,167 of record OY728142.1, on the reverse strand, counting down.
GAGCACTTAAACTAGAATTTTGAGTGGGCCACATGAGAATTGGTTTGGGAATTTGCGGCAAAAAGTTATATTTTCACCAGCTTTCTTTTTTGGATGAATGAGTAGTCGATCCAATTTGTTTTTCTGATAGGATCGCAATGAAATGATATATTCATTGAGTTCTGAGATTGAATCTTAAATTTTGACCAACTAGTTTAAGTGGTTCCCCCTAGTCCTTTAGCTATGAGTGTTTTTGACAGCACATCCCCTTCACTAGATTTTGATCCTTATATGGAAACATTTGAGGGTTTCCGGTATCACTTCCCCTTTAGCAGAAAATGACCCCTCTTCGGTTGATTTGCAAACAAACAATACGGGTGTGTTCCTAATTTATGAAGTGAGTTGTCTCAACCCCCTTCGATAGCAGACTCAGTTGATTTTCAGCAAGTGTCACCCTGAGAGGCCTGACGTGATCCTCACATCCCTTCATCATTCCCTAGTGGAGTTCCCGGAATCACTGTGATCAATATTTATGTGTGCATCGATCCCCTACCCAGGATGTTCCATTAAGGTTTCCAGCCTCAGTGAGCCTTGGGAGCTAACCCTCTAGTTTTGTATCGATATTTGATCGTTTGGAATTCAGTAGCATGTTTGCATGAGTAACCAGATTGGGTTTGAGGTATCATTATGATAGACATTACTCGGGCGATGATACCCAATCTGAGAGATATGGTCTCTAGGGTGTCAGATTGAGATCGTGACATTTTCTTCAGTAGATTTCTCAGTATCGTCATGACCAAAACTACTTAGGCACTAATTCTATCTGAGATTAGTTGTACCAATTTCTGGTTGTTGGGCGATACCCATTTTCTGTGTTCGGTTTTCCAGCAAGGGTTTTAGTGTCCCCCATCAAATTGTGGGTGGGATCACCTACATGAGGAGTTAAAGGTGGTTTATTCATTGAGTGACTTCTTATGTGGCATTTTACATCAAACATACCCCCACGAGTAGGTATCATTAGGGTTAGTAGGCTGTGTCATTCATTTGTTTACCGATGGATTGGAATTTCTTGATTGAGTTCCATCTAGGATGGTGATGTTATCTCATCAACTTAGAGTTTTTGATTTTTCCCCCCTTTCTTTTTGTGAGCTGTTAGGGATGGCATGGCTCTTGATGATATATATGATGTCCGTATCGCATGATATCATTGTGAGTGTTGCGCTGGAACCTCAAGTCATTTACCATGGTTTGTCTATGTTCAGGACCATGAGACTTGGATTTGAGTTTATCTGGGTATGTTTTGAGAGTCCCCGTGTCATTTTTCATTTCATTGAAATTCTAGGGACATTGAGCTAACTAGTTGGGTATTGCCGAGAATGGTCTCAAGATGGAGATTATCTCTCATTAGGGTTCCCTTGGGCTAGGGTGAGATGAATTATTCATATCAGTTACTACCTTTTTGGTTTGGTATTTTGGGTTACCTAATAAGTATTCTTATACTCACCCTATCTAGAGAATTTCCCTAAAATGTCGTGTGTCTTGTACAGACCACAGGTCCTTCGATGGAGTCCCAGTTAGACCTGCAGAAGTTTGGGAATATTAGCTAGACTGATAAAGGTTTTCACTAGATCTTGGATGAGGATCTTACTAGTAGGAGTTTGATATTTATACCCTCCTTCAGAGCTGGATAGATCCTTTTGCAGTTTTCTTTTTAGTGGGATGGGTATTTTCACTTTTTGTACTTATATTGTACTCTGGTGTGGGATAGATGTATGCATACATTATTTTTTTCAGTTTTTATATATCTATGAACTATTTCATGTAGGTGTATGTGAGTGTGTTTTTGTGTGTTTATGTACAAGTATAATAGGGTAAGGCATTTTATGTGTGATAGCATACTCGGCGATGGTTTCCAACCCCTAGCCTCTAGAGGCAGGCTTAGGGAGTCTTGGCTCGAGCCCCGTTTGGTCTAGTCATGTCAATGTGTGGGGATCCCACCATAAATGTATTTTATGGAAATGTTTCACATTTTTAGGTTTTTTGTTATTTTGATATTACTTACAAAAATGATGTAATTTTTTAATTTAAATTTATTAATTTTATATGTATTTTTTGATAACATTTTCTATGATCATTAATAAAGTGAACTTAATTTTTTTAGGCTTCCATAAATCATGGGATTAAATTAATTATATTAGAGGACCAAAACCAACTCACAAGTGGAGTACCAAAAATTATGCATAGATATAAAAGATTTTAAAGATCAAATTATATCTAGAATAGGGATAGAGAATTGGAGATAAATTTCTACATGGGTCTATAGAAAATATAGGAGGGAATTGATTAAGTGTGGCCCCATATGGTTTTTTACTTCTTGAAGGTCATTATGGTATGGAAACTTGCTGTGTGGGAATATGAATAATCACCATTCCATATTAAATGTTTAGTGTAAAATATCAATATCACTTTCATATGGTGTCAAATCAAGCTAAAATTGTAGGGTTCACACACATGATAGTGAGTAAAAAATTTCATAAAGACATATTTTTCCAAATATTCCATAAAATGTTTCATCCATTAACATACTTCTCAAACTCAACGTTTGAAGGAAAATTCTCCACTTCTTTCCCTATAAATAAGTGTCTCATCTTCCACTATAAAGGATTCCCATTTTCTAATGAGAAAAGGTGGATTATTTATTATATAATAGTGATTTTTATTTTAAATATATATTAATATAGATCTCTTGTTATTCTCCTTATTTTATATTTTTTTTAGTTTTATTGTTTCTCCCATCGTACTCATTTTTTCTCCATGATTGTGAAGTGATAAGTCTCACTATTGTTCTAGGGGGAATTGGTGATGTTTGAATTTACTATGCTTTCATTATTTAACATATTTTATTTTAATTTCTCATTTTTTATTATAATGATTGTGGTTATTTGTATCCTCCATTTATCTACTATTGTCTTCTTCCTTCTCATTCACTCATATTCCTTTTCATTGACATCTGGGTCATTCAAATGGTGGAGTTTAGATTAGGAATGTATGTGGAAGATATCACTACAACATGCAGAGGTCGTTATTTCAGGTAATACCATTTGAATTAAAGGGTGTAGAGTGAATTTTTTTATCTCTACATTTAGTAAGATAATGAGAAAATATTTTCAATAACAATGATAACGCCTCTAAAATCCCTCAAGAGTAACAATTTTCTTCTACTAAAATCATTATTTCTTTTCCTTATATTCATTTGCCTCTAACTTTTCATTATTAAATATATTATATTTTATTTATTTTAATAATAAATCCCCCATCTATATCTATTTTATATTTTTATATTAGTTATCTTTATAATAGTGACAATTATAAAATATGTGTCTGTAAGAAGCCTCATTGGGTTCGGCCACAGGGTGTGCAAAATATATTGAAATCTTAGGAAATTAAAATTTATTAACTAGGGATCTATGAAAAAACCCATTATCATCAATTTTTCTCCATTTTTTATAAGTCTGGCTGCTATCACACATGATTTTCATAAAAACACATGAAAATGAAAACCTAAAAAAAGATTTTACAACACATTTTTTCTTTTACAGTATTAAGATATAATAGTTCAGTGATTTTTCTTATACTAGTACTTGGGGTGAATTTTATATATGTTTAGAGACATTAATGATTAAAATAAAACAAAATTTCTTTATTATTCAATAGAATTTTTCAATTCTCAAAAAATCAAGAATGTTGGTATCATCGTTGGGTATCGAACTTGAAGAAGTGAAATTTATGTGGATTGAATGGAAACAACAACAAGATAAGGAGAATAAAAATCCTATTCCAGCTAAATTTGATGTTGAATAACCCAAGGAAGAATTTAATATGGAACTGTATGATCCAATTATCTCTCCTTGTAAGTTTCTCTAAGAGGTTTATGCAGATTTCATGTCAAATAATACAAATATTGTAGCAAAATATAATTTGGAAGTTCATTGGTTAGATTTATTTGAAGTGAAAAATGTTATTGATCCACCCATATTGTTTAAAGAATAATTAGATCCCCTATATATATATATTTAGAAGAAAAATGAATATTCTCCTACTAAGACAGAATTCTATGTTGTCTTTCCTAAAGATATTGAATTTCAATCTGCTTTAAATGAAAGGTAAGATTTCATTGTTGATTCATCATGATTTAATTTTATTCATTTTAAAATGTATTTTGACTTCCTTATTTTGATGTTTCCAATGAATTTTAAAATACGTTGTCTCTATATGATAAATAAAAGTCTAATAAAGATGTGTTGGAAGAATAAGGGGGACTATTCTTCATTATTCAACCATTATCCATGTTATACCACCTAAAAATTGGTAGGAGCTGATGTACACTCTCCATGGGATCCTCCATGAACAGTTCAGGTTAAAGAGTAATGGAATAAATAATTTATAGTTTTTTCTAATCAAGAAACCCCATCTCCCTTTAGATTGTGGTTAATCCACTACAACTTCCCGGGTAGGGGTAGTGAAAATGTAAAACCTTCATAGGGGGAAAACCCAATCATTATCTACTTTCATTCCCCTATCTCTTATTTTTATTTATTTTTCTCATTTTTTTCCTTTTATAACATTTGGTCTAAGGTGATATATTTTAGGAAATTAACACAAGGATTTCAGTAAAAAATAATTCCTGGTTTTATCTCTCATTATCTATATTTCTTCATCCCTTATATTTATTTATCTTTTGCTGAAATAAGGGTAGTTAAAATTAAGTGTTTGGGAGAGTATCAACCAGCCTATTTTTTGTGTGTTTTTAATTTTTTTTATCTTTTTAGGATTATTAATATAAAATGTGTATTCTTATCATTTTTACACTTTAATTGAATTTGATATGATTGACCTGATTTTTTAAAGAATGTATTTACAATGATTTTTGATGTTACAATATTTTCCATGAGTTGTATTTTCAAACATTTTTATGAGTTTGATTGATTTGGGAAATCCATACCCATGAAACACTATCTCAAAATATTTATCCCTTCATGTGAGGTATTCTATACTATTTTTAAATATTCTTCATAATTCCCACCTTTCTTGAGAGAATCTTCAATTTTGTGTGAGGACCAAAACTTTGTATTTTTTTCATTCAATTATTTGTAATTCATATAATGATTTTGACTTGATTTATGAATTTTTATGGATAGTCACATTTTTTACCTAATGCCTACTTGACATCTATCCTTTTTCTCTTCAATTCCATTAATTTTCATAATTCTTTAATCCACAATTCAATCCAATCTTTCTTTACCTACCCGTACTCTTGATATTTTTCATGGCTATTTCAAGTTTTACTGAAGGTAAAGGGTATTGTTTGTGTTTTATATGAGATGTGTTTCATTTATCGATTCTTTTAGGTGTGTTTCAACATTTTGGGTAGTGTATAAGGAGATAATTTTTCATAATTCATAATTTCCTTGTGCTTTATTTTTTTCCATCTGTTTCTCCTTCAAAAAATGTAAAAAAAATAAAAAAAATAGAGGAAAGATTTAATTTCTCATTGTAATTTATTTTGGGACTCCTTTATGTCTATAAAATCAAGGAAATTAATTTTCATTGATTCATTGTATTAAGTTTTCTGCTCATCCACTTTGAAAAAAATGTTGCTCTTTCTAGAGTTTTAAAAAACTACAAAATAAAGAAAAATATATGTAGAATTTGTACGATATAATTAATGTTAATCACCAATAGGATTATGTACCTTGGAAAAAAGGGTTTTTATTATGTTATTAATTTTCAATGGGATTTGATCTTGGTTAATCCTGTTTTTCCACTTGATTATTCATGTATTGTACTTCTGATTTCAACCTCTTCTTTTTAGCCTAAATTTTTTCAATGTTTTTACCCATCAATTATAAGTCACACAATTCACTTGTAAAACGCATCATGATTGAAAATATTTTCATGTTTCATGATACTTAGAAATGATAATTTTTACCCGATTGTGGTGATATATTAATTTTCTATATATGAGCATAACTCCAAATTCAATTTCTATTCAATGAATATTGACATAAAATTCAATGTTGGGTAGGTTTTGATTGGGACAAAGATGGATTTATAATGATAAAAAAATATAAATGTGAGGATTGAATATTATAGGTAATTTTTTCTATATATTAAACATGATTGAAATCTATTTTGGAAAAAATCCTGGATGTTTTCTTATTTTTGTTTGTTGTGTGGATTATAATTTGAATGATTGATTATTTACCTAAGGTGTAATGGTTAGTTACAGGGGAGTGACGAATATATTATTTTCACAAATTTAATACTATAATTTAATTTTTATAATTCAACCATAGTTTTAATTTTTTGAGAAATTTACACTTTTTAGGTTTTTATGGTGTATGGAGATTTATTAAAAATGTTGACTAATTTTGGAATTTAAATATTTTAATTTATTTTATTTATTTAATACCAAAATGACTATATTAAAAATGAAATTTTAAAATTATTTTTTTAAATTCGATACTATATGGGATATATTTTCTTATTATAGACTAAAAGCTCAATCCAGTATTTAGATAACAAAACCCCACTAAGAAGTCGAGCCACAAAAACTATGTACATGTCTGGAATCTTTTGAATATGATCTTATATACCTAAGAGGGATATACCAATAGAGATAAAATTCTATATAGACCAAGAAAAAATCTTGTGGAATAGCTTCATTAACTATCGAAACACCTGATTTGTCCTTCTTTAAGGCCATTATGGCATGAGAACATTATATACTGGAACGCAAACATTCACCTCGCCAGATTAAATTTTTGGCATATAACATCCATAACCATTTTGGAAGGTATAATATCAAGCTAAGAATTTTTTGGTTAATAAACAAGACATATATAATAAATATTAATGAATTCATATTTTCCAAATTTAGATATTCAATGGGTTTTCCATGCGCATTACATTGGAGTTAAAAGTTTGAGCAAAAAATATTCACTTTTTCCCTATAAATATGTGTCTCATCATCCATTATATAGGATTTCCATTTTTCTGGGGGAAAGGAGGAGTATTTATGATTTAATATTTATTTTTATTTTCAATGTATATTAGTGTGTATCTATTCTTATTCTGTTAATTTTCAATTCCTTTCAATTTTTTTGTTCCTCCCACCATATTCCTTTTATCTATATGATTTTAGAGAGCTAACCACCACTGTTTTTTAATAGAGAAGTGGAATTTTTTGATTTTATTATTATTTCATGATTTATCATATCTTATCCCTATATTTTAGTGGTGTCTAAATTTATTTTGTTCGTAGTTCTTCCCACATTCTCTACTACTATCTTCTTCCTCCTCATTCACTCAGTTTCCTTTTCATTGCTATTTGAGACATTTAAATGTGGGAGATTGGATTTGGTATTGATTTATAAGAGATTACTCTAAAATATAGAGTTATCAGTGTAGTTTAATACCATTCTAATGATATGGTGTATATTGAAAGGAATTTATTTCTATATTGAGTAAAATAATGAGGAAATATGTTGAATAATAGTGATAGCACAACTATGAACCCCCCGAGTGAAATAGTTTTCTTCTATTAACTTCTTTTTTTTTCTTTTCATCCATTTCATTATGATTTAAGTTTTAATTATTATATATATAATTAAATGTATTTTATTAATAATATCCATCCATATATATTAGTTTTGTATATTTATATTTTATTTATTTGTAATAGTGAAAGATAAAAAGTTTGTGTGTATAAGTGACCATCTTAAGTTCGACCCTGGCTGTTCACACTTTATTGCACTCTTAGTTAATAAATATTTATTGAATGGGGATCTAACAAAAAACACTTCAGAATTTATTTTCCATCATTTCTAGGGGTGATGAATTCTTTCACGCACTTTTTTCAAAAAAAATACAAAACATTTAAAAAAATACAAAACTAAAAAAGATCTTTATAGATTATTATTTATTTCATAGCCTTAAGATGGATTATTTAAGTGATTTTTCATATTCTTATCTGATTAATTATTTTACTAGTAAGGAACGGATTTTTATGATTTTAATGGAACAAATTATTTTTGAAAATCTAGTTTTATCTCAAAATTCTCCAAAAATAAAGAAAGCTAGTAGCACTCAGGCTGTCCGAGTTGAAGAAGTAAAGGTTATATAGATTAAATGTGAACAATCAAAAGTTTAGGTGAATAAAAATATTATTCCAAATGCATTTTATGTTTAATAAACCATTTAATACTTTAATATTCAAATTGATAATCTATCGATCTATCATTGGCTATTACTTGAAAAGGTTTATAATGATTTAATGCCAGGTAATATAATTATGGGAGAAGAAAATAATTTTGAAGATCATTGGTTGAATTTTGTTGAATACCAAAAGGTAAGTAATCCAAAAATAGTTTTTAAAAGAATAAAAATTTCTTCTATACCTCTCTATTTATTTTGAAGGAGATGAAGATTCCCCTAAGAAGATATAATTCCTAGTGGTTTTCTCTGAATATATCTAATTTCAATCTACTTTACATGAAAAGGATGATTTCATTTTTCATTCACCATAATTTAATATTATTTTATCTAAACTATTTTTTGATTTCTCATATGGAAAAATTTCAAATGAGGTGGAAAATAATAAGTCCCGGGATGATAAATAAGAGGCCAATAAAGTTGTGTTAATAGAATAAGAGGACCCATTCATCCTCTTTCCCCCATCATCCAGGATATACCACATAAAAATGGGGGAGAATTTTATGTACTCTTTAAATTAATTTATCTAAGAATAGTTTTTGTTTAAGAGTAGTTGAAGAAATATTTTATGGTGGTTTCTAATAAAGAAAACCCATCAACCTTTATATTGGGGTTAACCCATTAAAACTACCTCATAAGGTGTAGTAAAAACCTAGCACCTTCTTGAGGGTCAAACAAAACATTATCCCTTTTATTTCCCAAATCTCATTCTTTTCATTTATTTTTCACATTTTTTTGTTATATTAGATTTAACGTGTAGAATCTAGGATAATAACTCGTGGAAAAAACTGAAAAATAGGTATACCTTGTATCTTATATTCTCTTCAGTTTTTAAAACATTATATTTATTTTTTTGTTGAGTTTAAATGAGGGTTAGTTAAATTTAACGGTAGGGGAGGGTCAATCTACCTAGTATTTTGTGTTTTTATTTTTTTATACTTTTTAGAAACCATTATTTTAAATGAATATTCTTACAATTTGAAAATTTCATTTTTATATGATTGAAATTATTTTTGAAAGAATTGATTTTTAATTTTTATTGACATGATAAAATTTTCCTTGAGTGTGATTTCCAAACATTTTAAAGATTTTGATTGATTTTTAAAATCCATACTTATGAAACACTGAATCATTTATTTTTCTATTCATGTGATATATTCTAAATAATTTTTACATATTATTTATAATACACACACTATCCTTAGAAATCATTATTTTTTTAGAACTAGAACATGTGATTTTTCACATTCGATGTTTTAGACATCATGGTAGGTTTTTTAGATGATTGAGGATTTTATGTGGATAGAAATTTTCCTATAATAAATAAATTTATATATATCCTTAATTTTTCCTTAGATTTATTTAATTTTCTTATAGGTTTAGGCCACATTATAATCTAATTTTTCCTTACCTACCAGCACTCTTGGAATTTTAACATGGATATTTTATGTTTGAGTGTGGTGGAAGGAAATTTCAATTGTTTTATTTAGGATTTGTTTCATCTATGGGTGGAGTGAAGTGAGTTTCAACCTTTTTGGTACTGTATCATAATATAATTAGGCATGGGCCTTCATTTGATTATTCTTTATTTATTTTAATTTTTTCCCTGTCATAAAAACTGAAAAAATATAAAAAATACAAAAATAAAAAATATTGATGATCTTGAATTTCTTAATGTACAATACTCTATGACCCATATCACTATCTAAAATAAAGGGCATGAATTTCCATACTGTCATTGTAATCTATTTTCAACTCATCCTCCTTGAAAAAATAAAGAAGAAAAATTTTAGCTTTTTGGATCATTAAAAAAATAAAAATATGCTGAAACATTGGAAAATAGCATTCATTGTATTCACTACATGGCTCATGTCCCATTTCAAAAAAAGGGTGTTGGTGTTATGTTTTATATTTTCAATGGGATTTGAGTGAATTTCATCCTTACATTGTACATAAGATCGCAACCTCCTCTTTTGGTGTTAAATTTTTATTTTTTTTACCCACCAACCTATAGCCACATAATTCACCAGTAAAATGACCAAATTATTGAAAATATTTTCATGTTATATGTTGTGGAAAATATATTATTTTCAAAAACCAATGGATATATATGTGTTTTCCAAAAATGATCATAAATTCGGATTCAATTTCTATTGAGTGAATGGTAATATAAAATCCAATGTGATATAGGTTGTGATAGGTCCATGGATGGATTTTAGATGATGAAAAAATATAAATGTGAAGAATTAAAATGATAGGTAATTTTTTTCATAGAAGAGACATGATAGAATTCTATTTTGGAAAAGATCATGAATGTTATCTCCAATTTTGATTATTGTTTGGATTATTATTTGAATATATTATGATTTCCAAAGAGTAAGTTGGTTAAGTGTGGGGTATAGATGAAGCTAATATTTTTACATATTTAATAATATAAATAAAGTTTTATAATACTACCATTGTTTTATTTTAGGTGGAATTGTCACATTATTAATTTTTTTGGTACATTGAGATTAATTTCCAAACGAGCCAAATTTTGGTGTTTAAAAATTTTCATTTCTTTCTATATTTCATTTATTCATGTTTCTATGTGAATTTAAATTTTAAAAATAATGTTTTTCCTGATTCCATAAATCATGGGATTCATTTAATTATTATACACCAAAATCTCCATCCATCATTTGGAAGAACAAAACCATATCACACTTCAAGCCTTGAAAATGTGCATAGATATGAACTCTCCTAAATATATGCTTATATCTTAATGAGGGTTGGCCCAATGGAGCTGAAATTATACATAGAAGTATATAATATTATGGGGATAACTTTATTATATGTGTTATCTCCTGATCTTTCATTATTCAAGGTCATTATGGCTTGGAAATTTGTTACATGGGAATAAGAACAGTAACCTGGGCAGACTAAATGTTTTTTGTAAAACAACTATAATTATTTCATCTGGTGTCCAATAAATCTAAAATTTATATGCTAAATACATAAGATAGATAGTAAGTAAATTTATTAATACATTATTTCTAATATCATAAATTTATTTTTTAAACCATGTTAATACCTTAAGAGTTCAAATTTTGAGTGGAAATTCTTCACTTCATTCCCAATAAATCAGTGTCACAACTTCCATTATTAGGAATTTCCATTTTTTTGGGGAAATATTTAGGATTAATAATTTAATAGTAATTTTATTTTCAATATATATTATTTTACATATCTTATTCTTATATTTATTTTCTACTCTTTTCAATTTTTGTGTTTCTCCCACCCTACACATTTTATCTCCATGATTATGAAGAGCTAACTCTCATTCCTGTTTGAGGGGGGAAGTAGTGATGATTATGTTTATTGTTATTTAATTATTTATCATATTTTATTCTAATATTTTATTAGTGGTTAAAATTATTATGGTGGGTGGTCTCCCCACATTCTTAAATATTATCTCGTTACTCCTCATTCACACATTTTTCTTCTCATTGATATACGAGTCATTTGAATGATGGAGTTTGGAATACATATTTATGTGGAAGAAATTAATCCAGCATACATAGGTCTTTATGTGAGGTAATACCATTCCAATGAGAGGGTGTATAATGAAATTTATTGATCTCTTCATGGATTAAAATAATGATGAAATATTTTTAATAACAATGATAACACTACAATGACCCCTTAAGATAAATGGGATTCTTCTACAATCATCATTGCTTATGTTATTATTTTTCATTATGTTTTGAATTTTTTTATTATATATATTATATTAAATTTATTTTAATAATCAGAACCCCAAATAAATATTAGTTTTGTTATTTTATTTTAGTTAGATTTATAATAGTGATAATAAGAAAATCGGTTTGTGGAAGCGGGCTCCCTATGTCTGACCCTAGGGTGTGTAAAATTCATTAAACATGGAGGTAATAAAAAAAATTGATGGGGATATGAAAAAAACCTCAATGAATATTTTATCTAGGGATAAATCTTCTATAATAGAAATGAAGTGTGTTGACTTCATAAGACTATTGAGCACAACCCTAATAGCATTATGGCCTTGAGATATTTTGGGAAGTTTGATGAAAAAATACATGGTGATGTTTACCCATTTCCATTCTAGTATAGGTAATGTTTATGAAATCCCCCTATCCTTTTGTCTATTAGACATATATTTTTAACCTACCTATAATAGATATATATTCTCAACAATGTTTATCTTCATGTTGTCTCACAAGAAACCCTTGTGACTCCCCAAACCTTTTTCACATGTAATAATAATATTATGGTTTTATTTAGCTTAATTTTTTTAAGCCATCTGAACAAAACTTACAAAATATACACAAGACATTTTACTTAATTGAACACTAAAGTGTTTACATTATATCAAGATCAAATTGAAATAATTCTAACAAAAAACACCTACAAAAATCCCTTTCAGAGCCACTAAAAGGCCACCTAATGAAATAACGAGACCTGGTAAATAGTGAAAATCTTTCAGGTCAATCAGAACGAAAAAACATCATGGCCAGAACCATGATAGATATACCACACATCAGTGGGATGATAAACACCATCTTTTTCAAATCATCTTGTTTTTTGAAGACCCTAATATATGGTTTTATAAGGCCTCAAAAATAATTCGACTATTACCCCTTTAAGTGATCGATGAATCTCTAACGACTATAATTGTATCCATTGGGAATACTAGTTATTATATTTCAAAGTATTTAGAAATATTTAGATTTTCAATTATTTAATGTAATATCTTTTAAGCATGTTTATAATCGACACTCTTACATAAATTTAGAAAGGATAAATTTATTAACGATTTAAATTCCACCTCTTGTGTTTTAAAGGAAAATAATAAGAGTGGTATGATTTTTAATTATTAATTTGAAAACATTATTATAAATAATTTTATTTATAATATTAGTTAACACAAAATATAATTTAATTTGTGTACATTATTCTTCCATAGATTAAAATATATGTCATGTTTTACAAAATTAAATATATTTATTATCAATTATATTCTGTTTTATGTTTTATTAATATTTTTTGAATGTTGTTTTAATAAAAAAATAGACCTCATAGGGGCCATCCATATAGCTCAGCTGAAGGAGACAGCACACACTAGGTGGTCAAGCCAATACTTCATCCTCAAAAATGGTCAGCCAATGGGCATGCACAGATGCCTCAAGCAAGCACAGAGGATCCTAGTCGAGCGCCATCGTGTGGGGTGGCATGATTGCAGGGGTGGGCTCAGAGTGCGCCCATATAACACCGGTACGGTGTAGTACTAGTAGGGGGAATGAGTAATATGAGATTTGGCTCGGAGCTCCCCACTTATAAAGGATCTGTGTAAGGCTTTCCGTTTCGATGTGGGAGGGAAAAAATCAGCTGATATCATATCTATCCCATTCGATCACAGCACGCGCGATCTAGTCTATCTTTTTCGATCCAGTCACCGATGCCTTACATCCACAGTAAACCTATGCATTTTTTAGCATCGTCTGATCTTGAAGGATCTAATCTCAACCTTCTGAGTCTTCTAAAATTATACATTGCACCATAGTCATCTGATCCAATCACGATCTAATCTGGACCATCCATCTTACTTTAAATTCCACAGACTCGCCTCCACCACTAGATCTATCTCAGCAAGATCTCGGTCTTCCTTTTGTTGTTTCAGATTTTCCTCCCTTAGAAAACTTATTCTTCACACACATGTGTTTCACCAATGCCTTATTCCACATCCACTTGCACCGTTTTTCTTCACCTATGACACCGGTAATCCTTTCTTTGCTCTCTTTTAAAAAAAGACTTACCCTCAGTATTTTTTTTTAAAACCGGGTAGGTCTCTGTTTTCCTCACAAGTTGTAATAAAATAATAATATATATACAGTTTATATATTATATCGTGTTTTCCATTTGAACCCTATGGGTGTTCATCTTCTCTCATGCTTCCAGCAAGCCTCCCCGAGGCTCTCCTCCTCCTTCTAACCCGGTAAGGGGTCTATTTTTTAAGTTTTTTTTTTGAAAAAAATTTATACCTTGTGTATAAATGAAACTATATATATATAGTTTTATATTAATTATTAATAATAACTCAGATAAGGTTTTCTAAACGTTTTTTTGAAGTATAAAACCCATGCAAGGAATTCTATGTTTCTTTTTCTACATGAAAAAACTTTTTATTTTTTTTCATGGTTATCCATATATGTATATAGGTACATAAAATTTGAAATAACCCCAATCATACCAGGTTAGAGTTTTGTAATTTTAATTGACAATGTTCCAATGATGTTTTATAGTATGAAAAACTTTCAAGAGGTAAGAATTGTTTTTAACCGTAAGAATGATATATATAATTTTGTATTTACAAAAATGAATCCAGTTTGGGCCTTTCTTCTTATTTAATGATGTTTTGTTTAAAATGATATACTAAAAACATGTAACTCATGAAATGTGTTTCTTTTCATCTTGTTTTAATATGTAAAACCCATGTTTATAATGGTAATATATTAATGTATAAATATATATATATATATGTTTATGTAACATGTTGAAAATGGGTTTCTTCATGAAACCTAGACCTAGTGATAAAATTATGTTTTTTAAGAATACATCAGTGGGTAGAAATTATTAAATCTTATTTTGGGTTATGCAGATAATATATAAGTATATATATATAATATTTTTCCATGAGTTTTCAAATCTACATGAATTAATATGTTTCAAACTTGATTTCTCAAGTGGTATGTTGTTTTCTTGTTCAACCGCAAATCTACATTCATACATAAGCAGAAATGTTTAATTAGTTCGTTTATGCATGAATATTTCTCAAGAAATAAACCATACTTCGCATTTCCCAACATTCACAAGATATACTTCAGGAAATTTAATGTTTATGTTTTAACCTTTTACATATCAATTAACATTACCTGGATTAAATGCTCATCTCAATTTCAAAACATGTAAACATGGTTTGGGAAAATTTCTCATTATGAAGGTTTTACTGAAAAGTTTGACATTTCATATTATAACCCATTATTTTATGTGTACTAGTTTTAACTACATTTTCATGAGTGTGTTGTTTTTGTTTATGCACGTCACTGCTAAATCTAAATACAACAACTCTAGCTCATTTTAGATTTTTGTGTAATCCATTTCAGTTATGAACGTGTATGTAAAAATAGATTATGGAAAAATAATGTAAGTATGGTACCCTAGGAATATAAGACCATACTAAGACATGTGAGGAATGTATTGGATATAAATGATGTGACAGGTGTGCTCAGAATTATTCATCACTCCAATGCATTGGGTAAAGTGATGAATCTCATAAGTTTATAGAAATGATTTGTAAACGTGATTCTAGATTTTTTCATAACTATGTTTGGTAGTAAACTACAATTATTTTGGGTTTTTACCCATATGGTCTTGGAACAAGGCCTTGGAAAAGTCTAGCATTATACCTTCCCTCATTAAGTAATGGTAAATGATCAACCAAGGGATTTTTTGACTAAGAGAATTTCCCTTGGATAAGAATCTTCTATGATAATGGAAAGGGGGGAATAAGGCATAACCAAGTATGAAAATGGAAACTTTTACAAGGAAAAAGTATCTATTGTTAAAGCTATGTGAATTACATTTTTAGGTGCTGATGAATCATGATACGAATTCTTATGTTTATAGCTAAGCATTTTGAGTTGGACTGGTCATTTGATGAATTATGTACATTAAATGCCTTTATTGTATACCTATGTGCACACTGATTCATGATGTAATAAAAGTTATTAGGTGAACACATAAATCTTATGTGAATGGTATTTCTGATTGAATGTTTACAAATTACCTTTCAAAACATTGATGTCGTTCCTAAAGAAATAATTTTTTTCCACTTAACAAAAATGTTTTATGATTTCTTTTATTTTCAAATGTGGTAGTTTTAAAAAAATAATTTCATCAAATGTTTTAAAACCCATTAATGGGTATTCTTATTCTCACCCTATGTTTCAATTTAAGTCTTATAGTATTTAGTATATTATTCCATGCTTTGAGTACTCTTATGTGATGACATCAATATGAAGCATAACCTTATCATGTTTTTGGATGAAGTGTTTTTATAAGCATCTAATTTCCCATAACCTAAACCAAATTGATCCTATGTAGAGGGATAAGATGTGTAATTATTATATGTTTGTATTTATGAAAAAAATACCCACGATGTTTTAGGCACCGATTCCAGACATCTGGGGTCGAGGTCATGATAGTTGGTATCAATGGATCGGTTTAGATGACTCTGGAAAACCAGAACTAAACAAAAAATAATAATTTAAGCATTATTAAGCACGATGTTTTCTAAAATTTCAGATGGAAAATGAGAATACCAGTATTTTTGTCTTCCTTTTGAGGCACTATAAAGTATATTTTCCATATCCATCCACAACAAATTTATAAACTATGAACTCATTCGTATGACATGCAAAGACCACTGTGACTTGTCAAATTCTCCCCGTGTACCTCAACTTCACTGAGAAGCCGGTTTAAACAACCTATTTATGATGAAAATAAAATTTCCATCCAACACATATCGGGGAAAGTACATCAAGGGTATTTTTGGATGCCTCACCACAGCAAAAGTCGCCTTGTCCATTATGGATTTCCAAGAAGCGGCAGTATTGGGTGACCTCCACGCGGCATATATGTGCAGAATATGGTCTTATGGCCATTATGGACAAGTAATAGACATTAAATACTTGAAATTGAGGTCTTTCTTTCTTTGTACAAACATCAAGTACATACTGATGTCTCTCGGCTTTAAACTCCTCATGTCTCACTCTGAAGACACCATAAGTGTACCCACGATATCGAACAAGAATGATCGGGTTGCATTTGGTTTAGGGAGATCGAGAGTTTTGAAATTGTTTTGGGGATTCATGTAATCGGGAACTAGGGAAACCATTAGTCCTATGTGTTGTGTTCCAGTTTTTTTATGAAAATACAAGTTTTTGTTTCTTCTTTATCATTACTTTTCAGTGTTATTGTTTCACTGATTGTACATTCATGAATTTTTTTCTTATTTGCAAATAGAAGGACCAAACGATATATTATCTCTTCCCATTGATGTATTAGAGGCCATTATTGTTATAACTTGTCCAAAAGAATACCTTCCCCTTACAAACCTACTAATAACATGCAAACATCATTAAAAGGTATCAAATAGTCCAGACATTCTCCACTCCTTCCAAGGAAATGCCTATATCTACCACTGCATAGCCACTTTCCAACTCGCTGAGTATATGCGAAGTGAAAAGTTCCATGAAGGTTGTTTATTATGATTCACACTATCTCGAAACATTAAGCACAAGGAAAGGTTTCAAGTTGCTACCTTGTAAGGGAACCATCGCACAACCTACATGTACCAAATATTGAGCTTCAGTTTGTATGAACATGTCTACAACATTTACATTCTCAGATAAGAGACAGTTTGAATTGTTCTTAGAGTGTTTGTCCATTTAGACATCTCTGAACTCTCTAACATTCGAGCCTCCCTCTAGAAGCTCAGGTGTTCAATGCAAGAGTTTAACCCTTACTGTCTGAGGTGTGTCTAGGCTAGGGAAGTAGAATAATTGAACACCAATTAGGGTATTCAGCTGATAGAACTTGAGGATCATCTACGATGAGGGGGTGTTGTAAAGAATGTTAGAGATACTTTTTAGCTTGGTTATATGAAATGAATTACAAGGGATAATTTCCTATTAATGTGGGGGGATAATGTGACTCCCTAAATATTTTTTACATGTAATAATAATATTATGGTTTTATTTTTCTTAATTTTTTTATGCAATCTGAACAAAACTTACAAAATAAACAAAAGATATTTTATTCAATTAAACATTGAGGTTTTTACATTACAAGAAGATCAAAGGGAAACCATACTAACCAAAAACAACTATTAGAAGCCCTATCAGAGCCACTAGAATGCCACCTAAGGAAATAACGAGACCTAGTAAATAGTAAAAATCCTTTGGGACAATAAGAATGAAAAACATCACGGCCGGATTCATGAAAAATGTACTAAGAATTAGTGGGATGATAAGAACATTCTTCATCAAATCATCTTGTTTTTTGAAAACTATACTGCATGGTTTTACAAGGGCTTAAAAATAAATCTACCATTACCACTTTATGTGACTGATGAATATCTAACAGCTCTAATTATAGTTGTTGGGAATTCTAGTTATTCTATTTTAAAGAATTTAGAAATATTGATATTTCCTAGTATATTATGTAATATCATTCAAACATGTTTATAATTGAAAATCATCCTTAAATTTTGAAAGGATAAATGTATTAAGGATATAATGTCAAACTATTTTGTTTTAAAGGAAAATACCAATAGAGGTTTTCTGTTTATTCTTGTATTTGAAAACATATCTATAAAAACATTTAGTTATACTCTTAGTTAATAAAAAATATAATTTGATTTGTGTTCTTTAATATTACAAAGTTTAAAATTAAATTCATATTTTACCAAATTAAATATATTCATTATCGATTATATTTATTTTTATGTTTTTTAATCTATTTTGAAAGTTGGTTTAATAAAAACAATATACCTAATAGTGTCCAACCCTTTAGCTAGGTCAAAGGATAAAGAACGCGCTAGGCGGCTGAGCATAGCCTTCAGCCTCTGCAGAGGGTGGCCAATGGTCCTATACACGGGCCTCAAGCATGCACAGATGAACCGAGTAGCGCGCCACTTTGCGTGGAAATAGGGTAATAGGGGTGGGCGCAGAACTCGCATAGAGAACACCGGTACATTGCTGTACTGGGATGGGGGAAGGTGAGTAATATTATCTTTGGCTCAAAGATCCCCTCTTATAAAGAAACTAAAGAATTATTCCCATTTCGATGTGGGATGGAGAAAATCAGTCAAGATCCAATCTGGGTCGTTTGATCGCACAACATGCGATCTAGGCTGTCTATTTTGATATGGTCCTCGATTCCTAGTAGTTGCGGTATACCTCCACGTTTTTTATCACCATATGATCATGATGGATCTAATCTCATCCATCTAAGTCTTATAAAATTACATGTTGCACTGAAGCCATCTGATCAAATCATTATCTAATTTGAACCATCCATCTTGTTTTAATATCTACGAACTCACCTCCACCATGGGATCTAGCTCAGTTAGATCTCAGTCGTCTGTTTGTTTTTAGGATTTTCCTCCCCATGACATCTTCTTCTTCCTCCGTATGTTCCATACCAGTGGATTATTCCACACCCACTTGCACCGTTTTTCTTCAATCGTGATACTGATGGTCCCTTCCTTGCTCTCTTTTCCCCAAATACTTACACTAATAATTTTTTTAAAACTGGGTAGGTCTCAATTTTCCTTGAAATTTATAATAAACATATAATATATACGAATTATATATTATTTCACATTTTTAATTTGAACCATGCATGTGTTATTTTTCTCTCGAGCTTCCAGCGAGCCTCCCTAAGCCTCTCATCCTCCTACGAATGAAGTATGGGATCAATTTGTTGAATTTTATAGTAGTAAAACTTTTATACCTTATGTTTAAATGATACTATATATATATATATATATATTAATTTTTAATCATAACTCAGATAAGGTTTTATAAATGTGTTTTTCAAGTATAAAACCCATGCAATGAATTCTATGTTTCTTTTTCTACATGAAAAACCTTTTTATTTTGTTCCATGGTTATACATATATGTATATAAGTACATAAAATTCCGAATAACCCCTATCCTACTTGGTTTGAGTTCTCTGAATGTAATTGAATATTTTCCAAGGATTTTTTATTATATGATGCGCTTTAGAGGGGCTAAACTTGTTTTGAACCATAAGAACGAGATATATAATATCATATTTACAAAAATGAAACCATTTTAGGCCTCTCTTATTATTTAAGGATGTTTTGTTTAAAATGATATAGTAAAAACATATAAACCATGAAATGGGTTTATTTACTTCTTGGTTAAATATGAAAAACCCATGTTTGTAATGGTTATATATTAATGTATATATATAGGTTAATGTAACATATCTGAATTGGGGTTCTTTACGAAACTTATCCCTAGTCATAAAATTATGTTTATGAAGAATATAACAGTGGAAAGAAATTATTAAATCTTATTTTGGGTTATGTAGATCATATATACTATATATACATAATATTTTAACATGAATTTCAAATCTACATGAAAACATATGTTTCAAACATGATTTCTCAGGTAAGTGGTGTGATGGTTTCATGTTCATTCATAAATATACATTCTTACAAAAGTAAACATGTTTAATTATTTTTTTTATGCATGAACCATTCTTGTGAAATAATACATACTTCGTATTTCCCAATTTTCACAAGAGATACTTCAGATCATTTAAAGTTTATGTTTTAACCATTTCATATCAATTAACATTGCAATAATAAAATGATCATCTCAATGTCAAAACAAGTAAACATTTTTTTTTTGGAAAATCTCATATTCTTAAGGGTTTAATGTAAATGGTTACATTGCATATGAAAACCCATTATTTTATGTGCACTAGTTTTTAATACATAATAAAGAGTGTGTGGTTTTAGTTCATTCACATCACTATTAAATCTGAAGTCAACAAGTCTTGTTCTTTTTACATATTGTCATTATCCATTTTAGTTTTGAACATTTTTATAAAAATGGATTTTGGAAAAAGAAGGTATGTATGGCACCCTATGAATATGAGACCATACAAAGACATATGAGGAATGTATTGGACTTAAATGATGTGACGGGTGCACTCAGAATTATACAGTGCTCTAATGCATTGGGTAAGGTAATGAATCTCATAGGTTAAATGAAATGACGTGTGAACATGATGCTAGATTTGTTCACTATTTTGTGTGGTATTTCACCACAATTATGTTGGGTTTTTACCCATACGGTCTTGGAATATGGCCTTGAAAAAGTATATAATTACCCTTTTCATCATTATGTAATGGTAAATGATCAACCAAGGGATTGTTCGACTAACATAATATCAATTGGCTTAGAATCTTTTATGATAATGGAAAGAAAGTCATAAGGCACCACCATGTATGAAAATGGAAAGTTATATGTTGAAAAAGTATTTAATGTTAAATCTATGTGAACTACATTTTTAGGTGCTGATGAATCATGATATGAATTCTTAGTGTTTACAACTATGCTTTTAGAGTTGGATTAGTCAATTGATGAATTATGCACATTTCATGCCACTCTTTTATATGTATGCACAATCTGATTCATGATGTAATAGAATTTTTTAGGTGAACACATAAATCTTTGTGTGAAAGGCCTTTCTAAAAGAATGTTTGCAAATAACCTTTGGAAACATTGATGTTGTGCCTCAAGAGAGAAATTTTTTCCTTTTAAGAAAAACATTTTATGATTTATTTTATTTTAAAAGGTGTTTGTTTAAAAAAAATATATTCAAATGTTTTAAAACCCCTTAATGGGAATTCTTATACTCATTATACATTTTAATTTATGTTTTATAGGATTTAGAAGATTATTAAAAGCTTTGAGTACTCCTATGTGAAGACATCAATATGAAGCTTAGCCTTATCATGTTTTCAGAAGAAGTGTTTTTAGCAGCATCTGCTTTTATAGAACCTAAACTAAATCGATCCTCTGTATTGAGACAAGATGTGTAATTGTTTTATGATTGTATTTATGAAAAAAAATTCACACTAGGTTTCAGGCACTGATTCCAGACATTTGGGGTCAGGGTCATGATAACCTTCCTTCATATCTATTTATATATTCATACTTCTTGAATAAATATAGAATTATGAACTATGTTCCTCATACAATAGGTCGATCAATTATGGTTTTGATAGGACAAATACATGGTTTTGATAACTTATTCTTTCATCACCACAAATGTTAATCTTAAGAATATTAATCACCTTATTTTGTAACTCTATATCTTTCTTTTATTCCTCTGTATTCCTCACATGGATAGATAGTAGAACACTTATCTAAGAAATATAATATTTATCCACTTCCTTAAATATTTTTATATCCATCCTTTGGAAATAAATATAATATTATATCTTTTGTGATCCTTATCATGTATAAGCAAGCATGATCCTTTCAACTCAAAGCATCAGCCACCCTATTCTCTTTCCCAGAGTGGTAATGTATTGAGTAGTCAGAATGTTTAATCAGATCTAACCATCTTTAATGGAACATATTCATCTCCTTATATTTCAAAATATACATTACACTTCTATTATTAGAATATATATCATACTATTTTCTATAAATATAATGCCTCTATTTATTTAATTTAAAAAAATTCAAAGATAACTATAAATCATGAGTTGCTTAATTTTTTTCATGAACCCTCAATTGCCATGATACATAAGCTATAACCATTCTATTTTTCATGAGAAATAATCTCAACAACATCTTTGATGCATCAATATAGATTATAAATCCTTCTCTACTTATAGGTAATGTAATCACAAGTGTGTTGAATAAACTTCAATTTATCTCTTGAAATATTTCGTAATTAATTTGTACAATGTAACTTGGATCACTTTCAAATTAAATTTGTAAATAGATTAAAATTCATGAGAAATTATCCAAATACAATTGATAATATCCCACCAACAAATGATTTTTTCAGATCTTATTCAATCTGGTTGGTTTGGGTTAATGTTCATTAACATAAATCATTTTTAGATATAATGATATACACTCTCTTGAAAATATATGACCCAAAAATAGTGATTTTGAATCCAAATTTCACACAGGGTATATTTTTTGTATAAATTATCCTTCTTCACAGTCTTCAGCATAATTTTCTTGTGATATTCATTCTTATCCTTTCTCTTTGAATATAAAAAAATATTTTCTATAATGACTAATGAAAACTAAACATGGTAATATCTAAAGACTATTCATGAAATCCATAAAGATATATGGGGAATTAGTAAGACCAAATTGGATCACAATATATTAATAGTCTTCATACCTTGAAAAAACGATTTCATGGGTATATCCTCCTTATTAACCCCTAATTCATGATATCCACAATGAAGTTCAATCTTGTAATAGTATTGAGCTCCACACAGTTGTTCCAAAAAGTCATCAATATAGGGTAGTTGATACTTTTTCTTTATTTTGATCTTGTTCACTTATTGATAATTAATACAATGTGGCATTGATCCATATTTATTATTAATAAAAGGAACATGTTCACCCTAGGGTGACACACTTGGATGAATAAATCCCATGTCATGATTTTCCTAGAGTTTCTTCATAAATTATTACAACTCAATAGAGGCCATTCTATTTAGAGTTCAAAAAATAGATGTTCCTCTAGGTATGAGTTCTATTTAGAACTCTACTTCAAGATTCGATATAAGATTGGGAAACACTTTTGGAAACACATAAATAAACTCTTGAACAATAGGAATATCTTTGATGTTTAGTTCCTCCCCAAAAATCGAGGATAAATACCACTTTTGAATAGGAATAAATATCCATATAATGGATGTCACCTCCAACCGAAGTTTATATTTATCATCACACTGATAGTAGATCATTGTTTAGTTGAGAATATCAAACATGACTTGAATTCCTTAGTAATTGATGTTAGGTTTATATAAAGAATCTAAATCCATGCCTAATATAAAATCAAATTCAACTAGAGGTAGAGTAACAATATTTATAGGAAGAACATTCCCACAAAAATTAAACATAGAAAAATCATAGACGTGATATGTGATCAACATAACATTAGGGGTATTCTCTAATAATTAAATATCTACTTTTTTAGGATATGAATTCATATTCCTTGAGAATTTTCTGGGTATATAGGAATAAACATTACAAATATCCAACAAGATAATTCAATATTTGATAATTATTATTAACACCAAAACGTCACTATTTTATCTTCAATCCCATATTAAAAATAGAAACCATAATAGGGGAAACAATAATTATAGATGGAAAAAACATAGTTATGAAAAATAATTTATAAGAAGTCTAAATCAAGGAACATTATTTTAAATGTATGACACCTTGGGATTAAACATTGTCATCAACAATCATTACAAAGAAATTATGATGTTATCCTATATTAATACTTATTCACATAGTTATTACTAAATCTTTCTCATAAAAGTTTCTAAAGGTTAATTAAACCTTAATCTCATGCCAACTATAGATACCCTCACTTTTCATACCTTGATATCCCATCTTAATAGATGAGTACTCATTACAAAACATAACAAACCATGACATAATACTAGAGTTCTAGTGCCCTTAGAAACATGGATATATAAACAGTTTGTTCAAAAGTAAACTACATTATCTCCCCCATGAGTTATCCATAAGTAGCACCCTTCTTAGATATATGATATATAATAACATTATTCATAACCTATGGAAAGGAAACATACGAAAGGGAGATCTCAATTTCTCATTAAGGTTAAAAAACATATATATAATCATAACATTATCATAAGGATATGACAACATGAGAATGACATTTTAAAACCATACCATGAATATCATAGATTAAAATATTGATTCATGGAATATTTATGAAATTTAATTAGAAATTAATCATAAATTAATCATAGAACATAATCCATGAGAGTATAACATTGTCATAATACACATATTCATAAAAAAATCTTATGTCATGGATACCCACAAAACAAAATAACATATAGTGTTAGGCTAACCACATATGTACCAAAATTGAGCATGGGAGAACCTCTTGTATACCCTGTTTTGGGATTGAAATAACCTCTCATGCACCCACTGTTATGTTTCCCTTGGATAAAATCTCGTTTACCCTTTTTTAGTATTTTGATAACGTCTCGTGTACCCTTTGATCTCATAGAACATTAATCTTTACCCAATGTGTTGGAGGGATATATAATTTGGGGACCACCTATAATATAAATAAAATAATATAGATTTATTCCACAAGATCATTATTCCTTCATCGTATCATAAACCATGAATATAAATTGGTTTCATACAAATTTCATGAAGACATAACCAATGAAAAAGAATCTGGTTTTGTAATCATTACATAAATTCACCATAACATAATCTATAGCAAAGAGGAACTGTTTTTATAAAAAATTTATCATTTTAATCATAAACCATCCAGGGAAAAAATAATGATGGAATCATTGGATAATATCCCTCGTAAATCCAAAAACCATCAAATGATTTCATCTTTGATGGAAAATTATTTTAAAAGATCACTTGGAACATTTCTTGAGAAAAATATCCTTTACACTTTGAGATCACTTATTTAAAATCTAAAAAATTCCCAAATATTAAATAAAACATTTAATTTTCAATTAACCTTGGAGAATTGTAAATTAATCTACAAATAATATAGTGGTTATGAAAGCATAAAATTACATTTAGTTTATTTAAGTTAAAAAAAATATTCCTTTCACATTATAAGAAAAAAGTCCCAAGTAACACATTCAAAAAATGTAAAGTATATTCATCCTAAAACAATTGTATAAAAGTTAAACATGGATAAAAATTATCTTAATAAAGCTTTTATAATAATAAAAGAATTCTTGAAAACATTTCTATAATACATTGACATTAAAGTGAATGTATTTTATACTCAAGAGAGATATAAAGTTGGGCTTTCATTAAAAAGAATTATTTTGGACTATTGAGTACATAAAGAGAAGAAAATGAAAGGATAACATGAAATTTCATTAAAAAATAAAAATAAAATTTATTTTTATATATATATATTTATCATAATATTTCTTTATCGTAAGTAGAATAATTAATTATCATGATAAACTATGAGATTGTATCATAAACTCTTACTATTATGCTAACATTTGAATCGTAATACCAATGAAGGAAATGTACTTAGATGGATATTTATATCTAGAAAATTTCAGGATAGTGATCATAAAACCAATTCATGCAAATTATATACACCACAAAAAAGAAAGAAGTTTTTGAATAAGGCTTATGTCCCACAAAAATAAAAGTGAGACCAAAATCCATTGCCTCAGGTCTCAAATTCATTTGTATGTGTTTGATCCTACTATATAATAAATATTTCTTATAAATAAATTAAATAATAATAATCATGTGTACCATACCTTATATTATTAATTATAACCCTTTAATCATCCATTCATTAACAATTATTTTTCAAAAACATTGTTTCATGTGAAAACTACTTCGTTTTTCATATATATTTTGGTGAGGTTGTTTTTTGTACTTGTACTTCTATCATGGAAAAAAAATCATTAGAATTTTAATAATGATATAAATATAATATATATTACTCATATACATATTTATATTCATCCATTAAGTTAAGGATATAAAAATGAAATAAACCATTCATGGAGATAGTAGATAGTATGTGCAGATAAACGTTGTTTTCATTTTCTCACCAGATGGAAAAATTAAAGGTAAATATTAATTCAAAATTAATGATTATTGTTTATATAATATATATAATATATATTCATTAAATATATCCTTATTATCATCCATTTAAAAATAAAATGAAAAAATTATCACAATGCTTTGTACAGGTGGTGGTCCACACATATACCCGAGCGAAGTTATCATTTTCTAATAGATTTGATGGTAAAAAGATTAATATGTTATTATAATTATAGAATTGTAATTTTTTCATAAATATAATTTATATATATGTATATTAAATTTATTATTATATTAATTCATTAATGGTGGTGGTGAAAAATAAATTATATTGGTTTTTGTGGCGGTTGATTTTTGTACACACAATTGATGGTTTCATTTCCCATTTGATGTAAGTGGAGTTTTATATATATTATTAAATTATCATAATAACCTATAATTATATTTAATATAATTTTTCACCAATTTATAATAGTTAAATAATATTTTAATATGGTGTAATAAGAAATAAAACCAAAACACTCTGTTAAGAAAGATACCTCTTCTTCGAACAACCTATTAAGGTTTGTACCAAAAACATTCATATGATGGATTTATAGTAAAAAATAATCTAGGATGTTTTAAGGTAAGCTTTTAAGATATTTGCGAATTTATTTTATGAAACAAAATGAATTGTAAGAGTAAATAAAAGAAGAGATAATATTACCTTTTATAAGTAAAAAGGATAGGTAATTTTGTAAATACCCAAACCTATTCAATAATGAGAATTAATGATCAATAAAAGTTCCTAAAAAGTTGGAAAATAACTGATTATATTTAATATAAGTCCAATAAACTTCTCAAATAAACTAAACTACGTTTTAACCATTTTATTCCTGTTACCTTAAGGTTACTCACTTTTATCATTTTAGTTTTCAACATGAAAACTTGTGTTTTTGTAGAGGTAATTTATCATTTAATCATAAAAATAAGATGGGAATTATTCCATAATGTATACCCATTTAATATAAATATTTAATTAAATCTATCAAATAAAAATCTGATGATTTGGTAAAATTAATTTTAAAACAAGTACAAAAAATTGAAAATCCATGTTTTATCCTTTACTACGATAATCAATTTTTAACTGTCTCTATTATTCATTATGAAAAATAATTAATTTTACCATATTAAATAATATTAGTTATTATTATTAAAAATATTTATTCCATTTTATAAAAATTCAATTTTCTAAATTGTCATAATTTAATTTAAAAATAAACCCACAATCGTGATGGAAAATGATTTTCCAAAGGAAAAGTTTTCTTAACTATAAAAATGTGTTTATATTAAATTTTATTATAAAATTAATTAAAATAATTTAATTATTTTAATAATAATATAATATAATTATTTTTACTTATAAAATAATTTTAATAAAAATTTAACTTTGTAAAGGCATTACAAAATAGAAACATTTATTAAAAAACTATATTTCTCAATATTCATCAAAAAATTAATCTTTTCAAAAAATTCTCAGAAATTCACTATAATTTATTTTGGAAACTATTGTTTCAAAAATATAGTTCTTATTTTTAAATAATGTTTTAAAATTATAATAAATAATTTAAATTTTTTTAAATGCAACAAAACTGCTATTTTGAAAATTATAGTTTTATGCATAAAATTTGATTTATTCTTATCCGATTCCTATAAATAATATTGGAATGAATGGTAAAAATTTTACTAAATATATAATGTATAAATTTAATCAAAATAATCCACCAATAGTGAATAATTTAATATATTAATATTGAAATACATTTTTCACATAAAATAGTTTGTTAGAAAAACATTTCTTTTGGTTTGAATTAATTTTTATTTTCATTTTTAATAAATTAATAACTAATGAATTTAATATATATATATATATTTAAAAAATATAATTTTTATAATTTATTTATTCATATTCATACATACAAATTTAATGGCTAGGTTATTACTATATATTATATTATGGTTCGTTAAAACACAGTGTTGCATGTAACTCAAGATATTGAAGGAATTAAATTTATTTGAAAGATGTTTTTTTTAAAATGCAAGGTGTTATATTCTACCTCCCTTAAAAATAATTTTTAATTCAAATTTCATTACTCTAATACAAACCGCTGATGACACTTCTTCCTCAGCATATCCTTAGGTTTCCATGTAGATTTTTCAAATTGATGGTTTTTCTATAAAACGCTGATTGGGTGAGTTTTCTTGTTTCATATAACTTTATATATATAATTCATAATCTTCAAATTCCATTCCTCATTAAAGGGGTCTTTCTCCTATGGTATGGAATATTATTTTATCACATGTGTGGTTCAGTTATGTACTTCCTCACGAGAGATGCATGGAACCCATCATGTACTTGAGAGAGGATCAGTGGAAGTGCCAATATATGAACTTCGAAAACTAATCAATAAATAATATAAAAAGGAATAATATACCTAAGAATCAGAATTCTTTTATTCCCAAATCCCATAACCTTATTCCATGGGTAAATATATAGAAATACAATCTCACCGACTTTGAAATTAATATCTCATTAATGATTATCAGCATAAATTTTATGT
Organism: Viscum album; assembly: GCA_963277665.1. NCBI lineage: Eukaryota > Viridiplantae > Streptophyta > Magnoliopsida > Santalales > Viscaceae > Viscum > Viscum album. The sequence goes on along the minus strand of OY728142.1, from coordinate 468,634,831 downwards.
GGAAATTATACCTCACTTGTTTGTTGGCGAATAGATCTAACCTTCTCTCCCATTCCTTCACTTAGCTTCAGTCCCAATAGATTTCTTTCACCAACTTTATCCCAAAACATTAGAGTTATACACTTCTTTCCAAATGGGTCTTCATTGTGATCCATCTAAATTCCCAGGTGAAAGATATAATTGTAATTAAACTCAAATAAAGGATTGTTTTGATCCCAAAAACAATTAAAATCCAGAAAACAATATCTATACGTATTATATAAGGTTTTAATGGTTCTCTTATACTAACCATCAATTTTAGGATGGTTAATTGTGTTGAAACATTACTCTATATCTAGAGCCTACTAGAGAATTCAACAGAACATCAAAGTGAACCTCTAATACTAATAAAATACAATAAAATTTGTTACATTATACAACCATGACACTTAATTAATTTATATCCCATAACGTTTACTGAGATATAAATATTCTCTAATAATAATAATGATTTTCTACATCATAAGGCACTAGACTACAACCCAAATAGCGTTATGGCCTTTATTCATTTTGGTGAGTCTGATGAAAAAATCCATGGTGATGTTTTCCCATTTCTATTCTATTATGGTGAATGGTTATAACATCCCCTTATAATTTTTTATTTTATATTTAACATGATGACATACTATGAACCAAGATATATATTGAGCAATATCTCTCCTCCTTTTGTCCCATAAGAAACATTCCATCATATATCAATACATCTTTGTACTTCCATGATGAATAGATAATGAAAAACTATGAGCCTCATAAAACATATCCTTTTTCAAGTATGGTATTTATGGGACTTAAACATAATCCTAAAAAATTATCATTTTATCAAAATCAAGGTTAAACATAGGAATTTTTATGGCCTTCTTCTGTATCTCTATATCTTTCTGTTTCACCTCTTTAATCCTCAGCCTGATAGATGGTTGATCCCTTATCTTAGAAATATAATATTTCAACCCTTAATTCATTATTTCAATATACATACTTTGAAAGTCTAGAAATATTGGATATTTTGTGATTCTCATCAACCATATTCTAGCATTATCTTTTCAACTCAATGTATCGTCCACCTTGTTCTCTTTCCTAGGATGGTAATGTTGTGAGTTTTTATAATCTTTAATCATTTATAACTATTTTCCCTATTACATATTAATATTTTTATGTGTGAAAATATAATTTAAAATTTTATTATTAGTATATATATGACATCTTTATTTTTAAATATAATTCCTTAATGTATTTAATGTGAAAATTACTGTAGAAACCCCCAAATCATGATTCGGGTAATTTTTCACATGAAAATATGACTGCTACGAGTCATAACCTATAACCATGTTATTTTTCATAAAATTAATCCCATTTCCCTCATTTATATATAATTATATATTATAAACGCTTCTACACTATAGGTTAATGTATGTATAGGTGCACTGACTAACCTTCTCTCTAGTTCCTTCAAATTATCTTTAAATTCATTTTTCAAAAGGAACATGGCTCCCATAATAGTTAACATGGTTATTGTATTAGATAATCATGATAAATTATCCATAAACCATCTATAATATCCAACAAAATTATAAAAACATAATATCTCGGTCATAGTGGTTGCCCCTAGTTGATGATTGGTAGCTTAAAAATGCATTTATCAGGCTTCATGTTGCATGTGTTGTGTCGAGCACCGGGAGGAAAGCACCGAACATCTGTTCCTCGATGGAGAGTGGGGTCAGGTGGTATGGTCAGCCTTTGGCAGATTTATAGCTGCTCTCCAGCCTTCTGTTGATACTTCCTTCTTCGTTCACCGGTTTCACGGATCAGGGGATAGGGGAGTGGAAAGAACAGTAAGGTCGATTATGTTTCATGTTGGGGCGTGGTGTATTTGGCAATCTAGGTACAAAGCTCATTTTGAGGGAATCTGTTCATCTAGGAAAACCATTGTTGCGCGTACTCGTAGTCTGCTGCTCGACCTGACTAGGCGCCTGGATAATAGGAGTGAGGCGCCCTCCCTCCAGGTTCTACGTCCGGACGTTCAAACCAGCCCTAATAAAAGTATCCCTCGTGGCCATTGGGTCTGCTGGAAACCTCCTCCCTTGGGTTTGAAACTGAACACAGATGGTTCTTGTAATGCCGAAATTATTAGGGGAGGAGGTGTGGTTCGCGACCTCCGGGGATCCTTTGTGTTCGCTTTCGCTGTCTACATGGGAAGAGGTTCTTCTTTACAGGAAGAAGCTCTCACTTTTCTTTCCGGCCTTTCCCTTTGTAGGTAGGGGCATTTGCATCACAGAAGCAGAAACAGACTCCCTTGTCCTTCTCAAATCACTGCTTGACACTGGTAATTTCCCATGGCCAATTTCATACTCTATCAGGAAGTGTAGAGCTATAAACCCTAACAACGTTCGATTGAGACACACTTGGTGCGAGGTTAACAAGGTGGCTGATCATCTGGTGAAGCTTGCATCTCATGGATCAGATATGACATTCTTCTACAACCCAAACCAGTTGACACCTGAGGGAGTTAATCTGGTTAGAGGGGACGCCCTTGGCCTTCATTATTTCAGGACCCCCTAGATCATTGCTCTTCATGTGGTCCTTTTCCCCTCCTTTTCAAATAAAGAAAGATGATGATCTAAAATTCACACTTGATAATTTTTTCATACTAATTCTCCTTATTTTGGGTCTTCATCCCAATTATCAAGTGATCTTCATGATCATACTTGATATTTGAATATATAATAATATAATCTAAAAATTATTCCACAAATTGGCCAAGGTAATATCTAAAGATTATATTCTTTAAATCTATTATGATAATGGGGTTATCATTAAAACCAAACATAGTCACTATATATATTCATATTTTACAGACCATGTTCGGAATTTTGTCTTAGGTATATCCTCCATCTTGACCCTTAATTGATGTTATCTAGAAAAAAGGTCAATCATTGAAAAGTATTGATCACTACATAGAACATTAATCTTTACCCAATGTGTTGGATGGATATATAATTTGGTGACCACCTATAATAGAAATAAAATAATATAGATTTATTCCACAAGATCATTATGCATTCATCATATCATAAACCATCAATATAAATTGGTTTCATATAAATTTCCTGAAGACATAACTAATGAAAAAGAAACTGGTTTTTTAATCATTACATCAATTCACCATAACATAATCTATAGAAAAAAGGAACTGTTTTTATAAAAAATTAATAATTTTAATCATAAATCATCCAGAGAAAAAATAATGATGAAATCATTGGATAATATCCCTAGTAAATCCAAAAACAATCAAATGATTTCATCATTGATGGAAAATTATTTTAAAAGATCACTTGGAACATTTCTTCAGAAAAGTATCATTTACACTTTGAGATCACATATTTAAAATCTAAAAAATTCCCAAATATTAAATAAAACATTTAATTTTCAATTAACCTTAGAGAATTGTAAATTAATCTTCAAATAATATAGTGGTTATGAAAGCATAAAATTACATTTAGTTTATTTAAGTTAAAAAAATATTCCTTTCACATTATATGAAAAAAGTCCCAAGTAAGACATTCAAAAAATGAAAAGTATATTCATCCTAAAACAATTGTATAAAAGTTAAACATGGATTAAAATTATCCTAATAAATATTTTATAATAATAAAATAATTCTTGAAAACTTTTCTATAATACATGGACATTAAAGAGAATGTATTTTATACTAAAGAGAGATATAAAGTTGGGTTTTCATTAAAAAGAATTATTTTGGACTATTGAGTACATAAAGAGAGGAAAATGAAAGGATAACAAGAAATTTTATTAAAAAATAAAATAAAATTTATTTGTTTATATATATATTTATCATAATATTTTTTATCGGAAGTAGAATAATTAATTATCATGATAAACTATGAGATTGTATCATAAACTCTTACTATTATGCTAACATTTGAATTGTAATACTAATGAAGGAAATGACCATAGATGGATATTTATATCCAGAAAATTTCAGGATAATGATCATAAAACAAATTCATGAAAATTATATAAACCACAAAAAAGAAAGAAGTTTTTGAATAAGGCTTATGTCCCACATAAATAAAAGTGAGGCCAAAATCGATTGCCTCAGGTATCAAATTCATTTTTATGTGTTTGATCCTACTATATAATAAATATTTCTTATAAATAAATTAAATAATAATAATCATGTGTAGAATACCTTATATTTTTAATTGTAACCCTTTAATCATCCATTTTTTAACAATTATTTTTCAAAAACATTGTTTCATGTGAAAACTACTTCGTTTTTCATATATATTTTAGTGAGGTTGTTTTTTGTACTTGTACTTTTATCATGGAGAGAAATATTTAGAATTTTAATAATGATATAAATATAATATATATTACTCATATACATATTTATAGTCATCCATAATGTTAAGGATATAAAAATGAAATAAACCATTCATGGAGATAATAGATAGTATGTATAGATAAATGTCGTTTTCATTTTCTCACCAGATGGAAAAAATAAAGGTAAATATTAATTCAAAATTAATGAATATTTTTTTTATAATATATATCATATATATTCATTAAATATATCCTTATTATCATCCATTTCAAAATAAAATGAAAAAATTATCACAATGCTTTGTACAGGTGGTGGTCCACACATATACCCGAGTGAAGTTATAATTTTCCAATAGATTTGATGGTAAGAAGATTAATATGTTATTATAATTATAGAATCGTAATTTTTTCATAAATATCATTTATATATATGTATATTAAATTCATTATTATATTAATTCAGTAATTGTGGTGATGAAAAATAAATTATATTGGTTTGTGAGGTGGTTGATTTTTGTACACACAATTGATGGTTTCATTTCCCATTTGATGTAAGTGGAGTTTTATATATATTATCAAATTATCATCATAACCTATAATTATATTTAATATAATTTTTTATTAATTTATAATAGTTAAATAATATTTTAATGTGGTGTAATAAGAAATAAAACCAAAACACTCGGTTAAAAATATACCTCTTCTTCAGACAACCTATTAAGGTTTGTACCAAAAACATTCATGTGATGGATTTATAGTAAAAAATAATCTATGATGTTTTAAGGTAAGTTTTTAAGATATTTGAGAATTTATTTTATGAAACAAAATGATTTGTAAGAGTAAATAAAAGAAGAGAGAATATTACCTTTTATAAGTAAAACGGATAGGTAATTTTGTAAATACCCAAACCTATTCAATAATGAGAATTAATGATCAATAAAAGTTCCTAAAAAGTTGGAAAATAACTGATTATATTTAATATAAGTCCAATAAACTTCTCAAATATAATAAACTACATTTTAACCATTTTATTCCCATTACCTTAAGGTTACTCACTTTTATCATTTTAGTTTTCAACATGAAAACTTGTTTTTTTGCAGAGGTAATTTATCATATAAGCATAAAAATAAGATGATAATTATTACATAATTTATACCCATTTAATATAAATATTTAATTAAATCTATCAAATAAAAATCTGATGATTTTGTAAAATTAATTTTAAAACCAGTACAAAAAATTGCAAATCCATGTTTTATCCTTTATTACGATAATCAATTTTTAATTGTCGCTATTATTCATTATGAAAAATAATTAATTTTACTATATTAAATCATATTAGTTATTATTATTAAAAATATTTATTCCATTTTATAAAAATTCAATTTTCTAAATTGTCATAATTAAATTTAAAAATAAACCCACAATCGTGAAGGAAAATGATTTTCCAAAGGAAAAGTTTTCTTAACTATAGAAATGTGTTTATATTAAATTTTATTATAAAATTAATTAAAATAATGTAATTATTTTAATAATAATATAATATAATTAATTTTACTTATAAAAAAACATTTAATAAAAATTTAACTTTTTAAAGGCATTACAAAATAAAAACATTTATTAAAAAACATTATTTCTCAATATTCATCAAAAAATTAATCTTTTCCAAAAAGTCTCAAAAATTCACTATAATTTATTTTGGAAACTATTGTTTCAAAAATATAGTTCTTGTTTTTAAATAAGTTTTTAAAATTATAATAAATACTTTAATTTTTTTTAAATGCAACAAAACTGATTTTTTGAGAAATATAGTTTTAAGCATAAAATTTGATTTATTCTTATCCCATTCCTATAAATAATATTGGAATGAATGGTAAAAATTTTACTTAATATATAATGTATAAATTTCATCAAAATAATCCATAAATAGTGAATAATTTAATATATTAAGATTGAAACACATTTTTCACATAAAATAGTTTGTTAGAAAAACATTTCTTTTGCTTTGAATTAATTTTTATTTTCATTTTTAATAAATTAATAACTAATGAATTTATTATATATTTTTTAAATAAATATAATTTTAATAATTTATTTATTCATATTCATACATACAAATTTAATGTCTAGGTTATTACTATATATTATATTATGGTTCGTTAAAACATAGTGTTGCATGTAACTCAAGATATTGAAGCAATTAAATTTATTTGAAAGATATATTTTTTAAAAAAAATGCAAGGTGTTATATTCTACCTCCCTTAAAAATAAATTGTCAATCAAATTTCATTACTCTAATACAAACCGCTGATGACACTTCTTCCTCAGCATATCCTTAGGTTTCCATGTAGCTTTTCAAATTGATGGTTTTTCTATAAAACAATGATTGGGTGAGTTTTCTTATTTCATATAACTTTATATATATAATTCATAATCTTCAAATTCTACTCCTCATTAATGTGGTCTTTCTCCTATAGTATGGAATATTATTTAACACATGTGTGGTTCAGTTAAGTACTTCCTCACGAGAGATGCATGGAACACATCATGAACATGAGAGAGGATCAGTGGAAGTGCCAATATATGAACTTCGAAAACTAATCAATAAAGAATAAGAAAATGGAAAAATATACCTAAGAATCAGAATTATTTTATTCCCAAATCCCATAACATTATTCCATGGGTAAATATATAGAAATAAAATTTCACCAAATTTAAAATTAAGATCTCATTAATGATTATCATCGTAAATTTTATGTGGAAATTATACCTCACTTTTTTGTTGACAAATAGATCTAACCTTCACTCCCATTCCTTCACCTAGCTTCGGTCCCAATAGATTTCTTTCTCCAACTTTATCCCAACACATTAGAGTTATATAATTCTTTCCAAATGGTTCATCATTGTGATCCAACTAAATTCCCAGGTAAAAGATATAATTGTAATGAAACTAAAATAAAGGATTCTTTTGATCCCAAAAACAATTAAATCCACAAAACAATATCTATACATATTATATAAGGTTTTAATGGTTCACTTATACTGACCATAAATTTTAGGATGGTTAATTTGTGGAAATATTACTCTATATCTAGAGCCTACTAGAGAATTCAACAGAACATCAAAGTGAACCTCTAATCCATATAAAAACAATAGAATTTGTTACATTATACAACCATAACACTTAATTAATTTATATTCCATAACGTTTATGTAACAGCCCGAGATTTTATGAAAACTATTCTTTTTAATTTTATTAATGTCTTGTGTTGTATGCTACACCAAAAGGAGCTCGCACAACACGTATCCTTGACTTGCCTAACATTACACGCAATCGCGACCTTCCTCGTTAGCGTGTGTAATACGCAATACCGAGTTTCACCAAACAACGATATGCTATTAAAATATTATTAAAACTAGCCGTTATGAATAGTAATAACCACTTTTTGAAATTTTGTAAATCTTATTTTTCAAAATAGACTTCATTTTTGGATTCGGAGTATCAAATTTAGCCTAAAGTGAAATTTTGGTACTTTTCGGATAACTTTCATATTCTGATGAATAGTGAAAATTACTAAATTATAATTAAAAACAACTTTTTTTAATCGAAATAATTAATAGTGATAAATTATTAATTTGAGTGGTTTTAAAGTATATTTAGAATATATTTTTACAATTTAATATAATGTTGGTCATTGGATGTAATTTCACATTTAAACTAGACATAAACAAGTGTCAATCTTTTGATAGATATTGTTTCTTAAAAACACGCTATTTGTTTTAACAGCGGGATTTAATTATAAAATTAATTAATGCAACTTCTATGTTATGAATTTGGTAAAATAGACTTCATTTTTGAATTCGGAATATGAAATATAGCTTAGGATGAAATTTTGGCATTTTTCTGAAAACTTTCAATTTTTGATGAATAGTGAAACCACTAAGTGGTAGGTTAAAAACAGAATTTTGCATAAAACTTAATTTTACCGCTTCTGTGAATAGAATTTCGAAAATACGAGAGACACGGTTAATATCAAGGACTAAAATGTGGTTCAATGAGATGAAAATAATTTTTTGGTGAATAGTAACTTTTTACTTTTTTACCGCGGTTAATAGTAAATAGGGTAACTAAGGGTAAATATGATATTACTATTACCCTAACACATGTCCTAATTCTATTGGACAAGTGTAATTCGACCAAAAACAAACTTAGGAATAAAATATGACCATTTAGGCCCACTTGGATTAGATTAGGACATTTATTATTAATTTATTTAAAGAAAGGTTAAAATAGTTAAAATCAAAGTTTAATAAGTAAATAATTTTTAATATGGGGTTATACATAAGATAAATTCGATTGTAAATATTCATTAGAAATCTAAAAAGATTTCCTACATGATGGTATTTTATTTGTAATTTTTAGACATAAAATAATTTATTTTATTTATGACACAAAGATGATGCAGTAATTATCTTACTAATGAAATATTGACATAATTGATGTTATAAACACCAAAATAAATGTAATTTGAGATTTTTTATGAATTACACTAATTTTCTAGGTTACTATGATATATTAATGTTGATTCAATCAACTTGGTTCGAACATTTAATTCTGTTATGACTTTCACAAAAATCATATATCAAATAGTGTCAAAATTGACACAAAATAGTTTTTAAATCAAATATTATATTATTAATTGTTATTGTATTCCTAAAAATCTAAGGTTCGGCCAAATGACTTAGATAAGGATATATATATTAATAATAAACAATTTTGGGTTCGTTTGGCATGTTATAGTAAGTTTATTAACCATATAGTGAAAGAAAACAAAAAGACATGGTAAAAGTTAAATTATTTAACTTAGAGTTAAATTTAATTGATAAGGTTAAAATAATATCCTAAACTTGTCTAAATTCTATTGGTTGATAGGATTTCGACCCCTTCCCACCTTATCTTTAAAATAAGACCCTTCTGAACCATTATAAACCGATTTTGACTTTAATATAAAATAATATTTTGAGATATTCCTAAGGTGCCCCTCTCCTCGCTTATAAAAGGACACCTCCTCCCCCTCCTCCTCACACCAATTTGAGCACTCAATCTCGTCCAACCCCTGCCAAAATCCCTTCTCCACTTCCCTAGAAACATCCTAGAGGTTCTGGTCTTCCTCAGAGACCAATTCTAGTGCCCTAAGAGGAGGTCTCAAAGAGGCACTTCAAAGAAGAGGTAATTACCGTTACCAATTCTTTCATCTTTATTTCTTCTTCCACTTCTTCTTCTTAGGTTGTTTCATTATGAAGTAATAACATCAGTATCACTCATATACTGATATGTTATTATAATTATGAAACAACCCTATTTCACCATCTATCCATCCTACGGAAAAAGAAATCACCGCGCGTGCGTATGTACGGAATACCGTCTCCACGTCGTGGTGTAATCTATTTTCCACCACCACCTTACATGGATGGGTATAATGGTGTAAAGAATAATTATACATAGTTATTAAAACATCATATTTATTCTGATATATTGTATAATCCACTCCAATTCAATTCAATATTTATAGAAATGATATCATCGCTCGTGCGTACGTACGGACTACCGTCTCCACGACGCGATGAGATTCATTCTCCATGTTAACCATTTAAGAATGATTATAATGTATATATAAGAAATAATAATGAAATATATGACATTATAAAGCTACTGGATTTATGTATATATATACATATGTATTTCATCTACTTACTTCCATTTCAAGACAATAAGGAAAGGAAAACAGCGTTCATGCATACGTATGGACTACCGTCTCCATGAACGGTGTTTTTCATTTTATTTATCTACCTATTATATATACTGAATATATATGATATATAAATCATATTTTATATTCTGGAAGTGAGTAAATCATGATATAAGTAATAATGATGTCAAGAACAACAAGTCAAAACACCTACGATAAATGAAACGATTTTACCCAAAACGCTTCTTTAACATGGAATTTACAAAAGAACGGGTAATATAATGTCATAAGTGAACCATACATGATATCATAACAATGAATATGATTCTGTAATAAGTCAATAACATGATTTAAATCATTATACAGGAGGTTCAGACACTTACAAAGCAAGTCGGACCTAAGGTAAGGGAAATATCACAATCTCATTTTTATCCGAGATTGTTTATTCGTAAGTATTTACTGGGGTGTATTTTATCATCCACATCCATGTTTCATCAATATGTAATATTATTTCCATCCACCTACAATTGTTTAAATCCATTTTTACCCTTCAGTGAGTTTTTAGTAATATGTATGAAAGGAATCTTTTGTCATTTTTCGAACGAGGTACTTTTTGACTTTTCCGATAAAAGTACGAAGAATGTTTTTTTAACTTATACGGCATGAATGGATTTTTAAAACATTATTTCCAAGAATCTTCCTTTACAAGTTTTCAAGTTTATTTTTAATCAACTTCTTTTAGTTTTAAATTGTAAGACATGTTAAGAAAGGAAAATGTTTTTGAAGTAGAAAAGATATTTTCCTCAAGAATGGATTTCAAGTATTTTATCAAAATTATTTTCCATCTAAGATAATAAAAGGGTTCTGTTTTTATCCCTATTATTAAATTGATTTGTTCATGTTGTGATGGAATTATTTTTATGAATTCCTTTATCTTATATGAATTGATTTATGATGTCATGATGTTTCAAGAATCCCATTTTTTACATGTGTTATGCGATGATGTATGTTTTATGATTATGTGGCACACATAAGAAAGGATTCATTATAAGATGGGTGGGACCTATATCTCCCTCCAATGCATTGGGTAAAGATTTTATATCTCATGAGATAGACAGGGCTGGAACGGTAGGTTATACCGGTTCAGTGAAACAGGACTGAAACGAGGGTTACTCGATTCAGAAAGGGACTTTGTCCACTAAGATAGTCTTGGAAATGAGTCTTGACTAACAAGAAATGATTTTCTATGATTATGTGTGTATGCCACAAAGTTTCATGTGTTATGTTATGATTATTGGGATTACATTTCACTTCTATGATATATCCCATGTTATAATATTATGGGCTCTTTTACAGATTAAGATTTCCAAAAGCTATGTATATGATGTGATTGATTTTTCTTTTGTTTACCCTTACTGAGCATTTGAGCTCACCCTTTTATGTTTTCTTTTCCCCAGGATATAAAGAAAGGTTTTAGGTAGAAAAAAGGGATGACCTTTATGGGAGATATTGAAGAACTTTCACCACGATTAGAAGATTACATTCCGAGTTTCCAAAGACACTAAACTATTACGATCCTTTAGTGTGTGTTTTTGTTATGTACTAAGTATTCCGCAAATGTAATGTAATGTCCATGTACGTCAAGCTTCGGGTCTCTACAGTTGGTATCAGAGGAAAGGTTTAGTCAACCTTTGGAAACTAGGATGCGAAAACGTTAGTGAGATCCCTAGAGATATTTCTAAGGTATGTCTAGGGATGTCCCTAAGGTTAAGTATACGTATAGGTTATAGTACTAGAATTACGCTAACGATCATAGAATTAATCCTAAGATGTTAGATATTGAAGGTACTCCCCCTTTATTATGATGTTTTCCCTAGCATGATTTTTGCCTCTCACACTATTCTTTTTGGGTTTTAGACAATGGCTGGAACCCGAAGGAACCGTGTTGATCAATGCAATGGACAATGCAATGATTGCCCTCCTGAACAAACAAATGTTATGGGAGATGGAGTGCAAAATCTTATTGCTATACTTACACAAGATATGAATCATTCTGGACTTCCAAATGAGCAGAGAAGGGAACAATATTCTATTGAGTCCTTCATGAGGCAACGTCCACCTTCTTTCAGTGGGTCTTCTGATCCACTTGTGGCTGAACAATGGATCAGTACTACTGAAAAGATATTTTCAGTTCTTCAATGTTCTGAACATGATAAAGTCATCTTAGCAGTATATCGTTTGGAAGGTGAAGCTGATCAATGGTGGAATCTTATCAAGAATAAGAGTCCAAGAGTTGAAATTGAGTCCATGGAATGGGACGAGTTCAAGAACTTGTTTTTCAGTAAGTACTTCCCTCGTATTCTTCGAACAAAGATGGAGAAAGAGTATCTTGAACTGAAGCAAAGGGACGATGAATCTGTTGGTACCTATGAAGCAAATTTTACAAGACTTGCAAGGTATGCTTCTGGTATTATCATCCAACCTGAAAGTAAAGTTGATCGATTTTTCAGTGGCTTAAAACCAAGTCTTCGAAGGGCATTAGCTATAAGAGACTTCAGTAGCTATGAAGAAATTGTGCGTTGTGCTATCAAGGTAGAAATGGAAGTTGGTGTTACATATCAATCTCATGGTTTTGACAAGAAACGAAAGATGGAGGTCAAGGAGAAATCTCAGAATAATGGTGAAAAGAAGATGAATGTTTCCTTATGCACAAAGTGTGGAAAGAAGCATGGTGGAGATTGTCTTAAAGGGACTAGAAAATGTTTTAAGTGTGGAAAAGAAGGTCATCGAGCAGCTGAGTGTCGAAGTAATGGAAAAAGGGTTTCTAATGATGTGAATAAATCAAACACTGTAGAGAACGCACCGCCAACACTTCAATGCTTCAAGTGCAAGGAAATGGGGCATTATGCTAATAATTGCCCTAATCCAAGGGTTAGTGATGATCAACATGAGCAACCACTGAAGGCAAAGGACAAAGGGAAATCACATGCGATCACTATTGGCAATATAGAATATGACAACGATGTGGTGGAATGATTAAGTGTTTATGTAAGGGGATTCCAAAATAATGTTGTATCATTGAGTATTGCAATATTTATTAATGTGGTATTCAAAGTGATTGAGATATTTTTTGGAAATAAGATGATATGCGCATAATAAAGACGAGAAAATGAAATGTTTAATTGTATTCATGAGCTCATGATTGATATAAGGACTAAGTGATATCATGGTTTGAGTATATAGAATTTTGAGGATTTTGGTATGTGGAAAGTGTTAACTTTTAACTGCACTCATGTTTTCACTAAGGTATTCAAGAGAATACACGATTAAGGACTTTGAATGTTTGGAATGTGACCAACAAAACATATCTTATGATATATGGGGATCAACGATGGTATTAAATCTCTGGTAATCGTTTTCACTATGTTATGAGAGTGGACTGCAGTATTATGGATAAGCCTAAAGATTGAAATGGATTATGTTGGACATAAGTGAGTATTGTTTAAGGATAGAAGTTTTTTCGATATTATTGATGGGATGTTATAATAATGTAGTTTTAGAAAAAGGACAACCTGCAAGACGGGCGACAGCCCATCGCGTCGGACAAGGCTGCGGGAATCGAACCCACAACCGAAGTGTGACCGGCCTTTATCGCCTACCACTGGTCTACAGGAAGTCCCTGTTTAGTAGAAACTAGTTTTATTATATTAAGAAGTATGATATATGAAGTATAAGTCAATTTTAGGAACCATATATGATTAATCCCACTATAGATCGACTTATGTATATAAATTTTGCTAACCTTTTGAGACAGATGGAATGACCTGTCATTCTGTCACATGATCTGCTAACACTTCACGAATAACAAATTCAACTTCATTTATTTAAGAGATGAAGTGGAAATTGTTAAAGGCACGAACAACAGTGAGATTGTACCAAAATAAAGTAAGTATTTATTCTAATTCAAATTCTTTAACTTTAGGGAAATGATCTTGGAAACCAAAAATGTTGTCCTAGTTCTCTTATACCTGATGAATCAGATGGTACCTTAGATCGTCACAAATTTATGGATTTGTGATTACTGGCTTTTCCATAGCCATGTTCTCTACCACTCTCCATCAGAACATGATGGTTAGATTTCTCTTCCATATCCATATTTTCACCTATGTGAAAACCCAGTGATTAGTTTATTTGGGTAATCGTTACATTTCATACTTTAGTTTTTAAAGACAAGTTTTGGTATGTGGGTTTCTATTAAAGAAACTTTGAAATAGTAAACTATTTATAACCCCGACGAATTTCGAGGGCGAAATTCATTTTAATGGGGGTAGAATGTAACAGCCCGAGATTTTATGAAAACTATTCTTTTTAATTTTATTAATGTCTTGTGTTGTACGCTACACCAAAAGGAGCTCGCACAACACGTATCCTTGACTTGCCTTACATTACACGCAATCACGACCTTCCTCGATAGCGTGTGTAATACGCAATACCGAGTTTCACCAAACAACGATATGCTATTAAAATTTTATTAAAACTAGCCGTTATGAATAGTAATAACCACTTTTTGAAATTTTGTAAATCTTATTTTTCAAAATAGACTTCATTTTTGGATTCGGAGTATCAAATTTAGCCTAAAGTGAAATTTTGGTACTTTTCGGATAACTTTCATATTCTGATGAATAGTGAAAATTACTAAATTATAATTAAAAACAACTTTTTTTAATCAAAATAATTAGTAGTGATAAATTATTAATTTGAGTGGTTTTAAAGTATATTTAGAATATATTTTTACAATTTAATACAATGTTGGTCATTGGATGTAATTTCACATTTAAACTAGACATAAACAAGTGTCAATCTTTTGATAGATATTGTTTCTTAAAAACACGCTATTTGTTTTAACAGCGGGATTTAATTATAAAATTAATTAATGCAACTTCTATGTTATGAATTTGGTAAAATAGACTTCATTTTTGAATTCGGAATATGAAATATAGCTTAGGATGAAATTTTGGCATTTTTCTGAAAACTTTCAATTTTTGATGAATAGTGAAACCACTAAGAGGTAGGTTAAAAACGGAATTTTGCATAAAACTTAATTTTGCCGCTTCTGTGAATAGAATTTCGAAAATCCGAGAGACACAGTTAATATAAAGGACTAAAATGTGGTTCAATGAGATGAAAATAATTTTTTGGTGAATAGTAACTTTTTACTTTTTTACCGCGGTTAATAGTAAATAGGGTAACTAAGGGTAAATATGATATTAATATTACCCTAACACATGTCCTAATTCTATTGGACAAGTGTAATTCGACCAAAAACAAACTTAGGAATAAAATATGACCATTTAGGCCCACTTGGATTAGATTAGGACATTTATTATTAATTTATTTAAAGAAAGGTTAAAATAGTTAAAATCAAAGTTTAATAAGTAAATCATTTTTAATATGGGGTTATACATAATATAAATTCGATTGTAAATATTAATTAGAAAGCTAAAAAGATTTCCTACATGATGGTATTTTATTTTTAATTTTTAGACATAAAATAATTTATTTTATTTATGACACAACGATGATGCTGTAATTATCTTATTAATGAAATATTGACATAATTGATGTTATAAACACCAAAATAAATGTAATTTGAGATTTTTTATGAATTCCACTAATTTTCTAGGTTACTATGATATATTAATGTTGATTTAATCAACTTTTTCGAACATTTAATTCTGTTATGACTTTCACAAAAATCATATATCAAATAGTGTCAAAATTGACACAAAATAGTTTTTAAATCAAATATTATATTATTAATTGTTATTGTATTCCTAAAAATCTAAGGTTCGGCCAAATTACTTAGATAAGGATATATATATTAATAATAAACAATTTTGGGTTCGTTTGGCATGTTATAGTAAGTTTATTAACCATATAGTGAAAGAAAACAAAAAGACATGGTAAAAGTTAAATTATTTAACTTAGAGTTAAATTTAATTGATAAGGTTAAAATAATATCCTAAACTTGTCTAAATTCTATTGGTTGATAGGATTTCGACCCCTCCCCACCTTATCTTAAAAATAAGACCCTTTTGAACCATTATAAACCGATTTTGACTTTAATATAAAATAATATTTTGAGATATTCCTAAGGTGCCCCTCTCCTCCCTTATAAAAGGACACCTCCTCCCCCTCCTCCTCACACCAATTTGAGCACTCAAGCTCGTCCAACCCCTGCCAAAATCCCTTCTCCACTTCCCTAGCAACAACCTAGAGGTTCTGGTCTTCCTCAAAGACCAATTCTAGTACCCTAAGAGGAGGTCTCAAAGAGGCACTTCAAAGAAGAGGTAATTACCGTTACCAATTCTTTCATCTTTATTTCTTCTTCCACTTCTTCTTCTTAGGTTGTTTCATTATGAAGTAATAACATCAGTATCACTCATATACTGATATGTTATTATAAGTATGAAACAACCCTATTTCACCATCTATCCATCCTACGGAAAAAGAAATCACCGCGTGTGCGTACGTACGGAATACCGTCTCCACGCCGTGGTGTAATCTATTTTCCACCACCACCTTACATGGATGGGTATAATGGTGTAAAGAATAATTATACATAGTTATTAAAACATCATATTGATTCTGATATATTGTATAATCCACTCCAATTCAATTCAATATTTATAGAAATGATATCATCGCTCGTGCGTACGTACGGACTACCGTCTCCACGACGCGATGAGATTCATTCTCCATGTTAACCATTTAAGAATGATTATAATGTATATATAAGAAATAATAATGAAATATATGACATTATAAAGCTACTGGATTTATGTATGTATATACATATGTATGTCATCTACTTACTTCCATTTCAAGACAATAAGGAAAGGAAAACAGCGTTTATGCGTACGTACGGACTACCGTCTCCATGAACGGTGTTTTTCATTTTATTTATCTACCTATTATATATACTGAATATATATGATATATAAATCATATTTTATATTCTGGAAGTGAGTAAATCATGATATAAGTAATAATGATGTCAAGAACAACAAGTCAAAACACCTACGATAAATGAAACGATTTTACCCAAAACGCTTCTTTAACATGGAATTTACAAAAGAACGGGTAATATAATGTCATAAGTGAACCATATATGATATCATAACAATGAATATGATTCTGTAATAAGTCAATAACATGATTTAAATCATTATACAGGAGTTTCGGACACTTACAAAGCAAGTCGGACCTAAGGTAAGGGAAATATCACAATCTCATTTTTATCCGAGATTGTTTATTCGTAAGTATTTACTGGGGTGTATTTTATCATCCACATCCATGTTTCATCAATATGTAATATTATTTCCATCCACCTACAATTGTTTAAATCCATTTTTACCCTTCGGTGAGTTTTTAGTAATATGTATGAAAGGAATCTTTTGTCGTTTTTCGAACGAGGTACTTTTTGACTTTTCCGATAAAAGTACGAAGAATGTTTTTTTTAACTTATACGGCATGAATGGATTTTTAAAACATTATTTCCAAGAATCTCCCTTTACAAGTTTTCAAGTTTATTTTTAATCAACTTCTTTTAGTTTTAAATTGTAAGACATGTTAAGAAAGGAAAATGTTTTTGAAGTAGAAAGGATATTTTCCTCAAGAATGGATTTCAAGTATTTTATCAAAATTATTTTCCATCTAAGATAATAAAAGGGTTCTGTTTTTATCCCTATTATTAAATTTATTTGTTCATGTTGTGATGGAATTATTTTTATGAATTCCTTTATCTTATATGAATTGATTTATGATGTCATGATGTTTCAAGAATCCCATTTTTTACATGTGTTATGCGATGATGTATGTTTTATGATTATGTGGAACACATAAGAAATGATTCATTATAAGATGGGTGGGACCTATATCTCCCTCCAATGAATTGGGTAAAGATTTTATATCTCATGAGATAGACAGGGCTGGAACGGTAGGTTATACCGGTTCAGTGAAACAGGACTGAAACGAGGGTTACTCGATTCAGAAAGGGACTTTGTCCACTAAGATAGTCTTGGCAATGAGTCTTGACTAACAAGAAATGATTTTCTATGATTATGTGTGTATGCCACAAAGTTTCATGTGTTATGTTATGATTATTGGGATTACATTTCACTTCTATGATATATCCCATGTTATGATATTATGAGCTCTTTTGCAGATTAAGATTTCCAAAAGCTATGTATATGATGTGATTGATTTTTCTTTTGTTTACCCTTACTGAGCATTTGAGCTCACCCTTTTATGTTTTCTTTTCCCCAGGATATAAAGAAAGGTTTTAGGTAGAAAAAAGGGATGACCTTTATGGGAGATATTGAAGAACTTTCACCACGATTAGAAGATTACGTTCCGAGTTTCCAAAGACACTAAACTATTACGATCCTTTAGTGTGTGTTTTTGTTATGTACTAAGTATTCCGCAAATGTTATGTAATGTCCATGTACGTCATGCTTCGGGTCTCTATAGTTTATTGGGAGATAAATATTCTCTAATAATAATGATGATTTTCTACATCATAAGGCACTAGACTACAACCCAAATAGCATCATGGCCTTTATACATTTTGGTGAGTCTGATGAAAAATTCCATGGTGATGTTTTCCCATTTCTATTCTATTATGGTGAATGGTTATAACATCCCCTAATAATTTTTTCTATTATCTTCAACATGCTGACATACTATGAACCAAGATATATACTGAGCAATATCTCTCCTCATGTTGTCCTAGAAGAAACATTCCTTCATATATCAATACATCTTTGTACTTCTATGATGAATAGATAATGACAAACTTTGAGCCTCATAAAACATATCCTTTTTCAAGTATGGTATTTATGGGACTTAAACATAATCCCAAAACATTATCATCTTATCAAAATCAAGGTTAAACATAGGAATTTTTATGGCCTTCTTCTGTATCTCTATATCTTTCTGTTGCACCTCTTTAATCCTCAGCATGATAGATGGTTGATCCCTTATCTTAGAAATATAATATTTCAACCCTTAATTCATTATTTCAATATACACACTTTGAAACTCTAGAAATATTGGATATTTTTTGATTCTCATCGACCATATACTAGCATTATCTTTTCAACTCAATGCATCATCCACCTTGTTCTCTTTCCTAGGATGGTAATGTGTCGAGTTTTTATAATCTTTAATCATTTATAACTATTTTCCCTTTTACATATTCATATGTTTATGTGTGAAAATATAATTTAAAATTTTATGATTAGTATATATATGACACCTTTATTTTAAATATAATTCCTTAATATATTTAATGTGAAAATTACTATAGATACCCCCAAATCATGATTCGGGTAATTTTTTACATTAAAATCTGATTGTTACGAGTCATAACCTATAATCATGTTATTTTTCATAAAATTAATCCCATTTCCCTCATTTATATATAATTATATATTATAAACTCTTCTACACTATAGGTTAATGTATGTATAGGTGCACTGACTAACCTTCTCTCTAGTTCCTTCAAATTATCTTCAAATTCATTTTTCTAAAGGAACTTGGCTCCCATAATAGTTAACATGGTTATTGTATTAGATAATCATGATAAATTATCCACAAACCACATATAATATCCAACCAAATTATAAAAACATAATATCTCGGTCATGGTGGTTGGCCCTTGTTGATGATTGGTAACTTAAAAATGCATTTATCAGGCTCCCTTGTAAAATAACATTATAATTATACAAATATTTTGTTATATATATAATAATATAAAATCTTATATCAAGGCTACCCACCAAGACATTCATAACAAGTTAATATTGGGATAACCACAAGGGTACCTACTTCAATATTGGGATAACGTCTTATATAACCTCTTTTGGGATTTTGATAACCTCAAGTGTTACCTATATTTTTAGTCTTGGGATAAACTATTTTGTATCTTTTTTTATACTTGGAAAATATCTCATTCACCATTTTATCTCATAAAACATTAATTTTTACCAATAGCATTAGAGGGATATATAATTCTTAACCCACCTGTCATATAATTAGAATAATAAAGATGTGTTCCATAAGATCATAATAAAATCATCATACTATAACCTCTGAAAATAAATTGGTTTTATAAAACTTTCATCATGAAATAACCCATGGAAAATAATAAGGTTTCATAATCATTACATTTATTTACCATAGCATAACTTAGGGAAAAAGGAATGTGATTTATATATATTTTTTCTTCATAATCAAAAACTATATAGAGAAAGGATAAGGATATTATAATTAGATCATATTCCCATTAAAGTTTAGGAACAATCAAAGGATTTAATCTTAGATTGATTTTTTTTAATATCTTTTTGATCATTTCTTGGGGAAAATATCCTTTGCACTTTAATATCACTTATTTAAAATTTAAAAAAAAATTAGATTATTAAAGAAAAAAATTCTAATAAAAGAACCATTAAATTTTTTTAATTAAACTTCAATTAATTTAGTGGTTAGGATGGTGGAAAATTATATTCATGTAGTGTACATTAAAATGGATCTGTTTCATATTTTCGCTAAAAAGTCAAGAATACCTCATTTTGAAAATGAAAAGAATTTTAATTTTAATATATATTGTAAAAATATTAATCATGGTTAAAAATAACTCAAAAAAATTACATAATATTAAAAATATTCTTGAATTTTTTTTTATAAAACATGGACATGGAAGAGAGGATTTTCTACTAAATAGATAAATAAAGTCTATTTTTCGTTGGAAACATTACATTGGAATATTGAGTACATAAAGTAATAAAATATAATGGAAAAAATTATAGTTTATATAAATAAATATATTAGAATATAAACATGATTTTCATAAGATATATCTCAAAATATTTCATCATCATAATCACAATTAAAACAATCCTAATAAATAATGAGATTATATCATAAAATTCTTATAAATTTGGTAATTTTGAAATAAAATACCCATGAAATAAGTCATAATATATGGATATTTATATCTCGTAATTTTAATGATAATAATCATAAAATACATTTATGGTTAGTATATATACCCATAAAAGAGAAAAGTGGTGAATATAGCATCTTTCCAACATAAATTAAAGGGAGACTAAAATCCCTTACCTCAGGTCTTAAATTCCTTCATATGTGTTTTAACATATTTTATAATAAATATAGGTTATATATATATATTACATAACCATAATAATATATATAATATCATATATGATTATATATAACCCCTTTATCACACATTTATTAATAATTCTTTATAAAAAACAATGTTTTGGGTGATAACTACATTGTTTTTCAAGTATGTCTTAGTTAGGTAGTCTCTGGTCATTATACATTGATAATGGTTCAATAATATCATAAATTTTAAATAGAATATAAATATAATAATTATAAATTCTATAAATATTATGATTCAACCATAATATATGGGTATATAGATATTAATTATACTATTCATGAAGATTGTAGGTCGTATATAATCATGAATGTTGTTTTAATTTTTTGTATAGATGGAAATAAACAAAGGTAATTATCAATTAAAACTTATCTTATAATTTTTATATCATATATATGACATATATTCATTAACTATATCCTTATTTCCACCCATTTTAAAATTAAATGAAAAAAGTATCACATCTCTTTGTGGAGGCGGTAGTACACACATACACACAATCTAAGTTATCGTTCTCCAAAATATTGGAAGGTTAGAAGATATGAATGGTACTTTAATTCTAGAAGTTTTAATAAGTCATAAATATCATATATATATATATATAATCCATTATAATATACATCTAGGAGAGTGGTGATGGAAAATTAATTACATCGGTTCACGAGGTAGTAATTCACCGTACACATTATTGATTGCTTAATTTCTAGTTTGATTGAAGTGGAGATAGATATTTGTTATTCCATTAATCTAATAAAATATAATTATATATATGATAAAATTTTTATTAATTTAATATCATAAAATATTATTTAATAAATGTTGATGAATAAATAAAATAAAAATACTCGGTTAAGAATAATAACTCTTCTTTAGACAACCACTTTAGGTTTATACCAAAACCCCTCCAATGAGTCATTTATAATAAAACAAAGTCCTATAGGGAATTTTTAGGAAATTAGTTAATTGATTTTGGTAAGTATTTTGAACCAAAAGTATTTCTAACTATGAATAAAAGACGAGTAGAGGTTCCCTTTTAAGAAAGAATGAGTGGGAATTTTGTAAATACCAAAAAATATTCAACAATGAGAAGTAACTCTACAGACAAGTTCCACCAAAATTAATAAATAATTTATTATAGTAATTTTAATTCTGAGACAAAACTATAAAACTAATAATTAATATGGTCTAAAAAATTATTCCTCTTACCTCTATGGTTACCCAGTTTAACCATTTTAGTATTCACCAATGTAACCAATTTGTTTACAGTGGTAATTTATCTTTCATGACTAAAAATAAACAAGGACTTATCATATAAGTTATATCCAATTATTATAAATATTAAATAAAATTGTTTATATTAAAATTATATATGTGTAAAATTAATTTCAACACAAGCACATGTGACGAACAAAACCCTGTTTGAACCTTTACTGCGGTGATTAATTTTTTACAGTCCTTAATATTCGTTATCACCACAAATTAATTTGATAATATTAAATAATATTAGTTATTATGTCTAAAAATATTGATTCTATTTTAAAAAATTCAATTCACTGAACTATTAGAATTTATTTTAAAATTAAACTCGTTATTGAAATGAAAAATGTGTTTTGAAGTCAAAGTTTTCTTAAGTATAAATAGTTTTTATATCAAAATTCATCATAACATTGAATAAAATTAACTAAATTGGGTTAATAAAAATATAATTTTATTAATTCAATTTTATAAACAATTTAAATGAAAAGTAAATTTATAAATACTTTTATCAAAAATACATTTTTTATTAAAAATTATTACTTTTCACTATTCATAAAAAAATCATTTAAGAAAATTGTCAAAATTTCACTGTATGATAATTTTGTAGTGTTGATTTATAAAATGAAGTTAATTTTTTCAAATAAATTTTCTAAAAGTGACAAATTTTATTTTAAAATCAATGTAAAAAATGTGAAGAACCCACTTTTTAGAAAAATAGAATTTTTAAGCATAAAACATGATATATTCTTATCTTATTCCTAGAAAAGATATTATATAAATAAAAAATTATTTTTGTAATATGTATTAAAATCTCATTAAAATCATCCAATAATTGTTTTTAATTTATTATATTTTGATAAAAACATATTATACGAATATAAACAGTTTTTTTAACATTTCTTTTTTACTTTCAATTGATTTTTATTTTCATTTATAATCCATTAATAACAGATTAATTAATTATATATATGTATACACCTTATAAATTTTATAACATGTTAGTTAATATTAATACACATCAATTTAATGACTAGCTTATAATAGTATATTATATTATGGTTCATTGAAGCTCAGTGTTGTGTGTGATGTAAGCTGTCAATCAAATTAAATTAATTTGAAAAATATATTTCATAAAATCTCATGGTGCTACATAGTTTCCACATTGATCATAAAAATACACATGGCTCCCACATAACACCTACAACCACCACCAATCATCTAACATATTCTTGATCAAGGTCGATCTATCATTGGGAACCCATAGGAGTCCACGCTGCCAACAAAAATGGAGCCACTCTACTTGGAGTCCTCAGTCTCAGTCTGGTCTCAATTAAACACCCAAATATCTGAGGATTTTTAAACCATTGACATAATAAATTGGTTATAATGGGAACACTTACTATGTGGAGATTTACCCTATAGGAAAAAGTCAAAGAGATGTCCCCTACCTATGTCTACCCACAAGATCACCAAGGGTCTGTCCTCTCACCCAACATAGTCCTAGTATTCCTAAGGTATTTTCACCTAGGCCTATTATAGTATGATGGGGGTGTATAACTCACCTACAGTCTGAAATCATATTGATAATATCTAAGAATTCTAATCATGATCTAATCATCCCAGTTCAACTCATTCTAGTTCAACTCAGCATGTATAACGCACAACCCTAAAGGGGTTCAAAAATTACATATAAATTATATAGAAAAAGTACCCTTACATTGGTGTTCATGGTGTCCCACTAATGCACTAGATCAATCACTCCATAGAAATGTCAATTTTTTCATCTTAGTAAATTGATCAATTTATTATTTTTCATTAATACATTTAATTCATAATAAGCATTCAATTGAGATGGAGGGAACCACCTATAAGGGAAAACTCACACATCATATTACATATAACAAATAATAACATCTATAGTGCGAGTATATGATACCACATACCTCATTTCTATCTTTTCCTACTTATTTATATAGGTTGATAACTTTTCCAATGTCCGCTGAGGTCCATCCACACTCAACTAAAATTAACATTAGAACATGGGCTTCTAACTAAAACCAAGACACCAAAAATAAATTAATTATATCCCTAAATATAAAATAATAAAAGTAATTAAAAATTTAATATTCAATGATAACTCATAATTTTATCACATCGCACCAAAACCAAGTCTAAGTTATCATGGGAGACCAGCAACAGACCTTTGGTTCCAATCTAAGCCCAAGCCTAGTGTTCCAGAACTAAATCCATCATTAATTTTATTTAATTCTTAAAAAAACATAAATAATTTTTTGGTGTTATTATCTATTGATGATTTGATGAACAAACACGCCCAGATATCATCTCAATATTCCCTTTAAGTAGACTATACAAATACCACTTGAAAATTGGGTGATTCCCCCATGCTCTTGGGGAATCTCTAATAAACATCTAAGATATAGAAGAGTAAAATTATAATCTAGGGAAGAGGATAATAATATTTTATGTAATTGGATGAAGCTTACTAAGATTCACAAATAAATTCAACGAAAACTTCACTAAAACAAAGGTGGAAGAAGTAAGTGAGGTTGTGGGTGAGTCAGGTTACACGAATAAAATAGGAGGAGAAGGGGTTTCCCCTATTAAACATGAGGGGGATATAATTTACCCCCACCAAAAAACATCCACAAAATATCTAGTATTGGTCTACTATTAATCAAGTGTAACCCCTATTCATTATGGTGTTAATGTCCTTCCACTAACTAGCCAATAGTTTTTGTAGTTTTCACTAAAACATGCTGACCAGCATTGGCTATTCCAACACACACATAAGCCTCCCCATCAATAATTAGATCCCATTACCCATCTAAAATTAATTTTTTGAGTGGTACTATCCTTTTAAAAATGATTCCAACCATTGTTGAAAAATATAACTCATCAAATAATTATAAAAATTCAAACTTCCTCTGAATTCCCAATGGTCTATACACATGGGGAATTACACAAATAATACACAACATTGAAAAAAGGGAAATGGAATAACCGAAACATAAATAAGGTAAAAAAATATAGGGACTCATACACACCATGTATCTCATATTTTATGAAGGCTACCGATCTTGATAAAATATAATTTTTAATTCCATATCATAGAACCACTATCAAAAAACACTAAAACTTACATTGAAAATCACATTAATACCACAATTCCTTTTTATAAAATCCAAGAATTCTTATAACAAATATAAACATGTCCAAGTTCTATCTCATTAAAACCCATTATTATTAGGCCAACAATAATACCTCTTAAAAATCAAATCATTTCATTACTTTTATTTTGAAGAGTCATCTTAGGTATATAAGTAGGAACTGTAGGTGGCTAATTTATATGAAAACATTTTTTGAACATCAAAACATGGAGAATAACCCTCATTTCAATTTTAAAATTAATAAAACTCCACTTTATCATAAAAGAAGCATTAAATCACTTAAAATTAATTTAAAAAATATTAAAATCTTGGTTATTACATTAAAGAATTAAATACATTTAAATCTAATTCATCAAGAATGGAAAAACCAACCTTAAACTTTAAATTTCCTAAACTATTATTGATATACGCATAAAAAAGGAAAAAACACTTAGCAGTACAAATGAAACCATTTTCATGAACAAATATGAATTAAAATCTAATCCAAATTGAAACCTAAGTCACTAAGGAAAAATAGAGTAGGAAAAATTGGGAAAATGAAGGATAAGAAGAGAGGGGAAGTACTTGGCAACTTTATAATTTAAAAACCAACTTAAATAATGGATAGAACATGAAAAATCACTGAGTAATGTTATGTAATTATATGGGGAGGTGTTCTAGGCCCATATAGGTCAGATGGGGATGGAAAAGTTTGACCAAAGGGGTAAAATCCAAAAGGGGTGTAAAGTATTCAGAATCAAATAGGATGGAATCATCGAAAGAGAAAATTGGTTTGTAGTAAAAGTTTCCAAATTATGCTCCAACCATATAGATGGTATTTCCCACATACACTCACAATGTATAGTTTGCCCGAAAGATTAAGAAAACCATGAACTAGTTGTGAAAATGTTATTGTTAAAATTTATAACATCCCAATAACTATCATCATATGTTTTTAATTAACTATATATCAATCTATGCGATGGAAAAAATTTAAGGTTTCTAAAAAAATTAAATAAAATGACTCAAAACTCTAGGTCAATAATAGAAACAAAAGGTGAATCAATTAATTATGAAATTCAATGTTGGAGTGTTACAATTATATCTACAGTAAATCCTTATTCACATAAAAATATTTCAATGAGAAATACCAGTCAAAGAAATAATAATTTTTTACACTCTCCAATAATTCTTTTTCTGGAAATCAGAGACACCATGACTCTGATAAAACTAAAGACAACACATCTTTGGAATAAACTTAAAAAATTTAACAAAAAACATGAATCCATCCTCAAAACAAAATTTGGGTATCCCTTATAAATCAACCCTACAAAATATAGGAAACCCTATAGACTCTCATTTGAATAACAAAAATGTGATCAAATACAATAGAAGAACAACCTACTGAACAAAAGGATAAATTGTGAAAAAATAAACATCTCATCTTGTAGTCTCATATTACTACCTCTGTAAAAAAATAGGTAAAATTTGATAAAATAAAAACTCTATAGTATTCTCCCTACTATTTAATAATCCTACTAGAATTCCAATTTTCTTAAAAAACAAATCACTCCAAAAATTCAGAAAAGTGTAAAACACCATGAATGAGTAATCTCATCAAAGATAAAACATAAATAAAGAAAATTCATAAGAATCAAAAAATATCCCAATAGGTTACCATTAACAATATTCCCAATATATTTATTTATAATTAAATTCTTTGAAAAATAAAACCTCAAATAAATAATATAAGGTGGATCAATAAGACAAATATATATATTTAAATGGATTTATGTCAATCAACAACAAGCCTCGATAAGAACAATATGGAACTAGTATTGGGTTAATAGAGGGTGAAATGGGACATCATTTCGACAATATTAGAAACCAGTGAACCACAACAAGATATAGAACACCAAAAATAGTATAATTTAAATTGATACAAACACTCTTCCAAGTTACCCAAACACATACTTAAGACTTCTTGTGCAAAAATGATCTAATTTAAAACCTCATCATCAGAACAACGTCACATGAAAGAAAAAAGGCACAATAAAACAATGTGGCATGAGTATCATAAAAATCCTGATGTTTTATAAGAAATAATCATGAGAATAACTCAAGGGATATCCATCAAAGAAATTATAATAAAAAAACATTCACTTCCTCAAGCATCATAAGATCTGGAAATTGGAAGTCATTATCCTTTATAAACCAAAATACCCAAAACTGTTCTTTCTTATTTATGTTGATGAAATTTAAAAATAATCACACATAAAATGAAATGAAACGCCATGAGTCTCATCGCAATGGATAGAGCTTCTACCTTTCAATGAGGAATTTCAAGGACATACCTTAAATAACATAAAAAAGTAGTCCATAAAATCTAACATTTACTCAGTTCAAATAGAATGGTATCAATTCAAACCACATGAAAAATCTAAATTCATAAATTTTTCCAATTATTACACTAAAATTTGTTTCCTTTTAATATATTAAAATTTTATGGTGAATGAAAAAACATATTTTTAAAAAATACACATTGAAAATATTTCACCTTCCACTAGGAGGTTAAAAATACCCACATTAACCCTAATTTACTTTGAAAAAAAATAAACTCCACACTAGAATTAACCACTTCACAAACACCACAACAAATTTCTAAAATCTATTTCCAAATAACTCATAAAAAAATTGATATGAAAATAGCACACTTGAATACATATACCATATTTTAGAAAATAAATATAAAATCATTTTTGAAAATATGAAACTGTCAAAAAACATTTTTAAATAAGATCAAAGAGTTATCTGAATCCTCTTTTTATGTAAGGTCAAAATATTTTTACAAAACTACTCATAATTATTCCTAATATATTTTACAAACCGTATTTTTGGCCGAAATAATATTTAACTTTAAACCATTTCTAAATTACTAAATATAACAACCCACAATGTTGGTATATACATACCATTAATTAAATAATATTATTGATTTATCTTGACACACACAAACCTAAACTAAAAGAAATACATGACACTTTGAATTTATAAAATATAAAATATGAATATTATAAAAATAGTTGTTAAATTGGAGAGTATAAAAAAGACTAACTATATTAAAAAATGAATTAAAAAAATAGGTAATATAGAATCAATAATTAGTATAATTTATTATTAATCCCATTTTTATGTGATTTTTAAATAGGTGGTGTTAGAGGGGTTTTCTCTAGGCCAAGCCCAATCTGAACTCTGACAAGTATGGCTTGAGAAAGATCATTTGCGGGAAAATCTTAAACTCCTTGAACTCACTATGAAACCCATCCTAGAAGAATCACTATCCATGGATATGGGTATTGAATATCCTAACCAAATATCTTATATGATGGATATAAATTTTTTTACGAAATTATTATTACATATATAATTAATTATTATCTATAGATTGAGTCAATGTGTCAATATATAATCTATTTTAAGATTAATATATTTTGTTATGAGTTATGAATTCCTATATTAAAATGAAAATATATAACTATTGTATATAAATATAATATACATTGTAAAATTTTAACATCCATACAATAGATATTTCATTACAATAAATCAGAATACATTAAAATTATACTTACAAATTATTTTCTCGAAAAAAATTTGTTTTGTGCCTTGATTCATTAAATTGTTAAAAATTTATATGAATTATAGAATTTTTAATTAATAAAATTGTCATTATTTTTCAATTACACATATTGAAATTTACTAAGTATTATTTTTTAAATTATTTTTTGGAAGGGATTATTTTTAGATGAAAAATACATTTTTATGAAAATTATGAATTTTATGATTTTATTATTATGTAAGAATGACCTAAAATACTAAAAATACATTTAATTAATCAAATATGTATTTAAAAATATTATCTAAACTTTTAAAACCTATTTCAACAATTTTTATAACTAAATTTAAATGTAACATTAATATAAAGAACTTTTTTCAAGCATTTCTTTGAATAAGTAATTTTTAAGTTGAAATTAGTTTTTCCCCTTCTATAAAATCATCATACCTTTTTATTATAATAATAAATTTATTCCATTGAAATTATTAACCATGTTAATTTTAACTTATACATAAAATTTATGCTTACCATTTTGTTTTTTCTATAAACTATTTTTACACAATTAAATGCAATTATTTTAAAACTGAACATATAAATCATTAAAAAAATTATATAGTAAAATTATTTTCATATTTTAAATCAATATTTTTAAGTTATTTTATTATTTTAAATTGATTTTTTTTCATTCAAATTTGTTAATGATGATAAAAATTAGTTAACCTAATAAAAAGTAAATATAGTCAAAAGCCTTTTATTAAGGGGAAAAGGATAAAACATGTTAAATACATGTTTCAAAATAAATGGTTGCGTATTGTCTCAAAAAACCCTCACCCAAATTCATCTTTTTTCTTTATTTTATGCTTGTGACCCTTTAATTGTGAAGTAACATTATTGAAATTCAATGTGTACTTCTAAACTACTCTTATCTTCACATATAAATGGATTCAGTTCATCCCATTAATGTTTCACTATTTCCTTAGATTTTAATTCTTAAACGATTAAAATTTTGTCCTAATTGAACCCCCTTTAACTTACTTGTAGAGACCCGAAGCTTGACGTACATGGACATTACATTACTTTTGCGGAATACTTAGTACATAACAAAAACACACACACAAGGATCGTAATAGTTTAGTGTGTTTGGAAACTCGGAATATAATCTTCTAATCGTGGTGAATGATCTTCAACATCTCCCATAAAGATTTTCCCTTTTTTTACCCAAAACCTTTCTTTATATCCTGGGGAAAAGAAAACATAAAAGGGTGAGCTCAAATGCTCAGTAAGGGTAAACAAAATAAATATCAATCACATCATATTCATAAGAACATAATATTTTGGAAATCATAACCTGCAAAAGAGAGCATAATTTCATAACATGGGATAAATCATAGTAGTGAAATGGAATCCCAATAATCATAACTTAAAACATGAAACTTTGTGGCATTCACACATCATCATAGAGAACCATTTCTTATTATTCAAGACTCATTGCCAAGACTATCTTAGTGGACAAAGTCCATTTCTGAACCGAGTCACCCTCGTTTCAGTCCTGTTTCACTGAACCGGTATAACCTACCATTCCAGCCATGTCTATCTCATGAGATATAAAATCTTTACCCAATGCATTGGAGGGAGATATAGGTCCCAACCATCTCATAATGATACCATTCTTATGTGTTCCACAAAATCATAAATCATACATCATTGCATAACCCATGTAATAAAAATGGGATTCTTAAACATCATGACATCATAAAACAATTCATATAAGATAAATGAATTCATAAAAATAATTCCATCACAACATAATCAAATCAATGTAATAATAGGGATAGAAATAACACCCTTTATTATCTTAGATGGAAAGTAATTTTGATAAAACTCTTGAACTCCATTCTTGAGGAAAATATCCTTTCTACTTCAAAAACATTTTCCTTTCTTAACATGTCATACAATTTTAAACTAAAAGAATTTGATTAAAAATAAACTTGAAAACTTGTAATGTAAGCTTCTTGGAAATAATTTTTTTTAAAATCCATTCATGTCGTATAAGTTAAAAAAAACATTCTTCCCGTACTATTGTCGGAAAAGTCAAAAAGTACCTCATACAAAAAACGTCAAAAGATTCCATTCATATCTTTTACTAAAAACTCACCAAAGGTTAAAATTTGATTTAAACAATTGTAGGTGGATGGAAACAATATTACATATTGAGGAAACATGTATGTGGATGATAAAATACACCCCAGTAAATACCAAAGTATAAACAATCTCGGATGAAATTGTGATATTTCCTTTACCTTAGGTCCGATTTGCTACGTATGTGTCCGAACCTCCTGTATAATGACTTAAATAATGTCATTTACTTATTCTAGAATCATAATAATTGTTTTTATATCATATATGGTTCACTTATGACTTTATATTACCCGTTCTTTTGTAAATTCCATGTTAAAGAGCGTTTTCGGTAAAATTGATTCATTTGTTGTCCGTGTTTTGACTTGTAATTATTCATATGATTACTTAGATCATGATTACTTAATTCCAGAATATAAAACATGATTTATATATAATATATATTTATAATATACATATATATAACAGATCAGTAAATGGAAAGAAATACACCGTTCATGGAGATGGTAGGTCGTACGTACGCATGAACGCTGTTTTCGTTTCCTTATTGAGTTGAATGGAATTAAGTGGATGACATACATATATATACACATAAATCTAGTATCATTATTATTTCATGTATTTCATGATTACTTATTATATATACTTTATAATCATTCATGAATGGTTGAAGTGGAGAATGAATCTCATCGCGTCATGGAGACGGTAGTCCGTACGTACGCATGAGCGATGATATCATTCACATGATCATGAGACTATATTGGAGTGTATGTATACTATTTCAGAATCAATATCACTTTATAATAGTCATGTATAGTCATTATTTACACCATTATACCCATCCAAGTAAGGTGGTTGTGGAAAATAGATTACACCACGGCGTGGAGACGGTATTCCGTACGTACGCACGCGCGGTGACTTTGTTTTCCGTAGGATGGATAGATGGTGAAATAGGGTTGTTTCATACTTATAATAACATATCAGTATATTAGTGATACTAATGTTATTACTTCATGATGAAACAACTAAATAAGAAGAAGTGGAAGAAGAAATAAAGATGAAATAATCGGTAACGGACATTACCTCTTCTTTGAAGTGCTTCTTTGAGACCTTCTTTTAGGGCACTAAAATAGGTCTTTGAAGAAGACAAAAACCTCT
The DNA here is from genome assembly GCA_963277665.1 of Viscum album. NCBI lineage: Eukaryota > Viridiplantae > Streptophyta > Magnoliopsida > Santalales > Viscaceae > Viscum > Viscum album. The sequence goes on along the minus strand of OY728142.1, from coordinate 468,602,119 downwards.
AGGATGTTTCTAGGGAAGTGGAGACGAGAAATTGGCAGGGGTTGGCCGAGCTTGAAGGCTCAATGTGGTGTGAGGAAGAGGGGGAGGAGGTGCACTTTTATAAGGGATGAGAGGGGTACCTTTGGAATAACTAAAAATATTATTTTATTATAAAGTCATATTCGGTTTTAAATAGCTCCAAATTGATTTATTTCGAATCTAATGTGGGTATGGGTCGAAATACTCTAATCAAATAGAATTTATACAATTATAGGTTCCTATTTTAACCTTATCATTTAGATTTAACATTAAGGTAAATAATTTTACTTTTACCGTGTCTTCTTGTGTTCTTACACTATAAGGTTAATAAACTTACTATAACAATCCAAACGAACCCCAAGATGTTTATTATTAATATATATAACCTTATCTAAGTCATTTGGCCGAACCTTAGATTTTTAGTAATAAAATAACAATTAATAATATAATATTTGTTTTAAAAACTATTTTATGTCAATTTTGATTCTATTTAGTAATTGATTTTTTTGAAAATTATAACAGAATTATTAGTTAGAAAAACGTTAATTAAATCAATAATAACATGTAATATTAATGGATAAAATTAGTGGAATTCATAAAAAGTCTCAAATTATATTTATTTGGGCATTTATAACATCAATTATGTCAATATTTCATTAATAAGATAATTACTGCATCGTCGTTGTGTCATAAATAAATTAAATTATTTAATATCTAAAAATTAAAAATAAAATACCATTATGTAGGAAATATGTTTAGATTTCTAATGAATATTTATAGGTGAATTTATCTTATGTGTAACCCCATATTAAAAATCATTTACTTATTAAACATTGATTTTAACTATTTTAACCATTCTTTAAATAAATTAATAATAAATGTCCTAATCTAATCCAAGTGGGCCTAAATGATCATATGTTATTCCTAAGGTTTTGTTTGGTCGAATTACACTTATCCAATAGAATTAGAACATGTTTTGGGGTAATAATAATAACATTTTTACCCTTAATTATCCTATTTACTTTTAACCGTGGTAAAAAAAGTAAAAAGTTACTATTCACCAAAAATTATTTTCATCTCATTGAACCACATTTTACTTACTGACATCAACCGTGTCTCTCGGATTTTTGAAATTCCACTCACAGAAGCGGTAAAATTAAGTTTTAGGATAATTTCATTTTTTTTACTACCACTTAGTGGTTTCACTATTCATCAAAAAAATGAAAGTTTCCAAAAAAATACCAAAAATTAGGCCTAAGCTATATTTGATATTATGAACTCAAAAATGATGTCTATTTTACCAAATTCAAAACATATCAGTTGCATTAATTAATTTAAAAATTATTTCCCGTCGTCAAAACAAATAGCATGTTCTTAAGAGATAATAACTATCAAAAGATTGACACTTGTTTATGTCTGGTTTAAATGTAGAATTACATCCAATGACCAAAATTGTATTAAATTGTAAAAATATATTCTAAATATACTTTAAAACCACTCAAATTAATAATTTATCACTATTAATTATTTCGATTAAAAAAGTTGTTTTTAATTAAAATTTAGTAATTTTCCTATTCATTAGAATATGAAAGTTATCTGAAATGTACCAAAATTTCACCTTTGGCTAAATTCGATAGTCAGATTCCAAAAATGAAGTCCATTTTGAGTGGTAAATTTTTTAAAATTTTAAAAGGTGGTTATTACTATTCATAACGGCTAGTTTTAATAATATTTTAATAGCATATCGTTGTTTAGTGAAACTCGGTATTGCATACTACACACGCTATCGAGGAAGGTCGTGATTGCGTGTAATTAAAGGCAAGTCAAGGATGCGTGTTGTGCAAGATCCTTTTGGTGTAGCGTACAACACAAGACATTAATGAAATTAAAAAGAATATTTTTCATAAAATCTCGGGGTGTTACATTCTACCCCCCTTAAAATGAATTTCGCCATCGAAATTCGTCGGGGTTATAAATGGTTTATTATTCGAAAGTTTCTTTGATAGAAACCCACATCTTAAAAAGGAATACCAAAACCAACATTTAAAAACAAAAGTATGAAATGTAACGGTTACCCAAATAAACTAATCATTGGGTTTCCACATAGGTGAAAATATGGATATGGAAGAGAAACTAACCATCATGTTCTGATGGAGAGTGGTAGAGAACATGGCTATGGAAAAGCCAGCAATCACAAAGCCATAAATTTATGACGATCTAAGGTACCATCTGATTCATCAGATATAAGAGCACTAGGACAACATTGTAACACCCCAAGCTTCTATGGTACGCTCCTCTTTGAATAATAGAGCAGCATGTGTTGTACGCAACCTCGAGTTCTAACACACCGCGACTAATCAAAGTAGCCGTTATGAATAGTACTACCCACTTTCTGAAATTATAGAAATTTTATATTTCAAAATGGAATTCATTTTTGTATTCCTAATATTGAAATTAGCCTATGTTGAATTTTTTGTAATTTTCTGAGAACTTCCAAATTTTTATGAATGGTGAAAAATACTTAAAACTACTTTTTTAATAAAAATAATTTATAGTGATAAGTTATACTATTGAGTGGTTTTAAAGCATAATTAGAATATATTTTTACCATTTTATCCAATGGTGGTCATTAGAATTAATTTAACATTGAAATTGGGCATGAACAATTGTCAATCTTTTGATATAAATTGTTTCTTAAAAACACGCTATTTGTTGCTACAGCGGGAATTAATTATAAAATTAATTAATGCAACTTATATGTTTGTAATTTTTTAAAATAGAAATCATTTTTGAAATCGGAATATCAAATATAGCTTAGGGTGAATTTTTGGTATTTTTCTGAAAAACTTCAATTTTTGATGAATAGTGAAACCACTAAGTGGTATTTATAAAAACTGATTTTTCGTTTAAATGAAATTTTACCACTTCTGTGTTTTTAATTTCAAACATCCAACATAAATGGTTTCCATTAAGAATTAAAATGTGGTTCAATGAGATTAAAATAATTTTTTTGGTGAATAGTAACTTTTAAGTTATTAATCGCGATTAGAGGTAATTAGTGTAGTTTAAGGTAAAAATAATGTTTTAATAATATGAGATGAGCTTGACACATTTCCTACCCTCATTGGATGTTCCATGGCCGACCAAGACAATCCATGGGTCAACTTGGGGACCCCATGGAGCCACTTTAGTTGGAAAATGACATAAATACCTTTTATTTAATGTTAAAGTAAAAAATGACACAAACATGAAATGTTTTACTAAAATAATTTTTACATGGGGTTATTCAAGTAATATGTTTGACTATAAATAGTCATTGGAAAGATAAAAAGATTTCCTACATCATAGTACTTTTTTTATAATTTTTGGACATTAAATAAATTAAATTATTTATGACACCATGATGATGCAGCGATTACCTCATTAATTAACGATTTAAATAAAATGAAAAGATAATGTAAAATCCAAGGGTTAAAATTGTCAAAAACCTATTGGATGAGTAGATTTAGAACCCTTATCACTTTATCCTAGAATTATATAAGTGTGGGACCTTTGGAATCCGAAAAGCATTGTATAATAATGTAACATTTCCTTACTTTCAAAGAGTGCCCCTCCTCTCCTCTTATAAAAGGCCCCCACCTCTACCACCTCATTCACACTTTCAAGCCATTTGTCTCGGCCAAACTCTGCCCAAATACTCTCCCAACTTCACTCCCTTACTCCTAGAAGCCTAAATTTGGGCAGAATTCTTCCCAAGGAATCCTTTGGCTCAAATAAAAAATATTTACCTGATTTGAAGGTAATGTCTTCTCTAATGTTGTTTTGTTTTATTTTTATTCTCCATCCCCTTAAACACTTTTTATTCCTTTATTTTGTAACAACAACAGTATATACAATATAATAGGATGTTGTTATGATAAGTATTTTGTTTACACTTACACGCACCTTCGTCTAATGGTTAAAGAACATACTGTTTTTGTGGGTGGCGAAATACTGCCTCACGAAACAATGATTGTTCAATATTCTTTTAACACCTCTAATGGTGACCATTTTGATGACACTATTTTCATATATGATATATATATTATGTTTATGTTTTCCTTATGCTTCTTTATTTATCATTTGTGGCATACTTTATGATTTCCATTATGGGTAAACATGATAATTTCATTTTAGGAAGTGCGGACTACCGCCCCCTCAAAGTGATTTGAATCGTTAATGCCATATGTGGGATGTATAAAGGATGGACTAAATGGTATTATACATTATATTATACTGGAATTATTTTATACCTTTATATAATTATAACTTCATTCCATTAAATACAAAATATAAATGAAAGTAGCGTTCATGCGTACGTACGGCTTACCGTCTCCATGAACGGTGCATTTCATTTCTTACCTCTAAATGTTATGTAATATTATAAATGCATTTATATACTGGATATATATGAGATATATGATATCTATATCATGAATATAGTTTTGGATATAATGGATATATCACCACATGAACAACTTGTAATTATAAGAAGTTTATTTTTGACTCAAGTACCAAAGATCGACAAAATGACCGTTATTAACATAAATAATTACATAATGTTCATAACATTGTAATAAGTGATATAAAAAGGATAATGAAATTTAAAATGGTTCTTAATAAGGTATATATTAACTCTAGTTTATTATTCATGAGGTTAAAGAACGGTTGAGTCAAGTCCGACACGAGGTAAGGGAACTTCTTAACCCAACTTCCATTCTTTGGGTTAATCTCCTACTTTCAAATTATGTCATGATATTATTATGTCCTGTTTTGTATTTTTACTTTCTTTATGTGTACCTATAGTTAATACACATAATAGATATATTTTATTTTAAGAATGATTTTTTATGGACTTCGTCTCAATCTCCTTTCATTGAGGCATATTTGGTTTTATACACAACTTTCTTTTATATGGTGTATAAATCCCTTTGACTTTTATGTTTATTCAAAATGAATCTTTTTTATACGAAGAGTTTTACTAAAAAACAAAAATGGAATGTTTTACTTTCCATACATATGCGGTGACAACGACTTCTCCGCCGCCGTGACCAATATTTGAGTATCGGCTTCCTCTACAAGCCATCACGTTTTTTTAAATGAAAAATAAATACAAATTTTTAACTTTCTTTTATTTTGGTATTGAAAATGGTTTTGAAAGAATTTTTATTATATCAATGTGTTGTATTGATATCTTGTGATTGAAATGTGGAAATTTTATGTTTCCTTTATCCATGTTTTATGTGATAAGATTATGTTATGGTTTATGATATGTTTATACCTATTCATATGAGGAATGCATTGGACTTAATAAGTGACGGGTGGAGCCCGCTATAGCTCCTCGATGCATCGGTAGGTCTCATGAGACAAACTAGTGTCTTGGCACGAGGCCTTGACAAAATCTTATTTGTGGTCTTGGCACGAGGCCTTGACTACGTGGTTATGATAGTCTGGCATTATGCATTCCATCATTATGAAAGTGGTTATTGATATTACATATGATTATTCGACCAGTATAATATCCATGTGAAGAAGTAAATGGAATTATCTCATTTTAATTTTGCCATATTATGTTGATGTTCAAGTTTAAAAGGCTTTTGTTTTAGTTATACATTGCCTTAAATGTTTATGTTTATTTATGAAAGCTTCCAAAATATTGGTATCCTTACTGAGCATCTGAGATCACCCCTTTCAGTGTTTTAATATTTTCCAGGATGTGAAGAAGTATTTTATGAATGACCTGCAGGGATATTCAGAAGAGGATATGAGTGTGGACTATGGAGACTTTGTTATTGTAGTATTTTACCTTATGTTGTAATGTAACATTTATGATTGTATCTAGTGTTTCCAAGGCTACTAAACTAATCGGTCTTTCGATACATGATCTTTTGTGATCATGCCAATGTTACGAAGTAATGCACTGACTCTGGGTAGCTGGGGTCGGGGCGTTACAAACATTTTTGGTTTTCAAGATCATTTCCCTATAGTTGATGAAATTGGAATTAGAAAAAATACTTTCATGATTTTGGTATAGTTTCACCGTTGGTCATTCTTTGGACAATTTACACTTCATCTCTTAAAGAAATGAAGTTGAATTTGTCATTCGTGAAGTGTTAGCAGATCATGTGATAGAATGATGGGTCATTCCATCTGTCTAAAAAAAGGTTATAAAAATCATCAAAAATACATAAGTCCATCTATAGTGAGATTAATCATATATGGTTCCTAAAATGGACTTATACTTCATATATCATACTTCTTAATATAATAAAACTAGTTTCTACTAAACAGGGACTTCCTGTAGGCCAGTGGTAGGCGATAAAGGCCAGTCGTACTTCAGTTGTGGGTTCGATTCCCACGGCCTTGTCTGACGCGATGGGCTGTTGCCCATCCTGCAGGTTGTCCTTTTTCTAAAACTGTATTACTACAACATCCCAGAAATAATATCGAAAAAACTTCTATCCTTAAACAATACTAACTTATGGCCAACATAATCCATTCCAATCTTTTGTCTTATCCATAATACCGCAGTCCACTCTCATAATATAGTGAAAACGATTACCAGAGATTTAATACCATCGTTGATCCCCATATATCATAAGATATGTATTTTTGGTCACATTCCAAACATTCAAAGGCCTTAATCATGTATTCTCTTGAATACCCATTGAACCTTAGTGAAATCATGAATGTAGTTAAAAGTTAAAACTTTCCACATACCTAAATCCTCAAAATTCTATATACTAAAACCATGATATCACTTAGTCCTTATATCAGTCACGAGCTCATGAATACTATCAAACATTTAATTTTCTCCTTATCCCTTCATTATGCGCATATCATCTACATTCCAAAAATATCGGAATAACCTTTCATGGATAGTGGTACCATTAATCATACACTTTCAAAACTAAATGAAAGACAATAGTGTAACAATCCTAATATGTCTCTTTATTCCATAGTACCATGAGATTACTTATACAACATTACACATGATAAACATGTAATCATTCCACTACATTCTTAAACCATTGATCGAGCATCAACAATTATTTCATCTCACATATCATTTGTAATCTCTTCATCATCATCAACATAAATACTACCCATACGACCATACTGATTCTCTTCATGAGACTTTCCCTTAGGGCATTGGTTTGCATAATGCCCGTACATTCCACATTTAAAACATTTAACCATTGTTGATGTCGTAGCAATACCATTATCCTCATCCCTGGTGTTAACTGAACCTTTTCCTTTGCACTTACTGGCTTTGTGTCCTTCTTTCCCACACCCAAAGCATCTTCCAGTTCCTTTGAAACATTCTCCTTGATGCCTCTTCCCACATGATTTTCATAGGGGAAATTGAACTTTCTTTCCTCTATGATCATCATGAAACTCCATCATTCTCTTATTAGACGAGTCTGGAAACTTACCAAATTTTACTTTATTGATCATATTATGAGATTTCTGATTCAGCATAATAATGATGTTTAGACTTCCAAATGCCATTTCATTCGATTTCTCATGAAGAATATCATTCCATTGTCCATCATATCCTCCATTATCGTGAATCATCTTGTTTCCAGCCATCTTCTAAAACCCAAAAAGAATAGTGTGAGAGGAAAAATCATAATAAAGGGGGTGTAACTTCAATATCTAACATCTTTGGTTTAATCTAATATCGTTACCATAGTTCTAGGACGATATCCTATACGTATGCTTATCCTTAGGGACATCCGTGTACATACCTTAGAAATATCTCTAGGGATCTCACTAACGTTCTCACATCCTAGTTTCCAAAGGTTGACTAAACCTTTCCTCTGATACCAACTATAGAGACCCGAAGCTTGATTGTACATGGACATTACATTACTTTTTCAGAATACTTAGTACATAACAAAAACACACACACAAGGATCGTAATAGTTTAGTGTCTTTGGAAACTCAGAATATAATCTTCTAATCGTGGTGAATGATCTTCAACATATCCCATAAAGATCTTCCCTATTTTTCACGTAAAACCTTTCTCTATATCCTGGGGAAAAGAAAACAAAAAAGGGTGATCTCAAATGCACAGTAAGGGTAAAAAAAATAAATATCAATCACATCATATTCATAAGAACATAACATTTTGGAAATATTAACCTGCAAAAGAGAGAATAATTTCATAACAAGGGATAAATCATAGTAGTGAAATGGAATCCCAATAATCATAACTTAAAATATGAAACTTTTTGGAATTCACACATAATAATACAGAATCATTTCTTATTAGTCAAGACTCATTTCCAAGACTATCTTAGTGGACAAAGTCCATTTCTGAACCGAGTCACACTCGTTTCATTCCGGTTTCATTGAACTGGTATAACCTACCATTCCAGCCATGTCTATCTCATGAGATATAAAATCATTACCCAATGCATTGGAGGAAGATATAGGTCCCACCCATATCATAATGATACCATTCTTATGTGTGCCACAAAATCATAAATCATACATCATTGCATAACCCATGTAATAAAAATGGGATTCTTAAACATCATGACATCATAAAACAATTCATATAAGATAAATGAATTCATACAAATAATTCCATCACAACATAATCAAATCAATGTAATAATAGGGATAGAAACATAACCCTTTATTATCATAGATGGAAAATAATTTTGATAAAACTCTTGAACTCCATTCTTGAGGAAAATATCCTTTCTACTTCAAAAACATTTTCCTTTCTTAACATGTCAAACAATTTTAAACCAAAAGAATTTGATTAAAAATAAACTTGAAAACTTAAAATTTAAGCTTCTTGAAAATAATTTTTTTTAAAAATCCATTCATGCAATATAAATTAAAAAAACATTCTTCCCGTACTGTTGTCGGAAAAGTCAAAAAGTACCTCGTACAAAAAACGTCAAAAGATTCCATTCATATATTTTACTAAAAACTCACCAAAGGTTAAAATTTGATTTAAACAATTGTAGGTGGATGGAAACAATATTACATATTGAGGAAACATGTATGTGGATGATAAAATACACCCCAGTAAATACCAAAGTATAAACAATCTCGGATGAAATTGTGATATTTCCCTTACCTTAGGTCCGATTTGCTTCGTATGTGTCCGAACCTCCTGTATAATGACTTAAATAATGTCATTTACTTATTCTAGAATCATAATTATTGTTTTTATATCATATATGGTTCACTTATGACTTTATATTACCCGTTCTTTTGAAAATTCCATGTTAAAGAGCGTTTTGGGTAAAATTGTTTCATTTGTCGTCCGTGTTTTGACTTGTAATTATTCATATGATTACTTAGATCATGATTAATTAATTCCAGAATATAAAACATGATTTATATATAATATATATTCATAATATATATATATATAATAAATCAGTAAATGGAAAGAAATACACCGTTCATGGAGACGGTAGGTCGTACGTACGCATGAACGCTGTTTTCGTTTCCTTATTGAGTTGAATGGAATTAAGTAGATGACATAAATATATATACACATAAATCGAGTATCATTATTATGTCATATATTTCATGATTACTTATTATATATACTTTATAATCATTCATGAATGGTTGAAGTGGAGAATGAATCTCATCGCGTCGTGGAGACGGTAGTCCGTACGTACGCACGAGCGATGATATCATTCACATGATCATGAGACTATATTGTAGTGTATGTATACTATTTCAGAATCAATATCACTTTATAATAGTCATATATAGTCATTATTTACACCATTATACCCATCCAAGTAAGGTGGTGGTGGAAAATAGATTACACCACGGCGTGGAGACGGTATTCCGTACGTACGCACGCGCGGTGACTTTATTTTCCGTAGGATGGATAGATGGTGAAATAGGGTTGTTTCATACTTATAATAACATATCAGTATATTAGTGATACAGATTTTATTACTTCATAATGAAACAACTAAAGTAGAAGAATTGGAAGAAGAAATAAAGATGAAAGAATCGGTAACAGACATTACCTCTTCTTTGAAGTGCTTCTTTGAGACCTCCTTTTAGGGCACTAAAATAGGTCTTTGAAGAAGAAAAAAACCTCTAGGATGTTTCTAGGGAAGTGGAGAGGAGAAATTGGCAGGGTTTGGCCTATCTTTAAGGCTCAAAGTGTTGTGAGGAAGAGGGGGAGGAGGTGCCCTTTTATAAGGGAGGAAGGGGTACCTTTAGAATAACAAAAAATATTATTTTATTATAAAGTCATATTTGGTTTTATATATCTCTAAATTGATTTATTTAGAAGATAAGGTGGGTATGGGTCAAAATCCTTTCATCCAATAGAATTTATACAAGTTTAGGTTCCTATTTTAACCTTATCATTTAGATTTAACATTAAGTTAAATAATTTTACTTTTACCGTGTCTTCTTGTGTTCTTACACTATAAGGTTAATAAACATACTATAACAAGCCAAACGAACCCCAAGTTGTTCATTATTAATATATATAACCTTATATAAGTCATTTGGCCTAACCTTAGATTTTTAGTAATAAACTAACAATTAATAATATAATATTTGTTTTAAAAACTATTTTATGTCAATTTTGACACTATTTAGTAATTCATTTTTTTGAAAATCATAAAAGAATTATTAGTTAGAAAAAATTTAATTAAATCAATAATAACATGTCATATTAACCTATAAAATTAGTGTAATTCATAAAAAGTCTCATATTATATTTATTTGGGCATTTATAACATCAATTATGTCAATATTTCATTAATAAGATAATTACTGCATAATCGTTGTGTCATAAATAAATTAAATTATTTAATGTCTAAAAATTACAAATAAAATACCATTATGTAGGAAATATTTTTATATTTCTAAGGAATATTTATAGTCGAATTTATCTTATGTATAACCCCATATTAAAAATTATTTACGTATTAAACTTTGATTTTAACTATTTTAACCCTTCTTTAAATAAATTAATAATAAATGTCCTAATCTAATCCATGTGGGCCTAAATGATCATATTTTATTCCTAAGGTTGTTTTTGGTCGAATTACACATATCCAATAGAATTAGGACATGTGTTGGATTAATAACATTTTTACCCTTAATTACCCTATTTACTTTTAACCGTGGTAAAAAAAGTAAAAAGTTACTATTCACCAAATATTATTTTCATCTCATTGAACCACATTTTACTTACTGACATCAACCATGTCTCCAGGATTTTTAAAATTCCACTCACAGAAGCGGTAAAATTAAGTTTTATGAAAAATTCATTTTTTTAACTACCACTTAGTGGTTTCACTATTCATCAAAAAAATGAAAGTTTCCAGAAAAATACCAAAAATTAGGCCTAAGATATATTTGATATTATGAACTCAAAAATGATGTCTATTTTACCAAATTCAAAACATATCAGTTGCATTAATTAATTTAAAAATTAATTCCCGTCGTCAAAACAAATAGTGTGTTCTTAAGAGATAATAACTATCAAAAGATTGACACTTGTTTATGTCTGGTTTAAATATAGAATTACATCCAATGACCAACATTGTATTAAATTGTAAAAATATATTCTAAATATACTTTAAAACCACTCAAATTAATAATTTATCACTATTAATTATTTCGATTAAAAAAGTTGTTTTTTATTAAAATTTAGTAATTTTCACTATTCATCAGAATATGAAAGTTATCCGAAATGTACCAAAATTTGACCTTAGGCTAAATTCGATACTCCGAATCCAAAAATTAAGTCCATTTTGAGAGATAAAATTTCTAAAATTTTAAAAGGTGGTTATTACTATTCATAACGACTAGTTTTAATAATATTTTAATAGCATATCGTTGTTTAGTGAAACTCGGTATTGCTTACTACACACGCTATCGAGGAAGGTCGTGATTGCGTGTAATGAAAGGCAAGTCAAGGATGCATGTTTTGCAAGCTTCTTTGGGTGTAGCATACAACAAAATACATTAATGAAATTAAAAAGAATATTTTTCATAAAATCTCGGGGTGTTACATTACTTATTCTATTGGTCACCATTATATGCCATACAATATTAATTACTAAGGATATTTCCAAGTGAAAATTCAAGTTCACAACATGAGTGTCAACTTTTTATTAGTGTTTCTTTCTTAATATTTATTATTATAATATTCAAAAAAAATGATAAATATAATTAAATAATTTTAATTATTATACATAAAATTAATTATATCAATCTTAAAAATTACTCATTAAATTCAATCTACTAAGAAAAATAAAACCACTTCGATCGTGCATACATGCAGACTACCCCTCCATGAAATGATATTTTTTATTTTTCACCAACACTGTAAAGACCAGTAAAATTCAAGGGAAATTTTTTCTTAATTTTCATTGAAATTTTACAATAATGTGGTTTTTGACGGCACTTGATTCCGAGGCCCGGTGTGCCCGGAATTTCTATCTGAAGTTTAGCTCGGGTACGTTCAGTGAACGAATGAGCGGGAATTCCTAACTCTTGAACCGGTGCTCAGAATCGAATTTCGAGGCCACCGATAGAACCGCAGCACTGGTAATTTCTTAGGAACACCTTTTCCGTAGTTTCGTTTTCACGGGTGAAGTTGTTAAAATTTGTTGAAGTTAAAATAAAACTTAAACGACAAATTTTATTTATCTTCCTAAGTGTTTAACCTTTGGGTGGATGTTGGTTAACCACCCAACTTCCCATTAGAGGTTATGAAGCTAGTGGGGCCCACACGAACCCCACCCCTTCATATTCTCTAACCCCCCTCAACTCAACATTAATTCTTGACAACTTATGTTAATTAATTAAGGGAGTTAAATTTGGATATTTGAATTTAAAATGCTTAAGTTATGATAATAAAATAAGTGTTGAACTTATTTTATTTTGTTGGAATTCTGGTTGTGGGAGCCTTTTGGAGAAAAGATAAAGAGCTTGAGGAACTTCTTCATCTTAGACGAAGAACGCGAAGAATGCCGGATTCCTCAGAGATCAATGTATCCTTCCACGACGTCTCCTTCCGCGACGTCTCCTTCCACGACGTCTCCTTCCGCGACGTATTCTTCCGCGACTATCCTCTTCTTCCGCGACGGTTAATTCCGTGACAAACTCTAGTTCGATGACAACGTTGAGGTAGGGGGAAAATATTGAGAATGTTTTTATTCCCTTGGTTGTTCCTTCTAAAACAAAGATCCCGGATTAACTCATCATTAAGTTGATCCGCGAATGTTTTCCTTGTGGGTTGGGAATTAATTTTTGCAGAAAGTTGTAGGGGTTTATGTGTTTTAATTTGTAAATTCTTCTGTCATCTATCCTCATTAATTTGGACCGCTTGATATCGTTTAACAGAAGGGTACCGGACCGCACAAACATGGCTGACCCTCCTCCCTTAATTTTTGTTGTTGTTGTTGTTGTTTCGGTTCGAAGGAAAGTGACGCGGTGTCATCGCACTGCACAAGAACGAGCGGCAAGTATCTACAGCGCCGTCGCGCTGCGCATTTGGAAATTGACCCAAGTTGCGGGGCCATGGAGGAGGGGTGTGGCGCCGTCGCGCCGCGCCGGATGGACCAAGGTCACAGCTTAAGCCACGGTGGAGAAGGGGAACCTGCGGCTGGAATCGGGCCGCCGGCATTGGAGCAAGGGGGGACTGTCCTTGACCGGTCCCGTGGCGGCAGAAGCCAACCGGCCGGAACGGGCCGACCGGATAGGGAAGAGCTGGGGGTTCAAACCCCCATCTAGCCGGACATGAGCGGCCCCATTAAGGGGCCGTGGTTACTACACGTGGGGGGAAGCCCCCCCCCCCACTGCATTCCGAACGGCTCGGCCAATCAGCCGAGCCCTTTGGCCAGCGCACCGGACCGCCAGCACGCCGGGCCGCTGAGCCGGGTCGCGCCCAGGTCGGGCCGGCCCGTGCCAGCTAGGCCGGGCCATGCCCAAACGGGCCGGACCCAGACCCAGTTCGGGTCGACCCTATTCGGGCCGACCCTGGGGGTATTGGGGTAGGTCGGACCGGGCCCAAACCCCCTAATACCGGACTTTTTCGGTCCGTTGCCTATAACATGACTTGCGGACCTCCGATCGACGTACAGTCAGCTACGATGCGATCCTTGGATAGAGATGGTCATTTCGGTATATTACACTCAAGGTTTTGGAGAAATTTGTGTACGACCGGGTTGATTCGGATACGAAACCAACCGGGCCCTCGGAGCGGAAACACTTATATCTCGAGCTCCGGACGTCTGATTGACGTGCCGTAGACATTGTTTGATTACTCTTGATGATACGGAACTTTTGGAATGCTTCTACTACATTTTGTATGCAATTGGAAAATGGTCGGGTTGGATTGTACCCAAAATCCAACCGGGCCCCTAGAACGGAAAGGCTAATAACATTCAGACCGAACGTCCGTTTGACGTACCATCAGCGGCATTGCTGATCACATTGAGAAACGGTCCCTATGAGCATACCCTATGAGAGTTCTGGGTACAGATGAGATACGGCCGGGTTGGTTCACACACGAAACCAACCGGGCCCCTAGGACGAAAATGATAGTAACTCACAGACCGGGCATCCGACTAACGCGCCATCTGTTGCGTTGAGACCCCTATGATGAGGCGGAACTTTGAGATACTTCTTCGCGGAACATTCTAATACTTGGAGTATTGACTAGTAGCTCCTGGAGCGGACCCTCCCGGTGACGAGCTAGCAGAGTGTAGAGACATAGTAGCTTGTTGAGACTTGACGACTACTGATTCATCGACTAGGTGTGTTTTGGATAGGCTAGTGGGGATCGCTTGGTTGTAGCGGCAGACCCATAGAGGAGGAGCGCTTGGTAGTAGTGGAAGACCCACAGTACTCAACAGAAGATGTACCTCTAGAGGCTATGAGGGGGAGCACTTGGTTGTAGCGGCAGACCCACGGCGGAGGAGCGCTTGGTTATAGTGGTAGACCTGCGGTACTCAACAGAAGGAGTACCTCTGGAACCTATGAGGGGGAGCGCTTCGTTGCAACAGAAGACCCATGGTGGGAAGCACTTGGTTGTAGCGACAGGCCCTCTGAACTCAACAGAGGAGAAGTTCGGCGTGCTTGGTTGTAGCGGCAGGCCCTCTGAACTCGACAGAGGAGGAGTTTGGTGTGCTTGGTTGTAGCGGCAGGCCCACTTTACTCGACGGTGGAGGAGTTCTCCAGCAACCGTGGTTTCAACCTCATGATTTAAATCCTAATTTATCTGAGTCTTTGACCTTTTTGTTTACCTCATTATTGAGAAGGGTCACTTGATATCTTAGGTATATGTATGGGCATATAACTGGGTTGTGGATATCCGTTGATTTCATAATCATTGTGTTTCCTAAAGATTGATATGGGTTACTTGATAACTTAAGTATATGTATGGGAATATACCAAAGTAGAGGTTTTCTGTTGAGACCTTATTTGTGGTTATCCTTGTTGGATTTAGTGAGTCCTTGAGGGACTCGGGGTCCTTACTGAGTAGCTTATACTCACCCCTGCATGGGATATGCTCGCACTACGTTGTGTTGGTTGCAGACAATGGAGACCGCTGATCGTGGTAGAGGTACGAGGAGTAGGTCGGTACCAGGAGGTGGATCATTGGGCGGGACGTACACGGAGCGAACGGCTGTACCCGAGGAGCTGTGGAGGATATCTGTACCCACCCTTCAGGTGGGACTTCCAGTGGACGGCTCGAGGCTGGGGCTTTTCTTTCAGTTGTTGTTTTCCCTATCCAGTTGTACTTTACTTTCAGTTTGGGTTTGTATTCTAGCCCACTTAATTTTCCTCACTTACTATTGTACCTAGTTTATACTTAGTGTTTACTTCTACTTCTTTCTTGCCCTGTGGGGTTTGTTTATTTTACAAAGGCAATGCCTTCCCTTTTTACTGGGAATTACGCCTTGGTGCTAGTCGCCAGCCCCTGGCCTATGGAAGGCGGGCTTGGGGAAGTCACGACACGGGCCCCGAGGACGGGTCATGACAAACACATATCATGGATGGAAAAAATGATGTATTTATTGAATTTTAATCTATTTTGTGTAAAAATTACAATTCTCATATAAATTGTTTTATATATTTTCATTCATTCCGTTCTTTGAGAAATGGGATCATTAATCATGTGTACATGCGGACTACCACCTCTATGAGAAATGACATTCATCTTTCACCCCCAACTATCATGGATGGTTATAAGAAAGGATTTAATGGAGTTATATGATATTTATTATATTATTAATGTTTTATAATATTTATATTATCTTTATATAAACACAATTCCTTCTAAACTAAGTCAACGTGACATGCTCTCATTTGGGTCGGTTTTCACACATGCGTGAACGATGTAAACAATATTTATATCATGAATGATTGAGGAATTTAATATAATGTTAATAAAATATTATGATTATATACTTATTATGTCTAAATGGTTTCGGAATATTGATATTATCATTTAAAATAATTATTAATATTACACCTTTTGACCACTAAACATGATGAAACTAGTTCACCCTAATATCAATTCTTCACAATCTATAGTCATGTCTTTCACCGAGTGAAAATGAGACTTAATTAATACTTGAAAAAATTTATTATTATTCCATTAGTAATCTATTCATGATTAATTATTAAGCACTTATTAGGAGTATCGGTATCTTCCCCGTGTTGTTTGTATGAAAAAATGATAATGGATATTTTTTCCTGTATTTCATGACTCGTGTTATAAGATTACTATTTTTTTATTATTACATGGTAATGGTTTGATTATTTGATGTTTTATGTCTCTATTCTATTTCTATGGAAAACTCATATTAATTCATGTTTATTTTTAATTAGATAATTATTCTTATTCATGTATTATTATGTGACTATAATCTAACATTTATGGCCATTTGAGGTGTTGTCCCTTAATCGGAATTTTAGCACTCTCCTTAACATATTTTCATTTTACTAGGTTATGAAGATGACAATGGCTTATGTAATTTTTAAAAGATGATTTATATTTTGGGTAAATGTTCACAATTGGGTAAAAAATTATTTTTAAAGACCCTAAAGACACTAAACATTTAAATTTATTGGGTTTTGTGAGAATATTATGTAATGTTTTTCTATGTTGTGAATGATATAGATAAAATAATTTTGTGTTTATCTTGGGTCGCCACACAAACCACTTTATTTTTTATTCTAAAACTAACCACTCTTAAAAAATTACTTCAAGAGGGTCATAAATATTTACTTATACTTCTTCAACAAATCATAAAAGGAAAACAAATCATATGTTATATAATGGAAAATCCACTTTACAATTGTCATAATTAAATTAATTTCTTCTTAATAACTTAATAAAAGAAAAAAATAAACCTTTAAAAACTTTTTTTAAAAGCAATATCATTATAAAAATTTATTCTCCAACAAAAACAAACCACTTATCACCAAACACAAGAAAATCATAGCAAAAAACAACATAAAAATTCACTCCCATAAAATAAAAACGTCATATAGGACCTCTTTAATAAATTTTTATTGAGTGGAAATTACTTTTGAAGCAATTAAAAATTGAGAGGTGTTTAATCAAAGAATTCGGTAGGTATATTTAGTTGTTCTTGGTTTGGATACATGATTTGGCCAAATGGTTTAGTGAAAAATTCACTAATCATGTACCTAGATCTATAAAGTCCTCAAAACCATTAGGTATGGGCTCTTCACTATTAAAGAAACTATGATTTCCAACTATGGAACCCTGATTATTCATCCATATTCACCCCAAAACTCATGGAATATCTAAAACAACTTATAAAACTCCACTAGGTTAAAAATACTATCAACTTTATATAACATGACTCAAAGGTGAAAAATAAAAAATAGATCTATGAATCAAAATTCAAATCACGAATTCCCCAAGAAATAAAAGCGTTGTTATGATAGGTGGTGATCAAAAACCTAATCATGATTTACCTCCTAGTATTTTAAAATTATTTTCACATTTCTACCTAAACACACACTAAATTAAAATAGGATATTCTAAATAATATATTCCATCATTAAGAACCTAGGTTATGGTAAAATTTATAATGAATTGTCCTTGGATACTACTAAATTGGTACCACATTCAATCCTCCACTAGGACTTAAGGATTTTATTAATCCCCACTGGCTAGAAACTAGTGTTTTTTCGTCAAATAAACTTATTTGGGAATTATTTTTCTCAGTATAGAAAAATTGAATTTAAAATATTAAATAATTCTTAGTGTTTTTTCAAAATATTCTAATATTGAATTTGAAATGAATAAAAAAAATACAACCACAACATTAAAAAAAATTAAGGATAGATAAAAAAATTCAACATGCAGCAATACATCTGGTAAATAAAATTAGTAAAATAAAAAAAATGCTACAACACTTCTCTATTAATCGAGTGAATCAACCATAACTTTTTCCACTAGTCATTTGAAACCAAAAATAATAAGAAAATGAAACATATAACTAGAACATATACTAAAATTGTGATATGATAGGCATTGTCATAAATTCTTAGTGGGTATCTTACTCACACCCTATACATAATAATTTAACATAAATCCATTTTCATGCTAGTTTCGAATATATATATAAGAATAATATTTTATATTTCTTCATAACCAAATAATAAGTATTTTAAAAAATATTTTATTAAAAAAAATAAAAAACACCATTTTAAAGTTCCCAATATAATAAGGTGGGAATGTTCTATTTAAAAAAAAGAAAATATTTTTAAAAACATCAAAGATAGTGGGACACTAGGTTTTTTGAAAAAAAACCAAAACATTTTCCTTTCTTTGGAACTATTCATAGAACTTATTTTTAAATAAATATAAAAAGGTAAACCAAGCCACAATAAATAAAGCATACTAAGCAGACACTCAAACATTAAGAGGCATAATGTAGACATAATAATTATAATGGTTCTACTAATCCAAATGAGGCTAAGAGGAAAAAAATCTAAGTATGGAGTGTAAATTCACTAATTGAATCATTGAAAAAAATAGGCACCGTGGATAACACACAAGGATCTAAAACAAAACAATATTGGACCAGGATAATCGAAATCTAATATTTAATCATTTAACCCTATGCGAACGTAAATAAACTCACCCCTGAATTACCCTCATGGTAACATTGCGTGGTATCCCCAATAATAATAAAATCATACTTAGGGAACTATAAAGTGTACAATCTCTTATAGAAGACCACTCATCCAAATCCATCACTTATTACCTCAGTCTCACATGGCATGTCTTAATAGAGGGGATTAAAAATAATAAATAATCATCACATGTATCAAAAGATCACAATAATAAATATAACCTCACCTCCAACACCCTCACATGAAATATATACTTTCATGTCAGATGATTATCAAGTAAGACACAATATCTCATAATGGGAAATGGGCTAACAAATGCATTAATAAGGGCTATAGAATACTGTCTCACATGCACCACGTGTCTTGTATTTCAATATTCCAACCACTACTATATAAAAATGACATAGAATTAATTTTAATAGAACAAACATTTGAAAAAAATCCTTTAAAATCCTTTTAAACTAAATCTAAAAATGAAACTTACTTTTCATTATTATAAATAATTCTAAAAAAATCCAACCAGGTTCATGTTTTTTTCATTTATAAATAATTTCTTTTTAAAACCATTATCACCCCTCTTTAAAATAAATTAATTTATTTATTTATATTTTTAATAAGTATATTTGGAATTTAACAATTTTAACGGGGGTGTTTAATTTATATAAATTTTCTTAGCATCAAATCATGGTAAATACCCCTCATACCAATTTTATAATTTACGAAAACCCAAAATTATCAAATAATAGGAATTATAAACCTTCATATTAATCTAAAAGAGCAAAAAATGAGGGTTAAAACATAAAATAAATCGATGAAATTAAATTTAAATGAATAATAATCGATCATCCTAACATAAACATGTCACTTTTATAAATGTATATGTTTATATAGCATGAAAATTCCTAATAAGATATAAAATTCTAAAAGAAACCATATGTGGGAAAATCCCCAAATTAAAATTTAAACCATACTAACCCTGGTTTGATGAGACCAAACTAGGCAAATAAGAACTGGGAAAAAATAAAAATAAGATTAGTAGATAAGGTAAAGAGGAGTATACAATGAATATGCCCACTCAAATAATTTATAGGACCCATAAAAATTATAGGGAGGTGAAATTTAACTGGGAGGTGTATTGGTGTTATAGAATTCAAATGGGTAGGAAAAGGGGTGGAAAAGGGGGTAAACCCCTAAAAGGGGTATAAGAGTAATCTCCCCATTTTATTGAATCTTGGTAGACTACATGGTTTCTCTTTATTGTTTTTCAAAAACTTGTTCCAATCATGTGGATGGGACTTCCCAGACATGGGAACATTTCCTAGTTTGGCCACACGATTATGAAAATATATTCCAACCAGGAAAATGTCTCTCTTAAAATTTGTAGGTTCTCATATATTGTCATCACAAGGTATTGAAATGCAGGATTTTCATACAGGGATATATTATCATTTTTTATGAATATTTATTAAATTACTTAAAAACATGCATGAGGACTGTAATAGATTATTGTATTTGGAAACTTGGAACATCATCTTCTAACTTGGTGAATTATCTTCAACATATTCATCCAAGAACATCTCGCATTGTACTCTTCTTAAGAATAACCTACCCAAACATTTCTTCATAATGTGGGTAAGGTAAAATAAGAATGGTTGATAGTAGATTTTTTGTAAGGGTAAACATAAGATATATCAATCTATGATCACATAAAATAAAATATTAAGTGTAGGGTTTTGTGATAATGAAAAATCTTATAATGATCATACCTAACCTATCATAGATCAAAAACATGATTCATGGAATAATGATTGATATTTCATAAGACATTAGTCCTATGGAAATCAATTAAAATGAACCTTGAGGGAATAAGACATATAATTTGTGGAATACATATAATAATAGAAAATATTAAGTTAATTATAACCCCTAATACTTTCAAAACATGTTAGTATTGGGATAACCACCCTAATACCTTATTTGGACTTTGGTTGACCACCCATGTACCTTCATTTTTGGGATTGGTCTGACGACCCATGTACCCTAGTCTTTGAACTTGGGATACAAACATTTCTAACCTCATCATTAGTATTGTGATAAACACCTATTTACCCTCATCATTCATCTTAGGATAAACACCTCTGTACCCTCGACTTTGTGTTTGGACTAAAAACTTAGTACACTCATCTTTTGGCATGGTCTAAGAACCTTTTTACCCAAATCGTTAGGATTGGGATAATCAACCATGTACCCTCATCATCTGGATTAGGATAAAAACTTGTTTACCCTCATCTTTTTTCTTTGAATAAATCCCCATGTTTCATTATCGTTGGGTCTAGGATAAACGCTCATATACCCTCCAAGATTATATAACATCTAACAGTATACAATGAATTGAAGAATTATTTGGGTTCAATTATCATATATGTTATAATGGGATCACCCATTTCTATCTTTGATTCCCCATAATATAAGCTATAATGGGTTTTCCCACTGATATCTGGACCACCCCATTGTATAAGTGATGTTCAAGAACAACAACATGACTAAAGTATAACGATCTTGAATTACATTATAAAACTCTTAAAAACAAAAAATAATCCATTTATAACATGACTAACCCATGAAAAATAAATGGGGATCATATAAATATCTTCTATCTATGATTTTCCCATGTAAAATAAATGGGTTCCAAAACAATCTCTTTGAAATATGATTAACTCATGGAAAAGAAATGGTTTTCCATAAAAAAAGTCACTAAAACATACAGCATTCATAGAATGAATTTGAATGGTTATCACAGATTATATCCCCCATGAAGAATATATAACACCAATTTATGTTATATTTTGTTTAAAATAATTTTTAAAGGATTATTTCAAAAAATTCATGATGAAAAAATTCTTTCCTCTTTGAAAATTCTTTTTTCAAACATGAATCATTTTGGAAAACATCTTTTCTGAAATATAGCCTTGAAAACATATAAATGAATATTTGAAAATAATTTAAAAGTCTTATAATTTTTGAAAAATAATATTCTTTGAAATTGATCTTAAAATATCATTTAAAATTATTTTTCAAAGCCTTTTTAGAAAACATAGTTTTAGATGAAAACATTTTACCAACCGAAGAGGGAAATAAATTCATAATTTCTTAAAAACATTTTCTTAATTATATTAAGTACCAAAATGTGTGAAAGTTTTGAAATTATTTAAATATATCATGAATAATCATAGTATAATAATATTAATTTCAATTATTGAGATAGGTATCATAACATTTCATCAATTTAAGCATAATCATAAACAATTTTGATAAATTATGATATTGTAGCAATAAACTCTTACAACTTTGGTAACATTGATTCATAATCCACATGAAATGATAAAATAAAATTAAGATTAAAATTACATTAAAATAAATATATACAACATATCCAAGGAGAATTATATACACCTTGTGAAATAATATATGTTCATAACATAACATGGGTCTCATGGAATGAACATTGAGACAAATTCTCATACTGATTTGGTAAATTTTGAAATATAAACCCCATGAAAGAGATATAATAAAATAAATATTAGAATTACAATATATTTTATTATAATAATCATAAAATAAATTCAAGGTCTATGTATACACCACATAGAAGAAAAAGGTGGTGAATATAGCTTCTGTCTCACAAAAGTAAAAAGTGAGATGGAAATCCCTTACTGGTTTGCTAACTTTTATTCCTAAACCCCATGAATGGGATATCATAAATAGATATTTAAGTCCACATAAATTATATTAATATAATAAAAAATCATGGGTATTATAAATACCACACAATAAAAATAAGTTCTAAATATACAATATATCTCACAGAAATAATAGTGAGAGAGAAAAACCCTTACCTTAAGTCTTTAATTATTTCACAGACATTAAAACCTATTGTATAACAAATATAAGTTTATTATACATATATTATATAAATATAATCATATATATCCTACCATATATGGTTTTATTATGACATTTTATTACCCATTTTTTTTTAATAATTTCAGGTTAATGTCGTGTTTTGAGTAAAAACGTTTTGTTTTTTGTATATTTTTTTACATGTTACTTTTTTTCCTCTTAATGAAGTCATGATTTCATCATTTATATAGTTTAAAAATAATATAAACATCATATATATTCATTATATGTGTATTTATAAATATCTATAAAATATATAAATTGTAAATTAATTACACCGTTCATGCGGACAGTAGGTTATATGTACGCGTGAACGTTGTTTCTATTTTCATATGGTATTGAAATAAATAAAAGTAAAAGATATATATATATATATATTATAATTGAATTAGAATGTTTATGTTATATATATATAACATATTTCTATTAAACCCATCCTTAATACTGTCCATGTAAAGCATGAATAAATCACATCGCTTCATGAGGTGGTAGTCCTTCGTACACACGAACGATGTTATCGTATTCTCAAAAAATATAAATCATTAATCTAACAGTTATATAATAATTATATAGTAATAAATAAATCATAAATATAATATATATATCATATTTAAATTGTATTTACATCATTATTTCCTACTTTAAGAGGTGGTAATGGAAAATGAACTACATCGATTCGTGAGGCTGTAGTCCTCTGTACACAAAAACGATGATTTCATATCCCATTTGATGTAAGTGTGTTTCTTTAGGACTTAACCTTTACATAAAAATATATATTTATATTTAATTTAGATAGGTTTTTATATAATTATGATATAATAACTATTTAAGGGTTTTGAGAAAGAAATAAAACAAAATACATGTTTTCGAATTTAACCACTTCTTCTGATAACTCCTTTTGGTTTTCACCAAAGGCCTTCCATGGTTATATTTTTTCCAAAATAAGGATTCTAAGATGAGGGGTGGAATTTGATAAGTGTTTTTTATAGTTATTGTCTGAACCAATTGGTTTTTATGGTGTAATGATAGGATGATAGGTGATGGCCTTTTATAAGTGGGGGAGGGCAAAACATGGTATTTTTAAAAATAAAGATAGGTTTACCCACGTTATTACATACTAAAAGGCTCCAATAGTGAACCAATTATATCCATAAATATTTATGGTCCGAATATTTCCAAAAAATGGGTTTTGTTAAAGTTTATAAGTCATTTGTACCCTTAAGTTTAATTTTTTGTCCCTTGGTAAACTCGTTTTTCTCTTAATTGTCCTGATTATTTTTAACTATTATTACAAATCACTATTGTAAAAAATTGATTTTTCCTAATTATAAATTATAAAATATTATGATTCTAAATATGGAATCCATTTTTTCAAAATTAATTCACATAACTGGAAAAAAAATTAATTTAAAATTAATCTCGCAAACATGATGAGAAAGCGGGTATTTAATGAGAAAAGTTCAAAAGTTTGAAATGTTTTTAAATCCATTTTCAGTTTGAATTTATTATAATGATAAAATTTAGATTAATTTATGTATAATTTATATTATTATACTTTAAAAAAATTTATAATATAATTGAACTTTTTTAAAAATTTAATTGAAAAGCTAGTTTTCTATTAATATTCAGTATTTGTTTACTATTCATCAAAAAGTTGAAACTTTTTAGAAAAATACAAAAAATTAATCCTAAGATAAATTTTAAATTATGAATTCAAAAATGAAATATATTTTATCAAATTATTTTTCTAAATGTTTAAAAATATGTTTTAATGTGAGTGTGCCAACAAAAGGAGACAAAACAGTTATTTAGAAAAAATCTATTTTTAAGGATAAAATTGTATTTATTCTATTATCTTGTATATAATAAAAATAAAATTGATTTTAAATAGTTTATTGAATATATAATATGTTAATTTAATTAAAATAATTTACAAGAAATTGTGTTTATTAATTAATATATGTAAAACATGTTTTTTGAATAATGATAGTGTTTTAGAAAAAGATTTCCAATATTTAAAAATAGTTTTCAGTTAAATTTTAAATTAATTAGTTACCAAATAATTAATTATATATACCTTTGTAAAATATATTTTAATAATTTATATAACCCTACCTAATAACACAATTATAATGTTTTGGTGAAAATTGTAATATTAGATAATAATATTTTAATAATATATTGTAATACAGTAAATGTTGATTTGGAATTTAATAAATGCTATAAAAGGAATTTTTTTATTGTGTGAAACAAAATCCAAACATATTGTTTTGTGTACCTAAATCTAATACCCAGATTTTTTATAACACACTCTTAACATGGTGTTGCGTGTAAAGGAATCTTATCTTGGTGTAGTGTATTATACAAGCCATCAAAGAATTTAAAATTTTTCAAAAAATAATAACTCATAAAAACTATGGGTGTTACGTTCTATCCCACATAAAATTATTTTCTCCCTCAAAATTATTCTTGGTCATTAATGGTTTAATAATTAAAATTTACATTCATATAAACCCACATCATAAAAATAAATTATGATATATCTTTTTGAGAGGGAAATTTGGAAACATAATAGTTAACAAAAGAAACTCATAACTAGGTTTTGCACATAAGAGAACATATGTTGTAAGTAATGATTAAGACATATAAGAAAAGGATAAATAATTATATAGAGTGATAAAGATCATTTATCACAAAAAACTCTGTGATATAGAGAAAGTTAATGACCATAACACCATAATACAAATTGGCATGAAGAGGTCATTAATATCATAAAAAATGATGACAATGGGGAAAAAGTATTTTAGGATCCTTTTCATAAATTTTACTGATTTTCACAAGATTATATACTAACTTGATTTCATTCCACTTCATATGAACATTATCACCCTATAGTAGTTACTTGATCAAATTTTATTTCATCTCTTACTTTACGAAATATAGGTTAATTTTTTTTCTAGAAACACTAATGGAACACAACTTCCATAAATAAAATGAAGATTTATTCTATCATTCCAATTGGTTTGCACATGTTTTACAATGTACATAAATATTCATATGGTGACGTAATATCTAACACCTTATCCAAAGTATAACTTAAAAAAATCCTTAAAAGTTAACCTTATAACCCACCCAAATATTAAAATCATAAAAATTAGAAAGAATGGAATGTAAATAAACATAATATTATTCCCCATATATCATATAGTGTCTCTTGAGTGTCGCATACCAAACAAGTGAATACCTTCATCATGTATTCACTTGAAACATAGTAATAACCTGAATTTCCATAAAACTATGTTAAAAACATAAATTATTCTTAATTCCTTAAATATAAAATATAATATTGGATATATTAATTAAATAAAAAAATTCATAAACTCCGTCCATGATAAAATAATCCACTTTGTCAATAAATCATTAATTTTTTCAAAGGAAATCAGTACTATCCAATTTATATTATTCTTATCCAACATCTTTTTATCCAATGTAAACACTATTTTCTTTACATTAGGAATATATTAAGGGTTACCTTCCCTTAATCATGTGTTTTTAATAAAATATATCCCCTCCATTAAAACAATTTTATGGGTCAACAGCATCATTCATCATATTCATTAAAATAAATAATAAAATACCAATACTAAACAATATTTATATATTTCATAATTCCTAAATTCCAACACAAAAATACTCGAATAATACCACTTCCTTCTCAAACTATTAACTAGGATTTATGATATTATTCCTTAATAATAGTTTTATTTCAATTTCATTCATAGTAACTTTAGCATCAACTATAAAACCAACACTCATGAAACCATATTTATTCTATTCATGATCTTTCCATTTAGGACATTGATTTTTATAATTCCAAAACTCCAATTGAAACACAAGAATATTGGTGGTGCATTAGTGGGCATCCTTTTTACCTCTATTGAATTAACCTTCCCATTAATCACATTTTAACATTATTAGAATTTATGACCTACCCTTACACATTTAATTCACCTCCTCGTTCCATTCAATCAATTTTATTGATTCTTCTTTGCACATTTTGGGAATATATGAAACTAAATATTCTTTCTTTTATGGTATATGTTACCCAAACACTTAGTAAACTCAATTTCTCTCATATTTGGTGAGTCTAATATTTTTTAAAGGGTTATATTGTTATTCAGTTTCCATGATGATTGATTGGGAATACTATATTTCACTAGAGTCATAATCTCATTTGGTAGATCATAAAAAATTGTTTTCCATATCCATTTTTAACCTAGTTCCTTCAATTTTGAACCATTGACTAAAACCAGAAAGTATAGTGCAAGAAACACTAACTATAGTGGAAAACACATAATTATAAAAAAATAACTTATTAGATGTATAAATCATGATTCATTCTTCTTTAATATATGGAACCATAGGTTTCTCCTAGTTTATTAAAACTAATATTCTATTTAAATCCTTTATTATTTTTTGTAAATAGATTGAAAATTTACAAAGCATATCCTATGGGAGTGTCAAATTAGGTGTACAGAAAGGCATTTTTTTGTGCACTATTTATTGATCAAGTCTATCTTAATACAGTTTTAGGGGTTGTTACCCCTATGTGCATTTATGTTAGAGCCACATCCACATTTAGTATCTAGATAGGGATGAAATTTTTAGGGAACCACTCTCTTAATCATTTAACAAGATTCTTAGATATTTTCCTAAACATTGACTCATCATTAGACTTATCCATAGAGATATCCATAGATATATCTTTAGAAATATCTATATGAATCTTTATAAGTTTTATCATCCAGGTTTGTAAAGGTTAACAAAAATTTCCTTTGTTCCCAACTATAGAGAACCATTCTTTTCATATATTAGTATTATATAATTTTTTTTAATTTTTTTACATTACATATATAAAAACATGATTACCATAATAGTTTAGTGTCTTTGGAAACATGGAACATCATATTTTACCTTGGTGAAAAATCATCAACATATCCCACCAAGATCTTCTCACGTAATACTCCTCTTAAAAATACCATACCTAATCCTTTCTTCATAACCAGGGGAATTAAACATAAGAAATGTTTAGCTTAGATTCTTATTAAGTGAAAAAATAAGATATAAATATATGATCATATGAAATAATAATATAAGTATAGGGGTATGTGATAATTAAAAAAATTATAAAGTTTATACCCAATCTATCATAGATCATAAATAGAAGTCATGGCATAAATATTGGTAGTTCATAACACATGATCCATAAGGAAATAAAAGAATATGATCCATGAGATCATAAGACATGGAATTGTTGGCATTCATATAAGAATAGAAAATCAAATTTCAATGAAACCCACAAAGACATTAATAACATGTTAGGGTTGAAAAACCCACCGATGTACCTTCTTTAGGAACGGTCTTACCACCTATGTACCCTTATTTTTGGGATTGGTAAGACCACCCATATACCTGCATCTTAGGGATTGGTCTAAACACCTGTGTACCCTAATCTTTGGGCTTTGGGTAAATGCCCATGTAACCTCATCTTTGGGATTGGGATAAACACATGTGTATCCTCATATATGGGCTTGGGATAAATTATTTTGTACCCTCATCTTTTGGATTCGGTATAACACCCATGTACCCACATATTTGGGCTTGCTCTAAATACCTATGTACCCTCATCTTTGGGCTTGGGATAAAAACCAATGTACACTTAAATTTGGTCTCAGGATAAAAATATGTGTACCCTCATCTCTGATCCAGATATAAACACTCAAGTACCCTCATATTTGGGCTTGGACTAAACACATATGTACCCTTGGAACTTAGATAAAATTTATAATTACCCATTGCATTAAAGTGTTATCTGGGTGTACCCATCATGTAAGCTATAATGAGATCATATGGTGATATCCATGGTGCCCCATCATATAAGATATAACATGATTACTAATAAATCTCTATTCCACCACATAATATATGTAATTTCTAATAACCATAACATGAATAAAGTACAAATATCTTGCATTTCATCATAAAACTCATAATATAGAAATTATTATCATTAGAACATTATTATCCCATGGAAATTAAATGGGTTTCATATAAATTTATTTTGAAAATGATTATAAAATAGAAAATACATGGGTTACATAATAATCACTTTGAATCGTGATTAACCCATGGAAAAAATGGGTTTCCATAATCAACATTCTACTAAAACAAAAACCATTTAGAGAACTAATATTAATGGTAACCTTGGATCATATCCCCTATAAAGAATATTTACCACCCAATTATTTCATCTTATATTTAAAATAATTTTTAAATGACCATTTAAATCATTTCTTCAGTAAAATATCCTATCCTCTTGGAAAAACACTTTTTAAAACAAAAAACATTTTTGAAAACATTTTTCTTTGAAAGTGTCTATGAAAAATATAAAGGAATATTTTAAAATAATATAAAATATATACAAAATTTCCAAAATCTTTTTCATTTAAAGTTATATTAAAATATAATTTATAAACATTTTTTAAAACATTTTTAGAAAACATGGTTTTGTAATAAAACCAATTTCCGACTGTGGATAGAAATAAAGTCAGATTTTCATAAAAACATTTTATTAATGATCTTAAGTGAACAAAGAATGTTAAAATGTACCATTTATTAAAGATATCATGAATAACTAAAGTATTATAAAATTAATGATAATTATTGATATATATATCGTAATATTTCATCATTGTAAGCTTAATCATATGCTATTCCAAAAATTGATGAGATTGTAGCAATAAAATCTTAGCACATTGGTAACATTGAGTCACAATACCCATGAAATAATATTATTAAATTAAGTTTAAAATATATTTAAAATAATTATATTAATTATATTACATTTCCATGATGAATTATATAAACCTCAAAAAAGGGTTTAGGTACATAACAAAACATGTGTCTCAAAGATGAAAAATTGAGACAAATTCCCATAATGATTCGGTAACTTTTGAACTGTAAACCTCATGATAGGGTGATACTAAAATAGATTTTAAAATACCAAAAACAATTATTTTAATAATAATAAAATACATTCATGGTTTATTATATACACCACATTGAATAAAGAAGTGGTGAATATAGCTTGTGTCTCATAAATGGAAGAAGTGAGACAAGAATCCTTTACCGCATTGGTAACTTTTAAACATTAAACACCATCAAAGATAGATCCTCAAATGGATATGTAAATCCATAAAAATTAAACTATAATAATCATAAAATATATTAATAGGAATTATATGCACCACACAACAAAAATAATTCATGAATATGGCACATATCTCACACAAATAAAAGTGAGATAGAAAAAATCATACATTATGTCTTGAATTTCTTCATACACATTAAAAGCTTGTTTATAATAAATATAATTTTATTATATATATATTATAGAACTATATTCATATATATAGTACCAAATATTTTTTCTTATTATCTTTTATTACCCATTTATTAATAATTTCATCTTAAAGTCATGTTTCACCTAAAAACCGGCTTTTATTTATCAATATGTTTTGACTTTTTATTTTTTATCCTTTTACATTGATCAAGATTTATCAAAATAAATAATTAAAACCATGATATAAATGAAATTTATATTCATTATAATTTTATTTATGGTAATCATTAAAATATATAAATAGAAAATGATGGACATCATTTAGGGAGGTGGTAGGTTGTACGTACACATGAATGTTGTTTCCATTTACTTATAGTTTCAAAATAAATAAAAGTATATAAAATATATGTATATATATATTATCATTTTAGTATACTATTTAGGTTATATATGTCACATATTTACATTAAAATCATCCTTAATACATTCCATGTAAATCATTAATGAATCACATCACTTCGGAAGGTGGTAGTCTGCCGTACACACAAACGATGTTATCATATTCCAAAAAAATGGAAATCATGAAGTTAAGTGATGTATAATAATTAAATAAGAATAAATAAATTATATATATCATATATATCATATATAAATTCCAATTCCATCATTATTCATAACTATGAAATGTGGTAATGGGAAAACGAACTAAATTGGTTCCTGAGGCGGTAGTCTGCCACACACACAAACAATGATTTCATAGCCCATTTGATGGAAGTGTGTGTGTTTTTAGGTTATACAATTAATATAAAAACCTTTCATTTTATTTAATATAAATATATTCTTATATAATCATGGTATATAAAAAAATTCATGGTTAGTATAAACAAATAAAACAAAACACACATTGATGAACGTTACCTCTTCTTCGAGTAACTCCTTTCATTTTGCACCAAAGAACATCCTTGGATGGATTTATAAAAAGATTAATTATTATATTATTATTGGCCGAAAATTTATAATTTATTTGTTAATTTATTTTTAGAACCAATTTTTCTGCACGATGTGCTGAGAGGATGATATGTGGTGGCCTTTTATAAGTAGGGTAGAGGACAAACTTGGTATTTTTGAAAAGTACTTTAGGTGAACCAATGTTTTTACCAACCTAAAGGAAACAATAATGAACCCAATGATATAAATTAATGATAAAGATATAAATATATAAATAAAATTTATTATGGACATATTTATAGGTCACGTTTCCCAAAATTTTAATGTTCAGTCCCTTGGAAAACTCATTTTTCTCTTAATCGCCATCATTAAATTTAACTGTTTTCACTAATAATTAGTATCAAAAACTAATTTTAACTAATCATTAATTATAAATTATTATTATTATAAATATATATTCCATTTTTTATATTATATTAACATAATTATAAAAAATTAATTTAAAATTATTCCCAATGACCCGATGAGAAAGCGAGAAGTTCAAAAGTTTGAAATGTTTTTATATCTAATTTTAGTGTCATATTGATTCCAATGAAAAAAAATCAATGAATTGATTTATAATTGATATAATTATACTTTAAACCAAATTTAAAATATAATTTAACTTCAAAATTAAATAATGATAAAATGTAGTCTTCAATTAAAATTCAATATTTTTTACTGTTAATAGAAAAATGAAACTTTTTAGAAAATTACCAAAAATTCACCCTAATATAATTTTTACATTCTGAATTAATAAATTAATTTAATTTTATGAATTTAGTATACTAAAAGTTTTAAAATATTTTTTATTGTGATTGCACCAACAAAAGGTAGAAATCACATTTTTGAACAAATTCAGTTTTTAAGCGTAAAATTGGATTTAATCTAATCAATTTTCTAAAAAACACACAATATATATGTTAAATAGTTCATTGAATATATAATATATTAATTTCATTAAATTAATTTACCTAAATTGTTTTTATTAATTAATTGAGGTAAAACTTGTTTGTTTTTATAAATATAGTTTTTGACAAAAAGATTTCCTATATTTTAAAATAGTTTTTATTTTAATTTTAAATTAAATGGTCACCAAATAATTAATAATATATACATGTGTGAACTATTTGTTCCTAATTTTTGTTTAATCCTATTTATACTCACAATTCCAATGGGTAGTTGATAACTATCATATTAAATAGTAATATTCTAATTATATATTGTAGTTCGGTAAAACTAAGTCTTTTATGTAACACAAGTTATTAAAGGAACTCAATATTGTGTGAAACAAAATACAAACGTAGTTTTTCATGTAGCTTAAGCTGACACTCGGTGTTTTTTGTAATAAACTCTTAACTTGGTGTTACATATAAATAAATCTTAACTTGGTGTAGTATGTAATAATATCCATCAAAGAATTTTAATTTATTCACAAAAAAAATATTCAAAAATTTGGGGTGTTAAAATCTATACCCCCTAAATGAATTTTACCCGTAAAATTAATATGAATCCTTAAATTTCTAATACCTAAAATTAAATTTCATTGAAACTCGCATCATAAAAATGAATAATGAAACTTACTTTAAAAATATTACGATGGAAACATAACAGTTTCCCAAAATAACTCATAACTAGGTTTACACATGTGATAAAATACATGGTATTTAAAGATTTGTAGATAGAGTAAAATAAAAAAAATTAATTATAGAGAGTGAAAAAAATAACTGATCATAAGAAATTGGGCGATCCATAGAAATTTAACAACCAAAAAAACATAACCCAACCAGTCATGAAATGGTTTTCGATATCATCCAAAATAGTGACAACATGACAACATTTTATTTCCATATCATTTTCTTAAACATGAATAATTTTCACAAGAATATATTCTTACTTGATTTATTTTGTTTTAATTTTCACAATATCACCCTCTAGTTTTTGTACGATAAAATTTTACTTTATCTCTTACTCCAATATGTGAAGGTGAACTTTTTTGCATGAAGCACTAATGGATCATAAGCTCTATATATATAATGATAATTAATTTTATTCTATCAAAATGGTTAGTTCATGTTATCCAATATGAATAAATCTTAATATGGTGATTTAATCTCTAACACCTCATAGAAATTTTAACTTAAACCATTCTATAAATTGTTAACCTTATGACCCTTCAAAAATATTAAAATCCAAAACATGACAATGATTGTCATATAAATCAACTAATCATTAATCACCATATATATATATATCATAAATTAGAAATTAATTCTATCATACTAAACATGTGAATATATTCATCTATATTCTCTTGAAACATGGTAATAACATGAATTACCAAAAACAATATCGAAAACATAAAGTCTTCTGTATTCATTACATAGAACATAGATTGTTGGACATGTTCCTAAAATCATGAAATTCTATAAACTCCATCCCTAATAGAATCAAACACTTTTTCCATAAATCATTAATTAGTACCAAGGTAATCAGTACTATCCAATTTACTCGATTATTATTTAGTATCTATTTATCCTAACATAATACTATTTTCTTAACATCAAGCACATATTAACAGTTACCTTCCCTTAACCATGTTTTTTTCTATAAAATATAATCACACTATTAAATAATTTTTTTTCAACAGAATAATTCAATATATTCTATAAAATCCTTAATGAAAAAACATATACAAACCAATCCTTATATATTTCATAATTATTTAATCCTAATATAAAAATAAATCAATCAAACTATATCCTTCTCAAACTATTAACTAGGATTCATGATTTTATTCCTTAATACCACTTTCCTTTTATATGTAATTTGCAGTCTCTTTATCGTCAACTAAAAAACCAATACTCATACAAGCATGTTGATTCTCTTCATGAGATTTTCCTTTAGGGTATATATTTTTATAATTCTTGAACTCCATATACATGAATTATTTTAGTGTAGGAGGATCATTAGTGGGAATCCTCTTTACCTATATTGAATTAACATACCAATTAATCACATTTCGACATTCTCATGATTTATGACCTACCTTACATATTTAAAGAACCTCTTAGATCAATTCATATAAATTCCTTGACACTTCTTTTCACATTTCATACATATAGTAAACTAAATCTTCTTTCCTCTATGGTCTACAATATATAAACTTTCAGTGAACACTGTCTTTCTCTAATTTGGTGTGTTTGAGAGTTATTTAAGGATCCTATTGTTAATCATATTTTGTGATGAATTATTTGTCACTATATATTTCACATCAATCGTCATCCCATTTGGATACTCATCAAAAAAAATTATATTCATTGTTAACCCAATTCCTTCTGGTCCCCACCATTTACTAAATAAAATAAATCATATTGTGATAAATAGTAATCATAATGGAAAACCAAATAATCATGAAAAAACAATTATAAGATTTATAAATAATGATTCCATATTCATTAATATATGACACCTTGGGTTTATCATAAGTTATTCATAGTCATATTCCATTTAAATACTTCGTGATTTTTTATAAAGAGTTTGTGAATTTCTAAAGAAAATACCTTGGGTTTGTCAACCCATGTATGTAGAAAGGAATGTTTTCATGCACTATTTCTTAATTGATTCTTTCTCAATATTGTGTTTTTAGGGTTATTACCCCAATGTTCATTGGTAGTAGATCCACATCCACTTTTATTATCCAAATTGGGATGTAATTTCTTGAAAACCACCCTCCCAATCCTTTTCCATTTTTTCAAGACACTTTCCTAAACATTGAATAATCTTAATAATTATCCTTATATACGTCCCTATAAATTTATTTTGAAATATATCTATGTATCTCGCTAATTATTTCGTATCCTAGTTTCCAAATGTTAACTAAACCTTTCCTTTGATACCAACTACAGTGACCAAGGATTTTCGTAACTATATATTACATCATTTTTAATGAATACTATACATTACATAAACACATGCATGAGGACTATAATAGTTCAGTTCCATTTGAAACATTCAAAATTATATTATAACATGGTGAAATATATTCAACATATCCTACTAAGATATTTTCAAATTTTACTATTCTTATGCATACCCTACGAAAACATTTCTTCATAACCTAGGGAAGGAAACCTAAGAAATGGTGGGTTTAGATGACCAGTAAGGGTAAAAAAGATATATAAATATATGATCATATGAAAGCTTAAGTTAATTTTATGGTTACGTGACAATGAAAACACTTATTATATACATACCCAACATTTCAAATATCATAATCATTAGTTATGGAATAAATATTAGAAGTTCTCAAGACATGATTCATAAGGAAATCGAAGTGCATGAGCCATGAAAAAATTATACATAAAATTTTTTCCACACATATAATCCTAGAAAATATTATGTCAAGGCTACCCACCTATACTTTCATAACATTTTAGACATGGGATAATGAATTGTATACCTTCCTGGAGCTTAGGGTTGACCACCCTTATACCCTTCCTTTCCGGATTCATCTAACCACCCACATACCCTCATATTTGGGCTTGATCAAAACACTAGTGTACCCTCATCTTTTGGATTGGACTAAGCACCCTTGTACCCTAATCATTGGGATTGAAAAAAATACACGTGTACCCTCATATTTAGGCTTTGGATAAACACAAGTGTACCCTCATCTTTAGGAATGGGATAAACACTTGTGTAACCTCATCTCTAGTATTGGTATAAACACCCATGTAGCCTTATATTTAGGTTTTGTATAAACACACGTATACCCTTATATTTTTTATTATTCTAAACACTAATGTTCCATTATATTTAATATTAGGCTAAAAACTAGTTTATTCTCATTGTTAGTATTGGGCTAAACACCCATGTACCCTCTGAGCTCATATATCATTTATCATTACCCAATTTTCCGAATCACTATCTTAGTGCACCCATAATGTAATATATAACAGGATCACCTGATGTTATCTTGATTTTCCAAATATATTACGTATCAAGATTATCCAGCGTTATCTGGTCTACCCCATCATATAAGTAATTTCAATGAACCACAACATGACTAATGTACAAGGAGCATTCATTCCATCATAAAACTCATAAAATAATCCATTATTCCCTTTATAATATGACTAACCCACTGAAAATAAATGATTCTCTGGTAAATATTGTTTAAATATGATTTATAAGTGGAAAAGAAATGGTTTCCATAATAAAATTTTTGATATATGATTAACCCATGGAAAAAATGGGTTTCCATAAACAACATGCCACAAAAAAAAAATAAACATTTCAAATAAAGAATATAAATGGTAAATTTGGATCATATCACCCATAAGGAAAATGTAACAAAAAAGTATGTCATATTAGATGGAAAATAATTTTTAAAGGATCATGTAAACCATTTATTAAGGGAAATATCCTTCCAATAATAAAAAATACATTTTATAACATAAATCATTTTGAAAATAGTTTCTATTAAAGTAACCTTGAAAACATAATAAGAAAGAATTGAAAAATCATTTTCGATAATTAATTTTTTTAAAAAAAAACTGTATTCTTAAAATTAATCTTAATATATCATTTAAAAAATTAAAATAATTTTTGAAAACCTATTTTTTGGGAGAAAATATATTTTCAACCGAAAAGAGAAATAAAGTTGTATTTTCTTAAAAACATTTACTTCATTATCTTAAGTATCATAGACTTTAAAATGGTACTATTACTTAAATTTATCATTAATAAAAAATTATAATATATTTATTGATAACTTTTGAGATATGTATCATAATATGTCATCAACAAAAACATAATCATAAATAACTTTGATAAACGATGATATTGTACCAATAAACTCTTTCCACTTTGGTAACTTTGAATCATAATACCTAAGAAAAAATAAAATTTAATGATTCTGAAAATATCATATAAAAATATATTCATGATATAATATTTCCAATGGTATGTATTTACACATTTTAAAATAATATAGCTTCATAAAATAACATGTGTCTCAAAGAAGGAAAATTGAGACAAAATTCCCTAAACAAATTGGAAAATTTTCAACTGTAAACTCTATAGAAGACTGATACTAAATTAAATATTAAAATTTAAAAAAATTATTTTAATCATAATAATAACAATTCATTGATAGTACACAAACCACATATAATAAAGTGGTGGGGAATATAGTACGTCTCCCACAAAAGTAAAAAGTGAGATCGAAATACCTTACCGCTTTGGAAACTTTGAAATCATAAACCCCATAAAAGTGAGAACATAAAATGGATATTTAAATACCCATAAATTTAATTATAATAATAATAAAATATATTAATTTTAATTAGATACACCACACAACAAAAATAAGTGGTTAGTATGGAATATGTTTTCACAGAAATACAAGTGAGATGGAAAAACACTTACCTTAAGTCTTGACTTCCTTCGTACACATTCAAAATCACTATATAATAAATATAAGTATATTATAAATATATTATAGAACCATTTTTATATATATTATACCATATATGGTTTTTATGTCATTTTATTACCTATTTATTAATAATTTTATGTTAAAGATGTGTTTTGGGTAATAACTGCATTGTTTATCGTATATGTTTTGAAATGTTATTTTTGGTCCTCTTACTCTGATAATGATTTCATAATTTAAACCTGGTATAAATATCATTTATATTATATTATATATATATATATATATAATATTTTAAAAATATAGAAATAGTAAATTAAGTATATCGTTCGTGGAGATAGTAGGCCATAGGTATATATAAATATTGTTTCCATTTTCTTGTCAAATTGAATTAAATAAAAGTAAATGATATATATATATATATCATTATTAGTAGAATTTATTTTCTATATATATCACATATTTCTATTACATCCATCCTTAATACATTCCGTTTAAATTAGGAACAAATCACATTGCTTCAGGATGTGGTAGTCTGTAATACACACGAACGACGTTATTGTATTAAAAAAATAAAATTCATAATGTTATGTGTTATATAATAATTATACAATCCTCAATAAATCATAAATATAATATATATAATATATAAACCAAATTTAAATCATTATTCCTCACCTTGTGAGGTGGTAATACAAAAAATGAATGATATGAGTTCCTGAGGTGGTAGTCCATCATACCTCTGAATAATGATTTCATGGAACATTTTATGGATGTGTGTGTGTGTGTGTTTAGATAATAAAAATAACATAAAAAATATAATTATATTTAATATATGTATTTTATTATATAACCAATATATAAAAATTATTTAAGGGTTTTGAGAAATAAATAAAACAAAATGCACGTTGATGAACATTCCCTCTTCTTCAGGTAACTCTTTTTGGTTTTCACCAAAGTCCCTCCTTGGTTGTATTTATGACCAAATTATGGCCCTATTATGAGTTTATTAAAGTATATAAGTTATTTTTCAGGTATTGGATTAACCAA
Organism: Viscum album; assembly: GCA_963277665.1. Taxonomy (NCBI): domain Eukaryota; kingdom Viridiplantae; phylum Streptophyta; class Magnoliopsida; order Santalales; family Viscaceae; genus Viscum; species Viscum album. The sequence continues at coordinate 468,563,078 of OY728142.1, read as the reverse complement.
TTTTATTTTAAAATGTGAATATATGGGGATATGGGTGGCCTTTTATAAGTAAGGTAGGGGACACACTAGGTATTTTTGAAAAGAAAGATTGGCGGACCCCCATTTTTACCTACAAAATGGTTCAAATAATAAAAAATATTATATAAATGAATATTTATGGTTAAAAAATTTCAATTAAATAGTTTTTTGAATGGTTTTTAGGTCATTGTTTCCTTTAAGTTCAATGTTTAGTCCCTTGGTAACTATGTTTTTCTCGTGATCATCATGATTAATTTTGCTATTTTCAATAATTATTATGGTAAAAAATAACTTTTTTATATTATGTGTTTTAAATAATAAATATTCCAATTTTTTAATCCATTTTTACAACTTCAATTCACATAGGTGGCCAAATTTAATTTAAAATTAATACTACAAACAAGACAAGAAAGCGGGTTTTTAAAGAGAAAAGTTAAAAAGTTAAAAATGTTTTTATATAAAATTTCAAAGTAAAACTTATTCCAATGACCTAAAATATATTAATTTATTTATAATTTATCTAATTATAACTTGATCTTATTTAATATATAATTTAAATTTATATATAAATTAAGCGAAAATGAAATTTTCAATTAAAATTCAGTATTTTTTTACTATTTATCAAAAAATAAAACATTTCTGACAAATTAAAAAACATTTCTATGCTACGTATCAAATTATGAATTAACATATGAATATTTTTTATCTAATTAATTTTATAAATGTTTTGAAATCATTTTTAATGTGATTTCACCAATGAAAGGGGACATAAGAACTTTTTAGAAAAAATATTATTTCAGCGTAAAACTGGATTTATTCTTATCTCTTCGCTTGAAAACACCTAAGAAGAATATTAAATAGTTTATTTAATACATACAATATTAATTTCATTAAAATAATTCACCCGAAATTGTTTTGATTAATTAAATGAGGTAAAAAAGTTTCTTTTCATAAAGATGGGTTTTTAGAAAATGATTTCCTATATTATCCAATAGTTTTTATTTTCATTTTAAATTAATTGGTCACCAAAGATTTAATTATATATAAATATGTACACCATGTTTTCAATATTTATTTAATCATATTAATCTCCAAAATTCTAATGGCTATGTGATAACTATCATATTAAAAAATAATATTTTAATAATATTTTGTAGTTTGGTAATACTCAGTGTTCCATGTAATGCAAGCTATCGAAGAAACTTGGTATTATGTGAAACAAAATCTAAACATATTATTTAATATACTATAATATAATACTTAGTTTTTTTTGTAAAACAACAATAACTTTTAGTTGCATATAAAGAAATTTTATCTTGGTGTAGCCTTTAATTCAATCCATCAAAAAAATTATTTATCTAAAGAAATTAATTCATAATAACTCAGGGGGTTACACAAGGTTTAACCTAACTATACAACAATACAAGATATAGGAAAATTATTAATGTCTCAAAAAAATATTAATGTAAAGGGCCTAAAACAAGCGGTAAATAATAATAATAATAATAATTGATTAATTAAGAAATGCAAGGTCTGGTGTCATGGGGAAAATTATATATTATTGTGTTATAGTTTCTCTTGGAGTTACCCTTAGGTGGTTTTTAGATGGTATATTTAGTTTCTAGGTGAGGTTTTGTTTTCATGTATACCTATTCATGCTTAAAATCTATTGATATTTAATCAGTTGGAGTTTTTCTCAATCTATGTTTGTAATTTTAGAAAATTATTCCCTCAACAATTCTATGAAGAGATACCTAGGGATAGTGTTTAGGGTATCCCCAAGGATTAAAAATATATTGTGGTTTATCTAACTAATAGAAATTGGGATGTTGAGCATTATCTTAATTTTATTCTTGTGTCTAGGGTTGAAAAATAGTTATAGGCTAGGATGTTTCATATTACACTGGTTGGATGTAGTGGTGTAGATTTGGTAGAGATAGCATAGTTAACTTCACCTATAACATTCGTATGAAATATCTTATATATTTTCAAGGAACTAGTTTAAATACTAATGAATTTATGAGTCATTAGTTTTTAGATAATGTTTGAATTTTTTAATTGGAGTAGGATTTGTTTCATGAATTAAGGCTCAGATTATGAATTAATGTGTTATAACACTTTGGAAAGATAATTTTAGATGATGGGAATGACTTGTAAGACTTTTTTGGTGGTTTAGGTGCCCAAGTGATATTTAATGATATTTGCGTTGACCAGTAGATCAAATTTTTCTATAAGAAAATAGCCATTTCATGGATATTGAGCACTACAATATGGTAAACTATGGCTAAGGAATTCATGATGTAGTGGTGTTTTAGGGAAAAACCCCATGGTATAACCCTGAGGTTGTGTCATAGTGGTTTTCAAATATGTAGTGTGTTTAGGATACCCTCGAGTGGTGGGTTATGCAACAAACTGGGGTCCACATAACTTTTTGGCCTAATACTTGATCTAAGAGAGACAACATGTATCTAAGAGGTACCATGTTGTAGTGGTAGAATGTGGAATCAACCCCCTACCATTTGGGGGGATGGCCACACAATAGCTAGATAGGCAATGTTGAATCATTTCCTGGTACTGAGGTTCCATATAATTGACCTAATGATGAAACCATGTTCTATGCCTATGGTATTTTTATAACTAATGGACGACTGTAAATTTCAAAAATCAAACCCCTTCAACTTTAAGAGAAATAGGGGTCATTAGGATCACTATTCTTAGCTAACCCTCCCTCTCTCTTCCTCCCCTATACTCACTATGGTGGGGGAACATTCATAGTGTCATATAACTAATTATTCTTGACTTTCTATCATATTCCTTCTAACATTTTATGTTCTTATTCACTAGAGAAAATCTCAATGTGGTTTGTTTAGGGGTTTCGTGTTGATTCCATTAGTGTGCGGTCAAATTGGGGGGGGGGGGTATTTTTTCAATATTGTTAAAGGAGGTCCTATAATGATGTTCAGACATGGATTTGGGTGGTTTTGGTGAAATGGTTATGTTTAATGTGTTTTTAAGTGATTATTCATGTTTAATTTATTTTTAGTAATTAATTATAAATTGATAAAATTAATAATTTGTATCATGTGACATGAGATACGTGATTTGAAGCATGGATGGGTTTTTTTTAGGTTGAGAGATGTTTGGAATGGGTAGTAACATAGCTTTAATGTATTTGTTCCTTATAATAAAAATTTATATAATTTATTATATATTTTTTCCTTCTAACATACATATTTTTTGGGACTATGTAAATGGATTTGGATCAAGAATACCCTAAAAGAAGTGGTAGGGCAGTGTTGGTCTATCTAGGCTCAATATAAGTCCATATTATCACTTTATGTAACAAATATCACCTTATGAATCTATAACCAAGGGTATAGGGTGATTACTGAGTTTAATTGATGTATTGGGTAGGTCTTGAGGCATGACACATAGTGTGGGTAGCCTGGGTGTGTTTCCTAGGGCTAGTTGTGTAGGTATGAGAGGATTAGTACATATGTGGAATGGGTAAGATAGTAATACATCCCAAACCTATTTAATATAACCCTCATGAAGGTGGAATGTGTCTAAGTAAGTGTTTTTATCGATTTAAGTCATATTGCACTAGGTGATGTTTGAAAGATAGTGTATCTTTTGTGTTATGTGTTGATGGATATTTTATGAGTGAGGTGAGAATTGGAAAGGTATATGGGTTGACCACCTGAGGTATGGGTCAAAGGGAGCCTATGAGATATGATTTTACTAAGTGGGGATGGGTATGATATATTACAAAAAACTATTGTGGGTATAAAGGACATATTGGACACCCTGAAAGTAAAGATAAGATGTTTTTGAGATGGGGGCTAGGTCTGATTGATTATGTGACACCCAAAGATTTTGGAATATATTTTCACTTCAAAAAAAATTGAGGTGTGTAATATTTTTTAAATAACAAAACTATAAACTTATATAAATAATTATTATAAATTACAAAATAAATAAAATTAAGTGCTATTTAAATGAAATAGAAATTTTCAAAAATAAGTTTTTATTCACATTGGAAATACTATTGATCCTAAAGAATTATTTTGAAATATTTTTTCTCAGATCATTTTTTCATATTTTATCTGTCGAAAATTTTATTTAGATTATTAAACTTATGAAAAAAATATTTTTTAGACATGTATAAAACTATTTCAATGCTTTTTAATTTTTTATAAATATAAACAAAAACATATGAAGGTAAAAATAGATGTTTTTAAACTATATTTATGCGTACAATGTATTTTTATCTTAGTAAATTAAATTAATAAATATTGATGAATGACTTTAATGTATGATGTATGTCATGTACTAAATATAGTACATTAACATTAATCTAATGGTTGTTACTAGCGAATTAATGAAAATAAAATCGTTTTTATTCTTAAAAATACATTTTCTCTAAATATGGTTATTACGAGTTTTGTGACCAAATATTAGATTTAATTTCTAGAAATTATATGAATTTAATATTTTAAAATAGATTCCATATTTTTAAACATTATAATTTATATTACATAATTAGTTTAACTTAATTTTAAGTCATAAGGAATAGTATCCACGGTCAAAGTCGAACACCCTGGTGAAGGTTAAAATAGTGTAAACAAGGGTTTAAATAATGGGAGAAAGATTAAAAACCTCTCAAACTATTTAATTAATCTATTTGGATGAATTTATTTAATTATTAATCATAAAAACATTGAATATATAATATTTTTCTGAAATTTTTTGTGATTTTGACCAATATATTATTTTAGGTAAAGAATTATTAAAAAAGTATCACTCTCTTTCATTTAATAACTATAATATGTTTTTATAAGAAATATAATTCATTATTAAGGGTTATAAATGGTTGTTTTTAATATGAATAAATTATTTTTATGATATTAATTAATTTTTTATTATATTAATCTTATAATTAACATAAACTCTTTTGCATCATTGATTGAATGCTTATTCCAGTTGGTTAAAAATCAAAGTTAATAGTTTTAAAATATATAAAGTGATGTGTTTTAGAGGAGTTAAAGTCATGCACAACTTTTATGGATTAAACTTAAATATATATAGTGTTTAAATTATTAAAATTCAAACATCAAAAAATATTTATGTTTTTAAAATCAAAATATATGAATAGTTCTGAAAATGAAATTAAAGATACTTTATCTTAAATAATTAATTATTTTTTTTGAAATCATAAAATTGTTCAATTTTTTTAATATAATGGGAAATTTTCTTAATATAAAATTTTTTCCACTAATTATATACATTAATTTTTTAATTATATTATTTACCTCTATAAACTAATTATTTTGTTACCACGACCAATGTTAAAAAGTTTAATATGGTAGTTAGTCTATGAGATAAGGTAAAAAATGACACTTGAACTTGTCTAAATATTTTTAGTTGAATTTATTTAGATCTTATAATATTTATATTAGAATATATGGAACTTTTTATCCAATTTAAATGAGTTATAAAAATATTATATATTAATATTTCATGAATTTACAAGATTGTCACCCACCTAAGTTATAAAAGGGAACCCCCTCTTCTCTATTCTACACACCTTCTTGAGCCACTTAGCATGACCAATACCTTCAAAAATTTATTATTAAATTATTTATTCAAGTTATATATGTTCTATTATTATTAAAATAAAAAACCTAAGGGTATTTAAAAAGATATCCAAAGGGGGTTTCTCAAAGAAGAGATCATTGTTTACACTAAATAATTTTAGGTTTATTTTCTATTATACATCATCAAAATATTATATAACCATATTAAAATAGTGAAACTAGAAAAATTATACTATTGAAAGGTTTTTATGTTAATATAATAACCATTATTTATTTATCATTCATCCCAATGGAAAATGAGAATGTTATTATGCTTATAAAGGGATTACCATCCCCATGACTGATGTATTTTATTTTCCATAACTACCTATCAGGGTTGGTTATTTATATTAAATGATAAAATATTATGTTTATAAATTTATTATGATTCTATAAGATAAAATATTATCTAATTTTTTACTCTCTTAATCATTCTAATATTATAATATTGCACATGTGTGCCTGTGGACTCCCACCTTCATAAAGCGATGGGATTCATTTTCCATTTCCACTTTATATGAATATTCAAAAGAATAGATTTATTAAATATATATTTATTTATTTATATATGATATATATGATATAAAATTATTATTTAATGTAAAATTATAACCTTTATTTTGTTTCATATATTGAAAAGTGAAAACATCACTTATGTATATGTACAGACTTCTATCTCCACGAAGTGATGTTATTTATTTCTTGTCACCATCATATATGAATGTTTATAAATCTGTATATGATGAATAAATATTATAACTATAACATTATAAATATTATAGGTATTTTTAAACCATGACTAATTTTCTCATACCCAAACTATAAAACTAAAACTTGTATGAAAAACAGAATAATGAGCATAAAAAATTATGATTTTAAGGAGGAATTAGTAATAAAGGTATAATTAAAAAATTAAAATTTATTCATATAATTTTATATTTTTATTAATATTTTTCTTTAATATATGTATAATAAATGTATATTTATTATATTATATTTTCTAACACATAAAAATCATGATGGGGTCGAGGTATGTATTTTTCATCTCACTTTTATTTCTATAAGACATATACCATATTCAATACTTGTTTATTTTGTGTAGTGTATATACTTCCTAAGGATGTATTTTATTATTATTTACATGAAAATTATGTTTATTTTAAAATCCATCTAATTTTATCACATTCATGTGATTTTTAATTAGAAATTACCAAAACTCTAAGTGTTCTTCATCTCAATGTTATTTCATTAATACATGTTTCATGTTACGAAAAAAAAATTTGTCTATATAGTAAATATAACATCCATTGGAAATTTAATATTATTAATATCTTTAGATTCATGGTATTTATAATTTTATTTGATTTAATTTATTTTAATGGGGTTATGATTAAAAAGATACCAAAGTTGTAAGGGTTTATTTTGTATTATCTTTTTTTAAATTAGATTGTTTATGTTCGAATATCCTTTAGTTTAATTACATAATATTTATCTATTAAATACATTTTATTATCCTATGGTTAATTATGTTATATTAATTTTTTTATTCTTATTTATTTTTTATTCAAAACAATGAATAAAATATTCTTAAGAAAAAATAACCTTATTTCCTCCTTAGATAGTGAAATATATCTTCCAAGTACATGTTCTTCAAAAAATTAGAATTTTTTTGTATACGTAAAATTTTTTAGAAATACTTTATCAATTTTATTTTAATTTTATTCAATAATTATTAAATGTAATATTTTCAAATGGTTTATTAATGAATTAATTTTGAAATTTTACAAATGTGTGAAAGAATTGTTCTCTTTTAACTTATACAGCATGTATGAATTTTTCCACCATTATGACCATTATATTATTTCAATCTTACTTTAATATTTTACATGGTTATATTAGATGAAAAAATATTTTTCTCAATATTTTAATAATTTTTAGATTTTAAAAGATACTGAAAAAATATGATATTTTCTCTATTTTTAAATAAATGTTCAAATGCTCTTTTAAAATAATTTTTATTCTTTTTCAACATCATTTAAGGATTATTATGCCAAATTAGGGATATGAACTTATGATAAAATTTATGTTATTTCTCTATATGTCTTATAATTATAGTGTTTTAATATTGATACAATTTAACTTGTTACTTTCCCATTAGTTAATTATGTTCTGATGAAATCATTATGAAACTCATTACTTTTCTGTGGGTTAGTAAAATTATGAAGGGAATGGTGGTTGTTTCTTTATTTTTTAAAATTTTATTAAAGATGTATATACTTTATTAATTTTATGGTTCCTTTAAATTATTGATAATGATGGGTGAGCCAGATATTGAAAATGTTGACAGGTCTTCACAATATAACTCTTTAATGCATTGGGTAATGAGGAAGAGTTATCTATAAATAAGTTACTCCTAAGAGACAAAAAAAATTACTAAATAAATAAAGTCATAATATACATTTAGTTAAGTGTATGGAATTTACTACTAATAAAATATTTTGAATTATCCTTTTTAGGTGATTCTATGATGAGAGTTTGATGTCCCAAATACCAATATAGTTTCTATATACTTTCTATAAATTTTAGTGGTTTCATTAAACAAGATTGATTTCACATGGTTCATGATTATCGAATCATATTACACTTATCATATCTTAAGGATTTATTAAATGAATCATGTTTTACGATCTAGGTTTTAAAGGGTATGAATTCTCTTATATTTTCCCAATGTACTTTCATTATTCCCACGTACCTTTATGATTATAATATGATTAAATATGATCATCGATTGATATATCCTATGTTTACCCTTACTAAGAATTACACCTCACCATTTATTAAGTTTCCATTTTCATACTCTATGAATAATGATATTGAGAAATATTTTTCTATAAGGTTATCATGTTTATATTATTTTGTAAGAGGTTTGGAAGTATTCTTATGGGACATGAAAATCTATTCATAATGGAAAAATTCCCAGTTTGATGGAAGGGTATCAATTTTGTTACATTAGGGGTTTTTCCAAATTCTATAAAAATATAAAACTAATATTTACTAGGTATGTAAGTGAATAAATTTTTGGTATTTATATCATATTTATAGATGGTCAAAATTTGTTCATTTCACATGTTACCAAATCCAATATGAAATGAATATTTTTTTAGCACCAGATTCAGGTGAACTGGTCTCAATATGTCTGATTTAGTATAGGAACATGGTTTATATAACAGTAGAGGTTAAGAATTCATTAAATGGGGATAATTAAAGAGTTAATTAAATCATTATGGGAAGATAAATTTAAGGATAATCATACGTTTAAATGCACAAATACCCTTTTGATGTTTTATATTATGAGATTTTATGGTGAATAATAAAATTTGGAAAATATTTATTGGGTTTTAATATATCAGTAATGTTTATGTAACCCTTGGGTTAAAATTTTATTTAGTGTGATGGTTTTTGGGAAGAATGTTATTTGGGATATATGTAAAAATAAACATAAAACATTTATGGATAAAATTTATTTTCTTACAAGGTAATTATGGTTAATGGGAAAAATTAGGTTATCATATTTTATAAATATATGTTTAATTAACCATGGTATTAAAATGTTAATTAGTGATTTTGTGATTAATTTTATTTTTTAAGAATTTAATTATATTGGTAACACTATATTAATAGGGTAAATATAATATTATTTTCTAGGATGGGGTTTAACTTAAGGAATAAAGATTAGTTAACTTGTATAAGAATATATGTTTTTTTGGTTTTTTGGTGATTAAATTTACTTTGGGAGAGTGTTAAATTATTTTACATAATTTATGATTAGGGAATATAATTTTTTGTTATCTACCTTTATGAGTGACTAATATTATTTAAGGGAAAAAAATTATTGATCATGGAATAATATGTGATCAAATCTTCATAATTTTTGATTTTAAACATTGTTATGAATATTTTGAAAGATTCTTAATGTTAATTATTTATGGAATGATTTAAATTGAACTTTGGGGTTATTTTGAGGGTTTTTTAGAATTATATATAACATTTTATTCATATTTTATATTATATTTAGATACTCTAACCATTTTCGTTTTGGATTAATGGTTCCATCCTTTTATGGATATTTTTATATGACAATAGATAATTTTAGTTCTTTACTTATGGAAATTCAACATGTTTATTTCAAGTTTGACATAAATCAGTGGTGGAAAACTATTTTAAACAGAACCAAATAATGAAATTATTGGAAGAAAACAAGTCTATATATTATTTCACATTCTATATATTGATGGTAAAATAATTCATCAAAATAAATAATGAGGAAGATAAATAAATGGACTACTATGTGGAAAATATTTCTCATCTATAAATGTATTATTTATGAATCTCAGGAATATGTTTGAGTTTAACAAGGGGGAAACCATGTTTAAGAAACATTTATGAAATGATATATTTCACGGTCATAACATTGACCATAATGTCATTTTAAAATGAATATTTAATCTTTATTGATTAAAAATTATATTTAAAACTTATCTATATTTATCTTCCACACCATATAATTGATTCTGAAAATGTTTTAAACCTTTTTTAACAAACAAGAGATAAACTTTGGAGGGCATAATTATTTTAGTGGGTAGAATGTAACACCTTGAGACTTTAGAATATATTTTCTATTTAATAAAATAATTTATGTTTAATATATTGTGAAGTATTAAATGTGAATAATTAATAAATAATATATTAATTAAGCTCATCATAGGGTATTTAAATAAAATATAAAACTTTAGAAATAATTTTTAATTCACTTTCAAAGAACTATTGATCCTAAAGAACTATTTTGAAATATTTTGTTTATAATAATTTTTTATCATATTTTATTTATTAAAAAAATTGGAATTAAAATTCTGAAAAATTAATTTCTAGACATATATAAAATTAATTCATGGGATATTAATTGGTAATAAATGAAAAAAAACATTTTAAGGTAAAAATAGATGTTTTTCGAAAAAAATAATTTTATAAGTGTACTGTGTTTTAATATTAGTAACTATTAATGAATTATTTTAATTAAATTTTTAGATAATGAATTAAATAAAACATATTAAAATTAAAAAATGGTTTTTACAAGGAATGGTATGATATGAAAATTATTTTTATGCTTAAAAATACATTTCCTAAATACATTTTTTTTACACCTTTTGTACGCATATATGAGAATTAATTTCTACAAGTTGTAGTGATTGAATTTTTTAAAATGGATTCAATATTTAGAATAAATATAATTAACATTATTTAATAAGTTCAATTTTTTTCATAATGAATAGTAACAATAGTTAATGTGCAACACCTTGGTAAAGGTTAAAATGGGTTCAACATGGCCAAAATTATGGGATAAGGCTCCAAAATCACTCAAAACATTATTTAATCTCATTGGATGTTTTTATTTAATCCATAATATTAAAATATATTAAGATATGACACTATTTTCAAACTTTATTGTGATTATGGACTTTATATTATTTTTGGGAAAGAATAATTTCCAAGTTTTAATCTCTTTATTTTAATATATCTTATATTTTTTTATAAGAATAAGAAGATATTTTTAATAGCTAAAAATGGTAATTTTTAGTATTAATAATTTTTTATGATATTATATTTTTAATTTTTTATGTTATAATTACCTAAATTGTTTTTGCATTGCTCGTGTAACGCTTCTGAAAGAAGGTGGAAAATCAAAGTAAATGGTTTTAATAAATTAAAAGTGATGTGTTTGGATAATATAAAGTATTTCAGGATTTTTATGGATCCAAAATAAAGGTATTTGATGTTTTAAATATTAAAATTATAACTTCTTGGTAATATTGATGTTTTTATAATGAACTTATGTGAAAAATATTGAAAATGAAATTAATGGTATTTTATGTTAGAAAATAATTAACTAGTTGTTTTAAAAATCTTAAAAAATTATATTTTTTTAATTAAATGGGAAATGGTCAATAATGTAAACCATTTTCCAACTATAACCCACTTTCTATTTTAGAATGGAATTATTAACCCTTAAAAACTAAGTATTTTGTTACCGTGGTTAAAGTTAAAGGGGTTAATAGGAGGGGTTGAAATAAGAGATAAGGCTCATAATTCTACATAAACGTATATAAATATTATATATTTAACTTATTAAGACCATATTCTACTTATATTATAATATATAGAACTTTGGATCAATTTTCCATGAGTTAGTGAAAAATTATATATTAATATTTCATATATTTACATGATTTCTAGCCACATTGCTTTTAAAAGTGAACCTCTTGTCCTCTATTTTATATACCTTCTAGATCTGATTATATCAACAATAAAATGAACAAAAATATTTTAAAATTCCCTATTAATTTTATATATGTGTTATTTTTTTTAAAGATCAATACATGAGTCCTTTTGAAGAGATCAAAATGAGGATTCTCAAAGAAAAAGTGATCTTCTTCATTGAAACCATTTAAATTTATATCTTCTTATACAACGTAAAAATGCTCTACGAAAATATTAACCTAGTTAAATAATTAAATATATATTACATAAATTTGATTATGTCAATATAATAACCATTATAAATTTACCATCCATCCAAATAGAAAATAAAAACATCATTGTGTGTATGTACGGATTACCATCACAATTTACATTATATTTAAATTTTAATTAATTTTTCTCATGGTAGGATATATATATATATATATATATTTAATTTATTTAATATTATTTTTATAACATTATTATGAATTTATAAATACAAAAAAATTGTCTACCTTGTAATAGCCTATGATTTTATGATATATTTCTCTTTAAATAAATTTCATTGGTAACTTTCTCTATATACAAAATGATTCTTAAAAGAACCATGAAAATCATTTATTTTGTGATCATCATATTAAAATTATCTTAGGTTGAATTTCTTGGATTTTATCAAAAAAGATTTAATTTTCCTAGAATAGTGATAATATCTATTTTTTAAAATGATCATTTCTTTTCGTTAAATAAAATAATTTAAAAAGATCCATTATAATTATTTCATTTTTATTAAATTTATATAATATCCATTTTATTTAAATTAGGATCACCATTTTATATAATTTTTATTTAAGTCTATTTTTTGGCATAAGACGCATTTTTCTAGAAAACCTTTTTCCTTCACATATTAATTGTTTATTTTTAAATTAATTTCCACAACTTATAGGAATTTAATTTGATAAAATGGATTCTATAATTGTAATTAATATTTTTTATTTTGGTAAATGTGTCCCTTTTATTCTTATTTATAACAAATTGTAAATGTGGTAAAATTTATCACCTCAATTAAGGGAAAATTGAGTAATTAATGTTTAAAATAATGTGATAAGAAATTTGAAAATATAAAACACATTTTATTATTTAATTTTTTGATTCTATTTCATCTATAACCATCCATACTTTGAAAATATGACCCTTTTACCTTTAGATTTGATTTTTTCCTTCATAATATTTAAAGAAAGGATTAAGTAAGAATGATATTATCTTACATTTAATATATATAACATTTTTTGACATGGTTAAAAACAACTTATGTTAATTTATAAATGGTTATATTAAATATGAATTAATTTTTCTAATAGAGTAATTTATTGTTAATTCTTAGTAATTGAATAATTTTGTTAAATGTTTATACAATGCAAACAAGGTATTTATTCATTTAATAGAAAAATAAAATAATGGATTTTATAAATATTAAAAGTAATACAATTTTGATTAATTATTATATTAAATTAATTTTATAGATAAATATTACATATTAGTGATTTTTTAAGTGATTAGATTCTAATTTTATCTTTTTATTGATTTTTTTAATTTAAATTAAATGAATATTATCAAAAATAACATTATTGATATTTTATGAAAATAATATTTTATTAAAATATTTACAAATCATTGAAATATTGAACTAGGACATAGGGGATGATATATGGTCAAGAATTTCATCTATTTTCCATTTATAGGACAATTTCTCTTTTACAGTGATTCCATCTCTCCAATAGTTTAAAATGTTTTGTTATCATGGTAATTGTAAAAATAGTTAATGACGGTTAAAATAAATAGATAAAGGTGAAAACATCAACTAAACTTATTAAATTTTTATTTTATTATAATATTTTTATTTAGACTCATATTATATTCTAATAATATAAATTTTCAATCATTTTGACAAGAATGATAATTTATATTAATTTAATACGTTTTGAAATTCCCAGAATGGCCATCCCCTCACTTGTAAAAGGACTCCCCTTCTCTGTTTTCATTAAACAAATAGGATATACATATCTAAAAAACCTTACCTATTTTTCTTCTTAATATCAATTTTCTCATTCTAGAGGTATTTGTATTCCCAAAAGACTAATACTAGTGTTCCTAAGAAGAGATCAAAAGGGGGTTTCTCTAAGAGAAGGTAATCATCTTAACCATGCTCTTTATTTTTTACATCTTATTTTACAAGTTTAATTATGTTCAAAAAGAATAAATATAATAAAACCATTATATCACATATACTAAAATGTTATTTTTTTTGTTATAATATTTATCTATCTTATTCTCCATAAAATGGAAAATAAAACTATTGCTCTTGTATATGGCGGACTACCGCCTCATAAATCTATGTAATTTTTTTCCATCACCACCTAATAGGTATTATCATAATGATGGAAATAATGAATATATATGTTATATTTGATAACAAATTATGATTTTTAAATTATAATATTATATAATCCTTCTCACTTTCCAATCTTTTGGATGATGATCACGCCAATCATGTGTATTTGTGGAATACCACATCTATGAAGTGATGTGGTCCATTTTTCATTTACAGTTTATATAGATATTAATAGGGATATATTTAATGAATATAATATATATATAATAAAAAATATCTTATAAATATGAATTATTATCTAAAATTATTTCATTTCATCTATCAAAATGTGAAAACAACGTTAATTTGTTTGTATGGCCTACCATCTCCATAAATAGTGTAATTTATTTTTCAATATCTATATTTTATAGATGAATATATATATTGAAAATAAATTATTTTTATATCTTGAATTAAAATTTTTATATTATGGAACCATGATCAAGATGCAAGGACCAAGACTACCAAATCAAAACATTTGTATAAAGCAGAGATGCTAACACCCAAAATAATGATAATAATAATGGATTGTTAAAAATGGGTGATAAAATATTATAAATAGATCATATATTATATTATAGATATGAATATTATTTTTATGTAATTATAATAAATTTAAATTTATCATATATGAGGTTAGAGAACCTCTGAGAAATTCAAACTTGAGTTAAGGGATTTCGTCTCAATTTACACTCTATTGAGACCTGTTTGGTATTATGCACCTATTTATTTCTCTGTGGTGTATATAATTACACTTTTATGTGTTTTACATGAATATATATTTATTCATTATGATTAATGATTCATTTCATTTTTACTCTTTTAACAGGTAAAAATTTTAAAGTTACCACAAAATAATGGATTTATTTTACAATCTCATTTTTTAAGAATTCTCTTATTTTCAATAATGGAATATTATAGTTTATATTTCATAAACACCATTTATTTATTAATCCTATTGATATTTAAAGATTTTAAATATTTTATTTCAAATTATCTTCTCTTTTTTTCTTTAATCAAGTATATAAATTTTTTTGAATAAAACCTCATCTTAATTTACATATGATAAGGTTTAATTTTCTTTAATGTCAATATTTTTCCAAATTGATTGACAAGAAACCTTTTTATTTTAACATATTATATATTAATAAATGTTTAATTTATCCATGTATTTTTATAATTTGTGAAGGGAATATTTATAATTTTTCTCTATATTTTTATTTTCATATTTATTTATAAAAAGTAAAGATTAATATTTTTCTTTTTAACATATGCAGTGTTAACGGACAGTCCCACCACCATAACAATTTTATAATTTTTATATTCTTATAAAAGTTTTAAATGGTTTTAAAAATTTAATTCATTAATGTAAACTTATTTTATATTTTTTTTATTTTTTTATTCTATAATAGACCTGAATTTAATAGAAAAACTACTTTTCTAATGAATTGTCCGTCATCTGTTATATCTTGAATAATTTTGTGGTCATTAAATCCACCTTAAAACATTACATAAATTGTGATCATGGGAAATTAAATTTTTATTAGATATTAATATTCCTTGAATCATGTATATAATTGTATCTTAAAACATATATCATTTCAACATATGTTGTTTTACTTTTAAATCTATTTGATAGAATAGAGAAATATTGATATTACATACTATTTAATAAACACAGATAGGGAATATTATTTATGAATTAAATTAATCTTTCAGTATATGATGAATTAATTGAACATACAATGATGGGGCAGTTATAGATTTCCCCTCGATGTATAGATGATTCTTATGAGACAAATCAATTGAATAAAAAATCAGTTTTGATGTATACATAACGGTCAATTAAAAAATCTTAGAACAAGGACTTGATGATATATATATCCTGATGTCTAGGATTATAACATCCAATATGAAGAATTTACTTCATATAAAATTCATTTATTGTTATCCATGAAATCGTTTCATTGATATCATAGAGACCCAGCCTTTTCATACATTACTATTACATAATTTTAAAGATAAAAAACATAATAGTATTACACAAAGAGGATCCAAAGGCTTAGTGTCTTGGGAAAACTAGGACCACACATAACAAATAGAACATCTAACATAAACATTTATTTAATTTTTTCTTCTCTAGCTTCTTATTGGCACTTGTCCTCTCCTTAGTACATGTAGCCACTAGAGGATATATATAAAAAGGGGAGAGATTGAAGCCCATTACAAGGATAGATAAGAACAATATATCATGGGGTGAGAATAATCATAACATAGGCAAAAGATAATGAACATTAGAGGAGCATAAATAAAAGACTTGAAATGTGGAAAAGCATAAAAATGAAACATCATGTCTCAGTGGTTAACTACCACACATACTTGTGAACCAAGATAACATCTTGTTCACACATCATTTCACATTTAATCATGAGGTTCATCACTTTAACCAATGCATTGGAGCACTATATAATTTTGGGTGCACCCGTCACATTTAAACATTCATATTGCGCTATATAATTACTGGCGCACCTGTCAAATCATAACATTATCATTTATCATGCATGCCCCAATGAACATATAACATAAATGAACATAACTAACACATGAAAATGAATTAGTTTCATCTCATAATAACACATTCATAAACTTTGGGTTCCCAAAGGAAAGAGGTAACAACATACTTGATACAAGAACCATCAACCTTGAATGAGATGTAAAAGTTGAGTTCTTAAGAGAAGAGTTCTATTAGAAAACTTTTGGATTGACATAATCATCATTAGAAAAAATGTATATCCCAGAAAAAAATACAATGAAGAAAAAATGATCTTTAAGGAGTGACCATATCAAAATGGAGTGAAATAGGTAGAACCCGACGGATGAAAGTTGGGTTCGAGAATTCTCCCTTACCTTGTACCCGAATTCTTCTTTCTCTTTAATTTCCTGTATAATGACATTATATTAATTAATTAGAAATACAGTACCATGTGTACATTAATAGGGTTCATTATGGTTTCTTTATGTCATTTTATGTTCCTTTTTAGGACTTATATAGTTTAAAAACATTGTTCGGGGATGTTCGTTTTTGTGGTTTTTCTTGGGTTGTTCACTTGTATTCATAAATTGAATTTCGGGTAGAACATGGGTAAACCTATAGAAATGATATTACATGTCATTAATGATATTAAAGAAGTTTTAATGATCTTAAAATGAATTATATTAGATCCATTCGTATAAATCATTAGATTTTAATTAAATGATGGTTATTTGTGTAAATTTGGGCGGTTTTGGGATCACAAGGAACTTGTTTTAACTTATAACATAGTAATATGGACATAGGTTATTTACAGACCATTAAAAATGAAATATAATATATAATATATTCTGTTTAAACCATAAAACTGGTTTCATGAACATATCTGAATGTAGAAATGGAAAAAGAAAGCATGTCGTTCTTGAAGGTGATAAATTAACACCTCACGAACAACGTTCTGTTTAATAATATAAAAGGAAGAGGGAAAGGGTTTTGGATGATATAATATCCCATTAGAATCATAAAATTACAATATATGTATAATAGTGGAGTTATAATACAATTTGGATAAAGATAGGTGTGGAGAGATCAAGAAATGAACTTGAACTTGAAAGGAATTTAAAGGAGAAGATGGAGGGAAATGACCTCTTGAATCCTTCTCTTGAGAACCTACTTAAGGGCCTACACTTGGTCCTTTGATGTGACCAGAAGCTCTTGGACGTGGGGGAGGGTCTAGGTATGGTGTTTGGGCAGAGTTTAGAGAAGTCTTGGAGCTTGAGAGGTGTGAGGAAATGAGGGTGTGAAGGGTGGCTTTTATAGTGTATGGGAGAGTTTTTTCCTTAATATAAAATTTATTAGTTTATTATTTCCCCACAAGACAAGGAATAGTGAGTCTTGAAAGACCAAGAATAGAAATTTAATAATGTAACCCTGAACCAAGAGGGCTTACATCAGCAGAACATCACACCTGACCCTATAATAAGCTTATTTAGCTCATTTTGTAAATTACGGTATTTCACTATTCATCAAAAATTCATGTATCTCAGAAAAATCTGAAAAATTTACCCCAACCATTTTTCAAAGTGTAGAATCCAAAAATAAAGTTTATTTTTCAAAAATAATTTTCTAAATATTATTAATTTAATATTTAATTAAAACCATAATTTACTTAAACAAACAGTTTTTAAGATTAAAACTGATTTTATAGTGCTTTTAAAAATTATGCAGGTTCTTATAAAATTGTATAAAAACTATTAGAAATTGATTCAATAATTTTTGAATATATTTTAGGGAAATAAATTTTCGTTAAAATTATTTATAATTAATTATTTATGACTTACAAAATACCAAAACGTTTACTAAGGTCAAATTGTCACTTTCTAAGATGTCTAAATTTTATTTTATTATTCATAGATAATGTTACTCTTCTATTGGATGATTTACTATTCATAAGGGTCATATTACTATTCATAAGGGTATGTTACTATTCTTAAGGGTATGTTACTATTCACAAAAAATTTTATTTGTTTCATTAGACTCCAAAAAACATCTTGAACACAATCGTGTATGTTGGATTTTCAAAATTCGAGACATAGGAGTGACAAACTTATGTTTAAAGGTCACTTATCACATAGTAGTTAATTATTTTGTGTTTTTATGACATAAATATAAGAAGGTAATTTCCCATTGAAAAACATTTGGTTGTTACATTCTTCCCCCTTATGGAATTTCACCCCTGAAATTTCACTTTACACAAACAGGTAATGGTTCTTCTCCTTCATTGCCCATTCCGGTTCGCAAGTTGCATCCTCAAACTTATGGTTCCTCCACAACACTTTGACAAGATGGGTTGTCTTGTTCCGTAGAACCTTATCTCCCTAATCCAGACTCTTTATTGGCAACTCCTCATAGGAGATATCATCTTCCAGCTGCACCACCTCTGAGTTTAGTACATTTGAGGGGTCTAGTATGTACTTCCTCAGTAGTGATACATGAAACACATCATAAACTTCAGCCATATTTGGTGGAAGTGCAAGACGATAGGCCCTGACACCTATGCGGTCAAGGATCTCAAAGGGGCCAATATACCTTTGGATTAGCTTCCCTTTCTTCCCGAATTGCATGACTCTCTTCTATGGAGATATTCGAAGGAAGACTTTATCTCCAATAGTGATCTCCAAGTCCCTTCGACGGTTGTCATTATAGCTCTTTTTCCAACTTTGAGCAGATTTGATGTGCTTTTTAATGACTTGAACCTTCTATGTCATCTCTTAAACAAGATCAGGTCCAAGTATCTTTTTTTCTCCAACTTCATCCCAACAGGTTGGAGTTCTACATCACTTTCCATACAGAGCTTCATATGGAGCCATCTGAATACTCGAGTGGAATCTATTCTCGTATGAGAACTAAACCAATAGTTGATGCTGATCCCAACCACCTTTGAATTCAAGAGAGTAGGCTATTAGCATATCTTCAAGTGTCTGAATAGTCCTTTTAGACTGGCCATTGGTTTGGGGGTGATAGGACGTGTTGAAATTTAATTTAGTTCTCAAAGCATGTTGAAGGATCCTCTAAAATTTAGATTTTAACCTTGGATCAATGTCAGAGACAATTGAGAGTGGAACATCGTGCAGTCTCTCCACTTCCTTCACATATATCTTTGCATGTTGTTCAAGAGACAGGTCTTACAGAATAGCGATAAAATGGGAAGTCTTGGTGAGTCGGTCAACCACAACCCATATCGCATTATTTCCCATTGACATCTTCAGGAGGCCTATGACAAAGTCCATAGTAACATTTTCCCATTTCCACATGGGTATAGGCAATGGCTGCATCATACCTTTGGACTTTTGTTTCTTAGCTTTAACTTGCTGACATACTAAGAACCTTGATATATATTCCGCAATCTTCTTCTTCATTTTATCCCACCAGAAGTATTCTCGGAGATCACGATACATCTTGGTACTCCCAGGATGGATAGAGAAAGTTGAGCTATGTGCATTATCCAATAGATCTATCTTTATCCCGGGTGTTGAAGGCACACAAAGCCGCGTTCCAAACCGAATCACACCATCATCGTCAATATATAACTCTTGAAACTTCCCTTCCTTTACTGCATTCACCCTCTTTTGTATCTCCACATCATCCCTTTGTTCTTCCTTAATCTTCTCATTGATTGATGGTTGTGCAATCATCTAGTAAAGGTAGGATGTATCCTCTACCATTATGATTTCCAAATACATTCATTGCATATCCATGAAGATAGGGTCATTCTCAATCTGTGGCATGGATAGAGTAGCAGGTTCTTTTCTACATATAGCATTAGCTACCTTGTTCGCCTTTCCAGGATGATAGTGAATAGAGAAATTGTAAGCCATGATTAACTCTAACCATCTCCTTTGATGCATGTTGAGCTCCTGTTGTGTGAATATATAATTTAGGCTCTTTTGGTCGGTGTATATGTCACACTTCTCACCACAAAGGTAGTTCCGCTAGATTTTCAAGGAAAAAAATCAAGGTTTCTAGCTCTAGATCATGCATCAGGTTGTTCTGCTCATTCATCTTCAACTATCATGAGGTGTAGGCTATCACATTATCATTTTTCATGAGTACACAACCCAAGCCTTTATTTAAAGCATCACTGTATATCACAAAACTTTCTCCAATTTTTTGTAGTGTGAGTATAGGTGCAGTGATCGGCCTTCTCTTTAGCTCCTTGAAGCTTCCCTCACATTCTTCCATCCAGACAAACTTTACCCCTTTCCTTGTTAACTTAGTTAGCGGGCTTTGCAATCGTGAGAAGTTTCTCACAAAACATCGGTAGTACCCAGATATTCTAAGAAAACTATGAATTTATGTAAAACTAGAGGTCCTGGGCCATTCCTCAATCACCTTTGTCTTTGAAGGATCCACAAAAATTCTGTCACTTGTGATCACATGTCCCAATAATGTGACTTGATTCATCCAGAAGTCACACTTGATGAACTTGGCATACAACTTCTCCATTCTCAATGTCACCAACCCAAGTATTAGATGTTCTTCATGTTCCTCCATGATCTTGGAGTATATGAGAATATCATCGATAACCACTACCACAAATTTGTCGAGGTAATGTCTAAAGACACTATTCATTAAATAGATGAATATTGCAGGGGCATTAGTAAGTCCAAAGGGAATCACCAAAAACTCATAGTGCATATACCTTGTACGGAAGGCAGTCTTCTGAATATATTCCTTCTTCACCTTTACCTGATTATATCCAGAACGAAGATCCACCTATGATGAGTATTGAGATCTTATTAACCGGTTGAGCAAGTCATCAATCCTTGGTAGAGGATACTTATTATTTATGGTGATCTTGTTGAGTTCTCTATAATCAATACATAGCTGCATGGTTGCATCCGTCTTCTTCACAATGAGCACTGGCCCACCCCACGGTGATGCACTAGGGTGTATGAACCCTTTGTCCAGATGCTCTTGCAGCTACTTCTTTAACTCCTACAGTTTGATAGAAGCCATCCTATAAGGGCACTTTGTGATAGAAGAAGCTCCATGTATGAGTTCAATTGATAACTCTACCTCATGATCCAGGGGAATTCTGGGTAACTCTTTGGGAAATACATCGTTGTATTCCCTCATGATGGGAATTTCCTCAAGGTTAGAACTTTCCTTCGACTCAACCATTTGGGCGAGGTATGCTTCCTCAGAAGGAATCAACACCCACACCATTGAAGGATTTTCAAAGGAGATTCAGGATCTTCCTTTCATTTGTAGAGGAGCATGGGATGGTTCAGAATATGAAAAGATATTTCCTTTTCCTAGCAGTTGATATGCGCTCTATATAACGAGAGCTAGTCTATTCCCATTATAGCGTCAAATTCCACCAGGGGAAGTATTATGAAATTTTCCGGAAGAATCTTCCCACATATGCCAACAGGAGAAGAGTCAAACACATGGGTTGCAATGATTGCACCACTTTGTGTTTTTATAGATATCTCTACTTCAAGGTTTCAGGGATTCGATTCAATAGTTCTAGCAAACTTACAAGATATAAAGGAATGCGTAGAACCAGAATCAAATAATATTTTTCCATTCTTGAGTGAGTAGGAAGTGTACCTTTTATGAATTCATTATCATGCTCCACCTCTGCAGTAGTGATGGTGTAATCCTTCCCTTGTTTCTTTGGCTTTTGGGGCTGCTGATGTTGATTACCCTCAAGAACTCGAGGTTTAGTGCACTGGTTTGCATAGTGCCCGAGCTCCTTATAGTTGTAGAATTGAACAATGAGTGGTTCTCTCCTTTCATCAGCTACATTCTCCTTCCTTTTTGTGTATTTTTTACACGCTTGAGCATGGTTTCCTTCTTTACCACACTTGAATCATTTCCACATCCCTTCAAGGAAATTCCCATGGTGCAACATCCCACATTTTTGGCATTCGGGTTGTTGATTTATCATCCCACCTTGGTCACTAGATTCACTGGCTTGAAACTCCATCTTTCGTTTCTTATCACTATATCCATGGGACCATTCTCCAAACATCATATCCACTTTGAGAGCACACTGAACAACTTCTTCGTAACTCCAAAAGTCTCTAATTTCAAGAGCCTTTCGAAGGAGTG
The DNA here is from genome assembly GCA_963277665.1 of Viscum album. NCBI lineage: Eukaryota > Viridiplantae > Streptophyta > Magnoliopsida > Santalales > Viscaceae > Viscum > Viscum album. Next base: position 468,540,049 of record OY728142.1, on the reverse strand, counting down.
GTTTTAATCCACTAAAGAATCTATCAATTTTTCTATCATTTTTTATAAAAAATCCCAAATCATACCTTGCGAGCCTTGTAAAATTCACTTCATAGGTTGTGACATATTCTTTTTTTTTTATTGAGCTCTATGAATTCTCTCTCCATCTTTGTGTGAAGAGTTCTTTGGGAATACTTATTAAGAAACATTATCTTAAAGTCTTCCCATTCCATCTCTTCAATTTCCTCCCTTGGCTTGGTGTTCTTAATCAAAACCCACCTTTGATCAACTTCTCCATCAAGATGATAAACGGCTAGAGTAACCTTCTCCGTCTTAGAACAGTGAAGCACAGAAAAGATCCTCTCCATGGAGTTGACCCATTGTTCCACAACTAGTTTATTAGAAGATCCAAAAAACATCGGTGGTCGTTTCCGCATAAAACATTCAATAGCCAGTTGCTCCCTCTTTTGTGAAGGAGGATGTTCCCCATTATTATGGTTATTATTCATAACCAAATATAATTTGGTAAGCATCTCCATGAATTTTTTAACTCCACCTATCAAATCATTAGGGATGTCATTCGTGCAATCGTTGCATTGGCCCTCGCATGAGTTGTTGGCCTGATTTCTCCTGGTTTCCACCATTTTCTAAAATAGAAAAGGATAGAACAAAACATAACTAAAAAAGTCATGAATAACTTATTCATTTTGACAATTATACCAAAAACATAACATATGGGATCCCTAGGTAAATATTCTTGTGTGCATATTTTTACTTAGTCTCATACTAGAATTTTTTTCTAGGGTTCCCTAATTTTAATTCCCAAATTAACTAAACCTTGCCTCTGATACCAACTATAGCGACCCAGCCTTTTCTTACATTACTATTATATCATTTCAAAGATACAAAACATAATAGTATTACACAAAGAGGATCCAAAGATTAGTTTATTAAGAAAACTAGGACCACACATAACAAATACAACATCTAGCATAAACATTTATTTAATTTCTTCTTCTCTAGATTCTTATTGGAACTTGTCATCTCCTTAGTACATGTAGCCACCTGAGGATATACATAAATAGGGTTGAGCTAGAATACCAGTAAAAGGATAGATAAGAACAATATATCAAGGGGTGAGCATAATCATAACATAGGAAAAAGATCATGAACATGAGAGGAGCATAAATAAAATACATGAAATGTAGAAAAACATAAAAATGAAACATCGTGTCTTAGTGGATAACTACCACATATACTTGTGAACCAAGATTGTAACATCCCAGGTAAATAAAGAATATTACTTTTTCATATTTATTATTATTTGTGAATAAAATATTCATATTACTTTAAAGGGAACTCTATGTTTGATGGCGTACCCAATACGCAACAACGATTTTCCTTGAAATCTTACGTTTCACTGTAATAATAAAATAATATTATTTTTAATGGTAGTTAACACCTAACTGTTGTAATGGAGGGAATGAAAATAACTAACTAAAAAATGATTTTATATGTTTTTCAAATATATTTACTTTTATCCAATAAATTTCAGAGGCTTAAAATGCGAATGAATCCAATTTTAAGCGTAAATATTCTAATATTCATTAAAAGGTTGATTAACCGCCTTTTGATGGAGAACCCTTTTTAAATACACTTCTTGACAATTTTATATGTTATATTGTACCAAATAAAATCCTTCTTTAGAATCTGGACATCAAAATTTACATTGTGTAAATTTTTGTTATTTTTCCGATAAAGATCATTTTTAGTGGAAATGTTGTATTTTAATTCAAAACCTCCTTTTAATATGATTTATTTAAATGGAGAGATTTTATTTTTAATTGGGTTTAATGTGTAGTTAAAATATATTTTTACCATTTAATCCAATGGTGTTCATTGGAATTAATTTCACTTTGAAATTGGACTTAAACTAGTGTCAAACTTTTGATATATTTTGTTTCTTAAAAACATGCTATTTATTTTGACAATGGGAATTAATTATTAAATTTATTAATTCAACTTATATGTTTTGGATTTTATAAAATAGATATCATTTTTGAATTCGGAATATCAAATATATCTTCTGGGTAAAATTTTGGTATTTTTCTAAAAAACATCAAATTTTGATGAATAGTGCAACCACTAAGTGGTAGTTAAAAAATTGATTTTTCGTTTAAATGAAATTTTACCACCTCTGTGATTTGAATTTCAAAAATCCAACATAAATATTTTTCATTAGGATGCAAAATGTGGTTCAATGGGATGAAAATATTATTGGGTGAATAGTAACTTTTAAGTTTTATTAATCGAGATTAAAGGTAATTAGTGTAATTTAAGGTAAAGATAATGTTATAATAATATGAGATGACCTTGACACATGTCCAACCATTATTCGATGAGTCCTGGCCTACTAAGACAATCCATGGGTCAACTTGGAGACCCCATGGAGCCACTTGGGTAAGAAAATGACATTAATAACTTTTTATTTAAAGTTAAAATAAAAATGTCACAAACATGTATTGTTTTACTAAAAGAAGTTTTACAGGAGTTTATAAAAGTCATATTTTTGACTATAAATATTCATTGGAAATATAAAAATATTTCATACATCCTATTATTTTTTTATAATTTTTAAACATTAAATAAATTAATATATTTATGACACCATGACAATGCAGCGATTACCTCATTAATGAACGATTTAAATAAAATGAAAAGATAATGTAAAATCTAAGAAATAAACTTGTCAAAAACATATTATATGGGTGTATTTTGAACCCTTATCACCTTATCCTTGAAATATATAATTGTGGGACCTTTGATATCCGAAAATAATTTTATAATAAAGTAATTTTTCAAGACATTCCATGAGTGCCCCTCCTCCCTCTTATAAAAGGCCCCACCTCTACCTCCTTACTCACACCTCTCAAGCCCTTGGATCGACCAACCTCTGCTCATATTGTCTCTCCACATCACTCTATTACTCCTAGAAGCCTCACTTTGGGCATAATTCATTCCAAGGAAGCCTTTGATCTCAAATCAAAAAGAGTTATCTGATTTGAAGGAAATGTCTTCTCTTATGTTCTTTTGTTTTATTTTGCGTCTCCAACCCCCTAAACTCTTTTTATTCCTTTTTTGTAACAAAAAAAGTATCTTAAATATACTAGGATTCTTTTATGAGGAGGATTCTAGCTACACTCATACACACCTCCATCTAATGGTTAGAGAACATACTGTTTCTGTGGGTGGCGAATTACTGCCTCACGAAACGATGATTGTTCAGTCTTCTTTTAACACCTCTCACGGTGTCCATTAAGATGTCACTATATTTATATGTGATATATAATTTATATTTATGTATTACTTATGATTATGTATTTTTCATTTATTCCATACCTTTATGGTTCCTATTATGGGCAAATGCAATAATTTCATTTTAGGAAGTGCGGACTACCGCCCCCTCGAAGTGATTTGAATCGTTAATACAATATGTGGGATGTATAAAGGATGGATTTAATTATGTTTTATATTATATTATACTATATTTATAATATACCTATGTTTCATTATTTTTTTCATTCCATTAATGTATGAAATAGAAATGAAAGTACCGTTCATGCGTACGTACGACCTACTGTCTCCATGAACGGTTTATTTCATTTTTTATCTCCAAATGTTATGGAATAGTATAAAATGAATATATACTGGATATATATGATATTAAAATCAGTAATACTATTCTAGATATGATGTACCTATAACTACATGGAAAATTCTTTTCCAACAAGTTCAATTTTGACTCATGTACCAATCATCGAGAAAAACGTCTGATATGAACACACATTATTAACCAATTATTATAACATTATAATATATGATATGAACTGAATAATAATCTTTAAAAAAGGTATTTAGGAAATTATAAATTTACCAGAGTTTATTATTCAAGAATATAAAGAAACGAACAAGACAAGTCGGACTTGAGGTAAGGGATCTTACCTCTATCTTTCTTTTTAAGTACTCTATTTTATGACATTTCTTTTAAGCTCATCTTTATTATGTTTGGGGATGTTATTTTATATTCTTCATTCTGAAATTTTTATGTTAATAATATGAGAGACCATATTTGATCTCATAAATCCATTTTTGAAAGTTTTAAGTAGTGCCATTAGGCTGCTGAGTTTTCAAAAGGGATTTTTCATCTCACTTTTATTCCCGTGAGATTTACGCTACATTTTCCCCTATTTACATTGAGTAGTGTATGTACTACCAATTATTCTATTCTTTGTGTAATATAATTTCTTTTATGAGCATTTACATCAATGTTTTATAGTCTTTCTTTCATGGGATGTACGTTTCGAAATTTACCCAAGTCGGTAAGGGAACCTTTCACCCTCCTCTTTTAAAAAGACTTATTTTTGTTAGGTATTTTAATTTACATATTATTATGTTAGAATATGTTCTTATATATCCTTATTATTGTAAATTTTTTGTCCATGTGATGAGATACCCTTTTTATCTCTCATCATCTCATTTTTTTAATTTTAAAGTGACACCGTTAGGCTGTCAGATTTCTATAAGGGAACTTCTAACCCAATTTCAATTCATTGGGTTAAACCTCTACTTCTTGATTTTTTCCATACTATGAATATGTTTGGATGACCTTTGATTTTTTTTCACTTAATATCCTCTTATATTGGGTTTATTTATATTTGTCACACATAATTATGTAATTGATTTATCCTTAATCTAAGGATACCGACTTTGTAAGGGATTTCGTCTCAATCTCCTTTCATTGAGGCAAATTTTTGTTTTAGTACAAGATATTATTTTATACTCTATATAAAAACATTTTAATTTTCATTTCATTCAATGGGAATATTTTTCTACGAAGTGTTTTACTGAATGAAAAAAGGAATTTTTCTTTTAACCTACACTGTGACAACGACCTTTTCCACCGCCACGAGTACTATTTGACCTTTGGCTTCCTTAACAAGCCATAAAGTTTTTAAAAGAAATTAAATACCATATACTCTTTTATGTATTTTGGTATTGAAAATGGTTTTGATAATGGAATTTTTATGTCAATATATTTAAATGATGTATTTTGATTTAAATGTGGAAATGTTTTCTTTCCATTATATTTGTTTTATGTATTATGATTTTGTAATGGTACTTGGACATTTGAAGGGTGGTTACGTGATAAAACATATGACGGGTGGTGTTGTGAATACCAGTATGGGTGGTTACGTTATAACCACCAATGCATTGGGTATGAAAGTCGATCGTATGGCTATTCCATGTACTGATATGTGTGTAAATCGACCGTATGGTTATTCCATTAAAGTATGTTTATGTCCCAAGTTACCTTTATATGTTATGTGTTCATTATAATGGTTTATGGTAATCTTTTGGTTACAAAGGATTAGTATTGATATTTTGTTCAGTGAAGTGTATTGACTACTTCATAAAGGTGAAAAGTATTACTTTGATAATGTATTCATGGTTTACTTGTAGTTTTGAAAAACTAACAGTTTTCTTTCTTTGTGTATCCTTTACTGGGATTTTTATGCTCATCCCAAGTTTTTAAATGTTCTCCACAGGACTTAAAGATGAATAGGGTCAAGGATGGGATCAAGGAAAGATGTGCTATCTAAAACATGGAACTAGACATGTTTCTTTTTAAGAGTTTTTATTTTATGGAAACTTAGTAGAAGTGTCTACTTTGTAATCTTTTGAGATGTAATAGTTATGTCCTAATTATCTAAAACTCTAAACATGAAAAGATATTATATGTGAATTAATCATTTAATTCATCATTATGTAATGTTTTAAGTCCAGGTCCTTACAGTTGGTATCAGAGGTCGGTTTAGATAACATTAGAGGTTAGAGTGTTGTTTAAGCATAAGTGTCAAGTTGTGTATAACCACAATAGGTAGTATATTAGATGGAGTAATTGTTTTTTTTAAAGTTAGAATGAGTTTGAGATAACTTTGATAACTATATCTTAGTGTTTATCTTCCTCATTATTATATGATGATTTTACTGATATGCTCACACTGACCTTTTTGGTTTTAGTAAATGGCTGGAACTAGCAGGCACCAAAGTAAAAGTGGATGTGAAGGAAACTGTGAAAGTTTTCTGAGCGAGCAACTGAATGATATGGGAGCTGCAATGAGAACTCCTGTGTTTATCCTCAACCAACTATCTGGAGTCATGATTGACCACCTAAACCATGGTGATTCTTATAAGGCATCATTTATGAATAAAACAAATCCCAACAGAAGTTCAGGTAATAATCATAAAGGTAAGTGTGTTCAAAAACCTATGTGTCAAAGATGTGGAAATAAAAACCTAGAAAAATGTTTCAAAGGGACATAAAGATGCTATAGATGTGGAAATGAAGGTCATAAAACAAGAACCTACCATGAAAAAAGGAATCATCCAGTTGACTCAAGGAAAGGGAAAGAAGTTCTTCCTGAGGGATCAATTTAATTTTTTAAATGTGGTGTGCATAGTCATTATGCAAACACATGTCCTATGAAAATGTTTTGGGAATGGGATCACCAAGATTGTACAAATATTCTTTTACCAATACCTAATGCCATTCTGATTGAGGATGAATAAACTGACAACGAAAAATCAAAGTTATGGATTATTTATTAACATATGTTTTCCTATTTTGGAATCTTAGGATATGATTCATGATTTTGTTTGTAGGAAAGAAGTATTTCAGAATAAGTTGGTAAGGAATGGTGAATGGATCATGAAGAATGTTGAATTATTAAGAAGTCAACATATAAGGGATTCAAGAGTTATGGTAGATTTTAGGATGGTGAAATTCTTAAAAGTATTAAGTCTTTTTTTATGATGGGGTTACATTAGAAGACTTTTTATAGTATGTGTAACCCTGATGTTTGATATATGAAAATTTTATTCAAGTATTAGTTATCTATTCTTTTGTGGACATAGTTATAAAAAACCATTTGGGTTTATATGTTCCTTACTTTTGAGGTAATTATGGGTTACAATATGTTATGATGGAAAATGAAAGGCATGAGATAAAATTGAGGTTAAATTATGTTATGGTTATTTTTGATGATTTTATCTCTTTTTAGTGAATGTTTTGAGAATTATATAGTTTTGGAAAAAGGACAACACGAAGACTGTGTGACAACCCGTCGCGTCAGACAAAGCTGTGGGAATTAAACCCACAACCAAAGTGCGACTGTTATTTTTTGCCTACCATTGGACTAAGTGAATTCCCTAGTTAGTATGACAGATCCTTTTTGGTTATATAATTTAATGAATCCAGAATAAGTTGATTTTGGGTTATCTAGGAAACTATTAACCTATCATGGAGGATATATGATTAGGTTAATTATTTTTCAATATGAGACTTTAAGAGAAACTGATGTTATTTGGAGATAAATGTTAATTTTTAACTTGGAAGACTATGTTATTAAATCTTTCAAATATTTGGGTTTCAATATCAGTTTGGTTTACATTGAATAATTTAATGGAGAAATTGTTTATTGAATGGTCTTTGTTGAACTTTGGGTTTTGTTGGTCAAATTCTAGAGATTAAGAATATATTTTTTATAAAGGATTATCCTTTTATGGATTATCTGATCTTGTTCTAACAATTTTGGTTTTGGTTAAGGTCTAAAGACATGGAAAATATATAGTTCTCTTTTTTGGATTAGGTTATTCTCTAAAAGTTGATTATAGTACTCTTAATGTGAACAAGTCATCCTAAATACTCATCTTTTGGAGAAAAAAATGAGTTTGTGTAAGAAATATAGTAAGAGATGAAAGTCTAAATGACAAGAAAGTATGTTTCCTTATTATTTAGTTAAGTTCATAAATAAATTCCTCAATGAAATGTCACTTAAAACTAAAATGTTGTCTGTTAACTTTTCCTATCAGGGAATCAAATACCATTTAACCCATCACATGTTTGTGATTTTCTGGTGGTTAACATTCTCCTAAACATGTTTCTATCACTCTCTATCAGAACTTAACCCTTTGTTTTTTTTCTTCCATATCTATGTTTTCATGGAATCCTAGTATCGTTGTCTTCGGTGACCTTGGTACTTTTAATTCATTCTTTTAAAGTGATATTTTAATTTACTCCTTTTCCGATGTGGGGCTTTCAATGAAGTTTCCAAGCCCAATTTTAAAATTGCGAGGACACAATTCCCAAAAGGGGGGAAATATGTAACATCCCAGGAAAATAAAGAATATTACTTTTTCATATTTATTAATATTTGTGAATAAAATATTAACATTACTTTAAAGGGAACGCTATGCTTGATGGCGTACCCAATACGCAATAACGAGTTTCCTTGAAATCTTATGTTGCACTCTAATAATAAAATATTATTATTTTAAACGGTAGTTAATGCCTAGCCTTTGTAATGGCTGGAATGAATAGAACTAACCAAAAAATGATAATATATGTTTGTCAAATATTTTTCTTTTCTCCAATAAATGATAGAGGATTAAAATGAGAATGAATCCAATTTTAAGCGTAAATATTCTAACATTCTTTAAAATGTTGATTAACCACCTTTTGAGGGAGAAACCTTTTTAAATACACTTTTTGACAATTTTAAATGTCATATTTTACCAAATAAAATCCTTCTTTAGAATCTGGATATCAAAATTTGCTATGTGTAATTTTTTTTTATTTTTCCGATAAAGATCATTTTTAGTGAAAATGTTATATTTTAATTCAAAACCTCCTTTTAATCAGATTTATTTATATGGATATATTATCTTTTTAATTGGCTTAAAGTGTAGTTAGAATATATTTTTACCATTTAATCCAATGGTGGTCATTTGAATTAATTTCACTTTGAAATTGGACTTAAACTATTGTCAATCTTTTGATATATTTTGTTTCTTAAAAACAAGCTATTTGTTTTCACAATTGGAATTATTTATTAAATTGATTAATGCAACTTATATGTTTTGAAAATTTTAAAATTGGCATCTTTTTTTAATTTGGAATATCAAATATAGCTTAGGGTGAATTTTTGGTATTTTTTTGAACAACTTCTATTTTTTATGAATAGTGAAAACACTAAGTGGTAGTTAAAAAACTGATTTTTTGTTTAAATGAAATTTTACAACCTATTTGATTTGAATTTAAAAAATCCGACATACATGGTTGTCATTAGGATGTAAAATGTGATTCAATGGGATGAAAATAATTTTTGGTGAATAGTAACATTTAAGTTTTATTAATCGCAATTAAAGGTAATTAGTGTAATTTAAGGTAAAGATAATGTTATAATAATATGAGATGACCTTGACACATGTCATACCATTATTGTATGAGTCATGGCTGACCAAGACAATCCATGAGTCAACTTGGGGACCTCATGTAGCCACTTGGGTAAGAAAATGACATTAATAACTTTTTATTTAAAGTTAAAATAAAAATGTCACAAACATTTATTATTTTACTAAAACAATTTTTACATGGTGTTATAAAAGTCATATTTTTGACGATAAATATTCATTGTAAATATAAAAAGATTTCCTACATCCTAGCATTTTTTTATAATTTTTAAACATTAAATAAATTAATTTATTTATGACACCAGGATGATGTAGTGATTACCTCATTAATGAACGATTTAAATAAAATGAAAAGATAATGTAAAATATATGAAATAAGCTTCTCAAAAACCTATTGGATGGGTGGATTTAGAACCCTTATCACCTTATCCTCGAAATATATAACTGTGGGACCTTTGATATCTGAAAACATTTTATAATAAAGTAAACTTTCAAGACTTTCCAGGAGTGCCCCTCCTCCCTCTTATAAAATGCCCCCACCTCTACCTCTTTACCCACACCTCTAAAGCCCTTGGCTCATCCGACCTCTGCTCATATTGTCTCTCTAAATCCCTATATTACTCCTAGAAGCCTCTCTTTGGGCAGAAGTCATTCCAAGGAAGCCTTTGAGATCAAATCAAAAAGAGTTATCCGGTTTGAAGGTAATGTCTTCTCTTATGTTTTTTTGTTTTATTTTGCGTCTCCAAGACCCTAAACTCTTTTTATTACATACTTTTGTAACAACACCAGTATCTTAAATATACTAGGATTTTTTTTATGAGGAGTATTTGAGCTACACTCATACACACCTCCATCTAATTGTTAAAGAACATATTGTTTATGTGGGTGGCGAATTACTGCCTCACAAAAGGATGATTGTTCAATCTTCATTTAACACCTCTCATGGTGGCCATTAAGATGTCCCAATATTTATATATGATAAATAAATTATTTTTATGTATTACTTATGCTTCTATATTTTTCATTTATTCCATACCATTATGGTTTCCATAATGGGTAAACGCGATAATTTCATTTTAGGAAGTGAAGACTACCGCCCCCTCAAAATGATTTGAATCGTTAATACCATATGTGGGATGTATAAAGGATGGATTTAATTATGTTTTATATTATATTATACTGTAATTATAATATACCTATGTAAAATTGTTTTTTTCATTCCATTAATGCATGAAATAGAAATGAAAGTAGCGTTCATGCGTACGTACGGCCTACCGTCTCCATGAACGGTGCATTTCATTTTTTATCTCCAAATGTTATGTAATAGTATAAAATGAATATATATATAGGATATGTATGATATTTAAATCATTAATACTATTCTGTAGATGATGTACCTATAACTACATGGAAAATTATTTTTCAACAATTTCAATTTTGACTCATTTACCGATCATCGACAAAAACGTCTTATATGAACTCACATTATTAACCAATTATTATATCATTATAATATGTGATATGAACTGAATAATAATCTTTAAAGGAATTCCTTAAGAAATTATAAATTTGCCAAAGTCTATTATTTAGGAATATAAAGAAACGAACAAGACAAGTCGGACTTGAGGTAGGGGATCCTACCTCTATCTTTCTTTTTAAGTACTCTCTTTTATGTCATTTAATTTAAGCTCATCTTTATTATGTTTGGAGATGTTCTTTTATATTACTCATTATGTAGTTTTTATGTTCATTTCATTAGAGACCCTATTTGATCTCATAAATTCATTTTTGGAAGTTTTATGTGGCGTCGTTAAGCTGCCGAGTTTTCATAAGGTATTTTTCCTCTCACTTTTATTCCCGTGAGATTTATGCTACATTTTCCACCATTTCCTTTGAGTGGTGTATGTACTGCCCATTATTCTACTCTTTGTGTAATATAATTTCTTTTATGAGTATTTACATCAATGTTTTATAGTCCTTCTTTTATGGGGTGTACATTTAGAAAGTTACCCAAGTCGGTAAGGGGACCATTCACCCTCCTCTTTTAAAAATAATTCATTTTGTTATGTCTTTTAATTTACAAATTATTATGTTAGGATATGTTCTTATATATCGTTATTGTTTTAAATGTTATTTCCAAGTGATGAGATACCCTTTTTATCTCTCATCATCTCATTTTCCGAATTTTAAAGTGACGCTGTTAGGCTGTTAGATTTCTGTAAAGGAACTTCTTAACCCAATTTCAATTCTTTGGGTTAAACCTCTACTTCTTGATTTTTGTCATACTATGAATATGTGTGGATGACCTATGATTGTTTTACACTTAATATCCTCTTATATTTGGTTTATTTATATTTTTCACACAAAATTATGTAATTGATTTATCCTTAATCTAAGGATACCGACTTTGTAAGGGACATCGTCTCAATCTCCTTTCATTGAGGCATATTTTTGTTCTAATACGAGACTTTATTTTATACTCTATATAAACACCTTTGACTTTTCATTTCATTCAAATGGAATCTTTTTCTATGAAGTGTTTTACTGAAAGACAAAAAAGAATGTTTCTTTTAACGTACGTAGTGACAATGACATTTTCCGCCGTCATAAGTACTATTTGACCTTTGGCTTCCTTAATAAGACGTAATGTTTTTTAAGGAAATTAAATACCATATACTCTTTTATGTATTTCGGTATTGAAAATGGTTTTGATAATGGATTTGTTATGTCAATATATTTAAGTGATATATTGTGATTGAAATGTGGAAATGGTTTCTTTCCATTATATTTGTTTTATGTATTATGATTTTGTAATGGTACTTGGACATTTGATGGGTGGTTACATGATAAATCATATGATGGGTGGTGCCGTGAATACCAGGATGTGTTGTTACGTTATAACCTCCAATGCATTGGATATGGAAGTAGGTCATATGGTTATTCCATGTAGTGATATGTGTGGAAATCGACCGTATGGTTATTCCATTTAAGTATGTTTATGTCCCAAGTTACCTTTATATGTTATGTGTTCTTTATATGGGCTTATGGTAATCTTTTGGTTACAAAGGATAAGTAGTGATATTTTATTCAGTGAAGACTATATACTACTTCATAAAGGTGAAAAGTATTACTTTGATAAAGTATTCATGGTTTACTTGTTGTTTTGAAAAACTAATAGTTTTCCTTCTTTGTGTATCCTTTATTGGGCTTTTTATGCTCATCCCAAGTTTTTTAAATGTTCTCCACAAGACTTAAAGATGAATAGGGTCGATGATGGGATCAAGGAAAAATGTGTTATCTAAAACATGTAACTAGACATGTTTCTTTTTAAGAGTTTTTTATTTTATGGAAACCTAGGAGAAGTGTCTACTTTGTAATATTTTGAGATGTAATAGTTTGGTCCTAATTATCTAAAACTCTAAACCTGAAAAGATCCTCTATGTGAATTAATCATTTAATTAATGATTATGTATGGTTTTATGGTCTGGTATTTACAAAGATAGCATCTTGATCACACATAATTTCACATTTAATCATGAGATTCATGACTTTACCCAATTCATTAGAGCTCTATATAATTCCAGGCGCACCTGTCACATTTAAAAATTCATATTGCGCTATATAATTCCGAGCACACTCATCACATCATAACATTTTCATTTATCATGAAGGACACAATGAACATATAACATAAATGAACATAACTAACCCACGAAAAGGATTGAGTTTCATCTCATAATAACACATTCATAAACTTTGGGTTCCCAAAGGAAAGAGGGAACAACATACTTGATACAAGAACCATCAACCTTGAATGAGAGGTAAAAGTTGAGTTCTTAAGAGAAGAGTTCGTTCGAAAAACATTTGGATTGACATAAACATCATTAGAAAACATTTATATCCCAAAAATGGAAAGACATTGATGAAAAAATGATCTTTAAGGAGTGACCATATCAAAAATGGAGTGAACGAGGTAGAACCTGAAGGATGAAAGTTGGGTTAGAGAATTTCCCCTTACCTTGTACCCGAGTGCTTCCTTCTCTTTAATGTCCTGTATAATGAAATTATATTCATTAATTAGAAATCCAGAACCATTTTTAAATTAACAGGGTTCATTCTGGTTTCATTATGTCATTTTATGTTCCTTTGGATGACTTATAGAGTTTAAAAAACATTGTTCGAGGATGTTCGTTTTTATGGTTTTTCTTTGGTTGTTCACTTGTATTCATAAATTGAAGTTCGGGTAGAACATGGGTAAACATACAGAAATTATATTACATGTCATTAATGATATTAAATGATTTTGAAAGATCCTGTAATAAATTATATTAGATCCATGTTTATGAATCATTAGATAATAACTAAATGATGGTAATTAGTGTAAATTTGGGCGGTTTTTGGATCACCATGAGCTTGTTTTAACTTATCACTTAGTAATATGGCCATAGGTTATTTCCAGAACATTAAATAGGAAATATAACATATAAATTTTTTTGGTTCAACCATAAAAATGGTTTCATGACCAGATCTGAAGGTATAAATGGAAGAAGAAAGCATGTCGTTCTTGAAGGTGATAGATTAACACCTCACGAACAACGTTCTCTTTAATAAAATAAAAAAAAAGAGGAAAAGGGGGTTGGATGATATAATATCCCATTATAATCATCAAATTAATGTATATGTATAATAATGGAGTTAAAATAAAATTTGTATGAATATAGGAGGGTAGAGATCAATATATTAATTGAACTTGAAAGGAAATTAAAGGAGAAGAGGGAGGGAAATTACTTCGTGAATCCTTCTTTTGAGAACCTCCTTAAGGGCCTAAGCTTGGCCTTTTGATGAGAACATAAGCTCTTGGACGTGGGGGAGGTGCTAAAGAAGGTGTTTGGGTAGAGTTCAGAGAAGGATTTGAGCTTGAGAGGTGTTAGGAAATGAGGGTGTGAAGGGTGGGTTTTATAGTGGATGGGAGAGGGGTTTCCTTAATATAAAATTCCTTAGTTTATTATTTCCCCACAAGACAAAGAATAGTGAGTCTTGAAAGACCAAGAATAGTAATTTTATAATTTAATCCCAAAAAAAGTGGACTTAAATCATCAGAACATCAAACATGACCCTATAATTAGCTTATTTAGCTTATTTTGTAAATTATGGTATTTCACTATTCATCAAAAATTCAAGTATCTCGGAAAAATCCCAAAAATTTACCCCAAACATTTTTTGACGTGTAGAATCCAAAAATGAATTCCATTTTTCAAAAATAATTTTCTAAATATTATGATTTTAATATTTAATTAAAATCATAATTTACATAAACAAACTGTTTTTAAGATTAAAACTGATTTTATAGTGCTTTCAAAAATTACGCAGGTTCTTATAAAATTATCTAAAAACTATAAGGAATTGATTAAATAATTTATGAATACATTTTAGGGGAATAAATATTCTTTTAAATTAATTAATTATTTATAATTAATTATTTATGACTTGCAAAATACCAAAACGTTTACTAAGGTCAAATTGTCACATTCTAAGATGTCTAAATTTTATTTTATTATTAATAGGTAATGTTACTCTTATTTTAGATGATATAATATTCATAAGGGTCATATTACTATTTATAAGGGTATGTTACTATTCCTAAGGGTATGTTACTATTCACCAAAAATTATTTTTGTTTCATTAGACTCCAAAAATCATCTTGAACACAACTCTGTGTGTCGGATTTTCAAAATTCCAAACATAGGAGTTACAAACTTATGTTTAAGGGTCACTTATCACTTAGTAGTTCATTATTTTGTGTTTTTTTGAAATAAATATATGAAGGAAATTTTCCATTGAAAAACATTGGGTCGTTACAGATATTATCCATGGATACATTTTTTATCAAGTCATTGTTTAAATTGAATGTGTTTTAGTTATTTACCATTCCATACTAATTATGTCAAATTAATTCATGATATCTTCTAATTTATGTAACCCATACTGAGAATCTGAGTCAGCCTTTAATTGTTTTTTTCCTCAGGATATGAATAAAAATATTATGAATAATATCAAGGATGTGGGAATGTTTTTTAGGTTATATTTTTTTATAATATAATATGGGAATCGTGTATGTATCTAGTTCTTTAAGACTATTAAGTTTATCGATCTAAGGCGGTGATATCCCTTATATCTTGTATCAATTTAATAAAGTGAATATCAGCTCTAGGTTATTGTAGTTGAGGTTTCCATAGTTGGTATTAGAGAAATATTAGTAGAAACTTCAATAACTAGATTTTAAATGAATATAGCTAAAATTTGAATTATGATAATCCATTATAGTATTTGAGAACTTTTACCATTATAGATATTTTTAATTTTTTTCCCAATATTCATGAGGATTATGACCTAACGTAGTGTGTTCCATTATTTAGTGACAGTTCCTAATGGAAGAAATGTATTCAACGCCCATAGAAAATGTATGGATTTCCCTACTAATCAATTCAATATAGTTGGTGTTATAACTGAGTAGATCATGGACATATTAAGGCAGATAACTTAGGTTATAAAGAATAACCTTACTTATATGGTGAAACTTATCATTCCATATTTCAATTCACCCATGTTTTATCACTTCATGAGATATAATCCTCTATCTTTTAATAGAAATACTAATCCATTAGTAGCTAAGAAAACGGTTAAGCCCCTCACAAATATATTTTTGACTTTGTGGAGTTATATTTGATATTACAAATCAAACTAAAATTCTATTTTGGTGTGAGGATGTACTTGAATTCCAAATTGAAATTAATTGCATCATATGATTTTTACTACACATCCACGAGGGATATTTATCTGATAGAGTTTGGGATAAACTAAAAAATGAGTATATGATTATTGTATAAGAGTGTTTTATTTCTAAAGGAGTTTTCTAGTCTTCCCCTAAATAATGAAATTGAGTTTTCAATAGAAATTATAATTGGAGTTATACCTATTTCAAAGACTCCATATATAACAGCCCAAATTAAGTTGTATAAATTGTGAAGAAACACATGTAGAATCTAAATAAGGGGTTCATTTATCCTAGTACTTTAGTTTGGGGTGAACCTATTCCTTTTGTAATTAAGAAATATGGTTGAATGAGTATTTTTATTCATTATCAAGAAATTAACAAAATAAATATTAATATAAATTATCCCCTACCTCGTATCAGTGATCTATTTTATCATTTATATGGAGATCAATATTTTCCCAAGATTGATCATTGATTTTCATGTCATCATCTAATGGTTAATAAGGAAGATATATCCAAAATATCCTTCCGTATGAGGTATGGTAATTATGAATTTATAGTAATTCATTTTTTACATACCACTTCTCATGTTATCTACATGGATTTAACGAGTAAAAAATTTATATATTACATTGATTATTTTCTATTATTATTTATATATGATACTAATATAGAATCAATGATTAAGGAAGTGAATGATGAACATTTGATAATTATGATAAAAGCCTTAAGTTGAATAATTTGAATTTTAAACATACCAATTATGAATTTTGGTTTTGTAAATTTTTATTCTTGGGTCATATAATTTCATGTGAGGGTATATTAGTGCATCCTTCAAATATATAAGTTAATGAGAAATGACCTTAAACAACCTTGGAAACTGATATTTACTATTTTCTTGGTCTATTAAGATACTACCAATGCATTGTGATTTATCACTCACTACTATCTAATTTAATCACCAAGTTGATGCTAAAGGGGTTTTAGTTCATATGGGCTGATGAATGTGAAGATGATTTCAAAGAATTGATGTGAATATTGTTCAGTTTTCCTATTTTTATACTACCCTTTAGAAGAGAATAGTTTTTTTATCTATATAGATTCATGAAAGAAGGGATTGGAATGCATTCAAATATATAATCACATGGTTATATCTTATTCTACCCACCAATTGAAAATTAAAAAAACATTTCCCAACTCATGAATTTGAGTTACCATTAATAATTTTTTCATTAAAGACATTAATACATTAGTTTTGTGTTGAATGTTTTGATATATATACTAATTATAAAAGTTTAAAGTATATAATTACATATATTCTGTATAATATGTTCTAGATTAGATTTTTAGAGTTGATCAAAGATTATTTTTTCTCAATACATTTCCAACCTGCGATGGTCAAAAAGGTGGTTGATTCTTTGAGTTAGAAAGAACGTTATATTTTTTCGATGATAAGGAATGAAAGAGATCCAATATTTATGAATTTTAATTTGTTGGATCCTGAAATATTAAGGAAAATGGACAAATCTTATATTTCTATGATGAATGTTCAACCATCCATCCATGAGAGGATTGAGAAGGTATATAAGAAAGATGTGGAGTAACAAATAACGGTGAGGAATATTACTGAGTTCAACAATGATCATGCTAGAATGATAATGTTCAATAACTAATTATGTGCCTCATCAATACCATAGATGAAGAGTGATTAGTTTAGTAAATATCATTGTTCATAATTCTTTATTCATCCTTGAAGTAAAAAATATAAAGAGAGATATTAAATAATATGTTTTGTGTGATAACATGAAAAAAAATATTTTCAAGTATATATCTTGATACCTAGTGTTTCATCAATTGTAGGTTGATATATATAATTCTAATGGGGTGTTATAAGCATTGCTCGTAAATAATATAAATATAAAGTCATTACCATGTATTTCATCCACAGACTTCTGAAAACATTTAAAGGACACAATGATATTTAGGATGTGGTTAATCACCTTACAAAATATATGCATTTTATCACTATTAGATAACATTTCTCTCTTGATTGGATTACTATGAAATACATTAATTATGTTTTTAGATTCAATGGAGTACCACTCTCAATCTTTTCTGAACGAGATCCATGGTTAACCTAAAAATTTGGTATAAGACATCAGAAGGATCAAGATATAGAGTTATGTTCTAGTACTACTTATCATACTTAGAAATATGGTTAGTCTAAGAGGACCATTAAAATGCTATAATTCTTATTGGAAACATACATTATGGATTTCAAATGTTGTTAGGATCAACACCTTGCTTCAGTATAATTTTCTTACAATGATAACTTTCACTGGAGTATTTAAATTGATCCTTATAAATACCTCTATAGAAGGAAGTGAAAAACTCCCACATTTTGTGATAAATTTTGGGAAATAAAACTATAGGGACTTGATCTATATGGGGATATAGAATAGAGGGATAGATACATTCAACAACACGTAAGGGTAGCTCAAATTAAATAAAAATTTATATTTAAAATAATCGATGAGATCTAGAGTTAGAAGTTAGTGATAAGGTATTATTATGAATAACTCCAAGGAATAAGGTTATAATATTTCTAAATAAGGGAAATATAAGCCCTGGATATATCAGGCCATTAATAATTCATGATTATATTGGGATTCTATCTTATCGATTGGTGCTTCCACTGAATATCTCTCAAGTTCAAATTGTGTTCCCGGTATATCTCCTAAGGAAGTACATACATTATTATTCATATATATTGAACTCATAGGTCTTAGTAATGAATCAATATATTTTTTATTTGGAACAACCGATGGAAATTATGGACCATAGAGAGAAAGTACCATGATACAAGACCACTCACCTGGTCAAAGTTTGGTGGGAAAACCATAAGTTTAAAGAAGATACATAAGAACTTGAGGATATTATGAGGAAATATAATACTCAATTTTAAGTTTCATAACGATAAAATTTAAAGAGATAAATTCTTATAAGGGGTAGAATGTAACAACCCAAGATTTTATGATATCTTCTCTTTAAATAAATTTCTTTGATTGCATGCTTACATGCAACACCATGTTTAAAAGAACCATAAAATGTTTTTATTAGGTGAAAATTATATCATTTTTGAAAACATCTTGTAAAAATTATATTATGATTAATTTTTTAGATTTATCTAAAAAATTATTTTTTCAGTGAATAGTTAAAATAACAATTTTTGGAAAATAGTGATTTTTTAAAAACAATAATTTATTTTATTTAAATCAATTATATAAAAAAAATATACATATTACATTTTTTATTTGGTACTAATTTTATATAAGATCAGTTTTATTTACATTAGGATCATCATTTTATATAATTTTGATATAAATCTACTTTTAGGCTCAAAACGCATTTTTCTAATAAACTATTTTTATCGTATATTATGGGATTATTTATAAATTAAATTCTTAAACTTATATGAATTGAATTTTATAAAATTTATTCCATATTTTAAATTAGTATGTTTAATTTTTTAAAATATTTCCATCTTATTTTTAGGCATTGTTAATAGTAATCATTATAAAATTTATCACCTCGGTTAAGGATAAATCAAGTAATTATGTTTACAAATAATGTGATGAGGCATAATAAATATATCCAAAAAAATTATTAAATTAATTTTATGAGTCTATTTCATAAATAATAATTAAAAATTCAAATAGATGAACTTTTTCTCATTTAAATTCAATTTTTTCCTTTATAATATTTAAGTTAATTATAAAGTCAAAAATGTCACTATATTTATTTTAATATATATAATATTTTGTGACAACGATAAACATAAATCTTGTTCAATTAAATTTGGTTATTTTAAATATGAATGGATTTTTTTATCAGGTTTATTTATTTTATATTTTTTAGTAATTGAATAATTACGTTAAATACTTATGCAACACTGACACAATATTTATTCAATTAATAGAAAATTTTAATTATGTATTTTAAAAATAGTAAAAATAATACAATTTAGACTAATTATTGTATTAAATTAATTTTAGAGATATATATAACATATTAGTGGAGTGTTATAAGATTTTATTTTAATTACAAAATTTTCTTGGTTTTTTAAGTCAATTTTACTAAATAGTATTAAAAATAATATTAATGGTATTTTATTTAAATATTATATTATTAAATTTTTTAAAAATATTAAAATAGGAAAATCGGGATATGATATGAAAAAAAGTTTCATCCACTCGCCATTTATTGTCTAAATTTTCTTTTATGGAAACTTTATTTTCTCATATAGTTTGAAAATCGTTTTTATCGTGGTAGTTGTCCAAATTGACAATGGTGTTTAAAATAAATATATAAGGGTGGAGAATCACCTATAATTGTCAAAAAAAAATTAATCAGATTTTTATATAACTATACCTACATTATATTATAAATCTATCAATTATAATTTATTTTTATAGGAAAAATAATTTATATTAATTTAATAATTTAATAAATTCCAAGAATGCCCCTCCTCACACATATAAAAGGACACCCCTTATATCTTTTATATACACCACATTGAGAAAACAATATTGAAAAAACCCAACCAAATTCTCCTAAAAACATCGGTATCTATATTTTATATATTTTATATATTTTATTCTTCCCAAAAGACAAATCCTAATGTCTCTAATAAAATATCCAAAGGAGGCCTTTTTAAGAGAATGTAATCATCTTAACAAATCTCTTTATTTTTACATATTATTTTTATAGCATAAAATATGTAATAAAAATTATAATATAATATCGCATTTCATTACTCATAATGATATGTTATTTTGTTTATGTAATAATATTTATCCACCTCCTTCTGCATCAAAAAAGAAATAGAATCATCACTCGTGTGTTCAATGGACTACCATCCCACAAACTGAGGTAATTTTTCATCCATCACTACCTCACATGGATATTTATAATGATGAGACTAATAAATATATATGATATTTATAAAATAATTATTTTTATAAAATTATAATATCATATCTACTTTCTAATTTTCTAATATTTTGGATGATTATATCGTCGTTCGTGCAAACACATGGACTACAACCTCCACAAAGCGATGTGAACTATTTTTCATTTCCAATTTACATGGATGATAAAAAGGATGTATTTAATGAATATATAATATATATATGATATAAATATGATCCTATAAAGGTGAATTATTATTTAATTTTTTTATCAGTCAAAAAGTGAAAACAGTGTTCATGCATACATATGGTCTACCGTCTCCTTGAATGGTGTAATTCAATTTCTAATCTATGTATTTTTTGTTTGATTATAAATATATTTATATTTAATAGATATTAAATTTTAATTTAATAAAAAATTTCAGATTATGGAACAAGAAACAAGATGTAAGGATTAAGACTACCGAATCAAAATATACAGGAAAAAAACCATTTAACACTCAAAATGATGAAAATAATAAAATATTATTAAGAAAAAAGAAATAAAATGTAATAAATTGATGATATATGATATTATATATATTAATATGTTTCTATTTTTTAATTATATTTAATTAAAATTAAATATACAGGAGGTTAGAGAACTTATACGCCATGTTAAACTTTAGGTAAGGAATTCTGTCTCAATTTCCACTCCATTGAGACATATTTCATATTATACACATATTTCTTTATGGGTGGTGTATATACTACCCAATTAATGTATATAAAATAAATATATATTTATCAATTAGTATTAATGCTTCATTTTATGTTTACTCTTTCAAAGGGATACAATTTGAATGTCACTAAATAGGTAATGATTTATTTTATTTTATTTTTATTTTTTGGGGGGTTGCTCTTATTTTCATTGATATAATCTTATAATATATCCATCATAAGGTCCATTTATTTTATAATAATCCATATATTTAAGGATTTTACATATTTTCTCCAAATTTTCACCACTTTGGAACTTGAATCAGGTAATGAAATTTTTAAAAGAGAATCCAATATTATTTTTCTTTTGATCGGGTATATTTTTCATCAATGTACATATTTTTCAAAACAATTTTTCAAAATTTCTTTTTATTTAATCAAATTATTTACTAAGAAAATTTTAATTTATCATTGACTTTTAAATTTTATTAAAAATAATCTTTAAAATGTTTCTTAAGTGTTTCATTTTCAAATTTTCTTATAGAAAGTCAAAAGGAATGTTTTCTTTTTAATATATATAAAATTAACAGAATTTACCATAGAAATAAATTTTTTAAAGATATTTATCTTATTCTAAATGTTTTAAGTGTTTTTAAAATGAAAAATATTTTATGAAAACTTATTTTAAATGTTTTCCTTCCATTTTATTCTATTTTGTAAAAGACAAGATTTTAAAGAAAAATATACTTTTGAGATTAATTGATAGTAATATCTCATATCTTGACTAATTTTGTGTTCATTAACTTCCACTTGAAAATTTCACTTGATTATGATTATTGGAAATTAAATTTTTCATAAATATCCATTTTTTAATTGGTTGAGTGTCTATCTCTCTTAAATAATAACAAAAAAGATAACCCCTTTTTAAACTGGGTTGAGAGGGAAGCCCTTACATGGCCCAAGGTACCTAAGGAAAAAGTACCTAAGAGAAGGACTAATTGACCTAACATAGTCCAATGAAACCAATAACTTATATTCCTGAGATGCCTTGAAGGGCCAAGAGGAAGAATTTTTCATGGAAATGAATAGTGAAATTTCTCCCCCATACGAGAGAAAATACACATGTCCTCGCAAAAAAAGATTATTTGTCTCCCCTCTTCCAAGAATCCTCCCATGATGGTATGATAAGAAAATGTGTATTTTAACTATGTACCACATTGGAATTTCTAGGAGGAACGAATGATGGTTATAGCACACCAATCTCTCTCTCAAGACGCCTTCATAATGATGCTTGTGTGACCCACACTGCACTATCTACCAGATGATCCACGTCATTGACTAAAGAACTATTTATAAATCCTTGTGACTAAGAACCCATAGATTTATCATCAAAATGTGTATTGATCGATAAATAATGGGTTTCATAAAACCCATACATTTTTTGATGTCTCCCTCCCAAAGAAATATTCAAAAAAATGTTGTACACCCACAAAATTCATCGAACCTTGTTCTAAATATTTTCATGTCACTTGTAATACAATTTAATTTCCTAAAGTACTAGTGGTCTAAAGTCCCATGTAAAATTTCATGGCATTAAGGCCCAATCCCAATAGCATCAACCCTAGGAAAAATCAAACTTAACTGTGAAGAAGTGGAAAGCATCCAACCATCATCATCATTTCTTCTGTCCATGGATAATGACTCTACCTACCTTGTTAGCTTCCCTAATGACATGCCTCTATTGTCACTCGAATCCATATATATTACAGCTTCTAATGATGCCCCTCTGCAGTGATGCCACAAAAATTCCAAGAGTCCTTATCATGACCTAGATCTATAATTACACCCATAAAAAATCAAAGACCACCTCTAATCACCACCCATGTGTCTTCACATTAGGTGATCATGATTAGTCACTCCAAATGTTGTAGGATCCTAGTGTATTCAGACCAAATTCCCAAATATATCGCACCAACCCTCATGGAGCCCAACCAATGTAGTCTTTCCAGATCCTGAGAAGCCAAATGTGACTAAATATCCCAAACTCCATATCTGGTTCATAATTAAAGTGATTATGCTAGAAACATGACCAGAAACAAATTTAAACCAATATTTGATATTATCAATACAAGGTAAACTGGAATAGATAATATTGAATGAGGAACCAGAAGCTGGGTGAAATAGCTCGATCCCATCTAAAATTATTGGATCAATGGTTCCATAAGAATGATCTAAAATGATTAGCATAATCAAGGAAAGAATAAACCCAAGTTCATTAAAAGATATTTCCAAATAAACTCATATAGCAGACAATGATATCTGGATAAGAAGTAGACATTCCCTCCTCTAAAAGATGACGGGTGCGCCAAAGGAGAGGCCACCTAAAAGGGGTGAGCACCAATCAAAATTAAATATGTTTCTATTGTATACCAACCCATCAATTAAACTATATTGGAACAAGAATTTAATGATATAGATATCATGATGTATGATTTCATGATGTCCAATATTTTTTTTCTTTATTTAGAATTAACTTATTTTTATTCATGAAATTACTCCATTGATATTATCTATGGATTCATTTCGATCTCAAGTTATTTATTAAAATTTATTTGTTTTCATTTATTTACTGTTCCATATTGATTATACCTCATTAATTTATTAAAGATTATGATGTAGATAACCATTAAGAATTATCTAAGAACACTCTTTATTTTTTTATTTTCCCTTGTATATAAAGAAGGATATTATTAATAATATAATAGATATGAAAATTCTTTTTTATGTATTTTATATTTCCATTTTAATATTGAAATCATGGATGTATTCGGTTAGTTAAGACTACTAAACTAATCAACCCTGGGATGTGAGATCCCATGTATCTTTTACCAATGTAATGAAGTGAACAATGGATCCGAGTTACTAGATTTGGGGTTTCTACTTACCTTATTACCCTCCCATCTATTGTATAATGATAACGTTTCTCATGTGTATGTGTAGACATCCACCTCCATGAAGTGATGTGATTTTTTTCCATTATTGCATTATATATAATGTAATAAGGATATAATAAATGAATATATATGATATATATATATAGAATTATGATTTTTTAAAGGTTAATTAATGTTTAAATTTATTATATTCCATATATTTAAAATTGAAAACATTTCTCATGCATATATACATGAATACATATGGAGTACCATCTCTAAGAAGTGTTGTAATTAATTTTTCATGAACACTTAATATGAATGTATATAAAAGTAAATATAATGATTAAATATTATTATTATAAAATTTTAATGGTTTTAGATATTGTGAAATCATGACTAAGGTGCATATACTAAAACATCCAAACTAAAAGTTATATAAAGCGTAGAATAGTGAGAACCCAGGTTGATGATTTTAAGGTGGAACTACAAATAAATGATTAATTATAAATAAAAATTAATCATATATAGTTTGAAAAGTGTTAATTATTTCTATTATATATATATATATATATAACAAATCTATATTTATTATATATGAATTTTGAAAACATATGAAGTAATATGGGACTTGAGGTAAAGATGTGTCATCTCACTTTTATTTTTTATACATATTTCATATTCACCACATATTTATTTTTGGTGTTTTAAATACTAATGATGAATTTATTTTATGATTATTTTAATGAAAATTATATGTATTTATAAATCCATATAATGTTATCACTTTCATGAGGTTTTGATTCTTAGATTATCGTATCTATCATGGTTCTTAATCTCAATATTGTTTCTTTGAGCCTTATTTCATGTTATTGACCTACTAGTGTATATATAGATTATATAATACCCTTTTTATGAGTTATATCATTGTTTTATCTATATTAATGGTATTTAAATTTTTATTTGATGTTATTTATTTCAGGGGGAACCTGATTTAAAAATTTACCTAAGTGGTAAGGGTTTATGTTTCAATCTAATTTTTAATTGGAATTATTTGTGTTTAAATATAAGTTGGGGGAATTATATGATATTTATATCCTAAAAACTATATATTTTATTCTCTTTTATTTATTTATATAATTTTCATGTTTTCATTATATTCCCCCTCTTTAGTACTTAAAATTACAATGGAAATGTTTTTAGTAAAGACCAACCTTATTTACTCTTTGGTTGATGAACATTCTCTCCCATGTATATATTATTAAAAATGTGTTACACAAGTTTATATATATATACATGTTTGAGAAATACTTTTTTTACAATCTTTTAATTTCTTAATTAATGATTAAAATAAATCCATTCATATGTTTTAAATACTAATC
The DNA here is from genome assembly GCA_963277665.1 of Viscum album. Lineage (NCBI taxonomy): Eukaryota > Viridiplantae > Streptophyta > Magnoliopsida > Santalales > Viscaceae > Viscum > Viscum album. Next base: position 468,513,999 of record OY728142.1, on the reverse strand, counting down.
ACTTTTTAATTATTATAAAATTGGGAAAGGAGTGTTCTTTTTTAACATTATGACAAGAATTAAATTTCACATCATCATTAATGTTATTTATATTGAATATTACTTTAATGTTTCCCATGGTTATATTAAAAGAAACAAATTTCCAAATATAATCAGAATTTTTAGTTTTTTAAATATACTAAAGGAAACGTATAATTTCCCAATTTTCACCAACATGTCCAAATATATTTTTATAGAATTTTTATTTTATGTCAAAATCCTCTAAATATTATTATTCTTCACTACGGATATAATATCATGATTCCATCCATCTTCATACTCTAAATTTATTCTGATGATGATGTCATAAGGATGGTTCTATGAAGCTTTTTAGTTTACCACTAGTTAATTAAGTTATGATGAAATTATTATGAAACTCATTTCTTTTCCAAGATTTTATATATTTATGAATGGAATAATGGTTGTTTTTTAGTACTTTAATGAAATTAAATATCTATAGACTTTATTCAGTTTATGTTTCTTTAACATTGTTGATAATGTTGGGTGAGCCTGATATAGATCATGGTGAATAGTGAGCCCAATATAGCTATGAAATTTATTGGGTAATGGGATAGAGTTAATTGGGTTGAAGTTACTCATAAGATATAATAGATTTACCTAAATATAATTATGTTTTAAGAGATAATAGACTTAACTAGATAGAAGTTAATCCCAAGATAAGGTTACAATTATCCTATTTAGGTGATGTCATTATAAAATAATGATATCTTAAGATACCGACACAGTTTACCTATTCTTTATATGATATTTAAAGGTTCCTTTAAACAATATTCATTTCACATGGCTCGTGATTTTTAACTCAAATGAATATTTTCTTATGTTAAATATTTATCCCATGATTCATTTTTAATGATCTAGGTTTTAAAGGTCATTAATTCTATTTTTTGTGATAATTCACTTTGATTATTATCTCAAACCCTTATTATTATACTTTTCTTATATATGATCATTGAAAAATATATCAAATGTTTAACCTTATTGAGAAACTGAGATCACCCTTTTTTTACATTTCAATAGGTTATAAAGAATGATTTTAAGTGCTATTTTTTAAAAGGGTATCATGTGTGGAAATTCTTCTGGGACACATTAAAATCATCTTATAGAACATTAAAAACTAGGTATAATGGAAAAAGTCACATTTGGAATTAAATGTATGGGTTTTTTTACATGAAGGTTTTTCTTAATTATCTAAAACTCTAAACCTAAAAGGAATTGGGTGTGTAATTGACTCAATGTTTTTATTGATATTCTCTTTATTAATGGTTAAAATGGGGCCATTTCATTTCGTATTAAATCCAGTATATGAAGAATATATTTTTAGTACTAGATTCGGGTTTAAAGGCATTGGGATATCTCAAACTATCTCCATGTTTCAATCTCTTGAGTTATATGACAGTTTGAGTTCCATCATAATTGTTTCATGTTCATGTGATATGAAACTGAATCTGATGTGGGTGATGGATCCTAAGGCTTGGACTCATCATTAGTGAGATAGAATTGTAAATATCATTATTAGTTAGTCGGTATCCTTGTGTACAATAAGTCTGGGCCTACCTTAAGTAAGATGGTGTGGATTGAGAATAGCTTAGATTCACCTTGAATGAGAAAATGTTTTCATGGGAATTTACATGAATGATATGTCATAGTTTAGGATAATGGATTGCCTTGAGTGAGAATATTGTCTTAGTGTTGTGTGATGTGAGTTGTTGACATGGGGCCCTAATTTGAGGGACGTGGTAGAGCTCATGAAATGAAGGGAAACCTACCTTGAGTGGTAAGGTTTTATCCAGGACTGGGATATAGTACAATACCTTTTTTCATATAATGGTTTAGGACATAGTAGATTCCTAACCTGAGTCTTCCATTGTGGGTTGGTTTATGGGTATGATAACATGAGGTGAGTATAGTATTATGGTATGGAATTGAATCAAGTGTTTTTCCCATCATGGTGACCCGGCGTACATGGAGTCATTACGGCCTATTTAGCACTTGATTTACAACATTATTATGTGATATGTTTACATTCCTCGTGAATACCAATATATGATATAATATATTGGGAGAACATGGTAAGACCCTATCGAGTTATATTTGTCACACCCTGCATTGACACTATGGTTTGCATGAAGAATTTATGTTTTCTTTTGGGTCTAATCACTGTTTGAGCAGTGTATTAGGGTAGATATACATGAGGGTATCAAGAGAACAGAGTGTAATGTATCTTATAGATGGTATTATGAAATGGTGGGTATTTGTTTCTTTTAGAAATTTTGTATATGTGATCATCCCAAGGAGATATTGGTTGTTGTATAATTGTATGACTTCTATATGGTACATCTGTTATAGCATTCTGTTTATTATTTATTCATATTCTGATTATGGTATATGGATATTGTTTGGTTAATTTTTTTTGTTCAGCTCTAAATAGATGTAATAGTCTCTTCATTATATGTATCAGTCCATCACTACTAGTTGGTATCCTCTAATATATGTGGAGGTTCCCCTAATGTCACATGGCTACTCATCCCAAGGCGTTCTTAAGTGTTCAACGGAAGAAGGCATTACAAAGTGGTATTAGATCATATTTTTTTCTATTTGGGGCATAGTATGTAGGAATTAAATACATTTCAAATCCTATGATGGACCTCAAATTGGTGAATCCATGACTCCTTTCTAGTTGGAAGTATTTATTACCTGGGGTTTGGGGTTTTTATTATTGGTTTCACTATTATGGTTGTGATTTTGATTAATTATGATGAGTTTACCAAAGATTGTTATTTTTGTTTAATATCTTCTCCAATTAGAAGTAGGACCATGTGCATGAATCGTTCTTAGCTCATATTATTCACATGACATATGAATTCTTTTATGTTATTATTTTTACTAATGATAGGTTTAGTTATTTAATATTTCGATCACTACTTATATGAAATTTATCCATATAAATTATTAGTGTAACTCTTCTAAATTGGCCATGATTTTCACTCAGGGGAGGTTCTGGGATGGAAAGTCAAGTGGATTATATGCTGATATGTTTTTTGGAGATGGATAAATAGTCCCCTGTGCAAGTGACATATAGATACCCTTAGTGGGTTGGTGTGAGATTTGGTGCCTTGGTAATATAACCCTAGTGGGTTTCATTCGATCATGGTATTCATGAGAGATAATTTGATCATAGTCATGTGTTTCATTGAGGATGGGTTTAAATTACTTGAATTATCAACAATAACATATGTGTAATTTTACCACATATATTCTTAGTATCACTCTATTTAATAAAACCATGAAGTTAAGTAAATTCATTTGAAATGACTTATGTTGGATATCCAGGTTGGGTTAAATATAATGACCAGTCATGGGCCTAGATCATTGGTTTTGGATAAGCCTTTGGTGGTGTAGTGGAAACATGGGTAGATGATAGAGAGTTTTCAATCAAGTCCATGAGGTGTTTTATTGTGTTGTTTCTTTAAAAATAGTGTGATGCCTTATGCCTATAGAAAGGAAGGAATCTAGGATGGTTCTCTAAGTGATACTGACATATAGTGAGTCATGTTTAGTGGTTTAGGTGCATAAACTTGGGTTTCCTGGGATAAAATTCAAGGAATTGTGAGTTTAGTTATGTGATCAGGTTTTACTGAATCTTACAACCATTGATTTCATCTCTTATCAAGTAGGATTGTGGGTAATGCCTTGTGAGAATAATCTTTTGAGGATCACTCTCCCTAGGGAAGGTAAAGTGAGGTTTGGTGAGGCTTCTCTGAAAATGTCTCAAAGTGTAAGGGAAGGTGTGCATTGGATATGTGCAGTGTGTTGGGTTGTAGAGGATGGCAAGAGGGGGGGTGAATTGCCTTTTCAAAAATAATTAACAATTTAAAACAATTATCAATGCAGAGGAAATAAAAAAAGGCAAGACATAGTTTGATAACGAAGTTCGGATTAATTCCCAAGCCTACGTCTCCCCTCCCAAAAAGAACCATTGAGAGATTAATTACGTCAGCTTGCTTTTTAATGGTTGTAGCAAGAAACCCACTAGCCGTTTTAAGGTAGGCTAGAACACCTTCGTACAGCTTGCTTTTTTATTATGGGTGTAGCAAGAAACCCACTAGCCGTTTTAAGGTAGTCTAGAACACCTTCGTACAGCTTGCTTTTTTATTATGGTTGTAGCAAGAAACCCACTAGCCGTTTTAAGGTAGGCTAGAACACCTTCGTACAGCTTGCTTTTTTATTATGGTTGTAGCAAGAAACCCAATTGAAAGAAAGAATGGAAATGAGAGGTTTGTTTTAATCCAAACCCAATGAAGAACTAAACAAATAAAATAATACAAACACACAGAAGCCTTGAGCGCCAAAAGTGTGAGAGCAGCTGATGGAGAGGGAGCTCAAGCTTCAAGGATGGCAATGGATCACAAGAGGCCTTGGAGATTTGTCGTTAGAGCGTCAAGACATAAAAATATATTTCGGTTATGTTCCCGGAATCCATGGTTTCTTATTTATAGGATAAATACCCATAAACACTTCAATATGGCCGTTGGAGGGCTTCCGAAGCCATTGGGGGTCAAAAGTACAAGTCTGGTCAAAGCCCAACGGCTAGTTTGACTGGGCACACCAACTGGCCGCTGGTGTCTCACCGGCTGGCTGGTGGTCCACCGGCTGGCCAGTGCTGAGCTCCCGGCTGGCCGGTGGTCCAGACAGAGAAGGCTTTCTGTCTGGGTTCCACCGGCTGGCCGGTGGTCATCCACCGGTTGGCCGGTGTCACCAGGCAGTGGGCAATTCTCTTGCCTGGGTCCTCCGGCTGGCCGGTGGGCAAGAACCGGTTGGCCGGTGCCCATACCGGCTGGCTGGTGTTCTAACACCGGCTGACCGGTGGCTCTGGCAGAAAGCAACGCTTCTACCAGAGACCACCGGCTGGCCGGTGGAAATCCACCGGTTGGCTGGTGGACTCAGAGAGTCCACTATCAGCCTTCTTGGGCCAACTCCTGAGCAACCTTTTTCCTAGCATCAAAAAACATGAAAAACAAGTTAGAACATGATGAGAGTGATTGTGATCATTAAAATCCAAGAGAGTGGGGTACAAAAATCTCCCCCTATTTTGATGATCACAATCACAATAGAGAAAGCTTTAAAAAGGATATGCCAATTGAAAACTTAAATAAACAATTTTGGACATGAAAATATATTAGAGATCATTTCAAAAAAAATTGAAGAGATGTACCATGTATTTAAAATGATCTTAATCTAAAGAGAATGAGTCATTTTGAAATTGTAACCATAGGTCATTTTTTGTTTTTTTTAAAGGTACAAAATCAATAACTTACCCGTTTTAAAAAAAAATTGAACTTTTAAAAAGAGCACTTTAATCAATTGAAATATGAAACTAGTAAACAGAGAAATTTATCCCCCTTTGGGATTATCAAAATAGGAGGGAAAAAGAAAAAAATGAGAAGAAATTAGATAAACAAAAAAAAGGTAAGCAATGACGAAAAAAATTGAATTAAAATAAAAAAGAGTTAAATATTTAATAGTGCTCATTGACGAATCATTCCTAACTCCCCCTTAATAAAATAAAAACGTTCAACCGGGAGCGGTTTGGTAAAATTATCAGCTAATTAGAAATTAGTAGAAATGAAGTCCAAAGTGATATCCCCTTTTTGAAAATGGTCACGAAGGAAATGATGCCTTAAGTCAATATGATTTGTTCTAGAGTGTTGTATTGGATTCTTAGAAATACTAATGGCACTAGTTTTGTCACACCGAATAGGGACATGATCGTAGGAAAGGCCATAATCCAAGAGAGTGTGCTGCATCCAAATAATTTGGGCACAACAATTCCCAGCGGCTACGTACTCGGCCTCAGCAGTAGAAAGAGCAACACAGTTTTGCTTCTTGCTACTCCACGATACAAGGGACTTGGCTAGCAGATGACAGGTTCCACTAGTACTCTTTTGATCTAATTGACGTCCGCCAAAATCAGCATCCGAATATGGTGAAAGTTCGAAAGAAGTATTAGAAGGATAAAATAAACCAATGTTTTTGGATCCTCTTAAATACCTAAAAATCCTTTTGACCGATTTAAAATGAGATTCTTTGGGATTGGCTTGAAAACAAGCACAAAGGCAAACACTGAACATGATGTCAGGACGGGTCGCAGTTAGGTAAAGTAGACTCCCGATCATACTCCTATAAAGCTTGTTATCAACCGGTTTCCCGACTTCATCTAACGTAAGCTTACAGGAAGTACTCATGGGGGTACTAATTTCCTTTACTTGATCCATACCAAAACGACTTAAGAGCTCGTTTGTGTATTTGCCTTGGCTTAGAAAAATACCTTTTGAATTTTGAAATATTTGATAACTGAAAAAAAATTTCAATTCCCCCATAAAGCTCATTTCAAATTCTTTTCTCATTAAATCTGAAAAATCAGTACAAAGTGATTCTTTGGTAGAACCAAAGATAACGTCATCGACGTAGATTTGGACGATTAAAAGATCTTTTGAAGTGTGTTTTAAAAAGAGGGTACAATCAGCTTGACCCATTTTAAAATCATTTTCTAAAAGGAATTTTGTTAACCGCTCATACCAAGCCCGAGGGGCTTGCTTTAAGCCATACAGAGCCTTTGTTAATTTAAAAACATGATTTGTAAATTTTGGATCTTCAAAACCGGGAGGTTGTTCAACAAAGATTTTTTCTGAAATAAAACCATTTAAAAAGGCGCTTTTAACATCCATTTGAAAAAGTTTGAAATTTAAGTGGGCGGCGAAAGCCAACAAGATCCTAATGGATTCCAATCTAGCAACGGGCGCAAAGGTTTCACCATAATCAATTCCTTCTTCTTGATTATATCCCTTAGCTACTAGGCGAGCCTTGTTCCAGGTTATATTTCATTGATCATCAAGTTTGTTCCTAAAAACCCATTTAGTGCCAATAATTGGATGATCATTGGGTCTTTCAACAAGAGTCAAAACATAATTTCTAGAGAATTGATTTAGTTCATCTTGCATTGCAAGAACCCAATTCTAATCATTAATGGCATCATTAATGGTTAGAGGCTCTAGGTGAGAAATGAAGGCTTGATGTTCAACCTCGTTGAGGATTGATCTTCTAGTTTGAGTACCGGCTTGAAGATCACCTATAAAATTTTCTAAAGGATGGTCTTTATAAGGTTTCCAAACCTTAGGCAAGGTGGAAGGCAAAGAAGGTGAAGAAGGTTCCTGATCATCATCCTCCTTGAGAAGAGAAGAGGAATCATTTAATTCAAGTTTATTAAGCTTATCTTCAACATCTTCAATGACCGGATGAGGTTTTGGAAGATTTTCATCAAACTTGACTTGAGATGATTCTTCGATGGTTTTTGAACATTTTTTGAAGACACGATAGGCTTTGCTTGAGTTGGAGTACGCAAGAAAAATACCTTCATCGGATTTGACATCAAATTTCCCAAGGTTATCTTTTGTGTTAAGGATAAAGCATTTACAACCAAACACTTTAAAATAACCAACTTTGGGCAATTTGCCTTTCCAAAGTTCATAGGGGGTTTTCTTAAGAAGGGGTCTTACAAGGACTCTATTGATAGTATAACAAGCAGTGTTAACTGCCTCGGCCCAGAAAAATTGAGGGAGGTTGAATTCACTAATGAGGGTTCGAGTAATTTCTTAGAGAGTTCGGTTTCTCCTTTCAACCACTCCATTTTGTTGTGGAGTCCAAGGGGAAGAGAAGGTGTGATTGTATCCTTGAGAGGAACACAATTCATCGAATTCTTTGTTCTCGAATTCACCTCCATGGTCACTACGGAGCGATATAATTTTATATCCTTTTTCTTTTTCTACTTTCCTAGAGAATTTCAAAAAGGTTCTACAAGCATCATTTTTATGAGCTAAAAAGAAAACCCAAGTGAAATGAGAAAAGTCATCTACTAGGACAAAGGTATAGGATTTTCCACCTAGACTTGCTATAGGGGTAGGACCAAAAAGATCAAGATGTAGGAGCTCAAGAGATTTTGAAGTGGACACTTCCTTATTAGATTTGAAAGAAGACTTGTGTTGCTTGCCAAGTTGGCATGGCTCACAAATCAAATCTTTCTTAAACTTAAGTTTAGGGAGGTCACGGATGAGCTTGTTCTTATTAAGCTTTAGAAGTGAATGAAAGCTACAATGCCCCAACCTTCTATGCCAAAGCCAAGACTCATTGTCAAGATCACTTAAACATTTAACATTTTGGCTAGCTAAAGACTTTAAATCAATAATGTAAACATTTTGAAAATGGGAAGCAGAAAATATCAATTTGTTTTGAAAAACCAACACATTGCATAAATCATTTTGAAAATTCACCGAAAAACCATTATCACAAAGTTGACTAATGCTAATTAGATTATGTTTTAAACCTTTAACAAATAAAACATCTTTAATTAAAGAGATGCTACCAAATCCAATGGTACCTATTCCGACGATCTTGCTTTTTGAATTGTCATCGAAGGTGACGTATCCTCCATCTAATTCTTCAAGGGAGTTGAACTCGGAGGGATTGTCACACATGTGCCTCGAGCATCCGCTGTCGAGATACCACGAGCCTTTCGAAGTCCTACTTCTTTGGCATTTATCCTAAAAAATCAAGAGAGAATAGATTTTGGTACCCATATAAGTTTGGGTCCGGAAAGATTAGCTAAAAGAGACTTTTGAACCCATATTTTTCTAGAGGGTTTCCATCTAAAATACTCATCCGAGTAGGTAATGGTTTTGGGGCTTCCATACCTTGCATTTTTACAATCACATTCATAAATCATGTGCCCGGTCTTTTTACAATAATTACAAAATTTATATTGAGAGCTCCCCCTTACAAAAGTAGTGGGTTCTCTAGAAGAAGTGGCTTGTTTGTTAAAGCCAAGTCCATGTGTTGTTCTAGCCGAACGCTGAGAACCTAGTAATTTGGTCAAATTTTTTTCACCTTGGGAGAACTTTGAAAGAGACTACCTTAGATATTTAATGGTTGAATTCAAAGAATCAGCATTTGGAATATCTTGGATCTTAAGGGTAAGTTCCTCATTCTTTTTGAGAAGTTGTTCTTTTTCAGAAATGAGAATTTTATTTTTCTTTTTCAAAGCCATAAATTTAGAGTTATGTTCGTGAAAACCTTCCTCTAATTGATCTCTCGCATTTTGGAGATCTTCATATGACATGTCATTATTGAAAGAGGAAGATGATGAAGAGGAGTCGGAAGAAGATACCTCATCAAATGCCATTAGGCATTGTTCACCTTCATCGCTTGAGTCGCTTGAAGACATGGAGTCATCACTTTCACTCCATGTGGATGCTTTGAAAGCCTTCTTGTTTTTCTTTTCTTTTACCCTTTTCTTGAAAATGGAGCACTCTGGTTTGATGTGGCATTTCTTTCCACATTCAAAGCATGTAACTTCATTCTCCGCTTTGGGCTCTTCCTTTCGTGCCCTTCGAAAGTTCTTCTTTTTCTTCATGAATTTGCTCATTTTTCTTGCTAGTTGAGAAATCTCGGATTCGCTATCAGCGGAGGATATTTCTTCCTTTTCTTTGAAAGAAATGTTCTTTTTCTCCTTGAAAGTTTTACCTTCTTTATCGGCTTGCCTCTTCATGGTGATCTCGTAGGTCATGAGTGATCCAATGAGCTCTTCAACCGGCATTTTCTTGACATATTTTGCTTCTTGAATTGCGGTCACCTTTGGTTCCCATGAGATTGGTAGGACCCAAAGAATCTTCTTGACCATCATGTCTGCAGAAACATCCTCACCAAGAGATTTTCTTCCATTGCAAATGACAGTAAAACGAGTAAACATTTCAGTAATTGATTCGTGTGGGTGCGTGGTGAAACTTTCAAAATCTTGGCGATACATGTCTAATCTAGTGTCTTTGACATTGTTAGTTCCCTCATGGGTTACTTCTAAAAGTTTCCAAATTTCATAAGAAGAGGAGCAAGTAGAAACACGGTTGAATTCATTACGGTCTAGCCCACAATGAAGAGCATTCAAGGCTTTTCCATCAAGCTCAAAATTGGCAATTTCTTCGGGGGTACACTTGGACTCATCCTTGTTAGATAAAGTATAGCCTTGCATTACAATCCTATAGATAGGATAACCAATGCTTCTAAGAAAAGTAATCATGCGAGTTTTCCAATAAGTGTAATCGGTTCCATCAAAGAATGGAGCCCGAGTCATAGAATACCCTTCGGGAGCATGCGAGGAATTAGCCATCACTAAGGATCTTAAGTTTGTAACCGGTTAAGGTATTATACAAATGCTTCCTCTGATACTAAATGTTGGGTCGTAGAGGATGGAAAGAGGGGGGGTGAATTGCCTTTTCAAAAATAATTAACAATTTAAAACAATTATCAATGCAGCGGAAATAAAAAAGGCAAGACCCAATTTGATAACGAAGTTCGGCTTAATTCCCAAGCCTACATCTCCGCTCCCAACAAGAACCGTTGAGAGATTAATTATGTCAGCTTGATTTTTAATGGTTGTAGCAAGAAACCCACTAGCCATTTTAAGGTAGGCTAGAACACCTTCGTACAGCTTGCTTTTTTAGTATGGTTGTAGCAAGAAACCCACTAGCCGTTTTAAGGTAGGCTAGAACACCTTCGTACAACTTGCTTTTTTTTATGGTTGTAGCAAGAAACCCACTAGTCATTTTAAGGTAGGCTAGAACACCTTCGTACAGCTTGCTTTTTTATTATGGTTGTAGCAAGAAACCCAATTGAAAGAAAGAATGGAAATGAGAGGATTGTTTTAATCCAAACCCAATGAAGAACTAAACAAATAAAATAATACAAACACACGGAAGCCTTGAGCGCCAAAAGTGTGAGAGCAGCTGATGGAGAGGGAGCTCAAGCTTCAAGGATGGAAATGGATCACAAGAGTCCTTGTAGATTTGTCGTTAGAGCGTCAAGACATCAAAATATATTTCGGTTATGTTTCTGGCATCCATGGTTTCTTATTTATAGGATAAATACCCATAAACACTTCAATATGGCCGTTGGAGGGCTTCCGGAGCCATTGGGGGTCAAAAGTACAAGTCTGGTCAAAGCCCAACGGCGAGTTGGACTGGGCACACCGGCTGGCCGCTGGTGTCTCACCGGCTGGCTGGTGGTCCACCGGCTGGCCGGTGCTGAGCTCCCGGCTGTCCGGTGGTCCAGACAGAGTAGGCTTTCTATCTGGGTTCCACCGGCTGGCCGGTGGTCATCCACCAGTTGGCCGGCGTCACCAGGCAGTGGGCAAGTCTACTGCCTGGGTCCTCCGGTTGGCCGGTGGGCAAGAACCGGTTGGCCGGTTCCCATACCAGCTGGCCGGTGTTCTAACACCGGCTGACCGGTGGCTCTGGCAGAAAGCAATGCTTCTGCCAGAGACCACCGGTTGGCCGGTGGACTCATAGAGTCCACTATCAGCCTTCTTGGGCCAACTCCTGGGCAACCTTTTTCCTAGCATCAAAACACTTGAAAAACAAGTTAGAACACGATGAGAGTGATTGTGATCATTAAAATCCAAGAGAGAGGGGTACAACACAGTGTGCATTTATTGGTAGATCAGGTGAATGGTAAAGTGTGGGTATAGGACTAATGGTATTAGTGAAACACTTGTGAGCATGGATTCCCAGGGTTTTGATCCTTTTTAATGGTTTATAGGATGAGAGAGAGTGGTGTTGGGACCCATTTAGTTGACACTTGAGGATCAGTGTAAGGAAATTTATGTGGTAGTGAGAACACAATTAGAAATGGGATGATGTCTTCCTCATTTCGAGAGGATTGTTGAATATTAAGGATAAAATTCTAGGTAGGTTGGGGATGGGAGCGATTGGTGTTTTTCATTGGCACTCAGGTATGAGTGGATCAACCATATCTTATCATTACGTGTGCTAATGGATGAAGCATGGGATAATGAGATTGGTATTTTGGTTTTATGGAGTAATGATGATGATAATACGATATTGGGGAGAATCATATTATTACCGTCCTCATATAAAAAGGATCATGGGTTTAGTGTGACCGGTAAGTGGATGATCAATATGGCATCATGATTTTATTGAGAAGGATGATCTAATTTCATCTACTTCCATAGTAAATTTTTGGCTCATGGTATTGATTTCTAGTTGAATAGAGTTTTTATGTTTGAATCAGGATAATGATGGATTTGATTTGGTTTGAGATTGATCCATATTGTAGGTGCATCAGTGATAGGGGTGAGATCATGAATATTATAGTGGGTGGTTAATGATCCTAATTAATAATTACACTGGTATTTAGGTTGAGACTTCATTGTGTGGATTTTTGATGGTCTCATGATTACTCTAGTAGATAATTCATCGTGATCTATAAAGGTGGTGTGGTGATGCATCAGTTGCTAGGTTGACCATAACTAAGAAAATATAGTTAGAGGTGGTCCAAAAACTGTTTTTACATAGAATTGGATGTGGTGAGGTGGAAACCCCATTTGTCTTGTTGGAGAACCATTGGATTAGTGTTCAATAGGAAATTTCTATAATGGTGACCACTTTGGTGTGGGGTCAACCTCTATTAGTATATTTTATATTAGGAAAACCATAAGCCTTAGTGTAAACCAATTATTGATGCTTTAGTGTTTCAATAAATACTTGTGTGATGATTTTTGTCTTGAATTTGGAATTGGTGGAAATAGATTGAATTGTATTTTGGTAAATAGTGAAATTCTTGTTATTATTTATTAATTGGAAGAAATTTTATAATTATTGGGAAGAATATGGTGATTTAATGGTGATTTAGAAACCATGGTTGGTTTGTAAAGGTGATTCAGGGAAAACAATGAATTCTCAAGGGTGAGAAGCATTGTGGTGGGGAATTTTTAATGACCTTAAAATTTCGAGGTTGTTGCTTTTTAAATTAAATTTGAAATTTTCATCTGCATCACAGATAATTTTTTTAATTAGGGATAAAATTGGGATTTCATTTGTTATAACACTTTGGGAACATTATTTTAGAAGAAGAACAAGGAATGTTTGGTGGTTTGAGTGCTTGGATGATCATCGAAAAAGGTTTGGGGTGGTCCTGTTGATAAAAATTCTACTTGAGGAAGTCCCCATGGCATAACAACATAGTAAAATGGTGTGGGGTCCAATGATAAAGGAGTTCATGATGTAGCATGAAGGGTTATGTTATTGTTGTACTATGAGGTAAATCCCCTTGTCACAAACATGAGGTTTCACTATAGTGGGTTCCTATGAGGCTGTGGGTTTAGGATTCCCTCAAGAGTGGGTTATATAATAACCTATGTTCCATGACACAGTGTGTCCCAGGCCCTGATTAAAGGAAACCATGGTATAAAATAAAGGGTCTAAGGCACACTAAAAAAAACAGCATATTAGAGGCTGTTTTTAGATGGGGTTATACACAACCCCCTCTAATCATCAAATTTAGAGGGGTTCTCAAACCCTTCTATATTTTTTATAATTTTTTTGTATTTGGTATTATTTTAGAGGAAGTTACCGCCACTAATTTAATAATTAGTGGCATTATATATTATGTTGGATTTTCGATAATCTATATATATAATATTCATTTGGATATATATATAATTGATTTTTACAAGAAATAGAGGGGTTTCAAAACCCCCTATAATTTAAGATATTAGACGGGATTCATGAACTGCCTCTAATCTCTTAGATTAGAGGGGGTTTTGAACCCCGTCTAATTTAAAAAATTAGAGGCAGTTTTAAACCCCCTCTAATTGATGACATTAGATAGGGGTTGGAAACCCCTATAATTGATGACATTAGAGGGGGGTTTTGTCCCCTCTAATTCAATAAATTTTATTGGGGCATGAAACTTCACTGATCTATTTTATTAGAGAATTTTTTAAACCCACTATAAATTTTTATTTATTTTTTAAAATAAAACTCTTATAAATTCAAATTTTATAACATATATGTGTATGTGTGCATGTGTGTATATATGTATTACATAAAAACATTATATAAATGTATTTAAATACATTATAATAAATATATATAAGTACATTATATAAATACATAAATAACTAAAAAGTGGTTGGGTGGCAGGTTTGCTCAAAATTAAAAAATAAATAAATAACTAATTAGAGGTAGTTTTAATAACCGCCTAAAATATGTCCTCTATCAGAGGGGGTTGAACCCCCATTATTTTTCTTTAAAAAAATCCATAATATATATATACATATATATAATTAAAAAATTATATATATATATATGTATTTAAATATATTATATAGACATATTGTATAAAATATTTAAATCATTTTATATAACTGTACTTATATGTATACATAAATATAATTTTATAATTTTATGTTCATTAATATATATTTATTTTTATAAATTTTATTTCATATAATATTAATTATATATAATATGAAATCATAAACATATTATACAAATATATACAGAAATATAATTTCTTTAAAAAATATATAATATAAAAATATAATATTATAGTTTTTATAATTTATATTATAATACTAATATATATATTTTTAAATAATATGTATGTTTTTTAAAATTATATATAATTAATATTTTGTGATATATAATTTTTATAAATTAATATATATTAATGTACCAAATATTATACAATTATATTTGATGAAATACATATATATTAATGTTCATGATAATAAATATATATATTTAAATTGATTATATAAATATTTATATAAATTTTATTTCATATAACATTATAAAAATATTTCTGTAAATTTTATTTCATATAAATATAAGTATAAATTGTAATTCATATATATGTATTCCATAAAATGTTAATTCAATAATAATTATATATAATATTATTGATTTTATACAAATAAATGTTTATTAATGTAGAGAATAATAAACATGTTTTTTAAAGAGATTATATTAATATATTATATATATATATATATATTATAAAAATTTACATAATATATATATATATATATATATATGTATTAAAGTATATAAATATTTTTTATAAATATTTTTGTATATACATCACATAAATAGAATAATAAAATATATTTACTCAAATGTATACAGATACTCATATAAAATATATAGTTTATATAAATGTATAAATTGAATATAATATTAATGTGTGCTAATATAAATACATAAATACAAAATATATAAATGTATATATTAATTTATATATATATATATATAAGTAATATATTTATATATATTTAAATATATATTTAAATAATATATATTTTAAACGGATTAATAATATATATAAATTGGGTAATGTGTTAAAAAATTACAAAAGAACAATTTGGAACATTGGAATTGTGTTTGTGGTATATTGGGGGAGATGCACGGTTCTAATCCCATCGCGTGAGGGTTAAATTTTTCAAACAGATTGAATGTGAAGTGGAGTGATCGGAATAGGACAGAAATGGGTCACACTATAACTATAAGGACTAGAGAGAAGGTCAAAATATGAGGAAGGGGATCTTACATTAATTAGAAAAATTGGAGGGGATATTGATGATAACGGGAGGGGGGGAGGGCAGACAGAGGGTGATGAATATGAGATGGGGGAAATAGGGGAGAGGGGGAACCATATGGAGTGGCATGGTGGGGTTGAGCTAATATTATAAAAATAAATTAAAATAATTTATTAGAGGTGGTTTTCATAACCGCCTCAATTCTGTCCCTCTATTATAATGGGTTATAACCCCCTCCACATTTTCCTTCAATTAAAAGGCAATTTATAAATCACCTATAACATTTTATATATAACTGTAATAGTGATAGTAGGAAACCGTGTTACGCCCCGACCCTAGTTACCCAGAGTCGGTGCATTATTATATAACATTGGCATGATCACAAGAAAGATCAAATCTCGAAAGACCGATTGGTTTAAAAGAATTGGAAACACTAGATATATTCATAAAGGTTTACATTACATCATGAAGTGAAAAACTACTACAAAAACATATTGTCTCTATAATCAACACTATTATCCCCTCATAATATCCCTGAAGGTCATTCATAATTTTCTTCTTCACTTCTTGGGAAAAATAAAATATAGAAAAGGGGTGAGCTCAAATTCCCAGTAAGGATAAAAATATTGCAGAAACTTTCATAAATAAGAATAAACATTTAAGGCAGTGTATAACTAAAACAAAAGCCTTTTAAACAAGAACTTAAACAGAGTTTGGAAAAAATAAAATGAAATAATGCCATTTACTTATTCACATGGATATTCTACTAATCGAATAATCACATGCAATATCAATAACCACTTTCATAATTATGGAATGCATAATGACAGACTATCATAACCATAGAGCCAAGGCCTCGTGCCAAGACTACAAATAATATTTTTCCAAGGCCTTGTGCCAAGACACTAGTTTGTCTCATGAGACCTACCGATGCATCGATGAGCTATAGCGGGCTCCACCCATCACATATTAAGTCCAATGCATTCCCATATGAAAAGGTTTAAACATAACATAAACATTTGTATTAAAACTAGCATAAGAAATGTCAATACTTTCACCATAAACTATGAATGGTATAAAAATAGCACATCCACAGTCAAACATATCACAAAACCTTAAATACAATATAGAAGTTTTTTATCATAATAAATCAACTTCAAATAAGCATAAAATCCATCAAAGGATGTTGACATAGATGAAATCAAAACTCTTTGTAGAGAAATATCTCTTTCTATTTCGAAATCATTTAAGAGTCTTAAATTTATGAAATAAAACATTTTCTTTGAAAATATTCTTATAAGCTTGTAAGGGAAGCTTCGACGATTTTATAACGGTGGAAAATAGCCGCACCCGCTGTATAAGTTAAAAAAACATTCTTACCTTAATTCTGTCGAAAAGGTTAAAAAGCACCTTGTTTGGAAAACGACGGAAAGATTCCTTTTATAAAAATCTTATAAAAAGTCAAACAAGGGTATAAATGACTTTAACCCATATTCTTTTAAATAGTAAAAATGTTTTGAAATAAATTTTTAAGAAACATGGATGTGGATGATAAAGATGTCCCAGTAGATTATTACGTATTAACAACCTCGGATAATGAAGAGATTGTGAAGTAAACCCTTACCTTGTACTTTTCCATTGTTGGGGTAGGTTAACCTCCTATATAATGGTGAAATAATTGTTATTAAATTATACAAGAATCATATACATTAATATGATATAATATATGATCTTTTAACATTGATTTTTTAATAATATCTTAGTATTATCGTTGTTTCGGGTGTTAACTTACTCGTTTTCTTTTATATGTTTTGTTACGTAAGGCATGTTTGTAATGGATAGGTTGTATATTATTCATATCCAGAATGATATCAAGTCCTTAA
Source organism: Viscum album (assembly GCA_963277665.1). Lineage (NCBI taxonomy): Eukaryota > Viridiplantae > Streptophyta > Magnoliopsida > Santalales > Viscaceae > Viscum > Viscum album. The sequence goes on along the minus strand of OY728142.1, from coordinate 468,496,614 downwards.
ACATCATTTATAAATCATCAAATGATAATTATACTTGAATGGATACGATGGAGAATGAATCTCATCGCGTTCGTGGAGACGGTTGTCCGTACGTATGCACGAGCGACAATATCATTATTTTGATATTAAAATAATATATAAATGGATGTTATATCATATATACATAATCATTAACATTTTATAATTATTATTTACATGAGTTACACATCATTATTATACCCATCCAAATAATAATATATTGAATAACAATTACCCCACGACGTGGAGACGGTAAGCCGTACATATGCACGTATGATGACATGTTATTCAAAGGGTGGATAGAATACTGAATATGGTTGTAAAATATTTATAATAACATCACAGTATATATATGATACTGGATTTATTATTTTATAACGGTAATAAAAAATGAAGAAGAAGTGGAAGAAGAAAGGAACTTGGAAAAGGGTGGTGAAATCATTACCCCTTCTTCGGGTTCTTCCTTTTGATTTGATCAAAAGGGCTCCTGAGGTTGGCTTTATGATCAAACTAAGGCCTCTAGGTTGTAGTGAGGGATGTTGGGAGAGTATTTGGGCAGAGTTTGGCCGATCCAAAAGGCTTTTAAGGTGTGAAAAAATGAGAGGGAGGAGTGACCTTTTATTAGAGGGGTGAGGGGCTCCTTTGGAAAAGCTAGAAATATTAATTTATAATAAATACATATTCGGTTTCTAATGGCTCCAAAGTTGATTATTTAAATTTTAAGGTGGTTATAGGTATAAAACCACTCAACCAATATAATTTAGACAGGTTTGGGTACTTATATTAACCTTATCCTTATGTGTTAACTCTAAGTTAATTAGTTTCACTTTTACAATGTCTCTTTGTATTTTTATATTATATGGTTAATAAACATACTATATACATCCGAGAGACCCCTAAGTGGTCCATTAATGATATAAACATCATGATATAAGTCTCTTGGCCTAACCTTATATTTTTAAAAATTTAATATCAATTAATAATATAATATTTGTTTTAAAAACCCTTTTTTGTCAATTTTGACACTATTCAATAGTTGATTTTTGTGAAACTCATAACAGAATGATTACTTCGAAAAAAATTAATTAAATAAATCCTAATATGTCATATTATCCTAGAAAATTATTTAAATTCATTTAACGTCTCAAATTATATTTATTTGGGTATTTATAATATCAATTATTTTAATTTTTCACTATTATGGTAATTACTGCATCATAATTATTTCAAAACTAAATTAAATTATTTAAAGTCTAAAAATTATAAATAAAATATAATTATGTAGGAAATACTTTTATCCTTCTAATGAATATTTATAGTCGAAAAGCCAACATATATAACCCTATGTAAAAAAAAAATTCTAAAAGATATATGTTTATGTCATTTTTGTACTTATTTTAACTTAATTAAAATTAACTGTCCCTATCACCTACAGGTAGCTCCATGGGGTCCCAAAATAGACCCAAAGATGCCTATGGTCGAACCTGTATCAACTAATAAGTATAGGACACGTTTTAGGGTAATTTAGTATTATTATAATATTATTTTTTAACCCTTATTTACCGGATTTACCCTTAACCATGGTAAATAAAATATTTACCGAAATAATTATTCAAAATGTCTAAAAATAAAAGTGACCTATTTACACAATTTGAACATCCTGATTCCAAATATGGAATCCATTTTTCCAAATTCAAAACACAAAAGTGGTAGAAATTAATTTAAAATTAATTCCCGTTGTTAAAACAAAAAGCGTGTTTTTAAGAGATAATAACTATCAAAAGATTGACACTTGTTTATATCCGGTTTAATTGTTAAATTATGTCCAATTAAGAACATTGTATTAAATGGTAAAAATATATTCTAAATAAACTTTAAAACCACTCAAATTCATAATTTGTCACTATTAATTATTTTGATTAAAAAAATTGTTTTTAATTAAAATTTAGTAATTTTCACTATTCATCAAAATATTAAAGTTATCCGAAAAGTACCAAAATCTCACCTTAGGCTAAATTCAATATTCCAAATCCAAAAATGAATTACATTTTGAAATATAAAATATATATAATTTCAAAAATTAGGTATTACTATTCATAACGGCTAGTTTGATTGGTTATGGTGTGTTAGAACTCGGTGTTGCGTACAACACACGCTATCACATTATTCAAAGAGAAGCATACCGTAGAAGATTTGGGTGTTACATTCTCCCATCCTTCAAATAATTTCATCCTGGAAATTTCTATAATACTTATCACATGAAAAGACTTGGGTGGTTCTTCATCATAAGTTTCTCGGGTTCCCACGTTGCCTCTTCCATCTTAGGGTTTCTTCACAAAACTTTTACCAGATGCGTCGTCGAGTTTCTCAGTACTTGTTCTCTCGTATCAAGAATCCTGACGGGCTCTTCGCAATAATACAGATCGGGTTCCAGTTCTAATTCCTCGTAGGTGAGTACATGCGTTGGGTCAGGCATGTATTTCCTCAATAGAGATACATGGAACACATCGTGAACTTTGGAGAGACTTGGCGGCATTGCCAATCGGTAAGCTACAGCCCCAATTCGTTCTAGAATTTCGAAAGGTCTGATGTACCTGGGACTCAATTTACCTTTCTTACCAAAACGTATGACTCCCTTCCATGGAGATACCTTCAGGTAAACATGATCACTGACTTGAAATTCCAAATCCTTCCTTCGATTATCGGCATACCTCTTCTGCCTACATTGAGCTGCTTTGATGTGATTTTGGATTACCTTCACCTTTTCCATCGTTTCCTCCACCAGTTCTAGACCTACAAGTTTTCTTTCTCCAACGTCATACAACAGGTTGGTGTGCGAAATATCTTTCCTTATAACGCTTCATATGGTACCATCTGAATACTCGAATGGAAGCTATTGTTATAGAAAAATTCTACCAGAGGTAAGTAATGATCCCACATACCCTGAAAGTCAAGTGAACAAGATCTCATCATGTCTTCTAAGGTTTGAATTGTCCGTTCTGATTATCCGTCTGTCTGAGGGTGGTAGGCAGTGCTCAAATAAAGTTCAGTATCCAGGGATTTCTGAAGACTCTTCCAAAATCATGAAGTAAAATGGGGATCATGATCCGAAAAAATCGATTGGGGTACTCCATGAAGTCTCACAACTTCATTAATATATAGTCTTGCTAGACGTTCCAATGGTAGATCTTCTCTTATAGCAAAAAAATGTGCCGACTTGGTAAGACGATCAACAATAACCCATATTTCATAATTCCTTCTAGGAGTCTTTGGTATCCCCATGACAAAGTCCATCATAATATTGTCCCATTTCCACTCCGGTATGGGTTGAGGTTGCAATACGCCACTAGGATGTTGCCTTCCAGCTTTCACTTGTTGAAAAACCATACATCTTGACACAAAATCAGAAATCTCCCTCTTCATGTTGTCCCACCAAAAATGTTCCTTCAAATCTCTATAAATTTTGGTGCTCCCAGGGTGTATAGAGAAATTGGAACTATGAGCATCATCCAACAATTCCCTTTTTATATCAGGTATATCGGGAACACAAAGCCTCTTCCCGAATTTCAAAATTCCATTTTCATACACAAAATCTCTCAATATCCCATCATTCACAGCTTTAATCTTCTTTTGAAACTCTCCATCATTAGTCTAGTAACTCTTAATCTTTTCTAGTAAAGATTGTTTGGCAACCATTAGAAAAATCATTGATGTTTCTCCTTCCCTGGTTATTCCTATGTCCATCTTCACTAGATCCATGAAAATTGGATCCCTTTCAATTCTCATATTGTTCAAATATCCATGATCTTTTCTGCTCAAAGCATCTTCCACCTTGTTTTCCTTCCCCGGGTGGTAGTGTATCATGCAATCATAATCCTTGAGCAATTCAAGCCATCTCCTTTGCCTCATGTTGAGTTCTTTTTGTGAGAAAATATACTTCAAACTCTTGTGATCATTATAAATCTCACATTTTTCACCATAGAGGTAGTGCCTCCATATCATCAGAGCAAAGATCACAGCTTCTAACTTGAGATCATGAGTAGGATAGTTTTGTTCATGAATTTTCAACTGTCGTGATGCATAGGCAATAACACTATCATTCTGCATAAGGGAACAACCAAGTCCTTTCTTCGATGCATCACTATAAATAACGAACCCATCATTCCCCGATGGTAGAGTCAATATAGAAGCATTGACTAATCTTCTCTTCAGTTCTTCGAAACATTCTTCACACTCATTTGTACAAACAAATTTAACCCCTTTATGTGTGAGCTTCGTTAATGGGTTAGCCAATCGGGAAAAATTCTGGATGAAACGTCGATAATAACCTTCCAAACCAATAAAACTACATACCTCAGTTATACTCGTAGATGCTGGCAATTCATGGATTTCCTTGGTCTTAGAAGGATCAACAGAGATTCCATCTTTAGACACAATATGGCCAAGAAAAGAAATCTCTTGAATCCAGAATTCACACTTGCTAAACTTTCCATATAATTCATGTCTCCTCAGAGTCTTCAGGATAATGCGCAAGTGATTTTCATGATCTTCGTAGATTTTTGAGTATACCAAGATATCATCAATAAATACCACCAAAAATTCATCTTGATACTCCTTGAAAACTCTATTCATCAGATCCATGAATACAGAGGGTGCATTAGTCAATCCAAAAGGCATTACAGTAAACTCGTAATGCTCGTACCTGGTTCGAAATGCTGTCTTTGGAATTTTTCCTTCTTCACACACAACTGATGGTATCTAGATAGAAGGTCAATCTTTGAAAAGTATTGAGCTCCATGCAGTTGGTCAAATAAATCATCAATGCATGGTAGGGGATACTTGTTCATTATTGTTATAGCATTGATCTCCCTTTATTCGATACATAACCTCATAGATCCGTATTTCTTTTTAACAAAAAGAACAGGGGCTCCCCATGGAGAAACACTAGGGAAAATAAATCCTTCATTACTCAATTCCTCTATTTGTTTCTTCAGTTCAACTAATTATACAGTGGCCATTCTATAAGGGTTCTTTGATATAGGCCTTGATCCAGGAATTAAATCAATGGAAAACTCAACTTCTCGTTCTGGAGGATGTCCAGGTAAATCTTCCGGAAATACATCTACAAATTCTTTCACAATAGGTACATCTTCTATTTGAACATTCCTTTCCTCATCCACAGTTATTTCATTATCTTCCTCCCCAATAATTGAATTTAGTTGAGCTACTGGGGGTGGATCTAGATAAGAATTTGGTGGTGACGATTCTTCTCTAAAGATAAGGTGTTCCTTATCATCATCATCAAGAATCGTAACCTCTTTCTTCTTACAAAAAATATTCACATCATAATCCGAAAGTCAATCCATACTAAGGATTATATCAAACTCAATCATAGGTATGACAACGAGATCAGCGGATAAAGAACATTTATGTGCACTAATGGGGACTGATTCACAAAACATTGTTGCAATGATACTTCCCTTAAGAGTTTTAACTGAAAACTCCCTTGTTAAATAGAATTGGGAATATCTAATTTTCATAGCAAACTAGGAAGATATGAAACAATGAGATGATCCAGAATCAAATAATGCATTTTCTAAACTTGAGGAAACCATTAAATTACCTGCCACCACGTCTTTCAGAGAATCTACCTCAGCAGTAGTGATAGCATAATCTTGGCCTTGATCCCTTGCACTTTTCTAAGGTAAGTTCTCCTGACGCTTAGGACATTCATTTGCATAATGCCCCATCTCCCTGCACTTGTAGCACTGAACATTGGTAGCTTCCTTCTTCCCCTTGCAATCACGATCTTGGTGGCATTTTTCACCACACTTATAATAGACTCTTGTTTCCTTCAAGAAAGTACTGGGGTGTTTCTTACCACATTTACCACAGGATGGATATTCATCCTTCCCCTTATTCCCCTTATTTCCATTCCCATATTGATCAGTAGGTCTATTCTTCTCTTTCTTTTCTTTAAATTCATATGACTTAGAGAATTCCTTTTCGTTCTTGATAGCACATGAGACAATGTCTTCGTATGGCGAGAAGGATTGTGATACTAATGCTCGACGGAGAAATGGTTTTAACCCATAAAAGAAATGATCAATCTTACTTCTTGGGTTACATATATAATCTCCAACATACCTTGATAACCTTGTAAAGTTAGCCTCATACTTTGTGACATTCTCATCCTCCTTTTGTCTCAGACTCAGAAATTGCCTTTCCATATCTGCACGATGGTCGCGAGGAAAGTATTTTTCTAAAAACAAATCTTTGAACTCCATCCATTCCATATTTGATACTTCATCATCTTCCTTCGTGTTTTGAATCAATGACCACCATTGATCAGCATCTCTAGTGAGGCGGCAAACTGCCATGATAACTTTTTCCCTTTCACTACTCCCCAAAGCCTGAAATATTTTAACTAGGGAATTTTTCCATTGCTCAGCTACTAAGGGATTTGTACTCCCATTGAACGTTGGTCATTGTTGCCTCATGAATCAATCTAACATTGATCCTCCACGCTGCGGATCAGGGTGCTCCCTACAGGTAAGGTTATTATTCATAACCTGAGTGAGTTGTCCCAGTATGGTGATTAGCTGATCGGCACCAGTTGCATCACCAGCTCCACTATAATTATCTTGAGCAGGAGGGAAATCCCTACATGGAGTGTGTTCATTCATATGGTTTCCATTTATTCCACTAGGTTCCATTTCTAAACAATGGCATAAACTAGATCAGTTTGTGAATCAAAATACATAATCCCATACTTATAAAACACTTAACATAAATTGAACTATTTATGGATATAATCCATAATCATAAGAATGTTTTCTATGAGGAAGTATATACTCATAAACCCTTCATAATGATTGGTAAATAAAATGAGAGCTATCCTAAGCATATCCCCCGGGAGTGTCATAACCAAGAGTGAAGCAAGGCCCGTTGTCGTGCACCAGTTCCCGTTCGAGTCTAGCTCAAAGCGGTGTTTTCAGGTTTTACCCCTAGGTACATCTATGCCAGACCCGCCTCTACCTACTCGTATCCAGACAGGGATGTATTGCTTGGAAAACTCACAAAATCTCTACAATACCAAAATTCTAGGAAGTTCTTCTATACTAATCCTCAAAGTTCATCTTAGGTCTACGTACTCTAATTAGAGTTTATCTAAATCTAGCTTCCAAGGTTTGTACTAAACTTCCTATGATACCAACTGTAACGCCCTGACCCCAGTTATCCAGAGTCGGTGCATTATTACATAACATTGGAATGATCACAAGAAAGATCAAATCTCGAAAGACAGATTGGTTTAGTATCCTTAGAAACACTAGATATATTCATAATGTTTTACATTACATCATGAAGTGAAAAACTACTACAACAACATATTGTCTCCATAATCCACAATATTATCCCCTCATAATAACCCTACAGGTCATTCATAATTTACTTCTTCACTTCCTGGGAAAAATAAAACATAGAAAAGGGGTGAGTTCAAATGCCCAGTAAGGATAACAATATAGCGGAAACTTTCATAAATAAGAATAAACATTTAAGGCAATGTATAACTAAAACAAAAGCCTTTTAAACTTAAACTTCAACATAGTATGGAAAAAATAAAATGAAATAATGTCATTTACTTATTCACATGGATATTCTACTAATCGAATAATCACATGCAATATCAATAACCACTTTCATAATGATGGAATGCATAATGCCAGACTATCATAACAACATAGCCAAGGCCTCGTGCCAAGACTACAAATAATATTTTTCCAAGGCCTTGTGCCAAGACACTAGTTTGTCTCATGAGACCTACCGATGCATCGAGGTGCTATAGTGGGCTCCACCCGTTACATATTAAGTCCAATTCATTCCTATACGAAAAGGTTTAAATATAACATAAACATTCGTATTAAAACTAGCATACAAAATGTCAATAATTTCACCATAAAATATGAATGGTATAAAAATAGCACATCCACAGTCAGACATATCACAAAACCTTCAATACAATATAGAAGTTTTGTATCATAATAAATCAACTTAAAATAAGAGTAAAATCCATCAAATGATGTTGACATAGATGAAATCAAAACTCTCTTTAGAGAAATATCTCTTTCTATTTTGAAATCATTTAAGAGTATTATATTTATGAAATAAAACATTTTCTTTAAAAATATTCTTATAAGCTTGTAAGGGAAGCTTCGACAATTTTATAACGGCGGAAAATAGCTGCACCCACCGTATAAGTTAAAAAAACATCCTTACATTAATTCTGTCGAAAAGGTTAAAAAGCACCTTGTTTGGAAAACGACGGAAAGATTACTTTATAAAAATCTTATAAAAAGTCAAAAAAGGGTATAAATGACTTTAACCCATATTATTTTAAATAGTAAAAATGTTTTGAAATACATTTTTAAGAAACGTGAATGTGGATGATAAAGATGTCCCAGTAGATTATTACGTATAAACAACCTCAGATAATGAAGAGATTGTGAAGTAAACCCTTACCTTGTACTTTTCCGTGGTTGGGGTAGGTTAACCTCCTGTATAATAGAGAAATAATTGTTATTAAATTATACAAGAATCATATACAATAATATGATATCATATATGATCTTTTAACATTGATTAGTTAATAATATCTTAGTATTATCGTTGTTTTGGGTGTTAACTTACTCGTTTTATTTTATAATTTTGTAACGTAAGGCATGTTTGTAATGTATAGGTTGTATATTATTCATATCCAGAATTATATCAAGTCCTTAAACATCATTTTTAAATCATAAAATAATAATTATACTTGAATGGATACGATGGAGAATGAATCTCATCGCATTCGTGGAGACGGTAGTCCGTACGTACGCACGCGCGACAATATCATTCTTTTGATTTTAAAATAATATATAAATGGATGGTATATCATATATAAATAATCATTAACATGTTATAATTATTATTTACATGAGTTAAACATCATTATTATACCCATCCAAATAATAATATATTGAATAACAATTACACCACGACGTGGAGACGGTAAGCCGTACGTACTCACGTATGGTGACACGTTATTCAAAGGATGGATAGAATACTGAATATGGTTGTACCATATTTATAATAACATCATATTATATATATTATACTGGATTTATTATTTTAGAATGGTAATAACAAAGTAAGATGAAGTGGAAGAGGAAAGGAACTTGGAAAAGGGTGGTGAAATCAGTACCTCTTCTTCGGGTTCTTCCTTTTGATTTGATCAAAAGGGCACCTGAGGTTGGATTTATGATCAAACTAAGGCCTCTAGGTTGTAGTGAGGTATGTTTGGAGAGTATTTGGGTAGATTTTGTCAGAACCAAAAGGCTTTTAAGGTGTGAAGAAATGAGAAGGAGGAGTGCCCTTTTATAAGAGGGGTGAGGGGCTCCTCTGGAAAAGCTAGAAATATTAATTTATAATAAATTAATATTCGGTTTCTAATGGCTCAAAAGTTGATTATTTAACTTTTAAGGTGGTTATAGATCGAAAAACACTCAACCAATAGTATTTATACATGTTTTGGTACTTATATTAACCTTATCTTTAAGTATTAACTCTAAGTTAATTAGTTTCACTTTTACAATGTCCCTTTGTATTTTTATATTATATGGTTAATAAACTTACTATATATATACAGGAGACCCCCAAGTGGTCCATTAATGATATAAAAATAATTATATAAGTCTCTTGGAAGAAACGGATATTTTTATAAATTTAATATCAATTAATAATATAATATTTGTTTTAAAAACTCTTTTATGTCAATTTTGACACTATTCAATAATTGATTTTTATGAAACTCATAACAGAATTATTACTTCAAAAAAAATTAATTATATCATTCCTAATATGTCATATCATCCTAGAAAATTATTTTAATTCATTAAAAGTCTCAAATTATATTTATTTGGGTATTTATAATATCAATTATTTTAATTTGTCACTATTATGGTAATTACTGCATCATAATTGTGTCATAAATAAATTAAATTATTTAAAGTATAAAAATTATAAATAAAATAGAATTATTTAGAAAATCTTTTTATATTTCTAATGAATATTTATAGTCGAAAATCCAACATATATAACCCTATGTAAAAATTGTTTTTCTAAAAGATATATGCTTATGTCATTTTTGTACTTATTTTAACTTAATTAAAATTAAGTGTCCCTATCACCTACAAGTGGCTCCATGGTGTCCCCAAATCGACCCAAATATGCCTATGGTCGAACATGTATCAACAAATAAGGCTAGGACACGTTTTAGGGTGATTTACTGTTATTATAATATTATTTGTTAACCCTTATTTACCGGATTTACCCTTAACCATGGTAAATAAAATATTTACCGAAGTAATTATTCAAAATGTCTAAAAATAAAAGTTACGTATTTACAAAATTTGAACATCCGGATTCTAAATATGGAATCCATTTTTCCAAATTCAAAATACAGAAGTGGCAGAAATTAATTTAAAATTAATTCCCGTTGTTAAAACAAAAAGCGTGTTTTTAAGAGATAATAACTATCAAAAGATTGACACTTGTTTATGTTTGGTTTAATTGTAAAATTATGTCCAATGACCAAAATTTTATTAAATGGTACAAATATATTATAAATATACTTTAAAACCACTCAAATTGATAATTTATCACTATTAATTATTTTTATTAAAAAAGTTGTTTTTAATTAAAATTTAGTAATTTTCACTATTCATCAAAATATTAAAGTTATCCGAAAAGTTCCAAAATCTCACCATAGGATAAATTCGATAGTCCAAATACAAAAATGAAGTCCATTTTGAAATATAAAATATATATAATTTCAAAAAGTAGGTATTACTATTCATAACGGCTAGTTTGATTGGTTATGGTGTGTTAGAACTCGGTGTTGCGTACAACACACGCTATCACATTATTCAAAGAGAAGCATACTGTAGAAGCTTGGGGTGTTATAAACCACCTCTAATATAGATTATGAATTAGAGGGGGTTAAAACCGCTTCTAAACTGACATTTCATAGTGAAATTATAGGGGGTTTTAACTCCCTCTAATATAACAACTTATTATTATCTTACCACTTTACCAGTGGTTCTTTAAAACCACCTCTAACAATAGTAGGCCGAAACATTAGCAGTGGTTCCCCAAAACATCCATTAATGTGTTTATAATGGGTTATAATCCCTTCTAATCTAAACATTTCTTTCTAGTGCTATAATGGTGGCATGTGGCATAGACCCATACCATTTGGGGGATAGAAATTCCACATCTACGTAAGACATGTTATACCATGTCTTACTTCTTAGGATCTACATTGTAATCCTTATGACCACATCATAGTCTATTCCCTATGTTATTTTTAACTTGAAAACAAGTAATTTATTATTCATACCCATCTATTTTATTGGAAATAAGGTGCATGATGGGGTTTATTATTTATAAACCCACTCCTTTTATTCCTCCCCTGGACCCCTATAGTATTGGATGGTTATTGGAACATTCTAGTGGTGCTTTTATGTGTGTTTCTCCTCTTCCTTCTTTAATATATTATTCTTCTTCACTAGTCCTAATTTTGGTTCCATTTCTTCTTGGGCATTATTATCAATTCCAATGAAGCAGAGTAGAATTCAGTGATGGTAATGGGTATTGTTATCAGTATGGTGATATGAGGTTTCAAAATGTGGATATCACATGGTTTTAGGATGTTTCAATATGACTGAGTTTCATGGTGATTTTTTGGATGATTATTCCTACTAAAATAATTTTGAATAATTAATTATAAATTTATATAATTAATTATTTCTGTTGTGTGGGATTTTATAGGCTATCAGAAGAATGGATGTGCTTGTCCAAGGATGAGTAAAGTGTAGCATGGGTCCCTTTAATATGAATTAATATGATTTCTTATGCATATATACTTTTATAATCGCATGTTTCATGTGACAAAGTTTATGAAGAGGGATTAATAATTCCTTAAATGAACATTTAAGATGTTTTTAGACCTTCTAGGTTGTGGATAAGTTATTTTTATCACTTTTGGTGATTGATCTTTCCTGATGACTATTTCACTAATAGATGAGGGTTTCTACTAGATTGACAAGATTCCTTAGCTAGGCATAGATGCATGATACATAGCCTGGGTATCCTAGGATAGTTCCCTAGTTCTATTTTAGTAGGTATGAGATGCTTAGTCATGATGTGGAATGGGTGAGATGGCTAAAAATATAATTCCTGGTGGGGAGCACTCTCTTGAGGGTGGACTAGGTTTTGGTAAGTGTTTTGAGAAGGTTTATTTCTCTAAGACTAGGCATCAGGTGATAGATTTGGTGTTATCTAGATAATGGTCTATGCTCTCTTCTAAGATTTATATGATAATAGGAAAGGGATGTCGGCTGACAATTTTATGTGAGGGTTAAATGGAGTCTATGAGATATGATTCCACTGAGGGGTAATAGTTATGATATGGTATTGATGAGCAAAGATCACATTAGTTCTAAAATAAATAGTGGAATCCTTGATGGGATGGAAAAAATTTCTTTTAGATAAGGGGATAATTTCAAACGATTAGTTCCCTGTGAGGAGATAATGATTTGTGTGGAATGATAAATTCCCTATATGTTTTTTAATGTGTTTATGATAGGTGATGTACTTTGGTGTGGTTAATGGATCTTGAATCATGGTCCCTCTGTGAGTTAGATGGATTTATATGGATTTCAATGACTAAAATGGGTTCCTAGTGTGTATGAATTTTATGCCAACCTTGATTGATAAATTATGTCATGAAACTCATTTGTCTTCACCTTTAGTGAGAAGGTATTTTCATCGACCTTACCATGAGCGATAAGGCTCTAATGGGGATATAAGATAGTCTTGAGTGAGTATACTTCTCCAGGTGTGGTGTGATGTAGTATATAGACATGGTGAGCTATATATAGTGATAAGTTTGTGGTTGGGGAATAATAGATGACCTCTCTTAAGTAGTAAGGGTTGGTCTAAGACATAGATGTAGGACCTTAACATGTTCCTTGGTGTAATGGTCAAGTAATTGGTGAATGCCAATCCTAAGTATTTGGGTACAGATAGGGTTATGGGTATGATGACATGAGAAAATTATTGGGTTCTAGTATGGAATCAAAGAATGTATGATTTGGAATCAAGGTGGCATAATTTTTATAGGATAACCAGATGCATATGGAGTCATGGTGTCCTAGTTAGAAAATTTCATCCAACGTTATTCTGTGACAAGTTTACTTTACTCATGCATACACACATATGAGAGATTATACTTGATGAACTTGGTGTGAACCTACTAAGTTATATTTAACACACTTTTCATCTTAATAATAATGCATGTGCATACCATATTTTTTTTCTTTTAGTTCTTTGAATAGGTTCTGCAATAGATTGGGTAATAACATCTCACAAGTATCTGGATAGGGTTTGTAGTATGTCTTATGGATTGTAGTACATATTTGTGTTCATTTGGTTCTTTTAATCACTTTTTATATGTTCTCAGTCTAGTGTTAAATCAGTTAATGTATGACTTTGTGACTTCGCCTTTGTATATATGTTATAGAATTGTGTTTATTGTGTATGTTTACTTTGATTAAGGGCTGTAGGTATAATTTGGTTATTCATACTATGTATGTTGACTATTATTTGAGGGAATATTCTCCCCATTTATAGATTAATACTTCTTATCTAGTTATTTGGCTATGTAATATGGGGAGGCATGAATAAGGTCAAGTATATCCTCAAACCATGGTTCTATCGAGTGCCATTGGTTGGGGGTGTTACACTAGAGTTGCTAAAGATATTGAGGATTGTATTAATATTATTAAGTGAATATTCAAGATAGTTGAGATTCTTGGTGAGTGGTTGGTGATGTTTAAAAATTTCATGCTTCATACACCGTCCAGAATATAGTGAGGTGTGATGGTACAAGCTATGAAGCATGAGTGCCTATTGTTGGTGACATTTAAATACCTATTTTAATAAAAGTTCATCACTGATTCACTAAATCTAAAATGATATCAGAAGATTATGTTTTTATATTAGGGGAGTTATTAGTGACGTATTATACCTCCTATTTTTTTAATTTGTTTTAGTTGTCTCCCTTTTTAGCAAGGAAATAGTGTAAATACTATGACCCGAGTATCCAAGATTCAATGGTTTCTTTATTACATTGGTGCTAAATACATGTTATTGCATTCCAAAAGGCCGAATAGTTTATTAGTTTTAAAAAATAGATATATAATTTAATTTCACATTATATATGAAAAAATAAAAAGTAAAACATAGTATTTTCTTTTATTACCACTATTCCATTTATCATATCCGTACATATCAACCAAAATAAACTTCTTAGCATCCTTGGGAAAGGAAACATATGAAAGGGGTTAGATAAAATGCTCTGTAAGGGTATATATATAGTGGAATATATAATTAACACATAATTATTAATAAATATGTAAAGGTAATTACCTAATAACACATTACATTTAATAAATAAATTGAGCACGAATAATAATATGGTAGGAAAAAGCAATGATCAAATAATACCATATAATCACATGAGCTTGAAACTTATCCATGGATAACATAACTAATAAAATAATCACATGGAAATTAATAAATAATATCATAATGAGTTAATTCATAATTATAAACATCATAAACGTACTATCATGGCCTTGTTCCAATACATCTTACATAAATAGGTTAGGAATCAGCCAAATACCCAAGCTAGTTTGTCTTTCGAGACCTATTGATGCATCATGGTGCTATAGAAGGCACCACGTGTCATTTACTAAGTCCAAGGAATTAGAAATATTTAATTGTAGGAACATAATCAATATAAACATTCATATTAAAAAACTAGCGTATTAAATGGAAACTATTTTCCCAATTAATAAACATAATCATAAACCGTCTACTGTAAGATGGTGATTTGTATCAAAATAGTATATCCCTAATTAAAATGACAATATAATATCAAGAGAAAGAAAGTGGATGGTATAATTTCATCATATACCCAAATGATAATATGTAAAATAAGAGTCTTTTATTGATTAATAGAAATTGCATGAAAATTTAATTAAAAACATTATTGAGGAAAATAATCTTCTAAATAAAAAATCACTTCTAAAAACTAAATTTTTTTATAATATTTTGGAAAAAATTCATTAAAAGTAACCATGATAAAATTTTAAAGTAATATTTAAAACAATTATTGTTCATGCTGGTGGGTAATTTTTTACATGTCGTATAAGTTTAAAAAACATTATTTTCACAATATTGTAAAAGGTTAGAAAGTACATCATTAAGAAAACAACATGAAGATTAAAATAAAAAAATTAAAAAATGAAATGTGGGTAAACAATTATTTAATAAATCATTTAGATAATTTTAAAAAAATTTAAAATGTTTTTAGAAAATTTGGATATGGAATAAAAAATATTTTAAATTGGTGCAAGAAATAAATTATTATTTTCTTGAAAACATTCTCCTAGTCATTTTAAGTATCAAAGAAAGGAAAATGGAAATATTACAACAAAAATTTCATTAATTAATAGTGTATAATAAAATATATTTATTTTAAGATATAAATATAATACAATTCACCCAAGGAAGGCTTAAACAAAAACAAACCTGAATAAGGAAAAAATTGTGAAATAATCCCTTAACACTTAGATACTTTTTTAATCATCAGCCCCATGAAATAAATAAATTAAAATTAAACATTAAATACCATTAATATAAATAGATTCACAATATAAAATCTATAATGGGTATTATATATGGGAAAAAATAAAATTAGTGGTGAATATATTGTGTGTATCAAAAAAGTAAAAGGGAGATGAGAAATCGCTTACACTGAGCGTGAATTTATTCTTATGTGTTTGAAACTCATGTATAATAAATATTGATTTATTATATATATATATATACATATATATTAAATAAACATACTTATATATATCATACCTTATATTATTTTCTTACGATAATTTATCATGCATTTACTAACAATTCATTATTCAAAAGAATATTTCAGGTGATAACTGCTTTGTTTTTTTCAAGTATATTTTGGTTCGATGATTTTGGATCGTGTACTTTTATGATGGTTAAATCATCTAAATAATGTTAATAATGATATAAATATCACATATATTAATTATAAAATTATTTATAATAGTTTATAAAATATATAGATATAAAAATTAGTTACATCCTTCATGGAGATGTTATACCATACATACGCATGAACGGTGTTTTCATTTCATTGATGGATGGAATGAAAGAAATAAAAATAATAATTCAAATTTATAGGATAATTAATATATCATATATATATATATATATTCATTAATGATATGTTTATTACATTTCATTTCAAAACAAAATGAAAAAGATATCATATCGTTACGTGGAGGTGGTGGTCCACATGTACAGATGTTGTCATTCTCTAATGGATTGTAAGGTATGAGTGTAAATTCAATATTACAATTTCATAAGAATAATTATATCATGAACTATATCTGTACATGTGGACCATCACCTGGGTAATAGTTCATCTACCTTTATAACTTACAATCCATTAGAGAATGACAACATCTATAGGGGGTGTCCTTTTATAAGTGGGGGAAAACACACTTAGAATATTTGTAAAGAATAAATTGTACCCATATATTTCTCATGAAAAAGGCTCAAAAAAATCATTATCAAACCTTATATGATATAAGGTCAAAATATAGCCATAAAATATGAATTAGACAATTTTTTATTTCATTTGAAGTCATATCTTGTTTGTGAAACCCCCGTTAAGCTTATTTTAACCTTAACCATGGAAATTAGTTTCTAATATTTTAATATTAATTTTGTCCAAAATTTAATTTGAACTTATTAACTAATATTAATTATTATTATTGAAAATATGTAATCTATTTTTAAAATTTATTATCATATAAAAGGAAGAATATAATTTAAAATTAAACCCCCAAACGCAATAAAAATACAGTTTTCCAAATAAAATATTTCTTAAACAAAAGATGTTTTTATATTAAATTTCAAAATAAAATTGATAAAAATTTTACAAATTATATTAAAAGTAAAAAAATAAACTAATTTTATTTTTAAAACAATTTTAAAATAACATTTCAGTATGATAATTTTTTAAATGAGATTATTGTTTTCAATAAAAATCGGTATTTTACACTATTCCTGAAAAAAATTAATATTTTTAGAAAATTATCAGAAATTCACACTAAGATAATGTTTAAATGATTATTTAAAAAACTATTTTAATTTTTGCATGTAAATTTTCTAAAATTGACAAAAAAAAATAATTTTAATAAAAGTTTAAAAAATGTGATGAAACAACATTTTAAAAAAACCACAATTTTTTAGCATGAAACATTATTTATTATTATATTAATTCTAATAAAATTATTAGATAAATGATAAAAAATTAAAGGAATATGTAATATATAAATTTAATTATAAACACCCACCAATATTTATTAATTTAAATTATTAATATGAAAACACATTACAAACATAAAATTAGTTTTTTTGGAAAAACATTTATTTTACATTCAAAAAAAAATTTCATTCCTAATTAGTTGATAACCAATGATTTTATTTTACACATCTTCCAATAATTTACTTTTAATAAATTAGATAGTTATATTTATAACTTATAACTAAACAAATATGTGATAACTATAACACCCTGAGACTTTGTGAAATATTTTTTTCAAATAAATTTAATCATTTCAATATTTTTTGTTTCACGTAACATTATGTTTATCTTGAATTACATAAAAACCGAGTTTAAACAAAATGTGATAAATAATAAAATTATTATTATTTATTTTGGTAGTTATCACTTATCTGTTGGAATGACAAGTATGAATAGGTTTAACAAAATTATTAAAATATATGGTTTACACATGTATATAAAATGACTTCTCTAGTCACCAATAAATTATAATATAAAATTAAAACAATTTGAAAATAAAGGAAATATTTTTTGAAAAACTATTTTTATGAAAACAAACATGTTATGACTTAATAATTAAAAAACCCATTTTGGTGAATTATTTTAATTATATTTACATATTATATTTTTTCAAATGTTTAACATTTATCTTATGTGTTTTCTATAAAAATATTAAAATAATTCCATTTTTACAATTAAAACTGTATTTTTATAAACAACAATTATATCGTCTTTTGTGAACTTATTTTAAAAAAAATTAACAATTTTATAAAAACAAAATTAATAAAAAAAATTATTTTTTAAATTATAATTTAAAATTATCTTATGGGTAATTGTTTATAATTTTCTGAGAATATAATTTTTTGATGAATAGTGAAAAATACTGGCTTTTATTAAAAATTGACATTTCTATTAAAATATTTAAAACACTAAAAGTATTTTTAATATGGTTTTTAAATAAAATATTTCAATTATATATCTATTAATCCAATTTATGTAATTATAATCGTTTTCATATTAAATATTTACGTAGAAACTCTTTCAACTTTTGAACAATTTATCTTTCAAAACCCGCTCTCTCGTCGCTTTTGCAGGACTAATTTTAAATTAAAATTTCAACTTAAATGAATTGTATTTTTAAAAATGGATTAAATATTTGTAATAATAATAATTTATATTATATAATAATTTTAACTTAATTTTTTACTCTAATGGATATTGAAAAGCTTAAAATAAATTACAATAGTTAATGTAAAAAATGGGTTAACCGAGGATTAAACTGAACATATATGGGTTAAAAATGGACCAAAACTTGTCCAAAAATAATTTTTGGACATATTTTGACCTTATCTATTCTATTCCTAAGAATGGTTAATTTTAGATCTTTTTGGCATGTGAAAAATGTTGGAACACATTTTTATTTTAAAAAATTACAACTTTGTCACTCACCTCACATATAAAAGGACTCCCCCTTTCCTCTTCACACTTCCAAAACCATTTGGTTCCAAAAATCCCAACCCAAATAACATCTTTAATTCTATCATCTCATCCTAAAAAACTTATTTTTTCATAAATATTACCTAGGAAGTATTTTGGTGCAAACCAAAAGATGTTGTCTAAGGAATAAGTAATATCCTTAATCGATCATTTTATTTATGTGTTCCACCACCTCCATAAATTATTATTAAAAAATGGAGATATATTAAAATTCATAACCCTCATATACATATATGTTTTTATGTTAATTTAATGACCTAAAACCATGTCCTCTTCCAAAAAACGGGGATTCTAAATCACCATTCGTGTGTATAGTGGACTACCCCCACGCGAACCGGTGTCATTCATTTTTCTATTACCACCTATTCCAGATGGATAAACTGATAGATTTATTATATTTATATTATATATATTATATTATTATCTTTAATGAATATTTATATTATATATTACTTCTTACCTTTTGTCCCATGATAATATGATAACATCGCTAATGTGTATGGAAGACTACCACTTCGTGAAGTGATGTGAATCGTTTATACGTTACATTGATGGTAAAATGATGAGTTTAATAAAAATATGTGATATATATGAAAAAAATATAATTCAATAATTATAATACATTATTTACCTTCCTTTCTTTCCTAATGTTTGGAAAAATCCAAACATTGTTCATGTATACATATAGCCTTCGGTCTCTATGAATGGGGTATTTTATTTTCCTTCTATACCTTTTGTGCATCACTATAAATACAAGTTTAATGAATATATATGACATTTATATCATCTCTAATATTATATATATTATGAAAACATGATAAAATTAATAGGACTAAAAATAAAAAATCAATCCATACACGAAAACCAAATAAGTTATTGCCTGAAACGTAATATTAACATGTAGTTGTTAATAAATGGGTAATAAAATGTCATAATTAAATCATGTGGGGTATGATATATATATGTGTTTATATTTTTTTAATATATTTATATTAAAATTATATTTATTATACCTGAGTTTTGAACATGTATGAAGGAATTTAAGACATACAGTTAGGGATTTCCACCTAACTTTTTTACTTCTATGAGACACATTCCATATTCACAACCTATTTATTTTATGTGTTGTATAGACTTACCATGAATATAATTTATTATTATTATCATTAAAATAATATAAAGACCCAGAATTTCCATTTTTTTTAATATATGGGAATTTAACGTGTCCGCGAAAGTTGACGGCACGTGATTCCGAGGCTTGGTGTTCCAGGAATCAATTTCTGAAGTTTTGTTCGGGTTCGTTTAGTAAACGTATGACTGGGTTTTTCTATCTTTTGAACTGGTGCTCAGAATTGAAATATGAAGATAGTGTTGAACTTGTAGTGCTGGTTTCGATAAAAAGACTTTCACCTCGACTACATTTGGTCGAGGGTGAAAGTCCGTTTTGGGGGGTTTTATGGAAATAATAATATAAAATAAATGCATGTTTTATTTTATATTATCTTTTATAACCACCCAAGTAGATGTTGGAGGTGGGGACCACCACACCTTAACCTCCCATGAGAGGTTATGGAGGTGGGGCACACCTAAACCTAACCTCCTACGAGAGGTTATAGTGTGGGGACCACCTGGGACTAAACCCCCATTCAATTGAGGAAAACCTCTCAACTCCCTCATAAATGAGGGAGAGTCTGTTGACCTCCCTTAACATAATGGTGCCACACCAACCCCCCCCCCCCCCATTTTAATGGTGTCAACCATCCCCTTTAATTAATTGAGCCATCTCCTTTAATTAAAAGCTACAATTTGAATTTTAAACTCATCAAACGAAATAATAGATAATCTATTATTTGGAGGGGCTACCTATTCATTTGTTGGAAAATGTTGGAAAAGGAGGAATAGAGATATGGGGAAAACTATTGAGAGAAGGATCCCAATGAAGAACGTTGCACCGACGAAGAACATAGACAAAGAATGCCTTTGACTAAAAAGAATGACCTCAACTTAGACTTCATTTCTCAGAGCTTCCTTTAACGTAGGATGTGTTTGTCTACAATGAATCGATGTCTACCTTATTGCACCAATGTCAACCAACTTCGAACAAAGTAGGGTTTTAATTTTATTTAGGTATTTTTTATTCCCATATTTTTCCATTCTTTCAAAATGAAGAACGATGATGTTTTACTTTGACGAGAGGGTTGTTGTGCTTTGTTCTTGATGAACCGATTGCTACCACACTAAACACGGGGGGTGCGGGCCAAACTTACATGTCCCGACCCCATGTGGATCTTCTTTGTGGTGTTCTTTGAAAAGACAAATAAGGCGACGAAGGCAACGGCTGCGCCACCCGCGGCCTCAACACCCTGCACCTCCCCCATGGCGTTCCGACCATCGACCAAACTGGCCCTCGTGCCGCCCTCTCCGGTTGTGCCGCACCCCGGCCACACCACCCTCGCCGGCAGCGCCGCCCTCATCGATCGCACCACCCTAGCCCGTCACGCCACACACGCTGCCCTCTCCGGTCATGCTGCACATGCCACCCTCACCGGCCATGCGTCCCTCGTCAGCGGCATCGCCCTACCGGTCGCGCCACCCCTCCATATGTGCCTCCCTTGCCAGTCACGCCGCCTCGTCGCCCTCGTCAGTTGTGCCGCCCTCGCCGTTCGCGCCCTCGCGGGTCCCCGGACACAACAACCTCTCCCGGAGCCCTTTTGGGCTGAGCTTCCCCGGGCCGGGCTATACTGCCCCTGGCTGGGTTGTGTTTCCCCAGGCCGGGCTGATCTGCCCTGGATCGGGCCGAGTTGCCCCGCGCCCTCACGGCCTGCTAGACCGGGCCCAGCAAGCCGGGCCGAACCCAACGAGCTGGCCCACCCAATGGGCCAGGCCAGACCTAACGGGTTAGGTCAGGGTCAACCCGAACCAGGTCAGCCCATACTGGGTTGGGCTGGGTTGGTCCGATGAGGTCGGACCGGACCCGGGCAAACTACGACCCTTTTCCTTCTTTTTGCCCATATCTTTGGCAACAAACATCTGTTTGATGAACCGCCAGTGGCACTGGTAATCATGGAGTGTGGCAGTCCCTTTAAGTATATTCCACTAGAGTTTGGGGTATAGTTGTGGTATGGTCCGGTTGGATCGTGCACGAATCCAACCGGGCCCCCAGGACTAAAAGGCTAATAAGTCATAGACCGGGTGTCTGATTAACGCGTCGTGAGTTGCATTGAGACCACTATGATTTGGCGGACCATTGAGATAATTCCTATTGGGTCTTCATAGCATTAGATAATATACCAGTAGATTGTGGAGTGGATCTTCCAGAGACGAGCGAGCATTTTTGCGGGAACCTAGTAGCTGGATGAGACTAGACGACTACTGAACGATTGAATCAGAGTGACTCGACTAGCCCAGTGGAGAGCGCCTGTTTCAGGCGGCAGACCCACGGTGGATGAGTGCCTGGTTGTGGTGGCAGACCCGCGAAATTCGACAGGAGGATTACCTCTGCAGGCAATGAGGGGGAGCACCTAGTTTTGGCGGCAGAACCACAGTGGGGAGCGCCTCTGTGTGACGCAGAAGACCCACGGTACTCGACAGGAAGAGTACCTCAGTAGTCCAAGGTTAGTGGGAAGGGCCTGGATGTGGTGGAAGGCCCACTGTACTCGATTAAGGAGGATTTCTCTAGCATCCAAGGGTTTTAAATGACACCACCCCATAGAATAAAATTCTGGTTGACCTGACTCAGTTTTTCAGTGTTTTCCTCATGATTGAGATGGATCACTTGATAACATAGGTATATGTATGGGCATATACCTATGTATTGTTATATATTGATTTCACACTTTGTGGTTTATCTTTGTTAGATTTTTTGAGACCATGATGGTCTCGGGGTCCCTACTGATTATCGTTATACTCACCTCTACACGGGCTATGCCCACACCTCCTTTTGTTGGATGTAGACGGCAGAAAGCGTTGATAGAGGCTAAGAGTACCAAGACCGGATGGTACCCAGAGATGGACCATATGGTGTGTCAGTACATAGAGGAGATGGATGGATGTGGAGTGTTGAGGAGTCGATCTACACCTACCCTTCATGTAAGAACCTCAGAGGATGACCCAGTAGCTATTTTTCTCCTTTTTCCTCAGTTGTACTTGTACTTTTAGTTTCCTGTGATTTCTAGTTGGGCTTGTATTCTAGTCCCTTTTTACATACTGTACTCGCTTGTTGGTTATACAGTTTACTCAAGTTCATATCTATTGTGTGTGTTTACAGGTTATAAAGGAAATGCCTTCCTAGTTTTAGGGAATTGCGCCTTTGGTGCTAGTCGCCAACCCTTGGCCTATGGAAGGCGGGCTAGGGGTAGTCATGGCACTGGCCTCGGGGGACGGTTCGTGACAAATTGGTATCAGAGGAGTCGGTTCTACTGCAAAACCTAAGCCTCTGATCTTTTTTATCAAGCAATAGTGTTAAGGGTAATGAGTGTGGCTTTCAGATTAGGTTGTCTAGTGTTGGTGCGGCGGCCGACGTATCCACACACCAGAACCCTAACTTCTAATTTCTGACTCAGTTCATGAAAACACTAATTACGTGTGTGTTTTCAAGAGTTATCTTTAAATCATCACAACCAGGTCATCTCACCAGGTAATTTTTTTTGAACGTAGAGCACCTGTTTCTTTTAGGATGCCTCTACGCAGATGACTAGCTACAGTCCCAAGAGTTGTACACACAGATATCCCGCCGAGCGATGATGCCTCGGTGTAGGGCCCTTTTCTAGCAGGTCCACCAGTGGTAACTATACCCGTTGGTCCACTAATGCCACAAGCCCTAGCAGTAGACGATGCACGCCACTTGAGTGTGTTGCACTAGTTTTAGTGCCAAAGTCCACCTAGGTTCAGGGGAGAGACAGACCCACAGGCGGTTGAGGATTGGCTGGAGGCTGTGGCGACAGTTTTCTAACTTGTTAGAACACTATCCAATTTCATAGTGATCCTTGCAGCTAAACTTATATAGGTAGAAGTGGACATATGGTGGACCTTGATGTTCTATGTTCATGATGAGGTGATGCATTTTTTGGCAGACATCGAGAGCCTGTTTCTGGCAGAGTTTGTTCCAACATCTTTTCTCGTAGTGTGCATACAGGAGCTAATTCACATACAGTAGGGAAACATGACTGTAGCTTAGTACTCTGCAAGGTTCACATAATTCTCATGCTACTCCACCGATATGGTGCGGTACCCACTCATCAGGGCCCGGACCTTCGAGCAGGGGCTCAGACAGGAGATCAGAGCTCTGATGATCTCACTCAGCATCCCGACGTTGGTGGGGGTGCTAGAGAGAGCCCTCGTAGTGGAGATTTTCCTTTTTGAGCAGTCTCCAGCAGCGAGATCCACCACCATTTGACATGTAGTGGAGTCTTATGCAGCTAGCAGCAGACAGTCGACACAGAGGTCAAAGAGGACCAGACCCATAGGTGGATGACTTCATGACTCTTGGTTAGTTGTGTGGGGAATAGAAGACAGAGCCATACATTCCAGGAGTGGGCTATGTTACGCACGCGGTGGTTAGGGTCACATGGCTCGTGACTGCCCGACCTGCTGTTCAGATGATCAGCGGACAGTCATAGGGCTGCCCAGGCAGAGACAGAGATTCGATCGAGGTGATCCGTAGGGTATAGGAGGATGTGGTAGAGGAGATGGTCATGCAGCTAGCAGTGGGTGATGTTTCGAGGTGTTACTACCACCACCACTAGGAGGTCCACCCCAACCATAGGGATCAGGTGGAAAGGGGAGAGCTTAGCTCTAGGAAGCTTAGGAGTATGATGATGGTGCTTTGGAGATGATATGAGGTATGTTCTGTTTCTAATCCACCTTAGTTGCAGTACTTATAAACACAGGTTCAATACACTCTTCCATTATTACTGCCCTCGTTTGGAGCTCGGAGATTTTGATGGAGCTGTTGGCTCGATCCTTATGGATAGAGACTCCAAAGGGAGTAGATTTGATGATTACGCGTTGGTTTCAGTAGTGTGACCTTACTCTAGGAGGCAAGAGCATCGGCTGGGATCTCCTAGTAGTGGCGTCGAGGCCTTATAATGTCATCTTGGGTATGGACTGGTTAACTACAGTACATGCTCAGATTGATTGTATTAGGTGCAAAGTGTGGTTTTTTCACACGTATGGGACCAAGTTTACCTTCATCAGTGAGAAGGTAGCCTTTGCAGCACAGGATGGACTTTCTCGAAGGAGGATGCAGCCGATCACTCATTAGTTTTCTAGCCTTCCCCTTGGAGCAGTTGATGTAGAGTGTATGAGATATCCTGTAGTGGTGGACCAGTACATGGATGTTTTCCCTGATGATGTCCAAGATCTACCTCCTTGTAGAGAGGAGGACTTTTACATTGACTTGTACCCCGGGATGACACCGGTATCTACTCTAGCATATTGGATGGCTCCCGTGGCGCTTTGCGGGCTATGGGTATAGCTAGAGGACTTGTAGGGGATGGGATTCATCCAGTCCATTGTTTCACCTTGGGTATCCCTGATTCTGTTCGCCAAGAAGGTGGATGAGAGCTTGAGGCTTTGTGTTGACTATCAAAACCTGAACAAGGTGACTCTGAAGAACAAGTACCCACTCATGAGGATTGACGACCTCTTTGATAGGATAAAGGTAGCACTGTGGTTCTCGAAGATAGACCTCGGATCAGGCTATCACCATCTCAGAGTTAGAGATGAGGATGTGTAGAAGACGGCCTTTAGATGTTGGTACGGCCACTACGAGTTCTTGGTTATGTCATTCAGTGTAACCAATGCTCCAACAGTGTTCATGGGACTCATGAACATGATCTTTCAGCCATACCTCGATCACTTTTTTGTAGTCTTCATCGACGACATTCTGATCTACTCGACTACTGAGGAGGAGCATGCCTATAATTTGTAGGAAGTACTGGACACACTCTGAGAGAACCAGCTTTATAGTATGCTCTTAAAGTGTTTGTTTTGGATCCGAGAGGTTCAATTTCTAGGAAATGTAATCACGGAGGCTGTAGTTGCATTGGATCCAGCGAAGATTGAGGCATTACTTGCTTGGGAGGCACCCATGAGTGTGATGGAAGTATAGAGTTTCCTGGGTTTTTCTAGTTATTACCAGAGGTTCATACCAGACTTCTTTAGAGTTCCAGTACCACTATCAGCCTTGACGAATAAGGGGCAACCCTTTGTGTGGTTGGAGAGATTCCATAAGAGCTTTCAAGATCTGAGGCAGATGCTAACTATTGCCCCCATCATAAGACTTCTAGAGGAAGGCATAGGGTATGTAGTATACTACGACGCATCAGGGACCAAACTCAGATGTGTCCTGATGTAGGAGAGAGAAGTGATCACATATGGTTCACCAGAGCTGAGACAGTATTATAAGAACAATGCAACCCATGACTTGAAGTTATAAGCGGTGGTCTTCACCATGAATATGTGGCGACACTATCTAATGTGCGAACATTTTACCATGTACCTTGATCACATGAGTATTTGGTATATATTCTCCTAGAAGAACCATAACCTTAGACAGTGGTAATGGCTTGAGATCCTTCAGGACTATGACTTCGATATAGTATTTACTCATGGGAAAGGGAACATTGTAGTATATGTACTCAGCATGATATCTGGTATACAGCTGCTAGGAGAATCGACGGAGCAACTGGTCACTTTGCAAATATCCTTTGTGGAGAAATATGGAACAACTTTTATTTATACTCTTACAGTCACTCCCCCACTTCTTCAGCGGGTTAGGGAGGAACAACATGGAGATAATGACTTTAAAGCAAGATGTGCTTAGATATCCACAGGATAGACACCTGATGGATTTTATGAAGGTGGGGAGCATGTTATCCTCTTTAGAGGACATACCATGGTACCAATGTCACTTCTGGAAGAAGTGTTGAGGGAGTTCCACACTTTCCCTCTTGCATTATATCCATGAGTGGCGAAGAAGTACTAGGATCTCTGAAGACATCACTGGTGACCGGGAATTAAGAAGGTATTAGCAGAGTTCTTCTTTCGGTGCCTCACTTGTCAGCAAGTGAAGGTAGAGTATTAGGTTCTAGTAGGTTTGGTTCAGCCTTTGGAGGTCCCAGAGTGGAAGTGGAATGGGATATCCATGGACATCATGATGGGTCTTCCACATACATCCAAGGGACACGAATTGATTTGGGTGATCATCGACCGACTCACCAAGTCGGCCCAATTCCTACCGATCAGAGAGCAGGGTTCAATAGAGAGCTTGGGATGCCTCTAAGTACAAAATATTTTGTGGCTACATGGAGTACCTTCGACGATTATCTCTGATCGTGATGCACGATTTACTTCACGGCTATGGAATGGGTTGAGGAGGCTTTTGAGACGCAGTTTCGTTTGAGCACCTCCTTCCATCCTCAGACGGATTTCCAGACTGAGCGAACCATTAAGACCCTTGAGGAAATGCTCCATGTATGTGTCCTCGAGTGCGGTTTCATTTGGGAGGATAACTTATCTTTGGTGGAGTTTTCATACAACAACATCTATTACTCCACCATTGGGATGGAATATTTTGAGGCATTATATGGTAAACCTTGTAGATCACCCATGTGGTGTACTAACCTAGGGGAGTCAGAACTAGTGGGACCAAATATGGTACTGGCTACCATAGAGAAGGTGCAGATCAACTAGGAGCGGATGGGGACTGCATAGAGCAGGAAGAAGTCTTATGATGACAGGGGACGAATACCTCTGGAGTTCGAGGATGGTGAACACGTCTTTCTACGGGTCTCAACCTGATGATGTCTATGGAGATTTGGTCATGGCAGAAAGTTATCTCTGAGTTTTATTATACCTTTTCAGGTCCTCAGCAGAGTTGGTGAGGTGGAATACCACTTAGCTCTTCCACCTTAGTTGCACGAGCTGCATGATGTCTTCCACGTATCCTACCCAAGGAGATACATGCATGACCCTTCTCACATCATCGACAATGGAGAGCTGGATGTTGATGATGGGGTGACTTTTATGGAGGTTCTAGTATAGATTCAGGATCGACATGAGCAGATCCTTTTTGGATGGTTGATAACTCTGGTGTGCATTCCCTGGAAGCACGAGAACCTCTAGAAGATCACATTGTAGCGGGAGGCTCAGATGCATGCTTAGTACCCCCACATGTTTACCTAGTTGAGTTGTGTCTTACATGGACGTAGAGCACTTAGGTGGGGAGAATGTAAAGACCCATAATTTTCATGTAATTTTTTTTAATATAAGGGAATTTTACGAGTCTATAAAAGTTGACGGCGTGTGATCATGACGCCCGGTGTGCCCGGAATCAATTTCTAATGTTTTGTTCAAGTACCTTTAGTAATCATATGAGAGGGTTTTTCTAAATTTTGATCCGGTGCTCGGAATTGAACAGTTGAACTAGCAGCACCAGTTTTCGCCTAAGAAGACTTTCACCTTAACGACAGTTGGTCATGGGTGAAAGTTAGTTTTGGGGGGTTTTCAAGGAAATAATAAAATAAAATAAACACATGTTTTATTTTATTTTATCTTTTATAACCACCCAATTAGAAGTTGGAGGTGGGTAAAACCAAACCTTAACCTCCAAGGAGAGGTTATGAAGGTGGGGCCCACCTGGACCTAAGCTCCCACGAGAGGTTACGATGTGGGGACCACCTGGGACTGAACCCCCATTTAATTGAGTAAAACCTCTCAACTCCCTCATAAATGAGGGGGAGTCTCTTGACCTCCCTTAACTTATTGGTGCTACCCCCCCCCCCCCTCTTTAAATGGTGTCAACCCTCCCCCTTTAATTAATTGAGCCAACTCATTTAATTAAATGCTATAATTTGAATTTTAAACCCTTCAAACTAAATAATAGATAATCTATTATTTGGAGGGGCTATCTATTCATTTGTTGGAAAATGTTTGGAAAAGGAGGATTAGAGCTATTGGGAGAAATATTGGGAGAAGGATCCCAACGTAGAATGCTCCACCAACGAATAACGCCAACGAAAAACGCCTTCGACTATGAAGAACGGCCTGGACTTCGAATTCCTTTATTGGGACATCATTCAACGTAGGACGTGTTCGTCTACAACGAATCGACGTCCACCTTCTTGCAGCAATGTCAATCAACTTAGAACAACATAGTGGTTTAATTTTATTCAAGTATGATTTATTCCCATGTTCTTCCTTTCTTTCAAAACGAAGAACGAGGATGTTTTACTTTTGTGGGAGGGTTGTTGTACTTTGTTATTGGTGAACTGGTTTCTACAACCCTAAACGTGGAGGGTGCAGGCCAAAATAACATGGGTCGACCCCCTGCAGATCTTTTTTGTGGTGTTCATCGAAACAATGATGAAGGTGATGAAGGAAACGACCACACCACCCACAGACTCATCGACCTGCCCTACCCCCACGGCGTTCCGCCTGCCGACCGAACCGGTCATTATGCCCCGGCCGCACCACACCTCGTCTGTGACGCACTCACTGGTCACGCTGCCCTCACCAGTCGTGCCGCCCTCACCGGCTGCGCCGCCCTCGTCAGTCGCACCCCCCCCCCCCCAGTCGCGCCGCCCCGCCGGTCGTGCTGCCCCTGCCAGCCGCGCTGCCCTCACTGGCTGCGCCACCACACCGACTGTGCCGCCCTCACCGCCCGCGCCGACCTGCCAGCCCCGCCGCCCCCACCGGTCATCCCCAGGCCGCGCTACCCCCGGATGACCCGGTCATTCCCTCATGGCGCCCTTTCGGTTCAAGCCACCTCAGGTCACGCTGCACCGCTTCGGGCCGATCCGAGCTACCCCGCTCCCTTGCGGCTCTTCTTGCCCTCGCGGCTTACTGGGTCGAGACCAGCGGGTCGGTCCGTACCCAATGGGTCGGCCCCCCGAGCGGGCCAAGCTAGACACAATGGTTTAGGCCGGTTTTCCCCGAACCGGGTCGGCCCAGACTGGGTCGGGCCAAGTCGGATAGGACTCAGGCCCACTATGGACCTTTAATTTCTTTTGGCCATATATTTGGCACCAGACGTCTGTTGGATAAACCGTCAGTGGTGCTAGTAATCTTGGAGCATGTTGGTCCCTTTAAGTATAATCCACTAGATTTTGGGGTATAGTTGAGATATAGTCTTCTGGGATCATTCACAAATCCAACTGGGCCTCCTTGACTAAAAGGCTAATAACTCACAGACTGGGCGTCTAATTGACGCACCGTTTATTGTGTTGAGACCCCTATGACGTGGTGAAACTCTGGGATACTTCTTTGTGGGACTTCATGGTAGTAGAGAATCGACCAATAGATTTTGGAGCGGATCTTCCAGATATGAGAGAGTATTTGTGTAGGAACCTAGTAGCTGGCTGAGACTTGATGACTACTGACCGATTGACTCGGAGTGACTCGATTAGCTCAGTGGGGAGCACCTGGTTGTAGAGGCAGACCCATGGAGGAGGAGCACCTGGTTGTGGAGGAAGACCTGCGGTACTCGACATGAGGAGTACCTCTGCAGGCTGTGAGGGGGAGCGCCTAGTTGTGGCGGCAGAATCACGGTGGGGAGCACCTCTGTGTGACACAGAATACCCACGGTACTCGACAGGAGTAGTACCTCAGCAGTCCATGGTTAGAGGGAATCACCGGGTCATGGCGGTAGGCCCACAATACTTGATAGATAAGGATTTCTTCAGTAGCCAAGGGTTTGAAATGTTACTACCCCCTAGAATAAAATCCTGGTTGAGATGAGTCAGTTTTTCTGTGTTTTCCTCATGATTGAGATAGATCACTTGATAACTTAGGTATATGTATGGGTATATAACTTTGTAAGGTTTTTTGTTGCTTTCATAATTTGTGGTTTATTCTTGTTTGATTTTGTTATACCTTGAGGTTCTTGGGTTCCCTACTGAGTATTGCTATATTCACACCTCCATGGGTTATGCCATCACCTCGTTGTGTTGGATGCAGACGACAAACAACATTAACAGAGGCTGAGAGTACTAGGACTAGATGGTACCCAGAGGTGGACCATACGGCGTGTCGGTAAACGGAGGATACAGAAGGATGTGGAGTGCTGAGGAGGTGATCTGTACCTACCCTTCTGGTAGGATCCTCGGAGGATGACCCAATAGCTTTTTTTTCATTTTTCCTCAGTTGTGCTTGTACTTTCAGTTTCTTGTACTTTCCAGTTGGGCTTTTATTCTGGCACCTTTTTACATACTGCACTCACTTGTTGGTTATACAGTTTACTCGTGTTTGTATCATATGTGTGTGTTTATAGGTTATAAAGGAAATGCCTTCCCAGATTTAAGGAATTACGCCTTTGGTGCTAGTCGCCAGCCCCTGCCATATGGATGGTGGGATTGGGGTAGTCACGACATGGTCCCCATGGGACGGGTCATGAAAAATAATTTGAATTTACATGTCCATTTTTATCTCTCTTTCATAGGTTTTATGATTCAAAAGATACCAAAGAGGTACGGGGTTTACCTTAATTGGGACATAAGTTATGTTATGCACCTATATTATTCTATAAAAAGTATATACATAACCTTTGACAAGATATATCATTAAAATAATTGTTTTAATTATTTTCATAGTTTTATTCTATGTTTTTATTTGTTATGGAATATGATTCAAAAGATACCGGTGTGGTAAATTTTTTATGATACAATCACATCGTTTACTAGGATTGTCTATGATTATGCTTTTGATAAGAAAATATTATGATCCATCTTTCTAGAATATCTATAATTTTCTTCTCTTATATTTATGAAATGATAATAGATATTTTCCCTAAATTTTCCTCTATTTATGCACTATAGAGTTCAAAAGAATGCTTTTTCTAAACCAAATATATATTTCTCTCTTTGGTAAAAAAACTTTCTTCTTCTAAAACCATGTTTTCTAATAATATTTTCAAAAATATTTTTAAAATTATTCAAATGATATATTATATATAATTTTACCCCTGATGGACTATTTAAAAAATGTTTTGAAAATAATATTCAAGTTGTTTTTCCAAAAATGATCAATTGAATTTTACTGAAAATGTGAAAGAAATATTTGTTTTAACATGTATGGAATGAATGGAATTTTACACCATCAAGACCATTATTTTATTTGAAGATTCTTTTAAATTTTTTAAGTGTTATATTCAATGAATATGATTTTGAATATGGTTTCAATTTTAAAAAAAGTTTTTTTGTTACAAGGATAATTTCTTCAATAATTGTTTTAAATGATATATAAATATTCATTTATTATTTTTAAAAGTTTAATTTGAAAGAAAATTATTTCCAAATAATTTTATAACTATTATTTTTAATAATTAATTTTCAACAAATGGTTATTTTCTTTAAGAAAAAATCAATGTTATTTTTCTTTGAAAATCATTTTCTATATAAGATGACATACTTTGAGGTTACTTATTCTTTACTAGAGATATGAACCTTGTATATAATTCTTATTCATTATCGGAATGGTTTATGTATATGATGACATGATGTTTATGAAACCCATTTCCATTCCATAGGTTATACCATGATATAATTATTATGAATCCTGGTTATTTTTTAATGGGATATACCATGATATAATTCTTATGAAACCCGGTTATTTTTTCATGGGTTATACCATGATAGAATTATTCTAAAGCCCACTTATTTTTCCACAGGTTATACCATGATAGAATTACAATGAAACATTCTTCTTTCCTCATGGGTTATAATATGATGAAATAATGAAAAGATTACAAAGATATTTCCTTTTCATAGGTTATGATATTATAAAATGATTATAAATCCCTTTTTATGGGTTTTAATATGATCAATATTTTATGATCTTATGGAAAACAAGTGTATAATTTTCCTTATTTGATGATTGGTATCTATGTCTCTATCCAATTAATCTATTAATTATTAATGTTATATGTGCTAAAAAGAATCATATGAGGTTATCTCTAGCCCTAAATATGGTACATGGGATGTTATCCTAAGCCCTAAAAAGGGTACACAAGAGGTTATTCCAAGCTTGAAAAAGGGCACACGAGATGTTGTCCCAAGATAGAAGTAGGTACATGGATGGTTAACTGAATCCAAACATGGTATGATTGTCTTGGTGGGTATCCTTGACATAAGATTTTATATGATTATTTATATACCACAAATCCATGTATAATGCCAATCTTATGTCCCATGAATCACGTTCTATGATTTCATAGTGATTCATGTCTTATGAACAGACATGATTTATGCCATGAATCATGTTTATGATCTATATATGCATGGTATGTTTCTCTCATGTTCTCATACCCATATTGTCATGTTATATAGATATCACCCTTTTTTAACATTATTCAGAATATAAGATCTCCCTTTGTTATATTTCCTTTCAAAAGGTTGTAAATAAATTTATTATGTATGATATGTATAAGAAGGGTTCTAGTTATGAAAAACATAGTGGCATAATACGTATCTCATTTATGGACAATTTTTGTTTGTGTATAATTTTCGAAAGGCAGAATAATTTTACAATCCCAAGTCATGTACTTGTGTAATGTAATCAATATTCATCTAAAAAAATTTAATATCATTGAATGAAAATCTTTGGTCACTACATTCGGTAATATATGGTAGTTTTAGTTACCCTTTAAAAACAATAATGGGAAAATTTTAGTGAAATTACTAGGGATATTTCTAAGGATGTGTCTAGGTATGTATCTAAGATAAGTATAAGGATGAGTCAATGTAAATTAAAATTCACTAAAATTTTGGTAAAGGATAAAATGAGTGGTTTTGGATAAATTACATCCCTTTATTGATACTATAAGTGGATGTGGATCTGGAAAAGAAGTACCTATGGGTAATAACTAAGAAAATGGTTCATTAAGATGCAATTGATCATCACCTAGTGTAGAAAAGTTGTCCTTTATACACACATGTTTGACACACTTGGAGGATATGATTTCGAAATTCACAAACCCTTTATGACCATTCATAAAGGATTTATATCGATGATAACTATGAATGATATAGGATAAACCTAATGTTTCATAGATTTAAAAGTTGTCATCATTTAGACATCCTATAAGTTATTTTCATGATTACGTAGTTTCGCACTATGATTATTGTTTCTAACACTATGATTTATGGTTTTAGAAAACGGAAGGGACCAGAAGAAACTGAGTGAACTTTGAATTTGTTAAATATTGTGTTGATGAGAAAACAAATGGGATTATAACCAGAGTGAAAAATATTGTCACTATATGTAAATATTTATCATGATATATGATTAAGAACCTAAACCTTAACAAACTCTTGGGATAACTAAAGAATAGAGGGATATAGTTCATTGAGAGTTCGGTTTGAAGCTACCATAAAGGAAAGGACATTAAGCTTCCTATATTTCAATAAGGTGGAAATAATCACTCATGTCAATTTAGGAAAGGGATGATAATATGTTTTTAGTGTGGAAAATAAAGACCCAAGGTGAGTAATTTCCATAGAAAAATAAAAAATTATGTTAACGCAATGGATGGGAAGATTGGTCTCCCTAAAGTATTATCAAAGGATGAATGTTTTAGATGTGGTAAACATGGTAATTTTGAAAATTGATGTCCTATGGGGGGAACATTATAAATATAATCAACGAGGTGGTTTGAGTAATGGTTATACTATTAATGATGAATAAAACATGAATGAAATTTGAAAGTTAAGGGTTTTTATCATAGTATTGTCTATCTTAAACATGAGAAGCATGATTAAATTGATGCTAATGAATTTTCAGACTTGATTCTCATTTCATATTATAGTAAATGTGTTTTAATGAATAATATGGAGAATCATATTTAATGTTTTGAGAAGTAAATAAGATGATTAATGTTTTCTGTATTGGAAATCAAGAATTATGTTATATGAATCATGAAATATATAAGAATTATTCATTCTAAGTTTTTCATTTTGGATTTTCACAAATATGTTCAATAGTGTTGATCACCTAAAAAGGTGATTTAATGGTAAGGTTTTCTTTTATGAAGAATACATGATTAAGGAAATATAAAGATTAATATGTTCCTAATGTTGATATAATGATGTTTAAATTTTATAAAGAAATAAATGATATAGATAAATTAAACTGTATAGTATTGATTACCCTAGAACTAATTATTTATTTATTGATAAACTGGTATACATTATCAAAGATAGATATTACAACATTTTTGGATTTGTGTAATATATTCCATAATATTTGGTTTTATATAAGTAATAATGAAGAATTTATTTTTTTCGATAAGGTTTTATTGTAATTCAAGTTATTACCATGTTTTAATATATTTCATGATGAATGTATTCACATGTT
The DNA here is from genome assembly GCA_963277665.1 of Viscum album. Taxonomy (NCBI): domain Eukaryota; kingdom Viridiplantae; phylum Streptophyta; class Magnoliopsida; order Santalales; family Viscaceae; genus Viscum; species Viscum album. Next base: position 468,461,201 of record OY728142.1, on the reverse strand, counting down.
TGGTATTTGAAAATTAAGATATGCTTCATGTTGTTTAGGGGATTAATGATATGTTCATTTTGGAAATTTAGTGAACTCCATTCTATATTTTTGGATATTAATCTTTTGAATATTTTATAAGGTTAACCATTTATTAAATAGTATAAGTTGAACATTGGATAATATTTTAGAGATGAATCTATTACTTCACCATATGAATATTTATTCATATTAGATAACATTTTATAACCATTTTATTATGATGATAACATGAGATATATGGAATGAATTATCATTATATTATGGATCTTGCAATCTATTATTATTTTTGCATTAAAAATCATCTTCCTTTCTTGGACTAAAATATGTAGTGGAAATTGATCAAAGAAAGACTAAAGGTTGAAATTGTTCTTATGATACAAAGGTAAATCTAATCCCTAGGTATATTAGTCTCTTTGATATTATTGATCATATCAGGAAGGTGTATTAAAGATTGTCTCTTCCACCAAACCTCTCTCAATTTCAGGACGTGTTTCATGTATCTCTCCTATGTAAGTACATATTTGATCCTTCACATGCACTGAACTCATAGGTCGTACTTCTGTATAATGAGATTTGTTATGTGGAACAACCGATGGAGATTATAGATCAGTGAATATTCTATGAAACAAGACCATTCACTTGGTCAATGTTTTTTAGAGAAGCCACTAGCTTGAGGATGTTATGTGGGGATCAGAATATGCAATGAGGCAAAAGTATCCTCATTTCTTACTACCATGTTAATGAATTTTGAGGATGAAATTCAATTTAAGGGGGTATAATGTAACACCACAAGATTTTGTGAAATATTATTTTTCAAATAAATTTAATCAATTAGTTATTTTGTGTTATATGCATCATGGTGTTCAGTTTTTGTTATATAAAACACTAGTTTTAGCATGTGTTAGATTCAACTCACTTTTAAACGAAATGTGACATACTCTTAAATTATTGTTATTTAATAAGATGCTTATCACTTAGCCATTTGAATTGTGGGGATGAATATAATTTTATAAATTATGAAAATATATTGTTTAAACATATATATAAAAAGAATTATTTTGTGATAATTAAGTATAAATGAAAGAAATTGTTTTTTGAAAATTAAAGAAATATTTTTCTAAAAAGCCATTTTTATGAAAACAAACACGTTCCAACATAAAAATTAAAAAAAACATTTGGTGTATGATTTTACTTAAATTTAAATATTATATATTTTAAAAAAAATGTTTAATTCATATTATAAGTGTTCTAGACAAAATATATGAATAAATAATATTTTATTCTTAAAATTGTATTTTTCTAAAAATATGGTTTGATGCATTTTTTACACTTATTTTAAAAACAAATTTTGAAAAATTGAGAAAAAAATTGAAAAAATAAAGCTCATTTTTTAAATTATAATTTCAATATTATCTTAGGATTGATTTTTAATAATTTTTAATTAGATAATTTTTTTGACGAATATTATAAAATAATGATTATTATTAAAAATTATCATTTTTTATTAAGCATTTAAATACATAAAACCATTTTAAGAATTTTTAAAATAAAAAATAGATAAATTAAATAACTATTAATCCAATTTTTTTCATTATAATCATTTTATTATTTAATTTTTATATAAAAATATTTTCAACTTTTGCATATTTTCTCTTTGAAAACAGATTTTCTCCTCTCAACCGGGGGATTAATTTTAAATTAATTTTTTCACTTATGTGAATTGAATTTGAAAAAATAGATTATATGTTTTTAATTATAATAATTTAAATTATATAATATTTTCAACTTAATTTTTTCTCATAATGAATTTTAAAAATAGTAAAAATTAGTTATTGTATTTAATGTAAATATTGGGTTGTCGGTGGGTTAAACTAAAAAACATGGGTTAAAAATGACCCAAAACATATCCAAGATAGATTTTATGAACATAATTATAACTTATATTATATATTATATATAATGGTCCATTTTTAGGCTTTTTTTCATGTAAAAAACAAGGTCATACCTTTTTCGTTTCCAAAAATACAAGTGTGTCACTCACCTCACTTATAAAAGGCCACCCCCTCTCCTCTCCTCTTCATAATTCAAAATCTATTTGATTATGTCAATACCTAACCAGATAAATTATTTAATTACCTCTTCTCATCCTATAATAGTTATTCTGTTTGTAAATTCATCCTAGGAAAGACATTGGTGAAAACTAATATAATTTTTCTGAATAAGATATATCATCCCTAACTAAGTGTTTTATTTTATTTTTTCCTCCATATCCTTATATTATTATTAAAATAAATTATTATCATACTATTAGTATCTTAAATATAATAATATTTTTTTATGTCAAGGTAATTACCTTCAATAATATCCTCTTAAATAAATGGTTTACGAAATCATTATTCGTGTTCACAACGGAATATCGCCTCGCGAACCAGGGTAATTAATTTTTGCATTACCACCTCTCATTAATAAATATAATGATGAATATATTTTTTATATACTATATATATTATATTATTATCTACATATAATCATTATATCACATACTCACTCTTAATTTCCATTCTGTGAAAATATGATGACATCAATCATGTGTACAATGGACTGTCGTCTCGAAAAGCAATGTGATTCGTTCACACAATACATGGAAGGTAATAAGGATGTGATTAATGAAAATATGTGATATATATTTTACATAAAAATATTATTTAATGATAATATATTATTTACATTTATTATTTCCCTTCCATCATTAAAATGGAAACAACATTAATGTGTACGTACGACCAACCATCTCCATGAAAAGTATATTTCATTTTCTTTATCTACCTTTTAAAGATCACTATAAATACATGTATAATGAATATATTTAATATTTATATAATGTTTAAACTATTTATATTATTTAACCATGATAAAATTAAGATGAAAAAAATAAAAAATCGAACCATACATGAAAAACAAAGCAGTTTTTACCTAAAACATGAATTAAACATGGAATTATTAATAAACGAGTAATAAAAGGACACAAGTAAATCATATATGGTATGATATGTATATATATATACGTATGTACGTATGTATTTATATATATTTAATATATTTATAATAAACTTTTGATTACTATACAAGAAGTTCGAACATGTATGAAGGAATTTGAGACTTATGGTAAGGGGTTTTTGTCTCACCTTTTACTTCTGTGAGACACATGCCATATTCACCAAATATTTCGTTAATGTGGTGATATAATAGTTATTAACTTATTTTATTATTATTATACATAAATTTATCATTATTTACATGTCCATTTTTAGACCACTCTTTCATGGGTTTTATGGTTCAAAGGTTACCAAAGCGGTAAGGGGTTTTTGTCTCGAATTGCCTTTTTTGGGACATAAGTTATGTTATGCACCAATATTATTCTATGAGGTGTATATACTGACCCTTTGACATGTTATATCATCAATATCCTTATTTTAATGATATTAAATGAGTCATTTTATGTTTTTCTTTAATTACGCTTATGATTCTAAATATATAAAAGAGGTAAAGGTTTTATGTTACAATCACAATGTTTATCTGGATTATTTATAATAATGCTTTTGATGATAAAATATTTTTAACACATATCTCAAGAAACCCTTGAATTTTATTACCCTATGGTTATGAATCTATAATACAGTTTTTCTATTTATTTTCCTCTCTTTATGTACTCAAGAGTTCAAAATAATGTTCTTAAAAAAATTATCTGTAATTCACTCTTCGATCAGAATTTTTTTTTCATAAAAAACATTTAAATGTTTCTGGAAATGTTTTTAACATTATTAAAATGATTTTTAAATAAATTCATTCCATTTTTTTGTTTTTTACAAAATTTGTTAAGAGAAATCTTCAGGTCTTTTTCCAAACAATACCCATTTTTATTTTACCAAAAATGTGAAAGAAAACATTGTTTTAACATATCTGGAATGAATGGAATTTACCACCTTCATGACCATTATTTTATTTGAATATTACTTGTTATTTATTCAATGTTATTTTCCAAGAAGATTATTTTTAACATGTTTTATGTTTTTTAAAAAATCCAAGTGAAAAGGATATTTTTCTCAAGAAATTCTTTAGTGATTTTTAAATATTAATTTAACATTTTTCAATGTTTATTTTCAAATAAAATGATTTAAAAAATATTTTATATTGTATAGTTTAAAAAATTTGTTTTCAAAGAAATTTTTTTTCCTTAAAAAATGCTTCAAGTGATTTTTCATTCGAAATCATTCTCTATATAAGATGAAATCCTTTGAGGTTAATTATGATTTACTAGGGATATAATCTAAAAATGTCATTCTTGTTATTTCTTTGAATGGGTTTTTTCTATAATGACATGATTTTTATGATCCCCATTTCCCTTATGTGGGTTATCCCATGATAAAATTCTTATAAAACCCTATTATTATTTCATAAATTCTACCATTATAAAATTATTATGAACCCCGATTTTTTCCATGGGTTATACCATGATAGAATTTCTATGAAACCTGGTTCTTTTTCCCTGGGTTATACCATTATATAATTATTATAAAACCCATTTCTTTTTCCACTATTTGTTATATGATAACATAATAACATGATTATGAACCTATTTCATTTCCATAGATTATGTTTTGATGAAATTATTATGAAATTCATTAATTTTCAATGGTTTTATTTTGTTTAATGTTTTATGATCTCATGGAAAAAATGGGTATGAATTTCATTCAATGATAGGTGGGACCTGTATCTCCATCCAATTTGTTGGGTAATGATTATTTTTATATGAGATCAAAGGGTACATGGGATGTTATTCTATTCCTTAAAAAGGGTACATGGGAGGTTATCCATTTCCATAAAGAGGGTACATGGGAGGTTTTTTTAAGCCTCAAGAAAATACATGGGTGATCATCCCAATCCTAGAATTTTATGAATTATCTTAATGGATATCCTTGACATAATAATTTCTATGTTTACATATATACCACAAATCTTTGTATTATTACAATTTTATTCTCTTATAGTTCACATTATTTGATTCCATTATGATTCATGTCTTATGAACTTCCAATATTTATTTCATTACTCATTTTTATGATCTATGACATGTAGGGTATGGTATTCATATGTTACTCTCATGTTCTTATACCCATATGCTCGTGTTTTATGGATATATCCTTTTTTTACCCTTATTGAGAATCTAATCTCACACATTATTTTGTTTCATTTCCATAGGATATAAATAAATATATTATATATGATATGTCTAATAAGGGTTGAAGTTATGAATAATATTTTGGGAGATAATGTAGCTCACTTATAAATCAGTTGTTTACATGTGTAAGTTCCTAAGGAAATATACCACTATGATCCTCAAGAATATGTTCATGTAATGTAATGAATATTAATCTACAAATTCATAATATCAGTGCATGAAAATTTATAGGTCGGTACAATAACTATGACATTAAATAATAATATTTTAATTGTATATTTTGGTTTGTTTAAACATTGTGTTACAGTAACACAATTTAACAATGAAATAAAATTTATTTAAAGAAGAATATATTATAAAATATCTTAGTATTACATTCTACCCCTTTAAATAAATTGTTAGCTCTCAATTCTATTTTGTTCAACATTTCTCAAACCTTTGTGAAAAAACCCACCATATAAAAGGGATAATAAGATATCCTCTTAATAAGAGATAAAGGGAAGTATTAAAATCATTTTTGATAACACATTACTATGTTTCCAAGTAGGAAAAAATTAATGGGACATGGTATAAAATTATAAATAATTATAAAGAGTAATAATGATAAATGATCATAAGAAATTGAATGATCATGAAAAGGTTAACTCCAATAAAATCATAGAACAATGAGGTGTAAAAGAGACTATTTGATTCATATAAAATATCGGTGGATGTTTAACCTTTTTATTTTAAGATCCTTTTCCTAAATTCGAGGTATTATTTTATTATCATGTTAGAGAACACCAACAAAAATACTTACTTGATACCTCTTTATTTCATAAGAAAAATTTCATCATTTGGTTGTGCTTTGATTAATTTTCACATCATTTCTTACCCCATGAAATTAATATCTAATATGATTTCTTTTATTTATGAAGTGATAAAATTAACTTTTAATGGATCAAAATTTCCATAAAAGAGTTAAAAATATTTCTATTTATCTCAAATGTTTATAAAAAACGAAAAATGGTTAGTAAAAGTTATCCAATATAATACACTAATCTCTAAAACTTCAACAGTAACACCTAAAGTTAAACCAAATGCATTCCATAAGTATTTCTCCATAATAATATTTATATTAAATCACCAAAACCTTGATATCATTTTCCCTAAGTAATACATTACATTAAAACTAAAGGTTATATATATATATATCAACTGAACAATATTTCTCATGAAATATCATTAATCACCTCACAATCATAAGGATTTAAAAAATATGATCCTATGATATGTTTCCCAAACTAAAATTAATATTTATCTATAATATTATTTGAGTAAAAATAATGGAATACTAAAAAAGACATCATGCAGTCTAGTGGTAGGTTTTTCACCCATGTCACCCATTAGTTTTGGGTTCAATCCTCATGGTCTTGTTATATGTGATGAGATGTCTCTTGGTATATGGTTTTTCTTATTTCTAAAACTATATTAACATAATTCATATAAAATTCGCAAAAATATGGTGAACATCCTAAAATATAAAACTAATTGTCAAATAACTTTTCAATCCTATGGTTATATATACAATAAATCATATGTTCTCATATTTTAATATCCTATAATTACCTCGTAATAAAAATTCATATAAACCCTGAAGGTTTTTAATACCTTTAAACTTATATCCATAAAATTAAATCCACTCTTCCTCAAAAAACATTTTTCACTAAGACCCACATTAATCCCAAGGGTTAAATTTCCATAAATTTCTCCCAAATTTCCATTATTCAATAAAAAATCCCATCACTTAAAATCTCAAAAGGTATTTATAATACATTGAAATTATGATCAAACATAATGTTATAAACCCATGATGGTATCCATAAATCTTATGTTAATCAAAGATGAAGAGATATAGGATTCAAAAAATTAAAATAATTCATATATTTTTCATGATTATTATAAACAAGATACCAATTATAAAATTACATTAATAATATAATTTATGTAAATCCACAAAATTTTAAAACAAAACTATGTTTAATAGAATATACAACAAGTGGCACTAACCTTAAATAAACCATGAAATATAATTATTTAAATAGAACCGTTATAACCTAGCTATTGAATTTTAGAGTATTAATAGTATTAATGAAATTATGAAATATATATGAAGTACCTACTCAATTAAAATTTATTTATTAAGTATTAGGAAATAAATACTCAATTTTTAGTATTGTTTTTTATGCTTTAGAAATATGTTTTCTTCAAAAATGATATATATTTTTATGTGAGTAAATATTATAATTAATTTATAGAACTTCTATAAATTATATTTCATAAAAAATAACATTTTTTAAATTATAATATCAAATTATCGTAGGGATAAATTTTCATATTTTTTTTTAAAGATTGATTTTCTAGTGAATAGTAAAAATACTGATTTTTATTGAAAACCGTATATTGTATTCAAGAATTGAGAAGGTTTCAGTGTGTTTTAAAATTATCTAAAACTAAAATTAGATCTATTTTTTATGAATAATTAAATTATTTTCATTGGTGTGATGCCCTTCGGGTCATAAGTATGTCTTAGTTGAGCCTTGGTTTTTCAATTTTGAGTTTCAAGAATATTTGGGAAATGGAAGGTTGAAAAAAGGGTTTTGGAGAAAAATGTAAAGGTTTATTGTAACGTTTCATGGATATTTTAATTTTACGATAACCAGGTGGTATACCTCTATGACGTTCCAATGGTGTCTTACAGGGTTTGATGACGGTTAGACAAACCGTGTGACATGCCTATGGAACTGTGCGATGTGTTTTGTGGTTGTCCAGTGGGGTCTTACATTGTAGTTGTGTGGTCAAACAAGCCATGTAGATCTCCGGTGAAAATTTTGAACCCCCCCCCCCGGCGTTATAATGGATAGTAGGGACCACAGTTAAGGGACATGGTTAGCTTAACCGTGTGGCCTTCCCCATGAAATCGTTTGACCCCCCTCTAAAATGTTAAAAAATGGGATCTTACCCTTTTTCACATGGTTATTTTTTAGAATAATCTCCCCATAAATATAATTTTACCTCATAAAAATTCTCCCCCAAAACATTAGAGGTATCTTCCCTTGGATTCTAGGCAAAAACATCATTTTTGATGCATCACATCAAGGTATATTGCGTTTTTGATATGGTTTCCCCTCTCTTCTGTTGATTTATGATAGTTATCTTCCCATATTATATTTTGGAACATAATGGGGTTATTTATGTCTTATCTAAGGGGTTTTACAAAGGTTTTACATTGTTTCTTATGGATCTTAGATCATTAGGACCTGATATAATCTTCATTGGTCTCTATTTTTGATGGTGAGTTATGTTACCTCTATTTTGTGGTCCATGTTTCTATGAAATGGGTTAATTACTGAATTTATTATCATTAATTTATAATTCCATTTGGTTTTTAATTTATTTTAAATGATTAATGGTTTCCTTTTACTCCATGGAAAGATGCATGTGTTTAAAGGGTGTTTTCTTTAAAAATAGTTTTTTGTGCACAAAGTTTTTGGTTTCACGGTTGAATGGTAGTTTTGATTTGGAAATGGATTTTCAAACTCCAAATTGAAATTTATTTTCTTTGGAAATGTTTTTTAAAATAGTTATCATTGTTTTGAAATGTTTTTTGGATAATGGAACATTGGGAACCATGGGTTCATCGAGAAAGGGACATAGTTGACCTTAGTGTGAGTTGTGCCACTAGTGGTTACTTTGGGATATCGATGGACTATGGAAGGACTCGCTATTTGTTTCTAACAAAATATTCCTTGTTTAGGATATTTTATGTCTAGTATATATTATCATATATATTTTCTCACATTTTGGTTTCACGTGAGGTTTTACTACTTGGATTCGAGTAATGGATTATTTGATGTATCTGTGTCTACTTTCATACCTTATGATGAGTGGATATGATTTCGTATTTTATTACATATAATTTTAATATTTTTTTATTTGTGAATATAAATTGATTTTATGAAAACCAACGAAAATTTATTTACAAATGGTTTTTGGACTTATGAAAAAACATTGTAAAACAGTTTCTATTTCAAAACCTAGAACAACTGCATTCTTGATATTATACCTTGTATAGACTCTATGGTGGTACGTGATAGTGTTTTTTTTTCAAACCTTACTTTTACTTTAGTTATTTTTAGATGTTTGTTTCATACTTAGGTAATGTTTAGATAATATTTTAGTATTTTGGATTCTCTTATCATCATTTCCATTACAGTGGGATGGTTTGGAAATGATGGTAGTTCATATGAACACTTGTTGGTCTTATCTTGTTATATATTTTGGTTTAACCTATTTGGATTGGACTATATGGTTCTTAAATGTATCTCTATAAATCTAGGATTATCATAAATAGATATTACATCAATTATTATTAATATTCAATACATTTCACAAATATTGTTTTAGGACTATAATAGTTTAGAATCTTTGGAAACTTGGTACACAATATTAGTTTCTAGAAAAGTATCTTCAATTTATTCCATAAATATTTTCAAATTTAGAACTCTTTATAGACATACCCAATATAAAACCATTATTCATAACCTAGGTAAAGGAAACAAAATACAGAGTGGCATTATATGCTCAATGAGGGTAAATAAGGAAGATATGTAATCATAACATAAACATAAGGGTATGAGAACATGAGAACAATATTTGAAAACCATACCCTATATATCGAAGATCATAATCTTGAGTCATGGAATAAATATTGGTAGTTGATAATAAAAATATCATAAGTGAATCAAATAACATGATCAATTAGGGATTAAAAAAATAGGACATACATTTTTTGCAAACACAACAACTTGTAACATTGTAAACATGTATAAATAGAGAGAAGTAGTAATTAAATTAATGACATGAAATCAGACACTTTCATTAACTAATGGAAATGTAATCAGGTATATGCAAAATATTATGGACATGAAATATCATTCCATGCATAAAACTGTGAACTTATAAGTAGGTCCATGCATAACATTACAAACATGTAATTAGGTTCACGTATAACATTGTGAACATGTAATTAGGTTCATTCATAATAATGGAAACATGAAATCAAGTCCATGCATAACTTTTTAAACATGTAATCATGTTCATGCTTAACATATGTACACATGAGTTATCCATCATTACCCAATGCATTTTAAGGATATATAGGTTCTACTAGTCACATAATGAAAATCATAAATATGTGTGGTATAAGACCATAAAACATTCATCATATCACAACCCATGAAATAAAATGGGCTTCATAAACATTTCATCATATCATAACCTGTGGAAATGAGACATGTTTCATAATAATTTCATCATTTTATTATAGCATAACCCATTAAAGGAAGTGGGTTTCAGAAAATTTTTATCATTTTATAACCTTTGGAAGAAAAATGGGTTTCATAAAAAAAGTTCATCATAAAAATAAAACAATCAAAGAAAGAATAATAAAGGTATCCTTGGTTCATATCCCTATTATATCATAATTAAACTCAAAAGATAATTTCTTATATTGGAGAGGATTTGGAAAGATTGTGTGGAACATATTGTAATGTAAATAACAGTTCTTTAAAAATCCCTTTCTAAAACATAAAAACATTAAAATCATCTTTTTGAAAATAACATTGAAAACTTTTAAAGTAATATTTTAAAGAAAATAAGAATCATTACAATAGGAAATTACATTCTTGTAATACACAAAGATTACTTTCACATTTTTGTAAAATCCAAATAGAAATTTATTTTGAAAATGATATGAACATTCATTTTAAAAAATTTATCAAAATTATAATATTGGTAAATATTTATTACATAATTATTTTTAAAAATAATGTAAAAAAAATTTTAAAACATTTTTAGAGAACATTGTTATGGAATAAAAATGGTTTTCGACCGAAAAGATGATTTCTCATAAAATATTATTTTCAAACTCTTGGATAAATAAAAAGTTGAAAATTTGGGGAGAAACTTATTCTTATGAAATATCCATTGGATAAAAATATTCATGATTTTCTTGAGAGATAAATCATAAAATTATATCATCATAAACATTGTCATAAATAATATTGATAAATGATACGATTGTAACACAAAATTTTTACTTATTTGGAAATTATAAAACATAATCCCCATGAAATAATATCATTCAAAGAAACATAAAATATCATGAAGATAAATAAAATCATAATATTACATATAAAATGGGTTTTATATATACCTCATAAAAGAATGTAGGTTCATAACATAACCATATGTCGCAAATAAGGAAAATTAAGACAAAAATACTTTACTGATTTGGTAAATTTGGAATTGTAAACCCCATGACAAATATATCAAAAATGGATATTTAAATAAAAATTAAATTTATGTATAATCATCATAAAATACGTTCATGATCATTATATATTCCACAAGAAAGAAATATGTGGTGGATATGAGATGTGTCTCAGAGAAGTAAAAAATGAGATAGAAATCCCTTACCACTTTAGTAATATTTTGAGTCATAATACCCAATAAATAATAAAATTAAATGAAACATTAAATATAATGAAATTAATTTTAATCATTTTATAACATTTCAAAATTTCATTATATACACTGCACAAAATGAACAAGCGGTGAATTTCTATATGTCTCCAAGAAATAAAAGAGAGACTATAAATCCCTTGCCTAAAGTCCTGAATTCTATCATACACATTAAATAATACATTATAATAAATATAAATTTACCATACATATATTATGGAAAACTAATTATATATATCATACTATATAATAGTTTCTCTTTCCCTTTTATTGCCTATTTATTAACAATTCCATGTTAATGTTACGTTTCAGGTAATAACCGCTTTTATTTTTTCTGTATGTTTTGATTTTTTTGGTCCTCTTACATTGATCATTATTTAATTATAACTAGAATTTTAAACATGATATAAATATAATATATATTCATTTTATAGGTATTTTTAGTGATATATTTAATTTAGTGATAGAAAATGAAATACACCATTCATGAAGACAATAGGTCGTACATACACATGAACCTTGTTTCTATTTTCTTATCAGATCGATGGAAAGAATGGGAAATGATATATTATAATTCTAAAATAATTTTTATGCCATATATATCAAATATTTTTATTAAAACCATCCTTATTACTTTCTATGTAAATTGTTAATGAATCACATTTCTTCCTGAGGCGATAGTCCATCGTACACACGAGCGACATTATCATATTCCCAAAAAAAGGAAAGCATAATGTTATGTGAGATATAATAACAAAATAATAAAAATAATATCAAAAATATAATATATAAATAATAAATACATCATTATTTCCAATCATGAGCGGTGGTAATGGAAAATGGAATAATATTAGTTTGTGAGGTAGTAGTCCGCCGTACACAAGAATGATGATTTCATAACCCATATGATGGAAACGAAGATGGTTGTAGGTAATGACCTAAACATAAAAACATCTTATTATATGAAGTATACTGATATTACTATATCATCATGGTATATTAATAATTTCATTAGCAATAAGAAGAAATAAAACAAAAACTCTCATTAATGAACGTTGCCTCTTCTTCGAGTATCCTCCCTATGTTTATAATAAAATATTTCTTGGTTACAACTCTATCCATAATAAGGATTCTATTATGATAGTATGGAATTTTTGAAATGGTTTTGGTAGGTTTTAGTCAAGAAAAAATTATTTTAAGGTGTGGATAAGAGAGGAGAGGGGTGGCCTTTTATAAGTGAGGTGATTTTCACATTTGTGATTTTTTTGGAAGAAATAATTACACCAATCTTTATTTCAGGTAAAATTATCTGATAATATATAATTATATATAATATAAGATATAAGGTCAAAATATGTCCATAAAATGGGGTTTTTAAATGTTTTTGGTTCTTTTTTACCCTTATTTATTAGTTTAACCCCCAATTAAATCATTTTTACCTTAACTGTAGTAAATAAATTTTACCGATTTTTCTATTAATTTTGGTCAAAATTTAAGATGAAATTATTAGATAATATAAATAAATATTATTAAAAATATGGAATAAATTTTTCAAATTAAATTTCACATAATTGGAATAATTTAATATAAAATTAATATCATAGACATTATGATAAAGTGTATTTTCTAAGAGAAAATGTTCAAAAGTTTACAAAGTTTTTATATCAAAATTCAGTTTTAAATTGATTAAAATAACCTAAATTATATTATTTATATATAATTAAACTTATTTTACATTAAAACTAATTTAACATATAATTTCACTTTATATACAATTTACAAAATTTATTTTTCAATTAAAATGAAATATTTTCACTATTCATTGAAAAATAAAAAAATGAAGAAAAATCCTAAAAATTATACCTAAGATAATTTTGATAATATTAATTAAAAATTATAGATTATTTTTTCTAATAAATTTTATTAAAAATTTAAAAATTAATTTGAAATTATGTATGCAAAGGTCGACTAATTTGTCTTTTAGAAAAAACAATTTTTTAGAAAATATTTCTTTTTTAAATAATTATTATTTTATTACTAATCAATAAATAACTCATAGATGTGTGTAAACTATATATTGTAATAATTTAGTTAATCTTTTTCATTATTTATTTTCTAACAGCTAGTAGATATATTAAATAATAATGTAAATATTATATTTTTTTAGTAAAACTCGGTCTCGAGTTTAATGCAAGAAATCAAAGAAACTCATTGTTTGATATAACGTAATATATAATAAATGTTGTGTTTAATGGAAAATATTTAAATAATTAAATTTATTTGAAAAAATATATTTAAAAAATATCTTCTTATTTCATTCTACCCACTTTAAATAAATTTTTACAATAAAATTATTCATCGTCATCAAGGGTTTAACATTTGAAAATTATTTCATAGAAACCCACATCGTAAAATGGGAAAATAAAAAAGCATATTGAAAAAGAGAAATGGATGTGTGAAGGTGATCTGTAATAACACATTTTAGGTTTCCAAATTGGATAACATAGTTGGGAAGTGAAAACATAGACATATAAGAGAAAACTAACACCCAAATATTGATGGAGAGTGATAGAAAACCAGGTTAGGAAAAAATCGATGACCAAAAATCCATAAACCAAATAGGTGTAAAGAGGGTCACTAATATAATAAAAAATTATGAGTTCAACAAAAAATATTTCATTATCCTTTTCCTAATGTTTGTTAATTCTTTTTCCATCTTGGCTGAGAACATATGAAAATGTGCTTAATTGATATCTTCTTATTTCATAGGGACAATTTCATCCTTTGATTGTCAATTGATTAATTTAAACTTTATATCCTACTCTAAGAGTTTAATGTGTCATGTATAAATAACTATATAATATCCACATTAGATTGATAATTCTTTCCTTCTATCTATAGTTAAAAAAAGTTAGCACTTGCTATCCAATATGCATAAATATTCACATAGTGAAGTGATATATTATTCATTAAAACCTCATACAAAGATAAAATTCAACCATTCTATAAACTTTGAACATTCTAAACCTTCCAAACATAAAAATTTATAAATAAGTTCATGGAATTTCCAAAAAAACATAACATTAATCCTAAAAATAACATTAAGAATCTCTTAATGGTCACATGATAAATATGTTAACAACTTGGTAAAATATTCTCATAAAATCTTGGTAATAACTAGAACAACCATAAAACCTAAATCAAAAAATTCATGATTCCTCACCATAGATTATTGAACATATTCTATTTATTCAACAATGAAATAAAATTTAACAATGATAACATAAAACACTTTCTTAAAAAATAAATGACCAATTCAAATTTCATCTATAATATCTAATTTACTTTGATCATATAAATCATCACTTTATCCCAACATCATTATCACAACATCATGAACAAATTAAGGTTTACCTTTCCCTAAATGATGTGTTTTCCATGAATATCACATTGACATTAAATCACTTTTATAGTCCATAAGTACATTCTAATATATTATTTCAAATATTTAATGAAAAAACATATACTAAACAATTCATATATATTTCATCTTTCATATAACATAATCCTTGAATTCCAATACATAAAAACATAAATTATTCCACCTTATCCTTATTCCATAAACTAGGAACCATCATATTATTCTTTAATACCACTTTCCTTTCATATTTAATTTTTAATCTCTTCATCTTCAGCTTTATCACCATTATTCATAACACATTGATGATTATCTTCACAATATTTTCCCCTATGACATCAATTTTCATAGTGCCCATATTTTACACATTTCAAAAATTCATCCATTTATAATACATTAGGGTGACCAATATTCCCATCCATTGTGACAACTGAACTTTTCCATTTCCCTCAGTAATTTGTTTCTCTGTGTCCTTTATCCCTACAAATAAAACAAATTCTCATTATTTTAATCCATTCCCTAGAGTTATTATCACATCATTATTGACATATAGGAAACTGAATATTCTTTCTTTCATGGCCCCCATTACCTGAACTCTCAAAAAACTCTATACTTATCCTATTTAATGTGTGTGAGAGTTGGTTAATGTGAACAATGTTATTCATGTTCCATGATATATTTTTGGTAATAATTGCAATATCATTCAATCTAGTAATCATCATATTTGGATGATCATCAATAAATTTTCTGTAACATTCAATATTAACCAATCTCTTTCTGATTCCCATAATTAACAAAAAAACATTGTGTGATAAAGAGTAATTATAGTGGAAAACCATATAATCATGATAAATCACTTATAATATGTCTAAATCATGAAACCTTATTTTAAATCTATGACACATTAGGATTAAAAATATTATCCATGATCATCCTCTATTTAAATCCTCAATGGTTGTTCATAAAGAGTTTCTAAATTTCCAATGCATATTCACATTAGGTATGAAGCAATTCCTATTACTGTGCATAAGTTGGTGATCGAGTTTATCTCAATTCACCCTTTTCAGAGTTATTACCCCTAGGTACCTCTGTGCTAGAGCCACATCCACCTGTAGTATCAAGAGATGGGTGTAATTTCTTACAAACCACTTACTCTATTCATTAACAAAATTCTAGGAAATTTTCTTATACATTAACTCATCCTTAGACTTATCCTTAGATACACACCTAAACATTTACTTATAAATATATCTTAGGATCTAACTAAATTTATCACAACCTACTTTCTAATGGTTAGCTAAAACATTCCTCAGATATCAACTATAGCAACCCGGGATTATCATATATAGATATTACATAATTTTTTTTATGAATATCAAATGCAATACACAAAAACATACCTAAGGACCATAACAGTTCAGTGTATTTGGTGACTCGGTTCATAATCTTCTTTTATAGAAAAGGATCTTCACTATTTCCCAAAAATTATTCTCATTTAGTATATAAAACCACTTTTCACATCCTAGAGAATAGAAACAAAAAAAGGGTGAGCTTATATACTTAATAAGGGTAAAAATGGAGATATGAAAGAATAACATTAAAAAAAGGTTATGAGAACATGATAGTGACATTTGAAAACTATACCTTGCATATCAAAGATCATAATATTGAGTCATGGAATAAAGAGTAGAAGTTCCTAAGACTTGAATCATAAGGGAATCAAATTAAATATTCCATGTGATAAAAAAATTGGAGTATGATATATATATTTATAGAAGAAACATCAACTTATAACATTGTGAACATGTATAAATATATAAAATTTTACTCATT
Source organism: Viscum album (assembly GCA_963277665.1). Lineage (NCBI taxonomy): Eukaryota > Viridiplantae > Streptophyta > Magnoliopsida > Santalales > Viscaceae > Viscum > Viscum album. Next base: position 468,444,126 of record OY728142.1, on the reverse strand, counting down.
ATGTTAAGGAAATGAAATAAAGAACTTACATAAACTTATGGATGTGAAACCATGTTCATGTATAACATTATGGACATGAATTATGGGTCTACGAATAACACTATGAACATGAAGTCATTTTTATGCACAACATTGTGAACATGTAATCAGGTTCACACATAATAATGTGAACATGTATTCAGGTTCATGCATAAAAATGTGAACATTTAATTAGGTTCATACATTACATTGTGAACATCTAATCTGGTTCATGCATGACAAATTTAATCATGTGTTATCCATGATTACCTAATGCATTGGAGGGATATATAAGTCCCACCTGTCACATAATGAAAATTATATGAATCTGTACCAAAATATCATGAAACATTTATCATATAATAACCCATGAAATGAAATCTAATTCATAAAAATTTCAACATATCATACACTATATAAAAGATACAAGTTTCATAATCATTTTATTATTTCTTCATAGAATAACCCATAAAAAGAAGTGTGTTACAAAATATTTCTATCATGGTATATCTCCTGGGAGATAACTAGGGTTCATAAACATCATTTCATTATAAACCTAAAGGATTTTGAGAAATAATAAGAATGGTATCCATGTATTATATCCCAATTAAATCATAAGTAACATCAAAAGATATCATCATAGATTGGAGAATAATTTTGAAATATCACTTGGAACATTACATAAAGAAATTAACCTTCCTTTGAAAATCCCATTTTAAAACATAAAACAATTTCAAAATTATTTTATTTTAAAATAAAATTCAAAACTTATAAAATAATATTAAGTAAAATAAAAGTCATGAATGTGGTAAATTCCATTCATTTCATATACAAATATTTATTTAACATTTTTGGTAAAATCTAAATGGGAATTGTTTTTTGAAAATTAAATGAAGATTCATGTTAAAACATATTATAATTTATAAAACATAGGTAAAAATTTCTATAATTTTTTTTAAAAAAAATTAAATCATTTTTTGAAAATATTTTTTGATTTTTTTTGAAAATATCGTTTTGGAAGAAAAAGGGTTTTTGACTTAAAAGATGATTATTCTTAAAAACATAGTTTTAAAAAAACAATTTGGTACATAAAAAGAGTACAATGAAGGGAAAATGGGTATTCTCATGAAATAAAAATAGTAAAATAAAATTCTTGAGTTTCTTGAGATATATATCATAATATTTTATCATCAGAAATATATTCATAATCAATATCGATAAACAATAAGATTGTAACAAATAATCGTTACCTCTTTAGAAACTCTGAAAAATCATCACCATGGAGAAATATCATTAAAATAAACTTAAAATATATTGATTAAAAATTTATTCATTATTTTACATGTAAAAGGGGATATATATACACCTCATAAAATAATATAGGTGCATAACATAACCCTATATCTCAAAGAAGAACAATTAAGACAAAAAAAACTTACTAATTTTGTAACATTGGAAATGTAAACCCCAATAAATAGATATCATAAAATGGATATATACATTCCAATAATATAAATTATAATAATAATAAAATAAATTCATGGTCATTATATACATCACATAAAATAAGCATGTGGTGAATATAGCATCTATCTCACAGAAGTAATAAGTGAGACAAGAATCCCTTACCACTTTAAAAATATTTTGATTCATAATACCCAATATATAATAATAATAAATTATACATTAAATATAATTATAATAATTTTATTAATAATATAACATTTCCATGTTTTAGTATATACTCCATAAAAAATAAGAGGTAAATTTTCATAAGTCCCATAGAAATAAAAGATAGACTAGAAATCCCTTACCTTAAGTCATGAATTCCATCGTAAAATTTAAAACCTCCTATATAATAAATATAAGTTTATTATACAACTATTTAAAACAATAATTATATATATCATACGATATAATATTTCTTTATTTGATTTTATTACCTGTTTATTAACAATTCCATGTCAATGTTACATTTCGAGTAATAACTGCTATTGTTTTTCATATATGTTTTGATTTTTTATTTTAGGTCCCATTAATTTGATAATGATTAAATAATACCAATAATTTTTAATGTGATATACATAAAATATATATTCACTATATATTTATTTATAGTGATCCATAAAATAGTAATAGAAAAGTAAATACATTGTTCAGGGAGACGGTATGTCATTCATATACATGACAATCATTTATATTTTCTTGTCAAACTGAAATAAGTAATTTTTAATGATATATTATCATAATTGAATAATTTTAATGTTATATTTATCACATATTTTTAAAAAAGCTATCTATATTACCTTCCATGTAAATCATTAAAAAATCTCATCACTTCATGCGGCGGTAGTCTGTCCTACACAGGAGCAATGTTATTGTAGTCCTAATAATTGAAATAATAATGGTATGTAGGATATAACAATTAAATGATCATAATAATATCATATATATTATATATAAATATTAAATACCACAATATTTCTAGATATGATAGGTGGTAATGGAATAAATGAATGGCATTCATTTGCAAGGTGGTTTTTCATCGAACACAAGAATGATGATTTCATAACCCATTTGATGGAGGTCTGGATGGTTGTAGATCATTCCATTAAAATAAAAACTTCTTCTATATGTAATATACTAATTTTATTATATAATAATGGTATAATAATTTTTTAATGATGTATAGAAATAATAAATAAAAAGCCCTTGTTAATGAAAGTTGCCTCTTCTTCAGGTATCCTAATTAGGTTTTCGATAAAAGCCTTTTTGGATGGATTTATGTCCAAAATAAGAATCATAATATTAGAGGAGATAAGTTGGGAGATTATTTTTTTAGGGTTTTTTATTAAAAGGTTTTTTAATGTGTCAATAAGAGTGGATAGAGAGTGACCGTTTATAAGTGAGGTGAGCAGAACACTTGTAATTTTTTTGAAAGAAATAATTTACCCCACATTTATTACTTGTCACATGGCTCCAATAATGGAAAATTATTGATAATATAATAGATAAGTTCGAAATATTTCCCTCAAATGGGTTTTTACATGTTTTGTTTCATTTTTTACCCTTATAATTTTATTTTAACTCCTTGGTAAAAACATTTTTACCTTAACTGTGGTAAATAATTTTAACTATTTTTACTGTTCATTTTGGTCAAAAATTAAGTTGAAATTATTTGATATTATAAATTATAATTAATAAAGATATATAACCCATTTTTAAAATTTAAATTCACAAATTGTTTGTAATTTTATTTAAAATTAATCCAATTGACACGATGGTAAAGCGGGTTTTCAAAGAGAAAATGTTCAAAAGTTTACCCAGTTTTTATATCAAAATCAACTATAAAATTTATTCCAATAATCTAAATTGGATTAATTTATATATACCTAAAATATACTTACTTTAAAACCAATTAAAATATAATTTATCTTGATAAATAATTTTAACATAAAGGCGGTTTTTAATTAAAATTCAATATTTTGCACTATTCATTAAAAAATGAAACATTCTAGAAAAATACCAAAAATAAACCCCAATATAATTTTGATATTATAAATTCAAAAAAAATATTTTTTTATTAAATTTTCTAAAAGTTAAAAATAATAATTTTAAATTATGTATGTAAAGGATGACTAATCCTTCTTTTAGAAAAATATAGTTTTATAGAAAATGTTTTTTCTTTATATTAAATGAATATTATTTTATTACTAATCAATAGATAACTAGTAAATGTGTGTAAACTATATATTTTTATAATTTAGTTAATCTTATTCATACCCTCTATTACAATGGATAAAATATATATTAAATAATAATGTTAATAGTATATTTTTGTTCAATAAAACTAGGTCTTAAATACAATTTAAGGTATTGAAGAAACTCATTATTTTCTTTAATTTAAGATAAAATCAATGTTTCATGTAATGAAAAATATTAAAACTGTTTCATTTAGTTAAAAATATATATTTTACAAAATCACAAGGTCTTACAATATCTTTTTCATCCACATTTTACTTTGGTTGTATATCGTGTTTTTGTTTTATCCAAGACTTGTTTTTTAATTATCCTGGTGTACGTCACCATCATATAAAAGGTTAGGTCTATTGACTTGTCTAGTTAACCTGGGCTGGTTTGTTACAATTTTTTATTTGATGAATGCTCGGCGAAAATTATGTTAACAATACCTGGTTTTGGTTATAGCTCTATGGTATACATGAGCGATGAACATTAAAATTTGAGTAGTAAGTGTGGGAGGGTGACTGTACAACTCACATCCATTTCTGAACATGAGTTACCATGGGTGGTCAGAAAAACAATTACCAGGATTGAGACTTGGTTTTTGTGGTCATTTGAACGAACTGAATGGGAAGTTTATTAAATGTACTTATTCCTTCTTAAATAATTTTTTAATATTTGTAATTGATAATTTCTCTCAATTCTTAATGTTTTGAATCATGAATGATAATTCTTTATGCTGGTCTAGAGATTTTGAAATATTATCTAAATTTGATTGGTCATTGTTATATGCATAACAATAAATTATTTTAAGAATATCTCTTTAAAATTTGAGAGAGGAAGCTATGAGACCAGATCTGTAGGAAATAAACAAGTGGCCCTTATTTGGTTAAATCTGTAATCTATAAAATTTATATTATGGGTCAAGTGGGTGTCGAGAACCCAGGACATGTGATGGGTCATGGTTTTTAGTTCACTAAGATGCATACACCCATACTGTGTAGTGATAAAGGACCCTAGGAATCAGAGGAGTGTCTTGACCAGATTGAGTGTATCTTTAACTTCTGGAAGACTCCTAAAGGAATCTATGGTGGGTTTAACCATGTATATCCTCAAAGGATTGGGAAAGATATTATGGGAATACATCATCAAAGCTATGTTCTATGAGGAAATTACATGGACCTCTTTAAATAATATATTCAATCGATGTTTTCACTATGATATGTTACGTGCAGTGAATACCTGAGATTTTTTAACCTTAGAGAAAGGGTTGCATACCATTCTTGAGTATTCTACTCACTTTTTTAAGTTAGTTCATCTAGCACTAATGCTCCTCAGCAGTGAAAATCTAAAGGGTCGTTGGTTTGAGTTTGTATTGAGGTATAAAATTTAGTTGATGTTGATTTTCATGTGTCTTCCAACCTTTGGGGAGGTAGTTGATAAATAATTTTTGGTTGAGGAAAATATAGCTAGAATGATAGGTTTTTTTAGAGATTTTTTGGGTGATATTTTTTGTCTAGGCATATATGCTATCTAGAAAATGAAGCTCAAGGGTCGTTAGTTTTCTCCAAGACCAGTTTTAGGGGATTATTTAGGACAGTAGTAGTTTTTCTACAATCAGTGTGGAAGAATTGATCATTCTAATACAAATTTTATGGTGGCTCCTAATACTTTTAATCATTGTGGATTATCAATTCATCTGAAATTTTTTTGTAAAAGGATATCTCAGGGAAGAAAATAATGATCCAATCTCACCAAGGGATCTTAAGTTTGTACAAATTCTTCTATAGTTGGTGTGTCTAATCCTCAATCAGGGGCTATGTTGATGTGGAAAATAGAGGGAAGATTTATGTGACTGGGTATACATCAGAGAAATCTGAAGAAGGGATAATAGTTATTAGAGGTGTGGTGTTTATTTCATCTTCTATGGTGAATGATTTGTTTGATGAAGGTGTTACTCACTCCTTTATATCTTCAATGTTAGTTGACACATTGAATTTATTTTCATAACTTATGTTGTACTTTTTAGATATTTTCACACATTTGGTATAGCGGTCCAAAATGGTTTTTAAGTGTCCCACATGTTGGGTGATGATAGTAGCTTTGAGGTGGAGTGGTATATTTTAATGATCTATCATGACATATTCAACTTAATTATTAGCATGGATTCGATTATTAATGTTAAGGCATAGATATACTATTATCATCTCCAGGTTTAGTTTTTATCTTTTGATGGGGTCACTCATGTTTTTTAGGGTGAGTGGGACTCTAGTTTGGGAAGGGTGTGGTTTTTTTCCTTATGTTGAGGTAATCTCAAGTTATTTTTTATTGATGTTCCTTGATGTATTTGAACCTTTTTTGGGTTTCCACTTCCTGTAATGGTGTGTTCATACCCTAATATCATTTTGGATTATTTTTCTTGTTTACCACCATAGAGAGTGGTTGAGTTTACTATTTACCTACACCTTTCTATGATTCCCATTTTAGGGACATCATATCGATTAGAACCTGATGAGTTGGTGGATCATAAAGTAATGCTTGAGGATCTAATGTGTAATTGATTTATTCATCCTAGTGTGTCACCGTAGGATTATCCCATCATCTTTTTTAATAAAGTAGATGTAAATATCATACTTTGTGTGTATTATCAAAATTTCAATTGGGTTACTATTAATAACAAATACGTTTTCCTATGATTAATAATCTCTTTGACTGTCTTAGAGGGGCATCTTGGCTCTCAAAAATTTACCTTCGTTCAGGGTACTACCAGTTGAGATTCTAAGATGAGGATATACATAAGATAGATTTTATGATCCACTATGGGCATTTAGAGTTCCATGTTATTCCATCATGTCTCATCAATGATTTTATGGTATTTATTAATTTAATTAACTAAATATTTCATCTGTTCTTGGACTCTTTTTTTTGTTTGTGAATGATATTTTGGTGTACTCCAAGACAAAGGAGGATCATATTGATCATTTGGATTCCATTCTTCAAACCTTAAAGGAACATCATCTATATGGTAGGATTTCCAGATGTGTGTTTTGGATCTAGGATGTGAAATTTTTTGGGCATGTGATAACTAATAGGGGTGTCTCATTGGATCTTGACAAGTTATAGGTTTTTATGACCTAAGAGCCTCCTATAAATGTTTTTGAGATCCAGAGGTTTTTGGGTTTTTTTGGTTACTATATATGGTTTATTCATTATTTCCTTAAGATCACATCATTAATTACAGTTTTATCCCATAAAGGTTTAAATTGTTAATGGAATGAAAAATGTTAGAGATATTTTGAGAATCTTAAGGTGAGGTTGACATCAGCCCTAGTTTTGAATCTTCTAGATCCGAGTTTTAGTTATCAAGTTTTATATGATACTTATTGTATAGTTTTGGGATGTGTATTAATGTACGGGAATAGGTGTTGGCCTATGTCTCTCCCCAATTATTCCCTCTTGATAAGAACTAACATACCCATGATCTTGAGTTAGTAACAATTATGCATGCCCTCAAATCTTGATGTCACTATCTCTTTTTTCATGTAAGACCTGATTCTTTTGCATAAAATATAGTTCCATCAACTCTATAATGATATTAAGGTCATATATTTCATATTTATTAATTATATAAATTCTTATAGTCATTATTGAATGGTGAACATGGATATTTAATTGGATTACGTTGTGGAGATGGTAGGTCATACATTCGTATGAGCGATGGTATCATTACCATGTTGGTGAAAGGTTATCTAATTTTGTGGTATATTAATTTATCTATATTTAATATAATTTCATACTTATCATATATATCTATCATTTCCATCATTATACCCTTTCAGGTAAATTGGTGATGAAAAATTGATTACATCATGGCATGGAGATGGCAAGTCGTACGTACGCACGAACGATGCTTTCATTTTTTATAGGATGGATAAAAGGAGGAATATGGTCATTTAATTATCCTAATAACATAGAAGAATATATATTATGCTAAATTTATTATTTTATCATTGAAAAAACGCATTAATATGAAGTATAAGTAGTAATGAACTTTGATGATTTGGTGAAAACGATTACCACTTCTTTAGTGGAATTGCTTTAGATCTCTTCTTAAGGGATCAAGGGTTGGTATTTTTGGAATACCATGATCCCTAGAACATAGATAAGGGTGTTGGAGAGATAAATGATCATGGTTTTTTTGACCTATAATATTCAATGTGGGGTGAAAAGAAGAGGGAGGAGGTTTCATTTTATAATTGAGGTGAGTGGTACTTTTAGAAACTCTCAAAATATTAAATTAATATAAATTAATTTTCAACAAAAATGGATCCAAAGTAAGTTATTTAGAATATAATATGGGTATAGTTTTAAATAATCGAATAAAATAATTGTTATACAATGTTATGTAACATTATTACCTTTATGTTTCTGTTTTAACCGTTATTTAATTCCATTAACTCTTACCGTGACAACATGGATTTTTACTCTTTGAGGGTCAATATTGTATCTATAAAATGAAAAAATAACCATATATAAATCATGGATAAATTTTTAAACATTTTTTAAATAATTTTGAATAATTTTATATTTTTATTAATTTAATATCATATAATAAAATATTATTTATTTTAATATATCATTAATGTCAATTTTGACACTATTCATTACTTTGACTTTTACAAAAAACATTAAAACCAGAATTATTCAAAAAAAATCTTTTAAAACATAACTAAAATGTAAATTTTATCAATAAAATTCTTTTATGACATTAATTTTCTCAAATTATAATTATTTTAATATTTTTATAATCATTTATTTTGTATTTAAATTAATTAAACAATTACTACATCATCATTATATAAGCAATTAAAATTATTTTTTATTTTTTAACAAATAAAAATATATTTAAAGGAAGAATATAAAAATTTTATATTTAAAATAATTATTTATAGAAAAATATATATTCTGATTAACCACGTATTATAAATTTATTACTTATTAAAAACATTAGTATGAAATATTTGACTTTTCTTAAAATAAAATACTATAAAAGGATTAAAGTCATCCAAGTGGCTCCAAGAGGTCATAAAATCATCCCAAGAATTATTTTGGTATAAAATCACTAATCCAATAAAATTAGGAAATATTTTAGGGTAATTTTATAATATTTAAAATTTTATTTTTACCCTTAATTAAATGATTTACCCTTAACCATGATAATTAAAATTACTATGTTTTCTATTCATATTGTCCAAAAATAAAAGGTACCCATTTAATAAAATTTGGATTTATTATTCCAAAAAATTAATCCATTTTTAAAAATTAGAAACACAAAATTGGTCAAAATTAATTTAAAATTTATCCAGTAGATGGGCCCTAAAATGGGTTTCTAAAGTGATAATGTTCAAAAGATTGAAATAGTTTTATATCTGAATTCAATGTGAAATTGATTCTGATTACCTACATTAGATTAAATGATATAAAATTCACTTACTTAAAATTTAAAACCAATAAAAATATAATTTAATACAATAAGTTATTTAGACAAAAAAGATGTTTTCAATTAAAACCCAGTATTTTTCACTATTCATCAAAACATAAAACATATCAAAAAAACACCAAAAATTAAACCAATGAAATTTTTTATATTAAAATTTCAAATAAGAGGTTTATTTTTTCAAAGATAATTAATTTAAAAATCAAAAATTTATGTTTAAATTATGTGTACTATCAAAAGGTGGTAAAACTGTCTTTTTTAATACATCTTTTATGCGTAAAATTGGATTTATTCTTATATCATGTCTAGAAAACACAAATTATGAATATTAGACATTATATTGAATATTTTATATATTTATATTTTATTAATATAATCCAAAAAATGTGATTTTGTTTATTTTATTAGTATAAAACACACTTGTTTTTATTTAAATCGTTTTTTAGAAATTGATTTACTTTTATTATAAAAAGGGTTTTATTTTCCTTTTTAAGTAATTTGTAACTAAATAATTTCTTATATGTAAATGTTTCAACCATATATTGCATAATTCAATTAATAATTTTTATTCCCTCCATTCTAATGGCTAGGATATAAAAGTAATATTTAAATATTAATGTTTAGTTATCAATTTTAAACTCGATGTGGCATATCATGTAGACTATAAAACATAGTGTTTGCTTTTAAAAAAATTGGGATGTTACACCCAAACCAATTAATTAATTAATTGGATTAATCCATGGAGTCCTTTTTTTAATTGGCTTCTGAAATGGCTTATGGATACCCATTGGTTGAGAGGACCATGAATATAATTGAATTGACCAATGGTTTAAAGTTTGATTAGCATGACAAGCGACCTTAGGTGATTTCTTGATAAAGAATCCCTAAGATATTCCATATTTTTTATTAATATGAATGTTAATCAATTATGATATAATTTTAAGTTGTATATTATAGATAAATTGTAATTTTCATAATTAACTATTCAGATATATAATGTGATATTGTGATGTCCATGTTGTATAACAGGACTTGTGTTCCATGATGAAATGATTATATATCTATCTTGGCCCTGGAACATGAACACTTATATGTTGAAATTATGATATTGAGCAGGCTTGGCCTAGTCTCTTGTTGTAATTCTTATAGATGGTGGGCTCTTCTCACTCACATGTTGTAATGCTTTTAGGCATTTGACCCGGATGTTGTAAGGATTAGAGGGATTTGTTCTAGATTTTTGTGACTATACCATAGTTATATAGAGGTGGTTGTCATGGTTTTAAGACATTCTCTGATATATTTTGACATTACAGTAAAGTAAGATATATTACCATGGTTATGTGGTTGCAGTTTCCATGGTTATAATACATGCTCATGTATATTTTGGCATAAAGCCGAAGCAGGTTGTTGTAATTTATTAACTGTTTAAATAATTAATTCACATGTTTATCTATTTATTACATAAACTTATTATTTGACTGGTTAGTTTAAATATGGTGGTTTCAACCTAATTAGTTGTACTCACACCCTATTTGTGCCTATATTTGGTACCCAATAAGATTACATGGATACAGGTTTGGACAAGGGGAAAGGAATTTGATGCTGATTGTTTTCTTTTTGGATGGGATGGAGTTTTAAGGGGGTAGACATGGGGTTTGGGATAAATGAATTTCGAGTATTTATTTGATTTTGATATTATTTTAATTTCATTTTTTCTATAATTACATTTATTTACATTCCAAACCTCCATTACATTATTCCTCAATTATTAATTGGATTATTCGGTTGACTTTTATTAGTAGTTTCTGTTATGTCAACACTTTGATTGCCTCCATTTATATGGGTTATTTATACTACTATAACACTTCATACTAGGTGTTATAGTCTCCCCGCTATATATTTCAAACCCTCTCTATTATTTTGAAGCCTCTAGTGTATGAGGAGGTTCACTTTAGGTCTCATAAACAACTATTTTTTCCATTTGAGTGTCAAATCAAGGGATTCTACATAGTGGTATCAAAAGAGAAGGTTTTATTTTCTTCTGTTATAATATTTGGAAAATGTAGAAAGGTGACTATGATTTGATGATATGTGGTAATGAGATTGTGTATGGGAAAGGTTAACCAATGTATGGGGGAATCTGAGTTATGAGGGATGGGATTTTTGATTTTGATGTGTTCTTATTATAGTTGATATCATTTCACCTTGGGTGATTCACTTATTGGGTGAGGTTATTGTTTTATGATGTTATTGTTTCTTGGTATTTGTACTTGTGTCCTGGTATGGAGTGAGATTATAATACATTCATCATAATAGGAACATAGGGATATATTGACATGCATTGTTATTGATAGGGGAATATTTATTTTTTATGTCACATATTCTTTCATGTTGATCTATGATATGAGATATATGTTTCATTTAACAAATTAAATGAGTTTATTTTTCATGATAATTCACTTTTGAAGGATGTTTAGGGAGACCAGGAGTCAATGGTTCTCTGTTCTAGTCACCTACTGAGGTAGACCTTGTTGTTAGCTATTGTTTTAAGATGTTCATTTTTATATAGATAAAATGTATCCTCATCATATTCGACATGAGTGTCAAGAAAGTAGAAACCAGTTTTCTCTTAACAAAGCAGAACTAGATCTTCCTATTGATTTTTAAGATCATATAGATGTTAATCTTTGAAAAAACTTCTTTATCGTTATATGATCCATGTAAAGGGAGGTTTTTTATACTGTTCCTTTTATGTCTGAGCTGATAGGAAAGTTTCAGCTGAAGCACCCGCCAATGTTTATTAGGAAAAGAGGACTTGAGGTAGCTGAGTTCTGGATTGATTTGTTCTAAAAAATAATCAAGAATCTTGATAGACTCACTAATGAAAGAGTGAGGCTTGCTGCATAAATGTTTCTTGGGCCTTCCAAGCATTGGTGGGATATTCTAGAGGAAGCTTGGCAGTGGGATGAGTTATCTTTGAAGGACTCTGAAATAAATTTCTTGATCCTTTTCTATCCCAATATGTTGAGAGATGAAAAAATCAAGTGATTTCATCCATCTAGAATAGGAGGGAATGTCGGTGCTAGACTATGCTGGATGTTTCACTAACCTACATCACTTTGTGCCATCTTTGGAAGCTGATGAGATCTCTAGGGTGATAAATTTTTAGTATAGTCATCACAATGAGATTATGTCATAGATAAATATTTTTTCCTTGATAATTGTTGAGGACGTGATAAACGAGGAACTCATAACATAATAGAATCAAATAATTCCCTTGAGCAATAGCCATGCTATTTCAGTAGGAAAATCTGGGATCTCTTCTTTGAGAGGAAAAAATCACCACCATGAATGTTTTTTCAAAGAAAGTAGTGGTAAGAGTAGTCAGGGCAGTGTAAAAACATCTCATGATCATGTTCAATTCTAGTGCTATTAGTGTGGAAATTTTGATCAAAAGTTCCCATAGTATCCTTACCCCACATTTGAGTGTCATGTTTTTAGTGGGATGGGTCATCTTCATAGATTCTATGAAAACATTCCATAGTATACCAGGGGAAAGTGATCAGCAAAGTCACTTGAGTAAGGAAAGGGTCTCATATACAACTCAACAGGCTGGTATCTGGGGTTCCACGGGCCATTCAAGCCAAGACAGGGGACGGTGTACCCTAGTAGAGGAGTAACATTCCCAGTAAGGTAAAATATCTCAGGGTAGTCGGTCTGAAGCCCAAGGAAGTGGAAAACTTTGGCAAAATTTTATATAGACTACTCCAATTATCATGAATGCAAGATCTTCTACTGTCAGAGTTACGATTCATATATCATCTACTTATTCTTGTGTTTTGTTTGATACAAGATAATCTCAATTTTTTCTATCAGCACTCTTCTAAAAAAATGGTATTTTATGTGAAAATCATGGATGGTTCATTGACCATCGACACACCATTGGGAGTACGGTTAGATAATATCAAATGTTTCAAGGCGTTTTCTCTAGATATTTGTGGTTACTATTTTTTTGAGAATTTTTCATGCTAGAAATGATAGGTTACAACATAATTCTTGGTATAGATTTTTTAGTTCTATACTAGGCTCATATCGACTATTATAGGAGGAAAATTACCATTATATCTCCATAAGGATGTGGTTATTCTCACTTGGGTGAGTGGGGTCTTCAGGATGGTCATGTAGGACCAATTCAATGCATATTGGATTCTCTTGTGGGTTTTATAGCTATTTTTTATCTAGATGATATTGGAATTTAATAGGATTATTTTACTCTATTGGTATTTTTTTAGGAAGTCTTCACTCATGATTTCTATAGATTACCACCCTAGTGAGATATTGAGTTCAAGATCGATTTGGTTTCATGAGTAGAGGTAGATTCTATCCCACCATAGAAAAAAGAACCAACAGATCTTTTGGAGTATAAATATTGGTTGGAATATCTAGAATATAAAGGCATCATATAGGCTAATACATATCAATAGGGTACTCCAATTCAATTTACCATGAAGAAACATGGGTATTTACACTTATGTGTTTATTATTATTGGTTGAACTAGGTGATGATCAAGAACATTTATCCTCTTCCATGAATTGATTATCTTTTTGATTAGTTTAGTGTTGTAAAGATCTTCTACAATACTGATTTGAGATCAAGTTACCACCAGTTCAGGTTGAGACCATCAAACGTACCTCAGACGGATTTTATGATCATGTATGGATAGTATGAATTACTAGTGATGTTATTTTGGGTGACTAACCCACTAGTGGTATTCATAGCCTTAGTGAAAAGGATCTTTCATCCTTTTCTTGACCGGTGTATGGTGGTTTTTATCGATGATATATTAGTGTGATCTTAGTTAGAACAACATAATACCAAACATATTTTCATATTCTTGAGTACATAGATAAAGAATTTGGTTTATTCCATGATAACCAAAGGAATTTTATATAATAATAATTTTCACTTATTATTCCATGTCATCTCAGAGGTAACATTGTCAATGGAAGCACAGAAAGTCGTAGTTGTTGTATCATGGGAAAAAAATAATAAAATCATCTTGATTTGGATCTTTCTAGGTTTATAAAGTTATTATCAACGCTTTATCTAATATTCCTCCCATTTGGAAACACCATTTTCTGGGATGACCAAGAAAGGGGGAATTTTTATTAGGTCAACTATTTGTGAGAGAGGTTTTCTAGAGTTGAAAGTAAGTATGAACTCCGCACCTATCATCACATTACCTATTTTGGGTAAATCATATACCGTTTACAATGACACATCCAAATTTGGAATCAGATCGGCTCTAATTTGGAAGGATTAACTAGTTTCTTGGGGATCTAGGTAGCTGAGACAACAAGAGAGGAATTACCCTACTCACAGTCTCGAGTTAGTAGTAGTGGTAAATTCCCTGAGGTTTTGGAGACACTATCTCTTGTGTGAGTGGTCATTGGTATAAAAGGACCATAGGAGCCTTAGGTATATATTTTCTTAGTAATACCTGATCCTTTGGAAGAGGAGGTAGGTAAAGTATTTGAAATCATTCCACAATGATTTGGATTATATGCTAGGAAATGGTAATTTATTTTCTAACACATTGATCTGAATGACACAGGCAAAGGATGTATGGGAGTCTTGTGATGAGTGACATACAATGTAAATTTTTGCAGATATTTATATGAATTTTCAAGAGTCTAAAGGATGGGTAGCTCTATCTTTGACATCTATTATACCTATAATTTTGGACTGGGTTAAGACAAGGGAGTTTTCTAATCTGGAAGTCTTAGTTATGAGAGAAGAATTATATGGTGGGGAGACACCATCAGGATAGTCTCTCAGAAATGGAAATTCTATATTTTTCTATGTTCTAGTATAGGTTACTATGGGATTACACGATGAGCTGATGAGGTAATTTCAGGCTTATATATGGGTGGTGCATCCTGGTTTAACAAAGATGTATTGTGATCTTCATAGAGAGTAATGGTGGTAAGAAATAAAGAAGTTGGTGACAAGATTCATGTCTATAAGATTCATATTTTAGTTAGTGAAAGTTGAGCATCTCATGATAGTTAATATTCTATAGAATTTTCCCATTAATAAGTGAAAATTGGATGATTTCACAATGGATATTTTTTTAGGATTACACAGGAAAACCCGGAAGGATAATGCTATGTGGGTTTTTGGGGGTAAACTTACTAATGTGTCCCAGTTATTACTGATCATGTACACCTTTATAGTTAAGGATATTCGTAGTATTTACATGTGTGAGGTGGTTCATTGGCATAGTATTCTGAGGAGTATCATTTTAGATATAGATCCTCATTTAACATTGTGTTTCTGGTAGGGTATTCAAAAATATTTGGGATTGTGGGTTCTTTTGAAACTAGCCTATCATCCATATATTAATAGTCCA
Source organism: Viscum album (assembly GCA_963277665.1). NCBI lineage: Eukaryota > Viridiplantae > Streptophyta > Magnoliopsida > Santalales > Viscaceae > Viscum > Viscum album. Next base: position 468,428,457 of record OY728142.1, on the reverse strand, counting down.
TTTTATTGGACTATTCAGGTTCTAGATGATATGTTATGAACTAATGTTTTGGATTTTGGTGGTTCCTAAGAGAAACATCAGGAAATTGTGTAGTTTTCATAAAATAATATATTTTAGGTATCGATCCAAATGGAACCTTTTGACTCTTTGTATGGAAGGTTGTGTCATTCACCTCATTGTTAGCTAGAGGTAGGTGAGTTATCACTTGTTAGGCCTAGTCTCATGCAAGAGACATCTGAGTAGGTTCAGGTGGTCAGGAAATGGTTGGTAACCATGTGGAGCAGGCAAAAATCGTACACTAACCATTAGAGATGTCCTATGGAATTGGATTTTGGTCATCATGTTTTATTACATGTTTCTCCTGGGTTAGGGTAATATATTATCAAGAAACATGGAATTCAAGTGCCTTGGATTGTCTAACTATTTCAAATAGTGGAAAGGATTAGTCCAATTGTGTACTGTATTTCCCTTCTATAGAGATATAGTTCCATGGATTTCATGTTCCGCATGTCATATGTGTATAGATATCATCAAGACTCTTCCCATGTGATAAACACACATGATGTAGAACATTGTGTTGATTCATCCTTTAAGGAGCATCACATATGGGTTATACATCATATTTAGAAATATTTTCGAGTTAAGACTATATTTTTGGTTTGATTGTAGTGGATGAATGAGAGAGTTTAGGAGGAGACCTAGGATAGAGAGTTTAATATGTAAACACAATGGATAAACTTGTTCACTGATAGCATACAGTGATTCTTAAAGAAACTCAAAAATGACCTGTATATGGTGGAGAGTTTGTAAGGTCCTGTCTTTTTCTCGTTATGTCTCCATCTGATATTTTCATTAACTATTCTTTCAGTTTTGATTTAATCATTGATGTTTGTCATTTAAATAAAGGAAGTCTTGGGTTGTGAGAAAACATGGGGAAACCATAGAGGATTTGTATTTAGATCCTTTATTGGGGGAAATGACTTAATGTTCAGGGATTTATTCTAGTTTGAATTAATGGAGTCTAGAAATAAATGGATTAAGTGTTTCACGAGTTCTTGGTAAGTTGAGAAGATTTAAATGGGGTTTGGGTTGGTCAGAGGGAAAATGGATGAAAAACCATCTGTAGAACATTTACAACCCTTGTAAATGGATTACATGTCGTGTAATGTTTGGGTGATTTAATAAAATAATATGAGGTGATGGGTTTTTTGTGAATCCCATTATAAATATTTATAGAATGTGTAATATCCTGACCAATTGTTTTAAAGTTTGTTGTATGGGTCATTTTTCATTCTATTCCACTACATCCTTCTCCTCATGACCCTAGTTCATCTTCTAGATGAATTTGGAGTGCCAAACTTCCTTATGAACATCCCAATAATTCCTTTTATCCCATGTAAGTTATTTTTGCCTAGTTTATCCTTTATCATTTTTTCCTCCAAGCATTTTGGTGAAATAATTTGACTGTGTGCATTGTTGGTTTTGATCAAGATCAGTTTTGGTCTAGGTTTCTCTTGGTGATCATCTGCACCTACTTCCTTATGAGTATTTCCGATTGGAAGCATTTTTGGATCATCATTTATAGGTAGGTGTTTTAAATATTAACCTTATGTTTTGATAAATGTCATTCTTTAGAAATATTGAGATTTTTCCAACATAACATGTGCCCAAACAAATTAATTAATGGATGGAGTTATTCCTTGGGGTCCTTTGTTTTTCAATTGGATTATCACCTAGTTTATGGATATCCATTGGGTGAAGGAACCATGAATATAATTGAATTCGATAATGGTTTAAAGTGTGTTTATCATGACATGAGACCTTAGGTGATTTCATGATATAGAATCTCGGAGATGTGTCTTATTGCTTATTAATATGACTGTTAATAGATTGTGATATAATTTAAAGTGGTATATTAAAGATAAATGTTAATTCCTATAATTAACCATTGATATATATAACATGATATTGTGATATCCATGTTGTGTGATAAGACTTTTTTTTTCAGGTTGAAACTCTTATATATCAGGCTAGGCACTAGAACATGCACACTTATTTGATATACTACTGATATTTAGTGAGCTCAGTCCAGTCCCATGTAGTAATTATTATAGATAGTGGGATCTTCCCAGTCCTATGTTGTAATGCTTATAAGGATTTGAACTGGATTGTTGTGACTATACCATGGATATATTGTGGTGGTAAGAATGGTCATAAGACATGCTTCGAGATAATTCTTCGGGGTGCGGAAGAATGTTATTTTACCATAGTTATGTGGTTGTCGTTGGAATGGTTGTAATACATGTTCATAGTTATTCGGGAATGAATACAATGTAAATATTTATTGTATTTTATTAAATATAGAATTAATAAATACACATTTTTATCATTTTATTGCATACACATCTTATCATATTGGTTAATCTAGACACTATGGTGTCGAACTATTAATTTATAATCACATCCTATTCAGGACGACATTTGGTACCTGATCATATTACATGGATACAAGTTTGGAAAAGGGAAATGGGGACTTTGATGTTGATTGTTTTCTTGATGGTCTCCCCACAATAAATTTCAAACCCCCACTTCTTGTCGACTGCCCGTGGCATATGGTTATGCACTCTTGAGGTCTCATAACCAACCCTTTTTGGCGGCGTGAGGGATTTTTGGATCAACGGATGTTACACTTCACCTATTTAAATTAAATTCCTTAAAGGATGAAACATCTAAATTATATGATTTTTTCTCCGGTGTGAACTAGAATCTTGGGAAAATTTGAAAGTTATAAATAAAAATGATGGATGGGTACCACAAAAGATTCCATATTTAGATGGAAGTGATTATTAATATTAGATAGAATGAATGGAGGTATACATGATGAATTTAGGTGTGTATCTTTAGACAATCATGGAGAAACAATATGATCTACCTAAAGCTATTCCAAAAACACTTTTAATTAATTGTATGGAAAAGTATGCTTTAAACAGTAAAGTAAATAGTATTTTTTATTGTTCTATTTGTAGAAGTGTGTATAACCATGCTTCTACCTGTAAGAAAATCTATGATATTTAGAGAATTAAATAAGTTACTCATTATGGGATAGAAATTCATAAAATAATTATAATGGGAATGCTTCAGATTTAATATTAGAATTTCAATATGGGCGAAGACGGGAAAGTGAACCAAATATTTCACCAGTTTATAAGTATTAAAAATGGTATGAGTGTACTTGGTGAATAACTAAAAAATAGAACTCTAATTGAAAGTATACTATGGTAATTAGAAAGAATATATCATGCAAAAAAGTGGTGACCGATGATAGCAATAATTTTAAAGAGCATACTTTAGATAAAATAATAGGTTTTTTGTTATATTATAAACCTAAACTGAAAAACATTGCTAGAGATGAGTCTCAATAGAAGAAAAGTAGTGATTTTAAGTAAAAAAATAAATTTTCTAACACTTATAAATTTGAGTCCTCTAAAGTGATGTGGATGTGGATCAAATAAGAATAAAGGTTTTCAAATATATAAAAAGTAATGGTTTTAAGAAAATGGTTGGGATAAATAACATAAAATACCACAAGAAAGGTAATACTATAAAGAATAATAATGTTTCGAATATAACTTGTTGTGAGTGCAAGAGTAAATTATACAAAATTTTTAATTATGTTATGATCAATAATTCAAGTAAATATAAGGAGAAAAGAAAAAATGAGAGGCAAGCATTGTTTGATGGATGAGACTTTTTTGACACTTTTGATTCATGTAGTGAATTGTGAAGTAAACAAGAAATAGGTAACCATGCTTTTATGGCTATACACTATAATGTTACATATTCGTTCATTACAAAAATCGAAAAAACTGTTAATCATTTTTTAATGGAATAATATTCTAAGGTACCTAAATAGCCTTTCATTATGAGATCTATAAATTTTGATCATGATGCTAGTATTGATGATGAAAAATAAACTTGTTCTGATTCAAGTTGTGATTTTGATTCTATTAATTAAATATTTAAACAGCTACTTAAATAAAATAAGGAATTAAGAAATGATATCATCAAAATGATTGAAAAATATAGATATCTAAAAGGAAAAAAAAAAAAAAATCAATAAAAATTATAAATATAATGTGGAATGTGATCATATAAAGATTCTTGTTTCCCATAATGAGAAATATAAAAAGAATCATGACTCTAATATATTTAAACTGAAAGAAAAACATAACATCTTGATAATATTTTCTAGAAGTAAATGATAAAGATCAATATATAGGGTTTAATTCGGTTGTGGATGACATGAGAAAAGTTAAATATAGGTGTAAGAAGCTCAATAAAGAAAATAAAAAATTGATAAATAAACCATCAAATTTTAACTAATAGGTCTATACTAATTTAGAATTTTTTAAAAAAAGAGAATGTGGATTTAAAAAATTATGCTACTAATCCTAAACAAACTTTATTGAATTTTTGTCGAGGAAAATATAAATATGATAAAATCAAGTCTATTGTGAAACCAAAATATAATAAAATGGTTTTAGTTATAATATCTTTTCACCATGGAATAATAATACTAATTTTGTTAAAATACCAAAAGTGATTATTTTTTAGTGTAACATGCTTTAAATGTTAAATAAAAGAGAATTATTCTAAAAAATTATATGGGAATTTTACTCAATCATTTTCGCATACTAAAAAAATTTCTATATGATTTTTTTTGAAATACCCAAATAATGATATATGAAATCTGTTGGTGTTGCCAAATTTTATAATATCAATTTGGATGAATCTAAAGAATAATGAGTACCAAATGGATCTCACTCAACTCTTATTGGATCTAAGTTGATAAACATGACTAGGAAAGTATTTTCTTTCAACAAGCATGCATATTCTTAGTTGTCTCATCAACTGATGTTTTGTAATTCATAAAATCTCATATCATTTATCACGATGTTTTAATTTTATATTATGGACTTAATCATGTATATTAACTTTTGGTTGTTTTTTTCTTTGGAAGGTAATAATATTATAGCTTATTTAATTAAAAATTTTGGTTTCATATATGATGAATATCTATATATATTTCATATAAAGTGAGTGTTAATGTTTTTTACCTTCTTTATAAAATAATTAATTTAGGGGGAGTTAACCTATGTTTGTTAAATTAAATGATATACTAGTATTTATGTTTGAAAATAGTTTTTAAATGGTTAGTATGTGTAGATTTTAGTTATGATTATTCTATTTTCAATATTTTTCAATAAATAATTTAATTTCAAGAAAAGAAATCATGTTTTTTATTGACATATAGTAACCTAATTTTACACAATTTTCTTGGGAATATTTTATTTCTAAAATAGTTGACCACCTACTTCTTTAATAGTTTATTTCCTATAGTGGTTTCATGAAATAAAAATTTTGAACACTCTTGATTTAAGGAAGTATTCTATAACTTATATACGTATTTTATGCATTAAAATTAATCTTATCTTATTATTTATTTTAAATCAGTTTGAACTTAAAAATCTAGTTCATATTGTTGAATTATGTAAAAATGTAGTTTGATACTAGAAAATGAGAAACTTAGGTTTTATTTCAGTACATTAAATTAAGATAAATTAATTATTTTGAATCATTTTTTATCCAATCCGAATTTTTTAAATATTTTTTATACTCTAAATATATTTTTATTTGATATAACATACTTATTTTTATCTCATGTGCTTTAATATTAAAATAAGTGAAGAAATTTTTCAATTCTATTTAGTATGATAAATATTTATTTATTTTATTCTAAAACATGTTGGTTTTTACCTTAATTTACTTTTTTCTATTCAAGAGTATTTATAACTTTGAAATATGAAGATTTTATAAGTTTTAAATTCCAGTTCCTTCTGATTTTCATGGATTAGATACTTTCAATATTCCACTTAGGGTGAGTTTGTATTTTCTTTTAGAAGTCATTGAATAGTTCTTTTAAAAATAACATAAAAAGATATGGATGGTAGTTTGTTATAACTTATTCTAAATAAAATTCAACTACCTTATATATTATCAAAATATTCTGTGTTATAAAATATGAGAAAATATAGTTTGAACAGGGTATTTTAGAAAAAAAATATATAGTTTTACTATCTTCAATAACTGTTAAAAGTTTGATATAGTTTTCTATTTACATATTCTTTAATCTTCTCATATTTTTAATGTTATTAAATGAAAAAAAATCCTAATATTTTTATTTCATGCTTTTAAATCATATTAAATGACTTGTGTTGTTAAATGGATATCACAAATAACGTTTTTCGTATATCTTGTTAGAAATATTTTGTAATCAGCCTATGTTTTTTTATGTATGGAATAGATTGAATAAAATTCACTATTTACTTTCTACTACTATTGTGTGTTAGTATTTTTATTTTTTAATAGTGTATGTATTTCATTAAGAGAACATTTATAAACATTTTATGGGATTTTTTATAAAAAGGGATAACGTTTTTAAAGAAGAATATGTTTTTGAATATTTATCATTTTATTGTTTTTTTTATAATTTTAAAAATGGGATATAATGTTTTGAATTTCAATAAATGTTTGGTTTTTTAAATTACAAAAGGATTAGTTTTTTAGTGTTTGAGCTTGGATTGTTTTAATTATTTGTGTTTTGTTAAATTATAACCACCTCATAATTGTTTAAATTTAGTTACTTGAAAATTACATATTCTCTTTTTTGAATCTAGTAGTGAATATTTTATTAAAATGTTATTGTTATATTTAGTAATTAATTTAAATTATTAATTAATATTAATCTTTAAAATTATTTTCAAATAGTTTAGTATTTAATTATAAATATAATTTTAATGTATCACTTAAAATGCATATGTATAGTATATAATGAATGTGATTTCTACTGTATATGTTTTAAATTAGAGCTTCATTATTCAAACATGTTAAAACTATTATTTCTATATCATGAATTCCTATAAATTTTCATACTTACAATGTTTCTGCACACAAATTCTATATTAGTTTGATCGAGCATATATAGTACTGAATTCATGGATCTCATTCCACCTAAAAACTAACTCGTCAATATGGAATGTTTTTCATCCCATATTCAATGAAACTCCATTGGTTTTGATATTAATGACATATCCAAGGTAAAATAACTCAGGATTTAGTTCACAATCAACCACAGAATTTCTCTTAGAGCTCCTCCATTCACAAGTAAAAGTATGTGTGAGATCCTACTTCATCCTCATAGAAGCATCAACATTCCATGGTGTCATTTATTTTCATGATAGAAAGTATTCTATTCATAGTAACATAGATCTCCGTAGAAGAAGTTCACATGATTTCATATAGTAGCACTCGACCATATGGTTGTAGAACACCTTTAACCATGAGGGTCATCTAGCATTATACCTTCTGCTACCACGAGGTTTTAGACTACTATTCATGGTATCTTTTCCTCCACAACCTATCATGCCCTATTTATGGTATCTTTTCTTATTCAAGGTATCTTTGTAATATAAATATATTTTTGAACAACTGTATTATAATTTGTTTGATAGAAAAACATAATGGAAATATTTTTGGAATTAATATGTTACACATTAATTATTTTATACTCTGGTTCTATATTTTTTGAATTTTTTAATTACTGTAACAGTTTCATAAGATTTTTTATTTTTTTAATCATATAAAAACTCTAATTTATTATAACAACCATATTTAAGATAGTTTTAATGAATTCAATGCAGAAATTATAGAATGCCAATAATATTATTTTAATATGTGTGAAGTATAAATTGCTAACAGTATTGTGTTCCCATTTTTATTACATTACCATTGTTTGGTAAAAACTCATTTTAGAAAACTACCATGTAATGAGAATAGAAGGATAGAACTAGGTAACTATTGGTGACCTCTATAAAAATAAAAACAAAGGCATGATGTTTGATATTGAGATACACATGGCTAATTTTCTGAAACCTGATACTCAGACTGGTGGGATCTTTTTCAAGTATTATTTCATTGGTGTGATCATGTAGGAACATCAATGTTCAATTTTTTTCTGAAGTTATCAAAGTTCCATGAGATACATTGATTTCCACTTCTATTTCTCATATGATTTTTCTAAATTTTGTTTGCTTTCCATTGTTAAATCTTTAATTAATTTTTTTGTTCTTAATCATCAGCTTATTCTCTTCCCAATCAAAATAAATTCTAGTGTCGGTTATTCAACCTAACAAAAAAGAAGGTTCTTAGGATGTGACTCCTGAACAAAATTCATGTTAGTATAGGTTTTGAATCCTATAAAATTTAGGTTGGTTTCACCTCTAGGTATTGTAAAATGTAGAATCTATAAGTTGGTTATCACTCCTTTAAAATTGATGTTTTAGTGGGTACCAATTTGGTCATCAAGTTGAGAAGATTGAAGATTGGAGTAGGATATTAGATATCTGAACTACTATAAAATTTGTGTCTTCATATCTTATTTACACTATATTATATTCTAAACACTACCATACACTATTTTTTCATTCAATGATAAACTATTATTGATTATTTTGTTTAAAATTTTAAAAGGACTATTCACCAGCCCTGGTCTATTTTTTCGATCTATTTGGGATGAACACTAGAAGTACTATTCTTAAAACATTTATTCTCTTTATTTATCTTGAAAATATCACCCATAATAAATTGTAATTTCTATCATTACTCTTATTCATTCTTAGAATTTGAATATTTAAACTTCTCACCTTATTATTTAAGCTTCAAATCATCATAATCATCAATATTTTTCTCCTTACCTGGTTATTATTTTATATCTTTCATTACTTATATAGATATAAAATTTTTAGAATCTTATTTTCATATTTATTAAAATTTTCTTATGCCTCATTCATTCTAGACTTCTCATAATCAAAGTCAATGTTAGAGCCAAAACAAGAATCATAACTATAATCACTAACCAAATCCATATTTCCTTTCAAGCAAAGATTTATAGTTTCCTAGGATGATTTTTATTAGTAACATTAATATTAGGATGAGGAAAAAGATGATACATGATCATGTTTATCCATTAATCATAGTTTAGTACTGTACTTATCCCTCTCAATTTATGCCTCTATAAAATCATCTCCTGAGAAAGATAATTTAGTTTCATGAAATTTATTTTAAATTTGGATTTTCACATTTTAATTTTTCTTATATGGTTAGTTCTCTCTCCTAAAACTAGTATTCGTACAATTAAAGTACACAAGTTTTCTATATTCATCATACATACCAGTTTCTCTTGTGATATATTTTCTAGTTTTCCCTTTTCTCTTAGACTTTTTTTCAAAATAAGTTATCTCAAGACGTTTCCAAATCTTATGAGTAGTAGGGAATCAATATATATGATAAAAAAATTCAAAAAAATATGTAATAATTAATATTCATAATGTTAAAATTAATCATATGTCTAACATGTTCTACAAATTTCAATGTAATTTGATAACATTTAGGAAAAATATAAGACTTTATAAAAATTTCCTTGTATAAAATTTCAGTAATTTAAAGATAAGATTTTGTAAGGATTTTAGACAAATAGTAATAACTACCATTGATGTATGGTGGCAGTGTAGGATTCAGACTATTCTCATTCCCCAAAAAATCTGTCCCTAAAAATAGATTCCCCTTAGCCATGTTAAGGGATAATATTCTAGTTAGTTTAAAACATAAAATTTTCCCCAACATATAAGTAATTAGAGAAAAATATCTATAAAAAGAGACTGATTTAAAACTAATTTGTAGGTATCAGTTAAAGTATCAATGAAGGATAACTCTTAAAATGGATGGGTTTGATATCAATTGTTAGGTCCTAAATAGATATGTAAAGAGACAAGATTGGTGGATGAATGTTTCATCTTAAAATAATCAGATAATTTAATAATATAAAGAATAATTGAGTGGAATAAAAGATAAAATAATAGAATCCTAAATAGTTAGTTTAATGAGTGTTCTGATTGTATGTCGAATGTAAAGAAAAAGATAGAGCATAAGGATTTTATAAACATTATTTTACAAATACTATTATGTTTAATCTTCACACTCTCGACCCAATAGTATGAACATCCACTATGATGTATAGAAATTTTGAAAGAGATTGTAAAGTATTAGAACCTATCACTTTTAATAGCTAGATGGAAAAAAACCAAAACTACTACCATTTACTACACTGAGGCACAACCCATGATGCACCCCAGACCCACACTCATAAATCTAATAAAAAACCACACATTCATAAAAAACTGTATTTGATACCAAGTGAGATTAGTAAAGATAAAATTAAACATATTTCCCCTTAATATTGAATCTCATAATAATCCCATGCAATCCAGATAACATTTTGGTTTTGTGTCTTTAAATACAAGATACATAATAAAATTATTTATAAAAAATATTAAATATGTAACACCCAAATATTTCATAGTACGTTATTTCTTCAAAGTAATTCAATAAATTGCAGTACACGCAACAATGAGTTTAAACGCACCACGACTTACCAAACTAGCCATTCAAAAGAGGTTATGAATAGTATTAACTGAATTTTGAAATTTATTTAATCCATATAATTAAGGAATCCATATTATGAGTTTCTTAGACATAATGTAAGAAAAAATTCATTTTTTTAGAAAAAAAAAGAATAATTTTTCAAAAAAAATGCAATTTTACCGCCTTTTAATAGAGAAACATTTTTTGAAACAAATATTTAACAATTTAATATATTTAATTTAATGAAATTAAATTATTCTTCATAATTGGGACATAAATATTTAGTTTGGATAAATTTTTGGAACTTTTCTGATAACTTTCATATTTTTATGAATAGTGAAAATACTATATTTTAACTGAAAACAACTTTTTTAATAAAAATAATTTATAGTGTTAAATTATACATTCTAATGGTTTGGAAGTATAAATAGATTATATTATTACCATTTAATCCATTTCTGGTCATTGAATGTCATTTCACATTGAGATTTGACATAAATAAGTGTCAATCTATTGAGAGTTATTATTTCTTAAAAATACGCTTTTTGGTTTTGAAAATGGGAATTAATTTTAAATTAATAAATGAAATTTATATGTTATGAATTTGGTAAAATAAAATTTATTTTTGAATTCATAATATCAAAATTATCATAGGGTGATTTTTTGGTATGTTTCTTAAAACATTCAAATTTTGATGAATAGGGAAAAACATTTTATTATTGGTTAAAACTGACTTTTCATTTAAATAATTATTTATTTCATTTAAATTTATTTTAGGTCATAATAGATACAAAAAACTTATATATGTTCAATTTAATTCATTGGAGTCATTTTATAATATGTTTAGATATATAAAGATTTTATTGAAATTTCACCTTCTTTTACCCACATTCTAGGAGCATTAGAAAATTTGCATAAAACATAATTTTACTACTTATGTGAATTTAATTTCAAAAATTTTATATTCACGGTTGATATCAGTAAATAAAATGTGCTTCAATAAGATAAAAATTATTTTTGGTGAATAGTAACTTTTGACTTTTATTTAAAACGGTTAAAAATGAATAGGGTAATTAAAGGTAAAAATGATATTATTATTACCCTAAAACATGTCTTAATTCTATTGGATAAGTGTAATTCGTCCAAAAACAACCTTAGGAATAAAATATGATCCTTTATGTCCACTTGGATTAGATGAGGACATTTATTATTATTTAATTCAAAGAAGAGTTAAAAGTGTTAAATTCAATGATTAATAACTAAACCATTTTTAATATAGGGTTACACATTAGATGAATTCAACTATAAATATTCATTATAAATCTAAAAATATATCTTACATAATGGTTTTTTATTTATATTGTTTAGACATTAAATAATATAATTTATTTATGACACAATGATGATGTAGTAATTACATTATTAAGGAACTATTAAAATAATTGATATTATAAATACCCAAATAAATGTAATTTGACACTTTTAGTGAATTTCAATAATTTTCTAGGTTAATATGACATTTTAGGGTTGATTAAATGAATTTTTTTTGAATTAATAATGCTATTATGAATTTAGAAAAAACAAAATACCAAATAATGTCAAAATTGACGTAAATGAGTTTTAAAAAACTATTATATTATTAATAGGTTTTATATTATTAAAAATATAAGGTTCATCCAAAGGGATTAAGTACTATTATATATGTCATTAATTAACCTCTTAGGTTTCTCTTGTAAGTTTATAGTAACTTTATTAACCGTATAATATAAAAATACAATGAGACATGGTAAATGTCAAACTATTTAACTAAGAGTTAAAGCTAAAAGATAAGGTTAATATAGTGACCCAAACCTATCTAAACCATATTGTTTGAGTGGTTTTAGACCCATAACCACCTTATCTTTTAAATAATTCGTTTTTAATAGATTATAAACCGAAAATGAATTTATTATAAAATAATATTTTAAGTTTTTCCTAAGGTGCCCCTCACCACTCTTATAAAAAGGCACTTTCCCTTCCCTAAAATTCACACCTCCAAAGCCATTTGGATCATCCAAACACTGCCCAAATATCCTCAAAAATATCCTAAATTCATTTTAGAGGCCTCATCTTGGTCAGAAAGCCAATATAAGAATCCCTTTTGATCAAATCAAAAGAAAGAACCTGAAGAAGCGGTAATGATTTCACCACCCTTTTTCAAGTTCTTTTATTATTTCAATTACTCTTTCTTTGTTATTACCATACCAAAATAAAAACTCCATTACCTTATATATACTTTGATGTAATTATAAATATGGCATAACCATATTCATTATTCTATCCATCCTATGAATGATAATGTCAACATGCGTGCGTACGTAAAACTTACCGTCTCCACGCCGTAGTGTAATTTTTTATTCAACACTATGTTATTTGGATGGATATAATGATGATTAATATGTATATAAGTAATTAAAATAACATTCTAATGTCTCTGCAAATTAATATACCATCTAATTACACACCTTTAAGGAAATGATATTGTCACTCGTGTTTACGTACGGATTACCGTCTCCACGACGCGATGAGATTCATTCCCACATTCACCATTCATAGATGATTATAAAAATATATATTACTAATAATTATGAAATATATGAAATAATAATACTAATATATATATATATATATTTACATATTTATTATTCACTTACTTCCTTTCAATACGATATGAAAACAAAAACAACGTTTATGCATACATATGGCCTACCATCTCCATAAACTATGTTTTTCATTTCATATATCTATCTATTATAAATATTTATATTCTAAATATATATGGTATATTAATAAAGGTTTGTATTCTATAATTATTTAAATCATGATATAAATTATATGGTCAAGAATAACAAGTTAAAATATGTAAGATAAAGAAAGCGATTATTACCCGAAATGTTAATTTAACATGAAAATCATTATTAAATGGGTAGTATAAATTCATAAAAGAATCATGTGTGATATAATATATATGAACATGGTTATGGTATAATCTAATAACATAAAATGGTCATTATACAATAGGTTAAATGTACCCTCATCCAAAGGAATGTGTAAGGTAAGGGTTAATTTCATAATCTCCTTATTATCCGAGGTTGTTTTTATGTAAGTATCGACTGGGACATATTTATTATACATGACCATGTTTCATGAAAGAGTTTTCAGAGCTTTTATTTTAAGGGACTTTTTTTACTAAAACATCATTTTAAATGTTTTAAATATTTATTCCTCTAAATCATTGTCATTAACGTCCATGTTTTCGAATTGGTTTTTAAGGATTTATCTATATGGACATGAATGTTTTTAAAATGTTAATTACTTTCAAAAGATTCAAAGTGGTATGGGACACTTTGATTCAAAAATGTCTTTAAATTTATTCAATTATAAATTGTGTGACATTTAAATGTTTTCATGAAAAAGGGATATTTCTCTCAAAGAGTTTTACAAATCATTTTCACCTATGTCAACATCCTTTGATGGATTTTAAACTTGTTTCAAGATGATTTATTATGATACAAATCTTTCATATTTTGTTGAAGGTTTTGTGATATTTTTTATTGAGGATGTGTTATTTTTATACCATTCATGGTTTATGGATAATTTATTGACATTTTTTATTCTAGTTTTAATACGAATGTTTATGTTATGTTTAAACCTTTTCATATAAAGAATGAATTAGACATAGTAAGTGACGGGTGAAGCCCACTATAGCACCCTGATGCATCAGTAGGTCTCACGATACATACTAGTGTCTTGGAATAAGTCCTTGAAAAAATCTTATATGTAGTCTTGGAACAAGTCCTTGACTATGTCGTTATGAAAGTCTAGCATTATGCATTCCATAGTTATGAAAGTGGCTATTGATATTGCATATGATTATTCGACTAGTGGAATATCCAAGTGCATAAGTAAATGGCATTATTTTGATTTATATTTTCCATATTATGATGAAGTTTATGTTGAAAAGGCTTTTGTTTTAGTTTTATACTTTGAATTAAATGTTTATGCTTATTTATGAAAGCTTCCGTTATATTTTTATCCTTACTGAGCATTTGAGCTCACCCCTTTCTTATGTTTTATTTTCCCAGGATCCCAAGAAGTGTTTTATGTTTGAGATGCAGGGTTAAGCTAAGGGAACAATGACATTATCAGTGGATTATTATTTTGTATTGTATGTTAGAAAGTTTAATGTAACATTCATGCATGTAATCTATTTTCCAAGACTTCTAAACTGATCGGTTTTTCAGAACATCATTCCTTGTAATTATGCCAATGTATTAAAATAATTCACTATCTCTGGGAATCTAGGGTCAGGGTGTTACAATTGGTATCAGAGGAAGTTTATCAATAATGTTGGAAAGTGAATTTATATAAACTCTGATAAGAGAACATTATCCTAAGATATACTTTGAGAATTAGTATAGAAGAACTTCATAGAATTTTGGTAAGGTAGATATTTTTTTAGTTTTCCATGCAATACATCCCTGTCTGGATACGAGAAGATAGAGGTGGATCTGGCACAGTTGTACCTCAGGGTAAAACCTGAAAACACTGCTTTGAGCTAGACTCGAATAGGAACTGGTGCATGAAAATGGGCCTTGCTACACTCTTGTTTACGACACTCCTGGGTGATATGCATAGCATAATTCACAATTTCATTATCAGCCATTATGAAGGATTTAGGAGTAAATACTTCCTCAAAGAAAACATTTTTATTATTGTAGATTATATCCATAAACTGTTCAATTAACATTAGGTATTTTAAAAGTTTGGATTTATGAATTGTGATTCATAAACTGGCCTAGTGTATTCCATTATTAAGAAATGGCGCCTAGTAGAAGGAATGAGAACACCAGAAATACATATGATCCAAATGAAAAAATGGATCATATCATTTCTGGTATTAAGACAACATTTAAAAGGGAAATAGTCTCACACATATTCTCAACATATGAAGAAATATTATCATGTTTTAATAAGATAAGTAAAGAATTCTCTGGGTCGTATGGCTTTGAAGGGAAGCTAGGGATGAAAAGGATGGTAGAGAGAAATATGGATAAATGGAAGAAGGGAAAGAAGGATTTTCCCATATGTGATAATTGTGGAAAAAAACGTATTGAGAAATTCTTGAAGGGAATGAGAGTTTCTTATGAATGTGGAGAAAAAGTACACCAGGTACATGATTGTACGTTTAAGAAAAAGGTTTCATCTGTACAATGCTTCATCTGCATGTAGTTGGGTCACTACGCGAATCAATATCCAAATCATCCGAGTATACCCCAAATGATTCTATTGGATAATAATCAAGTTATGATACTAAATAAAATGAAGAGGAATGACTACTGTTCTTATGTTTTTATTATATAATTATTTCATTTGATTTTTGTATCAACAATGTATTGGTTATATGGATTATGGAGATAAATAAGGATTGTACCGCAGTACTATTTTATTGAGGATTTAAGATTATATGGTTCTATGAAAAGTGATATAATACTAAGATACACTTTTTGGAAAATACATGGTTGAAGGAAATGTAATCCTTAATATGTTTCTGATAATGAGGTAGTGATTTTTGAATAAGAGATGGTTGATTTTGATAAATTATATTGGATATTCTTGACTCCCTTGGAACTAATTAATGGTTTGTTTATTTCATCATTGTTGGAATATTAATTTTTTTTGGATATAATGAATATATCCAGTATTATATAAAGGATAATGGAGCATGAATGTGATCAATATGGTTTTATGGTAATTCAGGGTGTTACCATGTTTTAAAATAATACATGATGATGGTGTTCACATGCTATTACATGGAAAAAAGGATCTTCATTGTTTTAACTTCCTTATAAATTTTGGACTGTGAGTTTGGATAAAGTATTTTGGATAAGTCTAAAGGTTGGAATGGATTAAGTTTGAAATTGGATCTTATTGATAATGTTATTTTTTGATAATTATAAAAAGGACAGCACACAAACTGTGTGACAATCCATCACATTGGAGAAAGATGTGGGAATTGAACCCAAAACCATAGTGCGATTGGGATTCATCGCCTACCACTGGACTACATGAAGTCCCAGGATTGTATAATCTATCTTTATTAAAGGGTAACATAGGTGAATTATAAATTCATTTTTTTGGAACCCTATACGATTATGATAAATAGAATATATTTTTTTTGAAATCTTTTGAAGTGAAAGATGAGTTTGTGGTTGGAATTAGTTGAAGGATGAAACTCTACTTGTCAAGTATATATATATATAAATTTTTTCCTCTTATTCTATGAGTAAATTAATTCTTAAACTTTAGGAAAGGGATCCTAAAACCAAAAATGTGTTATCCTAATACCTTATTTTTTGTTAAACCGATGGTTTTTAAAATAATCATAGATTGTTGGATTTGAGGCCCTCAATTTTATACTTGTTTTTGATTGAGGACCTCAATCACTCATTATAAATATTTACGTTTTCCCTCTCATTATGTGTCTCTAATTTCAAACAATTTTCTCCTAATCGAGATCATAATTTGGTGGTGACCCTTTCAATTCCCTTTTCCTCTTATTAAGACTAAATTTTATTAACCCAATTTTCGATAAGGGTTTTCCCACAAAGGTATCTCTTATTTGCAACCTTTTATTTTCTATAAACAAATTTCACATTGAGATGATGCAATTTATTGAATGGGGGAAGAATTTAACACCCCAAGACTTCATAGTATGTTATTTCATGAAAGTAATTCAATAACTTGCATTACACGCACTAATGAGTTCAAACATACCACGACTTACCAAACTAGTCGTTCAAAAGCGGTTATGAATAATATTAACTGTATTTTTAACTTTATATAATACTTAAAATTTAGGAATCCATATTATGAGTTTCCTAGACATAATGTCAGAACAACATCATTTTTTCAGATAAAAGAAGTATTTTTCAAAAAAAAATGCAATTTTACCACCTTTTAAAAGAGATCCTTTTTTTAAAACCAATATTTAAAAATTTTATATATTCAATTCAATGAAATTAAATTACTATTTATAATCGGGACATAAAAATTTAGTTTGAATAAATTTTTGGAACTTGTCTAATAACTTTCATATTTTGACGAATAGTGAAAAATACTATATTTTAACTGAAAATAACTTTTTAATTAAAAATAATTTACAGCGTTAAATTATAAATTTTAATAGTTTAGAATTATAAATATAATATATTATTACCATTTAGTCCAATTCTGGTCATTGTAAGTAATTTCACATTGATATTGGACATAAACAAGTGTTAATCTTTTGATAGTTATTATTTCCTAAAAATACGCCTTTTGGTTTTAACAATGGGAATTAACTTGAAATTAATAAATGAAATTTCTATTTTTTAAATTTGGTAAAATAAAATTCTTTTTTAAATTCGGAATATCAAAATTATATTAGGTTGAATTTTTTGTATGATTCTGAAAACATTCAAATTTTGATGAATAGTGAAAAACACTACGTTATTAGTTAAAACCAACTTTTCATTTAAATAATTATTTATTTCATTTAAATTTATTTTAGGTAAAAATAGATACATAATACCTATATAAGTTAAATTTAATTCATTGGAGTCATTTTATAAAAATTTTAAATATATTTTTTTTTGAAATGTTACCGTCTTTTACCCACCTCTTAGGAGCATTTTCAAATTTGCATAAAATATAATTTTAACACTTCTGTAAATTGAATTTAAAAAATCTGATATACATGGTTAATATCAGTAAGTAAAATGTAGTTCAATAATATAGAAATAATTTTTGTTGAATAGTAACTTTTGACTTTTATTTACCACGGTTAAAAGTAAATTGGGTAATTAAATGTAATAATGTTATTATTATTACCTAACACATGTCTTAATTCTATTGGATAAATATAATTCTACCAAAAACAACCTTAGGAATAAAATATTATCCTATAGGTCCACTTATATTAGATTAAGAAATTTATTATTATTTAATTCAAAGAAGAGTCAAAAGAGTTAAATTCAAAGTTTAATAACTAAACCAATTTTAATATAGGGATACATATAAGATAAATTAGACTATAAATATTATTTAGAAAGATAAAAAAATTCATACATTATGGTATTTTTTTTATAATCTTTAGTCATTAAATAAATTAACTTCTTTATGACATAATGATGATGCAGTAATTACCTTATTAATGAAATATTAAAATAATTGATATTATAAATACCTAAATAAATCTAATTTGATACATTTTATGAATTCCACTAATTTTATAGGTTAATATGACATGTTAGGGTTTATTAAATAAATTTTTTTGAAGTAATAATGCTATTATAAATTTAGAAAAAACAAAATACCAAATAGTGTCAAAATTGACAGAAAAGAGTTTTTAAAATAAATATTATATTATTAATATATCTTATATTCCTAAAAATTTAAGTATCATCAAAAGGGATTAAATACTATTATATATGTCATTTATGAACACTTGGGGTTCTTTTGGATGTTTATATTAAGTTTATTAACCATATAATATAAAAATTCAAAGAGACATGGTAAATGTCGAACTATTTAATTAAGAGTTAAATCTAAAATATAGGGTTAATATAGAGACACAAACCTGTATATAACCTATTGGTTGAATTTTTTTAGACCCATACCCAACTTATCATTTACATAATTCATTTTTGAGGCATTAGAAACTGAAAATGAATTTATTATGAAATAATATTTTATGTTTTTCCTAAGGTGCCCCTCACCCCTCTTATAAAAGGGAACTTCCCATTCTCTAAAATTCACACCACCAAAGAAATTTGGATAGGCCAATTGCTGCCCAAATATCCTCCCAACTATACTACCCTCATTTAAGAGGCCTTCATTTGGTCAAAAATCCAACCTAATTAGCCCTTTTGATCAAATCGTAAGGAAGAACCTAAAGAAGAAGTAATGATTTCACCACCCTCATTAAAGTTCTTTTATTCTTCCAATTACTATTTCTTTGTTATTATCATTCCAAAATAATAACTCCAATACATTATATATACTGTGATGTTATTATAAATATGGAATAACCATATTCATTATTCTATTCATCCTATGAATGATAATGTCACCATGTGTGCGTACGTACGGCTTACCTTCTCCACACCGTGGTGTAATTTGTTATTCAACACTATATTATTTGGATGGATATAATGATGAGTAATATGTATATAAATAATTAAAATAACATGATAATGTCCCTGTAAAATTAATATACCATCCAATTCCACACCTTTAAAAAAATGATAGTGTTGCTCGTGCGTACGTATGGATTACCGTCTCCACGACGTGATGAGATTCATTTCCACGTTCACCATTCATCGAAGATTATAAAAATATATATTACTAATAAATATATAATGTATGATATAATAATATTACTGTAGATATATATATATATATATTTATGTACTTACATATATCTTATTCACTTACTTCCGTTCAATACGATATTAAAATAGAAACAACGTTTATGCGTATGTACGACCTACCATCTCCATAAACGGTGTTTTCCGTTTAATATATCTATCTATTATAAATATTTATATTCTAAGTATATATGATATATGAATCAAGGTTTTTATTATGGAAGTATTTAAATCATGATCTAAATGATACGGTCAAGAATAACAAGTTAAAATACGTACGATAATGAAAGCTATTATTACCTGAAATGTTAATTTAACATGAAAATCATTATTAAATGGGTAGTATAAAGTCATAAATGAATATTGTATGATATAATAAATATTAATATGGTTCTGGTATAATCTAATAACATTCAATGGTCATTATAAAATATGGTAAACATACCCTCGACCAAAGGAAAGTGTAAGGTAAGGGTTAATTTCACAGACTCGTTATTATTGGAAGTTATTTCTACGTAAGTATCTACTGGGAAATATTTATTATCCATGTACATGTTTCATGAAAGAGTTTTCAAAGGGATTATTTTAAGGGAATTTTTTTACTAAAACATCATTTTAATTGTTTAAAATATTTATTCCTCTAAATCATTCTCATTAATGTCCATGTTTTCAAAATGGTTTTTAAGGATTTATCTATATAGAAATGAATGTTTTTAAAATGTTAATTCCTTTAAAAATTTTCAAAGTGGTATGGGACACATTGATTAAAAAATTTCTTTAAATGTCTTACTTTATTAATTATGTGCCTTTTAAATGTTTTCATGAAAAAGGGATATTTCTCTCAAAGAGTTTTACAAATCATTTTCATCTATGTCAATATCCTTTGATGGATTTTAAACTTTTTGGAAGATTATTTATTATGATATAAATCTTCCATATTGTATTTAAGGTTTTGTGATATGTTTGAATATGGATGTGTTATTTTTATACCATTCATTGTTTGTAGATAAACTGTTGACATTTCGTAAGCTAGTTTGAATACGAATGTTTATGTTATATTTAAAACATTTCATATGAGGAATGAATTGGACTTAGTAAGTGATGGGTAAAGCCTGCTATAACTCCTCGATGCATCGGTAGGTCTCATGAGACAAACTAGTGTCTTGGCACAAGGTCTTGACAAAATCTTATTTGTAGTCTTGTCACAAGGCCTTGACTATGTGGTTATGAAAGTATGGTATTATTCATTCCATCATTATGAAAGTTGCTATTGATATTGCATGTGATTATTTTACTAGAAGAATATCTATGTGAGTAAGTAAATGAAATTATTTTGATTTATATTTTTCATATTATAATGAAGTTTATGTTGAAAAGGCTTTTGTTTAAGTTTTATACATTTTCTTAAATGTTTATGCTTATTTATGAAAGTTTATGTTATATTGTTATCCTTACTGATCATTTGAGCTCAACCATTTCTTTTGTTTTATATTCCAAGGATCCCAAGAAGTGTTTCATGTTTGAGATGGAGGGTTAAGCTAAGGGAACAATTACATTCTCCAAGGATTATTATTTATTTGTATGTTAGAAAGTGTAATGTAACATTCATGCATTTAATCTATTTTCCAAGACTGCTAAATAGATCGGTATTTAATGAAATATATTAATCTATAATATAATATATTTTCATAAAATATTTTTTATAACCATCCATGTAAGGTGGTGATGAAAACAAGTTACATTTTTCATTGAGTCGGTTGTTCGTACGTACACACAAGTGATGTTTAAATTTTTCAACGAACAAAAGTAAATGAATGTAAATAATAATTTATCAATAAATAATTTTAATTATTTTATAAATATAATATATATTAATTAAATTCCTCTTTATAAATATTTATAAAAAGAGGTGATAAAATATTAATTGCATCGCTTCATGGAGGCGGTAGTCTACACATACGCATGAGCGATGATTTTATTTTCCATTAGAGGGACATAAGGTAGATAATGTTTATTAAATTAACAAAATCAAATTTAATTATACTAATGATAATAATTATATTATTTTGATACGTTTATAGAAGATTTAGAGCAGGTATAATAAAAAAATAAACTTAAAATAACTCAGTTAATACCTTTAACTTTTCCTTAGAAATCTTCCTTTGGATTGCACCATAATCCTTCATAGATTGGCCTTTTGGTGAGACCAGAACATATAAAACATGGTAGAGATTTTAAAAAAGTTGTTTGGGAATATATTTTTTGATATTTTGGTGTGATGAGAAGTGGGGTGGTGAAGGGATCCTTTAATAAGTGAAAGGGGTGGCACATTTGTAAATACCCAAAACATTATATTAATGTAATTTCACTTTAAAAGGAAAGCACCACAAAAAGTGTAAAATAATGGAGAGGGTTCACCCCTAGTTAAGAAAAATTTCTTACACAAAAATAATGGATAAGGTTTGATATATTTTAGTAAAATTTCCCTTGATTTTACTTTTTACCTTAGTTTTCATTTATCAAGGTCACATAAATTTTTCACCTCATTTACTTATTTTTATAGATAAAAATTAAATGTACCCTGTTAACTACTTTGAATCCTTTGATTAAAAATTTTATTTTTTTAAATGATTAAATTTTTATAGGTGGTAAAAATTAATTTTATTATATGTATGCATAACGCAACAAAAAATAGTTCATAGAAAAAGCACCTTTTAAGCATAAAAATGAATTTACACCAAAATCATGAATAAAAAAAGAGTGTTATGTGAATTTAATATCTATCGAAAACCAAATGTATAAATTAAATAAAAGTTTAAAAATAGTTATTTTGTTAGAATAAAAAATTACATTGGTTATAAAATGTCAACCATAGTTTTTTAAATTCAAATGAATATTTTTAGATATTTTATTTTAGTCCATAAACATATATTTATTCTACAAAAAAGTGTTAATAATATTTAGGTAATTAATATATTAAGTGACATCACAAAAGTAACTGTATTTATAAAATACATTTTTCACTATTCACCCAAAAATCAACCATTATGAGAAATATCAACAATTAACCGGAATATAATTTTTTCTGATGATTTAAAAAATTAATTTTCTCTCATAAAACTAAAAAAAATTGGGTAAAAATTACTCATGGTGTCCTCCTAGTATGTTTTTAGTGTGATTTTATTTTTTGAAAAATCCAAATGACCAAAATTGGGTATGATTGGTGTTTGTCGAAGTAATTTTTTAAGGTGTCACAGTTTCCAAGTATTTAGCAAATTTTTGGGCCTCAAAATCGGGAGTTTGGATTTTGGAAAATGAATATTTTCATCAGATGAGTTAATAGTATGTGGACTGCAAAACATAGTTTCTAGACTACCAAATATGGTATGTGGAACGGGTTTGGGAAATTTAAAAGGTAAGGATTCCACATAGCACTACTATGTGGACCATGAAGTGTGGTACGTAGACCACAAATGGAAAATGGTTTGTAGGGGGGCTTGTAGTTTGGGGAGGAAAACAGTACATGGAAGTCTTTCGATACAAGGTATGGATTTTCTTTTTAGGAAATGAGATTTTGATTTGGGTTGCCGCAAAGGAATAAAAGGAGTATGCAAATTATATAGGGAAATATTTTGTAGAAAAATCAGTATTTATTGAATTCAGTAGGACATTAAATATTTGGTATATCTCATATTAGAGGATTTTTCAAGTCTATTTTCCTATATAAGGATCACTAATCCCTTTTTTACTGAGACTATTTTTCATAAGAAACCATCTTTTATCTAGGAATTTGATAAAGTCTGAAAGTGGTTCACAAGAGAGAATTTTGTGAAGAGTGAAGTAGTTTGTGAGGAGGATTCTACGAAAGGAGAAAAAGTGTCTCATAGAAGGAGTATTCTGTGGAATATGGAATTCCATAGAAATAGAGGTGGTCTGTGATGGATGGTATGTTAAAGTGGTATGCAGAAGCGGTATACAGAAGTGGTACACAGAAGTGTTATGTGGTATGCGGAAGAAGTATGAGGAAGTAGTATATAGAATCGGTAAGGGGAACCGGTACATGGAGATGGTATTCATAGATGGATCGTATAGATGGTTTGCATATATGGATCCCCGAGATGGTTCACAGAGATGGTTCATAGTGATGTTTCGCAAAGATGGTCTATGGAGATGGTACACGGTAGCGAAAGCGGAGGAAGTTCACATAAGAGTAGGTCTATGAAGCATATTCACTACACATTTCATGGAATAATCAGGTTGTTTTTCAAAGGACATAAGTAGTTTGCAAATACCATTTTCGCTAACTTACAGTACGCTGAAAAGTAGATTTCATCCACTAGTGAAAAAGGAACTTCAACAAAACATCTACCCAAAGCTGAGGATGTATGATTTCCGGTAAATTAAGGGACCTATAAGTCCAAAAACTGTGAGTAGATCCCTTTCAAGAGTATCAAGCGATGGAATAGGAAGACAGTTATCCTTTCCACAGGTAGTGATCCAGATAAAGAGACATAGGGAGTAACCCTTGGGAATGCAGTGACTAGACCCTAAACCTTGTAAAGGCAGTGATCTTGGGAATATATGTGATCTTACCTGAACCATGTAATCTATAGTTAGCTTTACTGGATTTGGTACATTGGCACATCATCGTTGTATGCTCCTTAGACAAATCCCAGTGAGGGTGAACCATGTAAAATCATTATTTCATGTGCATTATTTCATTTCTATTCATATATTTCCTCGAGAGAAAGATTGAAGTGTATTTTTTTAATGATGAAACAATATCCCATGAGGAATGAGTTTTAATCTCTCATACCCTAATTCACCCCCCCCCCTCAGGGTATTTGACCTAGTGGACCTAACAATTATAAAATTCATTAATTTCTTTTTTAAATGAAAATACAAAATAAAACTAAAAAATGCATGTTTTATAGAAAAATTAACATTTTAGATTTAAGTGTTCATTATATTATTATTCACTAATTACTAATATAATAGGTTTTAATATATTATTTATCTCAAAAATATATTTTATCATCATTTAACCATGATATATTTAATTTCATAAAATAAAAATTCTATAGTTCCTAAGAAAGAAATTTTTAGAAAAATACCTTTGAACCTTAAATGATCTTATTTGTTATTTAGATACACTAATTGAATTTTATTGTTGAATTGATATAAAAAATACCATTATTCTACATTCAACATAAATTTAATATTGTGGTGTTTCCTATGAAAATGTGTGCCATCATATGTTTTCCTGATGGTTGATTATGGGGCTTTGAATGGTTTCAAAATCATTCACATTAGGTTCATCATTTTTGAATGGCTTCCAACAGGTTTTGTTCATAGACACAAAAATTGAAAATGATTACCTTATTCTCTAATTTTCAAAAACATAATTTTTAAAGGTAGGTGTTCATTGGGAAATGGTTCCAATGGTGCTTAGGGACTCACATTGGTTGAGAGAATTGGAGGTATGGCTCATCACACCCTTTTCAGGGGAATTTTTGCCTATTCTGGGACTCTCTTAATGATTTAAGACATATTCAAGAATTCTTCATTAAACACCAATTATGAAATAGGTTTCTCGTAAATTAACAATCAATTATTTACATGTATGAACTTTATAATCATCTGTATATATTTGAGGTTCTTCATCAATGGAGACATCTGTATATATCAGAGGTTCTCTATTTGTGGTACACTTCTGTGAACAAATTAGGAATTATTGTGTCTTTTATTACTATGATGTTGGTCTTAATTCATGTAGTGGGTAATTCTATAATTCATTATCATCAAGGGAGATGGGGTTGTTTTGATGTGGGGATCATATTTGTGAAATGGGATTCTAATGTATCCTTGTGAAAGGAATCATAATCAATGTAGTTTGATGCCACTTAATGGGTCACATTTTACATTTTAATTTCATGTGATGAGGACCAAACCGTGCAGTTTAACATCACATATCAAGGACATCTAGGTGAAATTTTCCTAGCCAAGGGTAGGTGTGGGAGTTACACTGTAGTATCCTGGGGGCTTGGAATGGATGTGGGCTCCCAAGTTGGATATGACCCTACTGGGAATGTGGCTCGGAGAAAATTAGGGTTTATTTTAGGGTTTTGGTTTTAAACCATAATGATACTTCCATCATATCCCATTTCGATGGGAATTAAATCCCACAAAGTTCAAAATGGTTTAGGACCCATACTTAAGGAGATTCTAGGAAGGTTTGTCTCATAGGGAATGCAACCCTTTGAGTGGATTGTGGCATGGTCTGGGATATTAACAAAATAGGAGGCTCAATTTAAGTCTTTTAGTGGGGATATGACTTTTTTATATGGATACATAGTTTTGAGGGCCCACACCTATGTAATCCCACTTAATGAAGGTGAGAGGAAATTCATAAAAGGATTCTATATTGAGAAATGCATCTGATCATAAAGATGTCATTATCATTACTAAACTATAAGCCCACATGAATCAATATTAGTGTGATAAATAAAAGGAAGTCTAAGATTTGATAAACTACACAATCTCCTTCATCCACTGGTGTACGAGGCCAAAGCTACAGAGGAGAGAGAAATGGATTTGATGTGCCCATATCCTCTTTTGTTCTCAAAACCTAGGGGTGGAAGATGGGAGGGTGTGACCTCATTCAAGAAAGACTAAGGGATTACTCTATAAGGGATTCTCTATTATCAATTATATATAATAGAGGAGGATAATTCACTAAACCTCATCAAAGGGAAAAATAAGAATCCCCCCTCCCCCTCACCATTTGAAATGGGAGGTCCCTAGTTTCAGATACAATAAAGGGAGGAAAAATCCCTAACCCACATGTATGAGATTTAGAGTTTCCTATAATTTTACCCAAGGATGGGGTCCTCACTACCAAAGGGGTGAACAAAAATTGTACATTCCCCAAGGACCCTACCCATCAGGTAGGAAAAGTGTGGAAACTCTTACTAAAGGAATGCAAAACCGAATGTGAGACCCACTAGAGTGTCTTTTCCCATGGTTGTAAAAAGATGGAAGCTTCGATGGAGTTTTTGATCTAGTATCCCTTAGATAGGAGTCCCAATAAAAGAGGTTATCTTCTATTGGTGGGGTGAAAAGGGGGATAGAAGTATTATTTCATAGGTGAAGTATGGGAGAGCTGAAAATGGATCACATAGGTGAAGGATGGGTGAGATGAAGGTGGATCACATATGTGAAGGTTGGGTGAGATGAATGGGGTCTAACACAAGGTATACATGGGAGAGTGGAAGTGATCCTTGGGTTATGGGAAACCTTGGAAACAACACTTTAGAGAGGCCTTGATCTATTCTCCAAGGGTCTTCTTAGGTGTCTTGGGATGACTTGTGCTCATGTTTTGGGCTCAAGAAGTGGACTTCTCCCTAGTGTTCTAGAATTAAGTAAGGCATCTCAGGTTGGTGTTCTTTTGTTTAAAATACTAAGGGAACCATAATCCTACAACCCCTCTTAATTTATTCTTTTTATAGGTTTAGAAATATACATGAATGGTTCTGAGTACTTGGGTGAAGGACTAGGTTGAGTAGATCTTGGAGGATTCTCTTAGTTTTGAGTCATCTCAAATGAGGATCCCTAGTGCCATATTTATAGGAATTAATGGGACCCTAGGTTAAGATGGAACGTCAAATTTTTTTTGTAGTTTTGGTAATTGTGTAGGTTTACCATGTGTGATCCTCATAGGCATGCCTTTCTAGGGCTTGTGTGGTGATGCTAACATGTAGGTCAAACTTATATAGTGATGCTTCTAGGAAGGTGGTACCTACATGGGGACTCTTCCGTTTAGGTGGTACCTACACTATGATGCTGGTTCTGGCTTCCACAGTTCACTTGGGAAATATTATATTATCCTTGATATTCATCACTTCGCTTTTTATTAAAGAATTCCCTGTTGAAAATTTTTATTTTCTTGTGACAAAATGAGATTCAAAAAATACCCCCCCCCCAGGATGGATCTAATATAAAGAATATTTTTTGATCCTAAGGTATAGGTAAAATTATTTTTATGGATCCTTCATTCACTAGACATTACGTTTTCATTCATCTTTATGATTTGTCTTGATGAACATGATGAATTAAACATTGTACAAGGGATAAGTGAAAAGGATCATTGTGCTGATGGATTGTGTTGGTGGATCATGTTGGTGAATCATGTTGGGTTTTCACATGTGTTGATATCTCAAGGGCCCCAACATCTATAAATAGTGTCAATGGACATAGAGTTTCTTCTTCTCACCCACACAAAGTTTCTATCATTGTGCTAGTAATCTCATTGCGTTATTTTGTTCACTGAAGATTCATTCTGGTAGACCTGGTATTCACTTATCTACACAATGCATGAACCATGGTGGGTGACCTATGTGAAGTCACTTGGTTGAGTGACCTACACAAGTAAACTTGTGCGAGTGACCTATGTGAGGCCACTTGGGTGACTGGCCTATGTGATGCAACTCAAGAGAGTGACTTGCGTGAGTCTACTCCTTTTCCAAATTTTGAAATTCTAAAAAATTTCAAAACTAATACTTATCTATAATGAAAATATCAGCACATCCTTTCATTTTTCAATGGTCACCCAGAATTTTAATGTTTCTAATGTACAATATAGTAATCATATCAAGGAGATAGCTAATGCCCTTTGCCCATATTATTACAACATATGTGACACTACTCTTTCAGACATGGAGATTAACATGAATAATAATCATCATGAATATAATTAGAGTTAATATCTTCTACTCTATGAAAATGAACATATAAGGTATGCATTCATCCCAAATTTTATGAATTATATCCCTTTATCTCGGTTCCACAAATACAATAACGTTACCATTGCCTACATCTTCGTCAAGGGTGTGTACATCAATGTAGGAATATCATCAATGGCCTATTTCATGCATCACAATATTTGTAACTTATAATTTCATCCTTATTCCCCTGAGTTAAATACATGATATTACTCTTCTATATTTTTCAATTCAAAGACATATCAATCAAAAGTATAGAGGGAAGACAGTGATCCCCTTCTAGGAGGGGGTGTCAGAACTGAGTGGATGTGGATATACTTTGTGCACCAAACCTGTGCTGATTTTCCAACTGAACTAAAGGAAATTTTCATTTATGAGGCTATCTAGGTAGCTCATAAATATGTATATAAGAACACAGACATTATTCCTGAACTTCTAAGATGATGGACCCCACAAGCCAAATCCATTCATTTGATGCATGAAGAAGTTGAAATTAGTATATCAGACATCTATAATATTTTTGGATATCCCATCCTTAGAGAGATTTATAATGATTTTTCCCAAAAAAATCCACATGAGATGATGTTGAAAGGATTCCCATTCTTACCTTCAAGCTATTAAATATAACATAGGATATCAAGAATGAATACCCTCATCTAAGGGGTGATGTTCATTATAAAGAGTGGATGATAGCTTTCATAAATCCCAAGGGGGAGGTACCCACATGTAAACATCACACAGGATGTCCCTCAATGGAGAATTGGTCCATTCCTGGTAAATTTTGGCCCACATTGGAATAAGGTTGGTACAATTGATGGGGGTACACAATCAAGTATAATTTACCCACCATGATGTATCTTTCATGCTTCTTTGTGATGTGGCTAAGTATATACATGCATCTAGTTCACAAATACAATAGTGGTGTGAGGTTGAGAAAATTTTTCATATCGACCAAGCTAGTAGTGAGGAAGAACATAGGTTTGGAATCCCCTATCTCAGTAAATATCCATCAATGTTTGTTTCATTTACACTTAGGGAAGGCCCCTTTTTGAATTTTGGGGATATTCTAAGTACTGTGGGGATGGATTGTGGTTCATTTTTCCTCTTACAATATATAGAGTAGAATCAAAGTTCCCAAGGGCTAGTTTTGGACATTTTTTAGGACATTTATGGTATCCATACCCTATCCCTAAATCATGGTGAAGCCATAAAGAGACTAAATTTGTTTATGTAATTGAAATTTTTTAATTATGGGGATCCACCCACAAGGACATTCATAGATGATTGAAGTGTTGGGGATGAGCTGAGATTGTATATGATTACCCTTGTGGATGGTGTGTTAGCAGCCCGAATTGATATTAAGTTTATATGTGAGGCCTATTCACCATGTATATTTTCACGCTAATTCAAGTTCTTATAAAAATTAATTGTATCCACTCCTATGAACCTTTGATCAGATAAGTTCCTAATGGTTGACTGAAAACACTCTATTCTCATAGCCATAGAGGTAACTCAAGTGGTAGTTAATCTATCTTCAGTTGGTGCATCCACTAGGTTTAACTCTTTTTGTGTTGAAGAATAGATTCCATTATATCCCTAATAGGATTTGAAAATGAGTGTTCCTTGATTTGGAGTTAGACTATGTGGGGGAAGCACAATAGAAAGGCTACACCCATTCTGAAGAGTGAGAGTGATAAGGCACTGAGCTCACCCAGATGACCCCACACACATTTGTATGATATCCAGGGTCAAAAGGGTTATTCTATTTGAGGTATATCCAAGATGGTCCCTCTTCCATTTCAAGTAGGAAACCTGGGCTCCAGTTTATCGCCCTTCAAACAAGAGGGAGAGATATGAGAAGCCAATTAAATCAAGGAGTGTCATGTATTCTTTACAACAGGCCAAAAAACCTGAGATTTCATGCAGAAATAGGTGGTTGAAACTTTTAAGGAAAGTACTTATGATTATAAGTCCCTATGGTTACTCCTTTTTCATGTTATAGGTTCCACGTATTGGCGACGTTCGAGCCCCAACAGACCTCTGATTTGATTCTGACCCTATCGGGGTGGGAATATATATCTATGAGCTAGATATTCTCATTTATGCCACAAATGATTGAGTCCACACTATGAGGTGAGTGTAGTATGTGATTAAATGAGGGGATAGTAAAGGGTTTTATGAGCCATTCAATAATGAATGGTACGACTTCATCAATCCTCGACATGTGAGTTTTCCCCACTCTTTTTTTACTAATTCATCATGTTATTATTTATTTTGAGTAGAATGTCATTGTTGAGGAAAGGGTGACCAGTATTTGAAGAAGGTAGTGGGAGAATCAAAAGAGATAAAATCACCAAGATATGGAAAGATAGGCACCCATGGGGGATGATAAATCAACTCCAGAATCAAAGGAGTTATCCTCATGCTAGAGGATGAAAGAGGAGGATTTGGTGGGATATTCTTCTCAGCTTCCACCTTATTTAACTTTATTTGGGGATGAAATTGGTAGCCTTAAATTATCAAAGGTGAGTGAATTGTGGAGGGTGGAGCACTTTTCACAGGGCATCATTGTTCAGAGTGATTTATCCAAACACCATTTATTCTTGATTGTTCAATAATAAGTTATTAATCATGCATATGAGCTACAGAATGAACTCCCATATCCTATATCATTATGATTAAAGATGAGCCTCCAATAATTGAGGAGTATATTCTAAATGATTGATAGATTCTTATTTTCATGTCTTACTCTTTGATAGGATAAGTGTCAAGGGTCGATGATGCATCTGCTACTGTTTCTGTATAGAGGGAGGAAAATCCTAGTAATTTCAAATGAATATCATAAGGTGTCATGGACTAATTAATAACTTTATTCCTCGTGATATTTCCAATACATCGAATACACCATAGGGCCCTACATTAACCACCACTAGACTTATCACCACTATATAATGGCCTAACAGTCATGGGTGGTTGGATGAAGGTGTTGGTGATGCTCCTCACTCCATAGGGTTTAAAGATTCCATTCAAACCAAGTAGCTGTTGGATGAACTCAATGGTAAAACTAATTTTTCTCATGATACACATGTCTAAGATAACCCTAACGGTGAGGATTCTGCAGGATATGAATCCTTAAATAATTATATAATGGAACTTGAGGATATTATGAAAAATATTATTATTCCCACCTATATGGATTAATTACAATACCTTTATAGAGAATTCGATGGGCATGAGTTTTATCTTTCTTATTCTTTCAAACATAGTCAAACTTCTTACATTTTATGACTTACACCAGAGATTAACTTGTGTAGATTTTTCAAAAAAACATTTCCATGGAAATTCGTGATAGAGGTTTCAAATTCTATCCATCTACCATTGCTAGGGTTGCAGTAGCTAAGACCCATAAAGTGGGATATTCTCAAGATCCATCGGTCTTGGGAATTTAGAAAACTCATGGGGTTGTTCCTCAGTAATAAATCCATGTTCAAAGTGTTGGGACATGAGATGATAGGGAGGTATCTGACAAAGATAATGATCCATCAATGTGTAAGTTCCCTAAAATTCTTTTATTGTCTTTAACTTTTCCATTTTTCAATGTAGATGACTAATTTTCTTCATCTTTCAACATCGAAGGTTACAGTGGTTGAACCCAAAGGGGAGGCCTTCACCCAAACTCAATTGACTATATAAGGAGAGTATGATGTCACTCGATGAAGGTAAAAAAAGGTTTATTACATAAGATAACTAATTCTAGAGTACACCTCTCACTATATAACTAGCACCACAATGAGTCGTGATGCTCAATATGCTTTTTGGGATCTTCATTGGTTCGTATAGAAGGACATATGGGAGTTAGTTTAAAGGAAACCCATGTAAGATTTACCTTCAAGACTCCCTCACCTCCAGAACATGTTTTTCATGCAGGGATATAATGGATTTGACTAATTCATGGTCCATGATACTCTGAAAGAGATCATTCACTGACAGGATCATGGGCATGATTCAAAATTGTTCCTTATGAAGGGAAAAATGCTCATCAACACTAAAGATCCTTGAGCTACACTATCCCTGGAAGATATGAATCATGCTAAGAAATTTTTGGATTGAAATTCATGGGTTGTTGAGGAATTCACTCAAATATCATGCCTCCAAAAAGAGATGGATGTTTTCAAATTGGATCTCATACAACATCATCATATTCTAGAAGGATTTCTTGTTGAGGGGGAATTTACATTGTAACTACAGTAGAGGTAATCCACCTAGATGAGGAGGCTAATTCTAATCAACTAGTTGGTCATTGATAGAACACGGATGTGTCATGGGAGACCCTCCAATAACTGAAGTGTTATGTTTATGGCCTTTGGTAGAAGATGACAATGAGACTCTGATTTTTGGATGATTCTTTGATTTTATTTCTCCATAAATGAAAAAGATTTTTCTTCTAAATCATCTATGTCTTCATCACTATTTTCCTCTATAATTATAACAAAATACTAAAGCTAGTTTTTTTAGATAAAAATTCTGACATCAATTATTTATAATCACAATAATAGGGATAGGTAAATTCTCTAATTTTTTTCTAGGTCTTTATACCTAGAGAGCATAGTTTAACTATCGCTAGAGTCGCATGGAAGACCGTATGAACTCTGTGTCATTTGTGTCATCACCCTAATTTTTACCCAAGATAAATATGAATAAAAGTTATCAAGCGATACTTGTATTTTTATTAGTTCACCCTTTACAGGTTTTCAACCTAACAAGTTTTATGCCACTTTCTCTTCATTAATCATTTTTTTCTAAACCATGATGAGTGATGGTCTAGTGATCTAAGACTCAAATTTTACCATGGTTTCCCTTTTGTGGGTTTTCAAACTAGTGAGAACCATGTCTCTTTTTTTGTGAGTCATTTATATTATTCCATTCCAGACCAATGTGATTGGTGTTTTAGGTCAAAATGTTTTGACAATGAGTTATAGAACGATGACCCAAGTAGGGATTGCTGGCCAATAATGCTCTAAAATTATTTAGATACACAAAGTGGGATTTTTAGTCATTATTATTTTATTTATTGATCTAAAACATGATGTGGGAAAAGTATGAAAGGGATAACTATGAACCATATTTGAAAAGTTATTTCCAACACATTGTCGTTGGGTCTTATGAACATAGAATAGGTTTCTCTTAAGGATCATTGTCTCTATTTGATATGTCCTTTTGGTGGGATACATATGAAAATATAACTAGGGTGTATAAATTCATATTAAAATGATGTAAATATTCGATTATTGATGGCATTGAATTTTAAAAAATATTTTTATTTCTCAAGACCATGAAGAGTGGTTTGTGAATGGATTTTATATGAGATTGAAGGGATCATTTGGGTTGGAACTATCCATGAATTAAGAAATGATCCTAAAAAATTTTGTTTATATATATTTAAGTGGGAATTATTTTTAGATAATAGGATTTAAATGGATGGTTCTTAGGAGAAGTCTAGAAAATCCCACCTATATTGGAGTTGTTTCCATGAATAGAGGAGCACACATGTTTTTTTTGTTGTGGAAACTATGCCTAGAATGAAGAATCTAGGAATAACTATGTGTATTTATGGAATTATCATCAACTTATACACACTTCTTTGGGGTGACGTAGTGGATGACCAAAAATAGGAGGAAAGCCTCCTACTTGACATGGATTGAAGAATTGTGTAGTTCAATTTCTTGTGAGCATGGTATGGAACAAGTAGTTTAACATCTTATAGAAAGGATGATGAGGGATAAAATTTATCCTAACATATATTTTACCTAAATATTATAATTTTTCTATTCCATGGTGATCTAATGGAGAATGTTACATCATTTTTAATAATGAAGGGGGAATCATGTATGTTGTAATCTAGGGGATTTTATATATGAGGAGTGATATGGGACCAGAATGTAATGAATAACTATGGACCAATGTTAAGAAAGTGGGTTTCCAATATAATTATTTTTATGATTATAGAGATATAAGAGGCATATTATAAGTATAAATGTGCATATGGTAGATAGGTCCTTTTTTGGGTGACTTAGGAAAAGACAGACTATGGCATATCAATGCATAGTCAAATAATGACATACGTTGACTAACATTCCCTTTGGTGGGAAACTTATGAAAATCGAAACTGGGCTATATCAATACATATTCAAACAAATGGGTTCTCAGCAATCTAAAATTCTATTACAGATGACCATTGAAATCTTATAGATATTTGAATTTCTCTATAAATACAATTTGGTTTGTGGAAGGGAATTTCCCAATTATGGAAGGATCGTTTCTTATCAAAATTAACTAATAATGAGGAGAAATTTATATCTACATAGGTTTGAAACATATGAAATAAAGGGGGAATTTGTTTTATTTTGGATAGACCCAGGATTGAAGATCCAAGTGTCACTAAATATCTCATCAAAGTGATGATCAATTCACATGTAGCTTTAAAAAATAATGTCATGAAAAATATGTCAACCATGAATTTTAGCATCCTGTGTTAATGATGTTGGGTATTCTATTTAAATTATTTCATATAAGACCATGATAACCCTGATATGAGCTAATATTCCTTGATAATTTGTGAAATATTCACCAAAAATCCTAAGCTTTTGTGATCCATTCACGGTGTGAGAAACAAGGAGTAGAAAATGTTTATTTCACCACACATATGTGATTTAATGAAAGGACAAGGGCATTTCGTAATGTGTTGGTTGGGACAATATATTGGATATAGGCATTTCAATGTATCACCTTAAAGAGATAATAAATCTAAATGTATATCTAGTAAAATGTTACATTTAACATCATGCGGTGATGTCAAAGGTTACCTAACGTGAAAAATAATGCGTAAATCCTTATGAATGTTGTTCGGACATTAAAAAATTAATATCATGAGAGTAATCACATGTTTTTTATATGAGTCTTATAGGGATAGTTTCCCAGGGACTCCTATTCTTGGTACATAGGAAAAGACAACAATTTAATTTCATTTGCTGAATACATTTCAATATAGTTTAACATCGTTTGACAAGGATGACATGGTGTCTTGTAGTTTTGGGTCTTACATCTAGAAAAAAAATTTATAGAAATGATGAGGGATATGATGCTTGTCGATACAAGGATTTATTGACATAATTTTAACATGAATAAGGAAATATAATACAATGGCCTTTAGGATTCCTATATCAGGAGAAGTTGTATGGGACAAGAATGCATGGAATGACAATGAACCAATTTTCAAGAATTTGTCTTACATTGTAATGTTTTTGAGGCTTACAGATATCAAAGAGGTCTCTCCTCAGGAATAATTTTCCTCTAGTTGATGGACCCTTTTTGTGGGTGAATTATGCAATTCTAGATTAGGGTGTATCAATGCACAATCAAAAAAAGGTGTCCTTAGAAATATAATGTTAAATTACAGATGGATAATGAAATATTTTGGAGATCTTAAATTAAACAATACAAGGAGTATGATGTGTGGAAGGAATATGTATCAACACAAAGGGAACATTTTAACTGGAATTGGACATGGAGTTTGAAGTCCTCTACATTGGTCTTTGTTTTCATACAGGAAAGAGGGTATTTTCTTTGATCTGTGGCTGGGTCTAGGACATAGGAACTAAGAATCACTATGTATCCCATTTTAGGAGAGAGTCAAGGAATACATAGTTCTTGTATGAAGGCTCCATGTGCATTTCTAACTCATACAAAGATAAGGGACAATTTAATGTTATAGATTGACCCAATATTAGAGATCTAGGTGTCACTATATATCCTTTGATGGA
The DNA here is from genome assembly GCA_963277665.1 of Viscum album. Classification (NCBI taxonomy): domain Eukaryota; kingdom Viridiplantae; phylum Streptophyta; class Magnoliopsida; order Santalales; family Viscaceae; genus Viscum; species Viscum album. The sequence goes on along the minus strand of OY728142.1, from coordinate 468,391,869 downwards.
AGGAATCAAGACATGTGTAGTTCTTTAATGGAGGTGCAGTGGGAGTCCAACACCAAGGATCATGATATTCTCAAGCATGGATCAAAATTTTGTGAATTTTTACTTCTTTTAATGAGGACACCTTCATACAGTTTAACATCCTGTGACTATAAGTTAAGCTATCCAGTTTAGAGTATTATAACTTGAACTATTGTGTCATACAGTTTTATTTCATATGATTAGAACCACATATTTTTCTTTTTAAGTTCATGGATACAAGACCATGTTGCTATGAAATTTAACATCATGCATAAAAGATAAATAAACCATTCATTTTAACATCATATGGCCAGGGTAGAGTTGTCGTGATGTTTAGCATTTTGCAACATGGATGAATGTTTCATTGTCACAAAAGGTATGTATTGATGATTCTTTCATTGTTATGGGACATAAAGAGCTCTAAATCAATAGATATCAATTAATAAGCTCCGTTAGAGTGGACCTTATGTATCAAATAAGGTCCCTCCAACTTTTCCTCAAGTTTTGGGGGTTTCATCTCTGGTTTCATAGTGGTCCTCTAGACTAGTACCTACTCCCCATGGAGAAATTATCAGAGGTGTTATTTCTTGTTAAAATCCCATTCTATCTGATTTTGATGTACCTCCAAGTGATGAAAAGTATGAAGACTTTTCTCATAAGTCACTCTAATTCATCCAACCATTTTTGGGATTGCTCATCTATAGACAATTTATCACAAATGTAAATAAGAAGTGAGTGAAATTGGCCTCAATGGGATAGACTGCTTCTATCACATATACAAGTGAAAATGGGGTGACCTTCATGGTGTTGTGGGTGGTAGTTTTGTGGGACCATAAGGAATGAAAGATATTCTTATACCATGATTTTTTTATCTTTATCCACAATCTTATGGGTGTTTTTTGATAGGTTCTTATTAAAGGCCTCTATTTATCCATTATCTATTTCATGATAGGGAGATGAATGGATGGATTTGATGTTATACTTCTTGATATAGCTTCTCCAACTCAACAGAATCGAAATGGTGGCCATTGTTGTTATTATTGTATGAGGGACACCAAATCTAGTAATGACTTTGGATTTCATGAAGCTAACATTGATTTTGGCCCTGAAATTTTTTAGGGGTATTGCTTCTTCCAATTTTCAAATGAATTCATGATTTTTTAGGACATATTTGAACTACTTGGTCATAACTGGAGGATACGTACATACAACATCCATTCCCCATACAAAAAATTTCTACTAGTATTTGGTTGGATGTAGAAACTCCATGGGTTAATGGATGATGTTAGCATGCACTTGGATGAAATGACACATCTTGATGAATTTTGCACAATACTATATAGTTAAATCCCATAATTATCCAATCCTTCAGATATGATTAAAAATTATCTTCCCTATCAATTCACATAAGAATGAATCCATCAAATCCTTGTTTATATAAAACTTTTCAGTGATTTGGGTCATCAAAAAGATGGGAGATGATCACTACCCATCATATTTTCTCTGTTTTTGGATTTTCCAAATGGGATAAATCCATTATGAAGGTAGTTCAAAATGGGTTTATCCAAATAGATATTGGAACAACTAGTTTAGGGATGTAATTATCCTCATTGATTTCTTCCATGATAACATGAACAAAAGGAAATACCATTTGATGGTGCGCAATGTTGATGACTGTTTTATCCTAGTCTAGATCTACCCTGTTTGTGGATTCATTATCCAATGCATCAGAAATATATTTATATGATCAGGGACATGATTTAATGTCATCTCTAAGGGAAATTCATCCATTAGTCCTAATACATAGTCATGTAATATGATTATATCATCCATTATAACAACATAATCGTTGTTTATCTACTTGATTACCAACTCTTAATCACCTTTCACCTTCAAGTGGTCCACTAGAATTTAAAGTACTGGTTTTAACCTTGTAATGAGGGACTGATATTATAACTCATTGTTTATACAGAATTCCAATAAAATAAAGTAACAAGCCAGTAATTCCTTTTCTGTAGAGATGAGAATGGATCCCAATCCAACTTTTTTGATCTTTGGGTCTTCTATTCTCTTCGCTAATGGTCTTCTAGATGTGCCATCAAAATAAATTTTCCATGTATGGGGACATTATTTAATAGTGAAGATCTATTCATTAGGAAATTCAATATTTAATTAATTTTTGTATAAATAGGGATCTTTTATAAGGAAATATGCCAAAACCTAGACTTTTATTGCTTTATAAGACACAACCAGAATGTAAAACTGTAACACTCTGATGTTTTTATGAAAAAAAATCTTCAAATAGTTTTTATTCTTCAGTAGCTTATGTTGCATGAAATTGGGAGTTTAAATTAACCATGAGATTACCTTACTATAAAATCATTGTTATAGCCTAGCAGTTAGGTTAGCGGGAATAATTATAACTAACATATGAAAATGCATTGTGAATTCTTTGGCTATCAATTGTTTATGAAAAATATAAATTCGATATTTGTATATTTTGAGTGAATTACAATTAGTAAAGAAATTATTTAGATATATATGTTATAGACTTTATAATTTTTTTTTCATCCAATGGATATTTTAATCATAGGGTTTGAATAAACCCTATTTGTTGTATAAAAACCTATTTTTTTAAAAAGGTAATGTTATGCCTTTTAATGGAGAACCCCTTTTAAATTAATATTTTGAGACATTAATAATTTTTATATTACAATATAAACATGTTATTTTAAAGTGGGAAATAGAAATTTACTTTGGTTGAATTTATGATATTTTCTTATAACATTCACATTTTGATGAATAGTAAAAACACACTAAATTTTAAGTGAAAACAACTTTTTTGCATTGATATAATTTATATAGTTATATTATAATATTTAATGGTTTTAAAGTTTAAATAGAATATATTTTTATCATTCAATATAATTTATGTAATTATCATTTATTTTAAATTGAATTCATATGTAAAAACATTGCAATCTTTTGCAATGTTTTAACTTTTAAAAAACCAGTTCTCTCATTCTCACAAAAGGTTTAATTTTAAATTAATTACTGCAAATTCTATGATTCCAATATTTAAAAATTAACTCCATATTTGGAATCACTAGGCCCAAATTATGTTAATAGGATACTTTTATTTTTTGTCATTATGAAAAGTAACAATGGTAATTATTTTACTTAACATGGTTAAAGGAAAATAAGGTAATTAAAGATAAAAATAATATTCTAAACATACCTTAACACCTATAAAAATCCTATTTAATGACTAAATTAGGCCATTATCATCTATTTTCTAATTATAATCACTTGATGGCCACTTACCGATGAATATGACATGAATGTAATAAAAACTAGTGAATATTAAAAAATGTCACAATCACATTTATATAAGTACATTAATTTTAATATATGGATAACTATGATATAATATCGACTATATATAGTATATATAAATCTAAATAATTATCTATATCATAAAAATTTATTCATAATTTTTATATATTAAATAATTACCATTAATGATGACACAATAGTGATGTAAAAATTATTTTATTAATAGAAATGTAAAATAAATGGTTTTATAAATATTAAAAGAAATGTCATATAAACTAATTAATATGCTCCACAAATTTTCTTAGTGACTATTCCATGCTAGGATTGTGTTGATTTTTTTTAATTTATCTTCTATTTTGATTTTTTGAATTCAAATACATGAATACTGTCAAAATTGGCCCTATTGATATTTTATAAAAATAACATTTTATTAAATTATTTAAAAATCATAAAAATATTTAAAAATTACAAATTGATAATTTTAATATCTAAAATTTCATAAAATATCCATTTATGGTCAATTAACACCATATAAGTAAATATTTATAACAATTAAATATTTAGAAGGTTATTACCACAATTAAAATTAAATAGAATAATTATGTGTCAATTAAAAATATATGGTTTAAATTGAAAAATAAACATGTCCAAAATTTATTGTTTGGTGATATTAAAACCCTATATCATCTAATTTTTTAAATTTGGACATTTGTTTAGGTTTTTTTGTGTAGGTATTGATTTTATTATAAATTAGTATTTATGGAGTTTCTAAAAGTTCCCCTCACCTCAATTATAAAATGGAACATCCACCCTCACCTATTTACTTAATTTTGATCCTTAATGCTCGCCCATCCCCTTCCCTTTTTCCTTATAAACGTCCCTAATTTAATTCTAGTGTTTCTGGTCATCTTTAAAGACCAACTCTAGTGCTCTAAGAAGAGATTTAGAGAAAGCACATCACGGAAGAGGTAATCTCTTCTACTGATTCCTTAAAACAACTTTCTTCTTCTAATTTCTATTAATTATTTGTTTAATTAGAAATTAACAACATAATTATCATTCTATACTAGTATGTTATTATAAATATGAAACAACCACATCACCATGAATGTGTACGTATGACTTACCATCGTCACACTGTGATGTAATCTACTTTTCACCACCACTTTACATGGATGGGTATAATGATGTAAATAACAACTATATATGATTATTATAACATTATAAAATTTATTAAATATCATACCCCATCCCATTCAATACCATTAAATAATTTTGTGAATTATATCATCGCTTGTGTGTGCGTACGGTCTCTCGTTTTCACGATGCGATGTGATTCATTCTACATGATCTTCATTAAACCATGATTATATACATGAATTGAATGAATAAATATGACATATATTATACTAATATCATTATTTAAATGATTTAACTATAATATAATAATTTGAACATGAACTCATCTGTCAAAGCTTTCATAAGAAATTAAAGTAGTCAATATCCTAATAACGAGTGACAATGATATGTTACTAACAAAAAGATGATAATATAATCATATATGATATCATAAAAATGATTATGATTCTGGAGTAAGTTTACTACATTATTTAAATCATTATACAGGAGTTTTGGATACATACTATAGATATCAGTCCTAAGTTAAGAGATAGCTTTTAAAATCTCATTTTTATTTGAGATTATTTATTCGTAAGTATTTACTGGGGTATATTTACCATCCACATCCATGTTTCATAAATATATATTTAAAAATATTCTTTATATCCTTATATAAGTGTTAAAGTAAATTTTACCCATTTTTAAATTTTTACTAAATGGTATGAATGGAAGCTTTTGTTATTTTCAGTGCGAGGTACGTTTGGACATTTTTGGAAAAAGTATTATAAGATTGTTTTATTTAACTTGTACGGCATGAATTTATATTTACACTTTCATAATTCCTTATTTATTTGAAGAATACCCTACATTATTACAAATTTATTTTCATATAAAATTATCTCTTGTAAAATTGTGTGGCATTTTTAAGAAGGAAAACATTTTTGAAGAAGAAAGGATATTTTCAATAGGAATTAATTTCAAGGGTTTTCTCAAAATTATTTTCCATCCAAGATGACACTCTTTAAATATGGTCATACTTATAACCTTTATATTACTATTATTTTATTGTGTGTTATTTAAGAAATCCATTTTTTATATCAATAATGATCGAATGATGTTTAAGAAACCCATTTTATTTCTTATGTTATGTTATGGTGAATGTTTTTATGTTTTTGTTGAACATGTAATAATGGTTTAATTATGAGATTTGTGGGACCTATATCTCACTCCAATGCATTGGGTAAATATTTATATCTCATTATATAGACATTAATGGAATGGAATGTAAATTTGATTCCATAATATAGGGCTTGAATGAGGAGTGAACTCAGTTCCGTAATAGTCTTTGTCCACTATGAAAATCTCAGCAAAGCGCCTTGACTAATATGAAATGGTTTTATATTCTTATGTGTATATGCCACTAAATTTCATGTCTTATGTTATGAATATTGGGATTACATTTCACTTTTATGATTTATCCCAAGACATGATATTATGAACTTTATATGCAGGATAAGATTTTCAAATGTTATGTTCTTATAAATATGATATGATTGATTTTTCCCTTATTTAACCTAAATGAGCACTTGAACTCAACATTTCATATGTTTATTTTCTCCAGGTCATGAATAAGGGTATTGAGTAAGATATGTCAAAAAGGAGTCAAGTTTTGAAGAAATAAGCGAGAGACAATGTTGATGTTTTATGAACCAGTCTTATATATTTCCCGGTATAGAGACACTAATATTATATAGTTCAAGTGTGGTTATTGTTATGTTATGCAATAAATATTATTCAATGTTGAAGTAATATCTATATTTAAAGTATATTTTGTTATAAAAATGGCTTCAGGATAACCGCATGTCTTTCCAAACATCCAGTCAATGTAGGATAGAAGAGGATGTATTTGAGTGGGTTGTTGCGAGAGACCAAATAGACATCATGGTGTTCCATGTAGTTCCTCAGTTTCTAAACCAAGAATATTAATTCCAGGAATCTCTACTCAATATATTAGTATTGAGTCTTAATGTTTATTATACTTCAACTTATATAATAAAGGCTATTTTCATTCTTGGTGTCATTATTTTGTTTGAGAGAAAAACCCAATGACCACTCAAGGTCTATCACATAAAAAATTAATAGTTTCCCCTTAACATGTGGCATTAATACTAGTGGAATAAATATATATTTTTTGAGTCTATCAAATGTTTCCTTATAGTCATTAGTACACTAATACATGACTCCCTTCTTCATCAACTTGGTGAAGGGAAAACACTTTCTTGTGAGGTTTTATAGAAATCATCGAATATAGGAAAGATGTCCTTTGTACACACCTCCACTCTTAGAGATTATAAGGATGTGACATATTGAGGATATCTTACATCTTCTCAGGGTTAACTTCAATATTGTTATGGAATATGATGAAGTTTATAAATTTTTCTATGGTGACCCTGAAATAAAATTTTAAGGGGTTCATCTTTAGGCCATGTTGTCATGGTTTGTTGAATATATTCTCAATTTCATCCACATAGTCCAAATTGTTTTGATATTCAACCAATAGATAATTGATGTAGAATTATGAAGTGAACTGTGTTGCATTTGTTGTCAATGAGGTATGTTGTTGTCAAGGAATGAATGGATGGATGTCAAGGAGTTTCAATATGTGTATGACAAAGGTTGTGATGGTGATGGTGATGAACGGAGAATGGCCATGGTACTTAGAGGCATGTCACTTAGGAGATTCACTAAGTGACATAGGATGTTGTGGTTGAAACATTCTCTATGTAAATCAGACGATTGTAGAGATGTTCTTAAAGATCAAAGAACTTGTATCCTGATGATACAAAGTCACAACAATAATTGAAGACCATGCATTGTAGTGACAATGCATGAGGAGTTGAAAGTGATCCATCCATAAGTTCTAAGTGGATGAAGTGGATTAAAGAAGTCCATGCACTATCACTTAGTGCATGATGAATTGAAGATGATCCAACTTGATCTCTGATTGGATCATTGAAGAATGTTGAAGATCTATTTGATTAAGGAGCTCAGTTGATGATTAACCTTTTGAATTCCATATCTTAAGTGAAGATCATATGAGGAGAAGTAATGGAATTCTTAAGAAGAAGAATAGAAGAAGTGGAGAAGAAATGGCTTGAATGACACTAGGCATTTGGCTTATACTCATAGGAGAACTTTGTATTTGACAAAGTCCTTATTCATGCCTTTGCCAAAAAATTGGCCAGCCATGGACACCTTGAGGGTTCAACCCCAAGGCATGGGCGCTAGGCACCACACACATGGGGGAACCCGTGGGGCGAGCCCAGGGCGGCAGGACGCACCCAAGACACCGCATAGGCGTCTGGGGCACGCCCGGAGGAGCGCGGTAGGGGCGCATGAGCGCACCCGCGAGTGTCAAGCAGTGCATAGTGGGCGCCAGTGGCGCGCCCGAAGGGAGCAGAGGGTGGGGCAAGAGCGCGCCCGCAGAGAGAACCCGGTGCGGGGCGGCACCGGGAGGGGAGAAGTGCAACTGAAGGGAATCCGGCAGCGCGAGGGTGATAAACCGAAGAAAAACCGGGATCCGTTTCGATGTGGGACGCGGGATTTTTCCGCGGAGCGAATCCTGGCCGCTCGATCGATCGCGCGCCAGATCTGGACTGCTCATCGCATCTCGCACGCGATGATCATATCACGGCCGTTCGATGTCTTTCAATCGCCCGATCCAATGGCTCCCAGTGCGTCTCCTTGCTCGAGCCATGCCGAGGCCTCCCCGTGAGCTCCGTTCGAACCAGAGGCATCCCGACGACAGTTTTTGAGTTCCCGGCCACCTCCGAGCAAACTGAGACCTCCTTTGTGATCGTTAGGCCATAACGAACTCATGCATGCATTAAAATGTTGCATGCATGCATCGAAAAAGAATTCGAAGTTCGGCCGAGGCAAACCAAAGGTGCCAAGGCCACGTGTGTTCGTGGTATGCATAGAAAAGTATTAAAGAGGCCATGCATGCGTTCTAAAACGCATGCACGTGAAGGATGAAAATAAAAAATGAACCTGTGATTGACAGAAGATAAAATCAAGATACGCGGAATATTTTTAACGCGTTTGAAGTTTTTAAAGAACCGAAATCTTCGGGTGTTCGGTGTTGTATCAGGCGGATGATCTAAGGCACTCCTTGCCTATAAAAGGAGCACCCGAGATGCAGTTTTTAGTTGCTTAAAATTTGTGATCCGCGAGGGCCCTATGCCTCTCGAAGAAAGAGCCACCGCGCAAGTTTACTTGCGCGGCTGAAGTCCCCTGCGCGCTAACTCCTTGCGTGACAAGAAGAAGAGGCTGGGTTGTGCCAACTTGCGCCCCCACGTTGAAGCCCGCGGTGCCTTGCACTTACGGAACCCGAGGCCTCATCACCTGCGCGCCTTCGTGGTTCGTTGAGGCTTGCGCGACAGAAGCGCCCGCGGCAGTGTTGCACCCTTGCACACTTGAGCCTGCACGGCATTTAAAGACAAGAAGAGGGCCACACCCCCTTGCGCGCCTTGTTTGAGTTCGGGTATATTGAGACAAATACACTTAGTGTGTGTGTGCAAATTGAAGAGGAAGAACCCGAGGCTTGGTTGTGTGTGGAAGTGAGAGAGCAGACTTAAACCTTATGTGGGTGCACATTTTGAAGAACAAGAACACCCTATGGCCATTTAAGTGTGTGCCAAGTGCTAAGAAGACCACACATTGTGTGTGAAGTGAAAAAGGCCGAGAGGAAGTGTGTGCAAGTGGAATAGGCCGTAGCCAAGTGTGTGTAGGTGAATAAGGCCAAAGACCACACCTAGTTGTGTGAAAAGTGGATAACCTTGTGTATGCAAATTAAAGAACACTAAAGTGAGTGTGTGCAACAAGAAGAGGAGGAGGCCAACTCATTTGTGTGCAAAATGATGAATAAATTGTGTGTGAAAAACAAGTGAAGGCCGAACCTATGTGTGTGCTCTAAGTGAAGTGTATACACATTAGAAGAAGAAGAATAAGTTCCACACTAAAGTAAAACACACTTCTAAGTGTGTGAACAATTTGAATATAGTGTGTGAAGATTGTGGAGAAGGTGTGTGCTTAAAATTGACTACACCCTTAGTGGGTTTATTGCACCAAGGGAAGGAAGAAGGGGAGTGCATGCATACATGCATGCACATGCACACGTGAACAAAGACAAATCCGGTTGTGTGCAATTAAGAAGTCCAAGACTAGAAGATCTTGAAGAATCGGAGTTTCCATGCATTCAGTGCATGAAGTTGTATTATAGTGAGACTGGACCAGACTAACGTTAAAGACATCAATTGTCTGAGTATTCAGTAATTGGAGAGAGGCCAGGTCATCCTGAGAAGAAGGAGATAAATCCTGAGCAAGACGAGAAGACCTGATCAACTCAAGTGATAAGAGGTACAGAGAAAGGCCAGCAGTCTTTATCCCAGACTGCTGAAGATACTTGAAGAAGCTTAAAGTGAAGAAGAGCTACTCGTGTGACTCGAGGAGCCAGGAGAAGCCCCCTGTGAGACTCAGGGTGGAAGAAGTCTTCAGTGGGATTCTGGAGCAAGCCAGTGGGACTCTAGTAACACTGTGGGACGCAGTATAAAGACCCTCTTGTGGGACTCAGGAGAGATACAGTGGGACTCTGTATCGACCATTGTAATACTAACATATTATAATGGAAGAAACCATGTTGGGGCGTATAACCAACATGGAAAGGATGTAGGCCTTTGGTGCCGAACCTTCTAAATCCTTGTGTCCAGTGCCTTTACATTTACTGCATCATTCGTGGAAAGGTGAGAGATACAAGAAGAGTGGATCGAGGCTTTAACCAGCCATAGAGCTTTAATTGATAAAGAATCAATTAGTAAAAAGTTTTAATGGATCACTGATTCACCCCCTCCCCCTCTCAGTGATTCACACTGATCTGGGCACTTCAATTGGTATCAGAGGGGAGGTTACCTCTAAAAGATCCAAGGGAGTCTTTATGGAGTGCAGATTTGAGGAAATGAGTGTCCAGCCTCAAATGGAGATATCTTCCAAGACTCAGAAAAATAGAAAGAAGAAACAGGAAAAGAAGATGAAGAAGAAGGTTGTTGCAATCAGAGAAACTCCTTCTATGGAAAGAAATGTGAAAGTCACATCAGATGACAATTCCTTTTATCATTCTTCTGATGAAGCCTGCTCTAGTTGTGATGAAGATGGAAGGAACAATGATCTTCTAAATGCAATCAAATATCTTCAGAAGACAGTCCCCAAGGAAGTGGAAATGTGTATAGCTACAGGCCTCCTTGATCTTCAAGAAGAAAAATTACAGCTAGAAGATGAAGCCAATTCTCTGGAAGTCCAATTGGCTAAAAGGGTTGGCATAACCAACACTCTCAGAAAGCTGGTGAAGGCTAAAGATGAAACAGTATCTCTTTGCAATGAAAGATATGAAGACACTACTGAAGAATTGAAAAGAAGCCTTTCTGAGAAAGAATTCTTTAAGACTGTGGTCAAAGATGTTTTCCATGCACTGGAAAAGAGGCATAAAGTGTCAATGAATGTCAGAGATGCTCAACTCGAAGACAAAGTCAAATTTGTGAAGGAGCTTGACAACTCACTGCTTGAAATGAATAAGGTGCATGAAGACCAGATGAAACAGCAGGAAGAGAAATGGGAAGGAAAGCTAAGAACTGTTGAGGATGAGAAGAACTCCCTTAACATGAAGTGTTTAGAATTAGAGGTGATATTGAAAAATCAGCAATCACCCAAAGCCAAAGCCTCCCAAACAGCTGGAAGAAGAAATGTTTCCACTCAAGTGAGCTTTGAGAAGGATGATTCCAAATGGAGGACATCCTCTAATAAAAGGGCAACATCTTCTAAAAGGAAGATACCATCCATACCATCTTGTACTCATGCTTCTGAAAGTGTTTCTACTAAAAGTGTAGGATGGAAGAATGAATCCAAACAAGTATGGATGAAGACAGTGGAGAAAGAATGCTCTCCTGAAACAACACAACAATTCAAGACAAGTACCCTACAATCAGAAGGAATCAAAAAGTCAAGATTTGTGGGTCAGTGTTGGTGTTGTAATAAGTATGGGCACTGTGCAAAGGATTGTTGGTACAATCCACTGAATGTAAAAGCACAAAGGAAGCCCATGCCAAGGGGGAGCAAGACAGAGGAAAATAAGCAGCATCCACAGGTCCAGAGACATCTGTTTATTGCAAATTGAATTGTATTACTTGAAAACATCTGGGATGATTGAAAAAGTGGTCAAAAAGATACATGTAAATCTCCAACTGTATCCAGAGCTCAAAAGAAGAAAAGATCACAGAACCTGGCTCAGAAAGAATCCTTGGGAAGCAAACAGAAGAGAGGTGACAATGCTCCCAAGAAGATGTTGAAAAAGGAAGAGAAGTCCTTGGAGTCTAAATCCAAGAAGGGTGATGCATCCAGAAGGACCACCAAGAAGAAATGCTTCTACTGTGGAAAGAAAGGTCATACCATGGATCTTTGTGAACAAGCCATGGAACTGAATAGAAGCAGACTGGACTCAAAAAGACAATCAATCTGAAAGAAGCATAAGGGATTGATTGAAAACAAGTTTCCTAAGAAAGGTAGCTTGAAAGCATCAAAAGAACCATGTGGAACTTCCAGAACTGAGGCCACACTTCCATGTGACTTACTAGTCATATGGCCTAATCAGTTGCAACTTGCCAAAGATCTGCAAAGAGCTGAAGATGAAGTTCTGGCAATTACTAAGGAAAAAGGAAAGAAAAATATTTCACATGAAGATCATGTTCTGTGTGTGAGGTGCAATCAAGCTGGACATACTAGTGATAAATGCATGATATTCATTCCAGCTCAGAAGGGATTCTTCAAAAGAATGAAGATTGCACCCAGAGACTCTAGTGCTCAGAATGCACCTAGAAATACAGGAGTCACACACAAAGAAGTTAAAGAGGTGTTGAGATCCACACCAGCACAAACATCATTGAAGATCAAATGTGCAAGTGTGAAGAATCGTGAAAATGGGACATCTCGGTTGAGAGAATCTTCTCAACCTTGTTGTTCACATTGATGAACCAAGGAGGTTCCATCTTATTCCCTAATCACTTGTATTTACATGTGCTAATATTTCAGGGAATTGAAGATGATGATCATGCTCAACTAGAGAGTGGTTTAGAAAGAATTGAGTGCACCCCTTGAGGGGGAGCCAATCTGTAGAAGATGGGATTCTGAGATTTAATACCATCTTGAGAAAATTGAAGGTATTCCAATCATACTTTCATCCCTTGTTTCTTAATTGTATTCATCATGACAATTAAGGGGGGGTATTGATTGAAGACAAATGAATGAAAGGGGGAGCTTTATCTTTGCACCTGAACTTTCCAATGAGTTTTGTGAAGTTGTGCGGGATTTAGCAAATTCATTGTTATATCTGAAAAATTTCAAACCCCTAAGCATGATCTCACATGTGTATAGAATTATGGACAGCTTTGAATTCCTTGGTCATATCACTCTTGTTTTCTACACCGGGTTAGCCCAAGTAGACTTAGAGCTGATTTAATAAAGGTTCTTTGCTAAAGAGAACATGTGACATCATCCCTCTCTCAGTGTTTTTCAAGAAAATGCTTTTATAAGGGAGGAAGAGATTTTTGAAAGAGAACCACACCACACCTTTTCATTTGATTGCCAATAAGGGGGAGAAATATTGGCACACATATTGACCCATTCATATGTGCTCTAGTGTATTGCCAACAAATACAAAGGGGGAGATTGAAGTGCACTGTGTTGCATTTGTTGTCAATGAGGTATGTTGTTGTCAAGGAATGAATGGATGGATGTCAAGGAGTTTCAATATGTGTATGACAAATGTTGTGATGGTGATGGTGATGAACGGAGAATGGCCATTGTACTTAGAGGCATGTCACTTAGGAGATTCACTAAGTGACATAGGATGTTGTGGTTGAAACATTCTCTATGTAAATCAGACGATTGTAGAGCTGTTCTTAAAGTTCAAAGAACTTGTATCCTGATGATACAAAGTCACAACAATAATTGAAGACCATGCATTGTAGTGACAATGCATGAGGAGTTGAAAGTGATCCATCCATAAGTTCTAAGTGGATGAAGTGGATTAAAGAAGTCCATGCACTATCACTTAGTGCATGATGAATTGAAGATGATCCAACTTGATCTCTGATTGGATCATTGAAGAATGTTGAAGATCTATTTGATTAAGGAGCTCAGTTGATGATGAACCTTTTGAATTCCATATCTTAAGTGAAGATCATATGAGGAGAAGTAATGTAATTCTTAAGAAGAAGAATAGAAGAAGTGGAGAAGAAATGGATTGAACGGCACTAGGCATTTGTCTTATACTCATAGGAGAACTTTGTATTTGACAAAGTCCTTATTCATGCCTTTGCCAAAAAATTGGCCAGCCATGGACACCTTGAGGGTTCAACCCCAAGGCATGGGCGCTAGGCACCACACACATGGGGGAGCCCGTGGGGCGAGCCCAGGGCGGCAGGACGCACCCAAGACACCGCATAGGCGTCTGGGGCACGCCCGGAGGAGCGCGGTAGGGGCGCATGAGCGCACCCGCGAGTGTCAAGCAGTGCATAGTGGGCGCCAGTGGCGCGCCCGAAGGGAGCAGAGGTGGGCGCAAGAGCGCGCCCGCAGAGAGAACCCGGTGCGGGGCGGCACCGGGAGGGGAGAAGTGCAACTGAAGGGAAGCCGGCAGCGCGAGGGTGATAAACCGAAGAAAAACCGGGATCCGTTTCGATGTGGGACGCGGGATTTTTCCGCGGAGCGAATCCTGGCCGCTCGATCGATCGCGCGCCAGATCTGGACCTCTCATCGCATCCCACACGCGATGATCATATCACGGTCGTCCGATGTCTTTCAATCGCCCGATCCAATGGCTTTCAGTGCGTCTCCTTGCTCGAGCCATGCTGAGGCCTCCCCGTGAGCTCCGTTCGAACCAGAGGCATCCCAACGACAGTTTTTGAGTTCCCGGCCACCTCCGAGAAAACCGAGACCTCCTTTGTGATCGTTAGGCCATAACGAACTCATGCACGCATTAAAATGTTGCATGCATGCATAGAGAAAGAATTCGAAGTTTGGCCGAGGAAAACCAAAGGTGCCGAGGCCACGTGTGTTCGTGGTATGCATAGAAAAGTATTAAAGAGGCCATGCATGCGTTCTAAAACGCATGCACGTGAAGGAGGAAAATAAAAAATGAACCCGCGATTGACAGAAGAGAAAATCAAGATACGCGGAATATTTTTAACGTGTTTGAAGTTTTTAAAGAACCGAAATCTTCGGGTGTTCGGTGTTGTATCACGCGGATGAGCCGAGGCACTCCTTGCCTATAAAAGGAGCACCCGAGATGCAGTTTTTGGTTGCTGAAAATTTGTGATCCGCGAGGGCCCTCTGCCTCGCGAAGAAAGAGCCACTGCGCAAGTTTACTTGCGCGGCTGAAGTCCCTTGCACGCTAACTCCTTGCGTGACAAGAAGAAGAGGCTGGGTTGTGCCAACTTGCGCCCCCACGTTGAATCCCGCGGTGCCTTGCACTTACGGAACCCGAGGCCGCATCACCTGCACACCTTCGTGGTTCGTTGAGGCTTGCGCGACAGAAGCGCCCGCGACAGTGTTGCACCCTTGCACACTTGAGCCTGCGCGGCATTTGAAGACAAGAAGAGGGCCACACCCCCTTGAGCGCCTTGTTTGAGTTCGGGTATATTGAGACAAATACACTTAGTGTGTGTGAAAATTGAAGAGGAAGAACCCGAGGCTTGGTTGTGTGTGGAAGTGAGAGAGTAGACTTAAACCTTATGTGGGTGCACATTTTGAAGAACAAGAACACCCTATGGCCATTTAAGTGTGTGACAAGTTCTTAGAAGACCACACATTGTGTGTGAAGTGAAAAAGGCCGAGAGGAAGTGTGTGCAAGTGGAATAGGCCGTAACCAAGTGTGTGTAGGTGAATAAGGCCAAAGACCACACCTAGTTGTGTGAAAAGTGGATAACCTTGTGTTTGAAAATTAAAGAACACTAAAGTGAGTGTGTGCAAGAAGAAGAGTAGGAGGCCAACTCATGTGTGTGCAAAATGAAGAATAAATTGTGTGTGCAAAACAAGTGAAGGCCGAACCTATGTGTGTGCTCTAAGTGAAGTGTATACACATTAGAAGAAGAAGAAGAAGTTCCACACTAAAGTAAAACACACTTCTAAGTGTGTGAACAATTTGAATATAGTGTGTGAAGACTGTGGAGAAGGTGTGTGCTTAAAATTGACTACACCCTTAGTGGGTTTATTGCACCAAGAGAAGGAAGAAGGGGAGTGCATGAATACATGCATGCACATGCACACGTGAACAAAGACAAATCTGGTTGTGTGCAATTAAGAATTCCAAGACCAGAAGATCTTGAAGAATCAGAGTTTCCATGCATTCAGTGCATGAAGTTGTATTATAGTGAGACTGGACCAGACTAAAGTTAAAGACATCAATTGTCTGAGTATTCAGTAATTGGAGAGAGGCCAGGTCATCCTGAGAAGAAGGAGATAAATCCTGAGCAAGACGAGAAGACCTGATCAACTCAAGTGATCAGAGGTACAGAGCAAGGCCAGTAGTCTTTATCCCAGACTGCTGAAGATACTTGAAGAAGCTTAAAGTGAAGAAGAGCTACTCATGTGACTCGAGGAGCCAGGAGAAGCCCCCTGTGAGACTCAGGGTGGAAGAAGTCTTCAGTGGGATTCTGGAGCAGGCCAGTGGGACTCTGGTAACACTATGGGACGCAGTATAAAGACCCTCCTGTGGGACTCAGGAGAGATACAGTGGGACTCTGTATCGACCATTGTAATACTAACAGATTATAATGGAAGAAACCATGTTGGGGCGTATAACCAACATGGCAAGGACGTAGGCCTTTGGTGCTGAACCTTGTAAATCCTTGTGTCCAGTGCCTTTACATTTACTGCATCATTCGTGGAAAGGTGGGAGATACAAGAAGAGTGGATCGAGGCTTTAACCATCCATAGAGGTTTAATTGATAAAGAATCAATTAGTAAAAAGTTTTAAGGGATCACTGATTCACCCCCTCCCCCTCTCAGTGATTCACACTGATCTGGGCACTTCAAATTCGAAAAAAAAAATTCCAATAAGGGTTTGAAGATTTGATGCATTTCTCATTGATATGTAGCGTTAAAATTCTTCTATCCCAAGGGCATTACCTAATAGAAAAATATTCCCTTGGGGGGGGGGGTAAAGGTGATGAATTCTTAATACTATTGGTATGTTCAGATTTTATTATACCATGAATATATATCAATGAAGGAAAGGGACTAATATCAAGCCATAACATCAATCAAAAGTTTAGTAATTAGAATTTGGAAATCATCATTCAGACCATTCTAGTGGAGATCTATGTTATCAATGTAGACCCTGATTTTCCCATTATTCTTCTTCACAAAGACTATGTTGGTTGTCCATTTGATTTATTTAACTTCACGAATGAATTTATCCTTGATATGCTTGTCATATTCATCCTCAATTTTGGTAGCGTGAGTCAGGTGTGTCTTTCTTGCTTTCGGTTTATATCTTCTATGGTTTTCTAAAAATCTTAGGTGGTGAGTGGCCACCTAGGAATCAAGGTCATGAATTTATATTTAATTTTACATGAATAAGTCATGATTATACTTTGTAAATGGGGTATATACCTCTTCTTCCTTAGAATACATAGACGCACTAGTAAAATTGGGCCTTGGTTCCTCCTTTGTACTCAGATTTACTTCTATGAGTTCATCATTGGTGGTAGAGACACCTTCCTTGAATGGTGGAGGGGAATCCCTATGGTCCTAATCCTCTTCCTCCAACCCTTCCTCTTCTTCCTTAATATTAGATGGGGTAGGTAATGAAGGAAATTTTTCATATTCAAGAGAAATGTCTACACTTTGACATATATAATATGAATCGAATTCCTCTAACCCAACTGACAATGTGGTGTCTCCTTAAATTTATAGAGGGGATGGAGTGAGGGATAATGAAGGAGTATGTTCATCCTCTCTTGGTGACATGAAAACCTATTCTAACTCAGCTAATGAGGTAGGTATCTTTTCAATATCAAAGTATGGAATGAAGGAATTTGCATCTGATATTTTACCATTATATGGAGAGTTAGTGACCTTTTTACTGCTCTTGGGGTCAGTTATCATTACTATATCATGAAGTATGTGGAATATGTGCCTAAATACAGGCCTATTACATAGATATAATTGAATGCAAGCACATATTCTCCACTGAGATACTTTAAGAGATTAGTTGGGGTCATTTCCATATCATTCTGTATCATGACCCATGAAATACTATCAGTCATGGGTTGTTTCCCTTCCTTATGATAGAATCCTACATCAATATATTGAGTTCTATAGAATTCAAATGGGGTTTTCTCACCATAAGACATATTAATTTGACTATTTACTAAATATTTTATACATTCATATTATGATTAGGGGATTATAACATGATGATGAAACCAAGCCCTTCCTAGTGGAATGTTGAAATTTGTGTCTTTTTAAACAACCAAAAAGTATGATTCAGCTATGAGGTCCCCAAAATAGGCTTTGATCTTGATTCTGTTGAGAGAATTGTGCTCCCTCTTATCATAACCTAGTAGTGTGATAGTGTAAGGGGATAAGTGGTCATTAATATAACACAACTGAAGAAGTTTTCAGACTAAAATGAGGTTTACTCCTAATCCATTATCATTGAAATCTCATTAGATATCAACATCATTTATCTAGCTAGACACATACAATGTTCTAATGTATCCTCATATCAGGACATCATTGTATTTCTATATGAAATAGATTATTTTAAATAATTCAGAAAGATAAATCTATAAATGATAAAAAAAAATTAGTAAATTCATGTTAAAACTTTTGAGGGATCATAAAATCTTCCATGAGTGCTTCTCAGAGGTCTTTAAATAGATTTTGATTAACCAGGACTGACAACTTGGTCAGCACTAAAGCCATTTGCTTTATAATTTCGTACTTATGGGATGGAGGTCTACACTTCCCATCATGAGGCTTTTATGTTGTGATAAATTTAGGAACTAAAGTTCTTAATGTATGTATATAGGTCCTTAGAACTGGATTTGAAGGTGTTCATATCTTTAGTGAGTTAGTTTGAATATGTATGCCTGTATTCCAAGGTTGATATGGTGATAGTGTCTACTTTTTTCAATCTCCTAGGATGATCAATGTAGGGTAACCCTAGGTATATGTGGGGGAACATTCCTACTTTTGTTGGGGCCACTGGAGGGCTCTCCTAGGTGTTTCGGCAACATAGATGGTTTGAGCGGGGATGTGGTCGGAGTATTGATTTCTGCCACAACTATATCTTCTCTTGTATCATCATATATTGCATCTTCTTATACTGATTTCCCATTCAAGTGTATATGAATTGGGTTCATTTCCATATTCATCATCATAGAAAGAATCCACTAACTAAATGACATTAATGGACCTGAATATCAATTCTTTATTTGATGAGGATTTGGTCTGGTGAGTTAAATCTTCTGGTACCATTTAGTTGGGTGGTGCTCGTGATTTTGGGACTGAAGGCATGAAGTTCAAGCGAGTCAAATCCAAATTTTTACTTGTTATAGACTCATATTCATGTGTTTTTTCCCACCCATCTATCCAAGTCATTTTTTAGAAGACTGGATTTTGGAGGACCATAGTGTCGATGGAGTCAGTTGTGCCGTAGAAGAAGTGGTCGGGGTGATGTTTGGTTGCTTCAACTTTTCTCATAGGATTTCAAAATTCCTATTGATTTTATTTAGAGTAATACAATCACAAAACTTTTATGCACCTTTTCTGGTAACTTCATACTACATTCCCTCTTCCTCCAGGTTGGAGGTAATGGAAACACATTTCACTTATATTGGTGGTTTTACCGGCTTCACATTCCCATAATTCAATATTTTTTATAAGATATATATGAAAACAAAGCATTTTGGGATGGTGTGACCCAACATCTAATGGAATTGGAAATAATTTGGTAGAAATTAGTGACCATATTGATCAGGCCTCTTGGTATTTAGAATCTTGAACAAGTTATTCTCGAAAACCAAGATAATTTATCCAGGGACATGGTAATATCATAAATAAAAAAGTTTATTATTTAGTTTCTAAAATTGGTTTCACCTCTTCTCCCTTTTCTTGTCATGTCAATTCAAGTGTTGTTTTTGACTCTTTATAGGATTTTATACATTATATAGTATGCGATTTGGAGTTGGAGTCGGTAAAGGGTATGGTTTACGTGTGACTGTTACACCCTCTTTTTCTTTATTCTATTCCCTTGAGCCAATTACTCTGTATTTGTCCTTGGTTCCTAAAATGGAATCTTATAATCATTGAGAAACTACAGCACAATCCTGAAACCCTCTTGTATATTTTGCATGGATGAGAGGTACGCACAACTCGTCATGAAGACTCTCTATAAATGTGGACTAAAAATATTTATTGGGAAGAAATAGGTGTTGGGAGTAGGTTAATCCCTTCCATAAAGTAATGATATCTAAGACCCTCTCATTATTCTTCTATTATTTATTTGAGAGTATGAGGACTATCATCTTTTGACGTGTTGATCTGAATTCAAAGAGAACTGATCAGCATATATCTTTCTATCTAAAGACTGACCTTGATAGAAGACTAGTGTAACAATAAAAGGATGTCCCTTGAAGTGATTTAAATAAGAATATAAGTTTCACGACTTCATGTTGTGTAGTAGTCCCCATCATGGGATCACAATAAAGAATAAAAATCATCATATGTTGTTCTGGGTCCCCCAATCCATTAAAAATTTGAAATGTAGTGTTACCAATGTTTAGTGTGTGAGGGGTTGAATCATCCCATTCAAGATAAGGAATTGCTATAACTTTTACTAGTACACAACGTTATTTCATAGCATCCAATAAATCTGTCAATGACTCAACAGTATTGTTAATTCATTGAGGGATATTTGGTTGAACAGAATCTAGATCAGGGGAAATAATAGGTGAGGCCATCTATGGTGGCTATATTTTTTTACCTACAATGGGTATCTTATAGGGGTTGTTCTATGAGGTTGTGTCTGACCTATCCCTAGTTTTGTAACAAATGGTTTAACTCTATATACCTATCTTATATGGGGTCCAAATATGTTGTTCATCAGTGCCCTAGATATAGTGGGTGTTCTGGCTCCATTTGAGCTATGGGGATGAACCCCTTTGTTATGGTGAATCAACTAGGATAATGAGTTGAGGTTATTATTATAGAACATATCTAGTAGGTATTTTACCTTGGAGTAGTTATGTATTGATTTGTCTCAACTATTTCATCTCTTCCAACTTTTGAAAAAATATTTCCCCATGCATGAGGTGTTCGACCTCTTTGGGAGGTAGGTAGTATGAAACCTTTCCTTTACCCTTTTATTTGGCAGAAGCATAGTGGAAAGATAGTAGTGGAGTGGTTTAGAGAATCCATAATTTCATATCAATCCTCTTGTTCTGAGTACGCATTCCTACTTCAATTGTTTCAGTGTGTACTATATTATGAATATAAACTTTCTCCTTTTACTCCTCTATGTCAATATCATGTTCAGTAGCATCTGTATAGGGGGTTTTAATGATGTTCATCAATTCTATATTCATTATAGAAATTTCATCAATGTATTTGAGAGATTTATTTATTTTTATTCCCACCATGAGGCCTTGTACTCCCCTCCATTATTCCTTTTGGAATTGTTTGACTAATCGTGATATGAAGGTAATCTCCAAACTATTTTTTCATGCATGTTCCAAGTGAGGATATTGGGTCATAGGATAGGATAATCTGGGAAGATCCATTTTTCATTTTCCCATGTAATTAGAAGAATAATAACATTCATTTAGGAGGAAGAGGTTGATGTAAAAAAAAAGACATCCCTATGGGATGGGGTTTTTTATTCCCTTTCCATACACTTTCGAGTCTATTTTTCTAACCTAAAAGGTTTTGTTAAAAAATCCCCTAGCCCTATAGGCTGGAGTTACTCCTGGATTTTCATAAATGCAATTACCATGACTTCTTTCTTGATTTTATAAATCCATATTTGAACACGGGTTGGGTTCATTATATGGTTTTCACCTAAGATACCTTCTTCCAAATATATTTTTGATGATTGAATATTGGCATGCCTTAGGTAGGAGGATTTCCCAATATTTTTGGATGCTTGCTGTAGGAGTTTTTCGATGTATTTTTCTCTTCTGGACCAACATTTTCAAGAGACATCTAGATATAGTTTTTTTAGAGTACCCTATATTGAAAATAGAGATTGTTTCTTGAAGCCGGCCTAAGGCTATGAAATTTCATGATGTCGCCTTTGGTGATCTTTGCTGATTGGGGAAAATGATGAAATAAAATTCCATGTGTTTTCCCCATCTCCTAATATGAACACTAGATGGGGTGTTAGTGATTATCATGACACATCTATATTGTCACATTGAGACATGTGTGTTGAAGGGATCCTTTCTGTTTCCCCAATTAAGGCTATCATGAAATTATAAGATACGCCAAGTCAATTTGATGGTGTACCCATTCTATTACCGTGATGTGGCTTAGATATTAATTATAAGGTGATAATTTTTCTTTTAATTGATGAAAAGTATTCCATACATTTATAAAGATGTCATGCACACAATATTCCAACAACATCATTGGAATGAAATATTCAGGAGTGGATAATGTATTGAACATGATTGGTATATGTTCCTTGGCTAACTGTCTCTGCATATTCATCATGTCTTTTTTATATTTCACCAAAGGATAATCTACCTGGTCTAGACAAATGGGATGCTTCCCTATTACTTTATTATAAATTGTTGAATCAATGGAGATTTCTTCTATCATATTAGATGGAAAGTGATCCAAGGTTGGTTTGGATAATGGCCTCTTCGTTAGGTTATCTTATATTTTAGAAATGATTTCACTTTCCAATGATGAGGCATCAGTAAATTCTGGCCTCATTTTCCCAAGTTCCTCACAATAGGAGTTATTTATCATAATTAAATTATCATGGGGAGTACCTTCTTAATGAATTAAAATATCATTGTGGGGAGGACCTTCCCCGCAAATTCCATCATGGGGAGGACAGCCGTCATGTATTGAAATCCGACTGCAAGGATAATTCCTATGTATTATATCCTAGGAATACCTTTAGGAATAATAATATCAAGTGGTGTACCTCGTTGTTTTATTTTTTGGCCATGATGAGGGATATTGTGGTACTCATCAAGAGATAGGCTTTCAGGATTAATCGGATTTTGGATATGATGCAACCCTTCATGGTACGATTTCTAAGGTTGAACATTGTAACTTCCACTACTATTTTTTTAAGTTGGTAGTGGAATAGTATGATCCTAATCCATGATAGAAAAATTTATGAGGTATTCAAGATATCCAACAATAAGTAAAGCGGTATCATAAATCATATCTTTGTTTTCTAGTCACCTTTGGTGAGGCTTATTCTTAGATTCCTTCTTGCAGATGATTAGGGATGATTTTTAGTTATAACATCTTTAATATATGGAATCTTGTTTAATTACCTCCCATGTCACTATCATAATTTGTAGACAAGTCCCTTCAATTTTTTCAGGGGTTTGTTACTACCCAAGACTGGCCATTTGGATAGACTAATTACCTATAATTGGAATGAGGATATGGACATGATCTCTTTTTTTTTGTATATCATGGGTAAATTTTTCCCATGACCCTCCTAGATGGTAGAAGAGATGCGTGTCTACTCCGAAGTAACCATAGTTCTGTGTTGATGATTCATCCCAATTGATGGAATGGATTTGTGTGTCTGCCTCTCGAGCACTGCCACTACCATTATTATATCCTATAAGTTTTTAGGATGTGGGAAGGAATTTAATCTTCGCTTTTACTATTTTCAAGATGTTTTGGGTAACTTTAGAGGATATAACAATGTTATATTCCCATTTCATGGATGGATAATGGGTGTGTTCCTACTCGTATCCTCCATTTCTTGATGGTATACACTGATAGTACTAATGTGTGGGGTAGAGATATGAGGCTTCCTTTTTTTATTACCAGTTCTTGTTGATTGGTTTCTCTGAATGCTAAAAAAATATGTTATTAGGCTTGATAGATGTGATTAAGTGTGTGTTCCTGCTCACATATTTTGACTGCATTTGGTTGGAAGGCATGGTTGATGCAGGTATGTGTTTATGACTGCTCACGATTTTCCATCGAATATGACTTGCGAGCATATTTGGATGATATCGAACTGTGCTGATAGTCATGGATAGTGTTGGTAAGTGTTTGTACCTACTCATTATTCAATATAGAATTTGACTAGAGGACATCTTTGGATGGTCAGAGGTTCATCCCTACTCCCAGTTGTCTGTTCACTACCCTCAGTGGATCGTCTTATGTACCCGAGTTTGGGTGACCTGGGCTGGACTCTCAGAGAGAACACCCCCATCATGCTAAGATTTTATTGTCATGTAGTGTTGACAGTAGAGGTTGTTTGTAGGATCCCTTTGGAGGGAACCATGTGGCATATGTATGATGTTTTCAGTGACCTCATTGTCTTTCTAACTAAGATAATGGAGGAGTCGATTATTTTAACATCTTTGTTCTGGGTGCTGCCCAGAGGTTCCATGTACCAAGTTTGTCACATGGCCTCAAGCTCATTTCCCCAAATTCCAGAGGCTGCCAACTAGCAGCGAGGGCCTTGGGTGTTATAGTGGGGAAACAATTCCCTCATTGGAAGAGTAATGCATCAGAAATAAATAGATAACAACATCAGAAGCAGTAATAACTTGTAATAAGTAAACGGTGGAAGACTGTATGTAGATAAACAACTGAAGCACATATAGAAATGATGTATGATACATATGTCTAGGAAAGAACATAGACAAGTCACAATGTTGGAATGTAGTACTAAACCCAATTACAAAGAAAGAAAATAAACTCCTGCAGCATTGCAAGCCTCAGCTTGGTCTCAAGCTCTCTATCTCTATAGCAGTCAAGTATCTAACATAGAAGGGAGCTTTCCATTATCTATACCTGTATCAATATAATCGTTTTAGGACAAAATCATGACCCAAAGAAGTTGGAAGATGAATCCAATTAGTAAACCACCCAATGATATGTGCCTAACAGTTATTGAATATATATGGTAGGAAATAAGGAAAATGGGATAGTAAACAAGAAATTACCCAAAAGTATACAATCTTATAGTTTTAATTACATTCATTTTTCATATATCAATTAAGAATCTAATCAGAAACAAGTAACCCTATAGGAAGTACTCACAGCCTAACCCCTATTGTTTAACTAATCAAACACAACAATCCCTCTAGGAAGTACTCGCATTCTAACCCCTCTTGTTCAGCTTTAGCAAAGACACTCTAAGGAAGCACTCACCATCAATTCCCCCTGTGGTATTTTATTAAAAAACTACAGACACTCTTGGGATCACTCAACATCCAATTCCCCCTATGGTCTCACAACGAGGAACTACAAACACTCTAAGGGAGCATAAAGTCAATCCCCACTATGGTTTCGCAACATAAAAGAAAAAAAGACACTCTGGATAAGCCCTTAGCATCCATTATCCCTATGGTCTAATACACGAGGTTCCCATAGCCCTGTGTAAGTCAATAGTGCACAAACGATTATGGAAGCCAAAGTAAACCTGAAGTACTACTTGGATAAATAGTATATGGAATGTCACAACATGTTAGATAAAAATCACTCTATCCTAACAACATTGGGCATGGAGAAAAAAAGTGTCCTGACAGGAAAAGCTAGACCAAACGGTCATTATCAAGAAAACATGGGAAAAACCCCCATAGAAAGGTAAATAACACTATTTACAATCATAAATCCTCTAATCAAGCACATAAGTAATAGCAGGCAATAATAGGGCTAAGAACCATAAACACTCAATACCCCAAACAAGGGTAATGGAAACTTTTACACATATAACTCAAATACTAACTACGGAAAGGCAAAAACCACCTACCTCGACGTTATACAATTTATATACATGAACCTCAGACTGTGAATCTCCCTATAACGCTGTAGATCTACAAAAAACTAAAAAATAGTCAACCAAGGATATCTCATGAAAGAATAGGAATCAAGAAACAAGGATCTAGAAGAAGAAAGAGATTACTGTGGCAATTCCAATGCAATTGATGGAGGTCAATTTAGAGAATGGACAGAGAGTCGGGGTCATGTAGAATAATCGTTGGCTACAGACACTCCTCGATGAGACGAGCAGAGAATAAGGGTGTTCTCTCGATTACACACAACCCCGGTCCATTTAATGAAATAAAAATAAGTTCATTTTGTGTTCAGAAAGGGTAAACTGTGTGTACTTTCTTTAATCAGCCTCTGCTTTAGGCATTCTCTAGGTCACCCCACATGGCCATGTGTTCGGCTGTTACACAGCCAGCACACGGAAACCCACAGAAACCGAGTACATGGCGTGTACATATAAGTACACCATGTGTACTCTCAAAATTTATAAAAACTCCTCTTTTTTTCAAAAACAACCAGAAAAGAAAGACATACCTGAAAAAAAGATCTAGGTTCTTACAAACATCCCCCTTAAATAAATATACCCCCAAATTTACCTAAGAAGGTGGCTTAGAAGAAGAATCATTGAACATATTAGACCACTGTGATCGTACATCGACTTCCCTATCCAAAGTCTCATCCTGTACTCGCCAGTGCTGCCATTTCACTCATACCAGAGGAACAGACTAGCCATGGAGAACCTTTGCACTGCGATCAACAATCTAAATGGGATGCCCCTCAAATGATGTATCCAAATCCAACTCAACCTCCTCGGGTTGAAAGACATGAGAGGGGTCTGAGAAGTAATGCCATAGCTGAGAAACATGGAAGAAGTCATGCATATATCAGTACCTCTGAGGTAACTAAAACCGATAGGAAAATAGCCTGACTCTCTCCAAAACCTCAAACGGTCTAACTTATCTCAATGAAATCTTACCCTATCTCCTAATTCTCATGTGTCCCAACCTCGGTGTGACACCTAGAAAAACCTGATCTATGACCTCGAACTCTAGAGTTTGTCTCCGTTGATCAACATAAAACTTATTTCATGACTGTGAAGTAGCCATGCTCTTTCGAATCAACTCTATCTGCTTTGTGGTCTCCTGGAAAAGATAAGGTCCCAGCATGGCTACCTATCCTTCTTCCAGCCAACATAGGGGTGATCGGTATGGCCTACCATACAAATCATCATAAGGTGCCATCTAAGTAGTTTATTGACAACGATTATTGTTGGAAAACTCTACAAGAGGTATGTACTACTCCCAAGAACCACTAAAATCAAGGAATCATGCTCTAAGAATTTCCTCAAGCACCTAAATCGTACTCTCAGATGAGCCATCTGTTTGGGCATGGTAAGTTGTACTCAGAATTACCTATGTACCCAAAGCCTTTTGTAGTCCCTTCTAGACATGAGAAGGAAAACGTGTGTCTCTATAAAAAACAATGGAGTGTGGAACCCCATATAGGAAAACAATCTATTTGATGTACAGCCATCCCATTTCATCTACACTGAAGGTCTCCTTGATCGGAAGGAAGTGAGAAACCTTTGTGAGTCTTTCAATGACAACTCAAACAATATCATTTCCTCGAGGAGACCTCAGTAAAGCTGATATGAAGTCCATTGGGAAATCATTACACTTCCACTCGGGAATGGGTAACTTCTCCAAAATCTCTGATGGTCATAGATGCTACGCCTTCATCTACTGATAGGTGGAACACCTCACGACAAACCCAACAACAACTCTCTTCATACTTGGCCACCAATACTGACGGTGTAAGTCTGGATACATCTTGGTGACACTAGGATGAACTGCCAAAGCTAAGGAATGAAATTCATGCATTATATCTTCATGTATGTCTACTAACACCCATAAACGCCCATAAAAATGCAATTTATCATCCTTTACCATGGTCTATCCAAGAATAGGGTTCTCTCCTGACACACTTTCCCTTCGGAATAGGCCTTCAGAATATGATAGCTACATCATTCACACTCGATCAATTAGAGAAGAGGTAACAACTATATAAGAAAGAAACTTCTTCCCCTGTCAGCTGTACACCTCCAAATGCATCTCAGAGAATAGATCCATAAGTTACTACTCACTACTGGCCTCATAAACTGCATGTATCTGCGTCCTCCTGCTTAACACATCATCTATTGTGTTTCCTTTCCCTAGTATGTAGGAAATCTCAAACTCAAAGTACTTAAGGTACTCAACACACCTTCGCTATCTCATGTTTAGGTCATGCTGAGTGAAGATATACTTGAGACTTTTTTGGTCGGAGAAAACCAAAAATTCACTCCTAGAATATACTATCTCCAACAGTGTAAAGTATGAACAACTATATTCAGCTCGAGATCGTGCGCCGGGTATTTACTCTCATGTGGCCTCAATTTCTAAGACTCGTAAACAACGACTCCTCCTCTCGGCTTAAGTACAACTCCAAGACCGATACCTGAAGCATCACAGTAAACAGTGTATATCTTGAACAGCTTGGGAAATACTAGTATTGGTGTTGAAGTTAACCTCCCTTTCATATCCTGAAAGGATAACTTGCAAGAATCTGACCACAAGCACTTTGCACCGTTCTTATTTTGGCCCGTCAGTAGCGCTACTAAGCATGAGAAGTCCTGTATGAAACGTCTTTAGTAACTAGCTATCTCTAGAAAAATTATTACTTCAAATATGTTCTTAGGATTTCCCCGGAAACTACTACCCTCACTTTCTCTAGGTCTACTGATAATCTTGTCTCTGAGATGACATGACCCAAGAAGTGAATCTGGTCCATCCAAAAGTGGCATTCTGGGAGCATAACATATAAATGATGATCTATAATTGTACTCAAAATGGTCTCAAAATGTGTTGAATGGTCGTGTCGATTGTGAGAGTACACCAAAATATCATCCACAAAGACTACCATGAAAAAATCTATGTATGGATGGAACACTGAATTCATCAGTTCCAAGAAAACAGCAGGTGCATTCGTGAGACCAAACGGCATAACCACATATTCGTATAGACCATAACTACTCATAATGGCTGTAAGAGGTATATCAGATGGTCTAATGGGCGACTAATGGTAACCGGGTGTTACGTTAATCTTCGAGAACACCTGGGATCCTCATAGTTGATCAAAGAGATCATCAATCCTTGGAAAGAGAAATCGTTTCTTGACCATCAACTTATTAAACTTCTAAAAATCCACAAAAAGACTGAGGGTACCACACACCTTCTTCATAAACAGGACAGGCGAACCCCAAGGATAAGTACTGGGTCGAATGAAACCCTTTGCCTGCAACACCTCAAACTGCTTCTTGAGCTCTTGTAACTCTAGGGTAGCCAGCCTATAAGGATGAACATACATTGGTGTAGCTCTTGGGACAAGATCAATTGAAACTTCTACCTCTCGCTCTAGAAGAAAACCTAAAAAGTCTTCTGGAAAGACATCTCTAAAACAATCGACTACTGGAGGAAAGTCCAATTGTAATGTCCCCGGGTCATCTAGATATAGACTAGCAATCTGGGATGTAATTCTTCCAAACACATGATGCTCGAGTCTTTCTCTTCTCACCTGGAAATCCCATTCTCCCTTAAGAAGAAATGGTCCTCCCTCTGGTGACATGAAACTCACCCTACAGTGATAGCAGTCGACAATTGGTTGGAAGGGAACTAACCAGCCCATTCCAAGAATGATGTCATAGCCTGTCATCTCTAAGACATAAAGGTCCCATAAGAAGTGATGCACACCAACCTCTAGAGGTCACTCCTTGTGCTTTCGTACACTAGCCATTCATGTCCCCAACAGAGTGTCTAGCATCAAGAAATCAGTAGAAGAAATGATATATATCCCAAGGCTTTCCATAATAATATTATATATGAAACTATGGGAAGCCCTTGTATCGAATAGTGCAGAAGCTATAATCGAGGTGACTCGGATCGTACCTCTAACTGTAGAGAATCCAGAATCCTGCTTTTGTTGGGTCTACTCTATTGTAAAATTTTGGCCTATACAACGGCCCTATGACCCTTCCTGACCACCATGAGTAGATCCACCCTGTTGTCACTGAAAACGTGCTGACTGGATACCAAAGTTGCGACCTCCACCTCGACTTGAACAACCGGAAAAAGTCCAGTTCCTAGAATAGTGATAAAACAGTGGCACTAATCCTAAATGAGGATTCATAAAATAACTCATGTCACTAGATGCAGGTGAGAAAAATTAATAGAAACACTGAATATGAACCATCATGCTGCATGATAGGCACAAAACTAGGTCTCTCAAACAATGTATCCTTGAATTCCTGACCTTCCCACACTCTTATAATACCACCTAGAAACTTGAATGTATATCTCACCTACTCGGATCTCCATGTGTAGACTCCTTGGGGTTTTTCCTATTATCAACTGGATAATCACTAACTCTTGATACTGAACCTCCCTAGCCCACTACTCCAGAATCCCTTAGGTTGGACTCCATGATTAGCTCAAGATTGATGATAGAATATATAGAATTCAATCTGAATATGTTCACTTAAGATCGGATTTTATGCCTGAGACCATCCTCAAACTTCCTTGTCAGGAATAACTCATCACCTTCTGAAAAATTTTAAAGAATTGTAGCTCTCTGAAGTGAGAATAATACTCGATAACTGAAATACTACCCTACTCTAGACTCATGAACTCTCATTCTCAGTCAGCCCTTAGATTCTTCTGGTAAAATTAGTCATATAAGGCATGCTAGAACTCATCTGAATCAATGACCTACTAGCATCCCACCTGTGAGATCACATCCCACCATATCATGGCGGAATCCCGTAGCATGTACGTAGTGAGCTTCACCCTCATCTCTAGATGTGTATGTGATGCTCGAAGATAAAAATCATGGCCTATAACCATGATTCTGCAGCCTGAGGTCCTTCTTCCCCTGAGAAGGTGGGAGGATGCTGCTACTGAAAGGCCTACGTCAAATCTTCCATAGACAGGGCAGGAGGCAGTACTCATTGAAAGGTATGCATAATCCTCATGAAGCTTTCTTGGAACTGTGCATCAGCACCTGCATCAGGGATAATGGTTGGTTCCAACACTGGAACAACTAGAGGACCTACTGGAAGTTCCAAATTTTCCATGTCTGATGTATGGTTACTACCCTATAACTTGAATACAACCGGAGGACATCTCTGTGTCATGACTCTACAATGTAAAAAGCACGCCTTAGCTTAAGATTATTAAGGACTGAAACATAGAAGTGTAAGAAGGGAATATGATAAATAAATCATTCGAGA
The DNA here is from genome assembly GCA_963277665.1 of Viscum album. NCBI lineage: Eukaryota > Viridiplantae > Streptophyta > Magnoliopsida > Santalales > Viscaceae > Viscum > Viscum album. The sequence continues at coordinate 468,360,977 of OY728142.1, read as the reverse complement.
TTACAAAAAGTTGGATACATAGAGTGTACAAATCATACGTTGCATGTTTCCCTAAAGCTTTCATGTGGGTGGGTACTCCTACCAACCCTGGTCATGTAAAACCGCCTACACACAGTGTGTTCTCCCAAGACACGGTGTGTACTTGAATCGTGTTCCCCTACCTGAGTTCTTATACATGACTAACCCACATAGTTCCCCTAGAACAAGACTATACAATGTGTTTATACCAAACATGGAATGCACTAGATGAACTTCATCGACCTGTGTTATTAGTCACACGGTCGGTTACACAGCTGATTCTACACGGCATGTTTGTGCTAGACACGGCATGTACCAACAACGCATTATCCACCTGTTTCATTGGCCACAAGGTCGGACACATGGTTTATACACACGGCATGTGCTTCTCGTACATGTAGTGTTCCACAATGGATTTCCTAACCCTGTGTCTCTGTTCACATAGCCAGTGACATGGTTAGAGACTACACAGTGTGTACATGTAGTACACATCATGTACATAAGAAAAGAATTTCCTTTCTAAACAGAAGGATACATGGCATGTATTTATCATTACACGCCATGTATTCTGGGTTTTATCTAGACAGTAAGCGTCAGAAACTACTCTAGAATCCCATAAATCACTAAAACAAACATTAAAGTGCCAAATTCTGATCCAAGAGAGCCCATACTCGCTACGAATCAAATCTTGGCATCTTATACATGTCATATATAAGCATAACAGTGCAATGATCCACCAAATTCTGATCCATGAGGGCCTATAACCCCTCAATAACAAATGTTTAAATTCATTAAAACTAAAAATTACATATTAGCAAAACCCTATCAAGTAATAAGTATTCTATCAAGGAATATATCACAACAACATGCATATCTAGCACAACATCTATCACAATGGCATGAAATCAGTAATACATTCTAAATGGAATGGAAAGAATGCATGACATGTGATCTCTAGAAAATTCATATATAATGCATGAGATGGAATACCCTCATCTCATCGGGTTACAATAGAAATAGAACCTCAATATTATCAACATTAACAGCACAAAACATGTGAATCACCCAATGGTGAAATCAAATCAGCTATAATAATTGAAAAACTAGAAAATCATAATATACGAGGTAAATTTGATTTTCCTTGTACATGGGTTAGCTAATCCCTCGAATAGCTTATTAAAAATTGCCTATTCCTTCATAACCATGGCTATAGGCTCCAAACAGTAAGTCAAGAAGAAAATAATTCCTCTGATACCACTTTATAATGTCCCAGTTCTGGGTGCCACCCAGTGGTGCCCCGTACTCGGTTGGTCACATGGCCTCAAGCACATTTCCCAAAATTCCATAGGTTGTTAAATAGCAGTGAGTCCCTTGGGTGTGATAGTGGGGATTATATGCCCTCATTGGTAGAGTAATGCATTGGAAATAAACATATAACAATACCAGAAGCAGTAATAACATGAAATAAGTAAATAGTGGAAGACTGTAAAGAAATAAACAATTGGAGCACATATATAAATGATGCATGATACATATTTCTAGGAAAGCAGCCAAAAAAGTAACAATGATAGAATACAGTACTAAATCCAAATACAACGAAAAAACATAAACTCCATTAGCACTGCAAGCCTCGGTTTGGTCTCATTCTATCAATCTCCATAGTAGTCAAGTACTTGATGTATAAGAAGATTTCCCTTATCTATACCTGGAGAAATGTAATCTATTTGGGACCAAAAGCTTCACCCAAAAAATGTGTGAGACGAATCCCAATAGGAATCACCCAAATATCTATTCCTAATAGTCAGTGAATATATAAGGCAGACAATAAGAAAAATGAAGTAGTAAACAAGGAAGTATTCAAAAGTATACAATCCTGCAGTTTTAATTACATTCATTTTTCATATATCAAGTAAGCAGCTAATCAAAAAAATTAACCCTTAGGGAAGTACTCATATCCTAACCCCTCTGGTTCAACCAGTCAAACACAAGTAACCCTCTAGAAAGTACTCACAGTCTAACACCTATGGTTCAACTTTAGTGAAGACACTCTAAAGAAGAACTCACAGTAAATTCCCCATGTGGTCTTTTATCAGTAAACTACAGACACTATGGGGAAGCACTCAATGTCCAATTCCCCCTATGGTCTTGCAACGTGAAACTATAGACACTCTAAGGGAACACAAAGTATATCCCCCTTATATTCTTGCAACATAAAAGTAAACATACACAGTAGAGAATCCCTCGGCGTTCATTCTCCCTATGGTCTACTACAATATATTTCCACATCCCTGTGTAAGTCAATTGTGTACAAACGGTATAATGCATCCAAATTAAACCTCAAGAACTACCTGGCTAAATAGTCTACATCATATCACAAGATGTCAGATAAAAATCACTCCATCCTAACAACACTATGAATGGAAAACAATGCAGCCTAATAGGGAAAGTGAGACCAAACAATCAATATCAATAAAACATGGGAAACACCTCAATATCAAGGTAAATAACCCTATTTAAAATCATAAATCCTATACTCCAGAACACAAGGCATATCAGGAAATAATTGGGCTAAGAACCATAAACACGTAATACCCCGAACAAGGGTATTGGGAACTTTTTCACATATAACTCAATGACTAACTATGGAGAGTCACAAACCACCTACCTCGGTGTTGTACGATTGATATATGTGAACCTAAGACGTTTAATATCCCTATAATGTCATAGATCTACAAAAATGCTAAAAACATTCAACCGAAGATATCTCCCGAAAGAAGAGGAATCGGGAAACAAGGCTCAATAAGAAGGAAGATCTTACGGTTGTGAGTCCAATGCAATCGACAACGATCGATTTAGAGAATAGATTGTGAGTTAGGGTATTAGAGAAGAATCATCATCTACAGATGCTCTTGGATGAGATGAGAGAATAATAAGGCTGTTCTGTCGATTAGACACAACCCCAGTCTATTTAATGAAATAAAAAAAGTACATTGTGTATTCTTTAAGGGTACATGGGGTGTACTTGATTTAACTGGCCTCCGCTTTAGGCGGTCTCCAGGTCACCCCACACTACCATGTGTTCAGCCATTACACGAATAGCACATGGCTACCTGTGGAAACTGAGTACAAGACATGTACTTATAAGTACATGGCGTCTACTCCTAAAATATCTTGAAACTCCTCTTTTTCTTAAAAAACAACTAGAAAATAAATACATACCTGAAAAGAATACCTGGGTTATTATAATTATTTCATTTCAGGGATAGGCTCCTGAAACTATTTGAGTCAACAACTGGTGACGTCTACTTCTAGGCCACCAGATATCATTGAGTGGATAGATGGTGGGTATTCATGCTCCAGATGGTATGTTGAGTGGAATCCAGGTTTCTGATAGTACCATTAATGTGGTACTCTCAAACCAGTGCATTTGAGACCCTTCATTATAGATATTGGGTTGGATATGGTGTCCCTTGTTTAGTTGAGGACCCTTCTTGTGTAGTAGATGAATCATATGTCTACTGAAACTTGTATAATTCCATTTGGATTCATGGGAGATCTAGTTGAAAGTTACTAAAATATATGTGAAAAAAATAGACAATAACACCCCTCCAAATAAGCATCTCAATAAATGAAAACATGCGTAATAAATTTTTTGGGAACCATGTTTGGACCTATTTTATTTTTTTATAATAAGTAGAAATAACATGTGGTAAAAAAAGTCATATTGGCTAAGGATTAATGTCTGGTTCGCCAATTTTAGTTCTAAAGAAACTATGTGCCTTCATGTTTTCGCCCGATGGCTGGTTTTGGGGGTTTGAATGGTTGAATAATCATTCACATCGGGTTCACCATTTTTTATTCTGATGAAAATATGTTCCTTTATGTGCTCTATCAATGACTAATTATGGGGGTTTGAATGGTTTCACAATCATTAACATTAGGTTAACCATTTTCAAATGTCTCCCAACAGTTTTTTTTGTAGATCTGAAAACACCCAATGGTTCACTTATTCGATATATTTCACAAACCATCATTCTAAAAACATATGTTTATAATGAAATGTCTCCAATGACACTTAGGGGTTCACATTGGTTGTGAGTACGGTAGGTTTGTCTCATCACACCCTTTGTGGGAATTATTTCACATTCCATGAATCTCTTAAAGATTTAATCCATATTCATCAATCCCTCATTAAATCCCATGTATGACATGGGTATTCCATAAATTAATAATAAATTATTAGTAGTTATGAACTTTAGAGTCATCTATATGTATCCAAGATTATTCATAAATGGATACATATGTATGAATTTTTTATTCTTCATCGTTTTTACCCTTTTTGGAATATATTATATATTATTATGTAATTTTATTTTTGTGCATGTGCATTCTCGTTTGTTGATTACTTGTTTGATTACTTATGATTTTTTAGTTAAAAAACATTCTTATTTTGATTATTTATGAAACTAAAGTGTATTCATTTATATGATTCTTATCATGTTAGATAAATAAGAAATTTATAAAAATTTAATTAGTTTATAAGGAAGTTTTAAAATTCATTTTTATTCTTCTAAAAATTCAATTAAGTTTCTATTGAAGTTTTTGAAACTCTATAATTTTTAGTTTTAAAACATTTATGTATTTATTTTATTAAAACTTCTAAAGATATCATATTTTAATGAAATATAATTTTATAGAAAGAAAACGTGTCTATATTTATTTCATTAGTTTACATAGATGTCTAAAAAGGTAGTTTGAATGGTGATTAAAGTCTTTGAAGTTCTGCTTTGATTTTTCAAGAACTGTTGTTTTCCAGAATGTTGTCAGTTCTTTTTTTCAATGATACTTATAATTGTAGATTTGAAATTTATTTTATTATTGATTTGTTGGAAATATAATAAGTTTTTATACGAATAATTATTTTTGACTGAAGTCTGAATCTTCTTTTTAAATCCCTTAAAATTTCATTGAAGTTTGTTAAAATATGTTATCCAGTTTTTTTCACAATGTATGGTTTCTACCCTACTTTTTCAATAGTGAAAAGTATAGTTCATCAACCTGGAATTAGTATTCACAATTCATATGCTATGTTATTATTCATGAATAGTTCGAAGTGTGGTTCATCAACCCTACATTACTATTTGTCATCCATATGTTATGTTACTATTCATTAATATTGAAATGTATTGTTCATCAACAATACATTATTGTTCATCATACATACACTATTTTACTATTCATTAATAGTGCAATGTATGATTCATCAATCCAGTGTTAATGTTCATCATCCATACTCCATGTTATTGTTTTTGAATAGTGAAAATTATGGTTCATTAATCCTATGTTACTATTCATTCTACAAAGTATGGTTCATCCCTACACTACGTTATTTCTCATTCCCGAAGTGAATGTTCCTTGTGTGCAGGTTTTTTTAAAATTTATTTTCTGTATATATATGGATTATATTTAATGGTTTTTATGATGAAAAAATTCTCATTAAATATAAAAATTATAATCTAAGATTTTTTAGTATTTTTGGTGGAATATTTAGAGATAAAAATTTATAAAAAAATTCAACATCTTTTTCTAATAAACATGGAGGTTTTAAAACTATTTTAATTCAAATTTTTTAATTTATTTTTTTTTTGATTACTACAATATATGAATTGTTTTGAATAAATTTAAAATGGTTTCAATGGATCTAAATTGGTGTTTTAAATCATTCCACACTGATATATTTCTTGATATTTGTTTGGAAGAGTTATTCAAATTATTTTAAATTATTTTTAAGATTTATTCTATAGGAATGAAGAGGAAATGATGCTTTATTTTTCATGGAGATATTTATGAATTATCTTTTCTCAATTTATTTTAAATATAAGAAGGAAGAGGATCTACTATAATTGTTGAATATTCTCTATATATATATATATTTTTAGGTTCAAATAATATATAAAGATAAAAATTAAAAGACACGCATTAATATTTTTTATACTCTGTATTTTCAAATAGAAAGTGTTGTGAACTTTGAACCTGATGTGCAATCTAAAACATCCTACGCCACTTTGTTTCATCAACAGAATGATATATCAAGTGTTGAATCTTTTATACTTATTCAAACAAGATGTTTCAATCAAATCATCAACAAATAGTACCTATTCTTTCATTGCTTATCTTTTCTTGTCTGGGTTTGAGTCTATAACACTTTTTCCCATCTCTCACATGCACTCTATTTTTCTGTTTAATCTATTACGCAGAAAGGTATTATTTGTTATTTTTTTATTTCGTTTTGACTCGCAAATTATAAATTCAAGATCTATGGTTTTTGACTCCTTCTTTATAAAGTTGAGAATATTTTGTTTTGACTCCTAGTTTCTAAAGTCAAGTTGTAAGGTTTTTGACTCCCAATAAAAAAGTTAGTGTCATGGTTATCCCTACGCTAGAAAATGTTTCCATAATTGGGTTATGATTCCCACATAAAAATGATTTTTAGTTCACACATATCTCTCACTGATTAGAGAGGTATAAGAGTAAATTAGGCCCACTTTTTACCAAAATACTATAAAAAACATCCTTGTGTTATTTACCTTTTGTGATTATAATTAACTATAATAATTAGCTTTGATAATTAATTTTATTAAAACTATAATAATTAACTTTGAGAATTAATTTTATTAATTAGTTTATTTGATTAGAAATTTTAATATGGTCAATTTACCCCCTCTAGACCAGCTACAATTACCCTATCCTACCTAAAAATATATTATTATGGTGTTGGATATAAGCCATGTAGTGGAGTGCTAAAACATTTATCAACATCTAGGGAAATGGGGGGTTTTCATGTCAGGATCAAACCAATGAAATGGTTTTCCTAAATATCATTATTAAAAGAATTAGAACCCAAGTAGTTTAGTCTCCCTTAACAAGACACATCATACTTTTTATGGTCACATTATAAGTACAAAAAAAATTAATGTCACGCAGTGAGGATGTTTAGGCAAAAGGTGACTAGCCAAGAGATGGTTTGGGACTTACATCGAAGTGACCTAGGGGACCTGGAAAGGATGTGTGATCCCAAGTTGGATATGATCATATTGGGAATTTGGACTAGAAAAAATTAGGTCTAAATTTGGAGTGTTGGTTTTGAACCTCATGAAGTCTTCCTACATATCCCATTTGTACCGGAATCAAATCCCACATAGTTTGGAAGGGTTAAGGACCCACGCATATGGAAATCCTTTGATGTTTTGTATCATAGGTAATGTGTTCCCTTAAGAGGATTTTGACATGATTCTGTGACTTAAAACAAATAATAGTCCCCATTGAATACTCACAATGTATGTAGACCTTAGAGATTGATGAATGGCTTTGAATCCCCATGCCTATTGTGGCCCTCTAATGGAAGGAGAGAGAAAGATCCAGAAAATGATTCTCCCCTAAGACATGTATATAATCATGTGTATTTCATGATCATTAATAACCTCTAAGCCCATGTGAGTCATGCTCAGTTTGAGAAACAAGAGGAAGTGGAAGATATAAAAAACCACACAATCTCCTTCATCCATTAGTGGATGATGCCAACTCTACTGGGGATAGAGAAATGTTTTTGATGTTCCTACCTGCTCATTTTTTGTAACCGGAGGGGACAGAAGATAGGAGGGGTGTGACCTCATAAAATATTTAATATGGTATTTCTCTAGGAAGGATGAATAATTAAAAATTATATAGAAGAAAAGGGGATAAGGCACTTACCCTTATTTAAGTGAAAATAAATCCCCCCATCTTCATCTAAAATAGGAGGTCCTTAGTCTCGATATGAAAAGGGGAGGAAAATGGACTTGTCCTCATTTCTGAGACCAGGAGTTCCCTGACATATCCCCTAAGTTTGGGGTTTTCATTACCAAAGGGGTGAACAATTGTACACACCCTATGGACCCTACTTGTTAGGTGGGAAAAGTGCGGGACAAATATTACTGAAGGAATACACAACCGAATGGGTGACATGATTGTGTGTCTTTCCCAATGGTCATGAAAATTTTGAGGCTTCAGGGAGGTTTTTATTTGGTTTCCATAAAAAGGCAGTAGAAAAAGAAGATGTTCACTACTATTTTTGGCATGGCGATGGGGCCCATAAGAGGATTGCATAGGTAAAGGTTGGGTGAGATAATGATGGATCACATGGGTGAAGGATAGGAAATATAAAGGGGGGTCATGCTAGTTATGGTTGGGAGAGCTTAAGGGGTTCTCACATAGGGTATACTTGGGTGAGAAGAAGTGATAATTGCGATATGGGAAAACTGGGTGATAACACTTGGTTAAGGCCTTTATCTAGTCTCTAAGGGTCTCCTTAGGTGTCTTGGGACATCTTTTTCTCAAGTTCCAAGCTCATGAATGGGACTTCATCCTAGTGTGATTGAATTTGGGAAGTTTGATCATGCAGGTTGTCTTGTGTTTAAAACACTAAGATATCCAAAATCCTATTGACCCTCTTAATTTCATCTTCTTTAGAGCCTTATAAATCTATCTAAAATGTTTTGATGGTCTATGCGAAGTACTGGGGAGGTCATAACTTTGAGAATTTGTCGAGTTTCTCTATCATCTCAAATGAGGATCCCCAAGGTTCTATTTATAGGCATTCTAGGTAACCTGGGTGAAGGAGGTGACTCATAAAGGTATGGTGTTCTGGTCATTATGTAGGTATAACCGACATGAGCCTCCTGGGCATGCCTTTATGTGGATTACATGGTGATGATAGCGCACAAGTTGTACCTACATGGTGATATTGTCATGCAGGCGGTACCTACGTGGTGACGCTGCTTCAAGCTTGCATGGTTCACTTTCGAAGTGTGTGTTTTATCCTTGATATTTCACACTTATATTTTTATTAAGGAATTTACATTTTTAAATTATCATTTTCGTGTTACTAAATTGAGTTCCAACATGCAGTTACATCCATTTATACCTTTTAAAACAATTTCTATATTTATAATGGTCATATCTGAATTAATTTAAATTTTATCCTAATAAAATGTATCAGTGTTTCATTTTAATTAATTATTTCATGTAGAATAAGATATTAAAAATAGTATTTATTTTAAGGTAAATTAATACTGAAATATTAAGGTGTTATATCCACATCCCCCTTAAATAAATTGCATCCTCATAATTTTAATTACTACTCACTAATGAAAAATTATTAAGGGTATGACTCAAAGAATAATTTCTAACTCACTATCTTTTGTAATACTATAAAACTCATATTTTCCATTATAATAGTCATATATCGTGATTCTAAACCATTTTTCCAAATATTCTATCTTAAATGATGATATGCCTTATGAGTTTCTAGAGACATATCTTTCATAATTTCATTTTCAAGATCCTAATTCTAACCAAAACTAAAACCAAGATGGTTGTGTTAATATCCAATAAATTTAGGTAAATGATCATATGAATGTGAAAGCACAATAAAAATATTTATTCTCTTATGAAACCTTAATTTCCACCGATGTTATTTTAGGTTCAACCATGTCATAATTAATCAACCTATAACTCCTTTAGTTCAATATACATTTTCCATAGCCATTTTCCAATTCGTTTCTCTAATATATATATATATATTTGAAAATATATCATAATGGATTTTAAAGATAAAGTGAATCATCCAGATAATTTCCTTTGAGAGTTTTAAACTACGTGTATAGTTTAGCCTCTTTATCATGCACTATGTGATGATAAAGTTAATATACACCCAGACTTTCAGGGTTATTACCCCTAGGTGTATATGTATTAGAGCCTATATCTACTTATTTGTATCTAAATAGTTATTTAATTTCTATGAAATAAAACCCTATATATTTTGGTCAAATTTTAGTATTTTTCCTATATTTAATCCTATCTTTAGAATTTTTACTAAATTTATCTCATCTTAATTCCCAAAAATAACAAAACTAATGCCCAAAAATAACTAAACCCTTCTTTTAAACCAACTAATGTGCCCCAAACCTGTACTTCCTGATCTGGGGATAAAAAATCTTTAAACATTGTCATTAATAAAAAGTGAGATGACCTAAGATAAACATGAATATATTTTACATTAATATTATATCTAAAAATAATCTCACAAAATCCTGAAAACCATTAGGTTTAGTGTCTTTGGAAACTAGATACATAATCAACTTTATTATGGACAATATTCAATATCTCCCATGAACATTATTATCACATGGTACCCTTATAGACTTATCATACTTAGTACCCTTATTTATAACTTAGGGAATATATTCAAAAGAAAGGGGTGATCTTAGATTCTTAGTAAGGGTAAACATAATAGATTATAATTGATGATCATAATTGATTAGATAATAATCATTTGTGTACGATATCATAGTCAAGGTCCATGAACATAACATTAGAAAATTGTACTCAAATAGATATATATCATAAATAATAACTAAATTTATAAGTATCTAGTCATAATAAAGCATCATTTATGAAAAAATTATAGCATTAAAAAAATTAATGTGGCCCAAACATAACAATTGAAAATCATTTCCTTTGTCAATGCTCACTTCCAAAACCATCATCAAATGGTGTAAATACTCTCATACTAGATTATATTCACTCCCAAATCCCCAAAACATTATCTAAATAGTTTTGTAGTGTATTAGTTTCACTCCCCAAACCATGACATGTCGCTAAGTGAAATATATGTCTTTACACAATGTATTGGAGTGATATATATTTCTATGACCACCCATTAATTAATGGACATTATCTCTTAGGGGTTTGGGTTCACTCCCAATTCCAATTTATATTATTATATATAACTTTTCCCAATGCATTATAAGGATATATAATTTTATTCATCTATGTCAGGTAAATAAAATCATACACATGTAGGCCAATAGAACATGAAAACATTAAATTTTCAAACATTAAAGAGATGGGTTACATGAAAATTTCCATAGAACATTTAATAATAAATTCAAATAAAGAAGGAAGATAATGGAATAAGAACATATCATGAAAAACATGAGATAGTGTAAAGTATAATTAAATCATAGGTTATATTGTACCCAACATATAAGAATAGTGTTCAAGAAAAATGATCATAACTGAATGAACATAAATTGATTTAACTGCAACCCTTAAAACTTTGGTGACTTTTTAATTGAATTTTTTTTGAAATATAGAACATGAATAGATCCTTAAATACCATGAATATAAATTTAATCATGATATAATATTTCAATGAGTTTTTTATACACCTTATAAAATAAAATATATGCATAGTATTAAACATGTCTCAAATAAAGAAATTTTTAGATGATAATACCCTTTTAAAATTGGTGATAATTTAATAAAATGAATACGAAGGATAAATTCATGAAAAGACATATATATAAAATTAGAGATAATTTAATTGTATATATAGAATCAAATGGGTAAATAAGTATACCATATAGAAGAATTATATGTACATAATATGCAAACATGCCTCAATAAAGAGGAATTGAGAAAAAACCCTTAGGGACATCATAATTCATGAAGTAAGAATCATTTGAAAATAAGTTTTATGTGATTGAAATTTAAATCTATAGAAAATACTTATATTAAATATATCATAATTTAATCATAGTTCATAATGTAACCAACCTATAATAATTAAATTTAAGAAGAAAAATTATAACCCAAGGAAAGATTATTTAGCTAAGAAAACCCTTATTGATTTTATAGTGTTTGAATCAAAACCTATTGAAAGAGAAAATATGAAATTAAAATATAAATATCACGAATAAAATATTGAATCATTATATAATATATAAAATAGGTATCATGCACATTGTATAGAATAAAATATATGTATAATAAAAAATTTGTCTCATGGAATTGAAAATTAGACAAAACCCTTACCTTAACTATTGACATACACAAAAGATACTTAACCAGATAAAAAATAAATAAAACCATATTAATAATTTATGTCAAATACATATAGAAATATACTAACTTTTAAATTCTTTTATTATAATCATTCTCTATTCATATATTAGTTAGTTAATTTTTATTTTCATCATTAGATGTAAGTAATTTCGATTGTTCTGTGCATGTTTTGTAATTGAGATATCAAAACGTATTCATTGATAAATATTTAAAAATTCAAATATTATTCATGGAAATATAATAGAATAACTCTAGTTATTTATAAATCTAAAATATCATTATAGGAGATTTTTTATTACTAGTCGTACAGAGAAATAGGTTATTAGCATGTTTTGGGTAATTTACCAATATCTAAAAATTAATTTATAATGATATTTTATTTTTATATCATCATTTTTGAAACATATTCCTGAAATATATTACTCATTAATATAATATATTTTAATAAAAACTATTTTATAACCATTCATGTATGGTGGTTTTGAAAAATGGAACATGTTGTCTTTGGAGGTGGTAGTACGCACGTCTGCATAGATGACATTTTCATTTTTCAACGGATATAGATAAAGAAAGGTAAATAATAAATTATATTTATTTAATAATGATTTTTTATAAATATAAAATACCTCCATTAATTATATCTTTATAAGTATTTATAAGATACATTAATGAAAATTTAATTACATCAGTTTATGGAGGCAGTTGTTCGTATGTACGCATAAGAAATGTTTTCAATTTCCATTAGATGGAAATAATGTTGATAATTACTATTATATAAACATGATAAAATTTTATTATAATAATTATACTCATTATATTTATTTTCAGCGTAAAAAATATTTGGATGTGGTTTATGTACAATGGAACTTAAAATAACTTGGTAAAGACCGTTACCTTGTCCTCAGATATCCTCCTTTGGATTACAACTTAAGACTTATTAGTTAGTTCTTTAGGTAAGACCAGAACCTTTAAAACTTGGGAGAGATATTTGGGAATATTAATGTGAATTATTCGGTTGATATAAAATAATTTTTTTTGGAGAATTGGGGTGGTTAAGGGCTCCTTTCATATGGGAAAGGGGTGGCACTTTTGTAAATACCAAAAACTTTATATTAATGTCATGTCAGATTCATTGGAATGTGGCTCCAAAAGTGAAAAATATTTGAGATATAGTAACACATTTTCAGTAAACCTCTAAAACCTAAAAATAAGGGATAGGGTTTGATATATTTTAGGCCTTTTCCCCTTGATTTCACTTTTTTACTTGATTTAATTTTACTTTGAAAACTTATTTTTTTACCCCGATAAATTACTTTTATGCATAAAAATGAAATTGAACATATTAAAAAATTTAAAACCTTTGATTAAAAATAAAAAAATTATTTTAAAATATTCAATTTATATAAGGGGTAAAAATTAATTTTCATATAAGTATGCCTAACACAATAAAAACATCTTTTAGAACAATGCCTTTGAAAGCATGAAAATGAATTTATACAAAAATTAGGCATAGAATTTCTTATAATAAAATTTTATTTTTTTGGAATAAAAAATTATATTTTTTTATTTTAAATCCAATAAAAACCCAAATCCATCTTTATTATTACTAAATTAATGAAAATGATAAAAAAATAGTTCTTTTATTAGAATAAAATATCACTTAGGTTCTAATATGTTAAACATAGTTTAATAAATTCCAAAAAATGGTTTAAAATGTTTTATTTTAATACTTAAACATATATTATTCTATTCACAAGAGTTTATAAACTTAATTTATTCTGATAACATAGTGATGTCATAAAAGTGACAACAATTGTAAAAATGTTATTTTTTACTATTAACTCAAAAATAAGAAATTTCAGAAAAAATCCAAAAAAAAATCCATCCAAATTTAATTTTGAAATAATATTTTAAAAAATATTAATAAAATTAAATTCCTTAATTAATTTATTTATCTTTTAAATGGAAATACAAAATATAAAGGAAAATAATTTACTTTTATTAAAAAAGAACCTTTTTATCTTTCAGTGTTCTTAGTTTTATTTCATATTAATTAATAATTTAATAATTTTTAATCCATTATTTATGTCAAAAATATATTTTATCACCATTTAACAATAACATATTTAGTTTCTTAAAATAAAAAATTCATAGCACTTAAAAAGGCATTTTTTAGGAAAATACATTTTTGGAATAAAATGATCTTCTTAGTTATTTAGATACACTAAATAAATTTTAGAAATTAATTTATATAAAAATTACCATTAATTTTCTATAAAATATACAATATAATGTAGTTAATTTTATTAACACCTGATAATTCAATGACTATATTCATTAGGAACACATTTTAATTGCTTGAAATTTTCTCTTAAATAAAATGTATTACAGTTCCATTTTAGTTTTGTGCTTAAAATGGAATAATCTATTCAAAATATTATATATTTTATAGGAAAAAATAATAAAATCTTGTGAAGTTATATCCCACAACTTTTTTTTAAATGGAGGAACAACAAAACATTCCATCTTTTTAGAAACAGACAGAACTTTGTGTTTTTCTTTCTGGTTAGGTGATAATAACTAGAAACATACCTTTTTATAGTGGTATAACCAATGTTTTAGTTGTAATATATTTTAATAAATTAATTTACAATGTTATATAGTAAGAGTAAAACTAAATTAATAAAACAATTTTTATTACCCCAATATGAATTATTGGGTTTGAGCTGAAGTGACACATGACCTCATGCATATATCCCCATATGAAAGAGTCTAATAATTAGTAGTGGGGATCTAAGTCGAATCTTTAGGAGACTATTACCTTAGTAATAGAAAACCTAAATGACATAAAATGTAATAAACAACAAAAAAATAATTATAATTATAATAAGGGAAATCAATAATCTATCAAACTACAGTATAAATGATAAGAGTATAAAACCCATGATATAATAACATAGAATGTTATCCATACATTCTAAATAAAAAATCTTAAGTATCCCCACATGTGGTAGAGAAATTAATTAAAATATAAAAAAACAACTATGTATCTTGTGGAAAAACATTTATGACCTAGATTCTATCCCGAAATCACCTCACACCATCCTACTGATTCTTCTCAACTACACACTGCAAGGACCTTTACATTTATTGGATCCATGATCATAAAATCTACACATGCACTATGTTTTCCTTGTAGGGTGTGAGTATAAAACCTATTAGGACACCACCAAATAAATATAACATAATGTAATAATATACACAATTATATCCCATGAAAATAATTAGTACACAAGTAAATAGCAGGTAATCATATGTGTGCACACAAATATCATGTCTTTAAAGATTGGATCTACCTGATTTGTCTCCATGTAGGATAGAAATTCATATGTTGTATTGATGCACTCAATAAACCAACAATATATCCACATACCCCTTGAAGTCATTACCACACCTTAATTTAATATCAATACTCATGTCGACCCAATTTACCACTCTTTTGAAATCCACACACCACATGTTAACCCAATCTCACAGCTTTAGGGAAAGACATCACAATATATGTCGATCCAAAATCATGAATCTGATACAAGACACATACCACTCATTGAACCAATCTCACAAACCTAGGTAAATCCATAACATCATCTACACTCCCCCTCTTAGGGAAAAACTAGCTCGTAGGGCTCAACCTAGTCACTCAATTACAGAGACAGGGAAACTACACATGTAACACACAAAGCTATAATAAGGCAGTTCATAACTATGTCATGTAAATCAATATTCCTATATCTAACACACATCCACATAAAAATTATATTAATCATTTGTATCACATGGCTATATATGCACACCAAATGGGAATAATAACAAGCATTGGTCTCATGGGGACACACACACACCATATTCAAATCATATCAACCATGGGTCTTATAGGGCTACACATGCACACCGCACAATCATACCAAGAACCTCTATAAATATTCCATATATGGTAAATACTCCATAACATAATAACAATAATGTTCTAATGTTAAGAATCACTACCTAAGTAAATTTTCATGTCAATGATCCTCGAGATGATTTTCATTCATCAATGGCCTAGGTCCAAATGAAAAGAAGATGCCAATTCTTTAAATGTAGTTGTCATTTCTATCAGTTGTCAAAAATTATATTATTATATCATTCCAAAACTCTTATATCTGATCATAAAATCAGGAATATATGGTTTGTCTCAAGATAAATAATGTAAGTGGGCTAGAATAGGCTAAACATTCCAATTTGAAAACATAGGATCGATATGAGGTTCAGGTATTAAAGAAGGTGGATGGAGAGGGCTAAAATTTCATAGTAATCACCAAGGGTTTGAGTTAAAAGAGATAAGGATTATAAAATTAAAAGGGGTTTAGAAAAATTATAAATATTATAGAATAAGACACATTCATGGTATGAAATTGGATTTCACATCATAAAATCATTGACCACTCAAACATTTATGCTGTGACTGATTTCTTCATGTCATAAACCACTTAAGTCAAACTTACATCGAATTTAAAGGCATCCGGATGTTAAATGTCTATAAACCCATTATTTTCATGATTTTTATTTCATATTGTGAACCTCCTCAACCCATATTTCCTTCACATATACCCATAAACCATTCACATTGTGAGGCATCCAATCACACTGTGAAATTTTATTATAGCCAAAAAACCCAATCCATCTACCTTGAATTTCTAAACATGAGTTCCCAAACACCTATAAAATTCCATAATCATTTAATTATACTTTTAAAAGATATTTTAAATCCTAAAATATGTCATACCTTAATATTGAGGATGTTAAAAATATCCCCTTTTAACGACTTCTCATCTTCAAGAAGTATCTCCAAAGGCCTACTCAAAAAACATGGACCATTGTGCCCATATATCTAATTCCCACTCCCAAGTGTCTTCATGAATACATCAGTCCTTCCATGGAACCTGAAAAAGATGAACCATATTTACTTTCCTCGCCTTCTCTCTTTGTCTGAAAATCCAAATAGTTCATTCCAAATATGATGCTTTTGGTTCAAGATCAATTTCCTCACATTCGATCACATGTGTAGGATTGGGATAATACTTCTGAATCTAAGACACATGGAACACATTGTGCATAAATTTATATCATTTAGGAAGGTTCAAATGATAATCTATTATTCTGATGAATTTAATGGTCTCTAATGGTCCAAAAAACCTCGTTTCTAATTTCCCCTGCCTCTACAATCATCAATGTCACAACCAAGAGGAAACTCATAAAAAGTCCATGTAAACTACAAAAGAACTAAAAAGATCATCTCCTTTGGTAGACATGTTATCATGGACTTCTTTGAGTAGTAATCATCCACTTTTGAATCAACATAACCTATTTTGAGGTCTCCTTTACAATACTTATCCCAATAACTAAAGACTCTCCATCCTCATTCCAACATATTGATGAACAACATAGTCAACTATAGAGTGCCTGAAATAGAGCCATATTAATCAAAACATAAAACTGTTATTGTTAGTGAATTAGGTCAAGGATAAATGATCATCCCTTGATCTGTAAAAATCTATAACACATTCAATAAAAATATCCTCTCAATTATAGATCATTCTCTCATACTTCCCATCAGTCTACATATGATAATCCATACTTATCTTCAACTGAGTCTCTATCACCTTCTGTAATCCTTAAAAAAAATCAAAAAGTAAAATAAGCATCTCTTTCCAAAACAATGCTCAAAGTTACTCCATCTAGACACATAATCTCTTGATCATAGACCTTCCCTAGATAATCTAATGAATGATTCTTTTGAATTAGAAAGAAGGGATCCACTTTGGTCAGGTTATCAAATATAAACCATAAAATATCTCATACTTTAGGGGTCTTGGGAAGTCTAATTATGAAGTCCATAGTTACTTCATCCCAGATATACACTATCACCAGAAGTGGATAAAGTATCCTTTCAAGTCCCTAATGCTCGACCATGATCCTCTGATAGGTCAAACAGTTTGGGGACAAATTTGTAGTTTCCCTTTTCATACGGAGATACCAAAATAATCTCCTAATATCATTATATATCTTGTTTGAACATGTTTTCACTACCCACTATAAATAATGAGATTCATTCATCAGCTCCTCTCTCATAGAATAATGAATCACCACTATGCCATGAACATAGAGTATATCACATCCCTCTAAGGTTCATCCCAAGAATTGAGTCATATACTGCCAACATTTCATGTATCACGAGACAATATGAATTACACTCTTGACTATAATTTACATGGTCTACCAATAAGAATTTAATCACAAATGGTGCACAAGATAGTACTCCTTGATCCTAAATCATTCCCACCTTCTAGTATTTCAGTAATGTCATTAGCTTCCACTCTATTTATAATTATCACTCTCCATGTTCCTATGTCTTTTTTCTAATAGAATCTATGAAAATATTCCCTTTTCCAAGATTATACACCATCTCAAAGTCGAATTTCTTTAGGTACTCTACTCAATCCCTCTAAAGAAGATTCAAATATAATTAGTATAATATATACCATGAGATATTATGGTTAGTATATATGAAACATCTATCACCAAATAGATAATGTTTCCAATATTTCAATGCATAAACCATAGTAACTAACTACAGGTCATGAGTAGGGTAGATCTTATCATGAGGTCATAGCTGGAGAGACTCCTAAGTCACTAA
Source organism: Viscum album (assembly GCA_963277665.1). Lineage (NCBI taxonomy): Eukaryota > Viridiplantae > Streptophyta > Magnoliopsida > Santalales > Viscaceae > Viscum > Viscum album. The sequence goes on along the minus strand of OY728142.1, from coordinate 468,342,277 downwards.
CTAATCATTATTCAATAAGATATCTCCTAATAAAACCTCATAATAATTGAAATATATTATGTGCCTGATTCTGGGTTTAGGAAAAATCATAACCAAAGATGATTTCAATCTCCTCTTCAACTCCAAGAAGACATCTTCAGACGGATTCATCTATTATAACTTTAATCCTTCATTAAAAGAGAAGTTAAGGGTTTTTTATAACAGGAAAATATCTTAATAAACTGATTTAAATACCAATCCAAAGCAATGAAACTCCAAATCTTTAACTTGTATTTAAGTCATTTCCATGAAATCACTATCTCCACCCTTTTTTAAGTAACTAAAATTCCCAGATCAAAAATCTTTTGCCTTAGTAAAATCACCTCCTAAATTAAAAATTTATTCTTAAACATGTTGTCATAAAGTCGATGTGATCAATTCATACTAAATAAAATCTCAAGGTGTCTACCATGAGATTATGAGTTCATTGAATATATCAAGATGTAAATAATGAACACAATTATGAAGGATTCTAGGTATGGTTGAATGATCATGTTCATGAGAGATATGAAAAATACTTGATCATTTATCACTTAAAATGGAAAAAAAAGTTTTTCATACAACCTATATCTACAATTAAACACTCAATTCAGTATGTACTCCTCCCATACCCAAAGATGATGCTAGATATATTAGATATAAATATTTGAGAACCACTAGGATCCCTTTAAATGGTCAAACAAGCCATCAATTCTTGGAAATGTGTACCTATTATTCACTGTTGTTTTATTAAACTTATTATAGTTCACAGGTAGCTAAAAACTACCATACACATTATTAGTCAACAATACCATATCACCCCATTGAGAAGTACCCTATCTGATAAATCCCTTATCTTCTAGATCCTCAATTTCCACCTTAATCTCATTAAACTAAGTAGGTTATATATGGTAAGGTGATGTATGTATAGGTTTTACACCATGTACAAGTTCAATTTCATACAGAATCTATTATATGGTGGTAAAAATGGGAAATATTCTATAAATACATCTTGGTACAGGTCTACCATAGGATGAAAAGATCAGGGATTCATTTTCTAAAAAATAACAAGGATCATTCTAACCACAAGCATTGTAATGGAATCAATTTTATTAGGATTGATTCCCACTCTTCTTGTTTCAACATCCAACTCAACATTGAATATAAACTTCTCTCCATTAGGTGTAGTAAAGGATATTTCCTTCGATAATATTTTATGTGTACACATTAACTAGTCAACTAGTCAATTACAAGGATCACCTCAATACCAGGAAATCCAAGAATTCAGAAATCCCACACATGCTCATTTCCATCAATAACTATGAGACATTATGGGAAAATATTTAAATGATACACTTTTTTTCATATAAGTGTATCAATAGAAAGAAATTATGAAGATAATTACCCAGTAACCACTTGACAATATATAAATAAATGGGAATCACCTATATCAAACAAAGAAATAGATAACCTAGAAGTAAGTAGGGTTGTAACTCTAACCATTGAAGGTCCCTCTCCGACATCAGCTAAAACATAGTCATCCACATAAATTCCACCTATGTTATATGAAAATCTCAACCCTAACTATTATGTTTAACCTAATTCACATACCCCTATATAGTGTTTACATGCTGTAGAAACTCTAAAACCGCATATTTTCATAACCTCATTGACCCCATCCAGGTGGCCTTCTCCCAAAACCAATTATGTTTTCAGGTCTTTCCAAACTAGTGATAATTATTTGGATGGTAAATATAGTATTTTAGATAGTTCCCATTTTATAAATAATTGTAAAATCTAGAAGAACCATCACCCATAGTGGGAGGTGAAGAACCCTCCCTCTTCTCTGACTATCGTCTGCCACACTGGGGCATGTATTCTGATTTCCTCTTCCTATTACTTAAATAGGTAACTAGGTAAGTACTATAAAATATTCCAATAATACCACTGAAAGCTAAAGTAAAACCTTATACTTTTTATTCTTATAATCCCTTCACAATAGGGATATCTTTACAAAACACCTCAACAAAAGTCATCAAATAAAAATTTTGGACTTGAATTTTCAACTCGAGTTGAAGACCAATCTCAAACATCACATAATTATATGCCTCATTCTTAACTAAAAAGGGATGAAAATGAAGCATATTGGTGATTCCTATAGAATAATAAGATACTACTATTGTCCCCTACTAAATATTTATGAGGATAATGATCTAGATTTATCATATCAAGAAATAATTCCTTAGAGATGATGACCTTTAAGGCTTCCCACATTAGCCCCTTGTGTATTTATTCTTCATTCATAACACCCCACCACCTACTAGGTGGTCCCTGGAGAATAAAAGTAGAAAATTTCACCTTTTAATCCTCTAAAGTATACTATGTCAAATATCCTCTGAATGATGTCTAGCCAGCCTTCAGCATAATGAGGGTCTCTAATTCCCTGGAAGGCTGGTGATGATAGAGATGAAAGTAATGAGCATAATAGAAAATTGAACACTGAGATCCTTTAAACTAATAAAGAACAAGATAGAAGAGTCTAGGTTGGATTAGGTCTATGGCCTGAACTACTTGAGCAGTTGTAGGAGCATGCCCAGTTGTACCGTCTTATACATAAGGTGGTGTAACAAGGGAGTTATCCCTTGTGGGAGAATTATAACCATATTCTCTATGTATTTCCATAATATATTTTTGCGGCATTATATTGAAAATTTTAAAAAAAATCTTAGAGAATCTCAGGCTTCTAGTCTACTAAGACCGTTTAACATTATGCAGGCACACTTAAGGGGGGAAACAAGAGACACATACTAAGTGGTTATCCATACACACAATGTATAATCTCCTTATAACTACCGAAGGCCTAAGCCAAGTATCCTATATCAACATGTTAGTAACATGCATATATGCACAACAAGTATAGTACTCCTAGGTTTAGATATTTACATTTAAGCAATAATATTCCACTAAAGTAAAACTTACAAATTGAAGTATGCATTTAATTAATTTTAACTCTATAAAATAAAAGCAGTAGGCATGTGACATGTAAACCATTGTGCCTAATCAGGATGTTTAAATTCACCCCAAATAACATAAACCAAAAAATCAACATCATGTATATCACCCAAGGTGAAATAAATCATTAATAACAATGAAAAACAAGAACATAAACCCCAATCTCCTAGAAACTCATAGATTCACAATATAGTGTTGTCCATGCACCGACATAGTTACCTTTCATGAGTCTCAACCATCATATCACCATTTTACCGAATCCTAAATTAAGGTAAAAATGAAATAGGCTCCTCAATAATATTTTTTAACACCCCAAACTGAATCATCGGGTCTGGTCTAGAGTGCCACGTGACCTCATCTTTTCCACCTCATATGCAGGAGATTTTTGACTAATGATGAGAGCTTGAGAGTCATCATGGGGTGACTCTTACCTTTATAGTAAAAACCCAACAAATTATACAGTGAATGTGATGAAAATAATAATAAAAATAATTAGGTAAATTAATAATAATTTAAACAACAATAATATGGAATTTCATTTGTATAATCCAAATTAAAAAATAAGGACCCCCACATGTGGGAGACCAGTGTAATAAAGCGGGTAAAACAATTAAGTAACATGTTTCAAAGAAAATAATACATAGAGTTCTTCATGGAATCACCTTGAAATATCTTTCAGCTCTTGGTCAAATACCCATCATAACGCCCTTTACCTTTACTTGATCCCTGATCATAAAATCAACATGCGCACTAAGATTCCCATATTGGGTGTAAGTATCAAACCTACTAGGGAACCACCAATGGTCATTAACATAAGTGAAAAATTTATTTAAGTGTATTCTATGATAATAATTAATGCTTATGTAAACATCAAATAATTACACATGTGCACAAACATGTCGGTTTCTTGTATACCGGCTCTACATACTTCAGCTCTATCACGAACTAGCTTAGGTCAACCTGGAATTTGTCACCTGAGTTGGCTCGTGACAAGTTCTGAATGTAGTTCTTGATCCCCATAGGATAGAAAATAGTTCTAATCACCCATGTAATATAGTTGGGAAAAAATTTGTCCCCTAAAGAAAATAAAAATCAATAAATATAAACTGAAGAAAAGAAAAAAAACACTAGTCGTGGAAAAAAGATATAGAACTAGGTGGCCAAACATACTTCCATGTGACCACATGGGTCACCAAAAAACATGGAAACACACTCACTATAAGTGTGATCCAAAAATTGAATCTGAAACTAAAAAGATAATGTCGGAATGATCATCGAGATACTCTGTAAGAATGCCAAAGTTCAAAGACACCCTTTTTCATTGCCTTTAAAAAAAGAAATCAAATCATGCTAGTTTGAAAATAAGAAATAATAAAGTAATGTATTTTATTCTTTTAAAATTCAAGTAAAAAATTTAAATTTTTATGTTAATAATTTCTATTCCACTGTATCTTCAAAATAGATTCCAATCATGCATTAACATTCCCAAATGATGGGAAAACGTTTTAGATTTAAAATGTTGATTTTAAAAAGAATAAAACAAGAATGAAGTAACTAAAATTGAAATTACTTCACAAAAATAATTTCATAAGAGAGAATTATCGTCAATACAGATAGGTAGCTATCATAAATGGGTCCATAGGAACCTCGTACCTTGGTGAAATGTGGCTTAAAAACCATGACTAACATCATTCCCATGAACGAGCCACTAGTAGGGGACACCCCCTATCGTAGTGATCTCCAATCATCGTAATAATTTATTTAGTGTTGTAATTGTCAATCCTACTAGACGAACCTGAGAAAAACCAATTCTGTATCATGTAGTGTACTAGTCCAAATATACCCACCTAGGTACTCAGGGTTCCCCGTGTGATGTATTTCAAATGGTGTTGATTTTTTATCAAGAAAATATATATGAAAAACTCACTTTATCCAAAAAACCATTCAACATTCTACCATCAATCTCCCTCATTAATTAGAATACTATATTTTATCCACACAACACTATAGAAGCCTCTACACTAATCACATATCACAAATTACTCATTAACACTTGCATCACATTTCTCAAACTCAGGGGAATGCCTAAATAGGGGTTTTCCACTTTCCTAAACCATTCTCAAAGTACCAAATGATCCTTATTTATTTATAAGGAATTTTAACATTTTGGAAAACACAGTTTTTTAACACCCTTATGTTCCAAAAATAATTTAAAATCACATTTCCACAACCAAGGAACCATACATATAAAATCATGCTAGAAAACAAGATTAAATCTAAGAAACCCATTGGAAACACTCATTATACACTAAATCCATTAAATAAACCAATTTTAAAGATTTAAAATTAAAGATAAAATTGGTATTATGAATACACTATAATTTCCAACAAAGTAAAAAAATGTTTCGATATGAAAAACATGCACTGGAGCTTAGAAAAATTATGTAAAACAAATAAATAACTTTTTATAACAATTGTAGCCAGACCAAATAGCGTGAAAATACTCTAAAAATATAAAACAAATTTTAAAAACATTCAATCAATCTTAGATTTTAAATTAAAGGTCTTGGAATAGGGATCATACCTCAAACATTCCGCTTTTTAATAACGACCATCCGAACCCACACTTCTCACATACATGCACATGAATTTATATATATATATATATATATACCCCTAGTTTAATTGCACATATTCCTCATACCATGAAAAATATGTACAAAGAGAGAATATATATGTGCCTTACCTATGCATGTCCATATAGGTGTTCTTGGTAGCCGCAGCCTAAATCCGCATCTACGGTACCCAACAAACCCTAGAAATATTTACCAACAACTCAAAAAACCATGAAAAAGACCCACACATAACCCAAAACCATTTTCAAAACATGCCTTCCATATTTTAAAACAATTTATAATTCCTATTTAAAGATGTAAAAATATACAAACTCACCAGATCATTTCATTTACTTTTGAAAACATTCACCCAAACTCATCCACCCCACAAGTGTCTTTAAAAACATGATTTGAACCTCTCAAACAACCCCAAAAACACTTTTTAAGAAGCACTATTTTATAATAGATACACAACATAGTCATTTTCTTTATCAAAAATCATTTCCAACATAAAAAAATCCAACCACTTCAAAAACATCATTCACACTACATAATTAAACCAAAGAACACATTTATAAATTCAAACAAGCATAATAAATTCATATAATATTGTTATAGCATGGAACCTCCTACCTGATATGAAGAAAGTTCTGGAAAAAGTTTTAAAACTGAAACTGGGCCTCAAACTCACCACAAAAAAGACCTAAGAAGGAAATATTGTATCAAAGGCACCAAGACTAGACTCTAACAAAAGATATCAGAACCTAAATCAAACCCCATGATCATTGGAGAAGATAACCCCAATGGAAACTGGAAGAAAACAAACCTAGAGGGGTGGCCACTGAAGGGAGGGGTCATACGTCGGGGAGGATCTAGGTGGGAGCCTTCTAGAAGAAGGGAGGTGCACTGGGGAGGAGGGTCGACTTGTAGGGGAGGCATATGCAAAAGGGGGGTCACGCAAGAGGTATATAAAATGGGAGAGCAGGGGGACAGTCGTGCAGCATGGATGAGGGGTGGCTGGAGGGAGGCTCACAGGATGGATCCTCAGGAGGGGGGTTCTTCATGTATGGGATATCATGAGTTGGATAGGGAATGGGAAAATTTGGAGGGAATGGTCGCACGACCTGGAGGGGAAACAGAAGGGAGGCTCACCGGAAGAAGCAGCCGGAGGGGAACTACATGTAGCGTAGGTTATGAGTGGGATTAGAAAGGGGGAATATGGGGGGTGTGATGAAATAGGGGTGAAGGAGGGGATACAAACTCAAATCTAAAGAAGATAAAATATAGTAATATGAATAATAATAATAATAAACATAATTAAAATAATATCATTATTCATAATAATAATATTATCATTATTATTATTGTTAAATCATTTTCTTTTCATTTTAATCTTTTTATTTGATTTTCATTTAATAAATTTTATACTGTATAAAAATTTACTCAATTATATATAAATTATTCACTCGTGCAAGGTGTTGGGTTAGGGTGTGACAATTCTCCCCACCATTAACGCTTTCTGCCCCCATAAATCCATTCCAACATTTAACCCAAAAGAAAAAACTGACTCTCGTTTATAGATTAAAGAGATTCCCAACAAAAGTAGAATAAAAAGAGGACTAGAACACTATCAATATAAAAATAGACTTTCAAATCAAACTTTGGAGACCGAAATGGAATCCCTTCTATGTGCCACCCACCCCCATGAGTTTAAAGATCTCTGGTTGATCGATGAAAATGAAATAATTTACACAATGCATAATCCATCCCCTTAAACCAATAAAACCTTAGAAATTATCAATGAAACTATCACAAATATATTGAAACAAGAAAACAAGATCATTAATTACCAAGTCAACATCAGAAACAAAACCATGTTACCAACATGGGAGGCCTGAGCAGACTCCCCTCCATAAGAGACTGGCTGACACGAATTCACTCTAGAGGAATTCTAGTGAGACCCACGGTGGGTCTCCCCACCATTAGAACCAACCTACTAGCCCAACTTGTGCAGGACAGTGTGGGATCCCGACATGGGCCTACTTGATAAATTCCCACACAAACTAAATCCACCACCACAAGGGGCAAGACAAAAGAAATTCCAAACCAAACAGAAACACAACACAATTTTTTCACATCCATGGGACATGACTACTTTCAACAAGCACAACCAAGACCAAAGATGACTTATAAGGCTTACCATACATGGAAAACCTCATGGATATTCATGTCCAAAGTGTTACAACCTTAATGGTTTGAGAAAATGAGACAACCATTTTTCTTTATATCAAAGGAACTCTTCCACCCATGCAGGTCACAATGTGGGAATGGGATCCTCATGCCTCTTTCCACTAAACCTGACCACTCGAAACGAAACAGCTACACAGAATTCTTAAATTGTCTACATTTCCAACACCGAAGACAGAAATTAGATCCAGATCTCTTTACACCTATGGGGGGTTCTGACTAAGTTCCATCTTCACTCTGAAACCTATCGATGGAGCTATTTTGATTAAATAATATCTTATCTCTCAGTCAATAATGAAAACCCCCAAATGGAACCTCTATTTTTGGTGCCATGAACAAACACACTATAATCCAAACAACACCAATAGAACAAAACATATCCCATAACCTACTTCTCATCAACATTAAACTTCACTACTATAGGGACTCAAAATATTCCCATGCATAATCACAATAACATTGAACAAGGATATGAGGAAACAAGAACACATGGAATACACTTCACTTAAAATATGGAAAATTTAATATTTTAGAAATAGAACATGCTTCAGTTAAAATAGAAGTTCTCAGAATATATCACTACATCCACCCTTTCACTTGAACAAGAACACAATGATACAAAATGTCACTGAACATAACCATCGAAACCTAAGATTTTTTAATAGGAAAATAATATTAAAGTGAGTCTCGAACAACACAAGACTCCTAAAAAAGGTCATAACAGCTTCTTACAACCAAATTTCCCACACTGATGGCCTAGAATGATACCTCACATAGAAGAACATAATTAAGGATCCAAAGTTCCTTCATGATGACAGTCAGTGCTAAAAACTCCATATTTACTCCACCTGTCCTCACTAGAATTAACTTAACCGTTTCTAGGTGGAACTTTCATACAAAATGGAGTTAGACTACATAATTGAAGACTCGGAATACTTAAAGAAATGAAATATTCTTTCAAATACTCTCACATATGTTATCCCACTATGAGAGGACTCACTTAACCAAAATAATAGAAAGGAATACTCAACATCTAAAATTCAGGTATGGAGTCCTTACATAGATTAATTGGAGGTTCTGACAATGGTGAATAACTCATGACCACACTTCAAACATGCATTAATTCTTTATAGGTGTGTACACTATCCAACATAAGAAACAAAGAGTCCAAACAAAATAACCCACTATAAAATACATACCATAACCAACTCCAAACATGCAAAGGGAATCATCATAATGGATTCCCAAAAAACTTTTAAAAAAGGAACCACTAACCATTATCCCAAAACTAACCTCCCAAGAAGAACTCAAACTTGAAACACGGGTCGACCAGGATGAATTCCAAGTCTCGAAACACCTCACAGACAACATTTCCAAAATACAAGACACACCACACAATCACTAATTATCAAAATATTACCTTTTATTTTAAAATCACATTTGAAAATAAAACAAGATCGGTGGGTTGCAAATTCACAAAGGGTATCCCATGGAGCATCACAAATGCATTTTTATAGTTCCAAACCAGGATCCCAGTCACTTCCCACATATTTCCTTTGCATGTGATCACTCACAAAAATACCAAAGGTCAAATACAAACTCTTCCACTATCCAAAATAAACATTTAACCCACTTTTCCATTTCAAAAATTCAATAAATACTCATTTCATGAACTACTAGCCACAAAATTAAAACCCATTTTCAAATTTCACACATCAATTTCCCAAAACATTACCAACTTCCGAACCCATCTAGTTATAAAAAATCCACACTTCATCAATCACCATTTAATTAAAAACTAAACTCTTCTCATTTTAAAACAAGTTCCCAAAACCTTTTTTTAAAATAATTTTCCCTTTTTCGAAACAACCAATTTTTTTCCAATAAACCGCAAAATTTGTTTTTAAAAATCCACCCTCGATAAACTCATCCCATTACTCAAAATAAATTTATAAAATTTCACATTTCCAAAATTTCCTTTTGGTAAAGTCTGAAAATTCATTTCCCACCTTCCCAAAACCAAATCTTTTTCACTTTAAAACCATGTTTCCATGATTCCAAAATAAGTTCTTTTAAAAAATGATTTCTCAAAACCAAAAGAGACATAGAATGAGACAAGAAGAAGCTAGTGTTGATGGGTAACCCAGACATATATTTGGCAGCCAAATGCCAGTTACACCACCTTCAGGGAGATTGTTCTAGAACCATCTCCCTGAATCCACACGGCCTTCCAGGCCCTACGAGCTCACTGAGACTAGTGTTCCAACACACTTTTAGTTTCCCATACATCAAACAACCATAAAGACCGAATGAATTGGTTAGATCCCAAATTCTTCTAGTGACTTGGGTATCATCACGATATGTGTTGGCTAAGCACTCCACTCATAACCAAATCATCAAGTCCCAAAAATCCTAGCTCTGGTCTACCCAGACTCTACCCTAAGGAATGAGGCTGAAAGGTGCATAATCTACCTTTGATACAATTTTGTCACAAACTAACCAAGGAAAACCTTAGACCGGTCACCCAAGTTGGCCCATGACAAGGCCCTAAGGGTGTTCTTGATCCCCACGAGATGACAACTAGTGCCCCCACTGATTTAAAGTTGCTGGGAATGAATTTGTACCATAAATAAAAGACACATGAATAAATATAAATGATAAAAAATAAATAAAATACTAGATGTTTAAAAAGAAATATAACTAGGTGGATAAACATACATCTAAGTGACCTCATGGGTCACCACCAAACACAAAAACACACTAGCTACAAGAGTGATCCAAAACTATAACATTAAACTAAAAATTTAAAGTAGGTCTGGGCATAGAGATGCTCAATAAGAATGCCAAAGTACAACAACACCCTTTTCCATTGCCTTAAAAAAAGAAATACAACCATGTTAGTTTGAAAATAAGATATAATAAAGTAATTTTTTTAATTATTTTCTAATTCAAGTAAAAAGTTTACATTTTTAAGGTAATAATATCTATTTAAATATATGTTCAAAATAGATTCCAAGCATACATTAATATTCTAAAAGAAATGAAAATCAGTTTAAATTAAAAACAAGGATTTTAAAAATAAGGAAACATGCTTGAAGTAACTAAAATGGAAATAATTTTACAAAAATCAGGTCATAAGAAAGCACCATGGTCAATATTTATAGGTATCCATCAAAAATGGGGTTTCAAGAACCATGTACCTCAGTGAAACATAGCTTTTAAACCATGACCGTCAGTGTTCTCATGCATGACCCACTAGTAGGGGACACCCCCATAACCTAGTGGTCTCCAATCATCATAATAATTTACTTAGTGTTGTAATTTTCAATCCTATTAGATGAAACTAGGACGAACCACTTCTATATAATTTTTCATACATGTCCTAGTCCTCCTACATAGGTACTTAGGGTTACTCATGTTATCTATTTCAAATAGTGGTGATGTTTTATCAAGAAAACATGTATGAAAAAATTAATTTATTTATCCAAAATCCCTTTTAATGTCCCACCACTGATATCGCTCCTTAATTTCATTCCCCTTTTTAATCCACAAAACAGTTTATAATCATCTACACTAGGCACATATCACAAATCACACATTAAAACTTTCATCACATTTCTCAAACTGGGTGGAATTCCTCAAGAGGGGTTTTCCACTTTCGCAAAACATTCTCAAAGTACCAAATGAGCCTCATTACTTTATGATGAATTTTAAAATTTTAGAAAACATTGTTTCTCAACACCTTTAATTCCCAAAAATCATTTAAAATAACACTTTCACAACCAAGGAACCACATATTTAAAATCAAGTTAAACAACATGTTTAAATCCAAGAAACCCGTTGTAAATAATCATTACACACTAAACTAATAAAGGAACCCACTTTAAAATATTTGACATTAAAGATAAATTGAGCATTAGAAATATACGACTATTATTAACAAAGTCAAAAACATGTTTCAATAATAGAAAATTTCTCTCGAGCTCTGATAAATTATATAAAACAAATAAATATTTATTTCTAACAACCACAGACATACCACATAGCATGAAAATACAATATAAATATAAAACATATTTTAAAAACAAACAAGAAATCCTAGATCTAAAATTAAAGGGATAGTCATAGGGATATTACCTCAAAAATGTAACTCCTTGATGATGACCACCCAAACCAACCCTTCTCACTTGCACGCACATACATTTATACATCTATATATAAATACCCCAAGCTGTATTGCACATATTACCTATGCCATGAGGTAATATGTCCAAATACGTAATATATATATATATATATATATATATCTGTGTGTGTGTGTGCTCCTTACCAATTCATGTAAATATAGGTTTTCTTGATACCCACATCCCAAAACCACATTAATGGGACCAAATTCACACTGGAAAAATTTACGAACAACTCAAAAAACCATGTAAAATAACCACACATTACCCAAAACAATTTTCAAAACACGCTTTCCATATTTTGAAACAATTTAAAATTAATATTTAAAGATTAATAGCAATCCAAACTCACCAAATCATTTCATATATTTTTAAAAACATACACCCAAACTCATCTGCCCCGTAAGTGTCTTTAAAAACATGATTTGCACCTCTCAAACTACCCTCAAAAACCCTTTTCAAGAAGAAATAATTTATAAAACACACACAAAATATTAATTTTCTTTACTAAAACTCATTTACAACATATAAAAACAAAATACACTTCAAAAACATCATTCACACAACATAATTAAACAAAGAACACATTTATAAATTCAAAAAGGCATAATAAATTCATTTAAAATTGTTATTACATGGAACCACTTACCTCATATGAAAAAATTTATGGAAAGAGTTTTGAAACCACAAATTTTCCTCAATCGCACCTCTAACAAACCCTTATAAGGAAATATCTGACCAAATAGAACAATATGAGACTCTAACAAAAGAGATCTAACCCTAAATCGAACCCCGTGACTACTGGAAAAGATTACCCCAATGGATTCTGGAATAAAACTTACCATGAGGCGCAGTCACTGGATGGAGGGGTCATGCGTTGGGGAGGCTTCGGCAGGGAGATCACCATAAGAAGGGTGGTTCAATGGGGAAGAGGGTCGGCCAGCAGGGGGCATGCGCACAAGGGGGTTGCATGAGCAGACTATGAAAAGGGGTGAAGGGGGGGAATGGTCATGAGACATAGAGGAGGGGAGGATAGAGGGAGGATCACCTGAAAGAACCACCGAATGGGGCACTATGTGTAAGGGAGGGAAAAAATGGGGTGAATGGCCGCACAACATAGAGGAGGGGCAAGAAGAGGGAGGCTCACTGGAAGGAGTCATCAGTGGGGGGGTGTTGTGTGTAGGGGAGGTCCCAAGAGGGATATGGAAGGAGGAAATGTGGGGTAAGATGAAATTGGGCTGAGGGAGGGGGTTTAAAAACCTAAGAAAAAAATATAATAATAATAATATAAATAATAATAATAATAATAATAAACCTAATAAAAATAATATCATTATTTTTAATAATAATAATATCATTATTATTATTCAATCATTTTATTTTCATTTTACTTTCATTCATTTGATTTTCATTTAATTAAATTTAAACTAGATAATAAATCATACAAATATAAATAAAATAACCATGACTGTAAGGTGTTGGGTCGGGGTGTGATGGGCTCCATGCTAGAAGGAAAGTTATATGTTGGCCTGATGTACTCGGTAAATTGATCATCCATCTAAATCCCCACTTAAAGTGATTTATATTATATCTTTTAGGGGAAGTACTCACTTTTTCCCAATTTATCTCTCTAGGTTAATCTAATCACCATGATTCATCCCAATATCACAACTCTAGGGAGATCTATCACACCATATGTCGCCCCAAACTCACATCTCTGGGGAAATCCACATGCCACATGTTGACCCAATCTCATAGCCCTGGGGAAGTACATCACATCATCCATACTCTCCCTATAAGGGAGTAATGATCCTATATGGGTCAACCTGGTCACTCAATTGAATATAAATATAAACTATATATGTAACAAAAAATTATACTATATGGCAGTTCATAATCATATCGTGTAAACAAGAGTCATATAGCCAACACACATACACATGTGATTCATATCAAGAATTGGTATCATGGGGAAACACACACACACTACATGAAAATAATATCAATAAAAGTTCGCATGGGGGTACAATCACACCATATATGAATCATATCAAGCATAGGCCTCAGAGGGCTACACATTCACAACACATAATCTGTAAAACCTAGATATTTTAAAAGAAGATATTTATATTCATTAATGTAAAGGATATGAAAAAAGAAGTTTTTATTGTATTACAAACAATAATATTTTCATCTTATTTTACACACAACACTTAGTTTCACTTTAATTTTACACAGTCCTAATATTTTTATATTCGATATCATATACAACACGCAACACCAAACTTAAACGACCGATGATATATATTATTGTTACAACCTAGCCATTAAATTGATGGGTATGAATAGTATTGACTAATTTATGAAATATATAAATATATATTTATTAATAAATATAAATTATATATAAATTATTAGTACATAAACAATCAATTTTTAGTAAATTGATTTTATTATTCCAAAAATTTGTTTTCTTCCAAAGTGATTTTTTATTGCTTTTCATGAAAATAATTTTACAATAAATTTTTATGAATTTTATAAAATTTATTAAATAAAATGACCTTATTTTTAGTAATTTTTATGACAAAATTTACTTTGGCTGAAATGTTGTGATTTTTTCAAAAAATATTAATTTTTTAATGAGTAGTGAAAATACCGATTTTTTTAAAAATAATTTTCTTTTAAATAAATTAATTAATTTAAAAGTACTAATGTGTTTTTAATGTGTTTTAAATTAACCAAATTTATATTTAATTCAATTAATTACAATGAATAAACTTTATTTTTATTTTTATCATAATTTTATTTTTGGGTTTAAAAATAGGTTTTCTAAAAACTATTTTAAAATTGAATATTTTTTACCCTTTTTAATTCATTAAAATATGACATTATAGGAATGTTTTAAATGGAATTTATATATTATATATCATTAAATATTAATTTATTTTCATAAAATTATTATTATTAGTCAGTGAGTTAATATATAATCATTTTTTTCAAAAAAATACTCTTCTTAAAAAACTTGTTGTCTCGTCACATCTGCAGGATTATTTTTAAATTAAATTCTAACACATCTGCAAATTGGAATTGGAAAAATGGATTTGATATTTTTAATCAGAAAATTTTTTAATTTATAATAAAAAAACATAAATTTTTAAGATAATTATTAGTTATTATAATTAAAATTAATTACAATTATTAAGGTAAAACAAGTTTACATAGTGTTTAAACTTAAAATATAAGGTGAAAAAATGACCTAAAATTTTTATAAAACCACTTTAATTCAAATACTTATACCTTATCGATTATATTATCAATAATCTACCATTATTCGGTCTTAGATACACGAAAAAACATGTTTGGAATTCACTCTTTCAAAAAAATACAAGGGTACGACTCACCTCACTTAAAAAAGGCCACCCCCTCTCCTCCTATCTTCACACCTTAAAAACCAATTGGTTTAGAAAAAACAGAAAACATAAATTCTATAATCCCCTCATATAATAATTTCATCATTAATTTGGTCATAAATCCAACCAAAGAAGTCCATTCATGCAACCCAGAAGGAGTTACTCAAAGATGAGGTTATGTTCATCAATGGATATTTTTGTTTTATTTATTTATTCACCCCTAAATTTATTATTATACCTTGATGATATAATAACCACAGTATATTCCATATATTTATATATTTTTAGGGCAATATTTTGACCTAAAACAATACACACTTCCATCAAATGGTTATTAAATCATCATTCATGTGTACAGCAGCATATTGCCTCATGAAATGATGTCATTCGTTTTTCCATTACCATATCTCACGGTTGAGTATGATGATGGATATAAAGTTTATATATGATATTTAAAACATAATTATACCTCTTGATTCATTATATCACATATATCTCTTTACATTTCATTCCTTGATGGATATGATAACGTCATTCGTGTGTATAGAGGACTACTACCTCGCGAAATGATGTGATTTGTTTTTCACTAACTCATTTCATGGAAGGTAGTAAGGGTAAATATAATAAATATATGTTATATATATGAAATAATTTTATATTAATGAAATATTTATCAGTATGAAAATATAATATATCATCTTATTTTTACCTTTTCAGTCATTGAAAAAATGAAAATGTCATTCATGGATGTGTGAACTACCGCCTCCTCTAAGTGATGTGATTCCTTTTTTCACCACCACATCAAAATAATTATACTTATAAGAATAAATAAATAAATAATACATTATTTATGATATTATTACCACTCTTTATATAAAAAATATTACTTTCCTTCTTTAAATAATGATCATTGAAAAATGGAAACATTTTTTATGACTATGTACGACCTATCATCTTCATGATTGTAACATTAGTTCATTTTTCATAACCATATTTTATTATGGGTTTTAAAAAGTATATTTATATATAAATATGACAATAATATCATGATTAATATTCTGAATATGTTTCAATAATGACCTCTTTGACCATATTCATCCCACCTAAGTTATTTTTGACACACAAGCCGAATATGGTCAAATCATCCAACGTAAGCTTAATCCAATAAGTAATTAAATATAAAATGTTAATTACTGAAATAAAATTAATAATAAATTTGAAAAATATTATCAATAAAATAAATAATTAACATAATTTTTTGATTCATTAATATAAAGAACATGTGTGATGAATCGAACTCGAGGGAAGGGTTTTCTCATATCACTTTTATTTATGTGAGATATATTCCATAGTCACCAATTATTTTTGTTGTGTGGTGTGTATACTAAAAATGAATATATTTTATAATTATTATCCATAAATCTATATGGATTTACATATCCATTTTATGATCTCTATTTTAGGGGGTTTATGGTTTCAAAGTTACCAAAGAATTAAGAGATGTATATCTAAATTTTCTTTCTTTGAGACGTATTCTATTTTATACACCTATCTTATTTTATGAGGTTTATATAATTACAATTGAAAATTTTTATATCATGAATATATACATTTTTCATTATATTATAATTTTCATTTAATGTTATTATATCATGGGGATTGTGATACAATGTTACATTATTTGTAAGAGTCTTTTGTTACAATATCATTATTTATCGTGATTATTTATGATTATGGTTCCCATAATGATATATTATGATCTATATACAAATAATTCTCATTAATTTTGTTCTCTTATAGTTATTCATGAATTTTTTTATGTAATAGTAAAAAAATTCATGATATCATAAATAGAATAATTATAAAAACTTTTTTAATAAAATCCAACTTTGTTTCTCTCTTCGGTCGTAAATTTTGTTTTCTTCAAAAAAAATGTTTATAAAAATGTTTTAAAAAATATTTTTAACCTTTAAAAAATGATTTATTAAATAAAATTTTACCCATTTTTTCTTTTTTTTTTTAATTTTTTCAAAGGAATCTTCTGATCTCTTTCCGACCAAGGCACTTTTATAACTTTTTTACAGTGAAAAAGGAATTTTCTTTTAACATGTATGGAATGCATGGGTTTACCCACCATCATGATGGTCATTTCTTTGAATATTACATTGAAAGTTTAAAAGTTTATTTTTAAAGAAAATATTTCTCATTACTATGATAATTCTAAGTTTTTATGAAATAGTTTCAAATAAAATTATTTTTAAAATTATTTATGTCTTAAAAAGTGGTTTTCAAAATGAGAAGGTTGTTTTTTTTAAGAATGATTTTAATTATATTTTATTGGTATTTACATTAATTAATGTCAAAAAACCTTGTTTTTACTTAATATCTAAAATGTATATTTTAAAATTATATCATCCTCATTCTTTATATGGATGGATTAAGATTGTTTCCAAGAGATTCTTACAGAAGTCATTTATTTTCAATGTGTTAACCACGTTTCAAAGAGATTGTTATGGGACTTGTTTCTTTTCTATGGGTTAATAAGGTTTTCAATGATATTTACATGAAAATAATTTATTTTAATTGGGTTAATCAAGTTATGAAAGGAATAATTATTATTTTTATGAGTTTTATAAGGAAATTAAAGCTCTTTAAACTTTATTTATATCATGGTTCCCAGATATGGATTATACAATGGGGAATCCTAAACATTAATGGGTGAGCCCATTGTAGCTTTTATTATGGAGTGGACTAGATAGAGTTAGGTGATCTTATTATAGAATAAAATATGAGTGCATCTGGATAAAACTCTAATGCATTGGGTAATGTACCTTGTCTTGATAGGAAAGAAGGATGGAGTTACCTGATGTTTTCTCATATGGATTTAACTGAGCTCCAGTTATTTCTGACATGGGTTTAACATAATTTTTTTATCATAAATGTTCCAATATACAAAAAAACTTATTTGATGATTGTTATGTGTTTATAATGTTTCTTATGATCAAGATTGATATCACATGGCTCATGATTATTGTTTATTATGACTCTTTCCAATACCATTTTTTCATATTTTATGTTCCATGTAGTAATGGGTATGATTACTTTTATGATTCAGTTATTAACAATGATTATATCTTAATAACTGAATACAATTCTTATCCTAATTTATGAGATTCAATTTTGAATTCTTATGTTTACCCTTAATAGGCATTTGACATCACCCTCATTATGTTTCCTTTTTCCTAAGTTATAACGAAATAGGTTGAAATTTTTAATCTATAAGGTAATTCATACAGATGATGATGGGGATGAATTAATTTGAAATAAGAAAATATGGGTTAAGTTGTATAAATTCTCATTTGATGGCATAGTTATTGTTTATGAAGAAGATTTTTTATATTCCTTAAAACTCCAAAACAAAAAGGTCTTTGAGAATATAGTTGATCCATTTTTTCTTTTTGATGTTGTAAGTTTTTAATGGAAAAATCCTGACAATTATTAGCATCAAATCCATAAATGTAATATTTATGATTCCAGCACCATATCTAGGATTATTGGTTCTTGGCTATTATAGTTGGTATCAGAGGACAGTTTAGATAACTTTGGAGATTATAATGTTTTCATATGAGGTTATCTTATCAGTTATTGATACCATAATAGGTCAATAAGATTATGTTTTTTCATAATTACAAAGTATTAGGAACCATATTTGAGAGTTTTAAGTATTAAACATTTTTAGGTTATTAATGAGATTTTTTTATACATTTTATTGGTTTGAGGTATTTTTAATCCCTAGTATCAACCTGAAGTGTTATTTTGGGAGAAATTATTTTGCATGATTAGAGTTAAAAGGACAATTCATATTCTTGGTGGTAAATCATCCCATCCGGCAAAGCGGCGAGGCTTGAACCCTGACCAAATGACTATAAGGTTTTCACGCCTACCAATGGAATACATTATGTCCTAGTTAGTATGTAATTTTAACACATAAATATTAAGTTTATTTCAGAAACATGTGGGGTTTCATTTTAGGAGTAACAATTGATTTATATAGGAAGAATATATGATTAGATCCTTATAATCCTAGTGTTTTAAACTTAAACAAAAAATGATTGAATAATTTTAATGATAGATAATTATAGAATGATTTGGTTTAAAATTTTGGTATTACTTTTGAATCTTGGATATTAATTTATAAATGTTAACTCATTTGGGGAATTATATTTCCATTTTCTAACAATTTTGGTTTTGGATAATGTTTATAATTGGTGGAATAGCTTCATTATCCTTTTTATTGTTATGGGGTCTTTAATAGTTGATTTTAGTAATTTGGTCATAAAAATATTATTCATGGATACTCATCATTAGACAAAAGATGAGATTGTCTTGGAAATTGATTGAAGGATGAAATTTTACTTGTTAATTAAGTATATTTACCTATTATCTTAGTTTATATGGTAATATAATTCCTAAATGCTAGGAAAATGATATTGAAACAAAAAATCTATCCTAGTAAATTCAATTCTGTTGAAATGATTTTCCTTTCTATCATCACAAATTTGTAGTTTTGAGGCTCTGAAATTTACATTTATAATTTAATTAATTGTGATGAATGACCTTAATCACTCTCTATAACTATTTTTTTCTCAATTCCCACCTATGTTCCCCCTTTTGGAAACCTAGTTATGTGTTATTCCATATGACCTTTACACTTCCCTTTATCTCTTATTAAGATGAAGTTTTTTAAAAACATTTAAGATGTGTGTTTTCAACAAAAGTATTTTCAAATTTCCAATATTTGATTACTCAGATAAAATTTGAATTTTCAGGACACAAATTATTGAAGGGAGGAGGATGTAAGGTATTGAGATTTTAAAAGAAGAAATTTATATTCGATAACATAAAGGATATGAAAAAATTATTTTATCTCGCATTACATAAAACACTATACTAATATTTTATTATGTTAAACACTCAATTTAACTTGAGTTACACAAACACCTTATAATTTTATGTTTGATAGTATATTCATCACACAACATCAAACTTAAACGACCCATGATATATATTCCCGTTATAACCTAGCCGTTAAATTGGTGGCTATGAATAATATTAAGTAATTTATGAATATATATATATATATATATATATTTATTTATTTATTTATTTATTAAATAATAAAAATTATTGATAAATATTTTATGAACAATCATTTAATTTTTAGTAAAGTGATTTTATTCTAAAAAATATATATTTTCTTCAAAAAATATTTTTTATTACTTTTCAAGAAAATAAATTTTATAATAAATTTTTGGAAATTTTAAAAAAAATTATTTGATAAAATGAAAATTATTTTTTGAATCTTAATATCAAAATTTACTTTGTTTGAAATATTTGGATTTTAAAAAAAAATATTGATTTTTCAGTGAATAGTGAAAAATACAGATTTGTGTAAACAATATTTTCTTTTCAATAATTTAAGTAATTTAAAATTTTAATATGTTTTGAATATTTTTTCAACTAAAATAATTTATATTTAATCCAATTAATTAATTTTAATCAACTTTATATTGATTTTTAGTATAAGTTTATTTTTGGGTATAAAAATGGGGTTATCTAAAAACTATTTTAAAATGAATAATGTTTATTCTTTTTAAAAAATTAAAATAATATTTAATAGGGATTGTTTTAAATTAAATGTATATATTATATATAATTAAATATTATTTTATTATTCAAACAATTATTATTATTATTCACAAAGTTAATATAGAATCGTCTTTTTCTAAAAAAATCATTTTTTAAAAACCCACAGTCTTGTCTTGTCTGCGGGATTTATTTTAAATTAAATTCTTAAACTTTTGTGAACTTAATTTAGAAAAATTTATTCCATATTTTTATTAATAATATGTTATATTATCTAATAAGTTAAAATTAATTTTTTACCATAATTCATTGTGAAAACAGTTAAAATCAATTATTGTGATTAAGGTAAAACCAAGTTTACTTAGTGGTTAAACATAGAATATAATGTCTAAGAAAGATACAAAACATTAAAAAAACTCATTTTATGTAAATGTTTCTACCTTATCACTTATATTATCAACAATGGACCATTATTTGGGCTTGGTTACATGAAACATATGTCAGTGGAATTCACACTTTCAAAAAAATTACAATGGTTCCATTCACATCACTTATAATAGGTCACCCTATCCTCCTCTCTTCAAACCTTGAAAACCAATTTATTCAATAAATACCTACACAAATAAATTCTAAATTTCCTTATTTTCATCCTATAATCCTTAATTTGGTCATAAATATAACCAAGTAAGTCCTTTGGTGCAAACCAAAAGGAGTTACCCAAATAAGAGGTAATGTTTGTCAACAAGAATTTTTGGTTTATTTCTTTCCCCACCCCATAAAATTATTATTATTCCTTGGTGATATAATAAAATCCGAATATTAAATATAATAATACGTTTTTATGTTGATCTTATGACCTATAAACTCACACATATCCATAAAATGGGTTATGAAATCATCATTCATGTGTACGGCGGACTGTCACCTCGAAAAACAATCTCATTTGTTTTTTCTTCACCACCTATCAAGGTTGGGTATGATGATGGAAATAATGTTTATATATGATATTTATAACATAATTATACCTATGTATTCATTATATTATATATAACTGTTTATGTTCCATTTCATAAGGGATAAGATAATGTCACTTGTGTGTACTGCAGACTACCGCCTCATGAAGCGATGTGATTAGTTTTTCACTAATGCATTACATGAAAGGTAATAAGGGTAAATATAATAAATATGTGTGATAAACATGAAATAATTATGATATTAATGAAATATTTATTATTTCTAAAATATAATATATCATTTTATTTTTACCTTTTCACTCACTCAACAAATGATAACATTGTTCATGGATGTGTGGGCTATCACCTCCTCGATGTAATGTGATTCCATTTTTCACCAAAACATCACAATAATGATATATATGTAAGTATATATAATTAAATAATATTTTATTTATGATATTATTGACATTCTATAAAGATAAAATATTACTTACCTTATTTCCATAATGATCTTTGAGAAATTGAAACATTACTCATGCGTACGTACGACCTACCATCTCAATGATCATAACATTTGTTCATTTTTTAAAACTGTATTTCATTATGGGATTAAAAATTATAATTTTTGTATAAATATTATAATTATTTCATGATTATTATTCTGCATAAGTTTAAATAATGACCTCTTTGACCATACTAAACCCACCTAAGTCATTTTTGACACACAAGCTCAATATGGTCAAAACATCCAACGTAAGATTAATATATTAAGTAACATTATATAAAATGTCAATTAATGAATTAAAATTAATAATAAAATTGAAAAAAATTCAAGAAAAAAATAATTAACAAAATTTTATTATTCATGAGGATAAATAATAAGCATGATGAATCGAACTCGAGGTAAGGGTTTTCTTATCTCACTTTTATTTCTGTAGGATATATGCCATATTCACCACTTATTTTTTTTTTGTGGTGTATATACTTCTCATGAATGTATATTATTATTAATATCCATAAATATATGTGGATTTAAATAAATATTTTATGATCACTCTTTCTTGGGAATTATGGTTTTAATGTTACCAAGGTTGTAAGGTATTTTTGTCTCAATTTACCTTCTTTAAGACGTATGTTATGTTATACACCTATATTATTTTATGTGGTGTATATAATACCCCTTTTACATTTTATATCATTAATATACTTATTTTAATTATATTCTATGTTTCATTTCATTTTATTCTTCCATAGGGATTATGATTCAAAATTTAAAAAGTGGTAAAAGTATTTTGTTACAATCTAATTGTTTATCAGGACTGTTTATCATTATGCTTCCCATGAAGAGATATTATGATCCATATATCAAGAATTATAATTAATTTTCTTCTCATATAGTTATTCATGATATTTTTATATAATATTCCTTTTCTAACTATTTTTACTTAGAGTAATTGAGAAAATGTTTTTAAGAAAATACGACTTTATTTCTCTCTTCGACTGAAAATCCATTTTATTCCAAATCCATATTTTATAAAAATTTATTAAAAAAATGATTTTAACATTTTAAAAATTATTTAATAAATAAATTTTTACCCTTTCTAGTTTTTTTCTAAAAAAATCAAATGAATGTTCTAACCTCTTTTCGATCAAGGCACTTTTCTATACTTTTTACAGTGAAAAGTAATAATTTTGATACATGTATAGAAAGAACAAGTTTAACCAGCATCATGACCATCATTTATTTTATGATTAATTTTTATTTTTACAAAGTTATAATTAAAAGAAAATTTTTTCTTAATATTATTTTAATATGTGGTTTTTAAAAAAAAATCAAATAAAATGATTTGTAAAACGATTTATGTTTTAAAAAATGATTTTCCAAATGAAATGGATATTTTCCTGAAGAATTGTTTTAATGAATTTTAATGGTATTTTTTAATAAAATTTAACAACCCATGTTGTTAATTATGATCTAATGAGAATATTTTTTAATCATATCATCCCCATTCATTCTCTAGAAGGATTAATATTATTTCAAGGAAATTGTTAAGGAACTCGTTTTATTCATGGGTTTACCATGTTTCAAAGAGATTATTATGGACCCTATTTATTTTACATTAGTTAATCATTTTTTTGAAGAGATTGAAATGAAACCCATTTCTTTTCCATGGGTTAATCATGTTATTAAATGAATAATAATTGTTTTCTTATTTTTATGAGGATATTATAACTCATTATACATTATTCATGTTGTGTTTCTTGGACATAGATTATATTATGGGGTGTCCTAGATAGAGTTGGATGATCCCGTTACATATTATATGATGGGATAGCCTAGATTTCATCAGGTAAGCCTCTTGTAGCTTAAAATATGGGTGCACTCGGATAGTGCTCCAATGAATTGGGTAATGTACCTTTTCTTGAGAGGTAAAGAGGGAGTTACCTAAGAGTTTCTCTAATGGATCTAATTGTGATCCAATTGTTTCTAACATGGTTTTATTATGATTTATGGAGAAAATTTTTCCAAGATAACAACACATAGTTATGGTTTCTATAAGTTTATAATATTTCTTAAGATCATGATTGATATAACACGGCTCATTGTTATTGATTTTGATGAATCTTTCCTTTACCAT
Organism: Viscum album; assembly: GCA_963277665.1. NCBI lineage: Eukaryota > Viridiplantae > Streptophyta > Magnoliopsida > Santalales > Viscaceae > Viscum > Viscum album. The sequence continues at coordinate 468,317,550 of OY728142.1, read as the reverse complement.
GTTTTCATATTTTATGATCCACTAATTGATAAGAATGATTTATTTTATGATTCTATCATTCACTCTAATTATATCTTCATACCCTTAGGCACATCATATTTTAACTGATAATATTCTATTGTTAATGCTTATTTTTACCTTTATAGAATATTTTAGCTCACTGTTCTAATGTTTCATTTTCCCCAGGTTATAAATAATGGTGTTAAATTATTTATGTCTAGAAGGTATTTTATATGGATGATTATTATGGCATAATGAGAAATAAAAAAATTGGTTTAAGTGGGAGAAATGTTCATTTGAATACATGGGTATTGTTTATTTAGAAATTTATCCTAATTTTATAAAACTCTAAACTTAAAAGGCCCTTATGAATGTATGTGGTCCAAATTTTCCTTTTCATGTTGTAATGTTTGGATAAATAAATGGGTCACAATTATCAGCATCAAATCCGGAAATGTAATGTTTATGATTTCAGCATTAGATCTAAGAGTTCGGGTTCTGGGATGTTATATAATCGTGATAAACCCTCATAAAAATATGACTTATATGGTAAGAAATCACTACATAAGTTTAGTGATGTTTTTATGTCAATAATACCTATTAGGGTCATATTTATCATCAATGATCCCTAAGAATAGTCACTATCATCAACGACATAGGTATAAATGAGAAGTGGATTCCAATTCTATAAATACATACATTGTTTTTATTTATGATTGAAAATTATATTGTTAAATCAGGTAAAATCTCTTATATCTAATCATGAAATAAATAATTAAATGTTATTTCCAAGAGAAATAATGTAAATGTGCAAGAATATATGAAACATACTAATTTGTAAATACAAGATCATTATGATATTTAGGCGTTGAAGAATAGAGATAGAGGGGGCCAAAACTACTTAGTAATCACCTTGGGTTTGAGTAAAAAGAGATAAGGAAGAAAATATAAAGGCTAGGAAATTATACATTTATGAAATGAAACTAGATTTCACAATGTGAAATTAGTAGGCATTCAAACATTCATTATATAATCAATTGGTTTACACTATAAACTCATTGAGTCAAACATCCACTAAATTTTAAGGTGCATAAATGTTAAAAGGATGGAAACCTATTAATGTAATGAATGGTTTTTTTCACTATAAACCACCTAAATCTATATTTCCTTAAAATATACTAATAAACCATTCATTCATGAAATATTACACACTCCCACAAATTGGTGCTTATTCAGTGACAACATTTATCAGTGCAATATAAAATGCGATGATAAAATGGATGCCTTTATCAGGTCTAGACAAAACAATTGTTAAAGGAATCGGGTAGCTACTTGCAGAAATGGATGTTGCAGGACTTGCTATGGCAGCAGGTTCTAGAAGTGGTAGTATTGGGCGGATGGTGCTCAATGGAATGTCAATGGGTGGTAGATGAACAAGAAGTGGGTGGTGTTGTGATTTGGGAGATGTGATGATGTAGAGAGATACAACGATGGAATTATGGTGTGAATGGGATTGGTGAACCACCACTCTCTAGTGGGGGTGGGGGTCCGATAGTTGTTAGTGACAATTCCATGGATTCCAGTGAGATGATGTGGCTTCCCATAAATTTTATGTAAAAGAGGATCATTCACCTAGTTTGTGATGAAGGTGTTTGGGGCAGAAATCAGTCACAGTGATGAAGGTCCTCATGTTATGTAATTATGGTCCCTTTAGGTCATAATTTGTAAGGGTATTCAGGTTGTTAATGGATGGGTTATACCTTAATGGGGTTATGACCTTCCCATTTGGATTGTGGTGTTTGTGTGAGTTTTTTTAATGTATTTATACCCCTCAGTAACTAATATGTATGAATTACATAAGTTTTAATAAATAATTAATCTTATTTTCATAATTTTATTTATAAAAAATTAAAAAAATTATATTAGTCAAAATGATAGCTTATGGATTAGGGAGATGGAAGGTCTGAGAAGGTTATCCTCTCATTCCCCATACAGAGATTAGGGTTTGTTTTCTTTAGGGGGTCTCGTTTTGAGATACTAAGGTAGAAAACTTTCTAACTCATGGCGAATTCAACTCCCAAAATGATATTGTAGATACATTTTGGTTCTTGTCTCATGTTGGCCTTCGTTCAGGAGATCTAGAATTGGGGACAGATGATTTCAAAGTGCCTGTATCTAGAATATTTTAGAAGCGTGAAGTGAGTCGATTCTTCACTGATGGAAATGTTGGGGTTTATGGAAAAAATAGATGAGGTAATTTAGTTATTTTTCATGCTAATCAAGATATAATTCTTGATAGGTTTAAGATCTATTAATTCTCAATCATTACAAGAATAGTCCTACCGTTGGGGAAAATCCAAGGAAAACCAAAGACTTAATCTAAAGGCTGACCATTGCATGGGGCTTCCATGATTGTAAATGTATTCTAGTTGGGTGTGGATACTTCCACATATTATTCCTATCTGAATATTTGAAGCGGAAGGCATGGGGGCTCAGGTATATTCCCATCAATCCAAGTATGTTGTGTATTCAAGATTAGTACCCAAATATCAATCCTTTTTCAGCCCGTTGAATGAAAAATCATGTTTGGTTTTGATTATATGGTTTAAAATTGGTTTGGTTGAACCCTCGAATTTTATTTGAAATTTCCTTGGAAATTGTCACCGTGATCAAATTGGATCACACAACAGAGAAATCATGATTTGGTTTTTTTACATGATTCTTAGTGTAGGTAGATGTTAGCTCAATCCATATTGATAATGTGATATTAGAGACTATAAAATATAATTTTGAAAGAACCATTTATTATGATAATCTACCCTTATTCTGTAGTGGATGTAATTATATTGTGAATTCCAAAGAGTAATGTAGGAAACGAAATTTGTGATTACTGTAAATTGAAAGGGAATGATGTATTTTCTTATAGGTATAGGAAATATGAAAAAGAACACAATCATACTATGGACTCTTTATTAGAAAATATTTCAATGATAAGAAGGATAAATAATTGGTATTATTAGATTAAATAAGACATTATGAATTGGGTCCAAACATGCAGATCAAAAAACAGAACCTAGGAAGATATGGTTGGTGAAGAGTTGGTGCATTCAGGTGAAAAAAATGATCCCCAAAAATCAAATGGAAAAAACATGACTCATTCCCTGGGCATGAGGGGATTAAATTATTATAAATATATGGATATGAAAACCCTTGGATCATTGGTCAAAGTTCAAGACATCTCTAGACTCCATAGTTCCATCATGACTAATTTTTTTCAAGCTGTAAACGTGATAGTGGATACCAAAAAAGTATAATTACAACTGGGAACAGTTGAGGGATTACCTTAAAATGATAAAATGTTACTGAAATTTTCAATACTCCTCATACTGTGGACAACGAACTGGCTTAGGAAGCAATGGTTGATGATGAAGCTTCCTATCAAGCCTTATTTAATCAACAACTAATGGAGGATAAATTGATTACTTCTAGAGACCATAAAGGAAAATAAAAGTTGAATGTTGAACCCACAGGGAAGATTAAAAATATAAAGAATCAAAATGTTCCTTGTTTGGTAGGTGGTGTATCTTCTGAGGTTGGATTCTAAAATATAAAGGGTTAGGGGAAATCTTCTATGGTGCAGGTCATTTCAAATGATGAAATTGGATATTTATTTCCGAAATTTGTTCAATTTTACTCAAATAAAAAACATATGGAAGTGACCTAGAAGAAAGATAAAACTTGGAGATAGTGTTTTCATCCAAGAGGTCATGGACACGGATGAGGCCTATTTGATTGGGCTACTACATGAGATGAGGAGTGCAAGGTTGGAGGTGTTCATGTACTACCTGATGTTTCCAGTGGACATGATCTCATTTCACATGGATTGTGGTGTCTTAGCAGGGAATTGATGTCAACTAAAAATCATTTTGGAGTGCATGACATGTTTGATGAGGGTAAAAATGATTCTTAGGTAGAAGAGGATCAGTTAGCTTCCCCAAAGATACAGAAAGGTGGACATCAAGATGATGTTTCCTAGTTTTCCACAGAGATGGGCTTTGAAGGGATTCTGATCAATGTCACATCCAAGAAGGTAGAGGTGCAACCAATGGATGGGGATTCCAAATTGGAGGGATCTGACATTTAAAGGATCTTGTAGCAATTGAAGGATTTGGAAATAGACTGATATTCTAGGGGTTGAGGTCACAAGTGCGGTCGTGGACATTTTCACTGGAATACAATACGTGACGTGGAGTGAAAATGGTATTAAAATTAGGGAAAAACTATGCCTTTGACTGATTTATGATGAGGGTGGTTTTATCATGTTTGATCCCATCTTTTTGTTTCTTTGTTTTCCAATTTTTTTTTAATAAATGGGGGTTTGTCCCTACCATTATAAAAAATATTAGTCAAAATGTTTAGTAGTTTATTTAAATAATAAAAATATTTATTATATTTAAAATTATATATTAATAAATATATATTTATATAATATATTTATATAATATATTTAAATAATATTTTTATAATTATATAATTATATTTATAATTATATATAAATACTTTTAAATATGTTTATTTATAATTATAATTATAAATAAATAAATACATATTTAAATATTTATAGAATTTAAATAAATATATGTATTATATTTATAAATATATATAAATAATTTTTAAATATATTTATTTACAACTAATATTATAAATATATATATATATAATTATATAATTATAATAAATATATTTAATTTATAAATATAGTTTTTATATTTATAATTATATATTTTTATATATTGATATAAATATATATAATTATATAAATATACCAAAACAGTGTGGACCATGAGGTATAATTATATAAAAATAGTTTTAAATATATTTATTTATTATGAAAATAAAGACCTCATTCTATATAGATAAAAGGAGACCCATTACATAGCTCGTAGGCTCAAGGCCAAGTGACCTAAGAACATGGCACAAAGGCCCAGTGCAGTGTCATGCCTACATCATCATGTCTGTGTCTCCACTGGTTCGCATCATGCCTGCATCACCGCCTGTGATGTAAATCCCTCAAAAGGATTGCTAGGATTCAAAATCTAGTCTTTCGGATGTAGGATTATGAGGTTTACAACTCAGACACCACCCCACCTATATAAATATATTTAATTATAATTATAATGGAAATAAATAAATATATATTTAAATAATTATAAAATTGTAATAAATATATTTAAATAATAAATATTTTTATTATAATTTTATAAATATATATATATATATATTATATTAATACATATATATATATATAATTATATTCAAATATTTATAAATAAATTTAATTATAATTATAATTATAAATAAATACATATATATTTAAATAATTATAAAATTATAATATATGTATTTAAATATTAAACATATGTTATGTTAATAATTAAATATATATATATAATATTATATAAATATATAAATAAATTTATAATTATATATAAATACTTTTTAAAAGTATTAATTTGTAATTATAATAATAAATAAATAATTACATATTTAAATAACTATAAATTATAATAAATATCTTAAATAATAAATAAATGTATTATATTTATAATTATTTATTTATAACTAAATATAAATACTTTTTAAAAATATTTTTTTATAATTATAATTATAAATATATTTATTTATTTAAATAATTATAAAATTATATATAATATATTTAAATTATAAATATAGTTATTATATTTATTGTTATATATATTGATATATTGATATAAATATATATATAATTATATAAATATACCAAAGTTGTGCGGACCTTGATGTATAATTATATAAATATATTTATAATTATATTGAAATGTTTTTAAATATATATTTTTTTATAATTATAATGGAAATAAATATATATATTTAAATAATTATAAAATTATAATAAATATATTTAAATAAAAAATATGTTTATTATAATTTTATAAATATATATATTTATATATTAATAAATTTATATAAATATATTTATATAATTATAATTATAAGTAAATACATATATATATATATCAATAATTATAAAATGATAATAAATATATTATTAAGATTAGATCTTTATCGGTGCTTTTCTTAGCGATGATAATGACTGATCTTTTTCAGTGCTAAAAAGACCTCATAAAACTCCTCTTCATCAGTGTTATAAGTTGAGCATTGATAAAGAGTAGTTTTATCATCGCTTTTTATCCCTGATAAAGATAACCCTTTATCAGTGCTAAAAAACATGGATAAAGGATGGTTTTATCATTTCTTTCTTTTTTATCGCTGATAAGATCATGTTTTATCAACGCTTTTTTTAAAACGATTTTAAAATCCTTACCGGTTCTTATAAAAATAACATTAACTGAGTCTTCTCCTCTCGCACCTCCAAGATCTCATGGAACTCTACTGTAATCACCAACACTACTATCATTGAATCTTTCTTCCACCATCGCTCCTAATGAATAATTCCTCTCCTAATCTAAGGTATATGTGCCGATTTATTTTTTGTTTCATCGGATCGATAGTACTACCATGAGTGTTTCCTTCATCTTCGGATTTTCACCCTTTCGGACAGTTTAACCTTACTGAGACGTCCGACGGGTCCAGTGGTTCGACCTCAATAAGTGCGGCATCTAGAAATTTGTCCGCAGCAGTATGGTCTAGATTTTAGCTTCCCAGCCCCTACCAAGACCCCCTCCCCTCCCACCCTTTATATCATTTTCCGCCCACCCACCCTCCCTTGTCCTCATCCACCACCCACCTCCCTCCCTTATCATCATCTTGCACCCAATTCCCCTCCCTTATCGTTGTCTGTCACCTTCCACCCCTCCTACTTAGACCCCCCCCCCCACACACACACACCCCTGTCATCATCCGCCGCCCACCCCTCTCTTGTCATCATCCCCCTCCTGCCACCCCTCTCCAACCGCTAGCCTCCATCCAGATTGTAGCTAGGGTTTGTTTTTTAATAATTCTTTTAACATTTTATTTTTTTAATTAATTTTTTATTCAATTTGTCAAAAATTATCTCAATTATTGAATGACCATTGTTTTTCTATATTAAATTCCAATTTTATATTTATCCATGGGTAATTAGAGTTTTTTTATAATCAATTTTTTCCCATCAAATTTAAGATTTTTTATGGGTTATTTCAATTTGACAATTAAAATTTGATAATTTTTAAATATAAATAACTAAAATATATATATAATGTTTTTTTAAAAAAATTATATAATTATAAATAAATATATTTATTTAAATAATAATAAAATTATAATAAATATATTTATTATATTTATAATTATATATTTTTATATATTAATATATATATATATATTGTGCTTTACATTAAAACACTCATACACACCACACACACAGGCTGGAAAGGCCGACAATAGCCCCCCTCCCCCCCAAGGGATATCCCACCCATCAGACCTTATTTATTCAGTACATGACCTGTATGCCCAATGGGCATGAATCCAATAACGTGGCCCAAAAGCCTAGTGTAGTGTCATGTTTGCATCATTTTGCATGTGTCACCATGCATGCATCACTATCTTCCATCATCATGCATACGTTACCGCATGTCTGCATCGTTTCTACGTTACTACCTTCCTGCGTCATTGTCTGCGTCCCCACCTGCATAGTATTGTAATGGTACATACACCCACCCATATTTGAACCCATGTTTAATGCAGAATTATAAGGATCCTATAATACTAAGGTAAGCCCCCCCAACTGTTATATATATATATAATTATATAATTATATTTATAATTATATAAAAAATATTTATAAATATATTTTCTTATAATTAGAATTATAAATAGTTAAATATATATTTAAATAATTTTAAAATTATAAAAAATAAACATATTTTATTTACTAATTAAGTGATAATTTATCAGTAAATATAGAAAATAATTTTTTAAATACCTTATAATTAGTCTTTGTGATTTAATAATTATTATGGATTAATTAATATTTAATATTAGGTAGTAGTTAATAATTACATTTTAGAATTAATTATTGTTAATTTATTACAAAATAATTAATAAAAATGTTTAATAATTTTTAATTAATTAATAATTAGTCTTATTTACTAATTTAAAAATTATTATGGGTGAATTAATATTGAATATCACTTAGTATAATTATTACTAGTTGGTTTTAATCTTTATTAATTAATTATTATTTAATTAATAAAACTGAATAATAATTTGTAATAAATAGTAATTATTATCTATTTACTAACAATAATCAATATTTATTATTAGATAATTTATTAAAATATAAATAATTACTATTTAGTAATAATTTATTATTCAAAAATATTATTAACTAATATTTACTAATATTTAGTTATCACTGATCATAATTAATTATTAATAAGTAAATTAAAAATTATTATAACTATTTTAATTAATAATAATTAGGATTAATTAGTAATTTATTTTTTTTAAACCAATTAATAATTAATATCACATTGGTTGACAATAATTATAACTTATTAGTAATATCTTTTTTATCAAAAATAATATCAAATTAATTCATTGCTAAATATTTATTTACATGCCTTTGATGAAGCTTATTTGTTAAAACTCAATAAAAATATAATTGATTTGAATTATGAAATTTTAGACAACATTGATATCATCAAATCCAATGATTGGATAATATATCAATTAAAAATATTAATCACCGAAAATGATAACCATGTTTAAAAAAAATTATAATGGTAAAGATAGAAAATTGATAATTATACCAATATTAGGAATACTAAATACCATATTTTATAACACACCAATATATCAATATGCCTATTGTATAATTTGATTCCTATGTTAATGCATTTGTTGAATGAATTTCCCACATCTCCCACTAGAATTATATTTTCACTTTAGCTACTGAAATTCATTCATCAGACCAAAATCCTTTTCATTTTTAGATGATGGTTTGTAGCATCCTACCCTAGAATCCACTCAATATTTCCTCGAGGTGGTGCCCATAAGACCTCAAGTACGCTTCCCCAAACACTAGAGGTTGTTGACTACCAGTGAGAGCCTAGGGTGTTTCTATGGGGGATATTATGACCTAATCAACCAGAGTGTAGCACAATAATATATATATATATATATATAATGAGAAATAAGAAACAACAACAGATAAATAATAATAATAATATTGCACTATGGAAGACAAATAATGCACTAGAAGAGGATAAATAACAATATTATATACAAAATGATCATAATGGTATATAATGCATCTATACAAAAAGGGTGTATAATGAATAGGGGTAAAAGCATATACCGCATTCTAAAAAAATATAAAAAGGATAAAAATAGCTAATAATATCATCCCAAGAATAACATCTTTCCTTTGCTCCCATACACTATCCTTGGAAAACAATCAATCATCGGAAGATGGCCACTTTCCTTTATCCAAACATACAATCATGTAGTATTCTTGGGTACCAAAGGTGGACCAAACAGGGCATGAGATACAATCCTAGTAGTCCACCACCAATGGTGACTAGATCAAACCATTTTTTGTGATATAAATTATAAGTGTACCATAATAAATAGTAAATTAAATGCATTGAATAAATAAATAGAAAAAACTTCAGCCCGAGTTCCTGATTGGATACCCGACCATTTCTACCTACTTCGGCCTATATCGGATGTCTAAAACCAAGGATACCTATACAAGTAATAAGGTGTATACAAGGCCATAATAAATAAAGAAATAAAATTGGGTCGACCCAATATTGTTCTTTTCTTAGTAGTCTCACCCCTAAGATATCATTCAAGCATTTCCATATTTCAATAGTAATAATAAGGCATCACTTATAATCCAATCAAACAATCCATCAAACCAAATAAGGGAATCCTGAAACCATCTAATGAGATCCATAATAGAATACCAATGGTCGATATGGGATCCTATGATATAATAAATACCATAGAGTATATCCAAGGAGACACTTAATGGATTCCCTCATATCACTCATAGCATGGTAACCTCTGAGTTCGTACCAGGTATCTCACATAATGGATCGAGTATCACCCAAGGCATGGTATAACCATATTTCCAAGGGGCTCATTCACAGTTTCTCTCCTATGGATCTAGTGTCACCCAGTAGGCTATGAAATATTCCTAGAGAGCCTATATATGGAAAGCCTAGGGTCTCTCCCATTGCATCAAGTAGATACAAGCCAAGAACACTGAGTCCATCCATGACATCCTTAATTTCATACCCATGTTCTCTCCCTGACTATAATTATATAAGGCATCTAATTTACAATCACATTTAATCAATATTAATCTCAATGTCATGTTCTAAACAGGATAGAAAAGTTATACAATTCAAGCTATTCAACCATGGAATAAGATATATGGAAATAAGCACAGGTCATCATGTGTAAGTAAGGCACAAGGCACATAGATCAAGGTATAAGTAATAAGTATGATTTATAAGAAATAAGTCATCAAGAACATAAATAAGAACATGAATTCTAAACATTTACACAATTAAAAAATCATTTAACTAAGAAACATGCCTAAAAAAAGTGGTATATAACATGGAATCAATAATAAGAATAAGCAAATTAGTTTGAAGAATAAGGCATAAAGAGTAAGGTCATAACTCATGGTCATTCAACTCTTTTACAATTCAATTAATGTAATTCATTAAGAGTGACATAACTAAATAGTGTTCATGAGGTTTCAAAGGTGAAAAATCACCTTTTAGGGTGTCTATAATCAAAGAGATCACCCAAAGGGGTGATTCTCCACTCACTAGGGGCATACCCAACATGGAATCACATCTATTTAAATTTATTAAGAAAATTATAAGCATCTTTGGAAGATTTTGGAATGCATCACAATGGTGCACCATATAAAAATAAATGAAACTTTGGGAAATAAACTAGACCACCTACCTCAAAGTAGTATCACTTCACTCATCTATTATCAACAACTTGAATCATGATCGAACAAGAGTTAATGATGAAATCATCAAATTCCCTAAAAATAGGGGAAATATGTTTGACCTCAATAGTGAAATAAAGGAGGATAGAAACATTAAATAAAAGGGTGAGGATCGTCTAACTTACCAAGAGCTTTTCAATGGATCTGATAGCGAACGATTTGGTGACCAGATGAAGGACATATCATGAACTCTATAGAGGAGTAGAAGAGGGATTCACTTGTGTGGGAGGAGGATAAACCTGTTGGAAATTAGAGGGATAATATAATGGTTATGTTTTAGGTTCATTAATGGCAAAATGGTAATTTTACTCACAAAAACAAGGGTGCACAGTTTGTATGTATGCTTGACCAAACCATGTGACAACCATGTGAATGGCCTCTGTCAAAGAGGTCTGAAACACTATGTGGCCATGCACCTAGGGTTTCATGGTTTTAGGAAAACAGTGTTTCTATCAATACCCCACAATTTTCATCTACATCGGTTAGCGAAACTATATGGGATGTACTACACGATTTCTCCAAATCATGCAGCCCATTATTCATTTTCAAACATTGGGGATTAGGGCTTAAAAATATCCCTATAAACCTTCAAAAACTCATTTACTCCCTTAGGAAACATTATTAGAGACCAATAAAAATAATTTAAACCATAAAAATAGCCCAAACCTTTGAGAAAAGTTGGTGCGTTAAAACCTCCCCTTCTTAAGACAACTCTCCCCTTAGTTTCCCTTTTGAGGGTTGTAATACATCTTATGAGAAATGCTTCGACCACTGCACACATACATTTTCATCCCATTCCCAAGTCTTATCATTTACATTAATATTATTCCATAGCACCTAGACTAAAGAAATTAACCTACCTCAAAGAGTTTTCATGCTCTAATCAGTGATACATATCAAATGCTTCTCAAAGGATGCATCCACCTCCAACCCAATATCCTCAGGTTAAAATTAATGAGATGGGTCACCATGATACCCTTGAAGCTATGATATGTGGAAGACATCATGAATGGAATATTACCTATAAGGTAACTGTAATCGGTAGGCTACCATCCCAACTCTCCACTATCTTTAAAGTCTCAAAATACCAAGGTGACCAGTTTCCCTATCTTTGGATACATCTATGACCCAATTTTTGTGATACACACAACAATACCTAATGACCCACCTCAAACATCAAAGTTCTACAGGGTTGACCGGTATAAGACTTTTGACTGAATGAGTTGTGGCCATATGCTTTTGAATCAGTTTAATTTGCTCCAAATTATTTTGGATGGGACAAGGACCCAGTGGAACTGCCTCCCCTACCTCTAGCCATCATATAGGTGAACTGAACAACCTACCATGAAGGGCCTCACATGGATCCATCTAGAATGTTTCCTAAAAATTTTTGTTGTAGAAAAACTCAACAAGAGGTATGTGATTTTCCCATGAACCTATGAAATCAGGGATATATGCCTGAAGCATATCCTCCAACAGATGTTTTGTTCATTTGGACTGTCTGTCGGTCTAAGGGTGATATGTTGTACTCAAGATCACCTGTAAACCCAGTGCCTTTTAAAACCCTTTTCAAAACCATGATGTGAAGTGGGTGTCTTAGTCCGTGATAATAGAATAGGGAACGCCATGAATGTGAAAAAATATCCTGGATATAAATCCTTTCATTCTAATCAATAGATGAGGTCTCCCAAATTAGTAGGATGTGTGAAACCTTAGTCGCCCTAATGATGATCACCCATAATGCATCACTACCTCAAGCGGATCTTTCTAATCCTATCACAAAATCCATGTTGACATCATTTAATTTCCACTCAGGAATGTAGAGATGTTATAGAAGTCAAGTAGGGCATTGGTGATCTACCTTCACTTATTGATAGGTGATGCACTAAGTGATAAATCCTACCATATTCCTCTTCATACCTGGCCACTCATATTGAAAAAATATATCTCTGTATGTCTTGGTATGACCAAGATGAACTTACAAAAGGAAGGTGTGAGATTACCTAATCAACTCATAACATATATCAAAAGGTACCCAAACACACCCATGGAAGAGTAGGATCTCACTCTCTTCAACAACCCAACTAGAAGGTGGGTTCTCTACTGGGATGATCTCCCTCCAAAAGAGGCCTTCAGAATTAGTTAAATACCTCATCCGGACCCACTATATGAGAGGGGATATCACTGTTAGAGCTTCTAATAATGGTTTTCCGTGTTGTTCATAAACTTCTAGGTGTATTTCAAAAAATAAAGTCATAAACTTCCCATCACCAATGGCTTCCTTGATGTCATTTGTCTGAGTATTTCATATCAATATGTCATCTATGGCATTACCCTTTCTAAGTGTGTAAGAAGGATAAAATTAGAAGGACTACAGGTATTCAATCCATCTGCACTACTTGATATTCATGTATTACTATGTAGAGATGTATTTGAGACTTTTTTTTATTCATGTAAACAAAGAAAAAATCACCCAATAAATAATTCCTCTAGCACCATAAAGAAAGAACCACAACAGAAAGATCGAGGTTGTGTATAAGGTAATTCCTCTCATGAGGCCTCAGTTGGCGGGACCCATACAACACAACTCAATCACCCTACATCATAACAGCACCAAAACTCATTCTTAAAGCGTCATAGTAAAAAGTATATCCTCTACTCGGCTTAGTTAGAATCAATATCAGTTCTAAATTCAATGTTACCTTTAACTCTTGAAAATAATTCTCACATGCTTCGGTCCATTGGAATTTCACACCATTCTTGGTAAATCCCATAATCGATGTTGTCAAGAATGAAATTTTATTGGATGAATCGTCTATAATAGTCAGTTATTCCCAAGAAACTATGTATGTCAAAAAAATTATTTAGATGATCCCAGGAAACCATGAGTCTCACCCTCTATATGTCAATAGATACACCTATGTCGGATATGATATGACCCAAGAAGTGAACCTTACTAATCCATTTGTTGAATTTTTTGGGATTCACATATAACTAGTGTAATCTTAGTGTGATCAAAATAATATCATGATGGTTAACATGGTTGTTTTTGGTGTGAGAATACACTAAGATTTCATCTATGAAGACTACCACAATGAAATCAAGATACAAGTAGAAAACCAAATTCATCAGATCCAAAAAGACTACTATCCTATTCTTCATGTCCAATGGAATAACCAATACTTGTATAAGCCTTACCTACTCTGGAATGTTGCATAAAGTATGCATGATGGCCTCACATACAACAGATGAGAGCCTGACCTCAAATCAATCATAGAAAAAATAGTTTCTCCTCAAAGATGGTCGAAGAGGTCCTCTATATGATGAAGGGGATATTAGTTCTTCATTGTAAGTTGGTTCAATCTGTGGTAATTTATATGCAATCTAAGGGTACTATCCACCTTCATGGTGAGAAATATAGGTGAACCCCATGGATATTTTTTGGGTTGGATAAAACCCTTTTCTTCTAGATCTTCAATTTTCTTATTTAGTTCATAGAGTTCTGTAGGTTCCATTATATAGGGAGGAATGGTCCCTGGGAGTGAACTCAAACTATATATCATGAGGTAAGTGGAATAAATTTTTAGGAAATATGTCCTTGAAATCATCCACATTAGGAAGGAATTCTACAGGATGCATTGCTTGATCGCTCATAAGGAGACTCATCGTCTGAGTTGTCACTCCTCTTAACCCAGTACACTTGAGTCCATCTCGACTTTCCTGGACATCCCATTTTCCCTTATGAATATATTTTCTTCCCTCAAGTGATGTGAAGGACAAACACCTAAGATAGAAAACCAATTGGACATGATAAGGAAAAATCCAATCTATATTGTGTATCAAGTTGAAGCTGGTCATCTTGAGGATAAAGAAACTCCGTAAGAATCAATATCCACCTATCTAAATGGGGAACTCCTGTAACTAGAATATGCACTCTGATATGATCCCTAATGGCATGTTGAGGTACATATTTCCATATAATTACTCAATTTTAGGGAACAAACCTTCCGCAACCAAAACAGATATAAAAGAGTTTGATGAACATGCATCAAACATGGAAGATACTAAATTGGAGGCTATTAGAATAGTACCTTGTACAGTAGATGATCAAGGAATCTAATCCTTTGATGCAATCTATACTGCATAGATATGGACTAAACCATGGATTTGAGATACTGCATGACTAACATAGGCAAGTCCACTCTGCTGATATCGAAGCTATGAATATCGACTACCTCATTCATGGTAACTACCACCTTATCCTGATGCTATGGTATAAGAACAACTCTCAAACTGATATGGTGTTATTGGTCCTATACATGAAATGGGTGTCATTACAGATCCTCATTTACAAGAGGCTAGATTAAAGGACTAGCAGAAGTGCTGAAGGTGGCACATCCTACTAGAAGATCAGAACTCAATTGGGTTTATCATGTACTGAGGATTCTTATGTCCCGACCTAATACACTGCTGATACACCACATGAAAATTAGTTCATGACACCTAGATATAACCAACCCAACGTGCACCCTATAAATGTAAATTCCTACTTCCAGATGAACTATCACTCTGCCACAAAACTGAAGCGTCCTAGATGACATTGTCCGCATCTCTGAGATACCATTCCATAATGAGGGACTAGTTCACTATCTCTATAATATTAGTCAACTAAAATTCATTCACCTATGATGAAAAATCATATAGAATCCCATACTCAAATTTTCTAGGAGTTTGTAACACATCACCAGTCAAAGACAAAACAAAATACTAGAGCTTGGTCGAGTGAGAATAATACTCGATCATGGTCATAATTCCCTTAAAAATATTCATAAACTCCCTGGAATGGTCCTATCTCAGAGTATATGAGAATAAGTGATTATATAAGGATTTCAAGAATTCTTCCTAGACCATAACCTAATGACACTCAACTTGAGAGTATATGTCCCACCAACTCTTGGCAGAATCACATAACATGTAAGTTGAGAGCTTGAACCTCCACTCTAGTGGCATCTCAAGATGGTTACAGATTAACACAATGGATTTTAACCATGAATCGGTAGCCTAAGGTCCACCATACTCCAAGAATATGGGAGGATGTTACTGTTGGATGTCTCAATTCAGCTCTTCCATAATCGGCGTAGGTAGGGGGGAACCCTTAACAGACAGTATGAACCTAAAAAATATGTCACATAACTGAGCATCGACACCCTATGGAAGATCTATAGGAGGTTCCTTAGGTGTCACGATAGGATAGTCTATAGGTGGATCAGGTCCCAAAACCTTCTGTTCATGATCATTTATACTCTCTTAGTGTAAAACATGGGGAATTCACAATGGCATAACTATAAAATTTCCAAGCGCACTCCTCAGACAATATTTATAATAGATAGGGAAAGTGATAATATTAAAGGATCATGCATAAGAACTCTCTATAAAATGAAATAACCCTAAACGTGGTCTTGAAGACTTATTTAGCAGATAGAGGAGAATTTATAGAGGGATCATAGAGACATATCCTTTCACCCACTTCTATGGTTAGGTTAGGTCCAAGGTCTTATATTTCTCATATAAGGTGACCATTTCATTTTAAAGATCATGTTATTTTTAATTTAAAATTTAGTTATATATTTAAATATCTTTATATTGTTGAATAATATGGATCACCATTTCCAATTAATAATGTATGATACGACTATAAATTTAAATGTAGTTTTCTGTTAATTCTAACCATAACATGTTCCAACCCATGCGACTAATTGTCCATGGATTAATGTTCCCTAACTGACTGCATATTGTGTCTTCTTTAACCTGTTTAGGAAAACACTATCGGGTTAAGGCCTAAAATTTAAGTGTTAATTATGTTTTCATGGCCTTAGAAAAATGTGGCACATTTTTAGATATAATAATAAATTCACTACAAAAAAAATAACATGCATCATAGGAAACGTTTGCATAGAAGTAGATATGGTATGGAATAATGCATGGCAATTAAATCCTATTGTTCTTAGTATGATGCATTCTTTGATATACCCTAATATCATCATCCCAAGGTTAAACAACCCTTTATATTATTAATTTAATCAACAATAATAACATCACAGAGAAATTACATCATCCAATGGTGAAATACATGAAACAATAACAACGCAATAAATAACAGTATTTTTCCATCCCTGGTAATTTTGGTTTCCACTGTACGTGGGTTAAATACTCATAGAAATAAGGTTATTTCCAATTTCCAATGTCCAAGTATCATGTCTAAACCCAAGAAGTAAAGAGAAAAGTAAAATAATGGTTGTGATACCACTTTGTATCATCCTACCCCAAATGCCACTCAATAGTGCCCCATGACGGTGTCCATAAGACCTCAAGCATGCCTTCCAAAACGTAAGAGGTTTCTGACTAGTAGAGAGGGTCTAGGGTGTGTCCATGGAGAGAATATGCCCCCATTGATCAGAGTGTAGCATAATAATATATATATATATATAACGATAAATAATAAAAAACAACATAATAATAATAATCATAATAAACCATGGGTGAGAAATAATCCACTATAGGAAGATGAATAACAATAGTACATACAAAATGATGACAATGATATGTAATACATTTATACAAAAAGGGTGAATAGGGAATAAGGGATACAAGAATATACCATAGGCTAACAAAATATAAAAAAAAGTCCAAAACAAGATTCTACTTGCATCCTGATCTTACACTCTATCCTCTACTCTCATACTCCATCCCAGGAGAAGTATTAAGCATTGGAAGATGGTCGCTTTCATTTATCCAAACCTAAAATCAATAAGTCTTCTTGGGTACCAAAGGTAGCCCAAGAATGGGGTTAGATAAAATCTCAGTAGACCACCACCAAAAGAGCCTAGACCAAACCATTTTGTTCTATATAAATGAGCAGTGTTCAACAATATATCACTACTACAAATACAGTAAAGGGAAGCACCCCCTTAATTCAGTGCTAAGAAAAACTGCTGATAAAGGTTACCTTGTATCAGTGCTAAAATTTTAGCGCTGATACATGGTCTCTTTATCAATGCTTTTCTAGCGCTGATAGAGGGTATCTTTATCAGCGCTAGAAAAGCGTTGATAAATAACCCATGTATCAGCGCTAAAATTTTAGCGACGATACATGGCTTCTTTATCAGCACTTTTCTAGCGCTGATAAAGATTCCCTCTATTAGTGCTAGAAAAGTGCTGAAAAAGAGACCCTCTATCAGCGCTAAAATTTTAGCACTGATACGGGGTAACCTTTATTAGCCCTAAAGAAGCACTGATAAAACGATCCTTTATCAGCACTAGAAAAGTGCTGATAAAGACAATCTATATCAGCGCTAAAATTTTAGCGCTGATACAGGAATGATTTATCAGTGCTTTTTTAGCACTGATAAAGAGTACCATTATCAGCGCTAAAAAAGCTTTCATAAAGGATACCTTTATCAGCGCTAAAATGTTAGCACTGAAAAAACCTTAGTACGTTTTTTTATAAAGTCGGTCACACAGTGCCCTCATTTTATCGTGACCTAAAGCTCTCGCGGTAGTGGAACCCTACGACTCCCCTCTGCCGCCCACGCTTCTCTTGTCGTACCTCTGCCACCCTTGCTCCTCTTTTCCGGACCTCCGCTGCCCGCAACGCCCCTTCGGTTTGCCTGACCTCCGTCACCCGCAACCCCCGAATTATTGTTGCCGGACCTCCGCTGCCCTCACTTTGCATTGCCAGACCTTCGCTGCCCGCAACGTCCTCTTCTGTTTGCCGGACCTCCACTGCCCGCAATGCCCTCTTTGGATTGCTGTACCTCCCAAGGCATGTTTTCCAAATATTTTTTCAATATTTTTCTTGTTGTTGGTTGAATCATTTATTTGGGATAAATCTTTATGGTTATGGTGTTTAATTTCATCCTTAGGGCCTTTCCTTAGTTCAGTTGGTGGTTTCATTCTGGTTTTGTGATGATATCAAGAAATAGGTTGGTTGTTCCATTATTTGACATTGCTTTAGGTGTTTAATATGATTTATTTGGTTCTAAAATGGTTTTATAAATTGTCTGGGTTGTGGGAAACATGCTTTCCAATTTTTTTGTTGTGCGTATGGGTTTGATAATGACTTGACTATTGTAAATGGTTTTTTTTCATATGTGTTTCTATTATTGGAAGTTTTATTGTATAAAATAGATATAATTTTATATAGGGGGTGGAATTGAGCACAAAGGAATCCTAGTGATGGAGAATAACCTAACCCCATAAACTCATTTATACCTAGAATACATTAATTGAAACAATAATACATCACTAAAATTCAGTAAACCTTCCCAAAAAAATTCTCTCCAACCTTAGGAGTACCGTGACACACCTAATTTAAGAGGAAAACAAGTAATTAGATTGTAATTAAATGAATGCAGATAATATGATGTTACATTGACTATATGAATGGTGTTACAAATAATGGTTATAACAATGGGATAATTATTATGAATATTTCATTAATAGACCATATTATATTATTATAAATCGAAATATCATCATTTTCAAAACACTTTTTCAAAACATGAGACATTCTAATATTATAAACTTCTGGAATCATCTACCAAAATATATTTAATTCTATAAATTATAAGACATTAAGTTACTATCTTTATCTTATTGGGGAACTCCAACAATATGATTTTAATCTACATTTGGGTACACTAGTCGGTGTAGTAGTCTAATATAGATTATCATATAACATGATGTCTCACATATTTACCTATGTTTCCCTTACCATCAATTATATAGAGATAATAAAAAAGTATGTCACTAAAAAACTATAGGTATTGTTAATAAAACATAACAAATAAATATCAACTAACATCCAAAACCATCCTAATAAATAATCAATTTCTCTTATACATCCATTCCTCACACCGAAATTAAATTCATCCCCTTAATGGGTAC
This sequence comes from Viscum album, assembly GCA_963277665.1. Classification (NCBI taxonomy): domain Eukaryota; kingdom Viridiplantae; phylum Streptophyta; class Magnoliopsida; order Santalales; family Viscaceae; genus Viscum; species Viscum album. The sequence goes on along the minus strand of OY728142.1, from coordinate 468,297,584 downwards.
AAGTCAATATATGACATAATTATTCCAAGGATCTACAGTTAAGGATGTCAGAAGCATAATGTAAAAATATTTGATAAAAATTACTAAAAGAAATTTAAAAACACATTGGAATCCTTATTATTTGTCATCCTTTGAAAAATAATATTTGAAATCATTCCTTTTAAAACATTTTTAAATAACATATTCCTCATCAAGAAATCTAATATATTCTTTTGAAATTATGAATATTGTACCATAAAAAGAGTTGAAAATAATAAAAACATTTTTACTTTGAATTATTTATTCATGTAATTATTTAATAATTAGGAAAAATCATAAAACTCATATTTAGATCTCTAATTAGATTTTACGAGAACAACTAACTTCTGAATTTTATTTATTATTGAATCAAAAAACATGAAAACTATTATAATCTCATTGTTTCATGTTTGGATATAATTTAAAAAAAATTATAAAACCCCTCATGAATATCAAACATTGGAATATTTTGATAAGTTAAAAATTTTAGAAACTCATACACTCCCCAATAGTCCATGAAATGAATTTAAGTAAATTTTTTAACTCAATATTTGTTGAAGCCACATTCCATAAATGTTAAAAGACAAATTAATCAAAATTATGTCCCATAAAATCACTACACGGACAAATAACCTATAATGAACTAGTCAAAACACATGTTTTTACTGACATAGTTGTTAGGGTTTAGTGAGAAAAAGGAAACCAAGTTCCCTTGGTGGTGATGGTGGATATATGTTCTAGTAGTTCCCCTTTTGGGGACTGTTATTAGTTGTGGAATGGGGATGTTGACCCTCATGTTTAATGGATGATTGGTTGTATTGTTGGTTCCCTTACCTTCTTTTGTTATTTTGGTTTCGGTTGAAATTGTTAAATGATTATCCCCTATTACAGTGTTATCTTTTGGTCTATTATATTGTGAAATTTGGTTATGTTATGGTGTTTGATTATTATGTAATATTTATGGTTTTTTTCAAGAAAAACCCATTCCCAAATGTGTTACTCAATGCCTAGGCACTAGTTACAACCCATGGGGATTGGTAATTCCATTTGGACCTTCCCGCGAGTTGGGTCAGGTGTCAAGTGGGATGGAAACCTCTCCTAGTTCATGACAAGAAGTATACACCATAGTATGGTTCTCTAAATCCTTTTTGTATTGTGTCCATGGGAGGTTGCAACGTGGTATCTTTTTTTATAGTCTTAAATTCCATGAGCCCCATTTTATATTCTTTTTTCTCCTACACAACTCTCATTTGAAATATTGATTCTTTAAGGATTACAAGAGTCATTTTAAATCCTCCAAACTCCCTTGTTCTCAGATAGATCCAGTGGATGTATTTGGTTTCTCTCTTATAAGGGGATCTCTCATTGATTCTTTAAGGATTACAAGATTCATTTTAACTCATCCAAACTCCCTTTTTCTCAGATAGATCCAGTGGATGCGTTTGTTTTCTCTTCGATAAGGGGATCTCTCATCAATTGGAAATCCTCTATATCCTCTTATATCCTTATTATAGAGTGATAGATCATCATATTTTTAGTGAATCTAATTTTCTTTTTTATGAATCTTGATTATAGGTTAGACTACTTGATCTCTTTATAAATAATTGGTTCTCTTCTACTGTATTTGGAAGTCTTGTTTTGTGTACTTGAACCATAAATACTAATATTTGAGATTCAAATAGGATGAAGATGAATAAAGATTGTATGGATTCTAATCGTTTAACGATATAGTATAATAACGGAGTGAAAGAGTTTATCAAGTTTGCAAAGGATCGCGCAAAGGATACTTCTCAAATCCTTTGTCCATGTTTACATTGTTTTTATTCAAGACTACTTACTCTAGAGGAGTTGGAAGAAAATTTGATATGTCATGGAATACATCGGAGTTATAAATGTTGGAATAAACACGTAGAAAAAGCGAATGTAGCTACTGGCTGGGAAAAAACTGCGTTTTATGAATCGTCAGATATGAATACAAATATGGATAATGAAGAAGTCCATATGGAGGATGTGATTACAGATGTCAATGATGATGAAGATCATATTGAGGAAATGACAAAGACAATTCAATATGAACTTCGGGATTGCCCAAAATTGTTTCAGAAGTTAAAGAGTTGTCCAAAGACGTCATTCTATGCTGCTTGCACTAAGTATACAAAATTGTCAGCTATACTGAAGTTGAATAAATTGAAAGCAGGAAATGGATGGAGTGATGTCAGTTTTACAGAACTACTTTCTGTTTTGAATGACATGCTCCTAGAATATAATGAGATCCCATTCCAGACATATGAAGCTAGACGAATGCTATGCTCGATGGGAATGATTTCTGAAAGAATAGATGCCTACCCGAAAGACTATATATTATTTCTAAAAGAGAACAAATCACTTATAGAATGTCCAAAGTTTGCTGCTTCTCGATACAAGAAAGATAAATCCAATCCTATGAATGTTGTATGGTACTTTCCAATCGTTCCAAGGTTTAGGCGTCTATAGGGAAGTGAAGAAACTCCACGATAATTGTCGTGGCATGTAGATAAAAGAAATAAATATGGGTTATTATGTCATCTGGCCGACTCTCCTCAATGGAAGAAAATTGATCATGAGTATCCTGAATTTGGAAAAGAGCTAAGGAACCTTCGTCTTGTGTTATCTACAGATGGAGTGAATCCTTTTGCTTTTCAAACCAGCACTCATAGTACATGGCCTGTTATGTTGGTAAATTATAACTTTCCACCCTTTTATGCATGAAGTGGAAATTCATCACATTATATATGATTATATTAGGACTAAAAATACCAGGTAACGATATTGATGTTTATCTGGCTCCTTTGATAGAGGATTTGAAGTTATTGTGGGACTTGGGTGTAATGTTGTATGATTATTGTAAAAGTGAATACTTCGCGTTGAGAGCGATGTTGTATGGGACAATAAATGACTTCCCTGCTTATGGAAATTTGTCAGGATATAGCATTAAAGGAACTCAAGGGTCTCCCATGTGCGAAGAAGATACAGAATCAATTAGGTTGAAACATTAATCGAAATCTGTGTTTCTAGGGCATCGTAGATTTCTACCTCATCGGCATAAGTACCGATATTGGAAGACATCATTCAATGGATGTTTAGAAAAACGTGCAACACCATCTCCACTAACAGGTGATCAGCTGTTTGAGAAGGTAAAAGATTTGAACACTGTTTTTGGTAAACCATTTTTGAAAAACCTTACAAAAATAGGTTGGAAAAAGAGATCAGTTTTTTTTTGAATTACCATACTGGAATTGTTTGTACGTCAGACATTTTCTTGATGTGATGCATGTGGAAAAAAATGTATGGGAAAGTTTTATCGTAACGTTGCTAAATTCCCCTGGAAAAACAAAATATGGAATTAAGTAAAGGTTAGACATGGTTGACATGGGAATACAAGAAGAGTTGGCTCCCGTGAAGGGTGAAAATAGAATGTTTCTTCCTCCAGCTTCTTATACTCATTCTAGGGTGGAGAGATATCGGTTTTGCAACTTCTTAAATGATGTAAAGATTCTTGAGGGGTACTCATAAAATATTAAGAACATTGTGTCAATTAGTTATTTGAATTTAAAAGGTTTGAAATCACATGATTTCTATGTTTTGATGCAAGATCTAATTCCTATAGCTTTATGTTGCATTTTTTCCAAGAATGTTCGTCATACGTTAAACAAACATTGTTTCTTTTTCAAAGCTATATGTAGCAAAGTTTTAGACCCGGGGAAATTTCCATCTATGGAAAAAGAAATTTTCATCATATTATGTGAATTAGAAATGTTCTTCCCACCAAAATTCTTTAATATGATGTTTCATTTGATGATTCACTTGGTGATAGAGATTCGACTTTGTGGTCCTGTGCACTATAGATGGATGTATCTTGTTGAACAGTATATGAAGATTTTGAAAGGGTATGTCAAAAATCAAAGTCGGCCAGAGGGTTGTGTAGTGAAGCGATATATTATTGAGGAAGCCATTGAATTTTGTACTAAATACCTATCTGATGTGGAAAGAATTGGTCTCCGGAAATCTCGTCACACCGGATGCATTGAGGGTGAGGGAATTTCTGGAAGAGAAGTTGTGAAAATCAGTATTACAGATCGGGAGTAGGATCATCTTTATGTTTTACATAATAGTTGGGATGTTGCTCCATATATTGAAACTCACAAATAAATTATTATCCAGTTGAATCCCTCGAGGGATGAAAAATGGTTATCAGATACACATAATCACCTGTTTATAGGATGGTTTCAGGACCATATTTTCAAGCAGTTGGATGAAAATCCAAATTCAATTTCAGAATGTCTTCGATGGCTAGCTGCTGGACCAAGTGTGTATGTATTATCTTACAGTAGTTATCAAATTAATGGTTATATATTCTATACAGATGAACATGATGGAGATAGTACCATGTAAAATAGTGGAGTTACACTAGTGGCTGAAGCGATGCATGTTACTGGTAGTAAGGACAGAAATCTAATTTATGCAAATATGTCATACTTAGGCATTACCAAACTAATATGGGATTTGAATTATACGACATTCCATTTCCGATTTTTCAGTGAAAATGTATTGATAACAACAGTGGTGTTAAAATAGATGAATGGGGATTTGTGAAATTTGATTTTAGTAAAGAAGGGTACAAAGACAAATAGTTTATAATGGCATCACAAGCGGTACATGTTTTTTATGTTCCAGATCCCGAAAACTGAAAGTGGTCGATTGTTCTGTTATTGTCCAAAACTAATAAAGGTTCCGATGAAAATTAAGTTGAGGACGATCCTTTTAGTGGTACGTCTAAATCATTTCGGAGTGCTCCCAATGCAGATGATGTTTTGTATGTTAGAGAAAACCACAATGAAGGGATTTGGATAGTCGATAGAGGTGTCAAATCCCTTCAACCTTTGAAAAAAAGAGAGTTCAGTAAACAAGTTATATTTTTTTTGTAATATAGATCTTGTTATCTCATGTTATTGTCTTATCATTACTGAATTTATGTAATCTGAATTAACTTTTCAACCACTTTTTGCATAAAATGACTTATGCACATTCCGGTGCTCCTAACCTTAAGGATGAACAAGTCTCTCAAGTAGCTGTTGTTGCGGCTGCTGCTGCTCTTGCTGCTCCTGCAGCTCATGCTACTGCTGCTATTGCTCTTACTGCTGCTCCTGCTACTCCTGCAGCTCAGGCTGCTACTGTTGTTTCTCCTGTTGCGGCTCCTATTGCTCCTACTGCGGCTCCTGCTGCTGCTTCTACTCCTGCTTCTCCTCCTACTGCGGCTCCTGCTACTCTTAGTGTTGAGGTCCGACAACCATCATCACATGACGTTGATACCATTCTAGATGAACATATAGATGATGTTGATATCGATGAAATGGTCAGGAATGAAGGACCAGCGTCGCAGAAATCACAGGTGCATCATAGTTTGACGGTGTTAGCCAAAATTCTAAAGGCGAAAAGCAAAGGCATCAAATTTGAAGTCAGATGGAATGAATGAGGCCAACATGTGAATTCTAACAATGCTATGTTTAGCAGCTACATTGGAGTTGTCACTCGTCAACATGAGCCGATTGACATAGATTCATGGCACCATGTTGTGTCTGGGCTGAAGTCTGTGATCTGGGAAGAAATTACGATAACATTGTGAATTTATTTCTTTAATTTACTAGCAAATAAAATAATGAAACAATGACTTACTCTTATCAATCTCTAGAAGAGAACATTTATAGTAGACGATTCACACAAGGATTATGTACTAAGGCTTGCAGGAAAGATTCATCGAGGTTTTCTCACTATTTTAACAAGATGTCACCTCAAAGATTCTAAAGGTAAAATAAACCCACACCCACCCACTGTCTATGCTCACCTGATATCCCAAGAAGCATGGGATGCATTTATTGGCCATCGTGGGGATGAGAAGATTCAGGTATAGTGTGAGTGATAATACGTTGTTTTATGATACCTGTATTCATCACTTTGATTGTCAATATTTCATTTATAAAACAAAAAATCTATACGGAAATTAAGGAACATGCTTCAAAACCAACATAACCCTATCATAAAGAAAGGATGGGGTACACTTCAGAAGAAAAGAAAATGGTACGTATTTTAAATTTACAATAATATTGTTAGGTTCCAATAAAATACATCATAATTATTTTTCTATGTTTATATGTAGATTGATGAGTCTAAAACCAAATTCACTTCCATCCCATATCAAGTCCTATGGAAGGAGGCACGTGTAAACAAAGAAGGGAAGTTAGTAGATGAGAACACACAGAAAGTGTGGGAAATATGTGTAAGTATGAAATGATGATAAAATAATTTCTTTAAAATTTCTATTACATAAAAATAATTAGTTGTTTTCCTATATCCAACAGTCACAGGAATCAGCTACTCATATAGCTGATATAGACCTATTATCGACATCTTTGAAGTAGCCAGAAAAATACGGTCGTGTCAGAGGTTCAGGGTTTGGGGTGACACCCCGAGTATATTTTGAGAAGAAGAAAAAAATGGATGATACAGATGAAAAATTGGAACAAATGAGAGAAAAATGGAAACCCTTGAAGAACAATTTCAATGGAAGGGAGATTTTATAGAAACTTTTATGGGTGGGAAGCAAAGGGAAGACACAACTCAAGAACAACCGCCGCATGAACATCCCACCCCAACCCCCACCAGCTTTGAGGCGGGCCATTCGCCTCAAAGAACTATCTTAGCCATGGTAATCAATATTCTAATAATTGTTCCCATGAAATTTGAATCAGACAAACACTGATAATATTTCTGTACTCATCTTCTACGGGGTGATAATGATTGTGATTTATATCTGTCAACACCCACCTATCACCTTGTATAGAGGGCTACAGTGTTCAATATCCCAGATGCCACACTGCATAATAGACCACTTCCGAAAGATCATCTGAAAGTGACGATTACTGTATCTCATGAGCCAAAGGCAGAGCTACATATCCCACATGATGACGATGATATTCATATAGTCGAAAAGGCTATTGGGACATTCATTACCTAGCCATCACAAATTATAAGAGTACATATGGACAAAGAGGAATTTATTTCCTTTTCTTTTCAAGCTAAACCCTTAACAATTAATGAAAAAATGGTATGAACCAATGATTGTTGTTATAGACGGAGAAATGGAAGGGTGTGACAAATGTCGGCTCAAAACCATCTAAAGGATCGACCAACCGATCCCAAGGAGCTACTGAAAGCACAATAACACCACCTGTTCTCTATCCACATTTACTAGCATTGAAGACTCATGTGGATATGAAGCTAAAAGATGGTAATAGTTATATAGTTGTTTTTAAAGAAAATATATACGAAGAGGAAATTCAAGATTTCGTTGCTGCTGAAAATGTAAATGAAATCCTTGAAAACTGTTGTCTAGGCGTCAAAGTTATAAATATATATATGAGGTATGTTTCTATGAATTGATTTTCCAAAAGCTGATCTAATGTGAAAATAATGACTAAATGAATTTTATATTGTTGACAGACGCATTTATGAATAAGAGTTGAAGGAATTTTCCCATGATCCAAGATTTGGACTGGTTAGTCATCATATCACATCAACACACCTAACAAAAATAGATCGATCAAAAAGGGATTCAATAGTAAACGGCTTGCTGAAAACATTTGAACGCAAGATTAAAAATGACGGACTTTTCCTAATACCAACCATGCAGGGGTAATACTCTACGATTAAAGAATATCAATTTTATTTTCACTTATTTTATTACCTATTCCCTTTTGTGTTTTTAGGAAACATTGGTTGCTAATTGCGGTGAACTTGGATACTTCGAAGATTTATTTTCTGGATTCAAAGCAAAGATATCCATCAAACCGACCACACATGATGGAGTTTGTGAATCTATAAGACACTACATCTTATGTTTTAGGTCTAAACATCATGTAATATAATTTATATTATCTTTTACTAAGGATTATGTTATGATAGGGCGGTGTATCATTATCGTCTAAAAAAGGAATGAGGACAGGGTCAAAGCATAGGGAGGCGAGCAAGTACTACGTCTGGACAAATATCAAGGTATATGTAATAAAATTTCACTATCAAAACACATATCAACAAAAGTTACTTATTCTCCTAACGATCAATTTTTTTGCAGTGTCCAAAACAAACAAATGATAATTATCGCGGTTATTATGTTTGTAAATTTATGAAGGAGATCATTTTTCATTAGCAAACTAGCATCCCTAAAGAGGTATTTTTAAAAACAACTACTAGTTCATTTAAGTTATTTATTAATTATTTATTTTTTTATTTTGTAGTACTACTCTGACTACCGAAAAGCCTCATACTCACAAGATGACTTGGGGACACGTACAATTTGTGGTCATTTTTGAGAGGGGTTAAGGGGATCAAAAGATGAAACATTATTGTATGTAAATGTTCATAGAAAAATTGAATTGTTATTAAATAAAACAGCCTTTATCCAATGAGTCATTTTCCCATTTTAACAGATGATATGCACCAGCAACATGCAAGAATGCTGAACCACTCAAAGGGTCTCTATTTTGTTTAAAATGGACACGATTTTAAGTGAAAACAACAACTGATCTACAGAAATCCCACCAAACGCATTCATATTGACTTGATATTTTATAAGAACGATCCAAGGGTCCTTGATGACATGTATGAGTCAAACCCGCCTCAATCCAAGGCATGGTGTCGCCGCTATCACTCAAAGGGTCTCTATTTTGTTTAAAATGGACACGATTTTAAGTGAAAACAAAAACTGACCTTCCGAAATCTGACCTAACGCATTCGGATTGCATTGATCTTTTATAAGAACGATCCAAGGGTCCTGGGTGACGTGTACAAGTCAACCCTTCCTCAATCTAAGGAATGTTGTGGCCGCTATCACTCAAAGGGTCTTTATTTTGTTTAAAATGGACACAATTTTAAGTGAAAACAACAACTGACCTACGAAAATCCTACCAAACACATTAGGATTGCATTGATCCATTATAAGAATGATCCAAGGGTCCTTGGTGACGTGTACGAGTCAACCTATCCTCCATCTGAGGCACAGTGTGGCCGCTAGCACTCAAAGGGTCTCTCTTGTTTAAAATGGACACGATTTAAATTGAAAACAACAACTGACCTATAGAAATCAGACCAAACGCAATTGTATTGCATTGATCTTTTATAAGAACTACCCAAGGGTCTTTAGTGACTTTTAAAAGTCAACCCTTCCTCAATCTGAGGCACGGTGTGGCCGCTATCAATCAAAGGGTCTCTATTTTGTTTAAAATGGACACGATTTTAAGTGAAAACAACAACTAACCTATGGAAATCCAACCAAACACATTTGGATTGAATTAATATTTTATAAGAACGATCCAAGGGTCCTTGGTGACATGCACGAGTCAAAACTGCCTCAATATGAGGCACGGTCTGGCCGCTATCACTTAAAGGGTCTCACTTGTTTAAAATGGACATGATTTTAATTGAAAACATCAACTGGCCTATTGAAATCTGACAAAACGCATTTATATTGAATTGAACTTTTATAAGAATGATCCAAGAGTCATCGGTTATGTGTAAAAGTCAATTGTTCCTCAATCCAAGGCACGATGTGTCCGCTATCACTCAAAGGGTCTATATTTTGTTTAAAATGGACACGATTTTAAGTGAAAACAACAACTGACCTACGGAAATCCGACCAAACGCATTAAGATTGCATTTATATTTTATAATAACTATCCAAAGGTTCTTCGTGACATGTACGAGTCATCCCCGCCTCCATCCGAGGCATGGTGTGGCCGCTATCACTCAAACGGTCTCTATTTTGTTTAAAATGGACACGATTTTAATTGAAAACAACAACTGGCCTATGGAAATCTGACCAAACGCATTCGTATTTCATTGAAAATTTATAAGAACGATCCAAGGGTCCTTGTTGACTTGTAATAGTCAACCCCACCTCAATCTGAGGCACCGTGTTGCCGCTAGTACTCAAAGGGTCTCTCTTGTTTAAAATAGACACCATTTTAATTGAAAACAACAACTATCCTACAAAAATCTGACCAAAAGCATTAGGATTGCATTGATAATTTATAATAACGATCCAAGGGTACTTGGTGATGTGTAAGAGTCAACCCCCCCCCCCTCAATCCGAGGCACGGTATGGCCGCTATCACTCAAAGGGTCTCTATTTTGTTTAAAACGGGCACGATTTTAAGTGAAAACAACAACTGCCCTACAAAAATCTGACTAAACGCATTCGGATTGAATTTATATTTTATAATAATCATACAAGGTTCCTTGGTGACATGTATGAGTCAACCCCGCCTCAATCCGAGGCACGGTGTAGCTGCTAGCACTCAAAGGGTCTCTCTTGTTTAAAATGGACAAGATTTTAATTGAAAACAAAAACTGACCTATGGAAATCTGACCAAACGATTTCGGATTGCATTGATCTTTTATAATAACTATACAAGGGTCCTTGGAGACATGTACGAGTCAACCCCGCCTCAATCCGAGGCACTTTATGGCCTCTATCACTTAAAGGGTCTCTATTTTGTTTAAAATGGACACGATTTTAAGTGAAAACCAAAACTGACCTACGGAAATCCAACCAAATGCATTTGGATTGTATAGATATTTTATAAGAATGATCCAATGGTCATTGGTGAAATTTAAGAGTCAACCCCATCTCAATCCGAGGCATGGTGTGGCCGCTAGAACTCAAAGGGTCTCTAATTTGTTTAAAATGGACACGATTTTAAGTGAAAACAACAACTGACCTGCGGAAATCAAACCAAACGCATTCGGATTCCATTGATCATTTATAATAACGATACAAGGGTCTTTGGTGATGTTTACAAGTCAACCCTACCTCAATTTGAGGCATGGTGTGGCCGCTATCACTCAAAGGGTCTCTCTTGTTTAAAATGGAAATGATTTTAATTGAAAACAACAACTCACCTACGGAAATCTGACCATATGAATTCGGATTGCATTGATCTTTTATAAGAATGATCCAAGGGTCCTTGGTGATGTTTACGAGTCAACCCTGCCTCAATCAGAGCCACGGTGTGGCCGCTATCACTCATAGGGTCTCTATTTTGTTTAAAATGGACACGGTTTTAAGTGAAAATAACGATTGACCTACGGAAATCCAACCAAATGCATTCAAATTGAATTGACCTTTTATAATAACGATTCAAGGCTCCTTCGGGATGTGTAAGAGTCAACACTGCCTCACTATGAGGCACAGTGTGGCCGCTAGCACTCAATGGGTCTCTCTTGTTTAAAATAGAAATGATTTTAATTGAAAACAACAACTGACCTAAGGAAATCCGACCAAACACATTCGAATTGCATTGATCTTTTATAAAAGTGATACCAAGGTCTTTGGTGACATGTATGAGTCAACGTCGCCTCAATCCGAGGCACGGTGTGGCCTCTATCACTCAAAGGGTCTCTATTTTGTTTAAAATGGACACGGTTTTAAGTGAAAACAACAACTAACCTACCGAAATCTGACCAAACGCATTCGATTGCATTGATCTTTTATAAGAACAATCCAAGTGTCCTTGGTGACATGTACTAGTCAACCCTGCATCAATCTGAGGCACAGTGTGGCCTCTATCACTCAAAGGGTCTCTATTTTGTTTAAAATGGACACGATTTTAAGTGAAAACCACAACGGACCTACGAAAATCCAACCAAACGCATTTGGATTGATTGATATTTTACAAAACCAATCCAAGGATCCTTGGTGATGTGTACGAGTCAACCCCGCCTCAATCCAAGGCATGGTGTGGCCGCTAGCACTCAAAGGGTCTCTCTTGTTTAAAATGGACACGATTTTAATTAAAAACAACAACTGACCTATGGAAATCTGATCAAACACATTCAGATTGAATTGATCGTTTATAAGAACAATAAATGGTTCCTTGGTGACGTGTACGAGTCAACCCCTCCTCAATCCGAGGCACAGTGTGGCCGCTAGCACTCAAAGGGTCTCTATTTTGTTTAAAATGGACACGATTTTAAGTGAAAACAACAACTGACCTACGAAAATATGACCAAACGCATTTGGATTGCATATATCTTTTATAAGAACGACCCAGGGGTCTTTGGTGACGTGTACGAGTCAAGATCGCCTCAATCTGAGGCACGGTATGGCCACTATCACTCAAAGGATCTCTCTTGTTTAAAATGGACACGATTTTAATTGAAAACAACAAATGACCTACGGAAATCCAACCAAACGCAATCGGATTCCATTTATCTTTTATAATAAAGATCCAAGGGTCCTTGGTAACGTGTACAAGTCAACCCTGCCTCAATCTGAGGCACGGTGTGGCCGCTATCACTCAAAGGGTCTCTATTTTGATTAAAATGGACATGATTTTAAGTGAAAACAACAACTGACCTACAGATATATGAACAAACACATTCTGATTGCATTTATAATTTATAATAACGATCCAAGGGTCCTTGGTGATGTGTATGAGTCAACCCCTCCTCAATCTAAGGCACGGTGTGGCCGCTAGCACTCAAAGGGTCTCTCTTGTTTAAAATGGACACAGTTTTAATTGAAAATAAAAATTGACCTACGGAAATCTGACCAAATGCATTAGGATTGTATTGATATTTTATATGAACAATACAAGGGTCCATGGTGACAAGTACGAGTCAAACCCTACTCAATCTGAGGCACAATGTGGCCGCTATCACTCAAAGGGTCTCTATTTTGTTTAAAATGAACACAATTTTAAGTGAAAACAACAACTGACCTACGGAAATCCGACCAAACACATTAGGATTGCATTGATGTTTTATTAGAACGATGGAAGGATACTTGTTGATGTGTAAGAGTCATCCCCACCTCAATCTGAGGCACGGTGTGTCTGCTATCACTCAAAGGGTCTCTCTTGTTTAAAATGGACAAAATTTTAATTGAAAACAACAACTGACCTACAGAAATATGACCAAATGCATTCGAATTGCATTGATATTTTATAAGAACTATCCATGGGTCTTTGGTGACATGTACGAGTAAACCCCGCCTCAATACGAGGCATGGTGTGGCCGTTATCACTCAGATGGTCTTTATTTTGTTTGAAATGGACAAGATTTTAAGTGAAAACAAAAACTGACCTACAGAAATCCTACCAAACGCATTCGGATTTCATTATTCTTTTATAAGAACTATCCAAGGATCCTTGGAGTTGTGTAAGAGTCAATCCCGCCACAATAAGAGGAACGGTGTGGCCGCTAGTACTCAAAGGGTCTCTCTTGTTTAAAATGGACATGATTTTAATTGAAAACAACAACTGACCTACGGAAATCTGACCAAACACATTCAGATTACATTGATATTTTATAAGAACGATACAAGGGTCCTTGGTGACGTGTAAGAGTCAACATCGCCTCAATCTGAGGCACGGTGTGTCCGTTAGCACTTAAAGGGTCACTATTTTGTTTAAAATGGACACGATTTTAAGTGAAGACAACAACTGACCTACGAAAATCTGATCAAACGCATTCGGATTGCATTGATCTTTTATAAGAACGATCCAATGGTACTTGGTGACATGTAAAAGTCATCCCTGCCTCAATCCAAGGCATGGTGTGGCTGCTAGCACTCAAAGGGTCTCTCTTGTTTATAATTGAAACGATTTTAATTGAAAACATCAACTGAACTACGAAAATCAGACCAAACACATTTGGATTGCATTGGACGTTTATAAGAACGATCCAAGGGTACTTGGTGATGTGTACGAGTCAACCCCGCCTCAATCCGAGGAACGGTGTGGCCGCTATCACTCAAAGGATCTCTATTTTGTTTAAAATAGTCATGATTTTAAGTGAAAACAACAACTGACCTAAGGAAATCTGACCAAACGCATTCAAATCGCATTGATCTTTTATAAGAATGATCCAAGGGTCCTTGATGGCGTGTAAAAGTCAACCCCGCCTCAATCCAAGGAACGGTGTGGCCTCTAGCACTCAAAGGGTCACTATTTTGTTTAAAATGGACATGATTTTAAGTGAAAACAACAACTGACCTACGGAAACCTGACCAAACGCATTCGGATTGCATTGATATTTTATAAGAACAATCCAAGGGTCCTTGGTGATTTGTATGAGTCAACCTGCCTCAATATAAGGCATATTTTGGTCTCTATCACTCAAAGGGTCTCTCTTGTTTAAAATGGACATGATTTTAATTGAAAACAACAACTGACCTATGGAAATCTGAACAAACGCATTCAAATTGCATTGATATTTTATAAGAACAATCCAAGTGTCCTTGGTGATGTGTACAAGTCAACCCCACTTCAATCTGAGGCACGTTGTAGCTGTTATCACTCAAAGGGTCTCTATTTTGTTTAAAATGGACACGATTTTAATTGAAAACAACAACTGACCTACGGACATCCGACGAAACACATTCGGATTTCATTGATCTTTTAAATGGGGGTCATGGCATGTGATCTATTAGGGGCCTCATACATATCAAGTCATGGTTGGCCTGGTATACTAGGTTGATCATGTGTTTGGGTCTATGATACTTATGGGCTTATATCTGGATGAAAATACTCCCATATGGGAGGGTGGATATGCTTATGGGTCTTATTCCTTAAATGAGAATACTCTCATAGGGGAGGGATGATATGTATATAGGTATTATTCCCCAAATGAGAATACAACCATAATAGTGGGATGAGATTATTATCGGGAATATTCACTAAATGAAAATAATCCCATAGGGGAGGGCTGAGATGATTATATAGATTATGCCTCAAATGATAATACACCCATATTGGAGGGTTGATATGCATCTAGGGATTATTATTTGGATTATAATACTCCCATATGGTGAAGAATATATTGTTCTTAGTATTATTCCCTAAATAAGGGTACTCCCATTGTATAGGGATGAGATCTTTGTAGGTTTTATGCCTCGGAATTGGAGGAACACATAAGGGTGGTCTGAGATACTGTTGAGGGTATTCCCTGGATGAGAAAACTCCCATAAGTGGATTTCCATGATGGAGTATAAATAAAACTCACATATTGGAGGTCAATGATAATTATGTATATAGTGGGGAGACCATGGTATATTATATGTTTTGTGTGGTTCCTATGATGTACTCAGAGAAACCCTAACATTTGATTAAGTAGGTATGGTTGATCAAGCTTTAATACTTGAGAATCAATGTGTATTGATGTATATGGGGTAGGACTTGGTCAAACTATATTTTTATAATGTCGACACGATCCTTGTGAAATGCTTGGTAACAGTTTAGCACTTGGAAAATTAATTTTGGTTTAATCATGGTCATGGATTTCAGAATCAATGATGGTTTTTTTATTAGTTTTATTCAGTTATTTTTAAACTAGGTTGTGCATATTGCTTGATCATTCACTTACAATAGCCTATTTCAGGTTTAATATTGGGGGTTTATTAATGAGATTCATCCCCCCCCCCAAGTATGTCCACCTCAGTGTGTGTACAAACCGTATAACTTCTTTGAGGTTGAGAACATGATGCATAGTGGATAGAGAAAAGTCCAAAGATTTATGTATTGATAAAACACACCCATGTGGAGCCTTAGGATTGAACTGGAAAGCCCCCTGGACACCCCCTACTCCCCTTGGACAGCCACCCCAAACCCTTGAACAGCCCCCAAAACCCCTGAATTCCGAATGGATTTCTTTAAGTACTTAATTAACTTATAAATTATGTGTTAACGGTGTACGGTTATAATTGTTGTATGGGTATACTTGGTCTAATTTTCTTATGATTTATGAGTTAATTTTGTATGCATATACTTTCTTTAATTGGCTTATTGAGATGCTGTTTTTTTCAGGTGTTCGGGTGTGCTGCTGCAGATTTATCGGAGCATCAGAGAGGGCATTTATCAGTGCTCTTTTAGCACTGATAAATTGTTCTTTTATCAGCACTCTCTTAGCACTGATAAAGGTTTTTTTTATCAGCACTTTTTTAGCGCTGATAAAGTAACCCTTTATTAGCGTTTTTTTAGCACTGATAAAGTAACCCTTTATCAGCGCTTACTAAGCACTGATAAAGCGGTACCCCCTTTATCATCACCGAGATTTACAACGCTTTTTTAGCATTGTTAAATCCCGTTTTTAGCGCTGTTAATACCCGTATTTATTGTAGTGAATATTAAATTCAATACATTTAATATATAAACAAATAGCATTAGGCCTAGGTTTATGAATGGATACACAACCATTTCTACCTGCTTCGTCCTATTCCAGATGTATGAACCATAAAACCTTGTACAGGTAATAAGGTTTATATAATTCCATGATAAATAAAGCAACATAAGTGGGCCTAATCCAAGCTTGTGCTTTGTCTTAGTGGTCACGCCCATAAGACATCATTCAAGAATTTACATACTTCAATGGTAATAATAGATAATCAATCATAATCCAAGAAAACAATCCATCAAATCTAGTAATAACATCCTAAACCCATCCAAGGTGATCTATAATGTAATACAAAGGGTCTCTATAAGATCCTCTTATATAAAAAATACCACGAAATCTATCCAAGGTGACTCATAATGGTGTCCCTTGTATCACTCATGGCATGGTAACCTCTGAGTCTATACCAAGTATCTCACATAGGTGATGAAGTATCACCTGAGGCATGGTATAACCATATTGACAACAGTTCATCCATGGTTTCTCCCCTAGGGAACCAGTGCCACCCATGAGTATAAGTAATCCCCCAGAGAGCCCATCCATGGAAATACAAGGGTCACTCCTGACATTTCAATTAGATATATCCCAAGCATGGAAAGTCCATCCAAACCATCCTTATGTCAGGACCCATGTTCTCTCCCATCCCATAAGCAATTAAGACATGCAATTTACAATCACATTTCATCAATAATAATATCAATATCACATTCTAAACAAGTTAGAAATGTTATAAAATTCATGCCAATAAACTATGGAATAAGATATACGGAAATAATCACATGGAATAAAGTATATGTAAAGAACATGACATAGGAAATCATGTATGATAAATAATCATGAGGTATCAAAAATAAGGATTCAATCACAAACATAATCACGTGGCTACCAAGAAAAGGAAAAAGGAAAAATCATTGCACTAAGAAACTTGCTTAAAGCAGGAGTTACATAGAATGGCATGAGTAATTAGCATAATAAACTAAGATTGAAGCATATAGAATCAAGAGTAAGGGCCTAAATCATGGATATTAAACTCTTATATAATTCAATTCAAGGAATTCATTTAGTGGGACACACCTCAAGTAGTGTTCATTAGGATTAAAAGGAGAAAACTAAGCCATTTGGGTGAATATAATCAAGAAGATCACCCAAATGGGTGATTTTACGCTTACTAGGGGCATAACCAAGAACTAAAAACATTTTTTATAATTTATTTTTCAAATTAAAAGCATATTCAGAAGGGTTTGGTGCACAGAACAATAACACTAAATATAAAAAAGTGACGAAATGTTGGGAAAGAAGCTATACCACCAACCTCAGAGTAGCAACACTCTAGTCACTCAATATCAACACTTGAATCGATCATGAATGAGATTTATTGAAGAAATAATCAAATTCCCTGGAAATAGGTAAAAATAGTTCACACCTAAATAGAATAATGGAGGAGGAGATAAACTTGGAATTTAAGGGAGAGGATTTTAGATCATACCAAGAGATTTACAATGGATATGACAATGAGTGATTTTGTAAATAGATGAGGGATATATCATAAACCCTATGGAGGAGGAGAAGAGGGATTCATGCATAAGGGAGGAGGATAAACCCACTATAAATGAGAGGGAGAATAGAGAGGGTTATATTTTTGGTTCATTAAGGGTAAAATGGGAATTTTACCAACATAGAAAAGGGTGCACTATTTGGACACATGGTTGGCCAAATTGTGTGCCAACCGTGAAAAGGGTCTCTATCTAAGATCCATGCAACACTACATAGACATGAACCTGTGTTCACATGGTTTTAGATAGATCGTGTGACCCCCAGCACCCCACTGTCTCTAGTAGCATGTTTTTGGGAAACTGTGTGGTCTGGGAAGTATGGTTTCTCCTAACTGTGTTTCCCAATCTTCATATTCAAACATTGGGGATACAAGCTCCGAACGAGCCCCGTACACCCCTGAGACTTCGTTGACTCTTTTAGGAAGAATTATTAGGGACAAACCAAATAATTTAATCCTAAAAAAATGGTCTATACGTTTGATAAAATCTAGGATGTTACATGGGTTTCCCTTATTTGAAGATCCCATTTTTGTATTTATTTATTTTGTTAAATATTAATAATACCAAATAAAATATGATTTATATGAATTAAAAATGGATGGTTGTCAATCATATTACAAAATGGCATGAAGAGGGGCTAACAGTGTTCATAAAATTTCCAAAATATCGTGCATATGACCCTTGCCAAATCCTTTTTCTATGTTTATATTGTTCTTATTCAATGTTAATTAGTCTAGATAAGTTTTAAGACCACTTGATCTATCATGAAATAGATTGAAGTTATAAATATTAGACTGCAAACTAGGAAAAAGTGAATATAACTAGTGTATGTGATAACACTAGTGTGTTTTATGGATGATTTTATATGATTAAATGTTTGGACAATGAAGAAGATTATATCGATGGTGTGAGTATAAGTGTGAATGATGATGACTATCGTATTGAGGAAATGAATATGAGAGTTGAATATGAACGTAATGATTGTCCAAAATTGTTTGAAAAGTTTAATAGTTATGAAAACATTTCATTATATACCAGTTGTACTAAATATATAGCATTATCAGTCGTATTGAAGCTTTATAATTTAAATGTTGGCAACGAATGGAGTAATGCCAATTTTACTGAACTACTTGATCTATTGAATGATATGATCCTAGAAGACAATGTACTTCCAAGAAAAACATATGATGCTAAAATAATTCTAAATTCAATGGTTATGATCTATAAATGAATACATGCCTATCCAAACTATTGTATTCTATTTTGAAGGGATCACAAATCACATAAAGAACGCCCAAATTGTGGTTCACCTCAATACAAGAAAGATGAATTGAGTTCTATGAATGTTTTACGGTACTTTATAATAATTCTGAAGTTTAGGAACATATATGGAAGTGAGGAGATTGCAAGGAAATTGAAGTGGAATGCAGATACATGAAATAAAATCAGGAAAAATTATCACCTAGAAGAATCTCCTCAGTGGAATAGAATTGATCATGATTATCAGGAATTTCGAAATGAGCCAAGAAACCTTCGTCTTGCGCTACATATAAATGGAGTGAATCCTTTTGGTTTTCAAAGAAGAACTCACACTATATGGCTAGTTATGTTAGTAAATTATAACTTACCACCATAATTATGAATGAAACAAAAATACATTATTTTATTCATGCTTATATCATGACCAAAACAACCAGGTAATGATATGTATATTTATTTGGATACATTTTTTGAATATTTGAAATTATTGTGGGATTCAAGTGTAACTTTATATGATGTTTATAGAAACGAATATTTAACATTGAGATCCATATTTTATGGAATGGTTAATGAATTTCCTACTTATGGAAATTTTTTTGTATATATCATTAAAGGAACTCAAGAGTTCCCCATTTGTGAAAAAGGTATATAGTAAATTAGGTTTAAACATTCATTGAAAATTGTGTTTCTAAGACAATCCAGATTTTTACCCTAGATAAATTAGTGCTGATATTAGATAAAATCATTTGATGGGAGTTCAAAAGAACATAAAACACCATCTCCACAAAAAGGTGGTCAACTATTTGGGAAAGTAAAAGACATGGACACAACTTTGGGTAAACCATTCTTTAAACAAACATATAAAAATTGGTTGGGAAATTTTATCATTTTTTTGAATTACCATAATGGAATTTTCTATATGTCAGACATTTTATTAATGTTATACATGTTGAAATAATGTATATTATAGTTTCATTGTAACATTAATAAATTCATCCACCAAAATAGAGTATTTAATTAAGGCTAGGTTGTACATGATTTACACGGGAATATGTGAAGACTTGGCATCGATGAAGCGTGAAAAATGGATTTTCTTCTTCCGGTTGCATACACCCTTTCTAGGTAAGAGAGATATCAGTTTCATAACTTCTTTAATGATGTATAGGTTCCATAGGTTTAGTTATTTAATATCAATAATATTGTTCCAATGAATTATTTAATGTTAAAGAGTTTGAAATAATATGACTATCATGTTTTGATTAAATATCTATTTCATATAGATTTACATTGCATTTTCCTGAAGAATGTCTATCATATATTAACCAATATCTAGTTCTTTTTAAAATATATTTGTAGAAAAGTTATAGACCCAATTAAATTTCTAAAAATGGAAAACGAATTTTACATTATATTATGTAAATTTAAAATTTCATTCCTACTAACATTCTTTGATAATATGTATCACTTGATGGTTCACTTTTAGAGATATTCAACTATGTGTTCATGTACATTATATATGGATTTACCACATTGAATGGTACATGGAGATATTGAAAGGGTATGTAAAAAAATAAAAGTCAACAAAAAGGTTGTATTATAGATGAGTATATTGTAAGGGAAGCCATTGAATTATGTACAGACTACCTATATGGTATAGAAAACATTGGTCTACCAAAATCTCTTCATACTGGGAAGCTTTTGGGTGATGGAATTTCGGGAATAGATGTTATCACAATCAATATTATTGATCAAAAGTATTCCCATATTTACAATTTTCATAACATTTTAGTGGTTTGCCAATGTGTTGAAACAAACAAAGAAATTATTAGGCATTTCATTCCCTCAATGAATGAAATATAGATATAAAATTTTCATAATAAATACTTTATAGGATGGTTTCAAGACTATGTATTTATGGGGTAATATAAAAATATTGATTCCATTTTAGAATGACTTCAATGGCTAGCTCGAGGACCAAGTGTTCATGTGTTATCTTAAAATAGTTATGTAATTAATGGTTATATGTTCTATAAAAATGAACATGATGTTGGTAGTACCATGAAAATAGTGGAGTTGCGATTGTGGCGGAAGTGATGCACATATCTAGTACCAAGAATAGAAATACAATTTATGCAAATATTTCCTATATTGGTATTATCAAAAAAAATATTGGGTCTATATTATACAATATTCCAAGTTTTGATTTTTCAATACAATTGGGTTGATAATAGGAGTGATATTAAAATTGAAGAATTGGGATTTTTGAAAGTGGATTTCAATAGAGAAAGGTAAAAAGATGAACCATTTATAATGGAATTAGAAGTGGTAAAAGTATCTTATGTTCCAGATATCGTTGGATGAAAGTGGTCAATTGTTCGGTTATCGACCAAAACCACTGAAGGGTAAGATAAAAATACAATTAAGGATGAACTTTTAATTGTTATGTCACAATAATTTTCTATTGGTCCCAATGTAGTTGGAGTATTTTATGTTATAGGAGACCACAATGAAGGGATTTGGATACACGATAAAGTGTTTAAATCCCGTCAACTATTAAAAAATGAGAGTTCAATAATCATGTTATATTTTTTTTGTAATATATATTGTGTTATCTCATGTTATTATCTATTTAATGATACATTAACATATTCTGAATTTAATTTTTAACCACTTCTATAGATAATGACTTTTCCTTATGTTGATGCTCCCAATCCTGAGGAAAAACAGGTTTCTCAACCTTCAGATTATCTAAGGGTCGAGAAACAATGACCTTATACACATGCCGATGATACCAATCCAGAGGAACATCATATTATTGATGTTGAACCTGAGGAAATATTAGACAATGAAGAACTAATGTCACTAAAAAAAAAGAGTGCGATAGTGTTATGGTGTTATAAATAATTATTAAGGAGAAAATAAAACACAAAAAATTCGAGGTCAAATGGAATGCATGTGACCAACCTGTTAACCCTAAAAGACCATTTTCACTAGTTTCATTGGGCTCACCACTCAGGAACATGTTTCTATTGATGTATCTTCTTGGAATCATATTGTTCCCATGCTAAAGAAACTGATTTGAGAAGAGAGTAGGGTAACATTATGATATCATTTCATTATATTAATTAAAAATATAATAAAGAAACATTGAATTACTCATAATTATCCCCTGTAGAGTACATTTATAGTAAATGACTCCCATTAGAAATTTTATTTAATTCTTTCAAAAAAGGCCCATATAGGAGTTTACAAAATTGTAATGAATTTTCATATTAGAGATGATTAAGGGAAAATAAATCATCACCCACATAATATGTATACACACCTAATAATCTAAGAAGAATGGGATATATTTACAAGTTATAGTGAAGTGATATATTTCTTAGTACATTATGGATAGAAATAAATTGTTTGAAAATACATGTATTAATAACTTTTATTAATAATTTTTAATTTATGAAATAATAAATCAGTGATGAAAGTTAAAAATGTGTCACAAAACCAACATACCCCTACCATAATTCAAGTATGTGGTACGCTTCACTTGAAAAAAAAATTGGTATGTATTTTAAATCTACCATAATACTTTTATATGACCTAAAATAACAACATAATTATGTTCCTCTATTTATTTTTATATTAAAGAATACAAATCCAAATCCACTTCAATCCCATGTCATGTTTTATGGAATTATGCACATGTAAATAATGATGGGATACTAATAAATGAAAACACACAAACTTTTTGAGAAACATGTGTAAGTATGAAATAAAAAAAATTAAATCACTATTATATAATAATGATTAATGATTTTCCTATATTTTCTATTTGAATTAGACATGGGAATAATCAGCAGCTATACCAGATGAACATCTATTATTTGTAGCCTTCATGTGGCCAGAACAATATGGTCGCATCAGAGGTGTGGGTTTTGGGGTGTCACCCAAAACATATTTTTTTAAAAGAAAAGAACATGGGGATAAAAAAAATGGAGGACATGGAAGCATGATTAGCTACCCTTGAACAAAAAATTCATTAGTAGCCTAGGTTTTGAGAAAATGTTATAGGGAAAATAAAAGAGAATAAAAAAATCAAGAACAACAACTGCATGAAGATATCACCCCACCCCCATCACCATTAAGGTGATCCATTCTCCTTAAAGAGATGTTATTGATAAGGTAATAAATATTATCATAATTTTTTATCTGAAATGTGAATCAAGAAGACACTGATGACTTTCTTATACTAATATTATATAGGGTGAAAATGATAGTGATTTATATCTATCAACACCCACCAATCACCTTATTGGGAGGGCTACCATGTTCAATATCCAAGAATAAAATCTAAACAAATTCCAACTTCCAATGGGTAATGTGAGACTGGGGATTACCATAGCTTATAAGTCAAGTGTCGAGCTACCTATTCCACTTTATTAGGTCCACTAGGTCGAATACCCTGAGAGGGGGTGAATCAAGGTACAACAAATTAAAACCTTTTCTCATTCAGATCTGGTTTCATTGTTAGAAAAAAACTCAATTCTTTCTTCATCATATAGAAATATACGAACATATATAAAATCAATCACATGACACAGTGATTTTTACTTAGTTTACCCTTACTAGGCTATGTCCATGGAGCATACAACAACATTTTGATAATTTACCAGATTCCATAAGGCTCACTACCAATAATGCGCACAATGTTTGGGCTAGGTCTTATATTCACAGGCTCACTACCTTTACATGGTTTAGAATTTTCTCAGTACATTCCCAAGGTTCACTCCCTATGCCTCCTCCTCGGGATCACTGCTGGTGTAAAGGGTCATCGTCTTCCTCTTCCTTCACTTACTGCTCTTGAAAAATAATCCACTCATAGTTTATCAACTTTCTGGTAAAACACAGTTTATGGACATGTAGATCCCATAAGTTTTATGAATTACAACATCCTTAACTATATATGGATGAACTTTTAACGTTTTTTTCACCCACATATTAATTCCACCTTCCCAGGTACTGTTAGGTACTGGAAAATACCTTTGAAAACTGAATTGAAGATTTCTCAATCTTCCTTGTGCAAATCACAAACCACCATAATATCCCACATACTGAGTACCGGGTTTAGTATGTGGAAAACCTCCTCCACGTATTGTTGTTGCTGTTGCGAACCACCCTTCGTCTATGGATTGCCTCCGACTTTACGATCACGTACTGCTACTGCGTATCGATTCCACGAATCTCCTCTGCGAAACCCCTCCTATCCATGAACTATTATCTATTCGCGGACTGTCTTCGCTTCTGCATACTAGAGCTCTCCCTCTAATTACATCTTGCAGAATTTTCCCTCTCATGTACTATAGATTCCTCCTCCACATACCAAGACAACTTCTTCAACATACTGAACTTCCTTCACTATGTACCAGACTTGCTTTTCGGATTAAGAATCCATATAAACACATTCAGTGTGAACCGCTTTTAGACTTTTCTGAATTTCTAAAGAAAAATATGTTCCCTAATGATGTTTAATCTCCATAGTAATCAGTGGGATTAAAGATATTTATAAAGTCAAAGATATCCTCAATATCCAATAATCCAAGACTTACAAAATCTTTAATCCAGCCTCCACTGCTTATCAATTCTTCTACAGTCGCAAACCACAAGCCACCCGCGAACTGTTTTTCATACGCAGTTCGCGTACTGCGTTTTATCTTACGCAGTTGATCTCCTTCGCTAACAAAAATCCATTCGCATACCACACCGCCTTCTGCTGCGAACTATTTCCAGTTTCGTGAACTGCACCCTCTTACAAAATCCGTCACTCCACGTACCATTCCAGGAACATGGTACGTGGCCCATGAATTATGGTACGCGGTTCTCACTCTGCCAATTTTCTTCAATTTCCTTCATACTGTTCACTCCTATGAAGAAATCCTTCCTTTTCCAATATCAAACTCATGATTTTGAGGGCCCAAAATTTGGAAAACACTGGAAAAATGCGCCACCTTAAAAACCTATCTTCAACAAACAAAAACGATACTTATTTTCAATCATCTAGACTTCTCAACAAAAACAATAACACCCAAAACATTCTGAGAGAACAACTTGAGGGATTTTCCCAACAATCTCCCCCTTTGGGTTTGTTGACAACTATTCTTAAAAAAATTCTTTGTATTTTGATATCTTGATAAAACTCCTTCCATATTTATCCATCATTCACTTCATGAGATTAATATAGTGATCAATGATTTAATCAACACAAACTCTAAGCCCACATGATCAATGATCGGTGTGAGAAAAAAGAGTATAATGAAAAGTTTATCAATGAATTACTTCATTTCTAGTCACCAACTTCTTCTACCATACTGATACATGGATACTAATGAACTGATTTCATCACGAACCTCGGCCATTGTGATATCTTATCATTGATCTATAATAATCAGATTTAATTCTCTTCCTATCTTATAGATCTTCCAAATAGCTTTAGCTCAGCTTCGACTCCCCCTATCTTCCTGCTCCACTTAACAGCTTCTCCTCATGTCTTTTCTCCCCATGGAAGGCACACTTTCTCCCCCTTTGTCAATGAACCCAATGGGCACTTCAATATTTTCTAGAATATGGTAAAGAACGCATATCATTACATTAGGGAATGACGCATCACACCTCGAAGAGAGGGGGCCCACATATACACTTTTTCAAGTGCAGGAAGTTGACTAGAATCCTAGATCCAGTCGATGCCTTTTAAACTGTCACGACCCATCCTCGGGGCCCGTGTTGTGACTACCCCAAGCTCGCCTTCAATATGCCAGGGGCTGGTGACTAGTACCAAAGGCGTAAATCCCGGAAAAAGGGAAGGCATTTCCTTTATAAAATTAAAGATACACAACAGAGTATACATGTGAAGTATGCACTATGTAAAACTGAGTACAAAAGTAGGTGCAGATAAGTAAATGGGATAGTATACAAACCCAACTAAAAGTACAGTACAACTTAAAAGGAAGTACATTAGTAGTAAAGTGAAACAGAAACACCGAGTAATCCTCCAGAAGTCCCACCTGAAGGGGGGGTACAGATAGTCTCCTCAGCTCCTCGGGTCCGGCCGTTCGCTTCGTGCACGTCCTGCAAAGTGGTCCATCTCCGGGTACCATCTAGCTCCACAAGCCTGCACCTCGATCAGTGTTGTCAATCGTCTGCATCCAACATAATGTAGTACGGGAATATCCCGTGCAAGGGTGAGTATACGATACTCAGTAGGGACCCCGAGACCCTCGAAGGTCTGTCAGAATCCATGAAGGATAAACCATAATGGAAAGATACAATCACGAAGTATCAACCGACTCTACTTAGGTATATTCTCATACATATACTTAAGTTGCCAATTACAGTTCATCTCCAACTCTCGAGCCCAAGAAAAAACAGTCCCCACAGGAAAACACAACACATTCCACACAAGAAAACACAACTCAGTCCACACAGGAAAGCACAACCTAGTCCACACAGGAAAACACAACCCAGTCCACACAGGAAATCACAACCCAGTACACACAAGAAAGCACGTCAAACACATCGTTGATAAAGATTGAAGTCAAGACTCAGATCACACAGGAATACATCTTTCATATAGAGTTAGAGATGATAAGATGTAGTCACTGATTTATCTAAGTTGTCGGACCCACAAAGGATACAAGACTAGCTAAGCTATCGGACCCACATAGGATAAAAGACCAGCTACTCTGCCGGACCCACTCAGGATACAAGTACAGAGGTCATACTGCCGAACCCACGTAGGATACAACAACAGTAGTCATTGTTTTTGGATCCTATGGAGGATCCAGTATAGTCATCATCGCTACCGAACCCACGGAGGATCCAAGTACATCCTTCCCCACTACCGAACCCATAGAGGATCCAAGTACAGTCGTCTTTGCTGCCGAACCCACGAAGGATCCAAGTACAGTCGTCCTTGCTACCGAACCCACGGAGGATTCAGGTACAGTCTTCCTGGCTGTCGAACCCATGTAGGATCCAGGTACAGTCCTCCTCACTGCCAAACCCACAGAGGATCTAGGTACAGTCGTCATCATCGCAGTTGCAGCCAGCTCTAGGGTTCCCGCACACAGCACGCTCGATTCCGGGAGGGTCCTCTCCTCGAGCCAAGGGGGTCAATACATCAACTATCACGAAGTCCAGATTTTATGTATCCCAAAGTTCTATCTCATCAAAAGAAACCCAACGCGACAAACGGTGCGTCAATCGGACGCCCGGTCTGAGAGTTATTGGTTTTTCCGTTCCAGAGGCCCGGTTGGTTTTTACCCTAAAACCAACCCGACCATACTCTAGCTACATCCAAACCTCAAGCAGAGTAATCAAAAAGGAACTTCTCATCAAGATGAATTCAACACAGTTGACGACACGTCAAACAGATGTCTGGTCCTTAAGTTATAAGCGTTTCCGCTCCAAGGGCCCGGTTGGTTTTGGGTTCGAACCAACCCAGTCGTGCCCAAGCTTTGCCGAAACCTCGAGTGTAATATACCGAAATGGCTGTCTCGATCCAAGGATCCCTAAACAACTGATGGTGCATCGATCTGATTTATGTATCTCAAGTTATGGGCAAAAGACCAAAAACGGTCCGAAGAGGGGGGTCTGGGCCCGGCCCGACCCGGCACAACCCCCTGGGTCGGCCTGAACTGGATCGAACCGACCCAGGTCCGGGTTGACCCAACTTGGGTCTAGGTATGGCTCGGTCTACGTGACTTGCCTCAGCATGGATGTGGGGTGCGCTGGCTTTGCTAGCGAGTCAAGCGGGGGGCGCGACCCCTGCTTTCCGCGGACGCAGCGCCAAGGTGGTCCGCTGGCTCCCCGGGATCCCGCGCGGCCGTGAGATCCTTCCTTCACCGCCGCGACATCAGTCGTAGAGGGCTTCTGCCGGCAGTGCGCCAGGGTACCACCACCTCTAGGCGACCGGCCAGTGCCGACCACTGGGGGCTTCCGCGGGCCACCAGAGTCATTCTGGTAGTCCAATTTTACTCTCATCTGCACTAGCGGTCGTCTCGGGACCCGTACATCACTGTGAAGGCCTCCAACTTCCATTGCGGCCCCACTTCATTGTTACCAAATATTCCATGCATCAAGAACAAAATAGTGGTGGGTTCGGACTTGTTGTTTAGTCCGTACCCACTGCTTTAGTGGTTCAAAACACCACCCAACCATTACATGCCATGCCGAGGGTATAGATCACATAATGAAATATACAAATTTCCTTACCTCAATAATTGAAGATGAACGTCAGCATCACGGTAGATGGCGTCGCAGTAGTTGGCGTCGTGGGGAAAGGGTTCGTAGGCGTCATCGGACTGCGACGAGGAGGAAGCGACGTCTCCTCTCTTGTCATAGAGAAGAGGATTAGTGGTGCGTTGTTGTTCTTCGAGGAATCGGCATTCTTCGTCGTTCTTCGTCAGAGGCCAGAGTTCTTCCAAAACCTCAAGAGTTCTCTTTATCTTCCTCGCACAACAAAAGGTCACCCCCTTAATAAAATAATAGGCTCCTCCTATTATTTTATTACACATACCAAGCAACTCACCTAAAATTAAATCACCACATTAAATAAAATGTGTTGATGATCAATTAAGGAAGGGAGAGGGAAGGTACCCATTTATTAAACACGATGACAATTAAATAAAAAGGGGGAAAGAGGAAAGATCCTCACTAAATTGTGGCTTGACATGAGTTAAAGGAGTGAGGTGGTGAGATTGGAATTTAATGGGGGGATTGTCAATTTAATGAGGGGTTTTAATGAGTTAGAGAGAAATTGAATGGTTGGGCTCGTGTGGACCCACCTCTCTAACATCCACCCTTGGGTAGTTAAATGGTTGTGGGTCCCACCTTAAAATACCCATGAAAGGAATTAACCTCCCAAGATTTTCAATAAAATTTTACAACAATTTTATTTACTTCTCAAATAAACCCCAAATAATTAACTTCTCCTCCCACACGAATGCAACTATGGTAAGGATCCCATTAAACAATTACCGGTGTTGCGAGTTCATCGGTGCCCTCAGATTTTAATTCCGAGCACCGGTTCAAAAGATATTAAAACCCGCTCGTTCGTTCACTGAACGTACCTGAGCTAAACTTCGGAATATGATTCCGGACACACCGGGCCTCGGAATCAAGTGCCGTCAGAAGCCACAGACCCATAAAATTATAAAGTATTTAAGAAGAAATATTTCCTTGAAATTTAGGGGTCTTTACATTACTCCCAACTTAGGGATTTACGTCCCCATAAAGCTACAACATAAACTAGGGAAACAAAAGAGTGTACTGAGCACGCATCTGAGCCTCCCAATCCCATGTGCTTTCCTGGATATTCTCATGATACCGACGAATGTGCACCAGAGGAATCAATCATCCATGTAGGACCTAGTCTTGTTGATCCTAGATATCTACCAGGACCTCTCCAATGTCACCTCGTCATCGATGTCCAGCTCCCCGTGGTCGATGATATGCGTCGGGTCGTGTACGTATCTCCTCAAATGAGGTACGTGGAAGCCGTCGTGCACCCGATGCAACTGAGGAGGATAGTCTAGGTTGTAAGCCACCTCACCTACCCTGTTGAGGACCTAGAATGGTCCGATGAAGTGCAGAGATAACTTGTTTCCCCATCCAAATCTCCATAATCCACGTTGAGGTGAGACCCGTAAGAAAACGCGGTCACCATCCTCAAACTCTAGGGGTCTCTTCCTCCTATCAGCATAGGACTTATGTCTGCTCTGTGCAGTCCTCATGCGCTCCTGGATGATCTGCACATTCTCCGCCATATCTTGAACCATCTCTAGTCCTATGTGTGCTGACTTCTCAGGGTCAGTCTAGCACAGAGGTGATCTGCAAGGTCGGTTGTACAGTGCCTCATATGGTTCCATCCAAATGGTTGAGTGGTATCTGTTGTTGTACGCAAACTCCACCAAGGGTAAATGATCCTCCCAGTTGTGACCAAAGTCAAGGAAACATGCACGGAGCATTTCCTCGAGTGTCTAAATGGTCCCATTTGTCTGGCCATCCATCTGAGGATGAAAGACGGTGCTCAGACGTAGTTGTGTCCCAAACTCTCTACTGATCCCTTCGCTCTGATCGGTATGAAGTGGGCCGACTTGGTGAGTCAGTCTACGATCACCCATATAGAGTTGTGTCCTCTGGATGTACATGGAATCCCTATCACAAAATCCATAGATATTCCATCCCACTTCCATTCTGGGACCTCTCTGTTCCAGGTCTGCTAGTACCTGATGCTCCACCTTCACTTACTAACAAGTGGGGCATCGTGAAACAAACTATGCTACAGTGTTCCCCTTCCTAGGATTATAGACTATCTCAAAGTCGTAGTCCTCGTGGAACTCAAGTCAGCAACATCGTCTCAGGTCTTGGTCCTTCTATGAGAAGACACACCTAAGACTTTTGAGATTAGAGTAGACCGTAAACCGTTCACTCAACGAACCATGTGTGTGACTGGCCATTGTAAAGAACTCGAAGACACCCATGTTCACTTACATCCTACAATATCTTCTAAGATTTCTCCTTGCTGAAAAGAGAAATCTGGTCTCATCCCCTAGATGAAACACGTTCTTTGCCTAATACACTCAATCCTGACATGAATGGTACTATTTCATGCCATGGACGACGTCATAAGGCCTCGACGCTGCTACCAAGAGATCCAACCATTACTCTCTCCTCCAAGGGTCGAGTCACACTGTCGGCAACAGTGTGTGGTCACTAGGTCTCCTCTAGTAGGAATTTCAAAAGTGAGGGTCAATTCAACGGTTTTTTAACCGGAACTTCTCATTATCAACCACATAAAAAGGACAGTGAAACAAACGTCACAAGAACAAGTGTCTTTTATTACTGCAGCTCAAAGTACAAAGACACAAATCACCCACAAACAACGACATTAACAAAGATAGAAGCAACATGAACAAAATCCTCCATGCCTGGAGCTAGTCCCGCTCGTACATGTCTTCTCTCGGAGCTCTATAGTCGTAGGTCTCAGCTGCCTGAATCTGAGCTCTCCCTGTCCAGTCATTCCCTGCGGTCGAGGTGGTCCTCCTAGTGGTGGTGGTGGTAGGGCCTCGAAACGTCGTCCACCAACTAAAACTTGGCCAGCCCCTCCTCCACGTCCGCCTGCTCCTGGTGGACCACCACGGTCGAACCTATGCCTGGGAGGTCCCTCTAACGCCTGCTTCTCATCTGCAGGGCGGGCTGGGCAGTCTCGAGCCATGTGACCCTAACCGCCGCATGCATAGCACTGCCTGCTCCTCATATGGTTGGATCTATGTCATGTTCCTCGCACAGCTGAACCTGTATCCTAAGGTTTCCCACCTAACGGCCTGGTCTGCTTGGACCCCTATGTCTGCTATCTACTGCCGGCTGTAGAAGACTCTGCTATGTGTTATCTTGCAGAGGGTCTCGCCACTGGTGACTGCTCAGCGAGAAAACTCTCCACTAGAAGGGATCTCTTCATCACCCCCACTTGTGTCGGGATGTTGATGGGGATCATCAAAGCCCTGATCTCATGTCTGATTCCCTGCTCAAAGGTCTAGGCCTAGGAGAATGGGTCTCGTACCATGTTCGTGGAGTAGAGCGAGAGGTTGGTAAACCTCGCTGAGTACTGGGCTATTGTCATGCTACCCTGCCCCAGCTGTAGTAACTACTGGATGCGCACCGCACGGAGGGTGGCTAGAACAAACTCCAAGTATAAGAGGCTCTAGAAGTCCGTCCAAAGTAGAGATGCCTCATTGTGCACCTGAAGAATCAGGCTCCCGCATCTACCTACTGATGCATGCAGGAGTCTCGCGGAAAGGATCACCATAAGATCTGCTGGTGTCCCTACCAGTCTGAAGACTCTGACGATAGCCGCCAGCCAATCCTCGGCTTCCTGAGGATATGTCTCTCCACGGAACCTAGGCTTCCTCTGTCTCTGAAACTCATGCAACGCGCTCAGGCGGTGTGCAATCTCCGCCGCTGGGGTGGGTAGCATCGGTGGCTCAGTGGGTAGAGGTACCACTAGTGCCTCCGCTGTAATGGGCCCCTGCACCGAGGCATCATCGCTCGGGGGGCTACTATCCCACACGTAACTAGGAACCCTGGCTGGCTTCCTTCGTGGGGCCATCCTAAAAAGGAACAGGTGCGCCACGGTCAAACAGTATACCTGGTGAGCTGACGCAAAGTAATTTGAAATAAAACACACACGCAATCAGTGTTTTCGTGCACTGAGTCGGAAATCAGAGGTCAGGGTCCTGGTGTATGGATACATCAGCCGACGCACCAACACTGGACTCCCTGGACTGAAAACCACACTCAATACTCTTAACACTATTGCTTCACAGAGAAGAAATTATCAGAGTCATGAGTTCTGTAGTAGAACTGAATCCTCTGATACCAATTGTCACGCCCCATCCTCGGGGCCCATGCCGTGACTACCCCAATCCCGCCTTTCATTGGTCAGGGGCAGGTAACTAGCACCAAAGGCGTAAATCCTAGAAAAAGGGAAGGAATTTCCTTTATAAAAGTAAAGATACACAATAGAGTATGCAAATTAAGTAAGCACTTAGAAAAACTGAGTACAAAAGTAGGTGCTGATAAGTAAATGGGCCAGTATACAAACCCAACTAAAAGTACAATACAACTGAAAAGGACGTACAAGAGTAGTAAAGTGAAACAGCAACACCGAGTTGTCCTCTGGAAGTCCCACCTGAAGGGTGGGTACAGATAGTCTCCTTAGCTTCTCGGGTCCGGTCATTCGCTCCATGCATGCCCTGCCAACTGGTCCACCTCCGGGTATCATCCAGCTTCACAAGCCTTCACCTCAATTAGTGATGTCCGTCGTCTGCATCCAACATAACGTAGTGAGAGCATAGCCCATGCAGGGTTGAGTATACGATACTCAATAGGGACCCCGAGACCCCCAATGGTCTCTCAGAATCCATGAAGGATAAACCACAAAGGAATGATAAAATCACGAAGTATCAACCGACTCTACTTAGGTATATTCCCATACATATACCTAACTCATCAATTACAGTTTGTCTCCAACACTCGATCCCAAGCACAACCAGTCCCCACAAAAAAACACAACCCAATCCACATAGGAAAACACAACCCAGTCCACACAGGAAAGCACAACCCAGTCCACACAGGAAAACACAACCCAGTCCACACAGGAAAGAACAACCACTACTACAAATTTTCCCTTTATCAACGCTAAAAACCGATATTAACGACGCTAGAAAAGTGCTGTAAATGCTGGAGAAGATAAAGTGGGGGGTCCCCTTTATCAGTTCTTTTTTTAGCACTCATAAAGTCCGCCTTTATCAGCGCTTTTCGGAGCACTGATAAAGGAGACCCCCTATCTTTACCGGCATTTACAGTGCATTTCTAACGATGATAAAGGGTCATATTATTATCACTCAAGATAGTGCTGATAAAGGGACATATTATCAGCGCTCAGGTTAGCGCTGATAACGGTCCATATTATCAATGCTCAGGATAGCGCAGATAAAGGCTCCTTCAGCTGCACCTGCAGAACCAACACCTACACAAACCAGCACCTGCACCTGTACAAACCAGCACCCACACCTGTACAAACCAGCACCTGCACACAATATTTTGAAAAAAAATCATATATACATTTACTTAACATCATGAATAAAAAAACACATGGCTAAATACGTTTAAAACAATGTTTTACATGGTTACAATTAAAATTATCCAAAACAGTTATAAACATTAATGTTTCATCCTTTAATATTCGTGATCCTCTCAAAAAATTTCTTCCACGGTATTTGTTGCCGAACAAAGAATCCGAACTCAAGAAAAAGAATTAACCTATATAAGGAAAAAAATATTATGTTAGTAATACAATAATGAAATAAATTAAAACCTTAATATGAAAGAATAAATTCATATGAAAATGTGAAACTAAAATATGGAAATGATAAACTAAAATTTTTTCATTCTGATAACAATGAAAGGGAATAATGTAAAATCAATCTGTTTTTTGGATGATTTATCACATTTAATAATTACTGATTCTTTATCTAATGAAATGTTTTATCGGTTACACCGTGCTTCAGATTGAGGTGTGTTCAATTCGTATACGTCACGAATGAATCATGGATCATTTTCCTAAAGTATCAAAACAATATGAACACGTTTTCTCAGTATTCCATATGTCAGTAGTGTTATTTTCTAAAATTAATGTCAATTTGAAACTGTTATCAGACACTTTTAGCCATACCGGTCACACCGTGTGTAGGATTGAGGTGTGATTGATTCGTACATGTCACAAATGAATCATCGATCATTGTCCTAAAGTATCAAAACAATATGAATGCATTTACTCAGTATTCTATATGTTAGTTGTGTTGTTTTCTAAAATTAATGTCAATTTGAAACTGTTATCAAACACTTTTAGCCATACTGGTCACATCGTGCATCGGATTGAGGTGCGGTCAATTCATAAACCTTAAAAATGGCTCATGGATAGTTTTCAAAAATTATCAAAACAATCCAAACATGTTTTCTCGGTTTTTCGTATTTTAGTAATGTTGTTTTCTCAAGTTAATGTCAATTTGAAACTGGTATTAGACACTTTTAGCCATGTCGGTCACACTGTGTGTCGGATTGAGGTATGGCTGATTCATACACGTCAAAAATTAATTATGGATCATTTTACTAAAGTATCAAAACAATACGAATGTGTTTTCTCGGTATTCCGTATGTCAGTAGTGTTGTTTTCTAAAATTAATGTCAATTTCAAACTGTTATTAGACACTTTTAGCTATACCGGTCATACAGTGCATCAGATTGATGTGTGGTTGATTCGTACATGTAAAAAATGAATCATGTATCATTTTCCTAAAGTATCAAAACAATCCGAACGCGTTTTCTCATTATTCCGTATGCCAGTAGTTTTTTTTCTAAAATTAATATCAATTTGAAACTGTTATCAGACACTTTTAGCCATACCAGTCACACCGTGCATCGGATTGAGGAGAGGTCGATTCGTAAACCTCAAAAATGACTCATGGATCATTTTCCTAAATTATAAAAACAATCCAAATGCGTTTTCTCAGTTTTCCGTTTGTCAGTAGTGTTGTTTTTTAAAGTTAATGTCAATTTGAAACTGTTATCAGACACTTTTTTCCATATCGATCACACCATGCATCAGATTGAGGTGTGCTCAATTCATACACCTCAAAATTGAATCATGGATCATTGTCTTAAAGTATCAAAATAATACGAATTCATTTTCTCTATTTTCCATATGTCAGTAGTGTTGTTTTCTAAAGTTAATGTCAATATGAAATTGGTAGTAGAAACTTTTAGCCATGTCGGTCACACTGTGCGTCGGATTGAGGTGAAGTTTATTCATACACGTCACAAATGAATCATGTATTGTTTTCCTAAAGTATCAAAATAATCCAAACATGTTTGATCAGTTTTCCATTTGTCAGTAGTGTTGTTTTCTAATGTTAATGTCAATTTGAAACTGTTATCAGACACTTTTAGCCATACCGGTCACACCATGCGTCAGATTGAGGTGCGGTCGATTCTTACACATCAAAAATGACTCATGGATCGTTATTCTAATGTATCAAAACAATCTGAATGCATTTTCTCAGTTTTCCATATGTCAGTAGTGTTGTTTTCTAATGTCAATGTCAATTATAAACTATTATCAGACACTTTTAGACATACCGGTCACACCGTGCATCAGAATGAGGTGAGGTTGATTCTTACACCTCAAAAATGACTCATGGATCGTCTTCCTAAAGTATCAAAACAGTCCAAACACGTTTTCTCAGTTTTCTGTATGTGATTTATGTTATTTTCTAAAAGTAATGTCAATTTGAAACTATTATCAGACACTTTTATCCATATCGATCACACCGTGCGTCGGATTGAGGTGTGATCAATTCTTACACCTCAAAAATGACTCATGGATTGTGTTCCTAAAGTATCAAAACAATCTGAACACATTTGCTCGGTTTTCTATATGTCAGTAGTGTTTTTTTCTAAAGGTAATGTCAATTTGAAACTGGTATCAGACACTTTTAGCCATTTCGGTCACATTGTGCATCAAATTTAGGTGTGGTCGATTCTTACACATCACAAATGAATCATGGATCGTTTTCCTAAAGTATAAAAACAATCTGAACGTGTTTTCTTGGTTTTCCATATATCAGTAGTGTTGTTTTCTAAGGTTGATGTCAATTTGAAACTGTTACCAGACACTTTTAACCATACCGGTCACACTGTGTGTTGGATTGAGGTGCGGTCGATTCGTACACGTCATAAATGACTCATGGATCATTTTCCTAAAGTATCAAAACAATCCGAACATGTTTTATTGGTTGTCCGTATGTCAGTAGTGTTGTTTTCTAAAGTTAATGTCAATTTGAAACTATTATCAGACACTTTTAGCCATACCGGTCACACCGTGCGTCGGATTGAGGTGAGATCAATTCATAAACCTAAAAAATGAATCATGGATCATTTTCATAAAGTATCAGAACAATCCAAATGCATTTTATTGGTTTTCCGTATGTCATTTGTGTTATTTTCTAAAGTTTATGTCAATTTGAAACTATTATCAGACACTTTTAGCCATACCGGTCACAACGTGCATCGAATTTAGGTGTGGTCAATTCGTACACCTCACAAATGACTCATGGATCATTTTCCTAAAGTATCAAAACAATCCGAATGCATTTTCTCGGTTTTCAGTATGTCAATAGTGTTGTTTTCTAAAGTTAATGTCAAATTGAAACTGGTATCAAACACTTTTAGCCATGCCGGTCACACCATGGGCCGGATTGAGGTTCAGTTGATTCATACACCTCAAAAATGACTAATGGATCATTTTCCTAAAGTATCAAAACAATCCGAATGCATTTTCTTGGTTTTCTGTATGTCAGTAGTGTTTTTTTCTAAAGTTAATGTCAATTT
The DNA here is from genome assembly GCA_963277665.1 of Viscum album. Lineage (NCBI taxonomy): Eukaryota > Viridiplantae > Streptophyta > Magnoliopsida > Santalales > Viscaceae > Viscum > Viscum album. The sequence continues at coordinate 468,260,493 of OY728142.1, read as the reverse complement.
GAAATTGGTATCAGACATTTTTAGCCAATGAGTTAGGCTTTACTAGAAAGAAAAATCATATCTAAAACCATTCTTCAAAACCTAAGGATATAAAACATAATAAAGGGTGATCATATATGCTCAGTAAGTGTAAACAAGGGAGATTTCAATGATCATATATAGATAACATTAGTAGGAATTCACCTTCATCCTATTTGTGTACAATCTTCCATTAGGTATGTTGCCCATTCATTTCAAAACACATCTATATCATATTTTTAATATGAGTTTTTGCGACAGTCATGGTAGTACTAAAAAAATATAAATGTACAAATGATTAATAAATATTTTAAATGAACTCATAATTATTTTCGAAAATACCTCATCCAGGATGCTAGTTTGTTGATAAAATATGATCTCTTTCATAAATTTACAAAAATAATAACCACATTCCTTTCCATTTGTTTGTTTTGGACACTACTGAAACATCGTCAACAATAAGTAATTTGTTTTGATATGTGTTTGGATAGTGCAATTCTATCATATATACCCGGATACTTTCCCAATTTTAGATCTTGTAGGCTTGCTCATCCTTATGCCCTGGATTCATTACTTGCATTAGACGATATTGGTGCACCGCCCTATCATAACAGAATACTCATTAAAAGATAAAATAAATTATATAACTATATGTTTAGTTTTAAAATGCTGGATATAGTGTATTACAAATTAAAAAAACACCATCATACGTGGTTGGTTTGTTGGATATCCATGCATTTAATCCAAAAAATAAATATTTGGAGTATCCAAATTGAATACAATCAGCATCCAATGCTCCCTAAAAATAAAAAAAGGAATAAGTAAAGAATGAAATGAAAATATAGTTGATATGAATAAATTGTATAGTTTTACCCCTGCATCATTGGTATTAAAAAGAGTCTGTCATCCGTAATTTTGTTTTCAAACGATTTGAGCAGGGATGGAATTATTACAGCCTCTTTATCAGAATCTATTTCTTCTTTTGAAGAGGTGGTGTGAGGACTAACGAGTCCAAATTTTTTCATGGGGAAATCCCTTCAATTGTTTTTCATATATACGCCTGCGAAAAATATAAAATGTATTTAGTCATTGTTATTAGAGTATATCAGCTTTTGTAAAATCAAATCATGAAAACATACCTCATGTATACATTTACAAATGAGGCGCCTAGCCATTCATATTTGAGGATTTCATTTACATTTTCATCACTAATGAAATCTGATATTTCCTCTCTGTACATATTTTTTTTAAAAACAACTGTGTGAGCATTTTTGTCTATCAACATTGTATCCACATGAGCCTGCAATGATATTAACTGTGGATATAGAACAGGCAGAGTGAAGGTGCTCTCAGTAGACCGTTTCAATTAGTTGGTTGATCCTTGAGATAGTTTTAAGCTGATATTTTGTTTCACACCCTTCTCTTTGTAATTCTATAATAACATTCACCGGTTCATACCTTTTTTCATTAAATGTTAAAGTTCCATCTTGAAAAATAACCTGGAAATGGATACCTCTTTGTCGAAATTTTTTTTACAACAACTAACGGCCATGCGATGAATGTTCCAACAACTTGTTCAACTGTATGAATGTTGTCATTGTCATTTTCAATAGGTAGCTCAACACTGGGCTCATTATCTATGTTAATTGACACTCTAAAATAATCTGTTGGAAGTTGTCTGTTGTGTAGCATGCCTTTCTGTGTATTGAACACCGTAGCCCTCGCTACAAGGGGATATGTGGGAGTTTCTATATATAAATCACAGTCATTTGCACCCTGTAGAATATTAGTACAGGAAAGGTATCAGTGTCTATGTGAATAACATTTCACAGAAACAATTATTAAAACATTGATTACCTCAACTAAGTCCGGTTTTTTAGGGGAATGGCTTGCCTCAAAGCTAGTGGGGGGTGGGGCGAGATCATCATGTACGGGTTGTTATTGAGTTTTTTCTTCTCTTTTCCTCTCCCCCATCAATGTTGCTATCATATCTCTCTGGTATTTTAATTCTTCTTTAAAAATAGCTAATTTTTCTTTCATCTTTTCCATTTTTTCATTTTCATCGTCCGCTTGTTTTTGTGTTTGAAAATATGTTCGGGGTGTCACCCCAAAACCCGCACCTCTAACGCGGCCATACTTGTCTGGCCACTTCAAGGCTTCTGAAAGTATGTCTTCATCTGGTGTGGGTGTTGTTGATTCCTCTGACTATGTCAGATAGATAATATATAAAAATTAATAGTCATTGTAATGTAATAGCGATTTAAAAAAAATAAATTTATATTATGTCATACTTACACATGTTTCCCACACTTTTTGTGTGTTTACATCTATCAGTATCCCCTCTTTATTTACAAAAGCCTCCTTCCATAGCACATAGCCTGGGATGGATTTTTCTTTCAGTTTCGATTCATCAATATGCATATAAATAGAGAAACACGGTTATGGTGTTGTTTTATGTCACATATAAGTAGTACGGTAGTTTTAAAAGATGTACCGATTTCTTCTCAAGTGAAGTTTACCCCAACCTTGCTTTATGGTAAGGGTACGCTGGTTATTCTATGCGTTTTTTATTTTCAACACTCAGATGTTGTTTCATAAATAAAAAATTGTTAATCAAAGTGATGAATACAAGCAACGTCAAACAACGTATTACCCCACACAATGTACATGAAAAGTATTCTCCCCACGATGGTAGATAAATGCATCCCACGCCCATTGGGATATCAAGTGTGTATAAAGGGGAGGTGGGTGCGGCTTGATTTTCCCTTCAGTATCTTTAAGATGGTATTTTGTTAAAATTGTGCGGAATCCTCTATTAATCCTTCATGCAACTCTTAATATATAATCCTTGTGCAAGGCATCTACTTTAAATTCACTCTTAAATGGATGATGAAGAGTAATTTAATGTTTTGGTATTTTATTTTAATAAATTAAAAAAACGATGTCATAATGTTAGCATAATCTCTTCCCACATTAGTGTCTTAAGACCGGTGAAAACATGGTGCCACAACTGTACATCAATCGGCATGTGTTTCCGAGTGACGATTCCAATGTAGCTACTAAAGATGGCATTGTTGGGGTTAACATGTTGGCCTCTCTTATTCCATCCCACCTCAAAATTTGATGCCTTTTTCTTTTTTCCTTAATGATTTTGGCTAACATTGTCAAACTACGGCGCTCTTGTTTTTGTTTTTCATTTTTAGGGATTTATTTCCTACCATTTCCATAGAAGTATCATCAATATCTTTATCTAAAGCACTAGCATCAGCACTGGGACCAGCAGTAACAGGTTGAGAAACATGTTGTTGCTCTGCACTGGGACCAGCATCAGCTGGTTGAGAAACCTGTTGTTTCTCTGCACTGGGACCACCAGGAGGTGGTTGATAGACCTTTTGTGCCTCGGGATTAGGCGCATCAGCAAGTGCAAAAGTCATTATCTACAGAAGTGTTTTAACATTTAATTTAGATTACAGAAAAGCAGCAGATGACAGATAATATCATAATGTAACACAATGTATATTACAATAAACAAATAACCTGATTATTGTAATCTCTTTTTTTCTTTAAAGGCTGAAGAGATTTGACTCCTCTATCGACTATGTAAATACCTTCATTGTGGTCTCCTCTGACATATAAAACTCCATCTACATTTGGACCACTGTGAAATGACTGTGAAGTTCCTATAAAAGGGTCATCCTCCATTGAACATTCATCTGACCCTTCTGTTGTTTTGTTCAATAATAGAACAATTGACCAATTTCTGTTTGCAGGGTCTGGAACATAAAATACTTGTACTGCCTGTGATGCCATTATAAATGGTTTTTCTTTCTCCCCTTCCTTATTGAAATCAACTTTCACAAATCCTAATTCCTCTATTTTAACAGCACTCCTGTTATCAACCCACTTGCATTGAAAAATCAGCACTTTGATTTTTGTATAATCCAACTCCCATATTCATTTGATGATGCCAAAGTATGACATATTCACGTAAATTGGATTTTTGTCCTTAGCATCGGAAACATGCATCGCCTCAGCCACAATTGTAACCCCACTATTCTGCATGGTACTATCTTCATCATGTTCTTTAGTATAGAATGTATAACCATTAACTGCATAAGCATTGTAAGGTAATACATACACACTTGCTCCTCCGGCTAGCCATCGAAGTCGTTTTGAAATTGATTCTGGATTTTCATCTAACTTCTTCAAAATATGGTTCTGAAACTATCCTATAAACTATCTATTATGTGTATCTGATATCCATTTTTCATCCCTAGATGGATTCAAAATCCTAAGAATTTCCTTGTGGGTTTGAAAATATGGGTCAACGTTGAGACTGTTATGAAAAACGTAAAAGTGATCCTGCTTCCGATCTGTAATATTGATTGTGACAACCTCTCTTCCAGAAGTTCCTTCACCCTCAAGTCGCTCAGTTTGACGAGATTTCGGTAGGCCAATGTTATCCACACCAGATAGGTATTCAGTACAAAATTCAAAGGCTTCCTCAACAATATATTGCTTCACAATACAACCCTCTGGCCAACTTCGATTTTTGACATACCCTTTCAAAATCTTCATATACCATTCAATGGGGTACATCCATTTATAATGTACATGACCACATAGTCGAATCTCTCTCACCAAATGAACCATCAAATGAACCATCATATCAAGAAATGTTGGCGGGAAGAACATTTCCAATTCACATAATATGACGGCAATTTCCCTTTCTATAGTTGGAAATTTCACCAGGTCTATAACTTTGTTGTATATAGGTTTGAAGAAGAAATAGAGTTTTGTTAATGTATGGTAAACATTCTTGGGCAAAATGCAATGTAAAGCGATAGGAATTAGATATTGCATCAAAACATGGCATTCATGTGATTTCAGCCCCTTTATTTTAAATCGTTTAATGACACGATGTTCTTGATATTTGATGAATACCCCTCTGGAACCTTTACGCCTTTCAAGAAGTTGCAAAACTGATATCTCTCCTACCTGGAAAGAGTGTAAGAAGAAGGAGGAAGAAGTGTTCATTTTTCACCCTTTGCTATTGCCAACTCTTCTCGTATTCCCATCTCAACCATGTCTAATCTAGCCTTAATTCCATCCTTTGTTTTTCTAGGTGAATTTAGAAACGTGCCAATGACACTATCACATACATTTTTTTCAATATGCATAACATCAAGAAAATGTATGACATACAGACAATTCCAGTATGGTAATTCAAAAAAATTGATCTCCTTTTCCAACCAGTTTTTATAAGGTTTTTCAAAAATGGTTTACCAAAAGTAGGGTTCAAATCTTCTACATTCTCAAACAATTGATCACCTGTTAGTGGAGACGGTGTTGTACGTTCTTCTGAACTTCCATACAATGATGTCATCCAAGATCGGTACTTATGCCGTCGGGGTAGAAATCTGCGATGTCCAAAAAACACGGTTTTCAATGAATGTTTCAACCTAATTAACTGTGTAACTTTTTCGAAAATGCGACACCTTGGAGTTCCTTTAATGTTATATCCTGAAAAATTTCCATAAGCAGGAAAGTAATTTATCGTCCCATACAACATGAATTTCAAGGTGAAATCTACATTTTTGTAAGCATCATACAACGTAACACCTGAATCCCACAATATTTTCAAATCCTCGATCAATGGAGCCAAATAAACATCAATATCATTACCCGGTTGTTTTGGTCCTGATATAAGCATAGATAACATGATGTATTTTCGTTTCATTCATAACCACAGTAGTAAGTTATAATTTACCAACATAACCGTCCATGTACTGTGACTACTTCTTTGAAAAACAAAGGATTCACCCCATTTGTAGATAACGCGAGATGAAGGTTTCTAGGCTCCTTTCCAAATTCAGGATACTCAAGATCAATTCTCTTCTACTGAGGAAAGTCTTTAGGGTGATGTAGTTTCCCATCATTAATTCTTTTATCTTCATGCCATGTCAATTGTCCTGCAATCTCCTCACTTCCATATAGGCGCCTAAACATTGGAATGATTGGAAAGTACCAAACAAATTACATAAAACTACAATCATATTTCTTGTATCGAGAAGAACCACACTTTGGGAATTCATTAAGTGATTCTTAGTCCTTGCGAAACAATATACAGTCATTCGGGCAGGCGTGTATTCTTTCAGAGATCATACCCATCGATCGTAGCATTTGTTTGGCATCATATGTTCGGCTTGGGAGTTCATTATCTTCTGGGAGCATGTCATTCAGGAGAGCAAGTAGTTCTGTAAAACTGGTGTCACTCCACCTGTTTCCTTCTTTAAAATTATATAGCTTCAGTATGGCTGACAATGCTGTATATTTAGTGCAACCAGCATACAATGGCGTTTTTACACAACTCTTTAACTTCTCAAACAATTTTTGGAAATCACAAATTTCATCTTCAACTGTCCTTGTAATTTCCTCAATACGATCTTCGTCATCTTTCACATCTGTAATCACACCCTCCATATGATCGTATTCACCGGTCACACTTGTAATCATATCAGATCTTCCATAAAATGTCATGTTATCCGAGCCACTACCTACATTCGTTTTTTCCCCATGTTTCTTCCATCTTGTATAACTTTTATCTATTCCATGACAAATCAGGTGTTCTTCCAACTCCTCTGGAGTAATTTTTCTTGAATAAAAATAGCGTAAACACAGACAGAGGATTTGAGAAGGGTCACATGCATGATCTACTGCAAACTTCATAAACTCTTTCACAACATCTTCATACTCTTTTGTCAACCGATTGGCATTCATCCATTCTTTATTCATATTCATCGTCTTTATGGGTTCGATATTGAACTTGCCTAATATTATTTTTTAATTAATCATGTATCATTGTTTGGGTTTTATAAAAAAATCAGGGTACAAATGCGTCTACAATGAAATAGAGGAACCTACCCCAAAACATGTGAAAGTACTTGAAATCTATCTATATATGAAGTATTGTGACCTATCTTTTGTATATCTCCATGATGTACCTAAAACCTCTACATTGAGGACTCTTCACTGAAACATGGGGGAGTACCATACTCCATATTTTCTCCAAACATCTCACTTGTCACTTGTCAACTCTCAAGAAGAGTGAAGATAATTAAAATATCCAAACCACATCGTGTGCAATTTCCAATGAATGAGGGAATCATAATATTGTGATCTACATGAGAAGATATTTATAATGGGCTACTCAAACATGAAATATTATCATCTAAGTGAAAAATAAATAATAATAATGAAATTAACATAGCACACAATTTGTTCAATGGATACACAATGTGTAGGGTTCTCAGTCAAGGTTGGTTGTATACTACCATTTCTAAACTCATGTGAAATCCATATACATGGTGTGTCTAGTAGGGTGAACATCGCCTTTGGATAAGATACCTAATTTAATCTGACATATATCAAATTAATTCCAAGTTAGTCTTACAAAGACTATATGATGCCTTTAAATATACATGACATATAGAACAACTTGAGCTAAAGGCATGTACTTCAGATACAAACCAAACAATTGGAATTTTAGATTTTACAAAGCATCCCTTATTCAATTTTGTTTGTTAATTTAGGGGTTATCATAGAAGTTTTATCATCTTGGGGCATTAATTCATAAGTCAAGTATACGTAAATTACCAATTTTTATATACAAATGTTCAACAAGAACCAACCAACATGCAATTCATTTAGTGCGCAAACAAGGACCACCAACGACAACGATTTTCAGCGGGGCATTTAACATGTAAAAGATGAACATACAATGGGTAAGACATAACCAATAGGTCCTCCTTACTAGGAATAATCCCCATGTTTATTCTAGATAGCATATCCAAAATGAGTAAGCCCTGATCAATCCTCTGTTATCACACCTTTCACGACACATACATCCAAATCACATGACTTTAAACTTCATGGTACAATATTTTCAACACAACACGTGGTATCTGGTGAGTAAGATCATATCCCTATTCAAACTCAAGGAGCCTACCCATACATATTGACAAAAATTAGGGGGAATGCACATATTTCCAATGGGACACCCCTAGTACTCTTTTCCAATTTAACATCACACCATGCCAAAACTCACCACATGATCACCAGTTACCCAACATTATTCCAAAACCAAAGAAATATATCCATGCTTCATTACCCTAAACCCATCCATATAGGTTCAATAGTGATGGTCACATTAAAACCATTCTATAAATCAATAAGGTTAGGAATCCAAATGATCATGTCCCTCAACCTATTTATAACACTAAAAATCAAGAATAGAGAGTGTTTCCCTTATACAAATACAAGGCATGACCATTACTTTTCTATCAAACTATATCCATTTTATACTATGAAAGATTTTTTAACCTCAGAGAAATCTATATAAAGGTCATGATATTCTTCCGAAGGTGCAGAATCTCTTAGATACAAACTGAGCACTACATGTCTAGATAAGACTTTACCCAAAAAAATAACTAAATATTCATCCAAGTGAGTATCATCTCATTATGGTTATTCATAACCAGAATTAACCATCGACTAGATAATACCAGAAAAAGAATTATCATTAAGACCACCATTTTATTGAGAGGTACCACCTCAAGAACAATTCCCTACACCGAATCCTCATCCCTAAGAGGTTCATCATCAAAATCCAACTATAGAAGACAATCTTATGTTTGTAATAGTATAATCCTCAAATTGAATTAATATTTTCTATAGTTAATGATTATATATAATCCTACACTGATCGGAGGCCGCGGCGGTTGAGGGAGTGGCGGTCACGGTGGCAGAGGCAGTGGCGGTCGCGGCGGTCTTGGCGGCGGTCACGGTAGAGGAGAAAAACCAACAGTGCGGAGGAGAAAAACCAAATGGTGGCGGCAGAGGAGGAGGAGGAAGAGGAGGAGTAAGACGAGGAGGATGAGTAAGATGAGGACACGGTGTGGACGAGGAGGAGAAGTCATGGTGGAAGAAGAACCTGGTTTAGCTTCCGCGAAAGATTTACCGTGTGTGAGAGAGGAGGGCCTGTTAGGGTTATTAAATAGAAACCGTTGGAACCTTTATCAGGGCTTGTTAAAAGTGCTGATAAACGTATGTTTTATCAGCGGTAAAATAAAATCACTGATAAAACATATATTTATCAGCACTTTTTCAGCGCTGATAAAGAGATACCTTTATCAGCGCTCAAAAAGCGTTGATAAATTACATATTTATCAGCACCTTTATCAGCGCTTATTTTAGAGCTGATAAAGGTTACATTTATCAGCGCTTTTAAATAGAACTGATAAAGGGAAGTGCTTCCATTGCCCTGTTTTTTAATAGTGAACCCAGTTTACACAGGAAATCAAGTCAAATACATCATTGATAAAGATTGAAGTCAAGACTCAGCTCACATAGGTATACATCTTTTGTATAGAGTTAGAGATGATTAGATGTAGTCACTGATTCATCTAAGTTGTCGGACCCACATAGGATACAAGACTAGCTAAGCTGTCGGACCCACATAAGATACAAGACCAGCTACTCTACCGAACCCACTCAAGATACAATTACAGAGGTCATACTATCGGACCCACGTAGGATACAAGAACAGTAGTCATCGTTGTCGGACCCGATGGAGGATCCAGTACAGTTTTCATCGCTGCCGAACCCACGAAGGATCCAAGTATAGTCGTCCTCGCTGCCGAACCCACGGAGGATCCAAGTACAGTCGTCCTCGCTGCCGAACCCACGGAGGATTTAGGTACAGTCTTCCTCGCTGCCGAACCCATGTAGGATCTAGGTACAGTTGTCCTCACTGCTGAACCCATGGAGGATCCAGGTACAATCATCATCGTTGCAGTCATAGCCAGCTCTAGGGTTCCCGCACACAACATGCTCGATTCCGGGAGGGTCCACTCCTCGAGCCAAGGGGGTCGATACATCAACTATCAAGATGTCCATATTTGATGTATACCAAAGTTCTGTCTCGTTAAAAGAAACCAAACGTGACATATGGTGCGTCAATCGGACGCCCGGTCTGAGAGTTATTGGCTTTTCCGTTCCAGGGGCCCAATTGGTTTTTAAGCTAAAACCAACCCGAACATACTCCAACTGCGTCCAAACCTCAAGAGTAGTAATCCAAAAGGATTGTCTCATCAAGAGGAATTCAACACAGTTGATGGAACGTCAAATGGACATCCGGTCCATAAGTTATAAGCGTTTCCGCTCTAAGGGCCCGCTTGGTTTTGGGTTTGAACCATCTCGGCCATGCCCAAACATTACCGAAACCTTGAGTGTAATATATCGAAATGACCGCCTCTATCGAAGGATCCCTAAGCAACTGAAGGTGCGTCCATCTGAGGTCTGTATCTCATGTTATAGGCAAAAGACCAAAAATGGTCCGATGTGGGGGGTCTGGGCCCAGCCCGACCCGGCCAAACCCCACCTGGGTCGGCCTGAACAGGGTCGACCAGACCCGGGTACGGGTCTGGCCCGACAAGGCGTAGCCCGGCCCTGCCGGCGGGGCCCGATCTGCGCGAACTGCCTCGGCCCGGCTGGGGGGGGGGTGCGCGGGCCCGGCGAGTGAGCCGAGCGGGGGGCGTGACCCCCGCTTTCCGCGGACGCGGCGCCAGGGTGGCACCGCTGGCTCCCCTAGATCTCGTGCGGCCATGGGATGTTTCCCTCCCCGCCGCGGCTTCAGCCGTGGTGGGATTCTGCTAGCGGCGCGCTGGGGTGTCGCCGTCTTTAGACAGCCGACCGGTGTCGGCCGCTGCCTCCGGCCTCCCGCACCACTGGGGGCTTCCGCGGGCCTTCGGAGTCATTCTGGTGGTCCGATTTTACTCCCTTCTGCGCCTGCGGTCATCTCAGGACTCGTACATCACTGTGAAGGCCTCCAACCGCCATTTCATTCTCGCTTCATTGTCGTCAAATATTCCACGCATGAAGAACAAAGTGGCGGTGGGTTCGGACTTGTTCATTAGTCCGTACCCACCACGTTAGTGGTTCAAAACATCACCCATAAATTACACGCCATACTGAGGGTATAGATCACATAATGAAATATACAAATTTACCTACCTCAACAATTGAAGACGGACGTCAGCGTCGGGGTATATGGCGTCGCGGGAAAATTGTTTGTAGGTGTCATCGAAATGCACCGAGGAGGAAGCGGTGTCTCCTCTCTTTTCGCAGAGAATAAGATTGGTGGTACGTCGTTGTTCTTCGATGAATCGGCGTTCTTCGTCGTTCTTCGTCGGAGGCCGGCGTTCTTCCAAAACCTCAAGAGTTCTCTCGATCTTCCTTGCACAATGATAGCTCTCCCCCTTAATAAAATAACTGGCTCCTCCTATTATTTTATTACACACACCAAGAAACTGTCCCAAAATTAAATCACCACATTAAATAAAACGTTTTGACAATCAATTAAGGAAGGGAGAGGGAAGGTCCCGATTTATTAAATGCGATGGAAATTAAATAAAAAGGGGGGAAAGAGGAGTGATCGTCATTAAATTGTGGGTTGACATGAGTTAAAGGAGTGAGGTGGTGAGATTAGCATTTAATTGGGGGTTTTTCCAATTTAACGAGGGGTTTTTAATGAGTTAGAGGGAAATTGAATGGTTGGACTCATGTGGGCCCCACCTCTCTAACATCCACCCTTGGGTAGTTAGGTGGCTGTGGGTCCCACCCTTAACTACCCATGAGAGGAATTAACCTCCCTAGATTTGAAATAAAATTGTACAAAAATTTATTTACTTCTCAAATAAACCCCGAATAATTAACTTCTCCTCCCACACAAACACAACTACGGTAAGGATCCTGTTAAGCAATTATCGGCATTGCGAGTTCATCGGTGCCCTCATATTTCAATTCCATGCACCGGTTCAAAAGATAGAAAGACATGCTCATTCGTTCACTGAATGTACCCGAGCTAAACTTCAGAAATTGATTCCGGACACACCGGTCCTCGAAATCAAGTGTCGTCAGAAGCCACAGACCTGTAAAATTCCAAATTATTTAGAAAACATATTTCCTTGAAATTTTCGAGTCTTTACACAAATGCTTGTTTGGGTAAGGCCATTGTAAGAATATCTCCAACTTGTTGTTCTTTAGGCACATACTCCAAATTCACAATCCTTTTCTCCACTTTCTCCATGATAAAATGACATTTGATTTCAATGTGCTTTATCCATGAGTGATGGACTAAATTTTGGCTCAGATTTATAGGACTTGAATTATCACAATGGATTCTGATCGAAGATTTCAATTCAATTATAACATCTTCAAGTTGTTGCATCATCCACAATAGTTGTGTGCAATCTTGAGTAGCTGCAATGTATTCTGCTTCTACGGTGCTTAATGAAATGAAATTTTTTTTCTTGATTAACCAAGAAATACTCAACCCAACAATATAAAAGGCAACTCCTGATGTTGATTTCTTATCATCTACTAAACCATCCCAATCAACATCTGTATATCACAATAACTCTGGTTGATATTTGTCAGTATACATTATGCCAAAATCCAATGTGCCCTTGATATGTCAAAGAATTGTTTTTACTGCAATAATTTGTCTCTCCTTGGGATTACGTTAATACCTCGCTACTTAACATGTGGAAAATACAATATCAGGCCTTTTCACTGTCAGGTACAACCGACTTCCCGTGATTTTCCTATATTCTGTTATAATAACTAGCTTGACTTCATCATCTCGTGAAAATTTCAACTGGGTAGCACCTTCAGTCTTTATCTCTTTGAAATTATCAATTCCAAACCTTCTCAAAACCTCCTTTTCATATTTAGATTGAGAAATAAAAGTGACATTCTTTCCTTGTGTCCCTTTAATCTGAGGAAAAATGTCAGCTCATCAATCATCAATATTTCAAACTCACTTTTCATGAATTTAAAAAAAAATTTGAATTGTGTTTTATTTGATCCACCAAATATTATTTCATCGACATAAACCAGCACCATCATCCTTTGATTGTTTCCATTGTTGTATTAAAAATTATAATCAACTCCACCACACTAAAAACCAAGCTTCTTTAGAAACTGATGAAGCCTTGAATACCATGCTCTTGCTGCTTTCTTCAAACCATATAAAGTATTCTTCAGTAGATAAACTATGTTATCATCTTCATGAATGAGAAAATCATATAGTTTCTCAATGTAGACATCTTATTCTAGAAAAAAAATTCAAAAATGTTTACTTGATATCCATATAGAAAAATTTGAACTTTCATTGCATAGTTATGGCCAAGAATAATCTAATTGTCTCCAGCCTTGAAATAGGTGTGAATGTTTCATTGATATCTATACCCTCTATCTGGGAGTACCATTTACACACAAGTTGTGCTATATTTCGAAAAAAACACCATATTTATTCATTTTGTTGTGAAGGACCCATTTTTCCCTATGAAATTTTTTTCTTCTGGTCTCAAAACAATTTCCCACATTTTATTCTTCTCAATTTGTTCAAGCTCTTCATTCATTTCTTGAACCCAATTCTCACATCCAGGTACTTAATCAAGGTATTTATGCTCAACTTGTGATAAGTATTATGCTTGTTGTAGAGACTTCATCCTTATTGTTTGCACTGGTGCTGTCTGATCACCAATTAAGTTCTGCCAATCAATTTCAGATCTTCTTTCAGGTCTCTGGGAAGACACTGATTTATTTTCATCATCTGAGTCTTCTTTTGAATCAATCTCCTGATATGGATCATCTCCTGATCTTCTCATCTCTTCATCGCTATCCTTCTAAGTCTGATCATGTATTTTCTAAAGATTATGTTCATTTTCTACAACAGTCACATCATGACTTTCAACTACCTTTCCCAACAACTCATTGAAGCATTTATACACTTTTTTTCTTTGATTATCTAAGGAATATCCCTTCATCCCCACGAGATTCAAATTCCCTATGTTTCTCCTTTTGAGAATGAAACAATTACTTCCGAATATTTTAAAGTACTTTAATGATGGATTCTATCCATACCATAACTCATATGGTGTCTTATCCTCTTTTGGATGAAGTAAATCTCTATTTGAAGTGTATATTGTTGTCATCACTTCTTCTTTCCAAAATTTCTCTGGAAGGTCTTTCTTAATGAGTATTGTTATGTCCATATTGTTGACAATCCAATTTCTTCTATCAACTAATCCATTCTTCTATTGGGGTCTTACTGCTGAAACATGATGCCTTATCCCATATTTTTGGAGATAATACTCCACTTGGATATTTTTGAACCCTTTTCCATTATCTGTTCGAATCATTCGAATTTTCTAACCATGCATGTTTTCACATTCCCATTGATATCTTGTAATGAAACTGAACACTTCATATTTTTTGGTGATTATTGAAACTCATGCCATTATACTATACTCATCAATGAATATAACTTAATATCTCATCCCATTAATAGCCCTTGGGAAAATTGAATCACACACATCAATATGCACCAGCTCATGAAATCTTGTTGAATTTTTCTCATTTTTCATATATGTCTTTCGAATTATCTTTCCCTATTGACAAGAATCACACGTATGAGTACGATCATGTGATAATCTAGGGACGTTTCGATATGCATCATATTTTACCAAATCATCCAAGTAACATTAGATTATGTGTCCAAGATGCTTATTCCATAACTTTTTTTCTTCATCATTGGACAGAAAGTGCATATCTTCTTCTCCACTCACAAGGTAGTGATTCAGTTACGTACGATTTACTTGGAACACAACAACACCATAATTTTCCTTGATGATACATAATTTCTTGGAAAAACTTATGGAATGTATTGAGTCACACAATTGACTAACACTAAGAAATTTGTGACTAAGCCCCTCAATAATCAAGACATCTTCTCGTCTTATGTCTTTTCCTGCAAACTAGGATTTTCCTGAACCAATAATTTTCATGCCCTCATCATTAACGAATCTTACAATACCTTCATTATTATACCTGATTATGGTTACTAGATTCTTATTTCCTATCATATGGGAAGTGCATCCACTATCAATTATCCATATCTCTATGAGATTTGATGTCTTGAACACAATTTCTAAAACCATGTCTTGCTCGGCCCCTTTATTTTTGACCCAAGACTTTTAATTCATAACCGACATAGAATGATAATTTTTATCTTCCTCAGTATATGATGGGATAGCTTTAACCTACAGAGTTGGAAATCGATTTTGAATTTTCATCTCATTTGAAGATACTTTTGGCTGCTTCTTAGGAACAAATTCTGTTTACCTTAGCACATTTCACTATATTATAGTTGTGAAACATCTTTTCATATGTTCAAGTCCTTTAAACCTGAAACAATGACCATCAAATTATGACCTATAATTTTGAGATCTGTATGACCACCATTGTTGGTCTTGTTCCCTTTGGCACCTCTTTGCTATGGAACATACATTTTGAGAGTGTCCCATCTTTCCAAAACAATATCATATTATGTGAGGTATATTCCAATGTAGAAATGATGCACCACTAGTTGTGCATTGGGTTCTATAAATCTTATGATCCCGCTTTATTCCAAAATCAATCATCAATCTTGGACTGGGTTCTTGTGGTATGTATTGAACCATAACTACATTTTGTTTTAGATCAAGTTCCATATCAGCCTTATCATTCAAAGAATATTTGTGCTTCTATTCCGATAGACCACTCTACTCAAATTTCATCTTCTCTATTTCCTGTATGATCTTCCTTCCTAGAAGTTTTTTCTAATCTTCAATTTTTCATCGTATACTGATGACTTCTTCTTCTAGTTGTTAAATATGCTTGATTTGATCTTTTCCAGTTTTATTTAAGCTATCAATTTCAATTTTATGTTCCTCAATTATGAGTTTGTACTCAACCACCTTTTTGGTGATTTTCTAGAATTGAATACCTCAGCTTTTCAATTTTTTCATTCAGCTCAGAATTATATTCTTCCTACTGCTTCATAAAGAGTTTGGAATTACAAACAACTTTTTTAGATTTATTCGTTTTGGATCTCAAAATATCTACCTATTCATGGGAAACTTCTAATTAAGCCTGAAAATAAACTCTTCCTTCAATTTATCTTTCTTCATTATCACTTCCTCCTCTTGTTAAATAATTTCTAGCAACTGTCACAAAAGAATCTACTTTATGATCCATGAAGTCATCCAACTCTTATATATCATATTATTCTAAACTTTAATCCTCTCTTGAAAGCATATTTTTCTTTTTGAAGAACTTTCTCTTATTACTTATCCTATATTTCTCATTTTATGAATACTTATTTTGAGGAATTTCATCATTTTCTTCATTTTAATCATCAAACATCTAAGGACACTTTTCTACAAAATTCCCAATCTTTTTACATTGAAAACATGAAAATGGAAGTTTACTTTTGAACCTCTCGTTTCCCCTTTGCAGATTGGAGGATAGAAATAACATGACATCATCCATATTGTCCTCCTCAGGACTATCCTCAATAGAGATATTATTCATGGAGTTTATAGCCACTTCTTTAGGCTTTCCTTTTTCCACTACATCATTATCATCATTTCTCATTTCATATGATATAAGGGTACTTTGTAGGTAATCTAGTGTCAACTCTTATGGGTCTTTTCCTTCCAACATTGAAACATTCAGATTGAACCACGGTGGAATATTCTTCAAGGTTTGTTTCACAATATTTATATCTTCAATGACTTCTCTATGACCCCTTTTTTCTTCCACAATAATATTTATCCTATTGAAGAATGCATCAGCAGTCTCATCGGGATTCATTATAAGATCCTAATACTTGTTCCATAGAACCTGTATCTTTTCTTCTCTAACTTTTGTGTCTCCCTCATAAATGATTAATATTTTTTCCCATATTGCATTTGATGTTTTACTAGACATCACCTTAGAATAAATTTCATTTTATAGGGATCCCCCTAAAGAATTGATCCCTTTTGAATCAATATCTAATTATCTTATTTCAACTTCTAATAAATCACCACTATTAATGTCATCTGACATTCCATGCATAGGTGATGTAAATACATCCATACCTACTGATCAAATGTAGTTATACATCCAATTATTCCATAGTTGAAAAATATTTCCGTCAAATATCATAATTCCATTATGATTGACCACCTCCATTACTTCTTCTTGACAGAGAACCACTGTCTTTCAACATTTCCCTCTGATACTATTTTTTAGGTCCCCTATTCCGAATACCCTAAGTGAGGGGGGGGGGGGTGAGTCAAAGTATGATAGATTAAAAACTTATCTTTTCGGATCTTAAACTCGATTCTCTCTTCATCCCATATCAATATACGAATAGATATGGAATCAATCATCGAACAAATTTGCATTTACTTGGTTTAAACTTACTAGGCTATATCCAAGGATCATACAACGACAATGTGAGGATGTACCAAATTCAATGAGCCTCACTTCCAAAAATGAGTACAATGTTCGTGCTAGATCTTCTATGACCATGCTCACTGCCTTTACAAGGTTTAATGTCTGCTTGATACATTCCCAAGTGTCACTCCCTATGCAACTTTCTCTGGATCACTGCTAGTGGAAAAGGGTCACCGTCTTCCTCATCCTTCGCTCACTGCTCTTGGAAAAGAATCCACTCATAGTTTATCAACTTGTAGGTCAAACACAGTTTATGGACATGTATATCTCTTCATTTGCATGAATTATTACATCATTAAATATAGAAAGATGTTCTTTTGAAGTTCCTTTTTTACCCATAGATTAATTCCACCTTCCCAGGTACTGTTAGGTACCAAAAAATACTTTCGCATACAAAATTGAAGCTTTCGCAAGTTTCCTTGTGCAAATCGCAAGCCACCTTCCTCTCCCATGTACTGAGTATCGGGTTTGGTATGTGGAAAACCTCCTCCGCATAATGATGTCATTGCTGCAAACTACCCTTCATCTGCAGACTACCTCCACCTTCATGATCGTGTACTACTACTGCATACCAGTTTCGCAAATCTCCTCTTTGAAACCCCTCATATCCACGAAGTGTTCTCTTTTCACGAATAGTCTTCACTTCTATGTACCAGAGATCTCCCAGCACATACCGCTTGAGGAATTTTCCCTCTCACATACTAAATATTCCTCCTCCATGTACCGAGGCAACTTATTCTATGTTCTGGACTTCCTTATGCACGTACCAGACTTCTTTTGTGGGTTAAGAATCCCCACAAACACCTTCAGCGCGAACCACTTTCGGACATTGCCAAATTCCCAAAGAGAAATATGTACTCTAATGATGTTCAATATCCATAAAAATCGGTAGGATTAGTGATTATTATATATGAAAATATATCTGTAAAATCTAATAATCCAAGACTTACCAAATCATTAATCCAACCTCCACCACTTACCGTTTCTTTTTCCGTCGCGAACCGAAAGTCACCTGCGAACTGTTTTTCATATGCGTTCAGTGTACTGCCTCTGAACATACGTGTTTGATCTCCTCCACTAACAATAATCCATTCACTTACCACACCTGCTTCCACCACAAACCATTTTCGGTTTCATGAACTACACCTGTATATCATTTTTTCCGCTCTGCGTACCGTTCCCGGAACATGATACGTGGCCCATGAATTATGGTACACGGTTCTCACCCTTTACGATTTTCTTCAACGTTCTTCATATCGTTCAAACCTATGACGAAATCCTTCCTTTTCCAACACCAAACTCTCAATTTTGAGGCCCCAATATTTGGAAAAAACTAGGAAACTGTACCACCTTAAAAACTTATCTTCAGCAAACACCAACGATACTCATTTGCGGGCATCTGACACAATCACACCCAAACCATTTTGAGAGAACACCTTGAGAGATTTTTTACCAACACACTTAATGATAAATATATTTATATGGTCAAGAAAACTGTTAGAACATTCATTGAATGACCGTAAAATCTTGTAAAAATACATGTCAATAGGGAGGTATTCATTTTAAATTTATTATTCATAATAAACCTTTAATAATTAATGAAAATATGTATAAATCAGTGAATGTTCTTACTGGAAGGCAATGGGAAGGGGTGAAATGAAATTTCGAATAAAAACCTTCTAAAGGATCAACCAACTAATCAAAAATATCTTCAGAAAGCACCTTTACCCCACCCATTCTATATTCTCATTTACTAACATTGAAGGATCAGGCGAATACAAAGTTACAAAGTGGTAGTAATCACATGATATATTTTTAAGAACAAGGGTATAGATAGGCCATTATAGCCATCATTTCTCTTGAGAATTTAAATTAAATCCTCAACTATTAATGGATAGGAGTCTCAGTTATAAATTCATACATGAGGTGTGTTTTTATGATTTTTTCTAATAGCTGATCTACTATGTTTATTATGACTAAATAAAATTCATATTTTTTCATGATATTATATGAATACAAAATTTATGTTTTACCACATGAACATAAATATAGATTCATTAGTCCTTTTTTCACTTCTACAGACCAAACCAAAATGGAATAATTCCAAATTGATGCAATCGTGGACAAATTGGCCAAATCATTTGAAAGAAAACATACAGATGACATATTATTCTTAATACCAATGATTCAGGGGTAAAACTATACAATTTAAACATACCAAATATATTTTCAACCCTTTCATTAATTATTAATTTCTAATTTTTAGGAAAAATTGGGTACTCATTACGGTCAATTTGAAAACACCAAATATTTGTTTTCTGGATTCAGTGTATTAATACCCAAGAAAAATACCACATATGATGATGTTTGTCAATTTTTAATATACTACGTCTAATATTTAAGAACTAATATTAAATTTATATATTATATATTATGTTTTAATAGGAATTATGTTATGATAGAACTGTGTTTAAATATCATGAAAATCCTGGAATAAAGACAGTCCATGCACATAAGGAGCCTCTCAACTCCATCAAGTTATCAAGTATTAGGGTATATATAATAATATTTAACTATAAACACACATATCAAAACAAATTACATAGTATTATCAACTTTTATGATTTTTTTGAAATAAAAAAATATAAAATATTTTGGTTATTATGTTTGTAAATTTATGAAAGAAATCACATATTATCAACAAAATAGCATCCCCGAAGAGGTATTTTTGAAGATGATTACTATTTCATTTAAAGTATTTATTAATCCTTTGTATATTTATATTTTTTCAGTACTACAATGAATGTTGAAAATATTCATACTCACAATAATAAATAGGTATCTTCAGAAAAATATGTAAAAAATACCTAATGTTAGAATGTTCACATTTATCATGAATATATGACTTCTTAATTCTTATTTAGTTGATTTTCTAACCATTTTATCTACTTTTTTAGTTAATTTCATCCAAATTTATATCTTATATTTATGATAAAACTATGTCATTAAAGCACAACTACATGGTGTATACTCTAAGTACATGTCATGCATTTTAAAAAACTCAATATTTCTCAAATAGTGAGAACACACAATACGTGTTCATAAAACCACATGTCATGTGATCAAAATTTCTAGTCATGAAACCCCAATGAACCTCCAAAAACCCACCAATTTCCCCTCAAAGTCACTAGATTATCCCTTAAGGGGGTCCCTAGATACAAAAAACCAACACTAAAAATTAAAAACAACTAATATATGGCAATCTATGGAAAAAAATTAAAAATTTCCAACCTTAAGGTGTAAATTTATGAAGTTTCTATTTGATTCAAAATCTACATCTATCACATGATGATTTGGTTCCTCTTGAGCTCATGATGACACCTCTCGATGTTATCACCTCTACCTCTCCCTCTCTTCTATCTTGAATTAATACCCCAAAGGGGTAAATCTCCCATGGTTTTACATGAAAATAAAATGGTAAAAGAGGAAAAGTAAAGTAAAAAATGAAAAAAGAAAGAAAAAAGGGAAAATGAAAATAAAAATGGGCTCGATCCCAACCTCAGTGCCCGATATAAGGTTTTATACTTACTAGAAAAAAACTCATTACTAAATCAACCATAGAGTTAGAATTCC
The DNA here is from genome assembly GCA_963277665.1 of Viscum album. Taxonomy (NCBI): domain Eukaryota; kingdom Viridiplantae; phylum Streptophyta; class Magnoliopsida; order Santalales; family Viscaceae; genus Viscum; species Viscum album. The sequence goes on along the minus strand of OY728142.1, from coordinate 468,239,451 downwards.
AATCAAATAGTTCAAAAAAAATATAACACTAAATAAACATGTGTAAATAAATAATATTTAATAAGTTAAATATTAAAAATTCTAAAAAAACATGAATGACCTAGAATTCCACCAAACTTATATCATAGAGTAAAAAACCCATTCTAACACTAACAGAGTGGTCTAAAAAATATCTGATATTTCATGATAGTATAAATTACTATTCTCCCCCTCAAACACTACCTGATATTAAAAATTTAAATTTCCCTTGATTTTCTCAAACCATCATGATGCGGTTCATTATAATCTCCCAACCATAAATGATTGTAACCTTAAAGAAGCCTTGACGTTCAACCAATCACCAAGCTTAAACCTAGGCACCAACACTTCTAACACCACCACGACCATCCACCGACCTATCTCACAATTCCAAATGTAACATTAAGATGTTTTTATGAAAAAATTCATTAAATAATATTTATTCTTCAGTAGATTTCATTACACATGATCATGAGATTAAATGAACCGTGAGATACCCTTATTATAATATTACTGTTATAGCCTAGCTATCATGTTAGCAGGAATAATTATAAGTAACTTATGAAAATGCATTGTGAATTATTTGGCTATCAATTATTTATGAAAAATATAAATTAGATATTTTAATTTTTTGAGTTAATTACAATTGGTAATAAAATTAATGAGATATTTATGTTATATACTTAATTAAATATTTTTTATTCATCTAATGGATATTTTAATCATAGGGTTTGAATAAAACCTATTGGTTGTATCAAAACCAACTTTAAAAAAAAGGTAATCTTATGACTCTGTATAGAGAACGCCTTTTAAATTAAGATTTTTAAACATTAATAATTTTTATATGACAACACAAACATAATATTTTAAATGTGGATATAAAATTTTAATTTGGTTGAATTTATGATATTTTATGATAACATTCAAGTTTTGATGAATAGTAAAAACATACTAAATTTTAAGTGAAAACAACTTTTTTCATCGAGAAAATTTATATGGTTAATTTATAATACTGAATGGTTTTAAAGTATAAATAAAATATATTTTGATCATTCAATATAATTTATGTAATTAGCAATAATTTTACATTGAATTCATATTTAAAAATATTTCAATCTTTTTCAATGTTGTAACTTTTAGAAAACACGTTCTCTTATTCTGACAATAGGATTGATTTTAAAATAATTACTTGAACTTCTATGTTTTGAATTTTAAAAAAGTACTAAATATTTTTAATCATTAGGTTAAAATTATGTTAATAGGATACTTTTATTTTTGGGCATTATGAATAGTAACTTTGGTAATTATTTTTATTACCATTGTTAAAGGTATATCCGGTAATTAAAGGTAAAAATAATATTATAAAATTACCTTAACAACAATAAAAATCCTATTTTATTACTAAATTAGATCCTTAACATCCATTTTTTGAAAATTAATCACATGATGGAAACATACCTATGAATATGACATGAATGTAATAAAAACTAATGAATGTGACAAAATGTCACAATCTCATTTTATATAAGTATATTAATTTTAATATGTGGATAACAAGAAGATAATATCGACTATAGATATTATATTGAAATTTAAATAATTACCTACATCATGTGAATTTATTTATAATTTTTAGAGATTAAATAAGTACCATTAATGATGACATAATAGTTATGTAAAAATTATTTTACTAATAGAAATATCAAATAAATTGTTTAAAAATATTAAAAGAAATATCATATGAACTAAATAAATTTATTCAAATGATTTCTAGGATAAAATTACATGTTAAGAATGTATTGAATATTTTTTTTTGAATTTATCTTCTTTGTGGTTTTTTTAAGTCAAATAAATGAATAGTGTCAAAATTGACAGTATTGGTATTTTATGAAAATAACATTTTGTTAAATTATTTAAAAATTATAAAGTGATAATTATAATATCCAAAATGTCATAAAATACCCAATTTTGGTCAGTTAATAACATATAAGTAAATAATTATAACCATTAAATAATTTCAATGTTATTTCCACAATTAAAATTAAATAGAATAACTACGTGTCAATTAAAAAGATATGGTTTAAATTGACAAAAATAACATGTCCAAAATTTATTGGTTAATGATATTAAAACCCTATCTCATCTCATATTATAAATTGTGACATTTTGGAGGGTTTTTTTGGTAGCATTTGATTTTATTATAAATTATTATTTATGGAGTTTTTAAAAGTTCCCTTCAGCTCAATTATAAAAGAGAACCTCCTCCCACACATATTCACTTAATTTTGAGCCTTCAATCTCGAACAAACCCTAAATGGTTTCCTTTTCAACTTCCCTATTTTCATTCTAGAGTTCTATTCATCTTCAAAGACCAACTATATTGCTCTAAGAGGAGATTTAGATGAAGCATGTCAAGGAAAAGGTAATCTATTCTATTGATTCCTTCAAATTTATTTCATCTTATACTTCCTATTAATTATTTGTTTAATTATACATTTATAACAAAAGTATAAATAATATAATTATATGTTATTAAAAATATTAAACAACCACATTTCATCCTCTATCCATCCTAGGAAAAACAAAATCACCACACGTGCATACGTACGGCTTACCGTCTCCACGTCGTGGTGTAATCTGTTTTTACCACCACCACACATGGATGGGTATAATGATGGAAATAATAACTATATATTATTATTATAAAATTATTATAATTCTTAAATATCATACATAATCCAATTCAATACCATTCAATAATTTTGGTAATGATAACATCGCTCGTGCGTATATACAGCCTATTGTCTCCATTATTCGATGTAATTAATTCTACATGATCGTCATTAAACCGTGATTATATAGATGAATTGAATGAATAAATATGATATATATTATAATAATATCATTATTTAAATTATTTAACTATAATATAATTATTTAAACATGAACATATCTGACAAATCTCGCATAAGAACATGAAACAGTCAATATCCAAATAATAAGTGACAATGAAATGTTACTAACAAAAAGATGATAATATAATCATATATGATATAATAAAAATGATTATGATTCTGGAGTAAGTCTATAACAATATTTAAATCATAATACATGAGTTTTGGATACATACAAAGGATATCAGACCTAAGGTAATGGATAACTTTTCAAATCTTGTTTTTATTTGAGATTGTTTATTCGCAAGTATTTATTGGGGTATATTTATCATCTACACCCATGTTTTCTAAATATTTATTTAAGAATATTCTTTATATCCTTCTATAATTGTTTAAATTCAATTTTACACATTGGTAAATGTTTACTAAATGGTATGAATGAAATCTGTTGTCATTTTCAGTATAAGTTACTTTTTGACTTTTCCCACAAAAGTACGAGAAGAATGTTTTTTACTTATATATCATGAATGGATTTTTAAGATTTCATAATGATTGATTTAATTGAATCTTCCACTACAATATTACAAGTTTATATTCACATGAAATGATTTCTTCTAAAATTGTGTGTCATTTTGAGGAAGAAAATTGTTTTTGAAGAAGAATATTTTCCTTAGGAATTAATTTCAAGTGTTTTCTCAAAATTATTTTCCATATAATATGAAACTCTTTAAATAGAGTCATATTTATAACCCTATTATTACTATGATTTGATTTTTAGTTATCTAAGAAATCCATTTTTTATATATCAACTATGATGGAATGATGTTTAAGAAACCCATTTTATTTCATGGGTTATGTTATGGTGATTGTTTTTATATATTGTGGCACATGTAAGAATGGTATAATTATGAGATGGTAGGGACCTATATCTCCCTCCAATGCATTGGGTAAAGATTTATATCTCATGGGATAGAGATGACTTGAATGAAAAGTAAATCACATTAAATAATATGGGGCTAGAACGAGGAGTGAGCTCAGTTTAGTAATGGGTTTTTTCCGCTATGATGGTCTCGACAATGAGACTTAACTAATATGAAATGATTTTCTTTGCTTATGTGTGTATGCCACAAAATTTTATTTCTTATGTTATGACTATTGGGATTACATTTCACTTTTATTATTAATATTGTGACATGATATTATGATCTTTTATATGCATGATAATATTTTCAAATGTTATGTTCTTATGATTATGATAAGATTTAAAGTTCCCCGGTTTAACCTTTTGAGAACCATAGCTCACCCGATCATATGTTTCTTTTTCCCAGGTCATGTAAAATGGTATTAGGTAAGATCTGTCAAAAAAGAGTCTAGTTATGATGAAATATATGGGAGATAATGTGTATATATTATGAACCAATAATTTAGGTTTCCTAGTTTTTAGAGACACTAAACCTATACGGTCCTTGCATGGTTTTTATTATGTTATGTATCAAATATTCTTCAATGTTGAAGTAATATATATATATAAAATATGGTTTGTTATACCGAATGCTCTCCCATCATGAGGCATATTCTTCTACAGTAGACCTGATCCAATCCACCATAGGAGTATCCTGATCGTCACCCATCAACCAAACACAAGCTCCATGAACTATACTCCATCCTCTATCAGACATAATGGCTGGATGTGAAAAAAATTATCACACTAGAGAACTAACATGTAACACTAAGGACCACTCATTTATGACTCACCAAGAATGATATACCTATAGTACAACACTAACTTAAAATGAGATCCATAGCCTCCAAAAGCCAATAGCGCACTCGCCGACATAAGTATTTCCTTCACCACACCTCGAGTGTTATCCTCGCAAACCAACCAGAACTATGCCTAACCATTACACACATTCCTTCAATTAATAAGGAATTATCTCAAAAATCCACCGAAACCACCACCCTCCTCCTCAAGGTAGAGTGATTCTTCAAATAACCTCTAATAGGCTCACACACTCAAATAATCCAGGGCCTAAAAATATTAGGCTAATGCACTTAAAACCACTAACCAAGGTTCTCATGTAGGATAGTTCCAAAAAATTGAATCACCCTTGGAACTCTTAAAAACATGCATCTTCCTCATGATAAGATCCACCACACAACCACCCTCCACTCGAGCATCAATCCCAAACCATGAGTTCCCAAACACAATATCATCACACTACTATAAGCACAACCAAAAACAACTAGGATAATAATCTAACCAAACCTTCCCCCTCAAACGACCCATGAATCCAAGAGAACTCTCAATGATACACTTCACATGCCCAAGGAAATATTATCCTCACCATATAACTCCTCAAGGAAACCAAAACCTCAGGTAAACTCAATCCTGATCTAACTTCTCGCAGGTATCCTTGTCTTCATCAATCCAACTGCAACAACAGGGAATCCCAAATCTTGTACTAATACAAAAGGGTTTCCATAAATCCCTCAATGAAGAGAACGTGTTTTTAACACCGAAGAATACCCTCCTAGGGGATCCATATGATTTGTTATTAGAATAAAAGTACCCATTTTTTAGTTGAGTTGAATGCCACTAAGCTATATATAACAATTCCATATAGGTTATTGTTGACACTTTAAACAAACGAACCACTATCATCAATAAAAACACACATGGTCAGAAAAATATCATGAAGATCCCACATGTCTCAAATAATGTAAGAAAAAAAATCCTCTTTTCATCAGGCCAAGATCCAGAAACTCATAAATCAAAAAAAAATCTAAAAACGAAAGTGTATCACTCAAGGTGAAAATTATACAATAATAACATAAAAACCCAAGAATAACAATCCCAAAGATTCAGTAACCTATAATTCCTATCATAATAGGTGTTCATGATGCACCCACCTAATATCCATCACAAGCTCTAACACATTCCTATACCTCTCAAATACCAACTCCCACTACTGCAAAACATGCCTATAAATGTGTTTTCATTTCTCATCGCTAAAAAAAATCATTGATAAAGTCCATATTTATAGGTTCTAAAATAAGATCTGATAAAGGAATCATTTTATCAGTGCTAAAAAAGAGCTGATAAATGGCACCCTTTATCAGCGCTTTTTTAACACTGATAACAGGTAACATTTATCAGCGCTTTATTTTAGCACTAGTAAAGGAAACCTTTATCAGCACTTTATTTTTAGTGCTGCTAAAAGGTGCTCATTATTAACATGGTTTTAGTGTTGATAAAAGTTTCCCTTTATCATCCGGGTTTTTAGCATTGATAAAGGTCCATAAAAAAAGAAAAATTAAACAAATAAAAATAAAATGAGTAAATTAAGAAAAATATGAAACATTTTGTTAATTAAATAATTATTGATAAAAAGGAATAAATTTAATATACCTAAATATAGATTATAAATATTAATAAATAGTCAATATTAAATATAGATATATAAAATGAATATGTATAATATATCAAAAATGTTAATTAAAAGGTATTAATGTCTTATTCATTTTTAATATTATTTGTTTTCTCTATTGAATATATATCAAATGTAATGTGTTTCAATTATTTCACACACACACACACACATAGATATATATATATATATATATATATATATTAAGTCAATTTTATACACAAATGCACCCAAAAATATATTTACGCAATATATAGAAACACATACACCTAATATTTAGGTAATTTATTCAAATTTTAGTATATTTTATAATTTCATTATAACATGACACATTTAATATATATTATGTTATTAATCAGTAAATTTTATTTATTTGTTTTTAATATTATAGTTAGGGTATTCATTTTTAATATTTTTTATTTCTTTTTATTTTTGAATTTGATCTTTTTCTATTATTTTTTTATATATATTTATTTATTATGTTTTAATATTTTTAAAATGTATTCATCAAATTCTATATATATATATATCCCTATTATTTTAATAATATATATTTAATTAATAAAAAATCCATTTTTCAATATTTTTAAAGCATAATCATTTTGAATTATTCAATTTCACTCATTTTTAAAATACATGTATTTAAGATTATATCTCCATTAATAATGTTAAAAATATATTTGTAAATAAATATTAATAAAAAAATATTTCTATAAATTTAAATTTACTATAATAATAATTATTATAAATAAATAATTATTATTTTTAAATAATTTTTTATATAATTATAAATAAATAATTATATATATTTAAATAATTATAAATTTATAATAAATTTATTTAAATAATTATAATTATAAAACTTTTATCAGTGCTTTTTTAGTGCCGATAAAGATCCATCTTTATTAGTGCTAAAAAGAATTATTAAAAGAGATATTTATCAGTGCTAAAACATTAGCGCTGATAAATATTTCTTTTATCACCACTTATAAAATTATCACTGATAAAAGAGATCTTTATCAGCACTTTTATGAAAGCACTATTTAAATATTCCCTAGTCTATTTAAAAACCTTAACCATGACTCACTCACTTGCAATTCTCAAGCTCTCACAAAACTCCTATGTTGTCAGCATGACTCCTCTACATTCCCTTTGATTAATTAAGTCTAGAATCCAATGTATGTTATTTTCTACTTTTCCTCTATTGTTGTTTTATGTTTTGGGTTCCTTGTTTTGCATTTTTTTACTTTTCTTAACCATGATGAACCCTACATCTCTTCTCCTCTATCCTAAAATACAATGAGTGGATCTACTTAATCATTTTTCTCCATAGACAATGGTTTCGAAGAAAAAAATGATGTTTTATATGGTAAGGTTTTTCAACATATCTATAAGGGCATGTATGGATAAATAAAATAAATTTTTTACCACACACTACTGTAAAGGTAATGGTGGATTTATAGAATGATAAAAATTAGTTTAGTTAAACATTTCAGAGGTCAACCCATTTCTAAAACATGTTATCTATATCCCTTAATATTGACACAAGAATTTTCCTAGTGTGTAAAAAACGGTATATGATCATAGGTACTTCAATGATCATATGATTCAATTTTTGTTTTTTATTTTAATATTAAGGTTAGTGTAGAGTTAGGTTTTTATAACTCGAGAGGTATATGTGGAGATGAGTGTTACAAACTCTATTCTATTTAGAGAAATTATTTTCCAGGTAACTTTGAGCTTGAGCGTTGGAATTTGATTAGGATTTTTATAAGTTTGATGTGTATGATATGATAATTTATATTTTAATTACTAATTATTTTTAAGTGATTTTGGTATTTTTTTGAGCTTGTGATGATGGTGGATTAAATAGGGGTTGGTTTTGTTTGATGTTATTAAAATGAGTTTGATCTAGTGTTGTGTAGTGTTTTGAAAATTTTAAATGTTTTTTTGGGTTAAAAATGTGATTTTTTTATTTTATAAACAAATGTTTATTTCCTAAATATTTTTAATGGTTCATTTTAAAATGGATTTTTTATATCATAAAAGTTATTTAAAAAATTGGTTGATTTCAGTATGGGTTTTGAAAAAAAAAATCTTTTCTAAAAATGTAGATTTTTATGGAAATGATTTGAAATGAACCAACTTTATTTTAAAATGTCTTTAAATATTAATAAACTTTAAAATGGATTTGTTTTATTTTTAGTCAATTGTAGTGTTTTAAAAATATTTATTTAAAATTAGTGATTTTCACGAAAAATAGGTTCTATAATTTGTTGTTTCTATGTGCTTTTTTTTGTTTATGCTTTTGGATTTGTCCTATGGTCTTGAAGGGATTGTTTAGTTTGATATGTTGGAAATTAACTAGTTGAGTTCATGTATTTTTTCATTTAAATACTTCCTCCTAAAATGTTAAAAGAAAATAGTATAGGGTTTTTCTTTTAGGATAATCTTCATAGTGATTTCTCCCTTCATTTAGAGAAGACTTTTTTTGTTTCAATATCTACCCAAACACTAAATCATGTGGGAATCATGGAAACTTGTTTCTCTTAAACCCCATATTAGGATATTTATTTTGTGAGTGTAGAGTCAGTTGAGACTTGGGAATCTAGTGGTTGGTTATTTTATTTATTTTGATAGGTTTTGTTTTCCTTGATGATCCTCACTGTTTGGATATAACCTTCTTCAATTTTGTGGTTGTGTTGAGGGTCTTGATGCAATTTTAGAATGGTAGATAAAATTTTTAGTATTTTTGATTTGTTCTTATGGACTAGTTGTTTATCCTTATCAAGGTTGGGTGTAATTTTTGATTTGTTATTGACCTATCTTCTCGATTCTCATGCGTCTTATTTAGGTTTTTATAGGTAGGAATCGGTAAGAATATATGAAACGACGTGTTCTTATGGGTCCTTATTTTCTTATTTATAGAATCAATTATAAATTTATATTAATAGAAACATGAATAGTAAATAAATAGTGTATTCTTATTTACATATTAGTGATTATTAGATTTATATAACTTATTAATTGATTGATTTTATTTAGTACCTCATTTATCGATACTATTAGTGCAACATCCTAGGTATTTATAGAATAATACATTTTTATATCTATTAATATTTATGAATTTAATATTAATTTTAGTTTAAAGGGGACACTATGTATGATATCGTACCTGATACACAACAACGGATTTCTGAGAAATTTTACATTCCACGCAACATTTAGTTATACCAAAAAAATAATACAACAATAATATCATTATATTAAATGGTAGTTAACGCCAAGCTATTGTATTGGAAAGAATGAATAGAATTAACTTTATTATGATTTTATATATTTTTAAAATGTCATTATATTTTTCCAATGAATTTTATAGGCTTAACATGAGAATGAATCCAATTTTAAGCATAAAATACTCTTATAATTTTAAAATGTCATTTTACTGCCTTTTGATAGAAATTTTTTTTTAAAAATAGTTCTTGTCACATTTATATATTCTGTTTGACAAAATAAACTTCTTATTTTGAAGTGGGATGTCGAAAATTTAATTTTCTTGATTTTTTGGTATTTTTCTGATAAAATTATTATTTTAATGAATAGTGAAAAATACTGCATTTTAATTAAAAATGTATTTTCATCAAATTTATTTATATAGTTAAGCTATCATTTTAACTCGTTTTAAAGTGTAATTATATTATTAGTTTACTATTTAATAAAATTTTGGTCATTGGAAGTAATTTCACATTTAAATTTAACATAAACACATGTCAATATTTTGATAGTTTCTACTTCTTAAAAACACGTTTTCTAGTTTTGACATTGGTAATTAATTTTCAATTAATTTTCAATTAATTTTTTAAAATTATGTGTTTTGAATTTTCAAAATTTTATTCCATATATGGAATCATAAGATCTAAATTATGTAAATAGTTACATTTTATTTTTGGGCATTATGACTATTAACTTCAGTACTTATTTTTATTTACCGTGGTAAAAGGGTAAATCAGGTAAATAAGGGTGAAAAATAATATTACAATAATATAAAAATACACTAACACGTGTCTTAATCCTATTTTATGATATATTTCTGACCATTATCTTCCTTGGGTATAATTTAGGACCCCATGGAGTCACTTGGGTGTTATAATGACCTTTTATATTATTTAATTTAAAGAAAATTGAAATATAACCTAAACAAGTATCTCCAAACTAAAACAATTTTAATTTAGTTTATATAAATTATGTATTTGACTATAAAGATTTATTATAAATATAAAAACTTTCACACATCATGGAAAATTATTTATAATTTTTAGAAATTAAATAAATAGATATATTTATGACACAATGATGATGAAGTGATTACCTTATTAATAAGATATTCAAATAAATGATATTATAAATATTAAGATAAATTAAATTTGAACATTTTAATACCATAAATAAATTTTTTGAATGAAATTGGAACGTTAGGTATGAGTTAATTCATTTTTGAAAAATAATAAATATTTTATTACTTTAACAAAAATAAAATTTTAAATAGTGTCAAAATTGACATAAATGATTTTTTAAAAAAAATGATTTTATTAAATGCTATAATATTCTAAAAAATATAATATTCGGAAAAATGACTTATATAATGTTAGATATGTCATTAATTGTTCACTTTTTTTTTCTCTTGGCATTTTATAGTAATTATAGCAACCATATATTATGAAAATACAATAAGTCATGGTAAGAGTTAATGTTTTAACTAAGGGATAAAGCTAAAAGATATGGTTAATCTTGTGACCTAAACATGTCTAAAAGCTATTGTTTTAGAGTATTTATACCCCTAATAATCTTATCTTATAAATATATCACTTTGGAACTATTATAATTCTAAAATCAATTTATAATAAAATAATATATGAAGACTTTCCTAAATTGCCCATCCTCCCTCTTATATAAGGCCACCACATCTACCCACTTACTCACACCTCTCAAGAACCTTGGATCTTCCAAATATTTCACAAAAAATCTCCCAACATCCCTAAATTCCACCTAGAAGCCTTAACTTTGGTATAATGAAATTCAAGAAAGCCTTTTGGCTCAAATCAAAAGGAGTTACCCGATTTAGAGGTAGTGAATTCTATCAAGCTCCATTACATTATTTTCCCTATCCACTCCCTATACTCATATTATTATATTATTAAATAAAATTACCATTATAATAAATATACTAGGATTTTTTATCAAAAATTTATTACTACACTTACATACACCTTCTTCTAATGGATACAAACATAATATTTTTGTTTATAGAGAACTACTACATCACAGAACGATGATTGTTTAATTTTATCTTACCAACTCTCATAGTGGCCATTATGATGTCACTATATTTATATATTATATTTATTATATTTATATTGTCTCTATGCTTCTGTAATTATTATTTCCAACCTACCTTTATGTTTTTCATAATGTGTAAATATGATAATTTCATTTATGGAAGTGTGGACTACCACCCCCTGAAAGTGATATGACTCATTCATGCCATACATGGAACATATAAGGGATGGAATTAATGAAATTATGTAACATATGTAACATAGATATTATACTGTAATTCTAATATACCTATGTATCGTTTAGTTTTCATTCCTTTAATATGAAAAAGAAATGAAATTAGTGGTCAAGCGTACGTACGACCTATCATCTTCATGAATGGTGCATTTTATTTCTTATCTCCAAATGTTTTAGAATATTATAAAATGCATATCTACTAGAGATATATTATATTTAAATAATTAATAATATTTTTTTTATAATGGAATTATTACCACATGGATAATTTTAATCAAAACTAGTTCATTTTTTAGTCAAATATCGAACATCAATAAAACGTATGATATAAACATAAATAATTAACTAATTTCTATAACATAGTAATAAGTGATATAAAATGAATAATAAAGTTTATGAAGGTTCTAAATTATGTATAAATTAACCAAATTTTATTATTTACGAAATTAAATAATGAACGAGACAAGTCGGACTCAAGGTCAGGGACTTCGTCTCAATCCCCTTTCATTGAGTCATTACTTGATAATATGCACTTTTATTCCGTTGTAAGGTGTATATACAACCACTATGACATTGAATATCCGTATTTTATCTATAATAATATTATTTATCAAATCATGGAGATTAATATTTAAATTTTCAAGGTGGTATGGGACACATTGAACATTTAAATATTTAATTATCAAATATTTTTCTTCATTATATTAAATTACTTTTTTTATGTGGGTATATAATGAATATGTAGGAAATTTTATGTCAATATTAAATTTCATTAAATGTTTTCAAAAGGAACATTTTTATATAAATCATTTTCATTTCTTTACAAAATGACAAAAGGAATGTTTTTTAATGTATACAATAACAACTTCTCTATCTTCGTAACTATTATTTGATATTAGGATTCCTCCATAAGACTTAATGTATATTAAAATTAAAATAAATCCCTTATTACTTTATTTGGATATCTTGGTATTGAAAATGGGTTCTTAAATAAAAGCTTTATTTTTATACGAATTTGTTTTCCAAATGAGATTAGAACAAGCATTCAAAAAAAGAATTTTGTGAGGAACTTGTTTTATTCATGAGATTCTACATGAGGGTTATATGAAATGGGTGAGCCCAATATAGATTATACAAAGGGTTGATCCCCATTATAGCTCATGAGTGAGCCCGATATGGATTATAGAAAGGGTTGAGCCCCATTATAGATCACGGGTGAGCCCGATATAGCTTACATGAAGGGTGATCCCCATTATAGATCTCCAATTTTGAAGTCAACCATGTGTTTATTCCAATTTGAAAATGTTTGAAAGGGTTTTATGTATATTATGCTCTAAGTCACCTAAATGAGTTTTAATTGCTTAATATTAGTTTTAGTTTTTTTTCATTGAGGAAAATGTATGAGTGTTATTCATCTGAAAATGTTTTGTTTCATCCACTCAAAAAATTGAATGGTTTATTAGGTTTTAAATAGACTAGTGGTTTTTATTTATTTTAATGTCTCTTATTGAGCATTTTGTGATCATCCCAAGTTTTTAAATTTTTTCATAGGATTTTAGGGAGAATAGTGTCAATGATGTAATCAAGGAAAAGTTATGATGATTAAACATGAAAAGAAACCATGTTTCTTTTTAAAAGTTTTTATTTTATGGAAGTAACAGATACTGTTGGAAGTGTCTACTTAGTATTTCTACGTTTTTTATAAGATATTTATGGCCTAATTCTCTAAATATCTAAACTAAAAATTATCCTCAATGATAATTCTTTACATAACTGAATATTATGTAACGTTTAATGTTGGGGCCTTATAATTGGTATTAAATGTTGATTTATATAACTTTAGAGGTTAGGATGGTGTTAATTGTTTTCTTTTAGAGGATTTTACTTCATGGTTAATTTGAAATGATGTATCATTTTAATATTACCTTGTTTCTTCATCTAAACTATGTCTAATCAAAATGGTGTTTCAAAGAGGAAATGGGAAAGATATAATGCGAAGGTATCAAGAGGAAAACAACCTTTTAAATCAATAGCATGAGGTGGTGAGAATTGGAACTGAATAGTTTTTTAGAGTTATAGAGTAGTTGAATCAGGCTTTAAATGGTATTGGTATCCATGCACGATATCATCTCGATCAATCGCAAAATAATATTTCATTAGTGGAACTTTTTATGAAGAAACCCCCCCATCTTTCAATGGATCAGCTGACCCAATGGTAGCTGAATGATGGATCAATACCCTAGAGAAGATATTTGAAGTCAGGGGATGTTTTGAATGTCAAAAGGTAACTCTTTATATCTATCATTTTGAAGTTTAATCTGATCGATGGTGGTCATTATTTAAGAATACTAGATATAAAAATGATCTAGATGCCATGAAATGAGATGAATTTAAGGATATTTTCAATGAGAAATATTTCCCTAAGGTTGTGTGTCTTAGGATGGAGAAACAATTCCTGGAATTAAAGATAAATGGTAATGGTTCAGTTCCTACATATAAAGAGAAATTCACAAGATTATCCAGACATGTTTTGGATTTTATTTGAGACATTAATAGTAAAATTAATAGATTTTACTTCAGATTGAAACTAGGGCTACGAATATCTTTGGCCTCTTGAGAAATTAAAAGTTATGAAAATGTGGTTCATTGTGATGAGAAAGTTTAAATGGAGTTTTCCTACACTTATGTTACACAAGATGATAAGATCTAGAAATGGTTAAGGTTCTATTAAATAGAGAAGCAACCAACTAATAATTCTGGAGGTATGCTTGAAACTTGTTCCATGTGTGTTAAAATATATTTTGGGGAATGTATGTCAGGATCTGGAAAGTGTTACCAGTGTAAAAAGTCTGGTCACAAGGTTCATGACTGCAAAGAAAATGGTCTTAAACAGTCCAATAATGAGATAACATATAGCTAGTCTACCATAATTTTCTTCAGGTATAAATATTTGGGACATTATGAAAATAAGCTTTTGAAGTTAATTACATAGGGTGTCAATCAGTATGATCAGGAACAAAAAGGTTTGGAAAAATATTTTGATGCAGTTAAAGTTGATATTGATACATCTCGTGAAGTGATGGAAGCTCCTGAGAGCCTGATATTTTTTGGAGTATAACCATAAGTTCAAGGATTTAGACACACCTTTTGAGGTTTTATGTGATGTTATAATAGGTTATTAAGGACCTTTATGGGATATGTTGTGTGGGGTTATGTTTATGTATGGATTTTTTTTAATTTGGAAGTATGAATTTACTTTTGGACCTCAGTTTTAAGATATTGATACCCTTTATGGTTTGTGTGATCTTTTACACTTCAGGTTATTCTTAGGGATGTACATCATATTCTGGGAATATTATGACGATGAAATTGTGCTTATAAAATATAAATACAACAAGTAATTATGTTTCCTAATATTCTTATTCTATGAAGTAAATTAATTCCTGGACTCTATCAAAAGTATCTTAAAAGAAATTATTCTTTTACATTTCTCAATGGTCTTTTGACCCATCAGATAATTTTTTTTTATGATGGATAACCTTACATTGAATATATTATCAATCACTCTCCATTAGTCTTTTAGAGTTAGTTTTATCAACTATGTCTAGGTTTTTCTTATAGGGAACCCCTATAATATGATATCTTAGGTGATATTTTTACTTCTCCTTCTTTATTTTAAAGTGATTGTTTTATTGAATCTTTTTTATATGGTATTTTCAATGAAGTTTCCCGATCCAAATTTTAAAATTGTGGGGAAGCAATTTTCAAAATGGGGGAATGATGTAACATCTCAAGTATTTATAGAATAATATATTTTCCTATCTATTAATATTTTTTAATTTAAAATTAATTTTAGTTTAAGGGGTACACTGTTTATGATATTGTACTCAACATGCAACAACTGGTTTCCCCAAAATCTTATGTTTCACACAACACTGAGTTATACCAAAAAAATACAACAATAATATTATTATTTTAAATGGTAGTTAATGCCTAGTCGTTCTATTGAAAGGAATGAACAGAATTAACTATATTATTATTTAACATATTTTTTAAATATTTTTCATTTATCGAAAAAAATTTATATGATTAAAATTACAATGGACCCAAATTAAAGCATATAATACTTTAATATTTTTATGAAGTTATTTTTCCACATTTTAAGGGAAACCCTTTTTTAAAAATAGTTTTTCCACTTTTATATGTTCTATTCGATAAAATAAATTTTTTATTTATAATTGGGACATCAAAATTTATTTTTTTTATTTTTTTGGTATTTTTCTGATACAATATTTATTTTAATGAATAGGGAAAAATTATGCATTTTAATTCAAAACTGCATTTTCGTCTAATTTATTTATATAGTTATGTTATCATTTCAATTGGGTTTAAAGTATAATTAGAGTACATTTTTATTATTTAATACAATTTTTTTCATTTTAAGTAATTTCACATTTAAATTGGACATAAACACATGTTAATCTTTTGATAGTTTTTACTTCTTAAAACCTATTTTCTGGTTTTGACAATGGGAATTAATTTTAAATTAATTTCATCCAATTTTGTATTTTAAATTTGGAAAATTGGAATCCATATTTTGACTCATAAATCCCAAATTATGTAAATATATACCTTTTGTTTTTTGGACATTATGAATTGCAACTTCAGTAATTATTTTTATTTATCATGGTTAAAGGGTAAGTCAGGTAAATAAGGTTGAAAAAATAATATTAAGATAATATAAAACTAGAATAACCCATTTCCGAATCCAATTTTATGAGATATTTACAACTATGATCATCCTTGGGCTTAATTTCGGACCTCATGGAACCTCTTGGGTGTAATAATAACCATTTATAATATTTAATTTAAAGAAAAGGGAAATATAACATAAAAATGTATCTCCTAACTAATTTTTTTAATAAGGTCTATATAAATGATATATTAGACTATAAATAGTCATTATAAGTCTAAAAATATTTCCTCCAACATGTTATTTCATTTATAATTTTTAGATATTAAATAAATATATATATTTATGACACAATGATGATGCAACGATTACCTAATAAATGAAATATTCAAATAAATGATGTGATAAATATTGAAATAAATATAATTTGAACATTTTAATATCATAAAATAATTTTTGGATGAAATTGAAATATGAGATGTTATTAAATGCCTTTGGTTCGAAGGAATCAAGTTTTTTTAACTTTAAAAAAAATCATTTTCTAAATAGTGTCAAAATTGACATAAATGAGTTTTTAAAAAAATACTATTTTATTAAATGATATAACAATAATAAAAATAAAATATTTATAAATTTAACTTATATAATGTTAAATTTTGTATAAATTATCCACTTTTGTTTCTCTTGGAATTTTATAGTAACTATAGTAACCATATATTATGAAAATACAAGAAGACATGGTAAGAGTTAATGTTTTTAACTAAGGGTTAAATCTAAAAGATAAGGTTAATTATGTGACATAAACTTTTCTAAAAACTATTATTTGAGAGTATTTATACCCATAATCATATTATCCTCAAAATTTATCACTTTAGAACTATTATAATTCAAAAATAAATTTATAAAAAAATAATATTTCAAGACTTTCCAAAAGTGACAATCCCCCCTCTTATAAAATCCCACCACCTCTACCCACTTACTCACACCTCTCAAGACCCTTGGATCATATAAATTATTCTAAAAAAATATCAAAACATCCAAAAAATTCTCCAAAAATTCTTACCTTGGTCAGAAGTCAATTTCAGAAAGCATTTTGGCTCAAATCAAAAGAAATTACCCAATTTTGAGGTACGGTCTTCTCTCAAGCTCATTTCATTTATTTTCCTTGTCCAGTCCCTATGATTTTCTTATTATATGATTACAAAAAAACACCAGTATCCTAAATATACTAGGATATTTTTATGATACTTATTATAACTACACTTACACACATCTCCATCTAATGGATATGAACATACTATTTATGTGTACGGAGAACTACTACCTCAAAAAATGATAATTATTAAATTTTTTCCTACCACCTCTCATGGTGGCTATTATGATGGAAATGTATTTATATATTATATATATTAAATTTATATTTTATCTATTCTTCTATAATTTTTATTTACAACATACCTTTATTCTTTTCATAATCTTTAAATATGGTAATTTCATTTGAAGAAGTGTGGACTACCACCCCCTCAAAGTGATATGAGTCGTTCATGCGAATAATAGAACGTATAAATAATAGAGTTAATGAAATTATGAAAAATATATAACATAGATATTATACTTTAATTATAATATACCTATGTATCATTTACTTTTCATTCCTTTAATATGAAAATGAAATGAAAGTATCGTTCATGTGTACATACGACCTACCGTCTCCATGAATGGTGCATTTAATTTCTTATCTAAAAATGTTATGGAATATTCTAAATTCTATATATACTAGATATATATCATTTTCAAATCATGAATAATATTTTTTCGATAGTAGACTTATGACCACATGGATAATTTTCATTAAATCAAGTTCATTTTTTACTCAAATACCAAACATCAACAAAACATCCGATATAAACTCCAATAATTAAATAATTGATATAACATGTGAATAAGTGACATAAAATAAATAATAAAGTTTAAAATACTTATAAATAAATTATAAATTAACCTAATATTATTATTCAGAAAATTAAATAATGAACGAGGCAAGTCGGACTCAATGTAAGGAACTTCATCATAATCTCCTTTCATTAAAGTATTTATTAATAATATGCACCTTTATTCTTTTATAAGGTGTATATATAGCCACAATGACATTTCATATCTTTATTTTATCTATACTAATGTTATTTATGATATCATTGAGTTGAATGTCACACCCATGACCTTTTTTTAAATTCATTATTCATTTAATTTCCATTCCGGATTTTTTTGGGGGTTTACCACTCTTTTTGGTGAAAATGGTGGGTTTTGGGCTGGATTTATCATCCTTGTGGTGCTAGGTTAGTGCAGTTGATGTTTCGCACCATGTTTTGAGGGATTCAACAATTTCAGTAGGTGATTCTGTGGGTAACCATTTAATGATGAGTTATTTTTCTTGATTAAATAATTTTTTATGTTCTTTATATGTTGTTAATTATGCTAAAACCATTTTTGGTAGCAATAGTAAAGCATTTGGTATTAAAGTTACATTTTTGTTTGAAGTGTGTATTTTTCAAATGTATTTCATGTGTTATCTCTTGTGGTAGTTTTGTAAATTGTGAATGTGATTTATTAGTTGTTGAAAGGGGCTTCCAATTTTGGTTGGGTAATGATATAGTGTCATGTGGGCCTAAAAAGGGGGTCTTTTAATGGGTTTTATGTGTATAACCTTGTTATACTTCTTGAAAGTGTTTTCTGAATTTGTGTGTTCTCATGCGTATCTTTTGTGATATTTTTCAAGGTGATTATATAACATTTGAAAGTAGATTATTACATGTTGATTGGGCTTCCAATTCTGTTTTGGTTGGGGCTTGGTGTGCTTTTGGCTTAAAAAGAGGTTTTTGAAATGGGTTTTATGTCCAAATCTTGGGTATACTCCTTATAATTGTTTTATGAAAGTTTTGAATGGTTTATTGAGTTGTGTAAGTGGTGAAACTATATCAGAAAACTGTATTGGTAGGATTATATTTTTAAAAGGTTCATTTCATTTTTGAAAAGGCCGTTATGTCATATGTATCATCTTGGAAATATTTTATTAAATTGTTTGAAGGAGACATTGAGGTGTTAAAGTGATGTGAATGTGATTTGGACTGTTTTGTGTGAGTATGATGTGAAAAATTGGAATTTTTATTATGAAAGGAGTTTTATGTGCCATGTGTGTGGGATATTATAAGAGTTTCAATATCTTATAATTTTTTTATAAATTTTTTTAATGGTTTTGTGGAAGTGTTGAAGGAATGTGAAATGTGTTGTGGGTTATTTTGGTGTGAGTCGGATTTCAAATTCATTTTGAATGAAAAATGGACTTTTGTGACTTGTGTGGTATACATATGGGATGTTGGGTGAATTTTTGATGTGGAAATTATATTTTCATGTTCAATGTATATTTCTTGACTTGTTGAACTTGTTTGAGCACAATGGGAAAACATGGGTATCTAGGTGGGTGGACGTGTACTAGTATGCTAGTTAATCCGTGGGGTTTGCCCTCAGTTTCACTTAGCAATATTGACGCATACAACTCTAAATAAACTATTATGATGATGATTTGGGACCACTATGTTATGGGTATGTTCCCTACTAGTGGCTCGTGCATGGTAATGGATATTTGTAAAGGTTACTCTGACCGATATATGAGGTACCTGAGACCCACATCTAGCTAGTGCCTAGGGGTTATTTCCTATTGCTTGTGCTCATTAGTTACTTTATACTTATCATCTCCATATGGTACATTTGGCAGGAAAATTCAATATCTTTGGTGTTTATTTTAAAAGTTTTAATCCTTTAAAATAGCCCACTTGAAATCTGTTCTTATTCAAAGTTGCATCTTTTAGAAATTGTAACTGGCTTTTCATGTTTTTTAAAAATTGCATGCTTTTTGTCTTTAAATGTTTATCATATTGAATATCTTAGTGGTGGTGTCCTACTGGGCTTTGGATCACACCCTACTTACACCATTGGGTTCAAGTAGACTTTCTTATTCTGTGTCACAGGTTTAGGTACAGATTTTATGCCATTGGTTCAGGTTTTTAGTGGTCCATCATGATGCAGTGTCGTGGAGATGGATTGAGGGTGGTTCCTCTTTCCATGTGGAGGTTCGTGGGTTGTCATTTCATGAGTTTTTTACCTTTGTAATGGCCTTCAAACATTGTTTAAAATTGTGTAATTATGTTCTGAATTTTAGTAAAATATGTTTTGGTTTGAAAAATCCAGATTTGATTTCTTGGATTCATTTGTTGTTTTAAGTATACAAACTTGGGTAAATCATTCCCAATTTTCAGTTTTTGATACCCAGGCACTTGTGCCAGCCTGTGGGGATGGGGAACGCCCTTTGGGACTTGCCACGGGTTGGTTCAGGTGCTGGTTTTGGCGGCGACCAGATTCGGTTCGTGACAAAATGGAATCAAAGGAGGTTTGCTTTATTTGATTCATGTTATTTGGGAATTAGTTAGAATAGTATGGAGTTAAGATTGTAGGGACATGAAATTCCAGTTATGGGTAGTGTGCTTGATCACCACAGCTCATGTCGGGATTCAAGTCGCCAGGGGAAGTTGGGATTTATCTATGTCTTTTGGTTTTCATGGTCTAATGATGATTAGGGGAAATGAAAAGAGAGTTTGGTTAATGGTCTCAGTGAGCCCACAGGGTCTGGAAAGACATGTGGAGCCGGGAAAATTCCCTAGAAAACTCTCTTTTATAGAGAATTGATTGGAATATGGCTTCCAACCATATGTCCAAGTCACCCACTGAAACTGGTTTCCTCTCGCCTTGTTTTGTGCTTTAGTTTTGAAATCATGGAACTTTGGTTTTAAAGTGACTTAGTTTTATGAAGCGTAATGTTTTTGTGAAATGATTTTAAAATAAATAGGGAATGGTTTGATTTATGAAATGGTGGAACTGATTTTTCATAATTGTTTTGAAATGGAAAATAGTATGCTTACACCTCTTTTGAAATCAGGAACCATATTGAAGTTGCTTTTCAAAAGTGTTTCCAATCTAGTTTTCTAAACAATTAAAGGGTGTTTTAATGGGATGAGATGTTTTCAAATTGATGTGAATAACTTGAAAGTGAGTTATTTTCTAAATTTTTGTGTCCTTATGAAATGTTTTGTAAGATGTGAATTGGGATTTTGATCTCATTGTTAGAAGTTTTGATAAAAAGGATGGGTTGGTTGACCGTTTTGTTTTTGAAAAGTGGAAAGAATTTTAGTTTTATCCTTTGGTATTTCAATGAAAGACCACATGAATGGGGTTATATAGGATTATGTATGGTTGATGGCATGAATGGATGAGTTCCAGGACAAATATGAAGAGGATTCCCGGTGTGGCACAAAAGCATGCATGTGTGAGGCCCATGGGGTACCATTGGTGGATATGCTAACTACTGAACCGTTGGTTTTCAAAGAAATGTTTTTAATGAAAAACATGATGTATTGATGAATTGTTTGGGATTGTGTATATTGTGTGTTTTTGGAAAATGATGATGTTGTGGGATGTTTTGAGTCTAAGAACCCCTCCTGTTTGAACTGTGTTTTGAGTTTGTGTTTGGTCGGTAAGCTGGGTAGAAGGACCAGTTAGTTGTCTCCTATGAGATATGTTTCAGACCCCTTTATGGTGGTTACATTATTGTGTTTTAATCTGGTTTATGGATTTTTTGACCAATGGACCAGTTTTTTTGGGTCATTAGGTTCTCTCATTGGATAAGGTACTCCCCCATTATGGGTTAATTCATAACTAAAGTGCAACCCAGATTGTTTCTCCATTGGAAAATCCTCCAGTTGATACATTTAAGGAATCTTTTATTGAAATTTTTAGAATGAGTCTACACCATTAACATACTTGGTTTTTTTCGGATCCTCTTATTGTGGAAGAGTGCTCGTGGATGGTTGAAAGAGACCTTAGTTGTAACACCCTGAGATTTTATGAAAAATATTCTTTTAATTTCATTAATGTCTTCTATTATACAACACACCAAGTTTAGCTTGTACTATATGCAACACCGTATTATCTTGCAGTATAAGCAACGCTATTCTTGGGTCGTGTTACACACAATTTCATGTTTGTTTTATAATAGTCATTCTACGCAACATTGAGTGTGTGTGTATATATATATATATATATATATTCAATGTATAAATGAAATATGGTTGGATTTCGTTATATGAAAAAACAAAGGATTCTTTCACAACACGCAACCCTGACTTGGCTTACATTACACACAATCGCGACCTTCCTCGATAGCGTGTGTTGTACGCAATACCAGGTTTTACTAAACAACGATATATTATTATAATATTATTATGAACTAGCTGTTATGAATAGTATTAACTAAATTTTTCATTTTATAACATTATTATTCATCTTACACATTTTCTAGATCATGGTATAAGAACAAAATAAATTTTTCGGGTAAAATAAGTATTTTTCAAAAAATACAGTTTTGCCGCCTTTTGATGGCGCACCCACTTTAAATCTAGTTTTTGACATGTTTATAGGTTCAATTTTACAAAATAAAATTCTTCTTTGAAATTAAGAAATAAAAATTTACTTTGGATAAATTTTTCATATTATTCTGGTAACTTTTATATTTGGATGAATAGTAAAAACACACTTTATTTTAATTAAAAACAACTTTCTTCATCGCAATAATTTATATGGTTAAATTATAATATTGAGTGGTTTTAAAGTATAAATAGAATATATTTTTACCATTTAATATAATGTATGTCATTATCATTTATTTTACCTTGAATTTGTAGGTTAAATCAATTCAATCTTTTGTCATGTTTTAAACAAAAACCCATTTTCTTTAGACAACAGGATTAATTTTATTTTAATTTCTGCAACTTTTGAGTATTGAATTTGGAAAAATGGATTCCATATTTGGAATAAGTGGGTCTAAATTATGTTAATAAGCTACTTTTTATTTTTGGGCATTATGAATAGTAACTACAGTAATTTTTTTTTATTTACTACAGTTAAAGGTAAATATGGTAATTCAAGGTTAAAAGAATATTATAATAATTCAAAATTTACCTTGAAACTTGTCCTAACCTTATTGTATGAGTAGTGGACGACCATGGGCATCCTTGGGTCGATTTTGGGACCCCATGAAACCACTTATGAAAGACAATGACACATTATATTAATTAATTTAATATAAAGACAAAATTGGAATTAACAAAAATCTTTCAGTAATTAATTTTTATAAGGGGATATATAAATTATATTTTGAACTATAAATATTCAATGGAAATCTAGAAATATTTCCTACATGTTGGTATTTTTTTATAATTTTTAGACATCAAATAAATTAAATTATTTATGACACAATAATGATGCAGTATTTACCTCATTAATAAATGATTTAAATAAATAAGATTAAAATGATTAAAATATCATCCAAAAACTGTCCAATTCCTATTGGATGATTTTATTTAGAATATGAGTCATCTTATATTCGACAATAATGTGTTTTTGACCTCTTGAAACTGAAGATAATTTTATAATAAAATAATGTTTTCACACTTTCCTAAAGAGCCCCTCCACTCCCTTATAAAAGGAGACCACTTCTATGTAATTCCTAACACCTCTCAAGCCTTTTGGCTCGTCCAAACTCTGCCCAAATAAGCTCCATACACCCGTATACCCCCCCTTAAAGCCTTAAATTATGAATAAGACTCTCCAAGAAGTCCTTTTGGTTCAAACCAAAGGAAGTTACCAAAATTAAAGGTAACAGTTTCTCTTAAGTT
Source organism: Viscum album (assembly GCA_963277665.1). Lineage (NCBI taxonomy): Eukaryota > Viridiplantae > Streptophyta > Magnoliopsida > Santalales > Viscaceae > Viscum > Viscum album. Next base: position 468,215,063 of record OY728142.1, on the reverse strand, counting down.
GTTTTTTTATTCTACTTATCCAACCCCTAAAATATTTTTAATCCTTTATTTTGTGAAAACAACAGTATCCTCAAAATACTACGATGTTTCTATGAGAAGTATTCTAACTACACTTACACACACATCCATCTAATGGATGAAGAACATAATGTTTCTGTGATGGCAAACTAACGCCTCACGAAACGATGATTGTTCGATTTTCTCCTACCGCCTCTCATGGTGGCCATTATGATGGCACAATATTTATATATAATATATATTATTTTTATGATTTCATTATGCTTATTTACTTCCCAATTATATCAAGCCTTTATGGTTTCCATAGTCGATAAATACGATAATCTCATTTGAGGAAGTGCGGACTACCGCCCCCTCAAAGTGATGTGATTCGTTAATACCTTGTGTGGGATGTATAAAGGATTTGGTTAATGATATTATATATGATATTATTCTGTAATTATAATATACCTATGTATCATTATGTTTTAATTCCATTAAAATAAGAAATAGAAATGAAAGTAGCGTTCATGCGTACGTATGGCTTACCGTCTCCATGAACGGTGCGTTTCATTTCTTACCTCCATATGTTATGTACTATTATAAATGATTGTATATGCTGGATATATAATGAATGTATATGATATATAAATCATTATTTAAATTTTGGAAGTAAGTAAATCATTATATAAGTAATAATAACATCAATAACAACAAGTCCAAACACGTACGATAAATAAGATGATTTTACCCAAAACGCTACTTTAACATTAATTTACAAAAGAATGGGTAATATAAAGTCATAAGTGAACCATATATGATATCATAACAATAAATATGATTCTATAATAAGTGAATGACATTATTTAAATCATTATACAGAAGGATCGGATACGTACGAAGCATATCGGACCTTAGGTAAGGGATAATTATTCCAATCTCATTCTTATCTGAGATTGTTTATTCGTAAGTATTTACTGGGGGTTATGTTTATTATCCATGTCCATATGTTCTCAAAATGTTTTCATAAAATTTTTACTTTCCTTCCATGTATGTTTAAATACATTTTTACCCTTTTCTTACTTTTACCACATCGTATGGAAGGAATATTTCTTTTATTTACGTTACGAGGTACTTTTTGACTTTTCCGACAAAAGTATGAGAAGAATGTTTTTTTAACGTATACGGCATGAAAGGATTTTTATGGTTTTATAAAGCGTTATTTTCATGAAGCTTCCTCCAAAATATTTCATGACTATTTTAAACAAAATCCTTTTTTTAAATTGCCTGGCATTTTGTGAAAAGAAAATGATTTTGAAGAAGAAATGATATTTTCCTCAAGAATTCATTTCAAGTGTTTTATCAAAAACCATTTTTCATCTAAGATAACATTATTTCATATGTGTATGTTTCTAGTATAATGTCTCTATGATTTACATGGTTTCAATTTTTTATGAAATGATATCCATTTCTTTTATATGGATTATGTGATGATGGGATGATGTTTATGAAACCCATTTTATTTATTGGGTTTTTATGAATGATGTATGTTTATTTTGTGCCACAAGTAACAATGATTTCACTATGAGATGGGTGGGACCTATATCTCCCTCCAATGCATTGGGTAAAGATTTATATCTCATGAGATAGACATGGGTGTAATGGAAAGATAAACCGGTTCAGTAATACAGGACTGGAACGAGGAGTGAACTCAATTTAGAAAGGGACATTGTCCACTAAGATGGTCTTGGCAGCAATGACTTGGCTACTATGTAAATCATATCATGTGCTTAATTGTTTCCAAAATTACATGTTTTATTCCCATGCTATTTTATCATGATTTATGTTCCATTATGATCTATGCCTTATGTACTTCCATGTTTTATGTCTTTGCCCAAGATTTTGTTGTTTAAACTGTATGTTCATGTTTTTAAGTTCAAATGTATATGGTATGTATTATTTAATCCATGCTTACCCTTACTGAGCATTTTATCTCACCCTTTTTATGTTTTATTTTCCCCCAGGATTAAAAGAAAGGTTTTAGGTAAGAAAACAAAAAAGGGAAGTTCTAAATGGGAGATGTTGAAGATCTTTCACCACGATTAGAAGATTTTATTCCGAGTTTCCAAAGACACTAAACTATTACGATCCTTGTGTGTCTTTTTTTGTTATGTACTAAGTATTCCGCAAAAGTATTGTAATGTTCATGTACGTCAAGCTTCGGGTCTCTACAGTTGGTATCAGAGGAAAGGTTTAGTCAACCTTTGGAAACTAGGATGCGAAAACATTAGTGAGATCCCTAGATATATTTCTAAGGTATGTCTAGGGATGTCCCTAAGGATAAGTATACATGTAGGATATAGTCCTAGAACTATAGTAACGATCTTAGAATTTAACCTAAGATGTTAGATATTGAGGGTACTCCCCCTTTACTATGTTGTTTTTTCTAGAATGATTTTTTCCTCTCACAGGATTCTTTTTATGTTTTAGTCAATGGAGGGAACCAGAAGGAATTCGGTTAACATTGAATCCAATGGAATAATTGGTGACTATGAGCAACTAAATTTTGTAATGCCTAGAGAGAAATATATTCTGATTATTCTGAATCAGTCATTGCGATATATTATTAACAAGGTGAAATTTAGTGGTATTCCTAAGTCATCAAATAAGAGGGAGATGAAATTTTATGCATGTTCGCATAGTGAGGAGCATAAAGAAAAGAAGATCGAGATTTCTAAAGAAGGGAAGAAGAACCTTGAGGAATACCTCAAATGTAGGGAAAGATGTTATCTGTGTGGAGAAAAGGGTCATAGAGTGATAGAATGTTATGGAGTTCAATGTCTTATCTGTGGATAACATGGGCATTACCCAACTCAATGCCCTGACCTAAGTGGTTACATCTAAATCAAGGAAGTACTTATTCCATGACAATCATTGAAGAGGATGGTTTGAAGTGTTTGTGTATTGGTATTCAAAAATAATGTTGTTGAGGTACTTTTATGGTATATTGGAATACCTATATATTGGTCCATTGTGGTTTTCCATAAGAATATAGAATCGGTAACCATGTAAAGTGATTGAGATATTTTTGGAAAGAAGATGATATGTGCATAATGAAGGGATAAGGAGAAAATGAAATGTTTGACAATATTCATGAGTTCATGAATGATATAAGGACTAAGTGATATTATGGTTTGATTATATAGAATTTTTGTATTTTGGTATGTGGAAAGTGTTAACTTTTAACTGCAATCATGTTTTAACTAAGGTTCAATGGGTATTAATTTTTCAAGAGAATACATGATTAAGGCCTTAGAATGTTTGGAATGTGACCAACAAGACATATCTTATGATATATGGGGATCAACGATGGTATTAAATCTCTTGTAATCATTTTCACTATATTATGAGAGTGGACTGCAGTATTATGGATAAGCCTAAAGATTGGAATGGATTATGTTGGACATAAGTTATTATTGTTTAAGGATAGAAGTTTTTTCGATATTATTGATGGGATGTTATAGTAATATAGTTTTAGAAAAAGGACAACTTGCAGGACGGGCGACAGCCCATCACGTCGGACAAGGCTGTGGGAATCGAACCCACAACCAAAGTGTGACTGGCCTTTATCGCCTACCACTAGCCTACAAGAAGTCCCTAGTTAGTAGAAACTAGTTTTATTTTATTAAGAGGTATGATATATGAAGTATCAGTTCATTTTTGGAACCATATACGATTAATCTAACCATAATATGGACTTATAACTTTTGCTAACCTTTTGTTTAAAAGAGATGGAATGACCCATCATTCTATCACATGATCTGCTAACACATCACGAATAACAAATTCAACTTCATTTCTTTAAGGGATGAAGTGGAAATTGTTCAATTCACGAACAACAGTGAGATTGTACCAAAATCATGTAAGTATTTCTTTTAATTCATTAACTTTAGGGAAATGATCTTGAAAACCAAAAATGTTGTCCTAGTTCTCTTATATCCGATGAATCAGATGGTACCTTAGATAATCAAAAATTTATGGCTTTGTGATTTTGGCTTTTTCATAGCCATGTTCTCTACCACTCTCCATCAGAACATGATGGATAGATTTCTCTTCCATATTCATATTTTCACCTATGTTCTCATATGTGGAAACCCAGTGATTAGATAATTTGGGTGACCGTGACGTTTCATACTTTAGTTTTTAAAGCCATGTTTTGGTATTCCTTTTTACGATGTGGGCTTCTATTAAAGAAACTTTCGAGTAATAAACGATTTGTAACCCCAACGAATTTCGAGGGCAAAATTCATTTTAACGGGGGTAGAATGTAACACCCTGAGATTTTATGAAAAATATTCTTTTAATTTCATTAATGTCTTCTATTATACAGCACACCAAGTTTATCTCGTACTATATGCAACACCGTATTAGCTTACAGTATACGCAACACTATTCTTGGATCGTGTTATACACAATTTCATGTTCATTTAAAAAAAGTCATTCTACGCAACATTGAGTGTGTGTGTATATATATATATATTCAATGTATAAATGAAATATGGTTGGATTCTATTATACAAAACAATGAAGGATTCTTGCACAACATGCAACCCTGACTTAGCTTGCATTACACGCAATTGTGACCTTCCTCGATAGCGTGTGTTGTACGCAATACCGGGTTTTACTAAACAACGATATATTATTATAATATTATCATGAACTAGCCGTTATGAATAGTATTAACTAAATTTTGAATTTTTTAACATTATTATTCATCTTACACATTTTCTAGATCATGGTATAAGAACAAAATAATTTTTTCGGGTAAAATAAGAATTTTTCAAAAAATGCAGTTTTGCCGCCTTTTGATGGCGCACCCACATTAAATCTAGTTTTTGACATGTTTATAAGTTCAATTTGACCAAATAAAATTCTTATTTGGAATCAAGAATTAAAAATTTACTTTGGATAAATTTTTCATATTATTCTGGTAACTTTCATATTTTGATGAATAGTAAAAACACGCTATATTTTAATTTAAAACAACTTTTTTCATCGCAATAATTTATATGGTTAAATTATAATATTGAATGGTTTTAAAGTATAAATAGAATATATTTTTACCATTTAATATAATGTATGTCATTATCATTTATTTTACCTTGAATTCGTAGGTTAAATCAATTCAATCTTTTGCAATGTTTTAAACAAAAACCTGTTTTCTTTCGACAATGGGATTAATTTTAATTTAATTTCTGCAACTTTTGTGTATTGAATTTAGAAAAATGGATTCTATATTTTGAATCAGTGGGTCCAAATTATGTTGATAAGCTGTTTTTTTATTTTGGTCATTATGAATAGTAACAACGGTAATTGTTTTTATATAATACGGTTAAAGGTAAATAGGGTAATTCAAGGTTAAAAGAATATTTTAATAATTAGAAATTTACCTTGACAATTGTCCTAACCTTATTTGATGAGTAGTGTCCGACCATGGGCATCCTTGGGTCGATTTTGGGACCCCATAGAACCACTTATGAAAGACAATGACACATTAGATTAATTATTTTAATGTAAAGACAAAATTGGAATTAACAAAAATCGTTTAGTAATTAATTTTTATAAGGGGATATATAAATTATATTTTGGACTATAAATATTAATTGGAAAGCTAAAAATCTTTCCTACATGTTGGTATTTTTTTTATAATTTTTAGACATTAAATAAATTAAATTATTTATGACACAATAATGATGCAGTATTTACCTCATTAATAAATGATTTAAATAAATAAGATTAAAATGATTAAAATATCACCAAAAACCAGTCCAATTCCTATTGGATGATTTTATTTAGAATATGAGTTATCTTATCTTCAACATTAATGTGTTTTGTACATCTTGAAACTGAAGATAATTTTATAATAAAATAATGTTTTCACACTTTCCTAAAGAGCCCCTCCACTCCCTTATAAAAGGAGACCACTTCTATGTAATTCCTCACACATCTCAAGCCTTTTTTCTCATCCAAAATCTCCCCAACTAAGCTCCCTACATCCCTCTCCTCCCCCTTGAAGCCTTAAATTAGGCAGAAGACTCTCCAAGAAGTCATTTTGGTTCAAGCCAAATGAAGTTACCAAAATTAAAGGTAACAGTTTCTCTTAAGTTGTTTTCTTTTATTCTACTTATCCAACCCCTAAAATCTTTTTAATCCTTTATTTTGTGACAACACCATCATCCTCAAAATACTAGGATGTGGCTATGAGAAGGATTCTAACTACACTTACACACACCTCCATCTAATGGATGAAGAACATAATGTTTCTGGGATGGCAAACTAACGCCCCACGAAACGATGATTGTTCGATTTTCTCCTACCGCCTCTCATGGTGGCCATTATGATGGCACATGTAAAACCCAAATATTTCATATTGTGTTATTTCTTCAAAATAATTCAATAACTTTCACTACACACAACACCGAGTTCAAGCGCACCATGACTTACCAAACAAGCCGTTCAAAAGAGGTTATGAATAGTATTAACTAAATTTTAAACTTTATATAATCCTAATATTTTTAGAATCCATATTATGAGTTTCTTAGACATAATGAAAGAACAAATTCATTTTCAGTATTGCACTTTTACCAACTTTTAATAGTGAACCCTTTTTAAATACAATATTTTAAACTTTTTGACTAAATGGGGACATCAAATATTTAAAATGAAACACCCCAAGCTTCTACGGTACGCTTCTCTTTGAATAATGTGATAGCGTGTGTTGTACGCAACATCGAGTTCTAACACACCACAACCAATCAAACTTGCCGTTATGAATAGTAATACCTACCTTTTGAAATTATATATATTTTATATTTCAAAATGGACTTCATTTTTTGTTTCAGAATATTGAAATTATCCTATGATGAATTTTTGGTATTTTTCTGAGAACTTCCAATTTTTATGAATAGTGAAAAATACTTAAAAACAACTTTTTTAATAAAAATAATTTATAGTGATAAATTTAATTATTGAGTGGTTTTAAATTATAATTATAATATATTTTTACCATTTTATCCAATGGTGTTCATTAGAATTAATTTCACTTTGAAATTGGACCTAAACAATTGTTAATCCTTTGGTATATATTGTTTCTTAAAAACACACTATTTGTTGTGACAGCGGGAATTAATTATAAAATTAATTAATGCAACCTATATGTTTGGAATTTTTTAAAATATACATCATTTTTGAATTCGGAATATCAATTATAGCTTAGGGTGAAATTTTGGCACTGTTCTGAAAAACTTCAATTTTTGATGAATAGTGAAACTACTAAGTGGTAGTTAAAAAAACTGAATTTTTCATAAAACATAATTTTACCGCTTCTGTGAATGGAATTTCGAAAATCCGAGAGACACGGTTAATATCAAGAAGTAAAATGTGGTTCAATGAGATGAAAATAATTTTTGGTGAATAGTAACTTTTAATTTTTATTTACCACGGTTAAAAGTAAATAGGGTAATTAAGGGTAAAAATGATATTAATATTACCCTAACACCTGTCCTAATTCTATTTAACAAATGTATCTCGACCAAAAACAACCTTAGCAATAAAATATTATCATTTAGGTCCACTTGGATTAGATTAGGACATTTATTACTATTTAATTCAAAGAAGAGTTAAAAGAGTTAAAATCAAAGTTTATTTACTAAAACATTTTTAATATAGGGTTATACATAAGATAAATTAGATTGTAAATATTCATTATAAAGATAAAAAAATTAATACATAATGATATTTTATTTATAATTTTTATAAATTAAATGAGTTAATTTATTTATGACACAATGATGATGCAGTAATTAGCAAAAATAGTGAAAAATTAAAATAATTGATATTATAAATACCCAAATAAATATAATTTGAGACTTTTAAAGAATTAACATAATTATTTAGGATAATATGACATATTAGGATTTATTTAATTGACTTTGTTCGAAATAATCATTCTGTTATAAGTTTCAAAAAAATCAACTATTAAATAGTGTCAAAATTAACATAAACGAGTTTTTAAAACAAATATTATATTATTAATTGATATTAAATTCCTAAAAATCTAATGTTCGTCCAAGAGACTTATATCATAATAGTTGTATCATTAATGGACCAATTGGGGGTCTCTTGGATGTATATAGTTAGTTTATTAACTATATAATATAAAAATACTAAGTGACAAGGTAAATGTCTAACTAATTAACTAAGAGTTAAAACTAAAAGATAAGGTTAATATAATGACCCAAACCTGTCTAAATTCTATTGGATGAATGGTTTTCGACCTATCCCCACATTAAAATTTAAATAATCCACTTTGGAGCCATTAGAAACCGAATATGAATTTATTATAAATTAATATTTCTAGCTTTTCCAAAGGTGCCCCTCACCCCTCTTATAAAAGGGCACTCCTCCTTCTCATTTCTTCACACCTTCAAAGCCTTTTGGTTCGGCCAAACTCTGACCAAATACTCTCAAAACTTCCCTCACTACAATGTATAGGCCTTAGTTTGATCAGAAAGCAAACCTTTGGAGCCCTTTTGATCAAATCAAAAGGAAGAACCCGAAGAAGAGGTAATGATTTCACAACCCTTTTCTAAGTTCCTTTCTTCTTCCACTTCTTCTTCCTCTGTTTTTACCATTCTAAAATAATAACTCCAGTATCATATATATACTGTGATGTTATTATAAATATGGTACAACCATATTCAGTATTCTATCCATCCTTTGAATAACATGTCACCATACGTGTGTATGTACGGCTTACCGTCTCCACGTCGTGGTGTAATTGTTATTCAATAAATTATTATTTGGATGGGTATAATAATGATGTGTAACTCATGTAAATAATGAATATAACATGATAATTATTCTGTATATATGATATACCATCCAATTATATATTATTTTAATATCAAAAGAATGATATTGTCGCTCGTGCGTATGTACGGACTACCGTCTCCACGAACGCGATGAGATTCATTCTCCATCGTACCCATTCAAGTATAATTCTCATTTTGATGATTAATAATAGTATCTAAGGACTTGATATAATTCTGGATATTATTAAGATACAACCAATCCATTAAAAACATGTCTTACGTAACAAAACATATAAAAGAAAATGAGTAAGTTAACACCCGAAACGACGATAATTCTAAGATATTATTAACAAAGCAATGTTAAAAGATCATATATGATATCATATTAATGTATATGATTATTGAAAAATTTAATAACAATTATTTCACCATTATACAGGAGGTTAACCTACCCTCAACCAAGGAAAGTTACAAGGTAAGGGTTATTTCACAATCTCTTTATTATCGGAGGTTGTTTATACGTAATTATCTACTGGGACCTCTTTATCATCCACATCCATGTTTCTTGAAAGTTTATTTCAAAACATTCTTACTATTTTACAGAATATGGGATAAAGTCATTTATACCCTTGTTTGACTTTTTATAAGAAGTTTACAAAGGAATCTTTCCGTCATTTTCCAAACAAGGTCCTTTTTAACCTTTTCAACAGAATTAAGGTAAGAATGTTTTTTAACTTATACGGAGGGTGCGGCTATTTTCCACTGTTATAAAATTATTGAAGTTTCCCTTACAAGCTTATAAGGATATTTTCAAAGTAAATGTTTTATTTTATAATTATGTGACTTATAATTATTTCAAAATGAATATTTTAAGAGTTTTTGAAAAGTACACTTTATCAAAATCAGAATTTTAAATGTTTTACAGATTTATCTTTCTAAATATTTTTAATTAATGTCCATGTCTTCAAAATGGTTTTTAAGGATTTATTTATATGGACATTAATGTTTTTAAAATGTTAATTCCTTTCAAAAAGTTTCAAAGTGGTATGGGACACATTGATTCAAAAATCTCTTTTAAATTACTTCCTTTATAAATGCGTGACTTTTAAATGATTTAAAAAAAAGAGATATTTCTCTCAAATAGTTTTGATTTCATCTATTTCAACATCCTTTGATGGATTTTATGATTATTTGAAGTTGATACAAAACTTCTATATTGTATTGAAGGTTTTGTGATATGTTTGACTGTGGATGTGTTATTTTTATACCATTCATGGTTTCTGGAGAAAGTATTGACATTTCGTATGCTAGTTTTAATACGAATGTTTATGTTATGTTTAAACCTTTTCATATGGGAATGCATTGGACTTAATATGTGACGGGTGGAGCCTGCTATAGCTCCTCGATACATCGGTAGGTCTCATGAGACAAACTAGTGTCTTGGCACAAGGCCTTGGAAAAATATTATTTGTAGTCTTGGCACGAGGCCTTGGCTATGTGGTTATGATAGTCTGGCATTATGCATTCCATCATTATGAAAGTGGTAATTGATATTTCATGTGATTATTCGATTAGTAGAATATCCATGTGAATAAGTATATGGCATTATTTCATTTTATTTTTGCCATACTATGTTGAAGTTCAAGTTTAAATGGATTTTGTTTTAAGTTATACATTGCCTTAAATGATTATTCTTATTTATGAAAGTTTTCGCTATATTGTTATCCTTACTGGGCATTTGAGCTCACCCCTTTTCAATGTTTTATTTTTCCCAGGATGTGAAGAAGTAATTTATGAATGACCTGCAGGGATATTATGTGGGGATATGAGTGTGGGATATGGAGATATGTTGTTGTAGTAGTTTTTCACTTTATGATGTAATGAAAAACTTTATGAATATATCTAGTGTTTCCAAGGCTACTAAACTAATCAGTCTTTTGAGATTTTATCTTTCTTGTGATCATGCCAATGTTATGTAATAATGCACCGACTCTAGGTAACTGGGGTCGGGGCGTTACAGTTGGTATCAGAGGAAGTTTAGTACAAACCTTGGAAGCTAGATTTAGATAAACTCTGATTACAACACGTAGACCGAGAATGAACTTTGAGGATTAGTATAGAAGAACTTCCTAGAATTTTGGTATTGTAGAGATTTTTTGAGTTTTCCGAGAAATACATCCCTGTCTGGATAAGAGTAGGTAGAGGTGGCTCTGGCACAGATGTACCTAGGGGTGAAACCCGAAAACACCGCTTTGAGCTAGACTCGAACGGGAACTGGTGCACGACAACAGGCCTTGATGCACTCTTGGTTACGACACTCCCATGGGATATGATTAGGATAATTATCATTTTCTTTACAAACCATTATGAAGGGTTTATGAGTATATAATTCCTCAAAGGAGACATTTTTATGATTATGGATTATATCCATAAACTATTTAATTTATGTTATGTGTTTTACAAGTTTGCGATTAGGTATTGTTATTCATAAACTAATCTAGTGTATGCCATTGTTTAGAAATGGAACCTAGTAGAAGGAATGAGAACTCCAGCAATGCACATGATACAAAGAGAAAGAAGGATCATATATTTCATGTTCTTAAGCCAGAATTTATAAGAGAAATAGTCTCGCATGTATTATCATCATATGAAGAAATAATATCATATGTTGATAAGATAAGTAAAGAGTTTACTGAGTCCTATGGCTTTGAAGGGAAGAAAGAGAAGAAAAGGATGGAAGAGATAAATATGGATAAAGGGAAGAGGGAAAAGAATAATTTTCCCATATGTGATAACTGTGGAAAGAAACACCCTGGAACTTGCCTGAAAGGAATGTGAGTTTGTTATAAGTGTGGAGGGAAAGGGCACAAAGTAAGTGACTGCAAGGGTAAGAAAATGGTTTCAAATTTACAATGCTTCATTTTCAAGGAGTTTGTACACTACACGAACCTATGTCTCAGTCATCAGACTATGCCACAAATGATGTTATTAGATAATAATCAAGTTATGATACTACCACAGATAAAGAGGAATTATTAGAGTTCTTATGTTGATTATGTCATTTGAGTGTTGTATCAACAATGTACTTGTTATAATAATTAGGGAGTATATAAGGATTGTACTGCAGTACTATTTCATTATAGACTTGAGATTGTGTGGAACAAAGAAAAGTGACTCAATAGCAGGTTAAATTTTTGGAAAATATATGGTTGAGAGAAAGATAAACCATAATATGGTTCTGATACCGAGGTAGTGATTTTAGAATAATACATTATTGTTTTGGATAAATTATATTGTATATTCTTGACTACCTTGAAACTGATTAATGATTTGTATATTCCATCATTGTTGGGGTTTAAAACATTTTTGGATTGAAGGAGTATATATATTATTCTTTAAGGAATAAGGGATCATGAATGTAATCAATAAGGTTTTATGGTAATTCAGGATGTTGCAATGTTTTAAAATAATACATGATGAAGGTGTTCACATGTTATTACGCTGAAAAAAAGGATCTTCATTGTGTTTACCTTCCTTATAAATTTTGGACTGAAGTATTTTGGATAGTTCTAGTTTGGATAATTTTAATTGCCATAAAAGGACAACCCGGAGGTCGGGCGACAACTAGTCGCGTCCGGCAAGGCTGTGAGACTTGAACCCACAACCGAAGGGCGACAAGGGTGTATCACCTACCACTGACCCACGTCATGTCCGGGATTAAATAATGTAGTTTTTTTAAAAGATCTGGTAGATGAATTATAAATTCATTTTTTATCCCTATACGAATAGGATAAATAGAATATATTTTTTACGTTCTATTATCTTTTAGAGTGAAAGATGAGTTTGTGGTAGAAATTAGTTAAAGGATGGAACTCTACTTTTCAAGAATATATTTTTCTTCTTCTCTTATTCTATGAAGAAATTAATTCTTATACTTTATTTAAGGAATCCTAAAACCAAAAATGTGTTATCCTAATACCCTATGTTTTTTTGAACCGATGGTATTTCAAATCATCATAGATTGATGAATTTAAGGACCTCAATTTTACACTTGTTTGTGATTGATGACGTCAATCACTACCTATAAATATTTATGTTTTTCCTCCAATTATAAGTCTCTAATTTCCACCAATGTTCTCCTAATCGAGATCAGAATTTGGTGGTGACCCTTTAATTTCTCTTTTCCTTATATTAAGAATAAATTTTAGTAACCCAATTTCCGATGTGGGTTTTCCTACAAATATATTTTCTATTTTCAAACTTTTATTTTTGAAGAAGAATTTCAAATTGCGAGGATGCAATTTATTGAAGGAGGGGAGAATGTAACACCCCAAGATTTCATAGTGTGTAATTTCTTCAAAATAATTCAATAACTTGCACTACACGCAACACCGAGTTCAAGCACACCATGACTTACAAAACAAGCCATTAAAAATAGGTTATGAATATTATTAACTAAATTTTAAACTTTATATAATGCTAATAATTTTAGAATCCATATTATGAGTTTCTTAGACATAATGAAAGAACAAATTCATTTTCAGTATTGCACTTTTACCAACTTTTAATAGTGAACCCTTTTTAAATATGATATTTTAAACTTTTTGACTAAATGGGGACATCAAATTTTTAAAATGAAACACCCCAAGCTTCTACGGTACGCTTTTCTTTGAATAATGTGATAGCGTGTGTTGTACGTAACATCGAGTTCTAACACACCACAACCAATCAAACTAGCCGTTATGAATAGTAATACCCACCTTTTGAAATTATATATATTTTATATTTTAAAATGGACTTCATTTTTGGTTTCTTAATATTGAAATTATCCTAAGATTAATTTTTGGTGTTTTTCTGAGAACTTCCAATTTTTATGAATAGTGAAAAATAATTAAAAACAACTTTTTTAGTCAAAATAATTTATAGTGATAAATTTAATTATTGAGTGGTTTTAAAGTATAATTATAATATATTTTTACCATTTTATCCAATGGTGTTCATTAGAATTAATTTCACTTTAAAATTGTACCTAAACAATTGTCAATCTTTTGGTATATATTGTTTCTTAAAAACACGCTATTTGTTGTGACAGCGGGAATTAATTATAAAATTAATTAATGAAACTTATATGTTTGGAATTTTGTAAAATATACATCTTTTTTGAATTCGGAATATCAATTATAACTTAGGGTGAAATTTTGGCATTGTTCTGAAAAACTTCAATTTTTTATGAATAGTGAAACTACTAAGTGGTAGTTAAAAAAACTGAATTTTTCATAAAACTTAATTTTACCGCTTCTGTGAATGGAATTTCAAAAATCCGAGAGACATGGTTAATATCAAAAAGTAAAATGTGGTTCAACGAGATGAAAATAATTTTTGGTGAATAGTAACTTTTTACTTTTATTTACCACGGTTAAAAGTAAATAGGGTAATTAAGGGTAAAAATGATATTAATATTACCCTAACACATGTCCTAATTGTATTGGAAAAGTGTATCTCGACCAAACACAACCTTAGGAATAAAATATTATCATTTAGGTCCACTTCGATTAGATTAGGACATTTATTACTATTTAATTCAAAGAAGAGTTAAAAGAGTTAAAATCAATGTTTATTTACCAAAACATTTTTAATATAGGGTTATACATAAGATAAATTCGATTGTAAATATTCATTAGAAATATAAAAATATTTCATACATAATGATATTTTATTTATAATTTTTTGAAATTAAATAAGTTAATTTATTTATGACACAATGATGATGTAGTAATTAGCAAAAATAGTGAAAAATTAAAATAATTGATATTATATATACACAAATAATTATAATTTGAGACTTTTAATGAATTAAAATAAATTTCTCGGATAATATTACAGATTAGGATTGATTTAATTGACTTTGTTCGAAGTAATCATTCTGTTATAAGTTTCACAAAAATAAACTATTGAATAGTGTCAAAATTGACATAAAACAGTTTTTAAAACAAATATTATATTATTAACTGATATTAAATTTCTAAAAATCTAAGGTTCGTCCGAGAGACTTATATAATGATAGGTGTATCATTGAATGACCACTTGTGGGTCTATTTGATGTATATAATTAGTTTATTAACTATATAATATAAAAATGCTAAGTGACAAGGTAAATGTCTAACTAATTAACTAAGAGTTGAAACTAAAAGATAAGGTTAATATAATGACCCAAACCTCTCTATATTATATTGGTTGAATTTTTTTCGACCTATCCAAAACTTATAAATTAAATAATCCACTTTTGTGCCATTAGAAACCGAATATGAATTTATTATAAATTAATATTTCTAGCTTTTCCAAAGGTGCCCCTCACCCCTCTTATAAGAGGGCACTCCTACTTCTCATTTCTTCACACCTTCAAAGCCTTTTGGTTCATCCAAACTCTACCCAAATACTCTCCCAACTTCCCTCAATACAATTTAGAGGCCTTAGTGTGATCAGAAAGCCAACCTATGGAGCCCTTTTGATCAAATCCAAAGGAAGAACCCGAAGAAGAGGTAATGATTTCACCACCCTTTTCCAAGTTTCTTTCTTCTTCCACTTCTTCTTCCTCTGTTTTTACCAATCTAAAATAATAACTATAGTATCATATATATACTGTGATTTTATTATAAATATGGTACAACCATATTCATTATTCTATCCATCCTTTGAATAACATGTCACCATACATGCGTACGTATGGTTTACCGTCTCCACGTCGTGGTGTAATTGTTATTCAATAAATTATTATTTGGATGGGTATAATAATGATGTGTAACTCATGTAAATAATAAATATCACATGATAATTATTCATAATATATGATATACCATCCAATTATATATTATTTTAATATCAAATGAATGATATTGTTGCTCGTGCGTACGTACGGACTACCGTCTCCACGAATGTGATGAGATTCAATCTCCATCATACCCATTCAAGTATAATTCTCATTTTGATGATTAATAATAGGATATAAGGACTTGATATCATTCTGGATATGATTAAGATACAACCTATCCATTACAAACATGTCTTACGTAACAAAACATATAAAAGAAAACGAGTAAGTTAACACCCGAAACGACGATAATTCTACGATATTATTAACAAGGAAATGTTAAAAGATCATATATGATATCATATTAATGTATATGATTATTTAATAATTTAATAACAATTTTTTTACCATTATACAGGAGGTTAACCTACCCTCAACCAAGAAAATGAACAAGGTAAGGGTTATTTCACAATCTCTTTATTATCCGAGGTTGTTTATACGTAATTATCTACTGGGACCTCTTTATCATCCACATCCATGTTTCTTGAAAGTTTAGTTCAAAACATTCTTACTATTTTACAAAATATGGGTTAAATTCATTTATACCCTTGTTTGACTTTTTATAAGAAGTTTATAAAGGAATCTTTCCGTCGTTTTCCAAACAAGGTCATTTTTAACCTTTTCGACAGAATTAAGGTAAGAATGTTTTTTAACTTATATGGAGGGTGTGGCTATTTTCCACCGTTATAATATTCTAGAAGTTTCCCTTAAAGATTATAAGGATATTTTCAAAGTAAATGTTTTATTTTATAATTATGTTCCTTTTAAATGATTTCAAAATGAATATTTTTAGAGTTTCTGAAAAGTACTCTTTATCAAAATCAGAATTTTAAATGTTTTAAAGATTTATCTTTCTAAATCTTTTTAATTAATTTCAATGTCTTAAAAATGTTTTTTAAGGATTTATTTATATGGACATGAATGTTTTTAAAATGTCAATTCCTTTCAAAAAGTTTCAAAGTGGTATGGGACACTTTGATTCAAAAATCTCTTTTAAATTACTTCCTTTATAAATGCGTGACTTTTAAATGATTTAAAAAAAAGAGATATTTCTCTCAAATAGTTTTTATTTCATCTATATCAACATCCTTTGATGGATTTTATGATTATTTTAAGTTGATACAAAACATCTATATTGTATTGAATGTTTTGTAATATGTTTGACTGTGGATGTGTTATTTTTATACCATTCATGGTTTGTGGAGAAAGTATTGACATTTCATATGCTAGTTTTAATACGAATGTTTATGTTATGTTTAGACCTTTTCATATGGGAATGCATTGGACTTAATATGTGATGGGTGGATCCCGCTATAGCTCCTCGATGCATCGGTAGGTCTCATGAGACAAACTAGTGTCTTGGCACAAGGCCTTGGAAAAATCTTATTTTTAGTCTTGGCACGAGGCCCTGGCTATGTGGTTATGATAGTCTGGCATTATGAATTCCATCATTATGAAAGTGGTAATTGATATTGCATGTGATTATTCGATTAGTAGAATATCCATGTGAATAAGTAAATGGAATTATTTCATTTAATTTTTTCCATACTATGTTGAAGTTCAAGTTTAAAAGGATTTTGTTTTAAGTTATACATTGCCTTAAATGTTTATTCTTAATAATGAAAGTTTATTCTATATTGTTATCCTTAATGGGCATTTGAGCTCACCCCTTTTCTATGTTTTATTTTTCCCAGTATGTGAAGAAGTAATTTATGAATGACCTGTAGGGATAGTATGTGGGGATATGAGTGTGGGATATGGAGACTATGTTTTTGTAGTAATTCTTCACTTTATGATGTAATGCAAAACTTTATGAATATATCTAGTGTTTCTATGGCTAATAAAACAATCGGTCTTTCGAGATTTGATCTTTCTTGTGATCATGCCAATGTTATGTAATAATGCACCGACTCTAGGTAACTGGGGTCAGGGAGTTACAGCACAATATTTATATATAATATTTATTATGTTTATGATTTCCTTATGCTTCTTTACTTCCCAATTATATCATGCCTTTACGGTTTCCATAGTCAGAAAATACGATAATCTCATTTGAGGAAGTGCGGACTACCGCCCCCTCAAAGTGATGTGATTCGTTAATCCCTTATGTGGGATGTATAAAGGATGTGGTTAATGATATTATATATGATATTATACTGGAATTATAATATACCTATGTATAATTATGTTTTAATTCCATTAAAATAAGAAATAGAAATGAAAGTAGTGTTCATGCGTACGTACGGCTTACCGTCTCCATGAACGGTGCGTTTCATTTCTTACCTCCATATGTTATGTACTATTATAAATGCATGTATATTCTGGATATATAATGAATTTATATGATATATAAATCATTATTTACATTTTTTAAGTAATTAAATCATGATATAACTAATAATAACATCAATAACAACAAGTCCAAACACGTTTGATAAGTAAGATGATTTTACCCAAAACGCTACTTTAACATTAATTTACAAAAGAGTGGGTAATATAAAGTCAAAATTGAACCATATATGATATCATAACAATGAATATGATTTTTTAATAAGTCAATTACATTATTTAAATCATTATACAGGAGGTTCGGATACGTACGAAGCATATCGGACCTAAGGTAAGGGATAATTATTCCAATCTCATTCTTATCCGAGATTGTATATTCGTAAGTATTTGTTGGGGGTTATGTTTATTATCCATGTCCATATGTTCTCAAAATGTTTTCATAAAATGTTTACATTCCTTCTATGTATGTTTAAATACATTTTTACACTTTTATTACTTTTACCACATCGTATGGAAGGAATCTTTCTTTTGTTTACGTTACGAGGTACTTTTTGACTTTTCCGACAAAAGTACGAGAAGAATGTTTTTTTAACGTATAAGGCGTGAAAGGATTTTTACGGTTCTGTAAAGCCTTATTTTCATGAATCTTCCTCTAAAATATTTCATGACTATTTTAAACAAAATCCTTTTTTAAAAAAATTGCATGGCATTTTGTGAAAAGAAAATTTTTTTGAAGAAGAAAGGATATTTTCCTCAAAATTCATTTCAAGTGTTTTATCAACAACCATTTTTCATCTAAGATAACATTATTTCATATGTGTATCTTTCAAGTATAATGTCTCTATGATTTACATGGTTTCAATTTTTTATGAAATGATATCCATTTCTTTTATATGGATTATGTGATGATGGGATGATGTTTATGAAACCCATTTTATTTATTGGGTTTTTATGAATGATGTATGTTTATTTTGTGGCACAAGTAAGAATGATTTCACTACGAGAAGGGTGGGACCTATATCTCCCTCCAATTCATTGGGTAAATATTTATATCTCATGAGATAGACATGGCTAGAACGGAAAGTTAAACCGGTTCAGTAATACAGGACTGGAACGAGGAGTGAACTCGATTCAGAAAGGGGCATTGTCCACTAATATGGTCTTTGTATCAATGCCTTGGCTACTTTGGAAATCATATCATGTTCTTAATGGTTGCCATAATTTCATGTTTTATTCCCATGCTATTTTATCATGATTTATGTTCCATTATGATCTATGCCTTATGTACTTCCATGTTTTATGTCATTGCCCAAGATTTTGATGTTTAAACTTTATGTTCATGTTTTTAAGTTCAAATGTATATGGTATGTATTATTTTATCCATGCTTACTATTACTGATCATTTGAGCTCACCCTTTTTATGTTTTATTTTCCCCAAGGATTAAAAAGAAAGGTTTTAGGTAAGAAAACAAAAAAGGGAAGATCTTAATGGGAGATGTTGAAGATCTTTCACCACGATTAGAATATTTTATTCTGAGTTTCCAAAGACACTAAACTATTACGATCCTTGTGTGTCTATTTTTGTTATGTACTAAGTATTCTGCAAAAGTAATGTAATTTTCATGTACGTCAAGCTTCGGGTCTCTACATTAGTTTCTTAAGCTACCTGATTCATCAAAGGTGGAAGTTGTATGGGTTGTTAGTATGGATAGTGTCTAAGAGGGCCTCTGAGTCCTTCGTAGTCTCTTCGAAGAAGGGGTTTATGTTAGACCACCCTTGTGGGAAATCTAGCCACTATAGGCTGTTAGGGACACTTTCTAGAATGCTGTGATATTTGGGGATGTTGTATAAGGCCCCCTCCTAATATTATTTCTATGAGTCTCTTTGTTCATGTTTTTTGACGCCTTGTGATGTCACGTGCTCATTTGATTTTGAAGGTGAAATTGTAAATAATTTTGTGAGTATTTTTTTTCAGAAGTGTTTCTCCTTTGGGTAGATCTCGACATCCTCTGTTTTAGAGGAAGGTGTTTAAATGTGTCCTTTATTTCTGTTGTTTCTCACCTGAAGAAACAAGGTGTGATGTGAGTGAATCCTCTAAACCCTTATTTCAGTGAAATTCCATGTTAGGGTAAAGTGAGTTTTGGAGTGTGTTTTATCTTGGTGAACCCATCTGGGATTGCATGTAGTTTTTTGTAGCATCGAATGAATAAATTCTATTCGGGGGTTTCCAAATCCTAACTGCAAGGCCAAAGATGCTTCAATTATTCTAGCTCCATCCATATGTCCCAGAGAGAAGCTGGCATGTAGTTAGAGGAAATCCTAGTGTAGTTTTTAACCTTGTACAAAGAACTGTTCTCAGTATAGGAGATGTGAATAGTTTAAACATTTGGTGTTGTCATCTTGCTTCTTTTGTTCCCGTTCAGTTTAAAGAGGTGGAGGGCCTCATCCCCATGTTATCTCCCAATGACTTTCTTTTCCCCTTTGGTTTCCTTTGGGTTTGGGGGAAAGGTTTTATATTTATCTAGACATGTTGAGTGAACATTTAGTAGTAAACATTCCCCAGAAAACCATGTAGGTGGAAGGATCCACATGGTTAGCGCACAATTTCCCAAACTGTGCGGGCTAACCATGCGGCCGTCCCAACTCTTTATGTTTTGGGGCTTTTCTATGTCGACCCATATTGGTCAGTTCAGATGGTTGGTTCTTATGGTGGGGAGACCCACTATGAGTCTCATGTATATTATTTTGAAAATGCCTAATGGGATTCTACACCTTGTACCGGGGAGTTTGTTTGGGTCTCCCCTGTTATTGTCTTGATTCTGTCTCGGAAAAAAATTTAAGTTGTCTCTTATGGTTGGATAGCCCATTTGTTTATCCTTGTACCAGTAACTCACTTTTTTACTTGGTCTTGGCTTGGAAGTGGGTAGCCTTATTTGGGGATATATTACCACCTATATCTTCCTTGGGTAAACGTTGGGATTAGAGAGTTTTTAATGGTTTAGTTATATCTAGGTAAGTGTAACCTTGTTCAATGTTCTTGTTTGTTTTGGTAAATTGCTTGAGCCTTGTTCGGATAGTGTTTGAGGAGTTTTCTTTTAGGATAAATTGTGAATGTGATTTATCATTTCAGTAAATAGGTTTATGTTTTGGTTGTGAATTATTCCTTCTTTAATTGATCACTGGAGGTGTTTTGGCCTTTGGGGGAGAAGTTTAGCAAATGAGTCCATTTCTGCCTTTCGGTTGGGTTTGGTTTTTGCTTTGTCATTGATGTGGATTTCCAAGGGTGGAAAGTTTTATGGTGGGGAGAATTGTCACACCCGTGAACTTTTTTAAAATTCATTATTCATTTAATTTCCATTATTGATTTGTTTTGGGGGTTTACCACTCTTTTTTGTGAAAATGGTGGGTTTTGGGCTGTATTTGTCATCCTTGTGGTGCTGGTTTGGTGCAGTTGATGTTTTGCACCATGTTTAGTGGGATTCGACAATTTCGGTAGGTGATTTTGTGGGTAACCATTTAATGCTGAGTTATTTTTCTTGATTAAATAATTTTTCATGTTCTCTATATTTTGTGAATTATGCTTAAACCATTTTTTGTAGAAATAGTAAATCATTTGGTATTAAAGTTACATTTTTTTTAAGTGTGTATTTTTCAAATATATTTCATGTGTTATCTCTTGTGGTAGTTTTGTAAAATGTGAAAGTGATATATTGGTTGTCGAAAGGGGCTGCCAATTTTGGTTGGGCAATGATATAGTGCCATGTGGGCCTAAAAAGGGGGGTCTTTTAATGGGTTTTATGAGTATAACCTTGTTATACTCCTTGAAAGTGTTTTATGAATTTGTGTGTTCCAATGGGTATCTTTTGTGATATTGTTCAAGGTGATTATATAACATTTGAGAGTAGATTATTATATGTTTATTGGGCTTCCAATTCTGTTTTGGTTGGGTCTTGGTGTGCTTTTGTCTTAAAAGAGGTTTTTGAAATGGGTTTTTGTGCAAAGCTTGGGTATACTCCTTATAATTGTTTTATGAATGTTTTGAATGGTTTATTGAGTTGTGTAAGTGGTGAAACTATATCAGAAAACTTTTTTGGTAGGAGTATATTTTTAAAAGGTCCATTTAATTTTTTAAAAGTTTGTTATGTCATATGTATCATCTTGGAAATATTTTATTAAATTTTTTGAAGGAGATATTGAGGTGTTAAAGTGATGTGAATGTGATGTGGACTGTTTTGTGTGAGTGCGTTGTGAAAAATTGAAATTTTTATTATGAAAGGAGTGTTATGTGCCATGTGTGTGGGTTGTTATATGAGTTGCAATATATTATAATTGTTTTATAAAATTTTTTAATGGTTTTGTGGAAGTGTTGAAGTAATGTGAAATGTGTTGTGGGTTATTTTGGTGTGAGTCGGATTTCAAAATCATTTCGAATGAAAAATGGACTTTTGTGACTTGTGTGGTATACATATGGGATGTTGGGTAAATTTGTGATGTGGAAATGATATTTTCATGTTCAATGTATATTTATTGACTTGTTGAACTTGTTTTAGCACAAGGGGAAAACCTGGGTATCTAGGTGGGTGGACGTGTACTAGTATGCTAGTGAATCCATGGGGTTTGGCCTTAGTTTAACTTAGAAAGATTGACGCTTAAAACTCTAACTAAACTATCATGATGATGATTGGGGACCACTAGATTATGGGTATGTTCCCTACTAGTGGATCATGCACCAGAATGGATATTTTTGATGGTTACTCTCACTGAGATACGAGGTACATGGGACCCACAGCTAGCTAGTGCCTGGGGGTTATTACCTATTTCTTGTGATCATTAGTTACTTTATACTTACTGCCAGGATACGGTACATTTGGCTCAAAAATTCTATAGCTTTGGTGTTTATTTTAAAAGTGTTAATCCTTTAAAATAACCCACTTGAAAACTGTTCTTATTCAAAGTTGCATCTTTTAGAAATTGTAACTAGCTTTTCATGTTTTTAAAAACTTTCATTCATTTAATATTTAAATGTTTATCATATGGAATGTCTTAGTGGTGGTATCCTACTGGGATTTGGATCACACCCTACTTACACCATTTGGTGTAATTAGACTTTCTTATTTTGTGTCACATGTTTGGGTATAGGTTTTATGCCATTGGTTCGGTTTTTTAGCAGTCCATCGTGATGCAGTGTCGTGGAGATGGCTTGAGGGTGGTTCCTCTTTCCATGTAGAGGTTATTGGGCTGTCATTTCATGAGTTTGTACCTTTGTAATGGTCTTCAAACATTGTTTAAAATTGTGTAATTCAGTAGTGAATTTTATTAAAAGTTGTTTTGGTTTAAAAAATTCAGATTTTTTTCTAGGAATAATTTGTTGTTTTAAGTAGACAAACTCGGGTAATTCATTCCCAATTTTTAGTTTTTGATACCCAGGCACTTGTTCCAACCCATGGGGATCAGAAACGCCCTTCTGGAATTTCCACGGGTTAGGTCGGGTGCTGGTTTTGGCAGTGAACATATTCGGTTCGTGACAATAAATATTTAAATTTTCGAAGTGGTATGGGACAACATGAACAATTAAAGATTTAACTATCAAATTATCTTATTTAGGATAATAAATTACATATTTATTTATATGGTTATAAAAGGAATATATAGGAAATTTTATGTCAATCATGAAATTCATTAAAAATATTCAAAAGGAATATTTTTATATGAAGTGTTTTACTTTCTTTACAAAATGATAAAAGGAATGTTTTTAATGTATACAATGACAACAAATTCTCCATCATCGTAACCATTATTTGATATTTGGATTCCACTATAAGCCTTAATGTCTTTTAAAATGAAAATAAATCCCTTATTCATTTATTTGGGACTCTTTGTATTGAAAATGGGTTCTTAAAAGAAAATTTTATTTTTAAATGGATTTTTTTCATATGGGATTAGAATAAGCTTTCAATAAATGGGTTTCATGATGAACATGTTTTATTCATGAAAAGGTACATGAGAATTATATGAAATGGGTTAGCCCAATATAGATTATATTAAGGGTTAAACCCCATTATAGCTCACAGGTGATCCCGATATATCTTATAAGAAGGGTTTAGTCCCATTATAGATCACGGGTGAGCCAAACATAGCTTATACGAAGGGTTGAGCCCCATTATAGCTCATGGGTGAGCCCAATATAGCTTATATGAATGGTTATCCCTATTATAGATCTATAATTTGTAAGTCTACCATATTGTTTTTCCAATTAAGGAATGTTTGAAAATGTTTTATATATATGATGTTCTAAGTCACCTAAAGGAGTTTTGATTTCTTGTTGTTGGTTTTAGTGTTATTCATTGAGTAAAAAGTATGAGTGTTATTCATGTCAAAATGTTTGGTTTCATCTGCTCAAAGAACATTGAATGATATATCATGTTTTAACTAGATAAATGTTTTTTCTTTATGTGTATGTCCTTTACTGAGATTTTTGTTGTCATCCCATGTTTTTAAATGTTTTCACATTATTTAAGGGGTAATAGAGTCAAGGATAAAATCCAGGAAAAGTTATTATATTTAAACATGAAAATAAACCATGTTTCTTTATAAAAAGAAATTTGTTATGGAAGAAAAAAATACTGTTTGAAGTTTCCAATTTTTATTTTTAGGATTTTTATGTAATATTTATGGGATTATTCTCTAAATATCTAAACCTAAAACTGTCCACAATGATAATTATTAAATTAACTCATTATTATGTAACATCTAAGGCTTATGACTTATAATTAGTTAGTTGTTTCATAATTATATTTAAAAGAATTATTCTAAAAACTTTTAAATTCTATATAAAGTGTGGAAATAATAATTAAAAAGGAAATTAATGAGAGAGAGGGGAAGGGGGTTCATATTTAATATATATTATTTTTTACCTATTTCTGAAAGAGTATTGTTTTTTTGGAAGGGGAAAATTATGTGAATATCTACATTAATATAGAAAATGTCACCACTCTGACCCCTAGATATCCATAGGAAGGAGAAAATGAACATCCTATGTATGCTAGAACTTATATTGATCCTCATTTCCTACAGGTAATTATAGATGTACTTCAAGTTATGTGGTATAATTTCCATTGGTGGGATGTATCTATGCTTCCCCTACGATTTTATGGTAATATATCCTAATAATAAATTTAGGATTTCTTTGAATAGACTAACTTAGTTTATAAGAGTAAAAATATCTTGATCAATATTAAACATAAGTTGAAAGATTCACCCTTTAAAGAGATTTATGTTATTTGAGGGATCTTATGGTGGATTAAAAAAATATCCAATATTAAAAGGTGATAAATCCTAGAGTATAAAGAAGTGATTTCTAATGTAGGTAGGGTGAGATTCATTTCTTCAAGACCATTAGAGTGGAGGTATTCCAATTCCTCTTCAATTAAGGAGACTTTTTGAGTGATTCCATTAGTGTAGGTTCCTAGGACACTTTAATCCTTAAACTCTTGATTGTCTACCATCTATTGATGATGAATTGGACTCCCTCTTTCAAACTAGTATTCCTCCCATCATTGTGGTTCCAAATTTCATTGATGATATACCTCCCAAACAATTATGGGGGGAAGGGTAGTTTTAAAGAGGAAATGAGTAGCCTTAAATCCATCATCAATATATTGAAGGAAATAAAACATCTGAGGATGGATTAAATAAAGGTGGTGAAGGTTATTTTTACTTTAGTATTGAATTATTATATATATATTCATTATATCAACAATTTTCATGCAAGATGTATGAAATTGTGGACTTTTATGCATGGAGTGTATTGTATTGTTGTTATTAAAGAAACATTAAGTGTTTGACTACTCATGCAAAATAATTTCTTCTGAACATGATGATGTTACCAATCCTGAGGAATAATAGACCGTTGATGATGGAACTACAGAAGTATTAGGGGATCAACAACATGTTGATGAAAAATAGCAACAATGTAGAATCATAGTTTTGAATAAAATTATCAAGGTAATAAGTTCGGGTATAAAATTTGAGGTTGGTTGGAATCAATGCAGCCAACCTATCGACTCAGACAATTCAATGTTAATTAGTTATCTTGGGGTCACAATGAATATGAATGTGCTGATTGATATTGACACATGGTTCCACGTCCAACTAGTAATGAATGAAATCCATTGGAAAGATATAATGGTAATGTTATAATATGCTTTCTATATTTTATTGTAAAATTCTATAATTAAAAATTTATTTAGTTTTTGTTATTCCTTGCAAACTTTGTTTATTTTATAATATTTTTATAAGAAATTTGTCTTAATGGCCACTAAAAAATCTCATAGAGGCTTCTGGACTCTTCTAATGAAGTTACATCTTAGGGATGCGGAGGGGAAAATAAATCCCAACCACCACTTTGTTATGAACACATTATAAATTAGGAAACATGGAATTATTTCTACAATCATAATAATGAGAAATAATTTCAAGTGAATTATGGTCTATAATATATTATATTATATTATTTATGTTATCCAACTTGTTTCAAAATTGTTAATTTATGAAACAACAAAAGGGTGATGAAAATAAAGAACATTCATCAAAACCAGTATCCCCCAATCGCAAAGGATGGAGTACACTTCATTAGAGAATAAATTGGTATATATATTAAATCAACAATAAAATTTTAATTATGTGATATGAAAAACATATGTTTCTTTGTTTATATATAGATTTATTAATCAAAATCTAAAACCACTTCCATTCAACATATTGTTCCATGGAAGGAGGATCATTTAAATATAGACGGTCTATTAGTTTATGAAAACACAAAATCATTATGGGTAGCATGTGTAAGAATGACATAATTATAATTCATTATGATTTTTAATAATATTACATAAAAATAAATATGTTCAAATTTTTTATATGGTTTAGACACAAGAATCAGCAATAGTCGTACCTGATGAAAAGTGACTTTTAGTAGCTTTAAAGTGTCCTGAATAATATGATCTTGTTAGAGGATTAGGTTTTGGAGTCTCTCCTAAAACATATTTTGAGAAGACAAAACTACATGAAGATACATATAATATGATAGATTATTTGAGACATAAATAGACTCACTGAAAGATATTATTTTTCTGTTTGGTTTGGGTGACCATGTATAAGAAAGGATCAAAGGGAATCAGTAGTGGAGAAAAAATTCACACATAAACCAAACAAGCCCACTATCTTTGAGGCTAGTAATTCCCCCCAAACACATACCTTTCCCTGGGTAATAAATTTTTTCATTACCCTTTCTCATAAATGTGAATCAAACAATCTACAATTACTTTATATTACTAAAATTCTATAGGGTACAGTTTTATGTTATTTTTATCTATCAAAACCCACGTACTGCCGTGTTGTGACTAGTATAGTGTATAATATCCCAGAAGACCAGATACACAATCCACCTCTCCCAAAAAAACATCTGAAAGTGGGAATTGAGGTAGCTTATTAGATGATTGTGGAGTTGCATGTTTAACTTTATGGAATGGATATTACAAAGGTCGAAGATGTTATTGGAGCTTTCATAGCATGGTCATCTAATCTTATAAAGATACATGATGTTCATATTAAACAAAAATTTTCTTATGAAAAAAATGTAAAAGTTAATGATAAATGGTTTAAAGTGAGTTATGATATTACATATGAATAAAGCGGTGGAGAAATGAAAAGTTAAATCACTAAAATCTAGTGAATCGACCAAGAAAACAAAATGATATTCCAAGAGTAAATTCTCCCCACCAGTTTTAGAGAAACATTTATTATCCTTACAACATCAGGAAGAGACTGCATTTAAAGATAAAACTGTGACTTTCATTGAATATAAAGAAAACATATATGGATATTACTTTATAGATTTAATTGTTCTGAATACTCCAACTGAGATTTTCAAGAAATAATTGTTGGAAATCTCGTTTGTGAATACATACATACGGTACATTTTCATAATACTTCTCTCCAAATTGTTAGCTAAATGTGTTTATTAAAGTTAATAACAATTCATATTTTGTATAGGAGTTTATATTAATACTCTATATAGGGAATATCGTGTGAATCATGATTTGGATTCATTAATCCCTATATAATTACAAATCCATAATTTACATTGAATGAGTGTAAAGTCAAATGTTTTTGAACTGAGTTAAAATAAAATGGTTTTTGGTAAACAAATCGGTTTACCGAGAGGTCTATTTTTAATCCAAGCCTTATAATTTTATTCAGAGTGTTAGAACACATAAAGGTGTCATTTTTGGACTTACATAATTTCCTGATAATTTTTAGCTGGTGTCTCAATAACTCTCAGGAGCACCAGATCCAGAGAAGTCCACTTTATTGGATTTCCACGGGCAACGCATGGTTGCGGCCCAACCTATGCAGTTTACCTTGTTTAATAAATTATTTAATTTAACTAAATAATATTATATGATAGATTGTGTTTAAATTAATTAATGTTCTAA
Organism: Viscum album; assembly: GCA_963277665.1. Taxonomy (NCBI): domain Eukaryota; kingdom Viridiplantae; phylum Streptophyta; class Magnoliopsida; order Santalales; family Viscaceae; genus Viscum; species Viscum album. The sequence continues at coordinate 468,186,543 of OY728142.1, read as the reverse complement.
TAAAAATAATAATGAATTTTTTATTATTATGATTCTAGTTGTTTAACTAAATGAAGGATAAAAAACTAATTAAATGAAAGTTGAAGAAATTAATGTGAATTTTAGGTTTATCAAAGAACTGTTTTAATTGAATGATGAGTTTTAGAATTAGTAAAGTACCATTTATTATTAAATGTAGGTTATGGGTTTGAGTTTTATCATGAATATCATATTAATTATGTTGTAATAAATTGGGGGGGGGGGGTTGGTTATAATTTAATGAAAGTTGGAATAAAAATAATAATGATGTTATTATTTTTATTATTGTGTTTATTTAATTAAATAAATGATAAAATAATTTAATGTGGCTTTTGGGATTCTCAAAGAAACATTTAATTAAATGAGGGGTTTAAAAGTTAATGAAGAAACATTATTTTTTTAAAATAGAGGTTATGAGTGGGAGTTTTTATCATTAATGATGTTAAAATAAATTGGGAGTTATGGTCTTAATAAATGAAGGTTGATTGAAATAATAATAAAGATATTGTGATTATTATTATTATATATATTATTATGGTTATATTTAAATTTATTATTAACTTATTATGGTTGTTTTATAATTAATAATAATAATAATTTATTTTGGGGGTTTCGGTTGTAAAGGAATAAATGTTGAAATGGTTGGTAATAATAATAATTGCTATTATTATCATAAATTATTTTTGAATAAATGTAATTTAATTAAGGGGGTTTTATTTAGTTTTTTTCTTGAGTGAAAATAAAAGAGATAGGAGGACCCTCCTCCTTACTCCCTGCGCACAAGGAGACGTGACCCCCCCTGTTCCTCCTCTACGCCGCATGAACCAGCAGGATTCTCCCCTCCTCTATGGTTGGAGCTTCCCCCCTACAGTGTGATCTCCTCCCTACGATGTGACATAGTAGCGCGCGACCCACCCCTCGAGTGATCTTCCTTGTAGTGCGACACAATAGTCGGTGCACCTAAATCCTAGGCATTCAACTCTTCTCCTTAGCTAAACCTCCCTTGGCCGAGCTACCTCCACCCCCTACGGTGAGACCTCCTCCTCCCAGTCGTGATTCACAACAGCGCGCAACCCCCGGAAGACCCCCTACAGCAACGCGCTTCGACCTCGGGCAGAACTACTATAGCGCATGACCTCCCCCTTCTCGAGTCCTCCATCTGTGATGTTTTCATCTGATTATTCCATGGGTTTAGTCCGGTTATTCATGGTAATATCTTCTTTGGGGGTTTTCTTCATCTCTTTGGTGATTCGGTGCCTTTTCAATATTGAGTTTGGTTCAGTCAATTTTAGGGTTTGATGGAAATACCATGTTTTGATGTTCTTCCTTCATTAAGGTGTGAAAAAAGGTGTTTTGGGGTCCTTTGGTTTGTAATACAACATCTTCCACCTATGGAGAAGTAGATGGACTCATTTTTCTTTACCTCCTTTGGTTCTGGTAAGTATTTTACAACATTTTTTGGGTTTTCACCACTTAAATGAGAGTCTAATATTTTATTTGAGTCCCTGGTGTCTAGTTGTAGGTGCATACCTTTCTGCATTGGTTTTGGTCTTCTAAAGTTGTTTTGGTGATTTGTTTATTTTTTTTGCAGGTCTCACACAAGTGTAAATATTTTTTTAGATATATATATGATGATATATATACATATATATAAAGTTGGAGTGCATGTGACTGTGGACCGATGGTAATTGGTTGCCGACATGTGACGAATTATGGCGTGTCTTGGTTCCACCATGAGGTAGGGTTCCAAATCATTATCTATTTATTTAAGAATTCTTATTAGCTTTTTTAAATAAATTGAGCGTGTGAGTTTCCATGATTATGGAACTGCTAAGTTTTCTTACAATGTGGATTAAATATTAACTACATGTTAGTGGTACTTTCATATCATGCTTGTTGTGGTTTGGATTATCATATGTCTTTTTGCTGGTACTGATATATGATATGTCATTGCATGACATATCATGCTTGTTGTGGTTTGGATTATCATATGTCTTTTTGCTGGTACTGATATATGATATGTCATTGCATGACACTTTTTATGTTATTAAATGATGCCTCCAACATGATATAAATGAGGACTTGATCATGTGTTGGTTTTAAGTTTGTATTTATAATTTGGTTAAATTGATATGAATAAATAGTTAAATGATTTGAATGAGGTGGGATGGGTAATAGGGTAATTAATTGAACAATTAATTATCAAGTAATGTGTTGGAAAAAATTATGCTATTTTTCAAATATTGAGAATATTGAATATTTTGACATTTTCGGAATATAAATTGGAAACTACTAATAATTAACGGATGGATTAATTATTACATGACAAATGGTAAATGATTAATTAATTGATGAACCGGTTAAAGAGTTATGATTTAATTAATTAATTTTTGAATTAATTAATTTTCATGCATTAATTTAAGATTTTAAATTGATTTATTGTTATGAATATTGGCCGATAATACCTTTGGATGCGTGTTTATTTTCCATGCCTTAATTTTTTTAGGATAGAGTTGTTTAAAAATATGATATGCTATATGAGATGGTTTCTAAATATGTGGGCCTTGTTCAGCATGTTTGACTTGAGATGTTTATGACGTGAATGTTAGTTATTAAAGTCCTAGATGAAACCCTATTTCAGTGGAAGGTTTAAGACTTGATAGAGATTGGGGATAGTTAATTAAGAATAAATAATTGATAATTAATTATTAACTATAGAGGTTTGGAATGGTAAATTGACTGTATAATTTTTTATATGGAATATTTAATTTGTTAATTATTTGTTGAATTAATTAACGGATTTGGATTAATTAATTTATGAATTAATTAATGGATAGTTTTGGGGTGTTAGACATGGCGTTATACACTAATGATAAATATATATGTATGATTGTTAAACGGGTTGTGAGACTAGGATTGATAGTCCAAATACTCACGGGGTGCTAGACATGGTGTTTTACACCCAGCTTGCATGAAAATGTTCATTTATGGGACTGGGACTGATGCTCCAAATACACATGGGTTATGAGACACAGACTGATGCTCCAAATACTCATGATGGTCCTAAACATGATATTCTACACCCATTAATTTAAATTTTACTATGGGTCCAAATGTTCATACATTAAATGAATTAACGGTTAATGAAAACTATTGTGACATAATGATTTTTGAATTGAATATGAGAAATGGTTTAGACTTATTAATGAATTGGGTGAATCACTGTTAGTGGACAGACCCAGGAGTGAATCACCATTTTAGTGGATGGGTTCAGACATAGTATATGAAATATTAAATTGAATATCTTATGACCCATTATCCAAGACAAATCACAAGCTTGGATTTGGTCTTTACTTTGATTACTTATTTTGTCTTTAGAGACATCTGTGGTTAGTGACTTATACGGGGGATGTCGGTCATAGGCCGAATGTAAAGACTTTCATAATTTAATGAGGTTTTAATAATTGATAAATTAAAATAATTATGTAATGATTTTTGAGAATGTATGAAAAAATTATGATGTAGGTTCAGACACCAGCTAAGGGCTAAAGCAGGTAGTTTGGTATATAGTTACATTGTACTGATTACATTATTTATGAATTCTTTCACATAGTTTAAATTATCTATAAAATGTCTGTATTTGGGGTAGACACTGATGGTCTTAGCCTACTGAGATTTATATCTCACACCCTACTCAGGCCTCCATTACACTGGGGTACCTGAGTAGATTCTATTTGGTTGCAAGATTATGTTATTTTGATTTACTTTGGAGATAGGAGCAGAGGACATAGCAGAATCTCAGGATGCTCGAGGAGACTACCCTCAGGTATTTGAGTCATTATTTATTTATTTCTATATAGGAATGTAATGCATAATTTGTTGTTCACTATTTTCCATTTTTTTATCATTAGAATGTCATGCATGCATCTGCTATATAATTGGCATTGGCCATTTGTTTTGTACAAGATGTATAAAATTTTCCTTCTGCTATTACATCATTTATTAGACTTCATAAACTATTTATTTAAATTATCTATTATTGAACTCATATATGAGGGTATAGTCTCCCACTGACTATCCATATACCATCACTGCATGTTGGCAGCCTATGGAGTAAGGGGGGCGCACTTTAGGTCATGTGACGACTGGTCCAGCCACCACTTTTGTGGACTGTCAGGTCGTGATGTTAAAAGGTGGTATCAAAGGGTTCTTTTCCATTTTTCTTTCTATTTTGGGTTGGTAGACAATATTATAAGAATTTCAGCACTTAGGTTAACAGTCATTCTTGGGACTGATCACCCCATGTACGAGAAATGACCAAGTGTCCAGGGATGTGAATTTATGTTTGTAGTATATGAGGTTACGATTGATAAGATTTCACCTTGAGTGACAGATGTATTTTCTACTGCTTATTGATTTTGAGAATTTTGAAGAAAAAAATTGTCCTGGCCTGATAGCGAAATATATTTTCATACATGAATCATCTTAGGAATGTAGATATTCACATTCCATGCATGTAACATGCCATGTAGTTTCATTAGTAGGGTGCCTGCTAATTTGGATTGTGTGCCTTGGGTGCAATGCCATGTTTTGATATTCTTTAGCATGCCTCTGTAAATAGCATGTTTTTAGTAATAGATTTAACATGCTTGAGTGATTATATGCCATACTGCCTCAGTTATTAGCATTTTTTTTTTGTTTCATGTTTATGTGTAATATCATGTTATTGTGTTACTGCTTATGATAACATGCTATAGATTTTTGGATGTGTGAAAGTGCTGGTGAAGATAAAATTTTAAATAAATGTTGATTGTGATAAATGGGATCCAAATTTCAATGGTAAGGTGTATGGGTGCCTTATAGAATGTTAGATTTCCACCCATGTGTTTGGACCTTATATAACCATAGTATGTTTGAAAATGGTTATAAATGTAAAACTGTAGAGTTTTTATTGATAAAAACTATCGTTGGGTTGCTTTTCGAAGAACCCAGATTGAATAAAATGGACCCTCTGATGGCGCCTTTTTAGTAAAATGAATTTAGATGATAAATTACAAGTTTATATCTGGATAACACTATGTGTGAAATTTTTAAATAGGATGTTTGTGATAGCATGCCTATTTTTCCATAGGTGGTTTTTTGGAAAACCAAGTGGCTTGTTGTGAAAAAGTACTTGTGTGTTTGTGGAAATTTATTGTAATGTTAAGAGGTTGGAATGAATTAATTAAGGTGGATAAAAGAAAGAGAGTATTTTGTTATTGGTTATATCATTTTTGTGTGACCAAGAGAGAGGGTCGACATTTATGTTTTGTAAGGGGCTAACCTATGGTAGGTAGTACCCTTAGAATGTTCTAAGCCATTAAAATAGGTTTGTCCCACTGATCGGAAAGTCTTCTTGTTACTCAGGTGTTATGGCATGCTGATGGTTTTATGCTACGACTTTTATGATCAATGTTTGATGTGGTGATCGTGGTTCGTGGTATGTCACATGCATGCGTTAAGTGTTCTGAAATAGAGTTTCGGTGAGTGGTTGATTTCTTATTTCAACATCACGGAAAATCATAAGGTGGGTAGTGTCGCATCGTTTTCGGTAAAGGTATTGGCAAGAGATGTCAATATTTTAGAATAGAGTTTTCTGGTAGTAGTTTGACTGATCTTCTTAATGACCTTGGTTTTCTCTTAGTGAGCTCTTCTGAATACCACAAGCATGTACCCTATCTTGACCTCATCATAGAGACACTAAGATAGATTTGGTCTTATACCGTGCTACAATTTATATTTTGTTGTTCTTGATGAGTGGTTGTTATCTGGGTAGTATGTGGGATGAGTGTTTTCTTTGGGATAATATTTTATTTGTGTTTAGGAACGGTTGTTTTTTTAAAAAATATCCTTGTGATGGACTGACTTGGAGATTTCACCAGTGTTTGGGTAAGGACTTCGTTATACATACAAATGTTTTTGGAATATTTTTAATGGTAGGTCATCAGATAATGGGAGAAAGTGGGTTTTGGTCCCATGACTTCTTTCAATGGAAGCATGTGACACTTATTCTATTGGTTGATCGATATTCAATTGTTTTCTTTGACAAGGTCTCTATAATGGCCTTAGATATGAGCTTTATTTTGATGATTAAGCTATAAAGTGACCCTTGGATCTGGTTTTAAAGGATTAATTGTTTGGCTGGTGAAGGGTTAAAAGTGTGTTTGGCATTGAAAATTCTACACGTTAGTTCTAATGAGATTAAATAACCTTGGTAGGTTGGTTGTTCTAGTAGTGGTTCCCGATGGCTTCTCGGGGATGAGAAGTTCTTAAGGTGGCTAAATTGTAATGTACTGTGTTTTTTAACCGAGTTAAAATACAAAGGTTTTTGAATTTTTTTTAGTTTATCGACAGGTCAGTTTTTAAATCGAGCTCTGGAATTTTATTCCGAGTGTTGGAACACTTAAGGGTGTTGTTTTTGGAATTGAGTAATTACCGGATAATTTTAAGCAGGTGTCTCGATGAGTCTCGGGAACACTAGATCCAGAAAAGTAAAATGGTGAAAGAGGAAAAGTAAAGTAAAAATTAAAAAAGAAATAAAAAAGGAGGAAATGAAAATAAAAAAGGGTTTGAACCCAACCTCAGTGCCCAACATAAGGATTTATATTTTTTAGGAAAAAAACACATTACAAACTCAACCATAGAGTTATAATTCTAATAAAATAGTTCAAACAAAATATAACACTAAATAAACATGTGTAAATAAATGATATTTAATAAGTTAAATATTAAAAATTCTACAAAAACTTGAATGACCCATAATTCCACCAAACTTATATCATAGAGTAAAAAACCCTATTCCAAAACTAACGGAGTGGTCTGAAAAAATATCTAATATATCGTGATAGTATAAATTACTATTCTCCCCCTCAAACACTACTTGAGATTAAAAATTTAAATTTCCCTTGATTTTCTAAAACCATCATGATGTTATTCATTATAATATCCCAACCATAAATTCTTTTAAACTTCAAGAAGCCTCAATGTTCAACCAACCTCCAAGAATAACCCTAGGCACCAACACTTCTAACACCACCACGACCATCCACCGACCTGTCTCACAATTACAAATTTAACCCCCATATGTTTTTAGGAAAAAATTCTTTAAAATATCTTTATTATTTAGTAGATTTCATTGCACATGATCATGAGTTTAAACAAACTATGAGACGCCCTTATTATAATATTACCATTATAGTCTATCTTCTATGTTATCATGAATAATTATAACTAACTTATGAAAATGCATTGTGAATGATTTGGCTATCAATTATTTATTAAAAATATAAATTAGATATTTTAATTTTTTGAGTGAATTACAATTGGTAATGAAATTAATGAGATATATATGTTCTATAATTAAATAAATATTTTTATTCATCCAATGGATATTTTAATCATAGGGTGTGAATAAAACCTATTGGTTGTATCAAAACCAACTTTAAAAAAAGCTAATCTTGTGACTTTGTATGGAGAACCCATTTTAAATTAATATTTTGACACATTAATAATTTTTATATGACACCATAAACATTTTATTTTAATGTGGGATATAAAAATTTACTTTGGTTGAATTTATGATATTTTATTATAACAATCAAGTTTTGATGAATAGTAAAAACATACAAAATTTTAAGTGAAAACAACTTTTTTCATTGAGATAATTTATATGGTTAAATTATAATATTGAATTGTTTTAAAGTATAAATATAATATATTTTTATCATTCAATATAATTTATGTAATTATCACTAATTTTGCGTTGAATTCATATGTAAAAATATTTCAATCTTTTGCAATGTTATTACTTTTAAAAAACTTGTTCTCTTATTCTGACAACGGGATTGATTTTAAAATATTTACTTGAAATTCTGTGTTTTGAATTTTTAAAAATGGACTACATATTTTTAATCATTTGGTTAAAATTATGTTAATAGGCTACTTTTTTGGCATTATGAATAGTAACTTTGGTAATTATTTTTATTACCATGGTTAAAGGTATATCTGGTAATTAAAGGTAAAAATAATATTATAAAATTACCTTAACACCAATAAAAATATTATTTTATGACTAAATTAGATCCTTATCATATATTTTTTGAAAATTAATCACATGATGGAAACATACGTATGAATATGACATGAATGTAATAAAAACCAATGAATGTGACAAAATGTCACAATCTCATTTTATATAAGTATATTAATTTTAATATATGGATTTGAGAAGATAATATCGACTACAAATATTATATTGAAATCTAAAAGAATTACCTACATTATATAAATTTATTTATAAATTTTAGAGATTAAATAACTACCATTAATGATCACACAATAGTGATGTTAAAAATTTTTTATTAATAGAAATATCAAATGAATGGTTTAAAAATATTAAAAGAAATATCATATGAACTAAATAAATTTATTCAAAAAATTTCTAGACTAAAATGACGTGTTAAGAATGTATTGAATATTTTTTTTTCTAATTTATCTTCTATGTGAATTTATTTAAGTCAAATAAATGAATAGTGTCAAATTTGACAGTATTGATATTTTATGAAAATAAAATTTTATTAAATTATTTAAAAATGATAAATTGATAATTATAATATCTAAAATGTCATAACAAAACCATTTTTGGTAAATTAATACCATATAAGTAAATATTTATAACCATTAAATAATTTTAATTTTATTTCAACAATAAAAATTAAATAGAATAACTATGTGTCAATTAAAAAGATATGGTTTAAATTGAGAAAAATAAAATGTCCCAAATTTATTTTTTGATGATATTACAACCCTAACTCATCTAATATTTTAAATTTTGACATTTTGGAGGGGTTTTTTGGTTGGGTTTTATTTTATTATAAATTATTATTTATGGAGTTTCTAAAAGTGCCCTTCAGCTTAATTATAAAAGAGAACCTCCTCCCACACCTATTCAATTAATTTTGATCCTTAAAGCTCGAAAAAAAACCCAACCATTTTCCTTATCAACTTCCCTATTTTCATTCTAGAGGTTCTGGTCATCTTCAAAGACCAACTCTATTGCTCTAACAAGAGATTTAGATGATGCATGTCAAGGAAGAAGTAATCTCTTCTACTGATTCCTTCAAATTTCTTTCTTCTTCTACTTACTTTTCATTATTTTTTTAATTATAAATTAATAAAAAAAGTATCAATCATATAATGATATGTTATTATAAATATTAAACAACCACATTTGATCTTATATCCATCCTACGAAAAACAAAATCACCATACGTGTGTACGTACGGATTACCGTCTCCACGTGGTGGTGTAATCTGTTTTTCATCACCACCTCACATGGATGGTTATAATGATGGAAATAATAACTATTTATTATTATTATAAAATTATTCTAATTATGAAATATTATACACCGTCCACTTCAATACAGTTCATTAATTTTGGGAATGAGAACATCGCTCGTGCATACATACGGCCTACTGTCTCCACAATTCGATGTGTTTCATTCTACATGGTTGTCATTAAACCACGATTATAAAAATGAATTGAATGAATAAATATGATATATATTATAATAATATAATTATGTCAATTATTTAACTATAATATAATAATTGTAAGACGAACTTATCCGACAAATCTTTCATAAGAACATAAAACAATCAATATCTGAATAACAAGTGACAATGAAATGTTACTAACAAACGGATGATAATATAATAATATATGATATCATAAAAATTATCATGATTCTTGAGTAAGTCTATAACAATATTTAAATCATAATACAAAAGGTTTTAATGCATATAAAGGATTTTATACCCAAGTTAAGGGATAACTTTCCAAATCTTGTTTTTATTCAAGATTGTTTATTTGTAAGTATTTATTGGGGTATATTTATCATCTACACCCATGTTTACAAAATATTTATTTCAAAATATTCGTTATATCCTTATATAATTTATTAAATTCAATTTTACACAGTTAAATTTTTACTAAATGGTATGAAATAAATCTTTTGTCATTTTTAGTACAAGGCACTTTTTGACTTTTCCAGAAAAAGTACGAGAAGAGTGTTTTTTTACATGTATGACATGAATAGATTTTTATGATTTCATAATGCCTTATTTCCTTGAAGATTAACCTAAAATATTACAATGTTATATTCACATTAAATGATTTCTTCTAAAAGTGTGTGTCATTTTGAATAAGGAAAATGTTTTTGAAGAAGAATATTTTCCTTAGGAATTAATTTCTTGTGTTTTCTCAAAATTATTTTCCATCTAAGATGAAACTCTTTAAATAGATTCATATTTATAACCCTATTATTACTATGATTTGATTTTGTGTTATTTATGAAATCCATTTCATTTATATCAACTATGATGGAATGATGTTTAAGAAACCCATTTTATTTCATTGGTTATGTTATGGTGAGTGTTTTTATGTTTTGTGGCACATGTAAGAACGGTTTAATTATGAGATTAAAGGGACCTATATCTCACTCCAATGCATTGGGTAAATATTTATATCTCATGGGATAGACATGACTGGAATGAAAATTAAATCACGTTCAGTAATATGGCGATAGAATGAGGAGTAAACTCGGTTCAGTAATGGGTTTTGTCCACTCTGATGGTCTCGGCATTGAGACATAACTAATATGAAATGATTTTCTATGATTATGTGTGTATGCCACGAAATTTCATTTCTCATGTTATGACTATGGGGATTACATTTCACTTTTATTATTAATCATGGGACATGTTATTATGATCTTTTATTTACAGGATAAGATTTTCAAATGTTATGTTCTGATGATTATGATATGATTTATATTTCCCTTATTTACCCTTATTGAGAACCTAAGATCACCCTTTCATATGTTCCTTTTCCCCAGGTCATGTAAAATGGTATTAGGTAATATCTTTCAAAAATGGAGTCTAGTTATGAAGAAATATGTGAGAGATAATGTGTATATATTATGAACCAATTATTTATGTTTCCCAGTTTCTATGGACATTAAACCTATACAGTACTTGCATGGATTTTGTTATGTTATGTAATAAATATTATTCAATGTTGAAGTAATATCTATATGTAATGTATGGGTTTTTATAGCCAATGATCTCCCATAATGAGGGATATTATTCTACAACCGATCTGATCCAATACACCATAGGAGTATCCTTATCGCCAACCCTCAACGAAACACAAGCTCCACGACCTATGCTCCATCCTCTATCGGACATAATGGTTGGATGTGAAAAACTTATCACACTAGAGAACCAACATGTAACACTAAGGAAAACTCATTTATGAATCACCAGGAATGATATCCCTATAGTAAAATTCCAACATAAAATGAGATCTATATCCTCCAATAGCCTATAGTGCACTCACCGATATAAGTATTCCATTTCACAACACCTCAAGAGCTATCCTCACAAACCAACCAGAACTATGCCTAACCAATGCACACATTCCTTCACTTAATAATAAATTCTCTCAAAAATCCACAAAACCACCAACCTCTTCCTCAAGGTAGAGTGATTATTCAAATACCATCTAATAGGCTCACACACTCAAATATTCCATGGCCAAAAAATATTAGGCTAATTCACTTAAAACCACTGACCATGGTTCTCATGCAGGATAGTCCCAAAAAATCGAATCACCCTTGGAACTCTTAAAAAAATGCATCTTCCTTATGTTAAGATCCACCACACAACCACCCTCCACTCGAGCATCAATCCCAAACCATGAGTTCCCAAACACAATATCATCACACTACTATAAGAACAACCAAAAACAACTAGGATAAGAATCTAACCAAGCCATCCCCCTCAAAGGACCCATGAATCCAAGAGAACTCTCAATGATCTAGTTCACAAGCCCAAGGAAATATTATCCTCAACATAGAACATCTCAAAGAAACCAAAACCTCAGGTAAACTCAATCCTAATCTAACTTCTCTCAGGTATCCTTGTCTTCATCAATCCAACCACAACAACAGGGAATCCCGAATATTGTACTAATACACAAGGGTTTCTATGAATCCCCCAATGAAGAGAACGTGTCTCTAACACCGGAGAACACCCTCCCAGGGGATCCATATGATCTGTCGTTAAGAGAAAAGTACCCATTGTTTAGTTGAGTTGAATGAAACTAAGCTATATGAGATAATTCCATATAGGTTATTGTTGACACATTAATAAAATGAACCACTGTCATCAGTAAAAACACACATGGTCAGATAAATTTCAATAAGATCTAACAAGTCTAACATAATTCAAGAACAAAAGCCTATTTCCATCAGGCCAAGATCCAAAAACTCATAAATCACAAAAAATCTAAAAACACAAGTGTATCACGCAAGGTGAAAATAATACAATAATAACATAAAAACCCAAGAATAACAATCCCAAAGCTTCAGTGACCTATAATTCCTATAATAATAGGTGTTCATGATGCACCCACATAATATCAATCACATGCTCTAACACATTCAAATACCTCTCATATACCAACACCGACTACTGCAAAACAGGCCTATAATAGTGTTGTCATTTATCATCGCTAAAAAAATTCACTGATAAAGTCCACCTTTATCGGTGCTAAAATAACAGCTGATATAGGAATCATTTTATCAGTGTTAAAAAAAAGTGCGGATAAATGGAACCCTTTATCGGTTCTTTTTTAACACTAATAATAGGCAACATTTATCAACGCTTTATTTTAGCACCGGTAAAGGAAACCTTTATCAGCACTTTATTTTTAGTGCTAATAAAAGCTTCTCTTTATTAAGATGTTTTTAGGGCAAATAAAAGTTTCCCTTTATCATTAGTTTTTTAGCATTGATAAAGTTCCATAAAAAATAAAAATTAAACAAATAAAAATAAAATGAGTAAATTAAGAAAAATATGAAACATTTTATTAATTAAATAATTATTGATAAAAGGGAATAAATTTAATATACATATATATAGATTATAAATATTAATAAATATTATATATTAAATATAGATATATAAAATGAATATGTATAATATATATAAAATGTTAATTAAAAAAGTATTAATGTCTTATTCATTTTTAATATTTTTTGATTTTTCATTTGAATATATATCAAATGTCATGTGTTGTATTTATTTTACACACACACACACACACACAAATATATATATATATATATATTAAGGCAATTTTATACACAAACGCACACACAAATATATTTACGCAATATATAGAAACACATACAACTAATATTTATGTAATTTATTCAAATTTTAGTATATTTTAGAATTTCATTATAACATGACACATTTAATATATATTTTGTTTTTAATATGTCAATTTTATTTATTTGTTTTTAATATTATAGTTAGGGTATTCATTTTTAATATTTTTTATTTTTTATTTTATTTTTGAAATTGATATTTTTCTATTATTTATTTATATTTATTTATTTATTATGTTTTAATATTTTTAAAATGTATTCATAAAATTCTATATATATATATATATATTCATAATATTTTAATAATATATATTTAATGAATAATACTTTTCAATTTTTTCAATATTTTTAAAGCATAATCATTTTGAATTATTCAATTTCATTAATTTTGAAAATGCATGTATTTAAGATTATATATCCATTAATAATGTTAAAAATATATCTATAAATAAATATTAATAAATAAATATATCTATAAATTTAAATTTACTATATTTATAATTATTATAAATAAATAATTTTAATTTTAAATAAATATTTATATAATTATAAATAAATAATTATATATATTTAAATAAATATAAATTTATAATAAATTTATGTAAATAATTATAATTATAAAACTTTTATAATTTCTTTTTTAGTGCCGATAAAGATCCATCTTTATTAGCATTAAAAATAATTATTAAAATAGATATTTATCAGTGCTAAAACATTAGTGCTGATAAATATTTCTTTTATCACCACTTATAAAATTAGCACTGATAAAAGAGATCATTATCATCACTTTTCTAAAAGCACTATTAAACGATTCCCTAGTCTATTTAAAAACTTTAACCATGACTCACTCACTCTTGATTCTCAAACTCTCACGAAACTCCTCTTTTGTCAGCGTGACTCCTCTACTTTCCCTCTGATTAATTAAGTCTAGAGTCCAATGTATGTTATTTTCTACTTTTCCTCTATTGTTGTTTGATGTTATCGGTTCCTTATTATTTATTTTTTAACTGTTCTTAACCATGATTAAGCCTACATCTCTTGTCCTCTCTAATAAAATACAATGAGTGGTTGTACTTAATCATTTTCCTCTATAGACAATGTTTTCGAAGAAAAAAATGATGTTTTATATTTTAAGGTTTTTCAACATATCTGCATGTGATTGTATGGATAAATAAAATATATTTTTTACCACACACTACTGAAAAGGTAATGGTGGATTTATAGATTGATAATTTTTATTTTAGTTAAACCTTGAAGAGGTCAACCCATTTCTCAAACATGTTATCTATATCCCTTAGCATTGACACATGAATTTTCCAAGTGTGTAAAAAATGGTATATGATAATAGGTTCTTCAAATTTCATATGTTTCAATGTTTGATTATTTATTTCAATATTAAGGGTATTTTGTAGTTAGTTTTTCATAACATGAGAGGTATATGTGGGGAAGAGTGTCACAAACTATATTTTGTTTAGAGAAATGATTTTCCAGGGAACTTTGAGCTTGAGTGTTGGAATTTGATTGAGATTTTTATCGGTTTGATGTGTATGATATGATAATTTATATTTAAATTACCAATTATTTTTAACTTATTTTGATATTTTTTGAGCTTGGGGTGATGGTGAATTAAATAGGGGTTGGTGTTGTTTGATGTCATTAAAATGAATTTGATCTAGTGTTGCGTAGTGTTTTGAAAATTTTAAATTTTTTTCAGTTGAAAAGATGATTTTAATATTTTATAAAAACATTATTTCTTAAATATTTTTAATGGTTCATTTTAAAATGGATTTTTTATATCATAAAAGTTATTTAAAAAATTGGTTTATTTCATTATGGGTTTTTGAAAAAAAATCTTTGTGAAAAATGTAAATTTTTATAGAAATGATTTTAAATGAACCAACATTATTTTAAAACAACTTTAACTATTAGTAAACTCTAAAATGGTTCTGTTATATATTTTTATCAATTGTAGTGTTTTAAAACTCTTTATTTAAAATTATTAATTTACAAGGAAAATAGGTTTTATAATGTTTTGATTATGTGTGTTTATTTTTGTGTTTTTGATTTTGGATTTTTCCTATTGTCTTGGAGGGATTGTTTAGTTTGATATGTTGGACATTAACTAGTTTAGTTCATATCTTTTTTCATTTAAATTATTCCTCTTGAAATGTTCAAAGAAAATAGTAGAGTATTTTTCTCCTAGGATAACCGTCTTAGCGATTTCTCCCTTCATTTAGAGGAGACTTGTTTTGTTTCAATATCTACCCAAATAAAAAATCAAGTGGTGATCATGGAAACTTCTATCTCTCAAAACCCATATTAGGATATTTATTTTGTGAGTGTAGAGTCGGTTTAGACATGGGAATCTAGCGGATGGTTATTATACTTATTTTGATAGGTTTTTTCCCTCGATGAGCCTCATTGTTTGGATATACCCTTCTTCAATTGTGTGGTTGTGTTGAGGGTCTTGATGAAATTTTAGAATCGTACACATAATTTTTAGTATTTTTGATTTGTTCTTACAGACTAGTTATTTATTCTTATCAAGTTTTGGTGTGATTTTTGATGTTTTTCTTGACCTATATTCTCGAGTCTCATGCATCTTATTTAGGTTGTGATAGGTAGGAATCAGTAAGAATATATGAAACGATGTGTTCTTATGTTTCCGTATTTTTTTATTTATAGAATCAATTATAAATTTATATTAATAGAAACATGAATAGTAAATAATTAGTACATTCTTATTTACTTATTATATATCATTATATTTATATAACGTATTAATTGGTTGAATTTATTTAGTAACCTCGTTTATCAATACTATTAGTGTAACATCCCAGGTATTTATAGAACAATACATTTTCATATATATTAATATTTATGAATTTAATATTAATTTTATTTTAAAGGGGACACTATGTATGATAGCATAATTTACACACAACAACAGGTTTCTCCGAAATTTTACATTCCACGCAACATTGAGTTATTCGAAAAAAATAATACAATAATAATATTATTATTTTAAATGGTAGTTAACGCCTAGCTATTGTATTGGAAAGAATGAATATAATTAACTATATTATTATTTTACATATTTTTAAAATGTTTCTATATTTGTCCAATGAATTTTACAGGCTTAAAATGAGAATTAATCCAATTTTAAGCATAAAATACTCTAATAATTTTAAAATGTTATTTTACCACCTTTTGATAGAAAATGATTTTTAAAAATAGTTTTGTTTAACTTTTATATGTTATATTTGACAAAATAGAATTCCTATTTATAATTGGTACAAAAAAAATTTCTTTTCTTTATTTTTTGGTATTTTTCTGATAAAATTCGTATTTTAATGAATAGTGAAAAATACTGCATTTTAATTCAAAAATGTCATTTCATATAATTTATTTATATATTTAAGTTATCATTTTAACTAGTTTTAAAGTGTAATTAATTATTTTTTTGTTATTTAATAATAATTTTGTCATTGGAAGTAATTTCACATTTAAATTGAACATAAACACATGTCAATCTTTTGATAGTTTCTACTTCTTAAAAACATGCTTTTTGGTTTTGACAATGGTAATTAATTTTAAATTAATTTCTTCCAATTATGTGTTTTGAATTTTCAAAACTGGATTCCATATTTGGAATCATAAGGTCCAAATTATGTAAATAGGTACCTTTTATTTTTGGACATTATGAATATTAACTTCAGTACTTATTTTTATTTACCATGGTAAAAGGGTAAATCTAGTAAATAAGGGTAAAAATATAATATTACAATAATATAAAACTACCCTAACACATGTTTTAATCCTATTTTATGATATATTACTAACCATTAGCATCCTTGGGTCTAATTTAGGACCCCATAAATCTACTTGGGTGTGATAATGACCTTTTATATTATTTAATTTAAGGAAAAGGGAAATATAACATAAACAAGTATCTCCAAACTAAAACAATTTTAATTTTGTTTATATAAATGATGTATTTAACTATAAAAAATAATTATAAAGATAAAAAATTTCAAAAATCTTGGTATTTTATTTATAATTTTTAGACATTAAATAAATAAATATATCTATGACATAATGACGATGCAGTGATTACCTTATTAATAAGATATTCGAATAAATGATATTATAAATATTAAAATAAATTAAATTTGAACATTTTAATGCCATACATGAATTTTTTGAATTAAATTGACATCTGAGTTATAATTTAATTCAATTTATTATAATTAATAAATATTTTATTACTTTAACAAAAATAAAATTTTAAATAGTTTCAAAATTGACATAATAGATTTTTTAAAAAAATACGATTTTATTAAATTATATAATAGTCTACAAAATCTAATATTCTGAAAAATTACTTATATAATGTTAAATAATTCATTAATGTTTCACTTTTGGTTCTCTTGGCATTTTATAGTAACTATAACAACCATATATTATGAAAATACAATAAGACATGGTAAGTGTTAATGTTTTTAACTAAGGGTTAAAACTAAAAGATAAGGTTAATCTTGTGAAATAAACTTGTCTAAAACCTATTGGATTGGAGTGTTTAGACACATAATAATCTTATGTTATCAATATATCACTTTGTAACCATTATAATTCGAAAATTAATTTATAATAAAACAATATTTGAAGACTTTCCTAAATTTCCCATCCCCCCTCTTATAAAAGGCCACCACATCTACCCACATACTCACACCTCTCAAAAACCTTGTATCTCCCAAATTATTCTAAAAAAATCTTCCAAAATACCTAAATTCCACCTATAAGCCTTAACATGGTTATAAGTCAATTCAAGAAATCCTTTTGGCTCAAATCAAGAGTTACCCGATTTAGAGGTAGCGACTTCTCTCAATCTCCATTACATTATATTCCTTCTCCACTCCCTGTGCTCATCTTATTATATTATTACATAAAAAACTTGTATCCTAAATATACTAGGATTTTTTATAAAAATTTTATTACTACACTTACATACACCTCTATCTAATGAATATAATCATACTATTTCTGTTTATAGAGGACTACTACCTCACGAAACGATGATTGTTTAATTTTATCCTACCTACTCTCAAGGTGGACATTATGATGTCACTATATTTATATATGATATATATTATATTTATATTATCTCTATGCTTTTGTAATTATTATTTATAATATACCTTTATGTTTTTCATAATGTTTAAATATGATAATTTCATTTAAGTAAGTGTGGACTACCGCCCCCTGAAAGTGATATGACTCATTCATGCCACACATGGAACGTATAAGGGATGGAATTAATTAAGTTATGTAACATATTTAACATATATATTATACTATAATTATAATATACCAATGTATCATTCATTTTTCATTCATTTAATATGACAAAGAAATGAAATTAGTGTTCACGCGTATGTACAACGTATTATCTCCATGAACGGTGCATTTCATTTCTTATATCAAAATGTTTTAGACTATTCCAAAATACATATATATAGGATAGATATTATATTTATATAATTAATAATATTTTTTAGATAATGTACTTATTACCACATGGATAATTTTAATCAAAACTAGTTTATTTTTTACTCAAAGACCGAACATCAACAAAACATCTTATATGAACATAAATAATTAACTAATTGCTATATCATAGTAATAATCAATATAAAACGAATAATAAACTTTAAAAAGGTTCTAAATTATGTATAAATTAACCTAATTTTGTATTTAGGAAATTAAATAATGAACGAGACAAGTTGGACTCAAGGTAATGGACTTCGTCTCCATCCCCTTTCATTGAGGCATTACTTGATAATATGCACTTTTTTCCATTGTAAGGTGTATATACAGACACTATGACATTTCATATCCATATTTTATCTATACTAATGTTATTTATCAAATCATGTAGATTAATATTTAAATGTTTAATGTGGTATGGGACACCTCAAACATTTAAATATTTAATTATCAAATATT
The DNA here is from genome assembly GCA_963277665.1 of Viscum album. Taxonomy (NCBI): domain Eukaryota; kingdom Viridiplantae; phylum Streptophyta; class Magnoliopsida; order Santalales; family Viscaceae; genus Viscum; species Viscum album. The sequence goes on along the minus strand of OY728142.1, from coordinate 468,167,243 downwards.
TTTCTTCATTAAATTAAATTACATATTTATTTATGTGGGTATAAGAGGAATATGTAGGAAATTTTATGCCAATATTAAATTTCATTAAATGTTTTCAAAAGGAATATTTTTATATAAATCATTTTACTTTTTTTTAAAATTACAAAAGGAATGTTTTTTTAATGTATACAACGACAAAAAATTATCTGTCTTTGTAACTGTTATCTGATATTTTCATTCCTCCATAAGACTTAATGTATTTTAAAATTAAAATAATTCCCTTATTAATTTATTTGGCTATATTGGTATTTAAAATGTGTTCTTAAATGAAAATTGTATTTTTATTCGAAAATGTTTTCATATGGGATTAGAATAAGCTTTCAAAAAAAGGATTTTGTGATGAACATGTGTTATACTTGAAATTGTACATGAGGGTTATATGAAATGGGTGGGCCCAATATAGCTTATAAAAAGGGTTTATTCCCGTTATAGCTCATGAGTGATCCGGATATGGATTACAGAAAGGGTTTAGCCCCATTATAGCTCATGGGTGAGCCTGATATAGCTTATATGAAGGGTGATCCCCATTATAGATCTCCAATTTGGAAGTCAACCATATGGTTAATCCAATTTGAAAATGTTTGAAATGGTGTTATGTATATGATTCTCTAAGTCACTTAAATGAGTTTTAATTGATTGCTATTGGTTTTAGTTTTTTTCATTGAGGAAAATGTATGAGTTTTATTCATCTGAAAATGTTTTGTTTCATCCACTCAAAAAACAGAATGGGTTATCAAGTTTTAACTATTCTAATGGTTTTTTTTATTTTCATGTCTCTTATTTAGCTTTTTGTGTTCATCCCAAGTTTTTAAATTTTTTCATAGGATTTAAGGTTGAATATTGTCAATGATGTAATCAAGGAAAAGTTATGATGATTAAACATGAAAAGAAACCATGTTTCTTTTTAAAAGTTTTTATTTTATGGAAGAAGTAGATATTGTTGTAAGTGTCTACTTAGTATTTCTATGTTTTTTATGTGATAGTAATGGCCTAATTCTCTAAATATCTAAACCTAAAAATATCCTCAATGAGAATTATTGACATAACTAAATATTATGTAACATTTAAGGTTGGGGCCTTATAATTGGTATCAGAAGTCGATTTATATAACTTTAGAGGTTATGATAGTGTTAATTGTTTTCTTTTAGAGGATTTTACTTCATGGTTAATTTGAAATGATGTATCATTTTAATATTACCTTGTTTCTTAATCTAAACTATGTCTGCTCAAAATGGTTTTCCAAAGAAGAAATAAGAAAGATATAATGGGAAGGTATCAAGAGGAAGACAACATTTTAAATCAACACTGTGAGGTGGTGTTAATTGGAACTGAATAGTTAGTTGGAGTGATGGAGTAGTTGACTCTAGCTATAAATGGTATTGGTATCCATGCACAATATCATCCCGATCAATCACAAAATAATATGTCAGTATTAGAACATTTTATGAGGAAACATCCCCCATATTTCAATGGATCAGTTGACCCAATGGTAGATGAAGGGTGGATCAATACCCTAGAAAAGATATTTGAAGTCAGGGGATGTTCTTAAAGTCAAAAGGTAACTCTTTATATCTATCATTTTGATGGTTAATCTGATCGATGGTGGTCATTAGTTAAGAATAATAGAGATAAAAATTATCTTGATGACATGGAATGATAAGAATTTAAGGATATTTTCCATGAGAAATATTTCCATAAGGTTGTGTGGCGTAGGATGAAGAAACAATTCTTGGAATTAAATAAAAATGATAATTATTCAATTGACGCATATAAAAATAACTTCATAATATTATCCAGGTATGCTTTGGATTTTATTTGAGACATTAATAGAAAAATTAATAGATTTTACTCCAGATATAAACTAGGTCTACGAATAGCTTTGGCCTCCTGAGAATTTAAAAGTTATTAAAAAGTGGTTCATCTTGCTGAGAAAGTTGAAATGGAGTTTGTCATCAATTATGTTACATGAGATGATAAGAGTTAGAAGTAGATAAGGTGTCAGAAAATAGAGAAGCAACCATCTAATAATTTTGGAGGTAAGCCTAAAACTTGTTTCAAGTGTGGTAAAATATATTTTTGGGAATGTATGTCAGGATCTGGAAAGTGTTACTAGTGTGAAAAGTTTGGTCACAAGGTTCATGACTATAAAGAAAATGGTCCTGAACAGTCCAATAATGAGATAACATATAGAAATTCTACAATAAGTTTCTTTAGATAAAATGAATTGGTACATTATGAAAATAAGTTTTTAAAGTTAATTACATAGGGTTTCATTCAGTATGATCAAAAACAAAAATGTTTGTAAAAATATTTTAATGTGGTTACAGTTGATATTGATACATCTGGTGAAGTGATGGAAGCTCCTGAGAGCCTAGTATTTTTTGGATTATAACCATAATTTCATGGTTATAGACACACCTTTTGAGGTTTTATGTGATGTTATAATAGGTTATTAAGGACCTTTATGGGATATGTTTTGCGTGGTTATGTTTATGTATGGATTTGTTTAATTTGGAAGTATGCATTTAGTATTGGACCTCAGTTTTAAGATATTGATACCCTTTATGGTTTTTATGATCTTTTATACTTAAGGTAATTCTTAGGGATGTACATCATATTCATGGAATATTATGAGGATGAAATTATTCTTATAAATTAGAAATAAATCAAGTAATTATGTTTCCCTATGTTCTTATTCTAAGAAGTAAATTAATTCCTCAACTCTATCAAAAGTATCTTAAAAAAACATTATTCATTTACATTTCTCAATGGTCTTTTGACCCATCAGATAATTTTAGTTTTGTGATGGATAACCTTACAATGAATATATTCTCAATCACTCTCTATTAGTCTTTGAGACTTAGTTTTATCATCCAAGTCTAGGTTTTCCTGTAAAGAACCCCTAGAATATGATATCTTAGGTGATATTTGTACTTCTGTTTATTTATTTTAATGTGGTTTTTTATTGACTTTTTTTATAAAGGATTTTCAATGAAGTTTCTCAATCCAAATTTTAAAATTGGTGGGAAGCAATTTTCAAAAGGGGGGAACGATATAACATATCAGGTATTTATAGAATAATATATTTTCCTATCTATTAATATTTTTTAATTTAAAATTAACTTTAGTTTAAGGGGTACACTATTTATGATAGCGTACTCAACATGCAAAAAATGGTTTCTCCGAATTCTTCTGTTGCACACAACACTGTGTTATACCCAAAAAATACAACAATAATATTAATATTTTAAATAGTAGTTACCGCCTAGTTGTTATATTAAAAGGAATGAACATAATTAACTATATTATTATTTTACCTATTTGTTAAATATTTCTCATTTATCCAATAAATTTTATAGGATTAAAATTATAATGAATCCAAATTTAAGCGTAAAATAATTTAATATTTTTAAAAGGTTGTATTGCCGCATTTTCAGGGAAGCCCTTTTTTAAAAAGAGTTTTTTCACTTTAATATGTTCTATTTGATAAAATAAAATTTTTATTTATAATAGGGACATAAAAATTTACTTTGGGTGATTTTTTGGTATTTTTCTGATTAAATATTTATTTTGATGAATTGGGAAAAATTATGCATTTTAATTCAAAACTGCCTTTTCATCTAATTTATTTATATAGTTAAGTTATCATTTTAATTGGGTTTAAAGTATAATTGGAATAAATTTTTATTATTTAGTACAATTTTTTTCATTTTAAGAAATTTCACATTTAAATTGGACATAAACACATGTTAATCTTTTGATAGTTTTTACTTCTTAAAAACCTGTTTTGTAGTTTTTCCAACGGGAATTAATATTAAATTAATTTCATCGAATTTTTTGTTTTGAATTTGTAATATTGGATTCCATATTTAGAATCATAAATCCCAAATTATTTAAATAGACACCTTTTATTTTTTAGACATTATGAATAGTAACTTCTGTAATTATTTTTATTTATCATGGTTAAAGGGTAAATCAGGTAAATAAGGTTGAAAAAAATAATATTAAGATAACATTAAATGAGCCTAACCCATTTCCTAATCATATTTTATGAGATATTTCTGACCATGATCTTCTTTGGGTCGAATTTCGGAACTCATGGAACCACTTGGGTGTGATAATGACCTTTTATAATATTTAATTTAAAGAAAAGGGAAATATAACCTAAACATGTATCTCCTAACTAAAAAAATTTTAATTTGGTCTGTATAAATGATATCTTAGACTATAAATAGTCATTATAAGTCTAAAAATATTTCATACATCATTTTTCTCATTTATAATTTTTAGATATTAAATAAATATATATATTTATGACACAATGATGATACAACGATTACCTAATTAATGAAATATTCAAATAAATGATATGATAAATATTAAAAAATATATATTTTGAACATTTTGATACCACAAAATAATATTTTGGATGAAATTTAAATAGTGTATATAATTTAATGCCTTTTGTTTGAAGGAATCATTTTTTTGTAACATTAAAAAAATCAATTTCTAAATAGTTTCAAAATTAACATAAATAAGTTTTAAAAAAATACTGTTTTCTTAAATGATATAATGGTTTTAAAAATATAATATTCAGAAATAAAACCTATATAATGTTATTGTTTTACTAATTATCCACTTTTGGTTCTCTTGTCATTTTATAGTAACTATAGTAACCATATGTTATGAAAGTACAAGAAGACATGGTAAGAGTTAATGTTTTTAACTAAGGGTTAAAGCTAAAATATAATGTTAATTATGTGAACTAACCTTTTCTAAAAACTATTATTTGTTATTATTTATACTCATAATCTTTTTATCCTTTAAATATATCACTTTATGACTATAATAATTCAAAAATAAATTTATAATAAAATAATATTTCAAAACTTTCCTAAAATGCCCATCCTCCCTCTTATATAATCCCACCACCTCTACCCACTTAATCACACCTCTCAAGCCCCTTGGATCATAAAAATTCTTCTAAAAAAATCTCAAAACATCCATAAATTACTCCTAAAATTCTTACCTTGGTCATAAGTTAATTTAAGAAAGCCTTTTGGCTCCAATGAAAAGAACTTACCCAATTTGGAGGTAGGGTCTTCTCTCAAGCTCATTTCCTTTATTTTCCTTTTCCACTCCCTATGCTCTTCTTATTATATGATTACATAACAACAATAGTATTCTCAATATACTATGATATTTTTATGATAATTATTATAACTACACTTACATATATTTCCATTTAATGGATATGGACATACTGTTTCTGTGTACAAAGAACTATTGCCTCACGAAACGATAATTGTTCAATTTTCACCTTACACATCTCATGGTGGATATTATGATGGAAATCTATATATATATATATTCTATATATTGTATATTATATTTTCTCTTTTCTTCTATAATTTTTATTTACAACATACCTGTATGCTTTTCATAATGTGTAAATACGTTAATTTCTTTTGAGGAAGTGTGGACTACTGCCCCCTCAAAGTGATATGACTCGTTCATCTGAATCATGGAATGTATAAATAATGGAGTTAATTAAATTATGTAAAATATATAACATATATATTATACTTTAATTATAATATAAATAAGTATCATTTAATTTTCATTCCTTTAATATGAAAAAGAAATGAAAGCAGCGTTCATGTGTGTGTACGACCTACCATCTCCATGAATGGTGCATTTAATTTCTTATCTACAAATTTTATGGCCTATTATAAAATACATATATACTAGATATATATTATTTCTAAATCATGAATAATATTCTAGAGATAGTGGAATTATGACCACATGGATAATTGGCATTAAAACAAGTTCATTTTTTACTCAAATACCAAACATCAACAAAACATCCGATATGAACTCAAATAATTATCTAATTGATATAACATGGGAATAAGTGACATAAAATAAATAATAAATTTTAAAAAGATTATGAATCAATTATAAATTAACCTAAGTTTATTTTTCAGGAAATTAAATAGTGAATGAGACAAGTTGGACTCAAGGTAAGGGACTTCGTCTCAATCTACTTTCATTAAAGTATTTCTTAATAATATGCACCTTTATTCTTTTATAAGGTACATATATAGCCACTATGACATTTAATATCCTTATTTTATCAATACTAATGTTATTTATTAAATAATTGAGATTAATATTTAAATTTTCAGAGTGGTATGGGACAACTTGAACATTTAAATATTTAATTATCAAATATTCTTCTTTAGGATATTAAAATACATATTTATTTACATGGGTATAAAAGGAATATATAGGAAATTTTATGCTAATATTGAAATTCATTAAAAATTTTCAAAAGGAATATTTTTATATTAAGAGTTTTAATTTCTCTACAAAATGATAAAAGGAATGTTTTTTAACATATACAACTACAACAACTTCTACATCGTTGTAACCGTTATTTGATATTTGGATTCCTCTATAAGCCTTAATGTCTTTTAAAATGAAAATAAATCCCTTATTCCTTGGGTATCTTGGTATTGAAAATGGCTTCTTAAATGAAAATTTTATATTTATATGGAATTTTTTTCATATGGGATTAGAATAAGATTTCAAAAAAGGGGTTTTGTGATGAATATGTTTTATTCATGAAAAGGTACATGAGAATTATATGAAATAGGTGAGACCAATATAGCTTATATGAAGGGTTAACTCCCATTATAGCTCACAGGTGAGCTTGATATATCATATAATAAGGTTTTAGCCCCATTATAGATCACAGGTGATCCAAACACAGCTTATACGAAGGGTTGAGCCCCATTATAGCTCATGGGTTAGCCCGATATAGCTTATATGAATGCTGATCCATATTATAGATCTCTAATTTGTAAGTCAACCATATGGTTATTCCAATTAAGAGATTTTTTAAAGGGTTTTATGAATATGATTCTCTAAGACACCTAAAAGAGTTTTAATTTCTTTTTTTGGTTTTATTGTTTTTCATTGAGTAAAAAGTATGAGTGTTATTCATGTGAAAATGTTTTTTTCATCCACTCAAAGAACATTGAATAGGATATCAGGTTTTAACTAGATAAATATTTATATTTATGTCTATGTCCTTTATTGAGATTTTTGTGGTCATCCAATATTTTTAAATGTTTTCACATTATTTAAGGGGTAATAGAGTCAAGGATGGAATGAAGGAAAAGTTATGATGTTTAAACATAAAAAGAAACCATGTTTCTTTTTAAAAAAATGTTATGGAGGAAACAGATATTATTGGAAGTGTCCACATTTTATTTTTATGTTTTTATGTAATATTTATGGCCTTATTCTCTAAATCTTTAAACCGAAAACAATCCACAATGGTAATTCTTTAATTAACTCATGATTATGTAACGTTTAAGGCTTAGGCCTTAAATTAGTAAGTTGTATCATAATTATATTCAAAAGAATTATTCTAACAAAATTTAAATTTTATATAATGTATGGAAATACTTATTAAAAATAAAATTAATGAGAGAGAGGGGAAGGAGGTCACATTTAAAATAGATTATTTTGTATATATTTCTAAAAGAGTGTTGTTTTTTTGAAGGGGGAAATTAATTGAATATCTACATTAATATAGAATATGTCACCACTCTGACCCCTAGATATCCATAGGAAGGATCCAATGAACATCATATGTATGCTAGAACTTATATTGATCCTCATGGGCTACAGGAAATTTTATATATACTTCAAGTTATGTGGTATAATTTTCATTGGTGGGATGTATCTATGGTTCCCCTAAGATTTTATGGTAATATATCATAATAATAAATTTAGAATTTCATTGAATAGATTAACTTCAATTATAAGAGTAAAAAAAATCTATATCAATATTGAACATAAGTTGAAAAATTCACCCTTTAAAGAGATGTATGTTATTTGAGGGATCTTAATGTGGATTAAAAAAATATCCAATATTAGAAGGTGAGGAATCCTAGAGTGGAAATAAGTGATGTCCAATGTAGGTAGGGTGAGATTCATTTTTTCAAGACCATTAGAGTGGAGGTATTCCAATTCCTCTTCAATTAAGGAGACTTTTTTAGTGATTCCATTAGTGTAGGTTTCTAGGACACTTAAATCCTTAAACTCTTGATTGCCTACCATCTCTTGATGATGAATTGGACTCCCTCCTTCAAACTAGCCTTCCTCCCATCATCATGGGTCCAAATTTCACTGATGAGATACCTCCCAAACAATTATGGGAGGAAGGATAGTTTTGAAGAGGGAATGAGTAGCCTTAAATCCATCATCAATAGATAGAAGGAAATCAAACATCGGAGGATGGATTAAAAAATGTGGTGATAGTTATTTATACTCTAGTATTGAATTATTATATATATATTCAAGATAGTAATAATCTTCATGCAAGATGTATGAAATTATGGACTTTTATGTGTGGAGTGTATTGTATTGTTGTCATTAAAGAAACATTAAGTGTTTGAATACTCATGCAAAAAAACTGTCTTTTGAACATGATGATGTCACCAATCCTGAGGAAGAACAGACTGTTGATGATGAAACTATGGAATTATTAGGGGATCAACTACATGTGGATGAAAAAACAGCAATGATGTAGCATCATAGTTTTGAATAAAATTATCAAGGCAATAAGTTAGGGTGTAAAATTTGAGGTTGGTTAGAATCAATGCAGCCAACCTATCGACCCCAACAAGTTAATGTTAATTAGTTATCTTGGGGTCACAATGAAGATGAATGTGCTGATTGATATTGACATGTGGTGCCACGTCCAACTAGTAGTGAAGAAAATCCTTTAGAAAGATATAATGGTAATGTTATAATATACTTTCTGTATTTTATTGTAAAATTATAAAATTAAACATTTATTTAGTTTTCATTATTCCTTGTAGACTTTGTTTATTTTATAATATTTCTATAAGAAATTTGTCTTAATGGCCGCTGAAAATATCATAGAGGCTTATGGACTCTTATATTGAAGTTACATCTTAGGGATGCTGAGGGGAAAATAAATCCCAACCACCACTTAGTTATAAACACATTATAAAGTAGGAAAAAATTATTTCTATAATCATAATAATGAGAAATAATTTCCACTAAATAATGATCTATAATATATTATATGATATTATTTATGTTATCCAACTTGATTAAAAAATGTTAATTTATGAAAAAACAAAAGGGTGATGAAAATAAAGACCATGCATCAAAACCAGTGTACCCTAATCACAAAGGAAGGATGGGGTACACTTCATTAGAGAATAAATTGGTATATATTTTAAATAAACAATAAAAGTTTAATTATGTGATATGAAAAAAAATATGTTTCTTTGTTTATATACAGATTTATTAATCAAATTCTATAACCACTTCAATCCAACATCGTGTACCATGGAAGGAGGATCGTATAAATATAGAGGGTGTATTAGTTTATGAAAACACAAAATCATTGTGGGGAGCATGTTTAAGCAAGACATAACTGTAATTCATTATTATTTATAATAATATAACATAAAAATAAATATGTTCCTATTTTTTATATGGTTTAGACACAAGATTTAGGAATAGTTGTACCTGAAGAAAAGTGTCTTTTAGTAGCTTAAACCATCCTGAATAATATGGTCATGTTTGAGGATTAGGTTTTGAACTATCTCCTAGAACATATTTTGAAAAGACAAAACTACATGAAGATACATATAATATGATGATATGATTTGAGTCATAAATAGACTCACTGCAAGATATTATTTTTCAGTTTGGTTTTGGTGACCATGTATAAGAAACGATCAAAGGGAATTGGTATTGGAGAAAAAATCCACACATGAATTAAATGACCCAACTAGCTTTGAGTCTAGTCATTCCCCCCAACCATATACCTTACCCAGGGTAATCAATTTTTTCATTACTCTTTCTCATAAATGTGAATCAAACAACCTCCAAGTACTTTATATTACTAAAATTATATAGGGTATAGTGTATGCTATTTTTATCTATCAACACCAACGTACCACTATGTTGTGACAGGTACAATGTATAATATCCTTGAAGACCAGATACATAATCTACCCCTCCAAAAAAATCACCTGAAAGTGGGGATTGAGGTTGCTAATGAGATGAATGCAAAGTTGTATGTTTCACTTTATTGTCTGGATATTAAAAAGGTTTAAGATTTTATTGGATATTTCATAGGATGGTCATATAATATTATAAAGATATATTAGGGTTCATATTTAACAAAAAATTTCATATGAAAAACATGTAAGAGTTGATGATAAAAGGTTTGAAGTGAGTTATGATATTACAGACGAATAAAGTAGTGGAGAGATGAAAGGTTGAATCAAGAAAATCTAGTGAATCAACCAAGAAAAAAAATGATCTTCCAAGAGTACCTTCTCCCCACCAGTTTTAGAGAAACATTTATTATCATTACAACTTCCAGCAGAGACTGCATTTAAAGATAAAACTATGTATTTCATTGAATATGAAGAAAAAATAAATGGATATTACTTTATAGATTTAATTGGTCTCAAGACTCTAACTGGGATTATCAGGAAAGAATGGTTGGGAATCTCATTTGTGAATACATATATATGGTGCATTTTCATAATACTTCTCTCCAAATAGTTAGCTGAATGTGTTTATTAAAGTTAATAATTATTCATATTTTGTACAGGAGTTTATATTAATACTCTATATATGGAAGATCATTTTAAGAATGATTTGGATTCATTAATCCCTATATAATTTAAAATCCTAAATTTACCTAGAATGAGTATAAAGTCCCATGTTTTTAACCGAATTAAAATACAATGGTTTTTGGGAAAAAAATTAGTTTACTGAAAAGTCGATTTGTAAACCGAACTCTAGAATTTTATTCCAAGTGTTAGAACACATAAAGGTGTCATTTTTTGGACTTTCATAATTACCCAATATTTTTTAGCAGGTGTCCCGATAATTCTCAAGAGCACCAATTCCAGAAAAGTCCACTTTAATGGATCTGCACGGGCAATGCACGGTTGCAGCCCAACCTGTGCAGTTTACCTTGTTTAATAAATTATTTAATTTAATTAAATAAGATTATATGAGAGATTGTGCTTAATTAAAATAATGTTTTAATAAAAAATCATAATGAATTTATTATTATTATGATTTTTGTTGTTTAATTAAATGTAGGATAAAAAATAAATTGAATGACAGTTGAAGAAATTAATGTGGCTTTTGGGTTTGTTAAAGAACCGTTTTAATTGAATAATGAGATTCATAATTAATAAAGGTTCATTTATTATTAAATATACGTCATGTGTTGGATTTTTTTTCATTAATTTCATATTAACTATGTTGTAACAAATTTGGTGTTTTTGGTTTTAATGAAATGAATGTTGGAATAAAAATAATAATGATGTTGTTATTTTTATTATTGTGTTTTTTTAATTAAATAAATGATAAAATAATTTAATTTGGATTTTGAGATTCTCAAAGAAACATTTAATTAAATGAGGGGTTTCAGAGTTAATGGAGAAACATTATTTTTTTCAATAGAGGTTATGAGTTGGAGTTTTTATCTTTAATGATTTTAAAATAAATTGGGAGTTATGGTCTTAATAAATGAAAGTTGATTGAAATAATAAAAAAGATATTTTGATTATTATCATTATACATATTATTATGGTTATATTTAATATTATTATTAACATATTATGGTTGTTTTATGATTAATAATAATAATAATTTATTTTGGGTGTTTTGGTTATAAAGTAATAAATGTTGAAAGATTTGGTAATAATAATAGCTGTTATTGTTATAATAAATGATTTTTGAATAAATGAAATTTAATTAAGGGTTTTTTAATTAGTTTTTTTTCTTGAGTGAAAATAAAAGAGATGGGAGGACCCTACTCTTTCATCCCCATGTACAAGGAGATGTGACTCCCTTATTCCTCTTCCACACCACATGAACTAGTAGGCTGCTCCCCTCCTCCCTGGTTAGAGATTCCCCCCTGCAGCATGATCTCCTTTCTATGGTGTGACCCAGCAGTGCATGACCCACCCCTTGAGTGATCCTCTTTGAAGTGAGACAGACTAGTTGGTGCGCCTAAACCCTAGGAATTCAGCTCTTCTCCTTGGACAAACCTCCCTTGGTTGAGCCACCTCCACCCCCTATAGCGATACCTCCTCCTCCTAGTCGTGATTCATATTAGCGAACGACCCCCTACAATAGCACACTTTGACCTTGGGCAGAACTACTATAGCAAATGACCTCCCCCTTCCTGAGTCCTCTGTAAGTGATGTTTTCTTCCAATTATTCCATGGGTTTAGTCCGGTTATTCATGGTAGGATCTTCTTTGACTTTTTTCTTCATCTATTTGGTGATTTGGTTCCATTTGGATACCATATTTGGTTTGCTCAATTTTAGGGTTTGACAGAAATACAATGTTTTGATGTTCTAGCTTCATTAAGGTGTGAAAAAGGTGTTTTGGGGTCCTCAAGTCCGTAATACAACATCTTCCTCCTACGGATAAGAAGATGAACTCATATTTCTTTACCGCCTTTGGGTTGGGTAAGTTTTCTACATCATTATATAGTTTTTCACTACATAAATGGGAGTCTAATATTTTATCTGATCCCCTAGTATCTAGTTGTAGGTGCATACCTTAGTGCATTGGTTTTGGTCTTTTAAATTTGTTTTGGTGATTTGTTGATTTTTTTTAGGGCGCAAAAAGTGTAAATATATTTTTTGATATATATATATATATGTGTGTGTGTGTGTGTGTATTTATATATATACATATATATAAAGGTGGAGTGCATGTTACTGTAGACCGATGGTAATTGGTTGCCGACATGTGATGAATTACAGCGTGTTTTAGTTCCACCTTGAGGTAGGGTTCCAAATTATTATCTCTTTATTTAAGAATACTTATTAGCTTATTTAAATAAATTGATAATGTGATTTTTTTATTATGGAACTGCTAAGTTTTCTTGAAATGTGGATTAAAGATAAACTACTGGTTAGTGGTCATTTCATATCATGCTTGTTGTGGTTTGGCTTATCATATGTCTTTTTTCCAGTACTGATATATGATATGTCATTGAATGACACTTTTTATATTATTGAATTATGCCTCCAACATCATATAAATGAGGACTTGATCATGTGTTAGTTTGAAGGTTGTATTTCTAATTTTGTTGAAGTGATATGAATAAACAGTTAAATTATTTTAATGAAGTGGGATGGGTAATAGGGTAATTAATTGAAGAATTAATTATCAAGTCATGCATTGGGAAAAATTGTGGTATTTTTTGAATAATGAGAATATTGAATATTTTGACATTTTCGGAATATAAATTGGAAACTGGTGATAATTAATGGATGGATTAATTATTACATGATAAATGGTAAATGATTAATTAATTGATGAACTGGTTAAAGATATATGATTTAATTAACTAATTGTTCAATTAATTAATTTTCACGCATTAATTTAAGATTGTGAATTGATTGATTGTTATGAATATTGGCTGATAATACCTTTGGATGCCTGTTTATTTTCCATCCCTTAAGTTTTTTAGGATGGATTTGATTAAAAATATGATATTCTATGTGAGATGGTTTCTAAATATGTGGGCCTTGTTCAGAATGTTTGACTTTATATGTTTATGACGTGCATGTTAGTTGTTAAATTCTTGGATGAAACCATGTTTCAGTGGAAAGTTTAGGACTTTTTAAAGATTTGGGATAGTTAATTAAGAATAATTAATTGATAATTAATTATTAACTATATATATTTGGAATGGTACATTGACTTTAGAATTTTTTATATGGAATATTTATGTTGTTGATTAATTGTTGATTTGATTAATGGATTTTGATTAATTAATTTATAAATTAATTAATGGATGGTTTTGGGGTGTTAGACATAGCGTACTACACCAATGATAAATATATATGTATGATTGATAAACGGGTTGTGAGACAGGGACTGATAGTCCAAATACTCACAGGGTGCTATACATGGTGTTCTACACCCATCTTGCATGAAAATGTTCTTTTATGGGACAGGGACTGATGTTCCAAATACACATGGGTTGTGAGACAAGGACTAACACTCCAAATACTCATGATAGTTCTAGAGATGAGATTCTACACCCATTAATTTAAATTGTACTGTGGGTCCAATTTTTTGTACATGAAATTAATTAATGGTTAATAAAAACTGTTGCGAGATTATGATTTTTGAATTGAATACGAGAAAGGGTTCAGACTTGTTAATGAATTGGGTGAATTACTGTTAGTGGAGGGACCCAAGAGTGAATCACTATTTTAGTGGACGGGTTCGGATTTAGTATATGAAATATTAAATTGAATATCTTATGACACATTATCCAAACCAAAGAACAAGCTTGGATTTGGTCTTTACTTTGATTACTTATATGGTCTCTAGAGACATCTGTGGTGAGTGACTTATACAGGGGATGTCGGGCATAGGCCGAATCTCAAGACTTTCACAATTTAATGAGGTTTGAATAATTGATAAATTAAAAAGATTATGTAATGATTGTTGAGTATGAATGAAATAATTTTGATGTAGGTTTAGACACCAGCTAAGGGTTGAAGCAGGTAATTTGGTATATAGGTACATTGTACTGCTTACTTTATTTATGCATTCTTTCACACAATTTAAATTATCTATAAAATGTCTGGATTTTAGGTAGACACTGGTGGTCCTAGCCTACTGATATTTATATCACACTCCCTACTTGAGCCTCCATAGCACCGGGGTACCAAAGTATATTCTATTTGGTTTCAAGATTATGTTATCTAAATTTACTTTGGAGATAGGAGCAGAGGACAGAGCGGAATCTCAGGATGCTCGAACAGACTTCCCTCAGGGATTTAAGTCATTATTTATTTATTTCTATATAGGAATGTAAGGCATGAAATTTTTTCATTGTTTTTCATTTTTTGTATCATTATCATGTCATGCATGAATATATTGTATAATTGTAATTCGGCATTTTTTTTGTACAAGATTTATAAAATCTGCCTTCTCTTATTATATCATTTATTATACTTCTTACAATATTTATTTACATTGTCTATTATTGAACTCATTTATGAGGGTATAGTCTCCCCACTGACTATCCATAGACCCTCGCTGCAAGTTGGCAGCCTATAGTGTAAGGGGAGACACTCTTGAGGTCATGTGGCGACTGGTACATCCACCAGTTTAGCTGATTGTCAGGTCGTGATGTTACAAAGTGGTATCAACGGGTTATTTTCCTTTTTTATTTATGTTTTGGGTTGGTAGACATGAGTCTAGGAATGTGTCAACACTTGGGTTAATAGCCTTGCTTGGGACTGATCACCCCATGTACAGGAAATGACCAAGTGGCCAGGGATGTGAATTAATGTTTTTAGTATATGAGGTTACAATTGATGTGATTTCACCTTGAGTGACAGGTCTATTTTATGTAGCTTTTTGATTTTGAGAATTTTGAAGAAAAAAATTTTCTTGGCCTGATATGGAAAGAATGATTCATACATGAATAATCTTAGGAATGTAAATATTCCCATTCCATGCATGTAACATGTCATATAGTTTTATGAGTAGGATGCCTGCTAATTTGGATTGTGTGCCTTGGGTGCAATTCCATGTTTTGTTATTCTTTATCATGCCTCTGTAAATAGCATGTTTTTTGTAATAGACTTAACATTATTGAGTGATTATATTCCATACTGCCTCAGTTGTTAGCATGTTTTTTGTTGTTTCATGCTTCTGTGTAATATCATGTTATTTTTTTACTCCTTATGATAACATGTTATAGATGTCTTGATGTGTGAAAGTGATGATAAAGATAAAATTTTAAATGAATATTGATTGTGATAAATGGGAACCAAATTACAATGGTAAGGTGTATGGGAGCCTTATATAATGGTAGATGGACACCCATGTGTTTTAACCTTATATAACCGTAGTATGTTTGAAAATGGTTATAAATGTAAAACTGCAGAGTTTTGATTGATATAAACTATTGTTGGGTTGCTTTTTGAAGAACCCAGATTGAATAAAAGGGACCCTCGGAGGGTTCCTTTTTAGTAAAATTAATTTAGATGCTAAATTTCCTGTTTATATTTGGATAAAACTACATGTGAAATTTTTAAAGAAGATGTTTGTGATAGCATGCCTATTTTTCCATAGGGTGTTGTTTGGAAAACCAAGTGACTTATTGTGAAAAAGTACTTGTGTGTTTGTGGAAATTTATTCTAATGTTAAAATATTGGAATGAATTAATTAAAGTGGATAAAAGAAAAAGGGGATTTTGTTATTGGTGATATAATTTTTGTTTGACCAAGAGAGAGGGTCGACATTTATGTTTTATAAGGGGCTAACTTGTGGTAGGTAGTACCCTTATAATGTTCTAATCCATTAAAGTATGTTTTTTCCACTAATCAGGAGGAATTCTTGGTACTCAGTTGTTATGGAATGCTGATAGGTTTATGCTATGACTTTTATGATCAATGTTTGATGTGGTGATCATGGTTCGTGGTATGTCACATGCATGCGTTAATTGTTCCGAAATAGAGTGTTGATGAGAAGTTGATCACTTATTTCGACATCATGGAAAATCCTAAGGTGGGTAGTGTCACATCATTTTTTGTAAATGTGTCAGCAGAAGATGTTGATCTTTTAGAGAAGAGTTTTCTGGTAGTAGTTTGACTGATCTTCTTAATGACCTTGGTTTTATCTTAGTGATATCTTCTAAAAACCACAAGCAAGTCCCCTATCTTGACCTCATCGTGGAGACACTAAGATAGAGTTGGTCTTACTCCGCGCTATAATTTAAATGTTGTTGAGCTTGATGAGTGGTTGTTATCTGGGTAGTACATTGGATGAGTGGTTTCTTTGGGCTACTCTTTTATTCGTGTTGAGGCACGGTTGTTTTTTAAAAAAATATCCTTGCAATGGATTGACTTGGAAATTTCACCAGTGGTCAGGTAAGGACCGCTTTATACATACGGATGTTTTTGGAATAGTTTTAAAGGCACTTTTTCAGATAATGGGAGAATGTGGGTTTTGTGTCCATGATGTCTTTCAAGGGAAGCATGTGCAACTTATTCTGTTGGTTGATCGATATTCAACCGTTTTCATTAACATGGTCCTTGTAATGGCCTCAGATATAAGCTCTATTTTGATGTTTAATCTATAAAGTGACCTTTGGCTCTGGTTTTAAAGGCATAATTGTTTGGCTGGTGAAGGGTTAAAGGTGTGTTTGTTGTTGCGAATGCAACACGTCAGTTCTAATGAGATTAAATGACCTTGGTAGGTTGGTTGTTCTACTAGTTGTTCCCGATGGATTCTCAGGGTTGAGAAGTTTTTAAGGATGGTAAATTGTAATGTCCTATTTTTTTAACCGAGTTAAAATACAAAGGTTTTTGAATTTTTTTCAGCTTATCGATGGGTCAGTTTTTAAACCGAGCTCCAGAATTTTATTCTGAGTGTTGGAACACCTAAAGGTTTCATTTTTGGAATTGAGTAGTTACGCGATAATTTTTAGTGGGTGTCCCAATGAGTTTCAGGAAAACTAGATCTAGAAAATTACACATTAAAATATTTTCATAGGCAATGCACGGTTGTGGTCTAACCTATGCAGTTTACCCTATTTAATAAATTATTTAATTTAATTAAATAAGATTATACAAGAGATTGTGTTTAATTAAAATAATTTTTTGATAATAATAATAATAATGAATTTATTGTTATTATAATTGTGGGTTTTTAATAAAATGAATGATAAAGAATTAATTAAATTATGGTTGAATAAATTAATGTAGCTTTTTGGTTTATCAAAGAACCATTTTAATTAAATTACAAGTTTCAAAATTAATAAAAGACCATTTATTATTAAATGGAGGTTATGGGTTGGAGTTTTTATCATCAATATCATATTAATGATGTTGTAATAAATTGGGGGGGTTGGTATTAATTAAATGAAATTTAGAATAATAATAATGATGATGTAACTATTGTTATTATTGTGTTTATTTAATTAAATAAATGTTAAAAGAATTTAATGTAGATTTTGAGTTTCTCAAAGAAACGATTAATTAAATGAGGGGTTTCAAAGTTAATGAAGAAACATTATTTTTTAAAATAAAGGTTCTAATTGGAGTTTTAATCATTAATGATGTTATAATAAATTGGGATTTATGTTCTTAATAAATGAAGGTTGATGGAAATAATAACAATGACATTATTATTATTATTATTATGCATATTATTATGGTTATATTTATTATTATTATTAACTTATTATGGTTGTTTTATAATAATTATTAATAATAATAATTTATTTTTGGGATTTTGGTTGTAAAGAAAAAAAATTTGAAAGGGGGGGTAATAATAATATCTTTTATTATTATCATAAATTATTTTTAAATAAATGAAATTTAATTAAGGGGGTTTTATTTAGTTTTTTTAGTGAAAATAAAATAGAGGTGAGGACCCTCCTTCTTCCTCCCAACGCACAAGGAGGCATGACCCTCATGTTCTTCCTCGATGCCTCATGAACTAGTAGTTTTCTCCCCTCCTCCATAGTCATAGCTACCCCCCTGTAGCGTGATCTCTTCCTTACGGTGTGACCCGGTAGAGCATGACCCACCCCCAGGTGATCCTCCTTGCAGTTCCACGCACTAGTCAACACGCTGAAACCCTAGGTGTGCAGCTCTTCTCCATGGCCAGACCTCCCTCGGCCAAGCCTCCTCCACCCTCTATGGTGACACCTCCTCCTCCCGGTCGTAGTTCATAGCAGCGCACGACACCCTAGACGACCCCCCTGTAGCAGCGTGCTTCGACCTCAGGCAGAACTGTTATAGCGCATGGCCTCCCCCTACCTGGTTCCTCCAATCGTGATGTTTTATTCTCATTATTTCATGGTTTTAGTACGATTATTCATATCAAGATCTTATTTGATGTTTTTCTTCATCACTTTGGCGATTCAGTGCCTTTTTGGTACCTGATTTGGTTTGGCTGATTTGGTTTGGCTGATTTTAGGGTTTGACAGAAATACCATGTTTTGATGTTCATCATTCATTAAAGTGTGAAAATGTGTATTGGGGTCCTTTAGTATGTAATACAACATCCACCTCCTAGGTATAAGAGGATAAAGTCATTTTGCTTCACCGCCTTTGGTTTGGGTAAGGTTTCTACTTAATTATTTTGTTTTGCACCACCTTAATGGGAGTCTGATATTTTATTTGAGTCCCTGGTTTCTAGAGGTAGGTATAGACCTTGTTGCATTGGTTTTAGTCTTTTGAAGTTGTTTTCAATAATTTTTATTTTTTTGCAGGGTGTGCGTGAGTGTAAATATATTTTTAGATATATATATGTATATATATACATATATATAAAGGTAGTGTGTGTGAGACTGCAGACCGATGGATATTGGTTGACGACATGTGATGAAGTACAGCGTGTTTTTGTTCCACCTTGAGGTAGGGTTTGAAATCTTTTTCTCTTTATTTAAGAATTCCTATTAGATTCTTTAAATAAATTGAGAATGTGAGTTTCCTTTATTATGGAACTTATATTTTTTATTGAAATGTTGATTAAAGATAAACTATTGGTTAGTGTAAATGACATATCATTCTTGTTATGGTTTGTCTTCTCATAAATCTTATTGCTAGTCCAGATATATGATATATCATTTCATGACACTTTTGATGTTTTTAAATGATTCTGACCACGTGACCAAAATGAGGACTTGATCTTGTGTTGGTTTTAATCTTGTATTGCTAATTTGGTTAAAGTGAAATGATTAAATAGTCAAATTATTTGAATGGGTCAGGATGGGTAACAGGGTAATTAATTGAAGAATTAATTATCAAGTCATGTGTAGGAAAAAATTATGGCATCTTCTGAGTATTTAGAATATTGAATATTCTGACATGTTTAGAATATAAACTAGAAACTCGTGATAATTAATGGTTGGATTAATTATTACATGATAAATGGTTAATGGTTAATTAATTAATGAACTTTTAAAGAGATATGATTTAATTAATTAATTTTTCAATTAATTAATTATCATGCATTAATTTAGGATTGTGACTTGATTTATTGTTATGATTATTGGACAATAATACCTTTAGATTCAGGATTATTTTCTATACCTTAAGTTGTTTAGAATGTAGTTGTTTAAAAATATAATATGCTATATTAGATGGTTGCTAAATATGTGATCCTGGTTCAACATGTTTGACTTGAGATGATTATAATGTGCATGTTAATTGTTAATGTCCTCGAAGAAACAATGTTTCAGTGAACAGGTTAAAAATTGTTAAAGATTTAGGATGGTCAATTAAGAATAATTAATTGATAATTAATTATTAACTATTGATATTTGGAATGGTTAATTGATTGTAAAATTTTCTTATGGGATATTTATGTTGTTAATTAGTTTATAAATTAATTAACGGACTTGAATTAATTAATTTTTGAATAAATTAATGGATGGTTTTGGGGTGATAGACATGATGTTCTACACAAATGAAAAATATATATGTATGATTGATAAACGATATGTGAGATAGGGGTTGATGCTCCAAATACTCATGTGGTTCTAGACATGGCATTCTACACCCAGCTTGCATGAAAATGTTCCTTTATGGGACAGGGACTAATGCTCCAAAAACCCACGGGTTGTGAGACAAGGACTGACACTCCAAATACTCACGAGGGTGATAGGCATGATGTTCTACACCCATTAATTGAGATTGGATTTTGGGTCCAATTGGTCATACAAAAAATAAAATAATGGTTAATGGAAATTATTGTGACATAATTATTGGTGAATTGAATAAGAAAAAGGGTTCAGACTTATTAATGAATTGGGTGAATCATTGTTAGTGGACGGACCCAGGAGCAAGTCACTATTTTAGTGGTTGGGCTTGGAAATAGTATATTAAAGATTAAATTAAATAACATATGAATAATTATCCAATATAAATCACAAGATTAGATGCAGTCTTTACTATGATAACTTAGATGGTCTTTAGAGACATCTGTGGTGAGTGACTTATACTGGGGATGTCGGGCATAGACTGAATCTCAAGACCTTGATAATTTAATAAGGTTTGAATAATTGATAAATGAAAATTATTATGTAATGATTTTTGAGTATGAATAATGATTGTATAATGAAGGTTTAGACACCAACTAAGGGATGAAGCAGGTACTTGGGTATATAGGTACATTGTACTGCTTAATTTATTTATGCATTATTTCACACAGTTTAAATTATTTATTAAATTTATGTATTTGGGGTATACACTAGTGGCCCGGCCTACTGAGATTTATATCTCAAACCCTAATTGGGCCACCATTGCACTACGGTACCTGAGTAGATTCTATTTGGTTGAAGGATTGTGTTGTTTGCATTTACTTGGGAAATAAAAGCGGAGGACCGAGCAGAAGCTCTGGATACTTGAGGAGACCACCCTCAGGTATTTGATTCATTGTTTATTTATTTCTGTATTGGAATTTAAAGTTTGGGGTTTTGTTCATTGTTTTCCATTTCTGTATCATTATTATGTCATCCATGCATGTACTATATAACAGGCATTGTCCATTTGTTTTGTACAATATTTATAAAATATTCCTTCTACTGCTTAATCATTTATTAGACTTATTCTGCTATTTATTGCCATTGTCTATTATTGAACTCTGATATGAGGGTATAGTCTTCCCACTGATGGTCCATATACCCTTGCTACTAGTTGGAAGCCTCTGGTGTACGGGGAGATGCGCTTGAGGTCAGGTGGCGACCGTTCCGGCCACTGGTTTTGTAGAGAGACAAGTCATTACGTTATGATGATGAATCAATTCACCAAAAAAAGGTGAGTTACTCAAAGCGTTTAAAAAAAGCATCAGATGACATCCTCTTTTTGATCCCTAAATTTAAAGGCTAAAACACTATGATCTAATCACAAAAAATATATTTTTTTTTAATTTTTTGCATTACTGATTTTTTTAAGAGGCACTAGATGTTGATAGTTATCAATATATACACCCTAAATATTTATTTTTTGGCTTAAACGCATGGATATGAAACCAAACAACCACACATAATGTGTATTGTGAATATGTAATACACTACAATCAAAATTTTATAGATAATCTTTGAATTATATGCCCAGTCTATGTTTTAATGAGAATTTTGTTATGATAGGGAGGTTACTCGATAGAGTCTAGATCATGGAATGAATTCAGTGTGTAAAAAGATAAATCCTATGGATCGATACAAATGGAAGATAAATTAAGGTATATATAGAAATATTTAACTATCAAAACATTTAAAAACAATTTTCTTATTTTTTTCAATGTTTCTACAGTATCTGAAACATGATAATGAAATTGATTGTGGATATTATTTTTATAAATTTATGAGAGAAATTATAAATCATGAAATGACCAGAATCCCCTAAGAGGTAATTTCCAAAGGTAATTAAAATTTCATTAAATATATTTTAGAATCATTATTTTTTCTATATTTTCTCAATACAATCAGGATTCCTCACAACATAGTTACTCAAAAGAATAAATAATTTTTTTAGAGATGAGAGGGCATCATAATGTTTCATAGAATTTATGTTAACATCAAATTTAGGTGATTACCTGCTCTTTATATAATATTTTATGAGTTATGACCTTCAAAAGATATTTGGGGTGTGAAGAATTTGTTTCAGAATGCTTATATATTATTTTTGGTCTCTTTCTCAAGGAGGAGAATAATCTAGAAACTCAATTTGTTTAGAAGTTTTGACCTACAAACAATAAATTTTTTTTGGAAATCATGGAGTTATAGGTGGAGGTGGAGGAAAAGGCAGATGAATATTCAAAGGTAAAGGTGGAGGCATAGTCAAAGTCGGAGACTGGTATAGAGGAGGAGGTAGAGGCAAAGACCGAGGTATAGACCGAGGCGGAGGAGGATAAGAAGCACTGGATTGAAAACCATAAAATTTTTAGGTAATGAATTAGAATAAGAACCATACCATTATTTTTTTAGAGAAATTGTATAAAATTTCACACAATTCTTTTCACTTAAAATAATATCCATTGTGCATGTTTCTTGTTGAAAAATACATTTTAGTAAAAAAACCCATATGGTGTACTCAAAACCAAGGAAACACATTCATATTATTTTGATAATTTAGTAAAATAATCCATGAGTAATTTGGGATGTGTAGGGACTAGTCGCGCCTCAATCCTATACACAGTGTGACCGGTATGACTCCAAGTGAGTCTTTTTATTAAAAAATGACATTAATTTTAGTGTAAAAAACAACTGACATACTCAAAATCATGGAAATGAATTAAAATTGTTTTGGTACTTTAGAAAAACAATCCATATGTCATTTGGGATGTGTAGAGATCAGTCGAACCTCAATATGATGCACAGTGAGACCGGTATGACTCAAAGTTCATATTTTTATGGAAAATTGAAATTAATTTTAGTGAAAAAAACAACTCATATACTCAATACAAAAAAAAATGAATTCGGATTGTTTGGGTTGTTTAGAAAAATGACACATTTGTTCTTTTGGATGTGTATCAATCATTTGCACCACAATCTGATGCTCAGTGTGACCGATATGACTCCAAGTGAATCCTTTCATTCAAAATTAAAATTAATTTTAGTGAAAAAACAATGACCATACTCAAAACTGAGAAAACACATTCAATTTTTTTTTAAATTTAGGAAAACAATAAATATTTTATTTTGGACGTATAGGGATTAGACTCACCTCAATACGATGCATAGTGTGACTATTATGATGCGAAGTGTTCATTATCAATTTAAAATTTGAATTTTAATAAAAAAAGTATAAATCACAAAAAACTGAGAATACTCACTCATATTATCTTGATAATTTTGTTCAATGATTCACAATTTATTTTTGAAATGTATGAATCAGTCTCATGTAAAACCCACACATGATGACACCTATATGTCTCAAAGTGTGTGTTTCCAGTTAAAAATGACATTTTAGTAAAAAACACACGTGGCATACTCAAAACTATAAAAATGAATTAATGTTATTTTGGTACTTTATGAAAATGATCCATGAGTCATTGGAACATATAGGGATCGTTCATGAATTAATCTGATGCACAGTGTGACCAGTATGACTCTAAATACATCTTTTTATTAAAAATTGACATTGATTTTAGTGAAGCAAACAACTAATATAATCAAAACTGATCAAACACATTAATATTGTTTTGTTACTTTAGTAAAATAATCTATACATCATTTGTGACGTGGAGGGATCATGCACACCTCAATCCAATGCATGGTGTGATAGTTATGACTCCAAATGTCTGTTATCAGTTTAAAATTGACATTTTAATACTAAAAAGTGTCACTCACTGAAAATCAATAAAACATTATAATATTGCCTTTATAATTTGGGAAAATAATTTATAATTAATTTAGGATGTTTATGAATCAATTTCATGTCAAACCCACACATGATGTCATGTGCATGGATCAAAATGCATGTTTCAAGTTTAAAATGACATTTTAGTAAAAAACACATGTGGTGTACTCAAAACTAATTAAATGAATTAATATTATTTTGATGCTTTATTAAAATGATACATGAGTCATTTAGGATGTTTAGCGATCATCAAATCCTCAATTTGATGCACGGTGTGACTGGTATGACATCAAGTGTATCTTTTTATTCAAAATTTACATCAATTTTAGTGAAAAAAACAACTAACATACTCAAAACTGAGAAAATGCATTTGGATTATTTTGGTACTTTTGTAAAATTATCCATACATCATTTGAGACATTTAGGTATCATAATCACCTCAATCCAAAACACGGTGTGACTAGTATGACTCCAAGTGTATCTTTTTATTCAAGATTCACTTTAATTTTAGAGAAGAAACAACTGACATACTCAAAACAAATAAAAAGGATTTGGATTGTTTTGGTACTTTTGGAAAACAATATATATGTCATTTTTCATTTGAAGGGATCATCCACACCTCAATCTGACATACAATGTGACTGATATGATTCTAAGTGTCTGTTATCAATTTAAAATATACATTTTAATACAAAAAAGTGTCACTCCCTAAAAATGAAGAAAATGTGCTCAGATTGTCTTTATAATTTGGGGAAATGATTAATAATTCATTTTTTATTTGTATAAATCAGTCTCATGTAAAACCCACACATAATTCCACATT
Source organism: Viscum album (assembly GCA_963277665.1). Lineage (NCBI taxonomy): Eukaryota > Viridiplantae > Streptophyta > Magnoliopsida > Santalales > Viscaceae > Viscum > Viscum album. The sequence goes on along the minus strand of OY728142.1, from coordinate 468,141,934 downwards.
TATGGCTCAAAGTGTGTTTTTTTAGTTTAAAATTACATTTTAGTAAAAAAACACATATGGCATACTCAAAATAGAGTAAATGAATTCTGATTGTTTTGATACTTTAGTAAAATAATCCATGTGTAATTTGGGAAATTTAGGAATCAATCACGCCTCAATACGATGCACAGTGTTACCGATATGACTCTAAGTGCGTATTTTTTTCAAAATTAACATTAATTTTAGTGGAAAAAATAACTAACATACTCAAAAACAAAAAAAAATCTTATTGTTTTTATAATTTAGAAAAACGATCCATAAGTAATTTGAGATATGTAGGAATTAGTTACTCCTCAATTTGACTCACATTATGACCGGTATCACTCAAACTGTTCCTTTTTATTCAAAATTCACATTAATTTTAGTAAAAAACAACTAACATACACTATAATAGTTTTTTCTTTTTCTTGTATTTGTGTTGGAAATTTTATTTCATTTAAATTTAATATTTTTATCTTATTTTGGTAAATTATGTTGTTGTTCCTTGTGATGCACTGTGTTGTTACAGCATGCTGTGCATGTTTCTGGTGATGCAGTGTGTTATAGCATCACATTACAGTTTTATCCTTTATCAGTGCTAGTAAATTATTTGATAAAAGTATGATTTATATATGATTTTAAAGGTTATTATAAAGCTACCATTTATTAGTTCATATATAAGTGCTGATAAATACTATATTTATCATCACTTTGAAATGCGCTGATAAATCATTCTTTTATCAATGATTTTATTTGTGCTGATAATGCTACCCTTTATCATTGCCTTTAATGCTAATAAAATCCATGAAATTTTAATCACATTGAGGTAGTCAGTGCTTTTCTAGCACTGATAAAGGTCAATTATAGCATTTTTTAAGGCGTTTTTATAGTAGTTTTTCTATATAGAAAGACAACGAATGAAGAATCATCTAATACCATTTTGTCACTAACCTACCCAGTTCAACCCTACTTGTCACTCGATCTGCCTCGTAATAAGGCCTCTAACATGCCTCATCATATCCCAGAGGCTACAAACTAGTGGAGAGGGCCAAAAAGGATAAATTTAATAGATTATGCACTCAGATCAAAGTGAAATAATAATGGAAATAAACTAAACACATACACATCCATGATCATTAGAGTGCACATAAATAAAGAAATAATTGAAAAATAAATAATAAATGTAATGCAACATACAGAATCAATCAAACTAAACCTATGGACACTGGTTGAACACTAGTCCAACCACATAAACATAATTAAAATAAAGGTAAAATAAATAAAAAAGAGCGTAATCACTTACCTAATCTCTATGACTACTGAACTAATCCAACATACACCTCAGAAACTACATGAGCAATCCCACTTGATCATGCAACACGGTGCCTTTTCTTGATCCACTGTGTCTTAAACACAACCTAAAATTGTACATAAGTTTTGTATACACTCTAAGGTGATCATATAGGGTTGAGAATATAACCCTTAATTGTCCACCCCCAATGGTGGTCTTAACATCTATTGTCATAACATGTGCATGAAACATGTGTCATGTCCATCCTGGATGAACAATAATACTATCATAAGAATAAAAAATATATTTATAATAAATAAAAGGGTACATAAAGAAAAACATCAAACCTCTATTTTTATCCTAACACCTGAGGTAAATCTACCCCCACTCTAACCTAAGTTAGAGGAGTTATAAAATTTAGATCATGTATCCAAAACATCAAGTGTGTCTTCCAAATAAATAAGGAGCTTAAAAATTACAATGCAAGTATATGCATGAATGTTAGATACTAGGATCTCATCATAAGCATTTAAAACACCAAATCACAACTATTATGCTCTAGGACTCCAATAGTGTGATCTGAATTGGTGATAGTAACTCTTGTTGACCTTGAGAAAATCCTACTCATGTCCTAGAAGTCCTATAATACTAACTAGTTGAATAAAACTACAAATGAATCACTAACTTACCAAGACCCATACTCATAAACTAGCCACCGAGAGTAATAAATCTTCCTTAGTCCACTACCCCTAGCCAGGGTGACCACCTAAACTAGGAAGGAATCACTCATCCAGATCAACCATTAACTCCCTAAACCCACCTAATAAAAACTAACCAACAGAGGAGAGTGACTAAATTAATATCAGATCTAATGCTCAATCTAGTAATATCTGAAAGGCATTATCTCTTATGTAGTCATGAATAAGAACAACCTCAAACCTCCAAGTGAAAAGCTCAAGAATCAGGGTTGGATACACTCAAACCCACCAACTAGAGCTGATGAGACCGACATCAATCAACTCGCAAGTCAACAAGCATAGGGAACCCTCCATACTCCCCAAACAACCAGCAAAAGGATACCCTACAAGGGTCTCCTCTAGAAAATCCAAACCTTGGGACAAGTCCACCCAAACAAAACCATAGTGGGCCCCCCAATTCATTACCCAAACATCATTACACCTAAAATGGAAACCTCAAGATGGCCCCTCATACCTACCACAAACGCTTCTCAATGACACCTAGTCATTACCAACATCCCATGATGTCATCCCAACTTGAAGGATCCTAATAAAATACACCTTGAGAAATAGAATAATTAATTTCATCTAAGAAAACACTTGATCCCATTTTTTAAAATCTGTTGAAAGAAACTCAAACCAAATCACCTGGAATCCTAAATATAAGGTGGTAATTAGGAACACAACCCTCACATGGGACTCATAACGCACAATGAAACCCCCTAGAAGATTCTTGAACTACAACCTCAAGGGAACCCTCTTTCCAAAATATCTTGTTCAAAACACCAGCCAGATGGACTCTATAAGATAAAAGGATTCCACCATCATGATATACATGAAAAAACACTCTGAATGGAATCATATTATGTCCAATTTTGAATTTTTGGAATAAAACACTCAATACCCCTTGATGGAAAAAATCACACAACATGTACTTTCGAGTATAGGAGTTTATACTAAAATGTGCACTTGGCCACGTACTTCTACATGGAAAGAGCACAATTGGGGTCTGGACATGTGCTAGTATATATCCATGGAAAACATGGGGTTTTTCTATTTATTAATACATGTCCATGCACCCATTAAATGGGGTGTTTTACCAAGTACTTGGCGTCTTGGCCATGTACAGCTACAAAATGTGTACTCCAAGTACACGATGTGTAGTACAAAAAACTATGCAATCCCATGTACTAAAAAACATGGCTCAGTACCACTACAAAAAATGTACTCCAAGTAAATGGCATATATTTTAAAATATATATATATTCCTTAAAAATTAATAACACAAAACATGTGTTCATAAAACCACAAGTCATGTGGTTGGGATTTTTGACCAGGAAACTCCAATAAACCTCATAAAACCCCTAATTTTCCTAAAAACTCACCAGATCAACCCTATAGGGGTCCCCAACAAACCAAAAGTATAATAAAACATAACAAAAATACTCTATGGTTGTTTTTATAAAAAAATTAAAAAGGTCCTACCTTCATATGGAAACTGCCGAAGCTTCTATTTGATTTGTGATCTGCAGCTATCGCATGCTGATCTGGTACTTCTCGAGCTCCACAACGGCACCTTAAGTCATGATCCCCTCTCCCTATACATGTATTATCTCCTATGAAAAGACCCCAAATGGTCATATAACCTACATAAATGTATGATAAGCTATGTGGAAAAGAACAAAATAAAAATGAAAAAAATAACACAAAGGAAAAGGAAAAATGAAAAAGGGGTATGACACCCAATACCGGGTTATTCCTTGTGTAGTACCCCCCCCCCCCATTCTAGACTCAACTGATATGTTAAAATTATAATTTGGAACCTTAAATAAAATATATATTCAAAATATTAGACATGAATAAATTATATTTAATTAATTAAATATTAAATATTTTTCTAAAATTTGAAGGGCTTAGAATTCCTCCTAACTCTGGAACTAGGGTAAACACCCTATTTTGAGGCCAAATAAGTGGTCATAAAAATTATTTAAGATATAATAATATGATAAATTACAATTTTACCCCTTAAACACCAACCAAGAAAAAAAAATTAAATTTACCCTATTTTTCTCAAAAAATCATGACATGGTTCGTGACATTTCAACTTAAAATTTTTAGGATGTAATATGGAAGTGGTTACTTAGATTTAGAAGGTGGTGACCTATTGAGATATTTATATCATGCTTATATTTTCATAGTCTTATAACCATTATAAATTTATTCTTCTATATTGATCTTACAAGGGAGATTTTTGGTTTAATGGTGAGTGTGGATCTTATGGAGGCTCATTGGAGTAGTTTGGGACTCCCTTTTGGTTTTGGATTTTGTTTTATCCAATTTGGATTTTTGTATTCATATGATTTATATTTATTTATATTTACATCCATTGTTGTTTTTTATGTATTAGTTGTATCTTTTTCTATTAGATATTCATTATTTATTATCTTATATTGGATAGTTTATTTATTTTATTTACACTACTTATTTATATTAATGTATAAGGTAAAATCATTCCATGGCTATGTTACATGATACCCAAGGACTAGTTTCTAGAATGTGGGGATTATGAATGCCATTTGGGCCATTTTGTGGACCGGTTTAGGTGTTGGGTTTGATGGAACCCCAGTATGGTCTGTTAAAAAATGGTATCATAGCCTAGATTCTTAGTGGGACCTAGACTATGGAATCACATTCTAGTTATTCAGGGTGTTAGCATTTTGTAGATAAGGATGTTAGGACTATGGAGGTAGGTGTGGGGAGAGTGTTTCAAGCTCTTTTTCACCCAGATCCTCAAGTTTCCATGGGTAGTCAGGATATTTTTTTTGATTCACTATTACAAAACATACATTTAAAAATTCTAGCCTTTATCAGTGCTAGAAAAAAATTACTAATAAAGGTAACATTTTATCAGTGCTTTTTTTAGCGCTGATAAAAGATAACCATTATCAACACTTTTTTAGCACTGAAAAAGGGTAACCGTTATCAACACTTATTTAGAACTAATAAAGGGTACCCTTTGTCAGTGCTTTATTTTTAGAACCGATAAAAGAACTAAAAAAACTGAAATAAATAAATAAATATTTAAATGAATAAATTAAAAATATTAACAAATAAATAATTATAGATAAAAATGAATAAATTTAATATACATATATATAATTTATTAATACTAATAAATATATTATATATATCATATATATAGATATTTAAAATGAATAAAATTAAATAATTGAACAAATAAAAATTAAAACTGAGTAATTAAAGAAAAATATTAAACATTTTATTAATGAAATAATTATTGATAAAAATGAATAAATTTAATATATATATTATAAATATTAATAAATATTATATATTAAAAATAGATATATAAAAATGAATAAATTGTAATAATTGAAAAAAAATTAAAAATGAATAAATTGTAATAATTAAGTAAAAAATTAAAAATGAATAAATTGTAATATTTAAAAAAATGAATAAATTATTAAATTATTAATTTTTTTAATGAAACAATCATTAATAAAAATATATATGTTTAATATATATATATATATATATATATATAATAATTATAAGTAATAATAAATAATATATATTAAATATAAATATAAAAAATGGATAAAATGTAATAATTAAAAACATATTAATGTCTTATTCATTTTTAATGGTTTTTATACATAATTATTAATTAATACATTTAATATAGAAATATATTCATATATATATATATAGGTATATATATTTTTTAAAATAAGATTTATATAATAAAAAATATTTGTGCTTTAAATTAAAGAAGCCATATATTTAGTGAAGAATAGTTTACAATTAAAAATTAATATTAATTAAAAATACTAACTAATTGAATCGAGTAATGGACATAATATTATAATGTCAGTTGATTTTTTAATTTAACATATATAAAATATATGTTACATTGATTTCACATATATATGCATAATTAATGCATTTTTGTATACAACGCACACACAAATATTTATGTAATTAATGAAATCTTATATAGAAACACATAAACCTATAGTTTATGTAATTTTTTCAAATTTATTATTCATACTAAAATTTTATTATAACATGATACATTTAATATATTATGTATTTTATTGGTAATTTTTTTAATATTTCTATAGTTATGTACTAATTCATTTTAAAATTTTCTCATTTTTTTAATTTTTTATTTTTTTGGTAATTTAACCATTTTCTATTATTTATATATATATATATATTTTACACTATGTTTTCATATTTTCAATATATATTCATATTTATTTTAATATGTATCCATATGTTTTTAATAATTTATATTTAATTAATAAAACTCATCTATTTTTAAAAATATTTAAATTGTACTCATCATTAATTATTAAATTTCACTCATTTTTAACATGCATGAATTTAAGATTATATATTAATTAATAGGGTTAAAAATATATTTTTAAGAATTTATAAATAAATATATTTATAAATTTATATTTACAATATTTATAAATTTGTATATTTATATGAAAAAGGTCTAGCCAGAAGTAGAGCTCCTGACTGTTTACTAAAAGATAAAAGAAAAATGATAACAAGAAAATGAATGGGGTCAAATAAAAGGACATTACCTCGTCCATAAAACCATTTAGGAGTCATGAAAAGAAAGATCGTTTTTACATCCATAGTCAGAATCATCATTAGTTTACCATTCTGACTGTGAGTGAGCCTGATTAAGAATCCTAAGCATCGTTGTTGTGATGTCTTGGATTTCCCATGTAATTTTTTTGAAAATTATATGGGATTATTTCAAGACCAAGTGGTGATATGGAACGTCATTCTGAAGCCTGGAATTCACAGAATAAATGTTGGATCTATTTTTAAGTTTATTAAAAATAGTTCTCTTCTGCAGTTTTAGTAACTTTTAAACGAGTGCTTAGATTTGAAATCTAATGGCACCATTGTTTTTAGAGCAGCAAGTTATTCTTAGGCTGGACCTAACATTGACCGGAAAGGGTCGACTGCGGAAAATATTTTTTGGAAATTTTGAAGGAAAATAAAATAAACTTAGAAATGGTTTATTCTAATGTTTAATAGTGACGCAACAACACTGCTACGCCATGACTAAGCAACTATTTCCTTTCATAAATGAAACTATATGGAATGACTTCAACTCAGCGAAACAGCGGCGCTGAAATTTGTTTCTTCATTTAATAGCTTGTTAGTGATACGAGATTAGATACAAAATCCATAGAGGCTCTGAAAAAATGTGTTGGAAAATACTCTCATTGATAGATGACGAACAGTGGTGGATCGACGATTGGATTAGAAACAGGCATCGACGGATTGATGAATGACGAACATAGGACTCACACTTCGTCAGTGATTGATCCAATCCTCAAGGTAGGCAGTTTATTTTTCTTTATGATTCCTTTCCCCATTTTTGTTTCCAAATATGAATGGGGACCAACCCACAAATAGGTTGATCCACAGATCGATCATTCTTGTGTGATGCTTAAAAATTCTGGATTAAATGGGATGAATCTTATTAAATTTTCTCTAGTTCCTCTTTCTTTTCCCCATCAACATGAATAAGGACAAGGATGATTTTAATGAAGTTATTGTCATTATCTCTCTTCCTCATTCTTGCATTCTTCGTCGGCAGATCCTTGTGGTTGTGACGTGTTTTTCCATGTGGTTTCATACATGGTCGGACCTGCAGAGTAACAGTGAGATGAATTGGAGCTCATGGCGATGAACAACACAACCTGAGCTTTCATGCGTCCTTCTATTTTAAAATAATAGAGCATTGAAGTGATATTGGAAACTTGCAGAAGGAGATCCATTGTTGGCGCACTGTGGTGTGGCCACCTAGCAGCAGATGGTCATCGGCTCGACGGCCGATAGCAGAGGGGCACATGGTGCCATGACTGCGGGAGCCAGTGATAGGTCATCATAGTGATCCACGATAGTGGGAGGACGCATCTCCCTAGGCCGTTTTAGATGAAGGTTCCCTGGACAAGCTATGGTTGGATCCGGTCACATAGACCAGCCACGTGAAACGATGTAATGACCCAAAAATTCATTAATGAAAATTCCTCTTGGACTATTTAAATGTATTCTTATGGTTATATAAAATGTATGCACTTATTTTGTTTTATGTTTTGGATTTTAAAATACCCTTAAGAATTGTGACTGTAACTAATATAGTTGTTGAACAGTAATCACATGCTTAGTATAAATATTGGTCTTTAACAAATCCAATTTACTCAGACAACGGAAGTGATTCCCTCATCTAGTAGACTTTCCCCAAACGAAGCCCATTTTTCAGAGCTCAGAAAGGAGGTGGCATCATTGGGCTTCACTCTTGACCATGCCTAAGTTGATCTTGAATATGTTAAACTTGAGCGGAATTGCCTATGGGAGAAGTGGAAGTTGATAGAGATTACCACTCGAGTGATGTTATCCGAGCCATCCCTAGAGACTGTCACCATCGCACACCTTACCATTCGATCTTATGTGGGTATTTTAATGGGTTATGTAATAAGACCCTGGCACTATGACTGTGTATAGTATTTTTTTGTATAAACATTATACATTTATTTTATTATTGTTAATTTGTAAAGAGTTTTTAAAGCACAAATAGTATTTTTAGTTAATATTCAACTAGGAAATTCATTTTTATGAATTAAAGGATTTTTGAATTAAATAATAATTTAATAAAATATTATTATTAGTAAATTTATTTTTATTAAATATAAATGATCATATAATTTTTACGAATATAATTGTTATTTTTATTAAGGTTTGAAAGCTATTTTTGGTCAAAACCCATGAATTTTTGATAAATGTAAATTTTTAATTTAAAAGTTGAAATTTTTTTAGATAAAATGAATATTTTTTTTGGAATCAGGATGTTGAAATTATCCAATGGCGATTTTTTCATAATTTCTGGAGACAGTCAAATTTTTGGGTAAAAATTAAATACTGATAAATATATAATGAGTTTTATGACATCATAATGACCTAATAGTGATGTAATAAAATATTATAAACATTATGTTCGGCAAATATATGTTTTTACATTAAATTAATATGATTTTGGGTTTGTTTGATTTATTTTTCAAATCTTTATTGGACCCTTCAAGACTTATAAAACATTTTCACTTTTTAAATTGTTTTCCTTGAGAGTGTGACTCTCCCACACATAATAAACCCTATTATTTTAAGAAGTTCAGTCATTGGCCTTATAAAATATTATTTTCCACTCACTTTTTGCAAAAAACATGTGCAAAAATAATGGGCTGGTTTGTGGTTTTGATTGGTTTAATGTGTGGTGTCCCAAACCTAAATAATAAAGAATTCCCTCTTCTTTCCTATATAAACCCACCCAATCGCCCACGTTATATTCACACAAATCCTTCTTAGTTTAGCCAACCTCTTCCCTCCTCTCTCAAGAATCCTCCCAAGGCACCTCAAGCTCCGAAGAAGCCTCTCTCAAGCCTCTTTTAAGCCTTTGGGATCACACTTTAAGTAAGGGATTCCTACCTTTCTCTTTTTATCCAAGTTCCATAATATTGTTATGCCCTTTTATTTTCAATTATAAATATTGGGGTATGATTTCGAACCTCCCCCATACTTCCCTATTTATATTTTAATAATGATAGACCCTTTTCAATCTCATTAAATTCCTCACATGTACACATGTTACCATGCTGAAATTTCTTAAGGGATTTCTCTCTCCTCATTTACATTCAAGTAATTATTTTGTATCATGAATCTAAATTCCATTACAATTGTTGGGGCATATATCTATATGAACCCATTACTGTCCATTTAATTTAAATATTATGAGACACCCCTTTCCCTCTCATCAACCATTTTTATGTGTTCTTATGTCACATTGTTATGCTGCTGAAATTGCACCATGATTTTTCAAACTAAAGTCATTGTGTAGTGAATACCATGCCTATTTCTCTATCAATGGTATTCACCTTTATACACATTTACTCATTGTTTAAATAGTTTCATGTATTAATTATACACTCCTTTATTTTTGAATAAATGATGATGTTTAATGAATCAGTGTTTTATGATCCAAGTGGCACACTTATGCATGAAATGAAATGATTAAGAAGAGTGCACCCTGATAACGCTCCAATGCATTGGGTAAAGTATAGTATCATGATACATTATGTTCAATGGGTTTTGACTCATGATAATTCAAGTGAAATGAGGGTTTACTCATTCTTCATGTGCAATGAGGGTTTACTCATGCTCCATGTGCAATGAGCCTTGGATCATGCTAATTCTATGTTAAGTTTTGTTGCAACATCTCTATGTTATGATTATCATGCTTTATCATGTCTTTATGTTCATATTTCTCTTGTGATCCATTGATATGCCTATTGTCTAACATGTATTATATTCCTCATTTTATTCCATGTTTATTCCCTTTTTGGGCTTTATATCTCACCCTTTTCTTATGCATATCTTCAGGTTATCCTATAAAATGCTAAGTGTGAGGGAATGTAGTGGTCATGTAAAATAATTTTTCAATAAGATGTTGTTTTATATGCTTTAAGTTGTTATGTAATTTTTCTAAGCCCCAAAGACACTATACCTATCTATCATCTATGTTGTATCAAGTGAAGGTTTTATGTAATAAATCTTGTTTAAGTATGTAATAAAGAGCAGGGTCGTCATAGTTGGTATCAGAGGATAGGTTTAGTTATTTTTGCGATTAGGATTATAAATCCCTATTGAAGCCTTATAGACAAGACTAAGTATAATAAAAACATCCCTATGTTTTGGTGGGTATTGAGTAATTGGTTTATCAAGCAAATACATCCATGTCTAGATATGAGTAGGTTGAGGTGGCTCTGACACAAATGTACCTAGTGGTAAAAACCCCGACAAGGAGTTTCAGGCTTGACCTGGGGTATCCTAGTACATGAAAATGGGCCTTGTTTCACTCTTGGTTATGACACTTCTGGGGGATATGCATTGGTAAATTCACATGCTTATTATGAACCATTATTAAGGGAATAAAAAAAAATCCCCTAAGAATATATGCTACAAACTAGATCACGGATAACATAGATTGAAGCCTATAGAATCATAAGTTAAGGAAATAATACATATATATATATATATATAAGTCATATGTTTTTTCCTTGGATTACCCTTTTATGTGTTACCCCTAACTTTCCTTTTATTCCAGTCAATGGACGGTAATAGGAAGAATATGGATAACAGCTGATGCGAAGGGCAATGTGATGAGTGTCCCATTGAGATTCCCAATAAATGTGGGAAGGGAAAGAAGACCCAATTTACATCGTGCAAAAAATGTGGAAAGAGGTGCCAAGGGAAATGTCACAAAGGGAATAAAAGATGCTTTAAGTGTGGAAAGGAAGGGCACAAAGTATCCAATTTCCATGAAATGATTGATAATGTGATAGATGGAAACAAATCTCCATATAAGGAATCTCACACAGTTCTATGTCATAAATGTGGAGAAGTCTAGAATTATCCAAGACGATTATCTATTACAAGTGCTGAGAAGCATGATGTGCATCAACAATCTCCTTGATCAAGGGAGCATGAGAAGTCATATCCTAAGATAGATACTGATGAATGAATTACATGTAACCACTACTTCAAAGTAGTGTATTCATAATTTATTTCAATTCATGTCCTATTAGTATATCTTTTATGTTTTATACAAACATTGATTCCTCGCCATAAATGATATTAAATCATTAGGGAAAACTTCAATAAGTTTTGTATCACATGTTGAAGTTTGTGGTAATGTTATTAAAAAATTTATAAGACTCCCTTTGATTGAATTTGAGGTAAAAAGGGAAAATTCATTGCCTATTCCTTAAGGCAGTCCCACAAATGATCTGGAGTTGGATGCAGTGATCTTTGCTTTAAAAATCTGGAGGCATTACCTCTTTGGGGAGAAGTGTGAAATATACACAGATCACAAAAGCCTCAAATATATATTCCCACAAAAATAGTTTAACGTGTTCCAAAAAAGATGGTTAGAGATGATCAAAGACTATGACTGATCAATCCATTACCACCCTGGGAAAGTGAACAAGGTGGTGGATTCTCTAAGTTGAAAGGACTCAGCGATTCTATCATTGATGAGAATTGAGAAGGATCCAATCTTCTTAGATTTGATAAATATGGACTTGGGAATCATAAAGAAGGGAACATCATCAATCCTTTCAAAAATTATTGCTCAATAGTCTCTTTTGGGAAAGTTAAATGATGCTCAAAAGGATGATGTGGGAATTTAGAAGAAAGTGGAAGCTATCAAAAAAGGGAAATCCTCGGAGTTCAATGTTAATGAATAAGGAATTTTGAACTTTGGGAAAAGAATATGTGTTCCATCAAGTCCAGATCTGAAGAAGGTACTTTTTGATGATGCACATGGTTCAAATTCCTCTATTAACCCAAGAAACTCAAAGATGTATCGAGAAATTTGAGAGAACTATTAGTGGGATAATATTAAGATGGGGATAATTGAATTTACATCAAAGTGTCTGGTGTGTTAGCAAGTGAAGTATGAGAGAAAAAATTATAAGGTGATGATGCAACCATTACCCATACGAGCATGGAAATGGGAGAAAATCACCATAGATTTTATAATCATACATCCAAAGACATCCAAATGCAACAATGCAATCTGGGTTATTGTGGACCGTCATACAAATTCTGCACACTTTATTTCAATTTGGGAGGATTTCTCATTGGATCAACTGGCACATATATATATATAAAAAGTGGTAAGGCTGCATGAAGTACCAAAATCCATTGTATTTGATCGATATCCAAGATTCACCTCTATGTTTTGGAAGAGTATTCAACATACTCTGGATACTGAACTGAACTTCATTACAACCTATCATCCTCAAACTGATAGCCAATCTAAGTGAACTATTCAGACACTGGAAGATATGTTAAGATCATGATCAATGGACCTTAAAGGGGGACGGGATCAACATCTTTATCTGGTTGAATTCTCCCATAATAACAGTTTCTACTCGATCATCCGAATGTCACCTCATAAAGACCTGTATGGGAAGAGGTGCAGAACACTAGCATGTTGGGAGGAAGTCGGTGAGCGTAAGCTACTTGGACCAAAAATAGTAGAATAAATGGTGGAGAATGTGAAAACCAATCAGCAGCATATCAAGGAAGATCAGACATGAAATAAGAGTTATGCAAATAATCATTGACAAGACCTTGAGATTAAGGTTGAAGACATTTTATTTCTATGCATATATCCAAGGAATAAGGTCATGAGGTTTGGAAAGAAAGGGAAGTTAAGTCCTAGGTACATCGGCCCATTCAAGATTCTTGATCGTTTCGGGGTTGTGGCTTATCAACTAGCACTTCCACCTATCATGGCCAAAGTATATGATATATTTCATGTATCCTTATTAATAATGTACATACCATACACATCATATGTACTCTTTTCAAAGTTAGTACAGCTATAGGATGATCTTTCTTATGAGGAGAAACCAGTGAAGATCTTAGATCATAGAGAAAAAGTTCTATGAAATAAGACAATTCCCCTTTTCAAGGTGTTGTGGAAAAACCACAATTTTGAAGAAGTGATGTGGGAATCAGAAGAAGTAATAAAGAAGAGTTACTCACATATGTTTTAGTGTGGGAAAAGGAAATTTTGAGGATTAAATTTCATAAGGGGGAAGATTGTAATGACCCAAAAATTCATTAATGAAAATTCATCTTGCTCTATTTAAATGTCTTCTTATGGTTATGTAAAATGTATGCACTTATTTTTTTTATGTTTTGGATTTTAAAATATTGTTAAGAATTGTGATCATTTCTAATATAGTTATTGAATAGTGATCACATGATTAGTATAAATATAGAGCTTTAACAAATCCAATTTACTCAAACAAATGAAGTGATGGCCTTATCCAGTAGACTTGACCCATACAAAGCCCATTTGTCAGAGCTCTGAAAGAAGGTGGCGTCATTGGGCTTCACTCTTGACTAAGACCAACCTGATCTTGAATATGTTAAGCTTGAGCAGAACCAACTACGAGAGAAGTGGAAGTTGATAGAGATTTCCACTCAAGAAATGTTATCTGAGCCACCCCAAGAGTCGGTCACCATCACACACCTTACCTTTCAGTCTGATGTGGGTGTCTTAAGGGGTTATGTAACAATACCCTAGCACTATGACTATGTACAGTATTTTTTTTGTATAAATATTATATATTAATTTTATTATTGTTACTTTGTAAAGAGTTTTTAAAGCACAAATAGTATTTTTAGTTAATATTCAACTAAGTAATCTATTTTGATGAATTAATGGGTTTTTTAATTAAATAATAATTAAATAAAATATTATTATTAATAAATTAATTTTTATTAAATATAAATGATCGTATAATTTTTATGAATACAATTGTAATACTATGTTTTAAAAGTTATTTTTGTCAAAACCCATGAATTTTCAATAAATGTTGGTTTTTATTTTAAAAGTTAAAATTCACATATTTAGAAAATTATTTAGATAAAATGAATATTATTTTTGAAATTATGATGTCTAAATTATCCAATGTTGATGTTTTCATAATTTCCTGATACAGTCAAAGTTTTGGGTAAAATTTCAATACCATTTAAATATATAATGTCTTTTATGACATCATAATAACCCAATATTAATGCAATAAAATAATATAAACATAATTTTTTGCCAATATATGTTTTACCATTAAAATAATGTTATTTTGGGTTTTTTTGATTTATTTTACCAAGCTTTAGTGGACCCTTCAAGACTTATAAAACATTTTAGCTTTCTAAATTGTTTTCCTTGAGAGTGTGACTCACCTCCACATAAACAACTCTATTATTTTAAAAAGTTAGTGTATTGGCCTTATAAAATATTTTTTTCCACTCAACTTTGTAAAATTCCATGGGAAAAACCATGGTCTGGTTTGTGGTTTTGATTAGTTTAATGTGTGGTGTCCCAAACCTAAATAATAAAGAATTCCCTCCCCTTTCTTATAAAAACACACCCAAAATCCCACTTTCTCTTCACTCAAAGCCTTTTTAGTTCATCCAACATCTTCCCTAATGTCTCTATAATCCTCCTAAGTCGCCCCTAGCTCCCATGAAACCTCTCTTAAGCCTCTCCCAAGCCTTTGGGATCACACTTCCAAGTAAGGGATTCTTACCTTTCTCTTTTTATCCAAGTTTACTAATATTTTTATGCCCTTTTATTTTAAATTATAAATGTTGGGGTATGATTTTCACCTCCCCTATACTTCCTTATTTATGTTTAAATGATGATATACCCCTTTCTATCTCACTAAACACCTCCTATGTACACCCATTACCATGCCAAAATTCTGTAAAGAACTTCTCTCTCCTCATTTATATTCAATTAATTATTTTGTATCATGAATATAAATTCCATTAAAATTATTGGTACATGTATATAAAAGACCCCCTTACTGTCTATTTCATGTAAATATGACGATACATTCATTTCTCTCTAATCAACAATTTTTATGAGTTCTTATGTCACGCCGTTATGCTGCCGAAATTGCATCGCAATTTTCCAATCCAAAGTCATTGTGTAGTGAATACCACACCTATTTCACTATCAAGGGTATTCACCTTTATACACATTTACATATTGTTTAAAGAGTTTAATTTATAAATTACACACTCCTTTATCATGGATTAAATGATTATGTTTAATGAATCCATGTTTTATGATCCATGTGGCACAATTTTTCATTAAATGAAATGATTGAGAAGGGTGTGCCCTGATAGCGCTCTAATGCATTGGGTAAAGTATAGTATCATGATACATCATGTGCAATGGGTGTTGAATCATGCTAATTCATGTGAAATGAGGGTTTACTTGTGCTTCATGTGCATTGAGGGTTTACTCATTCTCTATGTGAAATGAGCCTTGGCTCATGCTAATTCCATGCTAAGTGTTGTTGCCACATCTCTGTGTTATGATTATCATGCTTTATCATGCTTGTATGTTCATTTTTCTATTATGATCTATTGATATGTCTATTTTATTACATGTATTATATTCCTCATGTTATTCCATTTTTATTCCCTTACTAGGATTTATAACTCACCCTTTTCTTATGCATGTCCTCAGGTTATCCTATGAAATGCTAAGTACGAGGGAATGTAGTGGTCATGTAAAAGAAGTTTTCAATAATATGTTGTTTTCTATGCATTAAGTTGTTTTGTAATGTTCCTAAGCCCCAGAGACACTAGACCTATCGATCTTCTATGTTGTATCATGTGAAGGTTTTGTGTAATAAATCTTTTTTAAGTATGTGATAAAGAGAAGGGTTGTTATAAAAGAGGTCTAACTGCATTGACCTAGGGAGATGTAGCCAGAAGGCCCCGTGCAGCTGGAGAGGATGCGACAGTTTTCGTGTCAGGGAAGACTGAACTAGCCCATTTCCAAGCGAGATGGGTTAAAGCCAGTAATACAGGACTAGCTAGGGTCGGCCAGACCTGGCGGGAAGGGTCTACCAAACAGGTCAGGTCAAATGGGACCTAGGTTAGGTGGGGTCATGTCAATCCGGCCAGATCAGACCGGGCCCAGATTCAATCAGCCCATTTTTACTTAAAATACCATAACTCTCAAACTGTGTGTTCATTTGATGATACATTTCTGGTGTTGGGACCTATGTGAAGACACAATCCTTTTGAGATACACAAAGTGAGTTTCTATGGAAGTTGACATACTAACTTTTGGATCAAGGGGTTGATGCTCCCAAAACGATCGTTCTAAGGATAGAATAATGCGGCTAGCTGTGACCTAGAATCTATGTGTCTTACCTATACTATGTGTATTAACTAGATTATGTATCTTATCTAGACATTGTTTCTTACCAAAATTGAGATGGTACTCCCCTGTCCCACCAGGGTGCGGGTCCGCTAGTCTTTGAAAACACTTTGTGTGTTAAGTACACTCGGTGTGTTACCAACACTCTGTGTGTCAACTATACTCTATGTGTTACTGATAATAAGTGTGTTACCTACACTGTGTGTCTTACTAATGCTCTGTGTGTTACTACTTGAGAGTACTGTGGATTCTCATGACAATCATGTTTATATACAATTAAATTATACTTAGTGTGAGTTGACTCTAGTGACTCTCTTTATTATACTTCATAGAGGTTACACTTCATGTACCTCTTTGGTAGTCTACTTGGGGTATTTATTTGTGATATTATTTTTGGGATACTTTGTGTGATTTCTTGTGGTATACTTCATGTAATTCCTTTATGGTTTTGGGTCCCTCCAGACTATTGTTTCACTCACCCCTACATGAGATTCACCTATACATGTCATGTCTTGAACATATGATCGGAAGATTTTATAGAGTCCTTAGTGGTCTAGAGATAGGGTTGCTTCAGGGTGACCCAATGGATGTGGTACGCTTCAGCGACATTCAGACAACATTCTGTACCTACCCTTCAGGTAGGGTTTTATATAGATGATATCCAGGAGCTTGTACATTTCCATTTCATTTGGGCTTGTATTATATCCTCTTTTTATTTTAGTTATGTACCTTACTATGAGTGTGTTTTCTTAGTGGTTTGAATCCATGTTTACTAAATGTTTTCAATTTCATATTTTTCTTGGAGACGGGTGCGTGCATATAGGTCCTATGTAAAATGCCTCCCACTTGTGGGATATGCCTACTTGCTGTTAGTCGCTATCCCCTGGCCTATGGGAGGTGGTATTGGGGTAGTCATGGCATGGGACCTGGGGGACAGGTCGTGAGAGAGTGGTATCAGAGGGTATTCAGTTTTACTCTTATTTTGGGGAAACAATGTTAAGTGTTTCAAGTTCGGTTTTCAGGCTAGGGAACCCAGTGTTGGTGTGGCAGCCGATGTATCCATATACTAGGACCTTGAATTCTATTTTTTGACTCAGGACATGAAAACACTAATTTCATGAAAAATTAATGGTTCATACATAATATAGGAATTGATTATGTTATCATGTACTTATTGAGTCAGAGTCATCTCAACAGATATACTCTTTTAACTGTGATACATATTGTTTTGTTTCAGAATGATTCCACACAGGCAGCCAGCCAGGATTTGGGGGTGTGACCACGAGGATGGTTCACCGAGTGATGAGGCATCGGTGTAGGTATTATTTCCATAGATAGCACCTCCAGGTGGTGTATCAGCGATACCACCACCCGAAGAGCAGTAGTTTCTACTGGCATTACCGGTAGAGGATGCACGTGTTCTTAGTGCATTACATGAGTTCTAGAGGTAGAGACCTCCCAGGTTCCAAGGTGAGACGTATCCTTAGGTAGATGAGGACTGTTTGGAGGTGGTGACATGAGTCTTCTGCTTAGTGAGGACACCTCCCGACCATGTGGCAGTCCTAGCTGCATGCCTTCTTCAGGGCTCAATGGGGAGATGTTGGAGCCTAATGACTCAGACGGATGAGGAGGTGTCCCTATCCTAGACAGACTTTTATTTCCTATTAATGGAGGATTTCTTTCCATCTATGTTACACTTTACATGTATACAGTAGCTACTTCACCTGCATCAGGGCATCCGGTCAGTAGAAGAGTACTCTATGATATTCGTAGATCTTTCTCGCTACTCTACTGACATGGTATGAGACCTATTATTCAGCAATTATACCTTCGAGTAGGGACTAAACCAGTAGATAAAGGTGTCTATGATATCCCTTAGCATCCCAACACATTTTGGGGTGCTGGAGTGTGTACTATTGGTATAGATCTTTCTTTCAAAGCAAGAATCGACAGTGGGAGCTACCACCGGGTGACAGGCAGCGGAATCTTTGGCAGCAGGTAGTTGGTAGATGATGTTGGGACCCAAGTGGGTCAAGAACTCTAGGGTATGACCCTAGGAAATGGTATCAATGGTTCATGCCTCCTAGGGCAGAGTGAGTCAGCTGAAGGACAGGCTGTGCTACTCGTACAACAGTCAAGAGCTTCTAGCTTGAGATTTCTGACCAGTCGTATGACCAACCAACACAAGGTCGAGGGACCGCTGAGGTAGCGGTGGAGGTAGGAATAGGGTGTACTGCTAAATGAAGGATTTTTCAGAGGAGTGGGATGAGAAGCATGAGGTGGATGTAGGTTCGAGACACTACCACTACTACCCCCATGTGGTCCACCCCAAGCTCAGGGAGCTGGTGGATATTGGCTAGGCCATCTCCAAGCGATGAAGGCTTACAATCCTGAGACTACCAAGATTATTAGAGGCATGATCTATGTAATTTCCACCATATATGTAGTTTTGATAGACATGTGTTCTAATCACTCTTTTCTCACCATGACCCTTGTTCAAGACACGGAGATTCTAGTGGAACCGTTGACTTGATCCCTATTCTTAAAGACTCTTATGGGAGGAGATTTGATGATCACACACTAGTGTCGATAGTGTGAACTTACTCATGGGGGAGAGAGTTTTGATAGGGATATCTTGGTGGTATTCCTGAGGCCTTATGATGACTTTCTGGGTATGTACTGGTTATCCACAATTAATGCTCAGATCGACTATTTTAGGTGCACAATACGATGGGCCCATTGAAATGGGACCAGGTTTTCCTTATTCGGCTAAACGGAGACACAAGCAATGTTGGATGGACTTGCACATAGGAGGGTGTAGTTGATCACACATCAGTTGGATAGCATGACCATCATTGCAGTAGATGATACAAGCCCTCAGTTTCCTGTATTGGTGGATTAGTATGAGGATATCTTTCCGGAAGATGTTCTAGGACTACCTCATCATAGAGAGGTAGACTTCTACATTGACCTATACCCTCGGAAAACACTGATATCTACACCAGCATATCAGATGGCTCCTATAGATCTTCATGAATTGAGGGTATAGTTGGAGGACTTGCAGAGGAATGGTTTCATTAGACCCAATGTTTCACCACGGTCACCCTATTATTGTTTTCCAAGAAGGAAGACAAGAGCTTGAGGTTTTGTGTGGACTTTCAATTCCTGAATTAAGTGATTGTGAAGAATAAGTATCCACTACTAAGGATAGATGACCTCTTAGACTAGCTAAAGGGGGTGAGATGGTTCTCGAAGATAGACCTCAGATCAAGCTCTCATTAGCTTCGAGTGTGAGATGAGGACTTCCTAACTATATCGTTCAAATGTCACTACAGCCACTACGAGTACTTAGTGATGTTGTTTTTTAAGAAGAACGCACCAGTAGTGTTCATGGGACTCATGAACAGGATCTTCCAACCCTTCCTAGACCAGTTTGAAGTGTTCTTTATTGATGAAATCTTGGTGTACTTGGCGTCTGACGAGGAGCACACAATACACTTATGGATGGTCCTAGATTTACTCTACAAACACAAAATTTACTGGAATCTCTCTAATTGTTTGTTCTGGATATTATAGGTCCACTTTCTAGAACACCTAATTTCAGAGACTGGAGTTGCATTAGATCCAGCAAATATTGAGTCAATTCTTACTTGGGAGCCACCCAAGAACATTACCGAGGTGTGGAGTTTACTTGGGTTGGCTGGGTACTATCGGCGGTTCATACCCGAATTTTTCAGAGTAGTAGCATCTATGGATGCCTTGACACAAAAGTGGAAGCCTTCCATATGGATGGATAAGTTTCATGAGAGATTTCAGTAGATGATACATAGTTTGACAAGTTATCTCATCCTAATATTTCCAAAGGAGGGTGTTGAGTATGTGGTGTTCTATGATGCATAAGGGACCGAGCATGGTTGTGTCCTAATGCAAGGGGAAACAGTGCTTTCCCACCATTCATGGAAGTTGATACTGCATGATTAGAACTATACAACCCATGATCTAGAGTTGGTGGTGGTAGTATTCCCATTGAATATATGGAGACACAACCTTATGGGAGAGTGGTTTATCATCTACTCAAAACATAAAAGTCATAGGTATATCTTTTCTAAGAAGTATCTGAACCTGAGACAATGGCATTTGCTAGAGTTCCTCCAAGACTATGACTTTAAGATATTCTATACTCCTAGGAAGGGTAATGTGGTGGCAGATGATCTCAAATGGAGATCGAGTTCATAACTACTGAACGAGGCATCAGATCAGTTGGTCTCTCTTCAGATTTTCTTTGTGGATGGAGATGAAACATCTCATCTATAGTCGATGGTGGTTACCCCTCCACTCTTGCAGCACTTACGGGAGGCACATCTTAAAGATGTCTGCTATATGACTACATGTTCTCAGATGTCCACAGGGCATGCCTCTAATGGATATTCAAAATGTGGGGGGTACTTCATCATTTTCAGAGGACGCATAGTTGTACTGGAGACATTACAGGAAGAGGTTTTGAGGTAGTTTCATACATCCTCTTTGGTGTTACATCCAGGTGTGGAATAGATGTACCAAGACCTCCATCATTAGTTTTGGTATCCAAGGATGAAGAAGTTAGTGGCAGAGTTTTCTCTATATTCCTTTCTTGTTAGAAAGTGAACAATGAGCACCAAGTTTGAGTGGGTTTGACTCAACTCCTTGAGGTGCTAGGGTGAAAGTTGGATTGAATATCCATGGAATTTTTGAAGGGTCTACTATTTATTTCCAGAGGGCACGATACCATCTTGGTGATCGTTGATCGACTAACCAATTCAGACCACTTCCTAGCAATTCAAGAACAGGGTTCAGTAAAGATCTTGGGACGCCTCTACGAACATAAGATAGTTTGACTCCATGGAGTATCATCGATTATAGTCTCAGATCAATATGCATGATTTATATTCTAGTTATGGAAGAGATTACAGGACTCATTTGGGACTCATATGTGCTTGAGCACATATTTCCACCCATAGACAGATAGCCAGATAGATCCGACCATTCAGGTCTAAGAGGACATGATACGTTCTTGCATTCTTGATTTTGGACACAGTTGGTAGGTTCAACTACCCTTGGTGGAGTTCATTTATAATAATAGCAACCACTCCACCATCAGTATGGAACCATTCGAGGCCTTGTAAGAGAAACCCTATAGGTTTCCATGTTGTTGGACTAACCCCGGAGAGTCATCACTCATGGGACTGAATTTGGTAAAGTCCACTATGGAGAAGGTGCAGGTCGTCTAAGAGAGGATGAAAACTACACAGAGACGTTAGAATTCATATATTTATAGGATAAAAAGACCCTTGGAGTTCATGGAGGTAGATCGTGTGTTACTTCAAGTTTCTAATAAACCTGGGATGCAGAGATTTGATTGGGGTGGCAAGTTATCACTGAGTTTCATCAGACCTTTTCTAATACTGCGTAGAGTGGGCGAGGTGGCGTACCTCTTGTATCTACCTCTGCAGTTAGAGTGGGTGCATGATGTATTTCACATATCCCAACTAAGGAAATATGTATATGACCCTTCACACATCATTTACTGGGGTGATATAGATGTTGATGGTGGGGAGACTTTCATGGAGTACCTAGTAGAGATCGAGGATCAATAGGAGAGGATCTTTCATGGATGATTGGTTTCTCTAGTGCACATTTGGTGGAAGCATGGGAATCTCTAGGTGATAACATAGGAGTGGGAAGAATATATTTGTTCTCTGTATCCCCATTTGTTTGTTTAGACCATGTTTTGGATTTTGGGGATGTAAAGCCATATAGTGGGGAGAATTTAATGTCATATATTTTTCATGTAAATTTTTTAAAAATTATATGGGATTATTTTGAGACTAGACATTGAGACGGAACATGATTCTGAGGCTCAGGGTGCCCAAAATAAATGTTTGAACTTTTTTTTAATTTTTTTAAAAATAAAAAACATGTGAGGTTTTAGTAACTTTTAAACCATTGCTCGAATTTGAAATAATAGGGAATCATTGTGTTCAAAGTAGCAGGTTTTTATTAGGCAGTACCTAACTTCGACTAGCATAGGTCGATTGTGGAAAAAAAATTTCATACATTTTAAAGTAAAATAAAATAAACTTAGAAAATTTTATTTTAATGTTTAACAGTGACGCAACAACACTATAATGTTGCAACGCTACAAATGAGTGAAATAGGGACACTAAAAATGCATTTCTTAATTTATTATCTTGGCAGGGATATAATATCAGATTCATGATACCTAGAGGCTCTATAAAAATGGGTTGGAAAATACTCTTGCCGATGAATAATGAATGGTGGAAAATTGATGATTGAATTTGGAACAAGTGTCAGCAAATTGACGAATGAAGAACATAGGACTGATGCTTCGTCAGCGATCGATCCAGTACTCAAGGTAAAAGGATTATTTTTCTTCATGATTTCGTTCCCTGTTCTTGTTTTCATTGACAAACGTGGACCAAACCATGAACATTTGGATCTATAGTTCAATCGTTCTGGCGGGATGGTTAGTAATGTGGGATCAAAGGGGATGAATTTTATTAAATTTTCTCTTATTCCACTTTCTTTTTCCTACTGACATGAACAGACCAAGGCACACATGAAAAAGGATAAGGTCTATTCTAAGGGTGTTTGTGTGCTTATCTATCTTCCCTATTCTTGTGTTCTTCATCGGCGGACCCTCGTGGTCGCAACGTGTTTTTCTGGGTGGTCCAGAATGTGGTCGGTCCCTTAAAGTGATCGCAAGAATAATTGGAGCTCATGAAAATGAATAACATGACTCAATGGTCGTAGGCGTTCTTTTGTTTCAAAAAACAGAGCACTATACTATGACCAGCAACCTGCAAAAGGAGATTCGTCACCTCCATCGTCGTGGACACCTGGCAGTAGACGACTCTTATCTCAACAGCCAATAGTGGGGGTTCCCACGATGGTACGTCCATGAGTGATGGTGATAGTATCTGGCATTGATCCACAATGATGGGAGGACAAGGCTCCCTCATACACCTCAAATGTAGGTATCAAGGCCGAGTTGTGGGTGAAGCCAGTGTCGCGGACTAGCCACAAGAAATGCGGACCGATCGTATGAAACACAGTCCTTCCATGTTGACCTAGGGAGACACGGGAAGCGGGCCATGTGTAGTTGGAGCGTACGCGGTAGTCGATGTTTCCAGGCGGACCAAACTAGCCAACATCCAAGTAGGTCAGGTCGACCCTTGGGTTTGGTTAGGCAGGACCCGTGTCGGGTAAGATCGATCATGTCTGGTCAGGTCGGTCCTGCCGTGTTGACCCGAACCCAGACCCAACCAACCCCTTTTGCTTAAAAGCCCATAAGTCTCAAACCGTGTGCCCGTTTGACAATCCATTTGCGGATTTGGGACCCTTTCTATGAGACCATACTTTTGAGATACTCTAAGTGAGTTTCTATGGAAGTTGGCATATGGACTTTTGGCTCGAGGAGTAGGTTTCCTGGAACGAGCATGCTAAGGACGAAACCATATGGCTGACTATGACCTAGAAGCTATGTGTATTACCTAGACTGCATGTATTACCTAGACTATGTGTCTTATCTAGACTTTGTATCCTACCAAGATTGATATGGTACTACCTTATCCCACCATGGTGTGGGTTTTCTAGTCTTTGATAACACTATGTGTGTTACTTACACTCCATTTGTTACCAACACTTCATGTATTATCTATACTCTATGTCTTACCTACACTCTGTGTGTTACTAACACTTTTTGTGTTACCTACACTCTATGTGTTACCAATGAACGGGGTGTTACTACTTGAGGGTACTACAGATTCTCATGAAAATCTTGTTTACGTACTATAGACCTATACTTGGTTTGAGCTATCTCGAGTGACTCTCTTGATTATACTTCTTAATGAATACACTTTGTGTACCTCTTTGGTAGTCTACTTGGTGTATTTCATAGTGATCTTCTTTGTGGTATACTTATTGTGATTCCATGTGGTATAGTTCATGTAATTCCTTTGTGGTTTTGGGTCCCTACTGAGTATTGTATTACTCACCCCTACACGGACTTCGCCCGCATCTTTCATGTCTTGTGCAGAGGATTGAAAGCTTTGACAGAGTCCTTATTGCGCTGAAGATAGGGGTTCTTCAGGGTGACCTAACGGACTTGGTATGCTCTAGCGACCTTAATAAGATTAATATACCTACCATTTAGGTAGGGTTTTCTACAGATGATAACCAAGATCTTGTACTTTTCAATTTTAGTTGGGTTTGTATTCTAGCCCCTTTTTCTGTCAAATTTCTACCTTACTCTGAGTGGCTTTTCTTAGTGATTTGCATCCATGTTTACTTAGTGTTTTTAGTATCAACTTTTTCGTAGATATGGGTTTGTGTGTATAGGTACTAGGTAAAATTTTTCCTAATTATGGTATATTCCTACTCGGTGCTAGTTTCCAACCCCTGGCCTATGGGAGGTGGGCTTGGGGTAGTCGTGGAACGAGCCCCAGGGGATGGGTCCTGACAGATCCCTTGGATTATTCTTACTTTGGTGTGGATTTTTCATTTAAATACTTTGAGGATGGTCTTGTAGAATAATTCCTTGGAATATTAGAATAGTCCTTTTATGGCCCTCTTTTTGGAGGATCGATATTTTCCCCTTTGTTACTACTTACCTTTACCTTTCCATAAATGACAGAATCCTTAAAGGATGCAGAACCACCAATGCCTAATGGATGAGTGGTGTCCAATAAAATCATCTGATGCTCCTTATCACTTCCAACATCCAAAATGTTACCTCATTTAATAATTTTTGTTGAACTAGAATTTTTTCAGGAATCCTAGATCACTTTATGGAAATTAACAACCTCAGACTCATGCTACAAACTCTCACTCTGACTAGCATATTGAGTGTTCAACGAATCACTAAAATCCACATCAATGGGATGAGAAATAAAAAAATAAACTTACTCCCAACCGATTACATTCCCAACCTATGAAGCCTCACCTTGGCTGACTATCGAATTAGAAGGAACCTCAACCCTATCAGATAAAAGTTACACTGGAGAGATAGTTTGACAAACCCTACCAAAAGAGGCATCCACATCTATATCGGTGAGACCACCAGTATCTAAATTCGTTCCCTTCTCAAAATTAGGAGTATAATTAATAACATTTAATGTTACCTCATCTTCAAGATCTACCAGGTCATTCGAGGGACCATTATTATCACCAGCTAAAAATAGTTCATACAAAAACAACCCTTCACCCTTCAAATTATGCATCTGAGCACTGCATTTTAAGAGGCCTACATAGTATCATTATTAGAAAAGGGCCTTCAAGGAACATTTCTATCACAAAATGATGGTCATGACATGAATTTTGGTATCCTATGATAGTAAGAAACTGAGTGGCCCTTCAGTCTGCACCTCTTATAGGAGACCTTCTTCTAACATAACTCCAGTGAATGACCAACCACTATACAAGAATTACAAAAAAGAGGTTTTCTTTCATATTAAACATCAATTAGAATGTCATTTTTTGGAGTGGATAAATTTACCTTGTTAATTATGGTGGAACTGATATCAACCTCTACTAACATCCTGGAATAATGACCAAACCACACAAACTCAGTTTCTTTATCAAGAAGAATGAGTGTCCAAATTGTTGTTCCAATATCAGGAAAAATACACAGATGCCACATGACCCAATTGAGCCCATGTAGATGAACCCATACCGGATATAAGTAATTTATTTTTCATGATATGTTAAAATCTAAATACCATTCATGCAACTGAATTTATTCAGGTTTCAGGAATAGAAAAATAGCACTCCACATAGGAAGTTTAGAGTAATTCGAAGAGAAGAGAGAGTGAAAAAAACTACGGTCAAGGGACACACACCTCTAGTTTGAGAATCCCCATAAAAAATAAATGTGATGGTATAATTCCTCCAACTTCTAAAGATACTCACCTTTTGGTAAAATAGGCCTCCCAATTAGAGAGTGTTTCCTAATTTCCAATCTCTCATAAAATGATTCATAATTCACCTCAACATATGCTGGAGAACCCTTACACAGGATCCTATCAGTGCAAGAGTCCTTGAGTGATGCCAGAAACATCTAGACACCATCAGATTTCAGATCTAATTATTTTTTCGATCTAACCGTATCAGGAAGATCACATCTTCTCATAACCTTTGTCATCACCGCACTTATAGATCGGTTCTCACCACCAAAATCCAAGCTTGTATCAACCACCTAAGTTCCCAAACCAAATGATCTCACATCCCACGCACTAGGAAGATCTAAAAAACACACCTTACTCGTGTGATTGACCACCATAGCATAACAGTCCCCACCGTCATTAGTTGTCAATGCACCTTCCCTTTGAACACCCAGACCAGCCGACCTTGGATCCCTCCTAGCATTTGAAAGGTGCACATCACCCACACTATTCACCACAACACACATCTGATTTCCATCCTCGGTCAGCAACACAACTTCTTTCCAATCCTCATCCTCACTACCATTCAAGAGCACAAATATAAGGAAATGAGGAAGAGGCATCATGAAAAACCCTAAATCTCATCAAAAACACCATTGGAGAACATCTCCTGAACCCACATCTCGACCATCTATAAGAAAATTTTCAACTATTAAAATTTTCTTTATATATTTATAATTATAAATAAATAAATATTATTTTTTAAAATGTGTTTATATAATTATAAATAAATAATTATATATATTTAAATAATTATAAAATTATAATAAAATTATCTAAATAATTAATATACTTACTATATTTACATTTCTTTATTAAATATATATATAATGATATAAATATATAAATATTATTTTTTAAAATTATTTATAAAATTTTAAATAATTAGTTATATATTTAAGTAATTATAAAATTATAATAAATATATTTAAATAATGAATATATATACTATATTTTTATTTGTATTTATATATACTTATTAAATGTATATATAATTATATAAATATATATACTGATATGAATATATTTATAATTAAAAAATTATAATAAATATATTTAAATAATTATTATATTTAATATGTTTATATATATATTTATTTATTAAATATATACAATTATATAAATATATTTGCAATTTTTTATTTATAATTATAAATATAAATCCTTTATCATCACTAAATTTTTAGCACTGATAAATATTCCTTTTATCAACACTTATTAATTTAGCACTAATAAAAGTGTCCCTGGTCTATTTAAAGAACCCCAACTAGTCACAAACCAGTCGCCATATCTGAAACATTCCACGGAAGCCACCTTCTTTCAATGCTCATCCCCATCGAATCCTAGCTCGAATCAAGGCCTAAGTCAAGTCTCAAACAAATATAAGGATCAAATCCAATGCTTGAATGAATCAAGGCTCGAACGAATTCAAGGCTCTAATGAATCCAAGCATTTGTGATATCTCTACATTCTCTTAGATGATTCAAAGCTTCAATCTAATGTGTGTTATTTTCTCCTCCTCACTCACTCATTGATTGCTTGTTTGGCAATATCATTTTTCTTTTTTTTGTTCATTATCTCTTGTTATTCATTATCCATTGCTTCTCTCCCTTCTAGAATGAATTTCTAATTTGGTTTTTTATGATTTTGGGTTTGTATTGACCCTTTAAGGTCCTTTCTTGCTTCCTTGTGTCATAATAAGACTTCCACACATAGATTCCATCCATTCGGGTAGATGGATCACTTAACTTTCTTTTAATAGTGGAACTATGAATTCTTTCATCTTTTAAATCCATGTTTTTATCTGAAGTAAATTCTATTATAATTATCAAGGATGGGGTTATGGATTTATAAGTGTTTCTCTTATGTTTTTATTAATATCTCAAGAACTTTTCTTAAGTTTAAATGTGTTGAACTTCCTTCTATGAAAATAATGAATATAAAGTGTTTGTCCAAATTTTACTCTTTTTTTTATTGAATAAATCGAACTAGATTTCATGTAATGATTTCTTATGAATTGTAATGAATTATTATTATGTTTTAATCAAGGATTTCTACGAATTAGACCATGTTTGGCCACTTCGCTATATGCTTTTTATGTTAGAAAAGAACCTGAAATTATTGTTTCCTTTCATTGTTTTAAATGTTTTGGATGGGTCTCGAATGGAAATTTTTGATGTGTTTCATCATATTTTAAAAGGAAGTAATCTATGATTGATATGTTTTCCCAATTAGATTAACATTTTGTGTTATGTACACCCTTGAATTTAAGCTCCTTGTTGATTCATAAGTGAAAAGACATTTTTTGTTATAATATTGGTTGATCATGGGTTATTGATATCATTATATTGTTTATGTTATTATGAAAGAGGTTATTCATTAAACAGTGTTCGAAGGTGCGAGTGAGTTTATGTTTGTTGAATTATTTTAATAAGTAATTTTATTTTATTGAGATGTATTATATTGTATTTTTCCTCTAATGACATGTCATGATACACCTTGGGTATATTGGTTAAAGATCTTGGTATGACTATTGCACTAGTGAATGATCACACTTTTCACTAAATAGTTTATTTTAAGGGTTTCGACACAATTTATCTTTTAATTTTTTCATAAATATCCCTTGGTATATATTTAATAAATGGATCTACAAGGTTCTTATATGATTTTAAATAAACAATTATTATAGTTCCAATTTATAATAATTGTCTCATATATCATGTCTACAATAATATGTTTAAACTTTAAATTATACATGATACTATAATCTTTTGACCTTGTAGCTTCACTACCATAATTAATGAATATAAGATGTGTCAGAATATTAAATAACTTAAACTCCATTGATAAGTTTACAATCATTTTTTCATTCTATAAGTTGTTAAATTATAAAATTTTGACTCAAATGTTGAATGTGAAATGATAGTTTATTTATTTCCCATACCAAAAATAACACAATATCTAAGATTAAATATCCATCCAAATTGGGATTGAAAATCTCCCATGATAGTATTTTAATTTGAATTAGTGCATACTTAATGTATTTGGGTAATAATTATAAAATAAACTCAAATTTTGTAGCCTTTTTTAACCATCAAAAGATTATAATTATACATTTTCAATGATCTATACTAGCATTAATATAATATCAATACATTTTAAAAACAAAAAATTTGATATTGGGTTTATTATATTATATCACATACATTAAAGAAAAAATTTCACTATAATTATAATGTTGTGATGCAACTATGTATGTATTAATAAAAAATTTAACACCGGAGTCAAATAGAGTATTTCCATCTTGGAAACCAATAAGATCAAATGTATTCAAAGTATTCACAATATAATGAGACTTATATAAATAATAACACCTGATATGTATTCTTAATTTAATAATTTGTATAGTTTATATTATTCTAATTTATTTCTTTTTAAGTACTTATTTTAGTCACAAATAAAATTAATAATGTATTTTTTACCTCCATAGGTTAATAGACCATTTAATTCAAATATATTATAATGAATTGTTTCTATAATTCATAAAATCTTCCAATACTCGGATTTTTTTTACTTTTTTAGATTCTATTCATGATTAATATTTATTTAATTTTCTTTTAAAATTATTTCAATTTAATTTATTCATTAATTTTAGTGAATTAAAATTGGAATGTGTAAAATCATCATGTCATATATCATAACATGTCCTCACTGAGACCCCTTGAATCATAGACAAGAACATGTATTCCCCCCAAATGTCACCTTCAATAGGCCATGAGTAAATAACTAATGTCAATGGTGTAATTATCAAAAATTGGAGGCATTAACCCTTTTAGAGAACACAATGGAGTAAATCTTATATCATGATCAGCTTCAACTCCTGAATAGTTATTATTTTATTTTGTTTCTTGAGACTCATCCCCCATATCTTCAGTATTGCTTAAACTATTCCGAGTAGTAGTAATCCAAAATGATCACCAGTAACCAATATGGGATGACTACTGCTTAGATTAGTTAATGAAATATAGGTGTATGGCCACAAGAGATGGGGGTGAGTCTCGAGCAATAAAATTCAATAATAACTATTTGGGAGATAAAGATGATGGGGATGATAGTTTTCTATAACATTCACCTTTTGATTAATTTAGTGGATGAAACCTATTATAGCGGAGTAATTATTTTCCTAAATTCAATTACTTATTTCCTTCAAAGCATACTAAAATTATTTTAAATGATCAGATGTTGGGTTCCCCTTATTAGAATTATCTATGACATTCAACTTTGATAATTAATATCTTAGTTTAATTATTTATTTATTATTAAAAATGAAAATTTTATGAACCTAATAGGATGGATATGAATCAAAAATGGATTCATCTTAATCATTTGACAAAAGAGAATGAATATGGAGTTAAATATTTCATCAAGTTTTCAATAGATCATGTATATGATTCTTCTCAAATCTATTTTCTATGTTTACATTGTTTTTATTCAAGAAAAAATAGTCTAGGAGAGTTGGAAGAACATTTTATATGTCATATAATAGATAAGATATAAAAATATTAGAAGACTATATGGATACAAGAAAAATAAATTAAGTCTTTAAAAGTTGTATGGTACTTTCATTTTATTCCACGGTTTATAAGACTATATGTATGTTTGGAAGCTGTGAGACAATTAACATGACATGAATAAGAAACAATTAAATATGGGAACCTACGTCATCCTTCAGATTCTCCTTAGTAAAAGAAAATTGATTACTAGTATCCAGATTTTGTAAATTATCTGAATTTTTTTTCTTGTGTTATCTAAATATGGAATAAATCCTTGTAGTGTACAGATTTGTACTCATAGTACAAATCCTATCATGTTGGTAAATTATAACTTAATGCCCTGGATATGCATGAAGTGAAAATACATTATGTTTTCTATATTATATTTGGACCATAGCAACCTAGTAATGATATTGATGTCTATTTGGATCCATTGATCAAAGATCTAAAATTGATATAGGATTCAAATGTTACAATTTATGATGCTCATATAAGTGAATAATTCAAATTGATATCCATATTGAATGGGATGATAAATGAATTTACTACTTATGGAAATTTTTTAGGCTATAACATTAAAAGAATGTTGGGTTGTCTCATTTGTGAAGAATTCACACACTCAGTTTGGTTGAAACATTCCACAAAGACTGTGTTTTTAGGACATCAAAGATTTTTACCTTAAATACATAAATATCGATCCTGGATGAAATCATTATATTAGAATACCAAACAAGGTACAACACTATCTACACTAATGGTTGATCAACTATTCGATAAAGTAAAATATATCAATAGTATTTTCATAAATCCATTATAAAAAAACCTATGAAATTAAGTTGGAAAAAGAGATCAATTTTCTTTGAATTTATGTATTTGAATTATTTATACATCATAGATTTTATTGATTTCTTGCATTTAGAAAAAATTGTATTTGATAGTGTTATTATCACGATACTAAATGTTCCTAGAAAAATGAAAGATAAAATCAAGGCTAGGTTGGACATGATTTACATTGGGATAAGGAATGATTTTTCATTGGGAAGGTTAAAGGGCATACTTTTCTTCCTCCAGCAGCTTACACTATATCCAGATAGAAAAAATTTCAATTTTTCCTTCTCCTTAATGGTTTAAGAGTTTTATAGGGGTATTCATAAAATATCAATAATGTTATGTCAATAACTAATTTAAAGTTATAGGGAGTAAAATATCACGAATTTCATGTTTTAATGCAATATTTTATTCTTGTTTCTTTCTATTTCATTTTTCCTAAAAATTTATGGCATACATTAACTTGTCATTTCTTCTTTTTAAAAGACATATACAAAAAATATATAGACCTGATTAAGTTTCCAATCATAAATAAAGAGCTTTATGTTATATTATGTGAATTATAGATATTATTCCCATCCTTATTCTATGATATAATGGTTCACTTGATGGTTCACATAGTTAGAGAGGTTCAACTAAGTGTTCCTTTGTATTACAGATGTATGTACCCTATTGAATAGTATTTGAAACTTTTAAGAGGGTATATCAAGAATTGAAGTTGTTTAAAAGTTTGTATGGTAGAATGATATATTGTTGAAGAATATATAGAATTATATACCAATTACCTATTAGATATTGACCACACTGGTCTCCCAAATTATCTTCATAGAGTACTCCTTATGGGAGAGGGTACTTTTAGAAGAGAAGTTATTACAATTACCATCACATAGCAGGAGAAAGTGCATCTTTAAATTTAACATAATAGTAAATATGTTTATCCATACTTTGAATCCAAAAAATCATTTCTTAGATATTAGAATTTATCAATGGATTATGTATGGATATCAAATATATATAATAAATCATTTATAGGATGGTTCCAATATCAAATTTAAAAGGATTTTTCTGAAAATCCAAATTAAATTATCGAATGACTTCAATGGATAGCTAGGGGACCGAATGTAAATGTTCTATCATACAATGGTTTTTTAATAAATATTTATACATTCTATAAAAAATAACACGATGACTGTAGTATGATGAAAAATTGTGGAGTTGCGTTTTTTGAAGAAGTGATGCACATATCTGGTTCCAAGGAGAGAAATCCAATTTATGAAAATATGTCATATTTTTTCATTATAGAACAGATATATTAGTTGTATAATACAACATTTCATATTCCAATTTTCTATTCCAAATGGGTTGGGAAAAGGATTTCATTAAAAGTTGATATAATGGGATTTGTGAAGGTGGATTTCAGCATTGAAGGGGAAAAGTAAGATATATTTATAATATAATTATCACAAGCAGTGAAAGTATTATATTTCTAAGATACAACAAACAATAATTGGTTTATTTCCCTACTGGAGACTAGAAAAACTATAGGGTCAGATGAATATTCAATCAAGGGTGGCCTTTTTATTGGTAGATCACAATCAGTTCATGCAGGTCCCAATATAGACAATGTATTGTATGTTATATGGGATGAAAATAGGGGATTATGATTCTTGGGGAGGAATGTCTCCTATTTTTATTCTCATTGGTTTTAGGATACCATGTTTTGGGTGAATCTATTTTGTGGTCCTTCTATATTTTTTTAGGTTTAGTGCCTTTAATTTGTGGTTTTTAGTCAGTTTTTTATTCTTGGTTGTGATCAGATATTCTGGGTGACTCCCTTTTTAGATATTTTGGGGATGTAGTCATCCAATGACATCATCATATTTTGTGGATATATAGGTTATAGGGGTTTCATAATTTTACATTAATACTAAATAGTTGGGAGACTTTTGTAAGGTCTCTACATTTTTAGATCCTATCTTTGATCAGTTGTTGAATGATTATGCTTGAGGATGTTTGGTGTTATTAGAGGATTCACTTATTTGTTCAAGTAACTCTATTTTTTTACTTTAGGTTTTTTTTAGAATCTAAATTTTATTTTCATCTACTTAAACTTGAGACTTTCTTGGGGTAGAAAGTAGCATTTTGGGGAGAACTATGACACCCACCATGTCAATGTGGTGTTTATTATATGTTATTTTATGTGATTGGAGGTTGTTTTAAGTTTTCAAGAAGGTTTTGATTGAAAATTAGAAAAAATTTAGTTTTGGTATGGCCTATAGTTAGGGTGAACTTTTTAGGGTAAACCATGTAAATACCCTTATATGGTTTTAGGTAAACCTTATGTGTAGTTCATTTTAAACACGCGTAGTTTGGGTAGAATGGGAAACACAAGCTTTTTTAAACCATGAAAATACTTGGGAAACCATGTCGATTTCATTAGGGCCTAGATTGCTAACACATGGATTTCACATGGTTTGGTAAATCATGTGACAATCATGTGAATCATCTCTACAATTTTATTGTTCCATTTAGTATGGTTAGTGCATGGTTTTTCTAACTGTGTGCAATATTAGATAAACTGTGCTAGTGGATTTGGTCTAGGAAGTGTCCTACACATGTTTGGCACATAATTTGGAAAATCGTACAACTAAACCATGATACTTACCCATATTAATTTAAACTAGACTTTCTTATTTTTCCCTTCTTGATTTTAACCCTCCAACCCATATTTTCTTTCTCCCACTTGGTTGAATGGACTAGTTGTCTCACCCATGGGAGTATCCTTCTTCCATATTACTATTTTGGTGTTATCCTCCTCTTATTAAAGTTAGTTACCTCTTCAGTAAGCCTATTTTGTTGTGTTTTCTGCCTTCTTTCTCCCCTACTATTTCCATTTTATTTGTCCCTCTCCTAAAAACCCTAGGTCTTTCATGGTTCAAATTTATGGTTTGGGTGCTTTATTCTTATGTATTTTTTTTACAGGGCATAAAGATGACCCCATGATGATTTTTTGAGTTTTTTTCATCATAGGTGACAAATTATGATTTTTTTCATTGAACTAAGGTAGGTATTTCTTTTTTTCACATCGTGTTACATGTTATTGAATGCTTGTGAGTTTTCTAGAGGTTATATATTGAAATTATAATTATATGCATAACCCATGAAGGAAAAAATCTGATTTCAAGTTCATTTAAACCATTGAATGGAATGGTATTCCATTCTAAGTGTTTTAAAAAGTTCCCAAGTTTCTTTCAAAGATTCTGAGTGTTTTTAAAAGAAAATCTTGATCCTGACATGGATTATAATTTATAATTGTGTATCTAATAAAATTTTTAACCAATTTTTTCATGTTTTTAATTATTTGAAATTATTTAAATGGTTTGTTTGATTTTAAAGGGGTTTATTAACCCGTGTGATAGAAGTTTTGAAACTTGTTGGTGGCTTTGACAGTTTTCAAAGGTTGTTTAATGGGGCGTGTGAGATCTCTTGGGGTATTAAAAGTTATTTATTAAAACAAATCCCTAGATTTGATGGGAAAAAGTTTTAAAAGACTTTCAGTTGAGATTTTAATTCTAATAATATTTTTTAAATATTCTCATTTGTTATTTTAAAGGAAAATGAGTTTTTATAAAAGTATGGATACCCTCTTGAGCCCCATGTGATTTTTTTATTATCATGGTGTACTGTAATCCATTAAGGGTATGTTCTATATTGATTCATTATTATTTGATTTTATTTATTTTAAGTGAAATTGTATGGTTCTTATGTGGGTGTAGTATGTGAAGTGTGAGTAATAAAAAATGTTTTATATTTAATTATTGTGATGGTTTATTATTATCACCATCATTTGACTTGTAATGGGAGTTATAGAAATATATTAGATGAAATGTATGAGGGAAAATCCTAATATATAATGTGTTTTAAATAGGGATTTTTTCTTGGATACTTATAAAGGGTTAGACTAGAAAGGGTAGTGGGCCTTGTGACTTAAAACCTTTTTTTTGTTCCTATAGAAGATAACGAGCTCTAAGAATGTTTATTTCTGGGTAGTTTGATAGGAATAGTAGGGATGAATATAGGTTAAGTATTTCTTACCTTGGTTCCTTTTCACTTGTTTAGGTATCTATTACTAGTTACTTATAATGATTCCCATGACACAAAGATCTTCTTTAGGATGGTTTTAGGGGATTTCTTCTTTTTATTTGATTGTATCCTTTGATTCTTGTATGATTGTTTGGAACCTATGAATTTTTTTTATTTATACATATCATTTGACTTAAAATAGTGGTGCATTTTGGTGCAATTACTACTCTCTTTATTTATGGATTTCTTTTAAAAGAATTAAAATGAATTTATTACTATATTTTAAAATAAGGATAGTGAAAGTGTGATTTTATTGTGATTTCAATTTTTTATCATGAGTTTGAAAGGAATGTTCTTTTAATGTAAAAATTTTGTTTTCCAAATAGTTTTGTAATATTTTAATGTAAATGTGTAAGTGTTTTGTTTTTGAAACTCCATTGTTTGCATTTTTTAAAAACATGGTTTTAGGTTTTTGTTCCTAGTTTACATTAAAGTTGTATTTCAAAGATATTTTTAGAAAATCATATGAAAATTGGAACCTTGTTTTGAGTTTAAAATGTATATTGAAAAAACAAGTGTTTTATGTTATGGTTGTAAAGTGAGACCTTAAAATGGTTCTTTCTATAGGGGATTTGGCTAAGTTAAAAGAGTTTTCTAAGTAACTATTTTAATTTAATGAAAATAAAGAAATGAAGTTTTAACAAAAAAATTATGTGTTGTTGTTTGTTTTTGGTAATCCCTTATAAAAAATGTGTATTTTTTCTAATTTATTACAAAATAATATGTTTAGGATTTAATATAAAAGAAATTACTTAGATTCAACGGGTGGTTAGCTATATGGTTTTTTAGCTCATGCCTATATTTTTATAGGTCTAGGACCATTCTACATTGATTTTTCTATATTGGTATTTAATGAAAGATTTTGGGTTGGATGGGGACCTTTGGTCACATATAGTCTCATTAGAATTCTTTTGGTATCACTTTTGTTTTTGTGTTTTCTATTTTTCATTTTGGAAAGTTTCATTTATTCTAATAATTTTTATTTTTATTTTCTTCCATTGTTATTTCCATTTTGTATCAAATATGTCTTTTGTATTGGATATTCAGTGTTTATTATCTATTATTGGATGGTTTATAATGTTATTATACTTATTTATAGTTTTTAATGAGGGAGAGATACTTCCCTGGGTATGGTGGACTGGGTTTAGTTTTGAGTTAGATAGGACCTCAGTCTGGTTTGTTATATTTATCAACTTCCACTTCAAGGACATAGTGTCGAAGATCAAAAATTGAGAGATTTCTCATTTTTTTAAAATATAATTCCAAATATTGGTATAAATAATTATATGATGATATTTATTACACATGGGACTAGGTATTTAATTATTTTGTTATGATATTTTATCCTAAGATAATAAAAATTGAGTTTAGGCACAAACTCATTGGTTTTGTCCAGAATGACAGTGATTTGTCCCATAAAACATGGGAAATATTTAGAGATTTTCTTAATTAGTTTCCTAAATATAAATTAACTTATCATTTTTATAGAAAACTATTATAATGTAATAACCCCATATAATCAAACATTAGTATACTAGTGTACTGGATGTGATTTTTATAACAAAACTTTTAAACAACTAAATTATATTTTCAAAAATATTGCATACAATTCAAAGAAAAAATGATATATATGAAGGAACATACATAAGAAGGGAATAAATCCTATCCAAAAAATAAATGATTAATTTTCATTAATTTTTAGTGGTAGTCATTAATGTTTACTTTGGTAGTAATTCTACCATTATGGTATCTTTGGTCATTCTAATGCTTTTTGTCATAACTTTGATTTACCTACCCAAACCATAAAAATGTCAAATTTTCTAAGGAATGTCCTTATAATAATATATATATATATATATATATATATATATATGACTCTTTATTCGATAACTTGAACCAAGACTATAAAAATCACACATACCTCTCTTGGAGAGAGAAGGGAATGTTAAAACTTGTTTCTACCCCTGGATTCCCACAATAGCCTAGACAAAAATTTAAAATTCAATGGTCAAGACCACTAATTCAAAAGATAATTTTTAAGTTATTATGAATAAAATTTTATGTGTTACATATTATCAAGAGGTAATATATAAATTTCATATCGAATCTATAACCCCCTAAAAATTCTAAAAGATTAAGCTTTATTCGATAACATGTATGACACCCAACATCGAATGTAGAAAAGAATATAAGCTCTTGAAAATTTATGGTATATTTAGTATTTTTAATAAATTTAATATATTATATATATTTAATTTCACTCAATTTTTATCCATCTTGCATCACACACAATAATGATTTTTTTCAATGGATTCTATTGCATGCAAGAATGAGTTTTACCGAACAACAATGTATTATTAAAATAATATTATTTAATATAATAAGATATAACATAGTCATTAAATAAGCGGTTATAAATAGGATTAGCTAATATAGAAAAATAAAGGTTTTATAGTATAAAATTAATTCATTGGTTACCAATTAACTATAATAGAATATAAAACCCAATTTAATATAAAGAAAGTTTTTTACCCCGGCAAAGGTGTTTTATTATAGTAAATTAAATTAATTAATATTAGTGGATGGTTTAAATTTAATTTATATATTATATATTAAATAAAATATTTTTTACATTCATACAATATATTTTATAGGCATAAGATAATATTAAACCCAATATTACACATTAAAAGCTAGGTTTTTTAAGGTAGTTTTGCCGCCTTTTAATAGAGAAGCTATTATAAATACAATTTTTGGAAATTTTATATATTTTATTTTTTAAAATTTACTTCATTTGTGAAATTGAAAAATAAAAAATATCATATGATGAATTTTTTTATTTTTCTTGGAAGTTTTATTTTTTGATGAATAGTGAAAATATTGAATTTTAATTGAAAACTGATTTTTTATATAATTTATTTATGTAGTTAAATTATATTTTAAATTAGTTTTAAAGTAAAATTAGATAAATTATATATAAATTAGAATAATTTATGTAATTTAAATCAATTTCAATTTAAAATTGTATACAATACATAGCAAACTTTTGAACATTTTTAATTTAAAACCTCACTTTGTAGTCCCATCTACGAGATTAATTTGAAATTAATGTTTTGCCACTTTTGTGATTGGAAGTTGGAAAAATAGATTATATATTTGGAATATTTATAATTTATAATTTATAATAAGTTCATATTATTTTTTTACCAAAAAAAATAGTGAAATTAATTAAGATTAATTACAGTGATTAAGGTAAAATTAAGCTTCAGAAGGGATTAAACCTTAAACTTACAGAAAAAATGACCATAAAATTTGTATAAAATATATTTTATGGAAATATTTTTACCATATAATCTCTTTTATCTACTTTTTTTCATTACTAGATCCAATTAACATGGATAAACATGGCTGGAATTCCCTCTTTCAAAAATTTACAAGAATGTCACTCATCCTCCACTATAAAAATGCACTCACCCTTCCAACTTATCCACACATATCGAGAAATTTGGATCACCCCAAATATTCCCAAATAATCTCCAAAAATACATACCATCCTCCTAGAATCCTCACTTTTTGTGGGAATCCAACCAAGTAAGACTTTTGGTATAAACCAAAAGGAGTTACCTGAATATGAGGTAACATTCTACAACAATCACTTTTGTTTAATTTACTTCTCCACCCCTTAAATTATTATTTTTATCATTATTATATAATAACCTCATTATTTTGAATATATTTATATGTTTTTATATTAATATTTTGACTTATATTATCACCCACATCCATCAAATGGGATACACAATCATAGTTCGTGTGTACGATGGCATATAACCTCGCGAACTGATGTCGTTCATTCTTCCATTTACCACCTTTCAAGGGTGTAAATAATGATGGATTTATAGTTTATATATTATATATAATATTTATAATGTATTTATTCTTCTTTAATTCCATTATAACACATACCTTAATGCTTTACATTTTTTGGGAATATGATAACATTGTTTGTGGGTGTGTCGACAACCGCCTCCTCACAGCGATGTGATTCGTTCAGGATATACATGGAATGTATAAAGGATGGTTTTAATAAATCTATGTGAAATATATGACATAAATATTAAAATAGAATTATAATACACACACAAAA
Source organism: Viscum album (assembly GCA_963277665.1). NCBI lineage: Eukaryota > Viridiplantae > Streptophyta > Magnoliopsida > Santalales > Viscaceae > Viscum > Viscum album. The sequence goes on along the minus strand of OY728142.1, from coordinate 468,101,353 downwards.
ATATATATATATTTATAATTTACTTTTCAATATTTTAAATATGACATGGAAGTGGAAGTAGTGTTCATGCATACGTACGACTCACCGTCTCCTTGAATGGTGCATTTAATTTCCTATCTCTAGAATTTATTGATTATTATAAATACATATATACTGAATATATATGATATTTACATCATGGTTTAAATCCTATAGATTATTAAATCATGGTTAGTGTAAGAAGAACAAAAATAAAAAGTCAAAACACATTAGAAAAACTAGACAATTAATGCCTAAAATTGTGAAAATAATGAAAGATTATTAAAAAATGTGTAATAAGATATTATATGAAGATAATATATGATATTATAAATATTATTATTGTTCTATTATAAGTTATTTATATGTTTAAAACCCTTATATAAGAGTTTAAATTATTTTCAATCAAAAGTAAATGAAATGTAAGGGGTTTCGTCTCAATTCCATTTCATTGAGGAATATTATAATGTTATTTACATAATTTATTTTATATGTTGTTTATACTTCCCCTTTTATATTTAATATCATGAATAATTAATTATTCATGGTATTTTTAGTTTCATTTTGAATTATTTCATCTATGTGGATTTGAAATTAAAATTACCTAGTGGTAAAGAAATTTTAAAATTCAATTCCTTTTCATTGGGTTATATTACTTCCTTGTTGTCATTAATATTATAAGATTATGAGTGTAATAACTATTTAATATATTTTTATTTATTTACAATTCTTTTATTTTTATTTATATTTGACACACATAATCTATTCATTTATTGATTCTCACATTAACATTATGGTCTTTTCATGGGTTTACTTCACAATCTCATTTTCTTATGGATTGTTTACACTTTAATTCACATTAAAGAAAATTATTTGATAATTATTTAATAAACTATTTAATTTTGTTCTAATATTTTTATTTATGAAATTTTCAAGTAATACTACCATTTTCCCACTCTTTGGTACTCAAAATTATTTATAAAAAGTTTTTAAGAAAACCTCAATTCATTTCTCTCTTTAGTCGGAAAACATGTTTTATTCTAAAAACCCTATTTTCTAAAAATGTTTTAAAAAATATTTTAACCATTACAAAGTTATTTATTAAATAAATTTTTACCATTTTTTTCTTTTACAAATGTTTTCAAAGGAATCTTCTCGTCGCTTTCCAAAAAAAAAACTTTCCTAACATTTTTACCTTGAAAAAAGAATGTTATTTTTACCTTGTACAGAATGTATAGAATTACCCATTTCCATTTAATTTAATATTTATTTTTAACATTAACTGTTTAATTTTTAAATTTTTTTTTTTGAAATAAAAAATATTAGAATTTTTTTAAAATTAATATGATGTTTTCCTGAAGAATGTTGTTAAAATATATTTTTATATTATTTACATTCATCAATGATAAAACCCTTTATTTTTACTCTAATTGAGATATGTTGTATTAATAACAACCTTATTATTCCTCTAGATGGTTTTTGATTGATTTTTTCAAGGATGTTTTTTAAATTCACCTCCTTGGTTCATTTTTTGTCCCCTTGAAATATTCACTTTCCCACGATCATTGGACATTGATTCTCCCATCATTATCCATATTATTTATCGTGGATATGTTCATTTCCTAAATTTTATACCATTTTTAAATATGGTAATTAATTTGATAGTTATTTTATTCTCTGGAGGGATATTGATAAATCTATATTCCTTAATCAATATAGATATTTTATAAGAAACATTTTTTCGTTAATTAAATCGATTATTCAATATATGAGGAATGATTTGGACATGCACTACACGGGTTGAGGACCATTGAAAATAACAACCTTGATGCATCGGTAGTCTCATGAGATGAAATCAATTATTGAAAAGCCCTTAAATTTTGTTTCCAAGAAGAATAGATGGGTTTCTACACAAAGACTAAAATTATATTGATGATAGATCTTGATGGTATATTAGTTCATGTTCCAGATACATGAAGTCCAATAATTAAGCATTTCATTCATTTGGATTTAGTATTTATTATCCATGCGAGTTTAACTATGAAAAAATATATGGATGAATTTTATTCAATGTTTATTGACTAAACCTCATGTGTGATTAGTTTCTCACCATTCTATATTGTTTATGCCTTATCCAGTTATTTAAAGTGGCATGTGTTTTCAGTTATTTATATTTCCATATTGTTTATACACTTCCTCTAAGTTTATTAATTACACGGAATTTGTGTTAATTTATTTACCTTTACATATTTTTTATGAACTATCTCTCAATTTATTTATTACATGTAATGTGTGTTCAATTATTACCTTTCCATATTTATTATTCCCAATGATTCATTATTTCTTCCACTGTACTTAACCTCAATGAGAATTTGAGCTTGCTCTTATTTTATTTCCATTCCCTAGGAATCCAAGAATTGTACTAACAAATAAATGAAAGGATATGGTAAGTGGGAATAAAGTTATTATCGGAAAAAAATTATGTTTTAATTAGTGTATTCAATTGTAACGTAAGACTCATATATGAATCTGGTTTACCAAAACTACTAAACTCATAGGTCTTTCGGGATTTTATTCCTTGTAATAATAAAAATGTAATGGTAGTAAAACTTAGCTCTAGGCTTCTGGGGCCAGGTCACAAAAGTTGGTATCAATGGGTGGTTTAGTAGAAACCTTGAGAACTATATTTTAAAAAACATAGATTATTGTACATAACCATACAGTGAACTTTTATGATTATAATTGATGAACATATGTATTCATTAACTTAATAGTTAAGGATACCATCAGAAGACTATGATATTATGTTTGATTATAAGTTCTAAGTATAAAAAATATCTTTTTAGGTTTTATGTGTTGTAATCATACCAAGAATAAGGATATTTGGGAATAAATTTAGGGCAATACAAATCATTAATTTAGTACATGTATTATTGGAAATTTTATTTGAGGAATAATGACATTACATTTTATATATATGAGTTTAAAGGTATTTATAACCATTAATTTTATTATTATATTTAATTACATTGTAATAATTGTTAAATTAGATTATTAGGATTTGGGATAAAAATGTTGTATTGAAACCCAAATGAAAAATGGTTATTAAATGATTAAATTTCAAGGATATCCATTATATTTTTTTAGAAATTATATTAATATGATTTTAAAAAAAAGGACAACTTGTATGTAGGTTGACAACCCATTATTTTTGGAAAGGTTATGGGACTTGAACCAGTGACCAAAGGATGATAAGTGTTTCATGCCTACCATTAGAAACATGATGTCTTAATTAATTTATTATTGTTTTTAGATCCATAATTTAACAAATAAATATTAATGATGAACCAATAGTATTAATTTTTATGTTTAGAGACTAATGTATTAACCATATTAAATTTTGAGAATATTTAGATATAAATAGAAATAATTGTCACTCTTTTATAGGCCTTACGATCTATTAAAATTGTATTTTAGTGCTTCAAACATCAAAGTTAATTTTTGGATATCCATTTCATAGAGTAAGGGGTGAATTAGAATTTGATAGAAGCAGAACCAAATGATGAAATTGTGTTTATTGAAATATATAAATTAATTATATTTTCTTATATTCTTATGCAATAAAATGATTACTTAACTTTATAAAAAGGATCTTAAAATAAAAAATGCTAACCCAATACCATTATTTTTGTTTAATCGATGTTATTTTAAATCATCATAGAGTTATGGATTTGAGGAACTCAAATTTTCATTTATCATTCAATTTTTTGTGATCAATGAACTCAGTCTTCCCTATAAATATTTATGTTTTCTCTCCCTGTACCTATCCCCACTTTCCACTAATGTTCTCTTACTTAGAGACCTAGTTATATATTACTTAATATGACCTTGGTACTTCATATTCTCCAAATTTAATTGGTTGTTTTACCAACCCTTATCACGATGTGGGATTTAAATAAAATAATTTTAAAATATCAAAAAATTTATTACCAAGACTGAGTATAAATTGTCAGGATGCAATTTATTTAAGGTGGGGAGATTGTAACACCCAGAAAATTCTAAGATTAAAATTTATTTGATAGTGTCTATGACATGAAATACTAAACATAGAAAGGAATATAACCTATTGAGATTTTATTGTATAATTAATATTTTAAATATATTTAATTTATTCTATATCTTTAATTACAAGCAATACTGAGTCATATTTCATCATACGTAATGACGAGTTTCTTTAATAGCTTATGTTACATGCAAGACTGAGTTTTACCAAACAATAATATATTATTAAATTATTATTATTTAATATAATAAGAAATAAACTAGCCATTAAATTATAAATTATGAATATTGTTAACTAAGATATTAAATATATGGTTTAAATGAATATAAAATGAATTCGTTGGTTACCAACAAATTAGAAATGAATATAAAAATAAATTGAATATAAGAAAAGAATTTTTACCCTCACATATGTGTTTTATCATAATAAATTAAATTAATTACTATTATTGGATGATTTTAATGAAATTTATATGTTATATATTCAATCAAATATTTTTTACATCCATCCAATAGATTTTATATACATAATATAAGAACAATCCCAATAGTATGCATAAAAATCTATTTTTTTATAAAGGCAGTTTTCCGCCTTTTAATGGAGAACCATTATTAAATCCAATTTTTTGATCCTTAAAAAAATTATATGTCAAAATAAAATTAATTTTTGAAATATAAACATAAAAATTATCTTAGAATAAATTTTTGGTATTTTTCTAAGATGTTTCGATTTTTGATGAATAGTAAAAAATATTGAATTTTAATTAAAACTGTTTTTTATCTAATTTATTTATATAGTTAAATTATATTTTAAATTGGTTTTAAAGTAAAATTAGATCAAATATACATCAATTAATCTAATTTATTTCATTTTAATAAATTTAACTTTGAAATTGGATATAAAAAATTAGTAAATGTTTGAACATTTTAACATCAAATACTCATTTTGTCATCCTGTTTATGGGATTAATTTTAAATTAATTTCTATCACTTATTTTATTGGAATTTGGAAAATTTTAATTCCATATTTTTATTAATAATAATAATTTATAATTTATAATAAGTTAAATTAGTTTTTAACCAACACTATGAGTAAAATTAATTAAAATTAATTACAACTACTAAGGTAAAATTTAGCTTAAAAAGGGAATAAACCTTAAACTCAAGGGAAAAAATAACCAAGAAACTTTTCCAAAATCCATTTTATTACCATATTTAGAAAATATAGTCCCTATTAAAGAATTAGGTTTTTTATTGGATCCATATTACCTAGAAAAAAGGACGGTGGATTCCCCTCTTTCAAATATTTACCAGAATGCCACCCCACCTCCATTACAAAAAGACACTCACCCCTCCCACTTATTCACACAATCAAGCCATTTGGATCATCCAAAATCTACCTAAATAATATCAAAGTATCCATCATATCCTCATAGAATCCTAAATTTGGGAATAAATCCAACCAAGTAAGTCTTTTGGTATAAACCGAAAGAAGTTACCCAAATAAGAGGTAACGTTCTTCAACAATCACTTTTGTTTCATTTACTTCTCCACCCATTAAATTATTTTAATATAATACTTATATAATAAAATCAGTATATTAAATATAATCAAATTTTTTTATTCTATTATTTTTATTTAAATTTTAAACACATTCATCAAATGGGATACACAATCATTATTCGTGTGTATGGCAGACTACTACCTCACGAATTGATGTTGTTTATTCTTCCATTTACCCCATTTTAAGGCTGAAAATAATGAATTATTTATAGTTTATATATGATATATATAATATTTATAATTTATTAATGCTTTTTGAATTATTTTATAACACATAAATTCATGATTTCCATTTTGTGGGAATATGATAACATCTCTTGTGGACGTGTAAACTACTACCTCCTCAAAGCGATGTGATTCATTAATTCTATACATAAAATGTATAAAAGATGGTTTTAATAAAAATATGTGACATATATTAAATAAATATGATAGTGGAATTATAATACATACACAAACACACAGACATATATATCGTTTACTTTTCATTCTTTTAAATATGATAATGAAATGTAAGTAGTGTCCATGCATACGTATGACCTACCGTCTCCATGAATAATGAATTTCATTTCCTATATCAAAACTTTATGGATTATTAGAAATAAATATATAATGAGAATTCAGGATATTTACATAATGTTTTACATCCTATATATGATTAAATTGTGATCTACATAATAAGAATAAAAATAAAAGGTCAAAACATACTTGAAAAACAAGGTAATTAACACCCCAAATAGTGAAAATAATGAAATATTAATGAAAAATGGGTAATAATATATTATAAGAATATGATATATGATATTATAAATATTAATAAGCTCCTTTAATAAGTTATTAACACGTTTAAAACTCTTATACATGAGTTTAATGTATGTTCACCCAAAAAGAAATGCAAGGAAATGGATTTCATCCCAATTTATTTTCATTGAGGCATATTGTAATGTTATGCACCTAGTTTCATTTATATGGTGTATATACTGAACATTTTTCATTTAATATATTGATTAATCCATTATTAATGGTATATTGATTTTGAATTTGAATTATTTCATCTAATGGTATTTGAACTTAAAATTACCAAGTGGTAAAGAAATTTCATAACTCAATTTCTTTTAAATGGGTTATATTACTTCCTCATTGTCAGTAATATTCTAAGATTATGTGTTTAATACATTATTAATTTAAATTTTTGTATTTAAACGTGTGTTATTAGGATTTAAATTTGAAACACATAATATATTTATTGATTTATTATCACTTTAATGTTGTGGCCTTTTTAGGGGTTTACTTCACAATATCATTTTGTTTGGGATTTTTTACACATGAATTTCCATTAAAAGAAATTATTTTATAATTATTTAATAAACCCTTTAACTTTATTCTCATTTATTTATTCATGAATTTTTTCAATTAATAGTTCCATTTTTCACTCTTTGGTACTCAAAATTCTTTAGAAAATATTTTTAATAAAACCTGAAATCATTTCTATCTTTAGTCAAAGAACTTGTTTTCTTATAAAAAAAACATGTTTTCTAAAAATGTTTTCAAAAATGTTTTGAACTTTTCAAAATTATTTATCAAATAAATTTTTACCCTTTTTGTCTTTTTCAAATTTTTTCAATGTAATCTTATTTTTTCTTTCCAAACAAGGAACTTTTTTAACCTTTTTACCTTATAAAAGAAATATTGTTTTTACCTTGTATGACATGCATGGAATTATCCACCATCATTTCTTTGCAGTTTCCTTTACAATTTGAAAAGGATAATTTTTAAATAAATTTGTTTTTCAAAGAAATTTATAACAAAAAAAATTCAAAATGAAAAGTTTATTTTCTACAATAATGTTTTAAAATATCTTTTTATACTATTTCCATTCATCAATGACAAAAACCCTTTATTTTCACTTCACTATGTTGTTTTAATACCATACTTATTCTTCCACTATATGGTTTTTGATTTATTTATCCAAACATGGTATTTAAATTCACTTCCTTAATAAATTTATGTATTCCCATTGAAATATTCGTTTATTTATGACCATTAGAAATTGAATTTTCCCTAATTATCCATATCATTTATCAGGGATATGTTCATTTACTAAATCATATACCATTTTTACATATAGTATTTACTTTGATAGTTATATGATTATCTGAGTAAATATTGATAAATCCATATTATTCACTCAATATAGATATTTGATAAGGCACATTGTTCATTAATTAAATCGATTATTTGATGTATAAGGAATGATTTGGACATACACTACATGGGTTGGAGACTATTGTAAATAATCCAATAAATGCATTGGTAGACTCATGAGATGAAATCAGTTTTTAACAAACCCTTAAAGTTTTTTTCCAAGAATAATATATGTGTTTCTACCCACACACTTTAACTATCATGAGGGTAGATTATGAATGTATAAAATTTTATGTTTCAGATACATGGTGTCCGATAATTAATAATTGCCTTAATTAAGATTTAGTATTTATTATCCACGATATTTTCACTATGAAAAAATATATGGATTCATTTCATTCTCAGTTTATTAATTAAATGGTATGTGTTTTTAGTTTCTTAATTTTTCATATTGAGTAGCCCTTATCTTGTTATTAAAATGAAATGATTTTTTAGTTATTTACCTTTCCATATTGTTTATGCAATCCATATTAGTTTATTGATTGCATGGAATGTGTGTTTAGTTATTACATTTCCATATTGATTATGATTATTGATTAATTATTTCTTCTATTATACTTAACCCTTACTAAGAATTTGATCTCACCCTTATTTTTTCCCTTTCCCTAGGAATTCAAATAAGTGTACTAAGAAATATATTCAAGGATATGATAAGTGGGAATAATTTTTTTTTCAAAAATTAAATATCTTGTAATTTTTGTATTCAAATTTAATGTAAGACTCATGTATATATATTGTTTACCAAAAATGCTAAACTCTTTGGTCCTTCAGGATTTGATTCATTTTAATCATTCCAATGTAATGGTAGTAAACACAATCTTTAGTCTTCTAGGGTTGGTTCGCAATAGTATCTACATTTTTTCCATCAAACCTAAAATGAACAACATATAAACTCATATTAGTCAAACGAATATAGAATTAGGTGGAATAGAAAATATAAAGAATTTTATCACAACTAAAATTAATACCAAATAAATTCTCATTGGTTTGTCAATTGGGAGTGGTTATAAAACTCAATAGGAATCTATAAATGAAACTAGGGCTGTTAAAAATGAAATTATGGAAGAATGTTTCCACTATAACTAAGAATTCCTAGAATTTAAAAATCTAGAGAGAAATATTGAAAATTAATTAACTACTAATATTATACTTGAAAAAAATAGAAAGTGTCTTTAAATAGAAAATAATAAACACAAGGGAAAGGTTGAAGAGTAGATTGAGGGCAGACCCACTATTCTTAATACTTTTTAACCACTCATCCCATTCCCAAAAAACATGAATCAAAATAACCGAGATCTGAAACTACTCAAGTTCCTTGTGATTTTTAACAATACCTAAGTGAGTATTCCTTTTCATTAAAAATCCTATTTAAATAATTTCATATGTTTAATATCTAAAGAAAATTGTTTCCAACAAAAAAATTCTGGATTTTCTCACTTACATCCACAATGAAGAGTGTAGTGTTAACCTCCAAAACAAAATTCCTCCAAAACTCAAAGATCGAGGAAGCTTTGTCGTCCACTATACGCTAAAAAATAGTGGAAAACTCAATTTATTAGGTGAACTTTCTGAAAGTATCAACTTGGTCCATTTATCACTTTTTCAATATTTTATATCAGAAAAATTTTAACTTACTACTATTGTTTCTTTAGTTTGTTTCATGATCTCTCACACATCCCATTGGTGGAGTGAATTTCCATTGTTGGATTTGGAAAAATATTTTGACCCACTAAATTTCTCATTCAAGACATGTAATGTGACATGGTGGTCTCTATCATCATTATTTTCCCTCATTATCTATAGGTAGAATGGTCATAGATATTTCTAAGTGAAAATTTATCTTCAATTTTATCAAGAAATGTAAAGTTTTAAATGTTTTTCATAATTTAAAGGAACAAACACATGGATAGAAATACCTAAGGGTTTAGTTGTTAGACTTTAAGGACCCTTTTGATATGTTTAAAGAGAAATTTAATGAGTTATAGAAGATTTGGGAATAAAACCCACCAATGAAGATGTTTTTGTGGAATATTATTTATGTGAAGAATAAGAACCATTAGATAAATTTAAGGGGTATTTTTTGGATCATATTAATGATTATTCTATAGAAAACATTATTAGGATAGATATGGAATAAAAGTATAATGATTTATATTCTTTGTACAGTCGTGAGTAGTAGTTTATTTATATTAACCATTCATTATTAAATTAGAAAATTTAATACCTTAGGAAACATCGAACCAAGATTATACCATCTAGCTAATGATCACCACATTTAGAGCTTAACCTGCTTCTATCTCACCTAAAACATTCATTTATAGGTGATTAATATTTACTGTCTATTATAATTTCATTAAAACTATGTAATAGTCAAGATTAAAAGTTTAATTCTCTTGAAAAAGTTAAAATCTATTATGGGATATACCATAGATGATATCAAAGGAATTATCTCTTCATTCTGCATTTATAAGATCCCACTAAATCCAAACCATGGACCAATAGTATAGGCCCAAAAGAGACTCAATCCCATTATAAAATCTTTTGTCGAGGAGGGATTGGTTAAACTATTAGATGTTATAATCATATATATCATTCTAAATAGTTATTAGGTTATCCCTATCCGATTTTTTCCTAAGAACGGAGGTGAAACATTTATAATAAATAAAATTAATGAAAAAAATTCAAACAATAATAATGTATAAGTTAATATTTTTTATTGACTATAGGAAAATTAATTCAACAACTAGGAAGGATCATTTTCTCATGCCATTATTGGATCAAATAATTAAGTTGTTAGATGGTAATAAATTCATTTTCTTTCTTTATTATTATTTTGGTTAAAAGTAGATTCCCATAGCCTTAACAAATCAAGATAAAACCATTTTAACTTTCCAATTTAGGACATTTTCCTACCAGAGAATTTTATTTTTATTATGGGGTTCCTTTTCTACATTTCAAAGGATCATGATGAATATCAGTTTTGATATGATTGAGAGAATAATGGATGTTTTTATGGATGATATTTCCATATTTTGTAACACATATGAGAGTTTTATTGAGAATATAGAATTAGTTTTTTATAAATTTTAAGAGAACAACTATAAGGCCCCGGACTTAAACCTTACTTAATATTTAATTAAATGAATAATTCACATTGAGGATCTTTTTAGGTTTAGAGTTTTAGAGAATTAGATCATAAATCATGAATTACATTCCACATTTAAACAAAGTGGTTACATAAAAGATAGTATTCGTTTTTTCCCATCAACAGAAACATATTTAAAATAAAACATGGATTCTTTCTTGACACTTCCTTGACACTATCATCATAACATGCACCTTTCCCTTGACCTGTGAAAAACATTTCAAAATCTTGGGATGAGCATAAAAAAGCTCAGTAAGGGATATAAAAGTATGAAAAGAAAACATTAGTCCATGTATGAAATCATACTTTACTCATAAAACATAAGCATTTTAACATACCTCATCAAATCATGAATAAATCATAGAAATCATAATGCATAAAGATAACTTGAGGAATTCATAAAATTCTTATGTTGGGAGTAACCCTCTTGGTTACGTTTGGAATACCCATCACAGTATATTCCCTAAATCTCTTCGGAGAAACCTTAACGTTTAACCCCTTCACATTACCAAATTCATTAGAGAGCTATATTGGGATCACCCACCCTTAGTTTATCACGGAACCACCCGTATTCATAATAATTCCCAAGAACGATAACATAATCGTATCACATAAAACATGTATAAAGGAAACATAACATTTGCACTTTTCAATCACAAGATATCAATAAAACACATTGATATTAAAACATTATGAAAACCATTTTCAATACCAAAATAAAAGAAGAGTAAAACATGGTATTTATTTTTCATTCAAAAAAATTTATGGCTTGTAGAGGAATCCGAAACTCAGATAGTGGTCACGGCGGCGGAGAAGTCGTTGTCGCCGCATACTTACGACAAAAAAAACATTGCTTTTTATCGTTTAATAAAATGCTTTGTATAAAATGATTCCTTTTGAATAAACGAAAATTCAAAGTGGTTTATGCACCATAGAAAATAAATTGGTGTATAAAACATAATATGCCTCAATGAAAAAAGATTGAGACGTTGTCCCTTAAAAAGACGGTATCCTTGGATTAAGGATAAATCAATTACATAATTATGTGTGACAAATGAATACACCTAATATAAGTGGATATTAAGTGTAAAAAAATCAGAGTAAATTCACACATATTCATATAATTACATATTCAAGGAGTAAAAGTTTATCCCAAAGAATCAAAATTGGTTTAAGAAGTTCCCTTGCAAAAATTGGACAGCCTAACGGTGTCACTTCAAAATTCAGAAAAAGAGTTGATGAGAGATAAAAAGGGTATATCATCACTTGGACATAAAATTCACATCAATAAGGATATATAAGAACATATCCCAACATTATATTATGTGAATTAAAATACATAACAAAAGAAGTCTTTTAAAAAGAGGAGGGTGAAAGGTTCCCTTACCGACTTGGGTAACTTTCGAAACGTACACCCCATTGAAGAAGGGTCATACAATGAATATGTAAATACCCATAAATGAAATTATATTACACAAATAGTATAATAATGGGAATTAAATACACCACTCAAAAGAAATGGTGGAAAATGTAGCATAAATCTCACGGGACTAAAAGTGAGCTGAAAAATCCCTTACGAAAACTCAACAGCCTAACGGCGCCACTTAAAACATCCAAAAATGGATTGATGAGATCAAATAGGGTCTCTCATCATATTAAAATAAAATTTACAGCAAGAGGAATATAAAATAACATCCCCCATCATAACAAATAGGATATTAAAAGAAGTGACATAAAGGATAGTACTTAAAAATAAAGAGAGGCTAGATCTCTTACGAAAATTCGGCAGCCTAACAGCGCCACTCAAAACTTCCAAAAATGGATTGATGAGAGAAAATAGGGTCTCTCATCATATGAACATAAAAATTACAGTAGGAGTAATATAAAAGAACATCCCAATCCTACAAAATATGAGCTTAAAAGGAATGACATAAAAGAGTGTACTTAAAAAGAAAGAGAGGGGTAGGATCCCTTACCTCGTGTCCGACATGACTCGATCGTTCTTTAATCTCATGAATAATAAAATTTGGTAAATTTATAATTTCTTAAGGACCTACCTTAAATATTATTATTCATTTAATATCACATATTATAAGTTTATAATAATTGGCTAATAAAGTGAGTTCATATCAGATGTTTTTGTCGATGTTCGGTACATGAGTAAAAAATCAAACATGTTGGAAAAGAATTTTCCATGTAGTTATAGGTATATAATATCTATAATAGTATTTATGTTTTAAATATCACATATATCCAGTATATATTCATTTTATACTATTCCATAGCATTTGGAGATAAAAAATTAAAAGCATCGTTCATGGAGACGGTAGGCCGTACGTGCGCATGAACGCTACTTTCATTTTTTGTCATATTAATGGAATTAAAAAAATGAGAGATATATATATTATAATTCCAGAATTATATCCATAATTTATATGTAATATATTACATATATATCAATTATATATATGTTACTTATAATAGTACATAAAATTTGGAGATAAGAAATGAAATGTACCGTTCATGGAGACGGTAAGTCGTACGTATGCATGAACGCTACTTTCATTTCTTTTTTTGTATTAAATGGAATTAAATAATAATTATATAAATTCATATTATAATTAAAGTAGGATATCATATGTAATACCATTAATTCCATCCTTTATACGTCCCACATATGGCATTAACGAATCAAATCACTTTACGGGGGCGGTAGTCCGCACTTCCTAAAATGAAGATATCGTGTTTATCCATAATGGAAACCATAAAGGTATGCCATAAATGAAAAATACAGAAGCTTAAAGAAAAAATAAACATATTATATATCATATATAAATATAGTGACATCTTAATGGCCACCTTTGAAGGTGTTAAAATAATATTGAACAATCATCATTTCGTGAGTCAGTAATTCTCCATCCACAGAAACAGTATGTTCTTTAACCATTAGACGGAGGTGAGTGAAAGTGTAGCTCGAATACTTATTATAAAAAAATCATAGTATATTTAAGATACTGGTTTTGTTACAAAATAAATGAATAAAAATATTTTAGGGGTTGGAGAAGCAAAATAAAACAAAAGAACACAAGTGAAGACATTACCTTAAAATCGGGTATCTCTCTTTGATTTGAGTTCAAAGGCTTCCTTGGGAAGACTTATGCCAAAATTTAGGCTTCTAGGAGTAATAGAGGGATTTGGAGAGACAAAATGATCAGGGGTTGTCCGATCCAAAGGCTTGAGAGGTGTGGGTAAGGTGGTAGAGGTGGGGGCCTTTTATAAGAGGAGAGGAGGGTCACTCTTGGAAAGTTACAAAATGTTAATTTATTTTCCAATGAGTTTAGGATTTTAAAGGTCCCACATTGATGTATTTATAGGATAAGGTGGTAAGAGTTCGAAATATACTCATCCAATAGGTCTTTTACAAGTGTAATTTATTTTTTTAACATTATCTTTTCATTTTATTTAAATCCTTTATTAATGAGGTAATCGTTGCATCATCATGATGTCATAAATAATTTAATTTATTTAATGTCTAAAAATTATAAAACAAATATCATGATGTAGGAAATTTTATTATATTTATAATTAATATTTATAGTCAAAAATATGACTTGTATAACCCCATTTAAAAATTGTTTTAGTAAAACAACTCATGCTTGTGACATTTTTATTTTAACTTTAAATAAAAATTTATTTATGTCCTTTTCCTACCAAAGTGTCCCCATGGGGTCCCCAAGTTGACCCATGGATTTTCTTGGTCGTCCATGACACATCCAATGAGGGTAGGACATGTGTCTAGGTCATTTCATATTATTAAAACATTATTTTTACCTTAAATTACACTAATTACCTCTAATTGCGATTAAAACTTAAAAGTTACTATTCACCAAAAAAATTATTTTAATCCCATTGAACCACATTTTAATTCTTAATTACAACCATTTATGTTTTACTTTTGAAATTCAAAACACAGAGGTGGTAAAATTTCATTTAAACGAAAAATCAGTTTTTTAAGTACCACTTAGTGGTTTCACTATTCATCAAAAATTGAAGTTTTCCCGAAAAATACCAAAAATTCACCCTAAGCTATATTTGATATTCCGAAATCAAAAATGATGTCTTTTTTACAAAATTAAAAAAAAATATAATTTACATTAATTAATTTAATAATTAATTCCCGTTGTCAGAGCAAATAGCGTGTTTTTACGAAACAATAAGTATCAAAAGATTGACACTAGTTTAAGTCCAATTTCAAGATGAAATTAATTCCAACGACCACTATTGGATTAAATGGTAAAAATATATTCTAATTTATCTTTAAAACCAATTAAAAAGATAATCTAATAATATAAATAAATTAGATTAAAAAGAGGTTTTGAATTAAAATACAACATTTTTCACTATTCATTAAAAATTGAACTTTATCTGAAAAATACCAAAAATTTACACAAAGTAAATTTTGATGTCCCGATTCTAAAGAAGAATTTTATTTTTTCAAATATAACACATAAAATTGTCAAAAGTGGATTTAAAAGAGGTTCTCCATCAAAAGGCGGTTAATCATCCTTTTAAAGGATATTAGAATGTTTACGCTTAAAATTGGATTCATTCGCATTTTTAATCCTCTAACATTTATTGTAAAAAGTAAAAATATTTGAAAAAAATATATAATCATTTTTTAGTTAGTTCTGTTCATTCCCGCCATTACAACAGCTAGGCGTTAACTACCATTTAAAATAATATTATTTTATTGTTAGAGTGCAACATAAGATTCCCAAGAAACGCGTTGTTGCGTATTGGGTACGCCATCGAGAAAAGCGTTCCCTTTAAAGTAATATTAATATTTTATTCAAAAATATGGATAAATGTGAAACTTTCATATTCTTTATTTACTTGGGGTGTTACATCCTTCCCCCCTTTTGGGAATTGCATCTTCGCAATTTTAAAATTGGTCTTGGAAACTTCATCGAAAATCCCACATCGGAACAAAAGTCAGTAAAACAATCACTTTAAAATAAAGAAAGAGAAGTACAAATGTCACCCGAGTTAACCCATACTAGGATTCCATGTAGGAAAACATGGATATGGAGGAAAAATAAAAGGTTCATGTTCTGAGGGAGAGTGATAGTAAACATGTCTAGGAGAAAGTTAGCCATAAGAAAATCACAAACTTGTGATGGGTTAAACAGTATTCGATTCCCCAGTAGGAAAATTTAACATACAACATTTTTGTTTTAAGTTACACTTCATTGAGGAATTTATTTTTTATCTTAACTAAATCATAATGAAACAAACTTACTTGTCACGTAGACTTTCAACTTTTACTAGATTCTTTAATCAAACTCATATTTTCTCCAAAAGACAAGTATTTAAGAAGACTTGTTCGCATTAAGAGTATTATAATCAACTTCTTGAGAATCACCTAATCCACAAAAGATAACTATATATTTCCCATGTCTTTAGACAAAATACAAAACCAAAATTGTTAGTATGATATCAGATAATCCACAAAAGTATAATCCTTTATAAAAAGAAAATATATTCTTAATCTCCAAAATTTGTCCAAAAAAACCCAAAGTTAAACGAAGACCATTCGATAAACAATTTTCCATAAAATTATTCAAAGTAAACCAAACTAAGATTGAAACCCAAATATTTTAAGGATTTAATCACATAGTCATACAAGGTACAAATTAACTTTTATCTCCAAATAACATCAGTTGCTCTTAAATTCTCATATTGAAATGTAATTAACCTGATCTCATATCATCGATGATAGGTTAATCATTTCCATAGATAACTCATAATAAACTAACTCCTGATCCTAAAATCATCTAACTAAAAAGAATTAGTCAAACTAATCAGGGACGTCACGTAGTCCAGTGGTAGGCGATAAATACCAGTCGCACTTTGGTTGTGGGTTCGATTCCCACAGCTTTGTCCGACGCGACGGGTTGTCACACAGTCTGCGTGTTGTCCTTTTTCCAAAACTATATAATTCTTAAAACATTCCCCAAAACGAGATAAAATCTTCAAAAATAAACATAACATATTTTAACATCAAGTTTATCTCATGCCTTTCATTTTCCATCATAATATATAATAACCCATAATTACCTCAAAAGTAAGGATCATATAAACCCTAATGGTTACCTTTATAATTATTACCTGAACTTCCACATCAATTGGTCATCTCATACATGATGCATTACAGAACATACCAAGGTACAAGTGGTTGATCATGACTCCTTGATAGTTGGTTTAGAACAACCACGAGTTTCCTCATTGAATCCCCCATTTCATCCAGTCTCTTAATCAGAGAACCACATCTGTTTCCTTCAAACCTATTGTCACATTGGTGCCTGTTAGATCCATCCATTCACTAAAAATAGAAATGTAAGTGTGAGTATATCAAGAAAACCATCATATACTAATGAGGAAGATAAACACTAAGATATACTTACTCATTCACTTTATTTAAAACTAGGACTCTTTCTAAAATCCTAACCATTATGGTAATGTCACTTATGCCTAGAGAATACCCTAACCACTAAAGTTATCTAAACCGACCTCTGATATCAACTATAAGGCCCCGGCCTTAAACCTTACTTAATATTGAATTAAATTAATAATTCACATTGAGGATCTTTTCAGGTTTAGACTTTTATAGAATTAGATCATAAATCATGAATTACATTCCACATTTAAACAAAGTGGTTACATAAAAGATAGTATTCGTTTTTCCCATCAACGGAAAGATATTTAAAATAAAACATGGATTCTTTCTTGACACTTCCTTAACACTATCATTATATCATGCACCTTTCCCTTGACATGTGAAAACCATTTCAAAAACTAGGGATGAGCATAAAAAGCTCGATAAGGGATATAAAAGTATGAAAAGAAAACATTATTCCATGTATGAAATCATATTTTACTCATAAAACATAAGAATTTTAACATACCTTATCAAATCATGAATAAATCATAGAAATAATAAGGCATAAAAGTAACTTGAGGCATTCATAACATTCTTACGTAGGGAGTAACCCTCTTGGTTACGTTTAGAATACCCATCACACTATATTCCCTAAATCTCTTCGGAGAAACCTTAAAGTTTAACCCCTTCACGTTACCCAATGCATTGGAGAGCTATATTGGGCTCACCCGCCCTTAGTTTATCACGGAACCACCCGTCTTCATAATAATTCCCAAGAACCATAACATAATCGTATCACATAAAACATGTATAAAGGAAACATAACATTTCCACTTTTCAATCACAAGATATCAATAAAACACATTGATATTAAAACATTATGAAAAAAAATTTCAATACTAAAATAAAATAAGAGTAAAACATGGTATTTATTTTTCATTCAAAAAAAGTTATGGCTTGTAGAGGAAGCCGAAACTCAAATAGTGGTCACGGCGGTGGAGAAGTCGTTGTCGCCGCATACGTACGGAAAAAAAATATTAATTTTTTTCATTTAGTAAAACACATAGTATAAAAAGTTTCCTTTTGAATAAACAAAAAGTAAAAGGGTAATATGCGCTGTATAAAAAAATTGGTGTATAAAACAAAATATGCCTCAATGAAAGGAGATTGAGACGATGTCCCTTAAAAAGACGGTATCCTTGGATTAAGGATAAATCAATTACATAATTATGTGTGACAACGAATACACCAAATATAAGTGGATATTAAGTGTAAAACAATCATATGACATTCACACATATTCATAGAATGACATATTCAAGGAGTACAAGTTTATCCCAAAGAATCAAAATTGGGTTAAGAAGTTCCCTTGCAAAAATTCGACAGCCTAACGGCGTCACTTCAAAATTTAGAAAAAGATTTGATGAGAGATAAAAAGGGTATATCATCACTTGGACATAAAATTCACATCAATAAGGATATATAAGAACATATCCCAACATAATATTATGTTAATTAAAAGAAATAACAAAATAAGTCTTTTAAAAAGAGGAGGGTGAAAGGTTCCCTTACCGACTTGGGTAACTTTCGAAACGTACACCCCATTGAAGAAGGGTCATACAATGAATATGTAAATACCCATAAATGAAATTATATTACACAAAGATTATAATAATGGGAATTACATACACCACTCAAAATAAATGGTGGCAAATGTAGCATAAATCTCACGGGACTAAAAGTGAGATGAAAAATCCCTTACGAAAACTCGACAGCCTAACAACGCCACTTGAAACTTCCAAAAATGGATTGATGAAATCAAATAGGGTATCTCATAATATTACAATAAAATGTACAGAAATAGGAATATAAAAGAAAATCCCCCATCATAAAAAAGGTGATCTTAAAAGAAGTGACATAAAGGATAGTACTTAAAAAGAAAGAGAGAGGTTAGATCTCTTACGAAAATTCGGCAGCCTAACGGCACCACTGAAAACATCCAAAAATGGATTGAAGAGAGAAAATAGGGTCTCTCATCATATGAACATAAAAATTACAGTAGGATTAATATAAAATAACATCCCAATCATAATAAATATGAGCTTAAAAGGAATGACATAAAAGAGTGTACTTAAAAAGAAAGAGAGGGGTAGGATCCCTTACCTCGTGTCCGACATGACTCGATCGTTCTTTAATCTCCTGAATAATAAAATTTGGTTAATTTATAATTTATTAAGGCACTACTTTAAATATTATTATTCAGTTAATATCACATATTATTAGGTTATAATAATTGGTTAATAAAGTGAGTTCATATCAGACGTTTTTGTCGATGTTCAGTACATGAGTAAAAATCGAACATGTTGGAAAAGAATTTTCCATGTAGTTATAGGTACATCATATCCAGAATAATATTTATGTTTTAAATATCATATATATCCAGTATATATTCATTTTATACTATTCCATTGCATTTGGAGATAAAAAAATTAAAAGCATCATTCATGGAGACGGTAGGCCGTACGTACGCATGAACACTACTTTCATTTTTTGTCATATTAATGGAATTAAAACAAAATGAGAGATATATATATTATAATCCCAAAATTATATCCATCATTTATATGTAATATATTACATATATATCAATTATATATATGTACTTATAATAGTACATAACATTTGGAGATAAGAAATGAAATGTACCGTTCATGGAGACTGTAAGCCGTACGTACGCATGAATGCTACTTTCATTTTTTTTGTATCCAATGGAATTAAATAATAATGATATAAAGGTATATTTTAATTCCAGTAGGATATCATATGTAATACCATTAATTCCATCCTTTATACATCCCATATATGGCATTAACGAATCAAATCACTTTGAGGGGGCGGTAGTCCGCACTTCCTAAAATGAAGATATCACGTTTACCCATAATGGAAACCATAAAGGAATTACATAAATGAAAAATAAATAATCTTAAGGAAAACATAAAAATATTATATATCATATATAAATATAGTGACATATTAATGGGCACCTTTTAAGGTGTTAAAATAATATTGAACAATCATCGTTTCGTGAGGCAGTAATTCGCCATCCACAGAAACAGTATGTTCTTTAAAAATTAGACAGAGGTGTGTGAAAGTGTAGCTAGAATCCTTATAATAACAAAATCCTAGTATATTGAAGATACTTGTGTTGTTAAAAAATAAATGAATAAAAAGATTTTAGGGGGTTGGAGAAGTAAAATAATACAAAAGAACACAAGTGAAGACATTACCTTAAAATCGGGTATCTCTCTTTGATTTGAGCTCAAAGGCTTCCTTGGGAAGACTTCTTCCAAAAGTGAGGCTTCTATGAGTACTATAGGTATGTGGAGAGACAAAATGAGCAGTGTTTGGCCGAGCCAAAGGCTTTATTGGTGTGGGTAATGTGGTAGAGGTGGGGGCCTTTTATAAGAGGAGAGGAGGGGCACTCTTGGAAAGTTACAAAATGTTACTTTATTTTCAAATGAGTTTCGGATTTTAAAGGTCCCACATTGATGTATTTCGAGAATAAGGTGGTAAGGGTTTGAAATATACTAATAAAATATGTCTTTTAAAATTTTAAGTTATAGTTTTAACATTATCTTTTCATTTTATTTAAATATTTTATTAATGAGGTAATCGTTGCATCATCATGATGTCATAAATAATTTAATTTATTTAATATCTAAAAACTATAAAAAAAATATCCTGATGTATTAAATCTTCTTATCTTTCTAATTAATATTTATAGTCAAACATATGACTTGTATATCCCCATTTAAAAATTGTTTTAGTAAAACAACTCATGCTTGTGACATTTTTATTTTAACTTTAAATAAAAAGTTATTTATGTCATTTTCTTACCAAAGTGGCTCCATGGGGTCCCCAAGTTGACCCATGGATTGTCTTGGTCGACCATGACACATACAATGAGGGTAGGACATGTGTCTAGGTCATTTCATATTATTAAAACTTTATTTTTACCTTAAATTACACTAATTGCCTCTAATCGCGATTAAAACTTAAAAGTTACTATTCACCATAAAAATTATTTCAATCCCATTGAACCACATTTTACTTATTTATGACAACCATGTATGTTGGATTTTTGAAATTCAAAACACAGAGGTGGTAAAATTTCATTTAAACAAAAAATCAGTTTTTTAAGTACCACTTAGTGGTTTCACTATTCGTCAAAATTTGAAGTTTTCCAGAAATATACCAAAAATTCACCCTAAGCTATATTTGATATTCCGAATTCAAAAATGATGTCTATTTTACAATATTCAAAACATATAAGTTACATTAATTAATTTAATAATTAATTCCCGTTGTCAAAGCAAATAGCGTGTTTTTATGAAACAATAATTATCAAAAGATTGACACTAGTTTAAGTCCAATTTCAAGATGAAATTAATTCCAACGACCACTATTGGATTAAATGATAAAAATATATTCTAATTTCAGATTAAAACCAATTCAAAATATAATCTAATCATATATATAAATTAGATTAAAAAGAGGTTTTGAATTAAAATACAACATTTTTCACTATTCATTAAAAATGAACTTTATCATAAAAATACCAAAAATTTACACAAAGTAAATTTTGATGTCCTGATTCTAAAGAAGAATTTTATTTTGTCAAATATAACAAATAAAATTTTAAAAAGTGGATTTAAAAGAGGTTCTCCATCAAAAGGCGGTTAATCAACCTTTTAAAGAATATTAGAATGTCTACGCTTAAAATTGGATTCATTTGCATTTTTAATCCTCAAACATTTATTGTAAAAAGTGAAACAATTTGACAAACATATATAATCATTTTGTAGTTAGTTCTGTTTATTCCTGCCATTACAACAGCTATGTGTTAACTACCATTTAAAATAATATTATTTTATTATTAGAGTACAACGTAAGATTCCCAAGAAACTCGTTGTTGCGTATTGGGTACGCCATCGAGCATATCGTTCCCTTTAAAGTAATATTAATATTTTATTCAAAAATATGGATAAATGTGAAAATTTCATATTCTTTATTTACCTGGGGTGTTACAACAACCTTCTCCAAAATTGGAATATATTTTTAATAATGGTCACTAAGGAAATATCTATTGATCACAAGGCCTCATGGAGGGGTATATAAGTTTAAAGTTCTAAGATGTAGTTGATTCAAAAGTTACCCCTCCTAAAATTTTATAAGGTGTTATAAATTTTTTAAGGAATTCCAATTTTTACTAGAGATTAATTAAGGATTTTTCTAAGATAACAAGATCCATTTTCTATCAAATTATGAAGGATACACCATTTCTTATGATAATTTCTTATAATCATTAAATGTCCTCAAGGAAAATCTCACATCATCACCCATCATCACTACCTCGATCTAAAATTTACCATTTTAATTAAACTGTGATGCAATTGATGTGAATATGTTAGTATAATTGGGGTAAAGAAATAAAAATATGGTGAAGGTGGTGTATTATGTTAGTATGCATCATAAATATTACCAATGGAATTACACCATAACTAAGATGGAATATCTAATTGTATTTTTCACGATGGAATATTTTTGGCAGTAGAAAATTGGTTCAAAAATAGTTTTCACTAATCATTATATCATAAATTAATTTTTATATAAGAAAGAATCTAATCCTATACTGGTTATATAGATACTAATATTTTAATAATTTTACTCGGAGATTAGGGATAAATATGATGCTTAAAATGTAGTGGTTTAATATTTTTCTAGGTTTTCCAGTACCCAAAATGATTCCCCTATGTAATAATTCCTCATTTATTGATGAAAATATTCTTATTATATCAGAAATATAGTTCCTTAATATGTATATTTCCTGAATTTTCTTACTACTAGGGTGATTCCCAACTACCTCTCACAAAACCGGAGGAAGAAATTCAATTATGAGGTAAAATATAACTTTTAGGATAACCCTTTATTGTTTAAAAGGTATATCGATGGAATGCATAGAAGGTATGTACTTAAAGGGGATATATTACCCATTTTACATATTTTTCAGTCTTTACCATGTTTATGAAACCATGAGGGAGTGATTAAATCTCATAAAGTTCTTCAAGATGTTTTCTATTGGCTTACACTTTTTAAGGATGCTAGGAGTCATTTAGTTGGTTGTGAAAAATTTCAAAGTGTATTAACCTAATCTAAATAGACCACTAGTAGGGGGTAAATCAATGGAATTATTTTTAGAATTATTCTCCCTTTAAATTAAACCTCTTTAACTAGTTAAATTTCTCAATCCACTCAATAATATTTCTCACAAACTCACTTTGGAGCGGTAATACACTAAAAGAAATCAACACATGGTATTTACAAGGATTTGTATAAAATCCTACTTTTATATCCTTGTCAGTTTTTTCCCAACATGAATTCTCTAATATAATCTTATTATCAATTACAATGTTTTCCTGATTACATAGGATCATGATTGGTTATACCCCCTAACCACCTTCTCTTCCACAACTAGTTATACCCCCATTCCCAAGCCTCTTCAACAATTGGTTATATGCCCCAGTTACAATTTTCTTCTCTCTCTATGTTGATCGGGCATAGAAATATCTCCTTATTATACTTAGTTTATTTTATACTACTTGAAAATAAGATCTTCCTTTATATTCAAAATGTTTACCAGGTCTGTATGTTTACCTCTTCAAGATCCTCAACAGATACTTGGAATGGATCTGTCGGTCTTAAAACTCTTTCTATATCTAGTACAGTCATGATTATCCTTTATATTCAATAAAAATTTATGTATATATCCTAGATTCGGGCCACCTTATTCAATCCTTAATACAATATATATCTGAATATCCTAGAATTCTTGAAATATTAATGAGTTTCCTCTCAATTCTATTCTCTCCATTTTCTGATACCCACACCAAATTTTTTATATTCAAAAAATAATCATGAATATTATTCTAAAAAATATTATAGTCAATATATACATATTTGAATTATTGAAACACTACGATCTTTAGTATTAGTGTCTTCTCATTTAAATTGGTCAACAGATTCCCAATTAATTTCTCATTTAAACTCATTTAAATTTTACTTCAAATATTCATTTTAACCTTCTAAAGGATCAATCATTAATCCGTCTTTTATGTGATATATAAAAATATGTGGTATTAGTAATTCCATAAATATTTATAAATATAAATACTATAAGGATTCTAGAAATTACACTCAATATATTGGGATATAATACCTTACATAATTCTCAAAATCTTACATCATGGGATTGGATATTTGGGAATTTTGGCTATGTGATTATTTCAAAAATTCCTATATAGAATATTCACCCATGTGAGTTGGATATATGGAGATACACTTCCAATACATAGTTCTTGTCAACTAAATCATATAAATAGACTATGTGTCTCACATTGGCTATGTGGTTTTATTAACCTATGTGATTTCGGATTCAGATCAGAACCTAATATGTGATACGGATACATGCTCAAACTGATTATTTGAATCTAGAAAATTACAAATTTCACTAAATATCACTCATCTTCTCTTATAATAACTTTTAAACCTTCTTAACCACATTAATACTATTCAAAAATGTTGTGTACAATGATCCATAAACCACTAAGACATGTATTTTAATTATTTTGAAGATCATCATATCAATCGTCGCACTTAGTATAACGTATTGTATTGAATTATCCACTTTAGTTCTTTAATTTATAGTCCCACAGATATTTTCCATAGAATATGGTATTATATCAACCATGTTATTGATTTACATTGATTCTTTATCAATCAATACATCAAATTACTTCTCATGAATCCATAATAATCTCCCAAGATTTTAGAGTTGGTTCCCTAGAACCAATGAATTTATTAATTAAGATTACATTTATATTAAAAGATGTGGATATTAATTTAAATATATTATCACATATTCATTTTTTCTACATAACATTTATGTGATAATGTCTTATAGTATTTATCACATTAAAAAGGGAATAAAAGTTCCTTGTTATGATGAGAACCTTTAAATGCTATGACAATATTCTTCAAACAAGTTCTACGGTCAGATAACATACCATGAAAGGGAAAATAGTACATTGATTGTCGGTTGAAATTACTCATGACTAGATGAGGATAATTCTCATGAATTTAATACTTAGTAATTTCCAAGATGGGATACTATGAGAACATACCCTCCAATAGGAATTCTATATGTTTTGGTTTCATTGTATATTTCTATCAATGAGCATGTGCAATGGTATATAGACTTTAATATTGTCATTAAATCATGTCATGAATCACAAACTTAGATTTACTAAAAAAAATTATCATGTATTATATTGGTGGGATGTATGGTATGTTGGTTACATCACGAATGACATGTAATTAATGGATAATTCAGTTAAGTATTTATCTCTTCCATATTTATAAAAGTTTATATATTTTCCCTTTGATTGAAATATAATTATCACATTAAATTTCATGTCTATGCTGTAACAATTTTTATTTTAAATATTCAAAGAAAGAAATATCATGCATATAGGATGATCAACCATTTATGTTGCTTTCTTGATGAGATATTGAGATATTAAGTTCTTTATCTTCGGTTTCTTAACCTATTACTAGAAATTAATCTTGAAATTTAGGTATAGCCACCTAATGCCAATGATAAAGAATCCTAGAGGGTCACACACTAAGTGCTTTAATTTATCTCATAGAATAAATATTATTTTCATGGAAGGGGAATAATTTTATTCAAGTTTTATGAATCACATAAATTAAATAAATATTTATTCATAAGATTGTGAAAAAAATATATTAATTTATTTTATTTATTATTTAATAAATATTTTTTCTCCTATTTATGGATAAAGATATTTATTTATGAATAAAATTTTTATTTAGGTATTCAATAAATGTCAAGGATTTATAATTGACTAAGACCATGTTTGGTGATAAATCTTAATTTAAAAGCTGGTAAAATAATATTTGTTATTGTGTAAGTTAGTGAATACACCATAAAATATTATTATTATTATTGTTGTTGTTATTATTATTATTAATATATTTAATGGGGTTTAATAAATATTATAATATTATTTAAGGGTTGATACAATATTAAATAATAGTTTTACCTAAGCATTAGCTCCACAAATATATGGTTATATCTATTGTATAGGGTTAATCAAAAATCAAGAAATAGAGAATCATTGCACACAATAGATTTCTATACTAAATTATTATTTATATTACCCTTTCAAGAATGATAAATGTAATAAATATTACTTCAATATAGAAGGATGAGTGATCAACACAAACAATGCAAGTAAAGTTTTCACTTCGCTAGCACCTAAAAATCAATTACTGTTTCTCAGAGATCAAATGAGCACGAGTGAATCACTGTTAGAGGGATTTTACACATTGATTCTTATAGTGAAATGAATGTAATCAAGAAAAGGGTTTTCAATTTATTAATATCTAGATCAATTAAGGGATCCTAAATCAAGGTAAATCATTTATTTTGATCTTAAA
This sequence comes from Viscum album, assembly GCA_963277665.1. Classification (NCBI taxonomy): domain Eukaryota; kingdom Viridiplantae; phylum Streptophyta; class Magnoliopsida; order Santalales; family Viscaceae; genus Viscum; species Viscum album. Next base: position 468,074,342 of record OY728142.1, on the reverse strand, counting down.
TAAATTAATTATTGATTTAACATGAAAATATCCTCTATTAGGGTTTTAGGGAACTCTATGTTAAATGAAATTTTAAACATAACACCCACCAAAGAACTTCTGATGTTCTCATAACATATAAGTGGTATTAAAGCGATCACATTTTCAATTTTTATTTATTTATTTTATTTTTGATCAATATTCACAATCATGGTTTAATTTTTCATTTCATATTATTCATTCATTAATATTATTTGAGTTAATATATTTTTTATATTTTAATTTCTTCATTCAAGAATACAAATTTATTAAGTTCAATAAAAGTTAATGAATGATCATATATTCTATCAGAAAGTGTCAAGGAATCTATCTGGATAGCATGAGATTACATGACTTGTATCCTAAGTACACATCATGTACCCAAGTATACTACACCTAGTTGTTTCATAGGATACACGATGTGTCGAGCATTAATTATATATGGTGGATGTTTTTCACACTGTATCTAGACTAGGATAACCTAGAATATGGAATTTCATATTACACAATGTGTAGTTGGAATACATGTCGTGTAGTCTACATGGGTTAGCTAAAAAATTTGTGCAATCTGTGTCATTGTTATACTTGTTCAAACCACTTGAGACTAACATCCTGGGGCATTAATGATATTCATGATGTGTTTGTGGTGTACATGATGTGTATTTTATCATTTCATATGTCCAAAATACACACCAAGACATTCATTGAGTTATGAGTATACATGACATGAATGATACATCGTGTGTAGTTGGTCTATACACATCATGTAGTCAGAACCAACAAACATGTCGAGTTCTTTAGTTTGTTACACAGACACATGGAAAGAGTGATACGTAACATGTAGTTGTCTTGTACACACATTTTAGTACAACCAAGGTATATGACTGAAGCCATATGAATGTAACTGAGGTACACTGAAACTAAGGTATAAAAATTATAGCTCACAAGTATGTGTTGTGCAGTTTCTCAATAAAAGAAAAAAACTAAATTACATTAAATTGAAAATTGTAGCATTAAAACCTAATTTTATTGATTAGAACACCTGATGTGTTTGAAAATTTAATAATGAATTTAAATAATTTTAATTTTTCAATAAATTTATTGTAATAAATTTGTGATTATTTATTTTTCCATTTATTTTAAATGAATCCCATTAATGATGGGTATCTCCAAATGAATATTTGTGATGATTAAGATGAAAATTAATTAATTGATTGATTGATTAATTAGTCAATGCAAGCATGTTTATCTTAATAATAAAGAAAAAATGGAAATGAATGTTAACCAGTTTACTTTTTCACATATGTTTCACATATAACCATTCATGATATTTACCAAGACCTATGTATGTGTTGGATGTTTTAATATAATTTATTACATGGGATTTCAATTATTTAAAATTGAATTAAAATTGATAGCACGAATGTAATCCCTCCCTTGATTATTATGTAGGACCTATAAACCTACGATGATTTATGTAATCCCCATTAAACAATCCTTTGGTTCCCATCACCTATATGTGAGTTATAAATACTTGTAATTGATGGAGTATCCTAAGGTGCATGGAGGATGTTCAAGACAGAATAATAATGATGCCAACTTATGGAGATACACAGGTGTACATGTGTAATTTATTAACTCATTCCAAGACCAGTAAAACAAGTTATTTCCCTCAAGTTAAGGGTTGATTTATTATTGTCTCAATAATTCAACCACTATATAATCTTATGATTGGATAATTTATTTATTTATTTATTTATTTCTGCATAAGAATTATTTATTTTATGGATGAATGACATTGATCACATAAATAAATGAATTAATAAAAAAATATGGAATTTAAATAAAGGTATTATGTGTAAATGTTTTATCCAACATGGTTATTTAATTAATTAAAATCCGCTTAAAATTAAAAATCCATGTAAAGAACAAAATAAAATAAAATTTATGCATAATAAAAAAATCCCTCAACTAGATATTAAGTTATACATTGCCATATGTTACTTGATTAGGAATGAAAACAATAGAACTAAGTGTTTGAACAACCCTTTTTGGGACACTTACTTTTATAAGGGGATTTATTATGAAGGTTTTGGGTTGACTTAATCAGTTTACGTTAGAAAGAGTATCCCTTTCTTGACTTGGTGTAATTTTCAGGAAATTGTTAAGGAAATACAAGTTAGGATTTATAGATTGGGGAATCTATTAAATGGATCAAGGAGATACAATCCCATGGTTTGTTAAAGACTTCCTACCTAAATAACATTAAATAGTTTAACCAACCCTTGTTGGGGTTATTTGAAGTGGAATACAAATCCTTTCTACTAGAATATCAATGAAATTAGACATTATGATTTAAATGTTGAGGGATATTATGAATTGATAAAATAGAGGGAGATTTAACAAAATAGATTAATTTATTTTATTTCATAAAATTTATAATCAATTAAAGTACTGATAATATATTTTAATTATTATATAAAACTAAAATAAAAAACCAAAAAAGTAATGTGATCATTCCTTAACTCGAGGTATGTCCTTAAAAATAAAAATTTCTAGATATGGCCCAGTAATTTATTTCATGTAATATTATCTGCAAAAAATACATCATGTGTTTAAATCCCCTATTTATGTTCTACCACCCTAGTAAGTTAGTGAAAATGAAAAGGTAGCCTACTATAGATATGTTGATCATGCATCATATGTCCATTATATTATATTATCAATAATTTCCAGAGATTTGATGATACAACATAAAGATATGGATTCTTACACCATAATATCACATCTATATTATCTTGAGAAAGATAACGAAAGGATAGAAATAAATAATATTGTTGATTCACTATTTTAGTGTAAAATGGAAGAAAGTAATTTAAGTACGAATCATTATTTCAAAATACTGGGTTATATTGATTAGTTAGAGAAATTAGGCTTCCACTTGGATAAATAATTATCAATTAATATTATCTTAATATCCTTAACACCAAGATTATCCTTATTTGTCCAAGACTAGATTAAAAAAAATGGATAAGTCTCTAATGATATTTTGTCTATACTTCAATAAGTAGATATGGATTGGTTGAAACTTGTTTCTCTACCCTTTTTAGTGAAAATTTTGAAAGACAATATTGAATATCCCATGGCTAATCTAAATCCAAAATATCCTTTGTGGAATCCTTCAAATAGACAAAATATTCAAAGGATGAAGAATGAACATGAGGATATTTGCTTCTTATGTGGAAATTATAGACACTGGATTAGAAATTTTAATGAAATGAAAAAGAAAGTAGTTGAACCCACTTCAGGTATATTCATTGAGTTTTTGTTCACCTCTTATGTATTAATTACAATATTCTTACAACATACATATATTTTAATATAGGAAATGATAAATAATGGAATGGTTATAGATTGAACTCAAAAGGAGCTAAGAAAGGGTTATTCCAATTTTATCCAAGGGGAGTTCACTATTTATAATGTCTATATTGTATTGATTCAAGTGTGTAAAAATTATTAACAAAACATTCATCATGGTGTTTGACTAGACACAATTCAACATTATTTCTTTTTTGGAATAAATGTTTTCATAGTAATTTAATACCAAAATAATTATTTATTAACTCTTGAATCACATATATCCATTATAATGATTTCTGAATATAAAATATAATAATCATACCCAATTTTGGGAAGATAATTATTTATCAAATAAAACTGATATCATTTTATATGTCTATACCCATAAGAGTGTTTTAGTCTCAATTAAACTAAGATACAGGGTATACAAACAAACTACTTATAATTTTTTAGATAAAAAAACTTTTTAAATAAAGGTATGTCATATACTTCATGATATTCCTTTAATAAATTTTAGAAATTCCCGATGAAGTAAATGAGTTCACTTAGTAAAGATTGAGGAATCTCTGAGATGGATGGCTAGAGAATATCTTATCCAAGTAATCATTAAACATATATGTGGAGTAAAGGTTATCCCTAAATCATATTTCCTTTTATACATTTCTTTTAAAGGTTAAAACTAAGGCCTCATTTTATTATTAATGCAATGGAAAGACCCCCTTTTATGATATTAGTAAAATGAAGATCAATGATTAGTCTTATATATATTTCAAATATTTAATTTTTCATTCCAAGGGATATTTTGTAAATAGACATGAAAAAATTAACCATATGATAACTATATTTTCTAATGTATATCATATTAATTGAGATATGATAATAATATATTTGGATACTATCACAAGTGTTTGTTAAATTTTTTTAAAAGTTATTGATAGTTATTGACGAACATTAAAACACTAAGGTGCATCTAAGTTAATGATCCTATCGCTACTAAGGATATTAACATAGAGTCAAGAATAAATAAATTTCAATAAATAAGTATTATTTGTTTAAATATAGTGGGATAATACTTAACTTCTATGAGTTAAAACTTTGGAATCACAAGGGTTGGTAGAGGAATACTAGACTCCACTAATCTTAGGGAGGATTACTTCAAGATACAAATTCTATGTATGAATTTTCAACCAAAGAGGTAGTTTATGTTCATCATGGTGGGTTATACATGTATTATTATTTCATAATAAATATTATTACAATTAATTACTAAAAAATAATATGGTAATGTTGAAAATTATGTATATATTCAAGAAATGGACTCAATGTATCAAGATTCAGGTACTCGTTATTTTGAAGGTTTATAATACTTGATACTTATTGTGAGTATTCCATAGAATCTAGACATTGATGGTACAAGAAGGTGCCAATAAATCATGACTTATTTTTGAAATCTCTGGTCTATAGAGACCAAGCCTTATCATACATGCACAAATAAACACCCAAGGACTATAATAATTTAGTGCCTTTGTAAACTTGGAAGACAATATTCTTAATTCTTGAAATATCTTCAATTTATCCCATAAAGATATTACCCTTTATTACTCATACATAAAAACATTTCTTCAAAACTTGGGTAAAGTAAACATAATAAAGGGTGAGCTCTGAGGCTCAGTAAGTGTAAAAAAAGGGAGATACGTAAGTATAACATGCGAAAAGGGGTACCAGAACATGATAATAACATTTGAAAATTATACCCTATATATCAAAGATCATAATATTGAGTCATGGTATAAATATTAGCAATTCATAATACATGAATCGTAATAAAATAAAATAACATGATCTGTGAGATCATAACATTGGAATAATGCATAGATTTGTGTCATGAACATCAATTTATAACATTGTAAACATGTATAAATAGAGACAGTTTCACTCATTTTGTTGAGGATATAAACTTAGGTCCTCATATAAACTTATGGACATGAAACCAGGTCCATGTATAACATTATGGACATGAAAATAGGTACATGCATAAAATTATGGAAATAAAATATAGGTTCACACATAACACTGTGAACATCTAATCAGGTTCATGAATAACATTATAAACATGTAATCAGGTTCACACATAACATTTTGAACATATAATTGGGTTCAAACATAACATATTTAATCACAATTTATCCATATTTACCCAATGCATTATTGAGACATATTGGTCCTACCCATCTCATAATGAAAACCATATTTATGTGTTCCATAATATCATAAAAGTATCATCATATTATAACCCATGAAATGAAATGGGTTTCATAAACATTTCATCAAATCATGACCTGTAGAAAATAGGGAAGTTTCCTAATCATTTAATTTTTTCATCATAGCATATCCCATGGAAAAAATATTTTGTTTCATAATAATTTTATCAAGGTAGAAACCCATGGAAGAGAAACATGTTTCATAAACATCATGACATCATAAACATAAACCATTCAAAGAAATAATGAGAATGGTATCCTTGGATTATATCCTAATTAATTCAAAGGTAACATCAATATATTTAATCTTATATGGAAAAGGATTTTGATTAATCATTTAAAACATTTCCCGAGAAAAATATCCTTTCCGCATTTAGAATCATTTTTTTAAACATAAAACATTTTGAAAATATTTTTATTTTAAAATAACATTTAAAAAATTATAAATTAATATTTAAAAATAATTTAAAACTTTTTCTAGGAGATAGATCTTAATATTTCATCATTGTAATCGTAATTATGAGAAATCCTGATAAACGATGAGATTGTAACATAAAAACCTTACCAATTTTGGTAACTTTAAATCATAAGCCCCATGAAATAAAAATATTAAATGAAACATATAATATCATCAGGATAAATAATTTCATGATTTTACATTTTAAAGGGTTTGTATATAAGCATCATAAATAATATAGATGCACAACATTATATATGTCTCAAAAAAGGAAAATTGTGAAAAAAATACCTTACGTATTTGGTAATGTTTTGAATTATAAGTCCCAATAAAGAATAAAATAAAATGAAAATTTTAATATAATTAAAATAATAATATTTCTAATATATAATTTCCAAGGGGTAGTATATACACCACACAAAATAAATGAGTTTTGAATTTTCATATGTCTCCTAGAAATAAAAGAGAGAGTATAAATCCATTACCGAAAGTCTCGACTTCATTCATACTCATTTGAAACTCTTATATAATAAATATAAGTTTTTTATAAATATATTAAATAACCACACATACATATACCATACCATATATTATTTACTTATGTCTTTTTATTACCCATTTATTAGTAATTCTATGTTAAATTCATGTTTTGGGTAATAATCACATTATTTTTCATATATGTTTAATTTTTTTAAATTTTTTGTCCTATTAATTTGATCATGGTTTAAAAATATGCATAATTTTAACCATGATATAAATATAATATATATTAATTATATATGTATTTATATTCACATATAAAATTTAGTTTTATAAAATGAAATACACCATCTATGGAGATGGCAGGTCATACATACGCATGAACGTTGTTTCTATTTTCTTGTTAGATTTAAGAAAAGAAAATTAAATGATATATTATAATTATAAAATAATTTTTTATGTCATATATATCACATATTATTATTAAAAACATCCTTATTATTTTTCAAGTAAAGCGTGAACGAATTACATGGCTTCGCGAGGCGGTAGTCCGCCGTTCCCACGAGTGACATTATCATATTCCCAAAAAATGGAAATAATGAAGTTATGCATGATATAATTATTCATAAAGAATAATAATATCATAAATATCATATATAAATAATAAATATATCATTATTTCTAGTTGTGATAGGTGTTTATGGAAAAAATAACATTGATTTTCAAGGCAGTAGTCCACCATACACACAAATGATGATTTCATAACACATTTGATGGAAGTGGATATGGTTATAGATCATGAAATTAACATGAAAAATATAAATATATAGAAGATACTAATTTTATTATATCATTATGTTATAATAATAATTTAATGAGGTGGAGTAATAAATAAAATAAAAATGCTCATTGATGAACGTTGCCTCTTCTTCGAGTGTCCACCTTAGGTTTTCACTAAAAGCCTTACTTGGTTGGATATATATCTAAAATAAGGATTTTGAGATGATATTAAAAAAAATTAGATGTTATTTGGGTAGGTATTATCTGAACCAAAATGGTTTTAATGTGTGAAGAATAGAGGATAGTGGTGGCCTTTTATAAGTGGGAGAGAGGACACAGTAGGTATTTTTTTAAAATAATTAAGTTGTACCACATTTTTCACACGTAAAAGGGTAAAAATGGTCCATTATAAACAATTATAGGAATAGTGGTCTAAAAATTTCCTTAAAATAGTTTTTTCAGAAGTTTTTAGGTCATTTTAGCACTTATCTTTTTAGTTTATCTGCTCAGGAAACCCATTTTACCTTAACTGCAGTGAATAATTTTTACTGTCTTTACAATTAAATTATGTCAAAAATTAAGTTTAAATTATTTTATAATATAAATTATTATTGTTAAAAATATTGAATCCATTTTTCCAAATACCATTAATAGATTTTTCAAATTTTAATTTAAAAGTTACCCTATAAACGCAACGAGAAATCTGTTTTTTAAAGAGAAAATGTTCGAAAGTTTGAAAAGTTTTTATATCAAAATTCAATATATAATTAATTATAGTGACTTAAATTGGATTAATGGATATATAATTGAAAAAAAATTAAAATAGAAATGAAATTTAAAAATAAATTAAATGAAAAGGTAGTTATCAATTAAAATTCAGTATTTTCACTAATCATCAAAAAAATGAAAACTTTCAGAATTATCCCAAAAACGCAGGCTGAGATAAGTTTTATATTAAAATTTTAAAAATTAAGTTTATTATTTCATATAAATTTTCTAAAATTTGTAAACATTAATTTTAAAATAACTATTCCAAAGGAGACAAAACTATTTTTCACAAAATATAGTTTTTAAGTGTAAATTTGGACTTATTATTATCTCTTGTTTAGAAAACACATAATATGGATAGTAGAAATTTTATTGAATATATAATATTTAAATTTAATTAAAATCATTCCCCAAAATATATTATTTTAATTTATTGTGGTAAACTGTGTTTATGTGCATAAAAATAATTTTTCAGAAAATGATTTCCTTTATTTTCAAAAAGTTTTTATTTTTATTTCTAACTAATTGGTCTCTAATGAATTTATTATATATAAATTTTTTAACCATATATTTTCATAATTTGGTTAATCATATTCAAACCCTCTATTCCAATGGTTGGGTGATAACTATCATATTAAATAATAATATGTTATTAGTGTAACATGTTTTGTTTAAACTCGATATTGTTTATAGCACAAGACAAAATCAGTGTTTCATGTAACTCAAGAAAAACTAAGCGTTATGTGTAACACAAAATATAAAAAAGATTAAATTTATTTTAAAAATAATAATTTCAAAAAATATTAGGGTGTTATATTCTACACCCCTTAAAATGAATTTCACCCTCAAAATTGGTCACTTTGGTTGCAACAAATGAGTATAATTATACCTCATTACATCCTCAAGTTCCCATGTTTATTCCTTAAGATTGATGTTTTTTTCAAAAAACATTGACCAGGTGAGAGTTCTTGTTTTGTAGATATTTATTTAATCGATCTATAATCTCTACCAGTCATTCCTCATATGAAATCAAATTCTTTATCGGTATGACCTATGAGTTTAGTACATGTGGTGGATTAGATATGTATTTCCTTAGGAGTGATACATGGAAAATGTCATGAACCTAATAAAGTCTTGGTGCGAGCTCTAAATGGTAATATATTATATTGATATGATCAAGTATTTTAATGGGACTAATATATCTAGGGATTAGTTTTTTATTCTTTCTAAAACAAATAAATTCATGAGAATACCGTCTCACCAACATCAAATTTTAGATCACATTGATGATTATTAGCATAATATTTCAGTCAAAATTGTGTAGTAATTACATGTTAATAAATAGATCTTACCTACACTACCATATCATCAGATATTATAGGTCCTAATAGATTTCTTTAAAAAAATCATTACAGTATGTATAAATATATTTATAAGGATTCATATAAATTCTCAAGTGAAAGTAATTGTTTTAAGGAAAATAAATTAGAGGAAGGTGTGATCTCAACCACCTTTGATGTCCATTGACCAATATCTTAGAATATCCTCTACGGTATATCCTGATTAGATAAAATTTACCAAAATACTCCACATAACCTTACCCCTTCTTTAATGAATATTACAGCTAGAGGTTCCAGTGATAAATCATATATGGTAGCAATTAAGTGTAATAATTTCATAAGGTGATCAATTATAACCCATAATTAACTAAAATCAAATATAAGAAAAACTCTAAAGGTTAACATTACCTTTTATCATATGCCCATAAAAATACATTCCTAGTTAAATAATTTTTCACTAAAACAATGGGTTGTATTAAAATATATTTCTCTTAAAATATCCTTAATCTTGATAAACTCCCATCACATAAAACCTAAAAAGGGGTTTCAATGACTTTGAACTTATGGTCAACCACAAACTCATAAAAATTTGATGTTATCAATAGATTTTCAGTTATTCTTACATGGATATATATACACTTCCAAATGTTAATTAAATTTTTATTCCTTATATAACCTATTTTTTTATACCAAAATATTTTAATTGGGAGATTGGGTTCATCTTTTTATTGATAGAATATTAAATGTGATTTCATTATTCTAGAATCCAAATAGATAGAGGTAATCGCATAAAATTTTACTAAAGGATGAACAAATAATATTTTCATAGGGTTTATTCATACATAATATAACATGAAATTATTTACTAATAAGGTGAGGATAAGTGTGCCCTAATTTTCATGATTAACTTTATCCATTGTAATTTCATAAGCTTTCCATTTTTCCTTTGTATCTATAGGTTCTTGAGGGCCATCATCTATATTATCTCTTGGATTGGGGCATTGATTCCCATAATGACCAAGTTCCTTACACTTGAAAAATTGAAGTATGGGTGGTAAATTATGTTGAGATATCTCCCCATTTATTTCATTATTTGTCCTATTCACATCATTTATGCATTCTTTTTCTTAATGGATAGGATTCCCACACTTTAAACACCTTTTTATTCCTTTTAGTCACTCAACTTTGTGATCCTTCCCATAGTTTTGGAAAGAAGGATTTTGAAAATCATTCTTCCCTCCATGTGATATATCATTAAATTTTATATAGAACACCATTTTCCTTTAATGATCACCAGAACCAAGAGGTTTTGTAGCTTCTATTTCCACTTTTAGTGCACATAAAATGATTTCATTATAGAATCCAATATTTCTAATGGCTAATGCCCTTTGAAGATTTGGTTTTAAGAAACTTAATAATTAGTCAAACTTATTTCCATATGAATAATAATAGATTAATATTACCTTATAAGTTCATAAAATTTTCTTCGTAGGTATAGAGAGATTCATCATCCTTCAACTTAAGCTCAAGGAATTCCTTCTCTATTTTTATGAATAATACAGGGAAATTACATATTAAAAAATATGATTTTAAACACATTTCACATCCTAAAGTAAATTTATTCTCATTACCTTGTATTCTTAGTAATATTACACCATTGATCAGACTCTCCTTCCAAAATTTATACATCCAAAATATCTTTTCTATGCTCTGAACACTAGAGAATGGAAAATATCATTTCATTGGTACTGATCAATTTCTCAACAACTAGAAGATCAACGGAACCACTAAAAGAAGGTTGTAATTTCCTCATGAAGGAATCAACAGAATGATTTTCCCTCATTTTCACATTTGGAAGTCCATCATGATTCATAACATGAGAAATTTTTGTGATCATAGTAATGAGGTTTTACATTTCAACTCTATAACAACCTGAACATTTATAAATAAAATTCCTTTTGTGGTCGATTTAAATTCAATATTATGTATTATGGTAATATAAAAACATGAACTTATTATGGTTTTATTATATAATATAATATTTAAATGACCATTAATCATCATAAACACTGATAATAAAGTAATTGAATAATTATCATGTGATTAGTATAAATATAGGGTTTTGATAAATTTAATTGACATAGACAATGGATGTGATTGCCTCGACTAGTAGGATTATGAAGCCCATTTATCATAGCTTCTAAAGGATATAAAATCATTGAGATTTTCCATTGACCAAGCCCAAGATGAGATCCCCCAACAAAAGCACAAGTGAAACTATTTACAGGATAAGTTCAAGATAATCGAGATCACGACCTAAGCCATGTACGCCAAGCCCCCACCTAAAAATAACACTATCATGCACCTTACCCGTAGGGAGTTTTCTGGTGTAATAAAGGGGTATCTATAAAGAACCTAATAATATGAATATGTATATTTTATCTTAAAAATAATAATGGTAATATTTACTTCTTATTATTATTACTTAATAAATGATTTTGATTTGATAAAACCTAAATTATATTTTTGGGTAATATGTAATTTCAATTAAGAAATTCCTTTTGATGAATTAATGAATTTTTTGGAATAAATTATATTCTAATAAAATATTATTATTTATCAATATTTATTATTTATAGTTGATTATATAATTTTATATGGTTAGAAGTAATTTTTATAAGGGTTTGAAACAGTTATTTAAAAAAACATTTCTCAATAAATTTTGATTCCTATTTTAAAAGTGAAAATTATAATATTTAGAGAAACAAATTAGATAAAAAAAATATTTTTTTCAAATCATAATTTCCAAATTATCCAATGATAAATTTTTCATAATTTTCTGACACATTTTAATTTTTGTGTAAAAATTAAATATCGTATAAATATACAGTGTGTATTATGACATAATAATGAGCTAAAAGTTATGTAATAAATGATATAAAATGTCTCCATGACCAAATATATGTTTCCCATTCAAATTAATGAGTTTTTAGGTTATTTTAATAATTTTATAAATCCTTTATGAATCCTCTAAAACCTATTTTATATTTTAAGGTTTTAAAAACATTTCTTTAAGAACATGACTCACTTTCACATCACCAAGGGTAATATTTTAAAAAAATTGGCCTTTCAACGTACAAAATAATTAAAAACACTCCAATTTGGAAGAAACCATGGGAAAAAAATGTCAGGGTTTTCTGTTTTTATCACTGTATTATATAGAGTCCAAAACCTAAGTTTTGGAAATAATAAACAACCCCCTATCTTTTCCTATATAAACTCAACCAATATCTCATTCCTATTTACTAAAAAATATTTTAGTAGATCCTTACTCTTCCCTAATCTCTCTATATTCCTCCCAAGGTTCTCCCAAGCTCTCAATAAGCTTATCCCATGATTTTGGAATCACCCTCTCAAGGTAAGGTATCTTCATCTCTTCTTTTAATTTAAGCACCTATTTTATGTTGAGCCTCTTAATTATCCATTTTTTCTTGTTTGGGTATGTTTTATAAATCCCTATTACTAAAAATTTTATTTCCATGTGATTATAAACCCATTTCAATCTCATTAATCCCTCCCATGAATCTTTATATACACCTGTTATGCTACTGAAATTGTCCTGTGATTTTTCGTACCAAAAGTAAGGGACCTCTCTCTCTTAATTTAAATTCAAAAACCTTATTTGAAATTAGAATTTTTAAAATAAATTGGTTATATTTTAATGAATTTATAAACATACCATTACTACCCACTTGATTTTTTTTAATGAGATATCATTTATCCCCTCTCATTTTCACCTTTACCTAAGTCATTACCATGCCAAAATTTAGCAAGGGATCTGCTCATCCTATTTATTCAAGAATCTTAATTATATTATGCCTTTTATCTCAAATTCCTATTGCTGGTATATTTTCTTCCATATCTCACTTACTTCATTTATGATGTATTAATAATGAGATACCTCTTTAACTCTCATTAATACCTCCCATGAACATTTATGTTCCCCCATTTTGTTGTCGAGATTTCACTCTGATTTCCCATGCCAAAATATTGTGTAGTGAATACCAATAACAATTTCTTATCAAGGTTGTTCACCTTTATGAACTTATAATTATTTTATTATGTAATTACATGTATTTAATCTACACTCTATTATATTGGGATTAAATTTTGTGTAATATGTTCTTATGTATATGATCTAATTGGAACACTTATGCATGTACATGATATGATTATGATGGGTGTGCTCAGAAAGTGATACAATAAATTGGGTAATATTATATTCTCATGATATTCCATGTATGGTGTGTCATAGGTTTTCCTAATCACATTATTTTATGTTTTTTTATTGTTTAACCTTGACATATGCTCATGATGTCATGTTTAAATTTGTTTCCACATTCTCATGTTGCATTTATGTTATCATGCTATATCATACCTCATTGTTCATGTTTATGATTCTCACCCCTTTTATGTACATGTAATTCCATCTTCATTATATGATTTTATTATTCACTTTCTGGGATTCATAGCTCACCCCTTTCTTATGTATGTCCATGGGTTATCCCATGTAGTTATAAGAATGATGGAATAGTATGAGCATGTTAAAAAAGTTTTCAATAATGATAGTGTATCTCCTATTTTATGTTTTTATGTAAGGTAATAAATTCACAAAGACGCTATAATTATTTATCTTTTGGGTTATATTATATTTTATCATATGTAATAAATCATGAGTTGATGTGTAATAAAGACAAATATTGTCATACATGGTATCAAAGGAAAGTTTAGTTATTTTTGGATTAGGATTAGAAAACATTAGAGAAATATTTAGGGATAAAAATAAACATAATAACACGTCCCTATATTTTGGTAAAGTATATATTAAGTAGTTTAAAATAAAATACATCACTTTTTATATACTACAAGTGGATGTGGATCTGGAACAAGTGTACCTTGGGGTAAAACTAAAGAACACCGTATTGAGCTAAACTCGACTGGGAAGTGGTTCATGAAAATGGGCCTTGTTTTTCACCGAGTTTGACTCTCCTAGGGGATATGATTTAGTAAATTCACTTGCTCATTATGAACCATTATTAAGGAAAAAAATTATCATTAGTTTCTATGTTAGAAAATAGATCATGGATAACATAGATTAAATCCTATAAATTCATATCTTAACGAAATACGTGTCATTTATAATTTATCCATTTAATATCATTGGAATACCATTTATGAATTTAATAGTTCAAAACTACTCATCCCAATTTTTCTCTTTATTCTAGCCAATGGCTGAAAATAGAAGGAACCAAGTAAACAACCAATGTGAAGGGAAATGTGATGACTTCCCAAATGAGATGTCTAACCTGATGGGATCAGAAATTATGATCTTTGTGATGATACTCTCTCAATTGACTCAGGTCCTGAATAGAAACATAAATCATGAGGTATTCCCAAATCACCCTAAGAAATAAAAATCAATAATTGAGACCTTTATGTGACAAATGCCTTTGAATTTAAATGGATCATATGATCCCTTAATTGTGGAACAATGGATCGACTCCATTAATAAGATATTCTATATAATTTAATGTTCTAAGAAGTATAAGGTTATACATGTTATTTATAATAGAGATGGATAATCTTATTAGGGGTCTACATTGATCAAGAATATGAATCTTGAGGAAGAGATCGAAGCAATGGGGTGGAAGGAGTTCTAGAAAATGTTTTTCAAAAAATACTCTCCTCTCAATATATGACTTAAAATAGAAATGGATTTCCTTTACATTAAGAAAAACTACAAGGAATCCATTTGGGTGTATGAGGAAAACTTCACGATACTTTCATGATATGCCTCAATATTTTTCATTACCCCTAAATGCAAAGTTTTCTTCTTTATTGGTGGGATAAAAATAGTCTACGAAAATCCCTGGTGATCTAAGACTTTGATATCTATGAGGAATTTTTTTGGTGTGCCCTAAAACTAAAAAAGGATATTGGTTAATATCAAGGGTCTCATGGGGATAATAAGTAGAAATTAGAGTTTAATTCTAGTGGTGAAATGGAGAAATCTAACTGTGGTAAAAAATTTCAACATCCCACTTGTCAAAAGTGTGGGAAGAATCTCCCAAAAAACTGCATAAGGGGGATGAAGAAATTATTTAAGTGTAGAAAGGAATGGAACCTAGATAGTGATTTCCAGTAGCAGAAACCCACCAATGCAATGGAAGATAGGAATTCTCCTACCTACCCTCAGCATATTTTCCAATGTTTAAACTTCAAGGAATAAGGACACTATACAAAACACTACCCTAAGATAAAATCTTTCATAGACAATAAACACCAATAACCTCTAAGGTGGTAAGGGAGAGCATTTTCCCTAATAATGGATGAGGTGAATCCCAAACATGAAGTGGTGAAAGGTATGCTTATTATTCATTCAAGAATAGAAAATGTTATTTTTCATTCTTTTTCTATTAATTCATTCATATCACTTAAGTCCAGTGGAACTATTCAAACGCCACTATAAATTATGGAAGTAGAGTTTTCATTGAAAATGAAAAATGGGTAAACTATTCCATCCTAATTATATAACTCTTCCCCCATCAAAATTTGTGGAATTAACTTCAAAAAAACCTTTTGATACTCCCTTTAGTGGAAGTTTATGAAATTCTGGGTATGGATTAGCTTTCCCTATATAGATCAAACATAAATTTCCATGAGAAGTAAATCACTCTTCATATCATGAATCATCCTCAAATTCTATACGAATGAAAGGAGAAGGTTGAATATTCTTCTTCACTAAAAACTCAAGAATGGATATTATTTCCCAATAAGAAAGAATATTTAGCTCAAATAATTGAGTTTAAGAAAAATATCATCCTTTAAGGCATTCCCATTGTGAGACAATATGCCGATGTGTTTCCCGAAGAATTTTCTGGTCTTCCTCCTAGCTGAGAAGTTGAATTTTTAATCAAGATTATACCTGTGGAATCTCCATTATCCAAGAATCCAAATATAATGGTTATTTTTTAACTTTAGGATTTAAAGAAACAACTATAGGAGAATCTATATAAGGGTTTATATTCCCAAGTGCTTTACCATGGGTTGCACTAGTCCCCTTTGTCAAGAAGGATGGGTTAACGTGCCTTTGCATTTATTATCATGAGTTAAAGCATATCATGATAAAGAAAAATATCATATACCATAGATTGATGACTTTTTTTATTAGCTACGTGGATCCCAATACTTCTCCAAGTTGGATATTCGGTAGGGTTATTATCAAGTAAGGGTGAAGAAGGAGGATATCCCCAATACTAGTATTTGTATATTGTACATGAACTATGATTTCATAGTAATGCTATTAGGACTCACTAATGATTCAAAATTATTCATGGAAATGATGAATATATTAATTAGTCATAACCTTAATAGATTTGTTGTAGTATTTATAGACGATATTCTAATGTACTACAAAATTAAAGAGTATGAGAAGAATATGAGCATTGTTCTAAAGACCTTATAAAAGGATAAGTTTCATGAAAAGTACAGTAAATGTGAGTTCTAATTAAAGGAATCCCTATTCTGGGGAAATATTATCACAAAAAAATGGGATATATGTGGACCTTACAAATACAATAGCAATTGAAGGATGATAGAGGCCAACAGAAATTAATAGTTTACATGGATTAGCTATATACTATCGTTGATTTATGAGAAATTTCTCAAGATTTTAAAACCCTCTAACTAAGCTTACTCATAAGGAATTCATGTTTTTTTGGAACAATTAATGTGAATAGATATTCAAGGAGTTGAAAAAGAGTCTTATCGTGGCACTTGTACTTATGATACTCACATGTGGGAAACCTTTCGAAGTATACAACGATACATCAAAGAACGTATTGGGATGTGTAATAATATAGGATGAAAAGGTGATAACATATGACTCATAGTAATTGAAATTTCATGAATATAATTACCCAACACATGATGTAGAGTTAGATTTAGTGATCTTCATATTGAAAATCCGGATGTATTATCTCTTTGGGGAGAAGTGTGAAATATATACGAATCATAAGAGCCTCATGTAAATATTCACATAGAGAGATATGGATATGAAATAGAGGAGATTGTTAGAGATGATTGAGGACTGATAATCCTAAATCCACTACAATCTTAGGAAAGTAAATAAAGTGTAATATGCTCTAAGTATAAAGGATCCATCAATTTTATCATTGGTGAGAATTTAAAAGGATCAAATATTCTTATAATTGAAAAGGATAGACATGGGAATCATAAAGGAAGCAACATCATCAATAATTTCACAAATTATTTCTCAATCATCCCTTCTAAATAACATAAAGTATGCTCAAAGAGATGATGTGGAAATTATGAATACGGTTAAATCTATAAGAATAGTGAAATCCTCAAAGTTCAAAATTAATGAAGAATGAGTTTTAATATTTGAGTCACAACTATATATACCATTAAATAATTATTTAAAGAATGAATGGTTGGATTATGCACATATATTGATATTCTATATCCATTTAAAGAGAACAATGATGTATCGAGATCTCTGAGAGCACTATTGGTGTGACAATATAGAGAATAAGATCATGGAATATACATCAAGGTGTCTTGTATGACAGCAAGTGAAGTATGAAAGGAAAAAATACATTGGGATGATGAAACTATTACCCATAAATACATGGAAATGGGAAAACATAACCATATACTTTGTCACAGGTATTCTGAAAATATCAAGAAGGAATAATTCTATATGGGATGTTGTGGATCATCATACAAATACTGCTCACTTCATTGTAATTTGATATGACTTCTCAATCAATAAACTTGTAAGGATATACATTAGATAAGTTATGAGGAAACATGGAACACCACTATCAATTATATCTTATCAAGATCCAATATTTACCTCCATGTTTTAAAATAGCCTCCAACATGATCTAAATATTGAGTTGAACTTTAGCAGGGCTTATCACCCTCAAACTGATATCCAATCTAAGCATATCATCCATACACTCGAGTACATGTTTAGGGAATGCTCAATGGACTTTAAAGGATAATTGTATCAAAATATTCCTCTTGTCTATTTCTCATACAATAATATTTTCCACTCAAGAATCCAAATGGATCCCTATGAATCCCTTTATAGGAAGAGGTGTAGAATACCTTCATACTAGGGTGAAGTTGGGGAAAACAAAATATTGGGTCCAAAAATGGTTGTGGAAATGGGGGAAAGGATCAAGACCATTCAGCATCACATCAATGCTTCTTAAAATTGATAGGAGATCAATGTTGGAAATCATCTATATACCTAGATTTTGAATTTATAGATAATTTATTCATTCACATATATTTATGAAATAAAGTCATGATATTTGAGAAGAAGGGAAATCTTAGTCCTTGATACATCGGTCCCTTTGAGATCCTTGTTCACATCAGAGTAGAGGCTTGTCATATAACACTCCAACCTAACTTATCTCAAGTACATGATGTGTTCCATATATAACTCTATAGGAAGTACATGCCAGACCCCTTACATGTAAAGAATCCAATGGTGGTACCATTGGAGAAATATTTTTCACATGAAGAGAATCCAGTGAAAATCTTAGATCATAGAGACAAATTTCTATAAAATATGACAATGCACCTGGTCAAGGTGCTATGGAGAGACAATAAGTCCGAATAAGTGACTTGGGAACTAGAAGAGGTGATGAAATAGAGTTACCTTCATATTTTTTAGGGTGTGAAATTAAAATTTCAAGGGTAAAATTTATGAAGTGGGGAAGATTGTAATGACCTAAACATTTATAAATAAAATTCCCTTTATGGTTAATTTAAATTTCTTATTTTTTATTATTTTATATAGGAAACATGAACTTATTTGGTTTTATTATATACTATCAGATTTAAAATATTGATAAGGATAATAACCATTGATAATATAGCCTTTTAATAGTGAATATATGGAACACACTCTGAGACCCTGAATTACAACTCATAGATAGGAGCGCTCTCCAAGATCTCTACAGAGAGCGCTCTCCGTGCTCGGCTTCTCCTTCCCTCTAGGGTTTCCGAGCCCTTTCTCGGATTCTCCCCTTCGTTTTCGGCCTCTCTCTCGGCTACTGGATTCTCCCCTCCATTTTTGGCTTTGTCCTATTCTCTAGAGCTCTCTGTTGTGGGATTTCTCTGTGGCTTTTGCTCTTCTGATGAATGTACGTGTTGTGGATGCCCTTTCTCGGGGTACCCTACACTGGCCTCAAGTTTCTCTATGCCTCTCCTGGTCGGAGTTGGGGCGGTGTTATCATCGAGGCTTTGGAATTTGTGGTGCGGTGGACAGTGGGTTTCACACAATACCGGAATCGGTCCTTTTGGGCGCTCTATTTCAGTCTCGGCTGCCCAAACTAGCACTGATACAGGGTTCCATCGCTTCTCTCTAGGTCAAAGTTCGATTGATGGTTACATAGGGGTTTTGAGCCACACGGTTAGGTGGTCGTGATGTTTCATTTTAGGGTTTCATCCCTAGTTATATTTCTTCTTTTTTGGTCCTCTTTCCTGTTGGTGATGTTTGTTCTAGTTGGTAGTTTCATCTCTGGTTTGGTCGCTTCTAGCGTGAAGGTGAATCTATGGAGTCAGATGGTACTGTTGATGGGTTTCGGTGTTCCATTGGGTTGTTTGATCGGTGATGTTGTGGTTGTTTGTCTGGATCTGGTGGCGATTTTCTGTGAAGTCGATGATGGCTCTGTTAAATAGATGAGGATGGTGATGATGGGGTCAGATTGGTTTTTTCCAGCGACCGGTGTGATGTTGGGAAGCTGACGGTGGCAGTGGTCTGGGCGACGTCGATGGTGGTGTGTTTCTTCTACAGCGGTGAGTTCAGTGATGGTGGTGACACTGACAGATGGCAGTGACATGATGGGATCCCTTGTGATGGATGATGGTTCATGGTTTGTGGTTTGAAGTGGGTTAAATCATGTTTTGAGGTGGATTTGGTGGGTTTTTCAATTTCGACTTTTGAAATTTGAAGGTATAATGTCTGAATTTTGAATGTGTGGGTTGTGGGTTGTGGCTTAAGTGGACCTCAGATATGCGTGGCTCTCTTTATATGGTTCCTACTTACCCAAAAAGTGGATTTTAAATAAAATAAAAAATGGATTGTGGATTTTAATAGTGATTATATGATTAGTATAAATATAAGGTTTTGATAAATCAAATTTACATGGATAGAGGAAGTGGTGGCCTCAACCAGTAGGATCATACCCTATGAATCCCATTTATCGAATCTTCTAAGGGAGATAGAATCACCAGGTTTTTCCCTAGAACAAGACCAATTTTAGATCCAATAACTAAATCATGAGTGAAACCATTTACGGATGATGTTGATGATCATTGAGATCATGGCCCAAACCATGTACATCAAACAACCCCAGGAAAATCACACCATCTCACACCTTACCCTTATGGAATTTTCAAGTGTAATAAAGGGATATGTATCAATAGCCTAATAATATGAATATGTATATTTTATTTTAAATAGAATAGTGGTTACATTTACTTCTTGTTATTATTACTTTATAAATTATTTTTATTCGATAAAACACAAATTATATTTTTTGGGTAATATGTTATATCAAAAGTAATTTTTATAAGGGTTTGAAACAGTTATTTTCAAAAAAAACCCATCAGTTATCAATAAATGTCGATTCTTATTTTTAAAGTGAAAATTCAAATATTTTATAAATTATTTTGTTAAAATAAATATTATTTTTGGAATAATAATGTATAAATCATACAATGTTGAATTTTTCATTATTTTCTGAGATATCTGAATTTTTGGGTAAAAATTAAATATGGTATAAATATAATGTATGTATTATGATATCGTAATGACTCAAAAGTGATGTAATAAATGATATAAATGGTATAAATGGCCAAATATATGTTTCTCATTTAAATTAATGTTTTTTTGAGGTTATTGTTTCAATTTTATAAAGCCTTTATAAATCCTCCAAAACCTATAATATATTTTAAGGTTTTAAAATCGTTTCTTTAAGAACATAACTCACTTATGCATCACCAAGGGTAATATATTAATAATCTCACCCTTTGGACTTATAAAATAATTAAAACCAATCATATTTAGTATAAAAAATATTAAATAACTATCGTAAGGTTTCTTTTTTTTATTACTTTATTATATAGAGTCGAGAACGTTTGGGAAATAATTAAGAACTCCTTTATCTTTTCCCATTTAAAACCACCCAACCTCTAATTCCTATTCACTCAGAAACGTCATATCACATCCTTAATATTCCCTCAAATATATATATTCATCTAAAGGTTCCCCCAATCTCTCAATAAACCCCTCCCAAGGTTTTGGAATCACCCTCTCAAGGTAAGTAATCTTCTTTTATTCTTTCTATTCAAGCACCTCTTTTAAGTTATGCCTCTTAATTTTTAATTTTTTTTCATTTTGAGAATGTTTTTATATATACATATTTATTACCTTTAGATTTCCATGTGATGAGAAACCAATTTTACTCTCATTAAACCCTCTCATTAACCTTTATTTAAAGTTGTTGTGCTTCTAAAATTATCCTATGATTTTCCATACCAAAAGTAGGGGACCTTTCCCTCTTCTTTTCAATTCAAGGACCTTATTTTAAATTAACCTATTTAATCTTTGTTGGTTGTATTTTAATGAATATATAAATATCACCATATTTTTTTCTTGATGTTATTTGAATTATATATCATTTATCCCCTCTCATTTTGACCTTTACCTAAGTCATTACCCTATCAAAATTTAGTAAGGGATCCTCTTTTTCTCTAATTTATTCAAGAATCTTCATTATCTTATGCCTTTAATCTCCAATTCCAAATGTTGAGATAAATTTTTACATATTCACCTTACTTCCCTTATGATTTATAAATTATGAGATACCACTTTCACTCCCATTAACTTCTACCATGAACATTTACATTCCCCCATTATACTACTAAAATTTCACTATGATTTTCCATGATAAATAATTGTGTAGTGAATACCCATAACCATTTCCAAGGGTGTTAAAATTTATGAAGTTACACATCTTTGATTGTGTAATTACATGTATTTAATACAAAATTCATTATATTAGTATTAAATTTTTTGTAATATGTTATTATTTATATGATCTATGTGGCACACTTATGTATGTACAAGATATGATTATGATGGGTGCACCCAGATAGCACTCCAATGCATTGGTAATGTTTTAGTCGCATGAGATTCCATGTGCGGTAAACAGGAGGTTATATTAAGAATATTATTTTATGTTGTATTGGTGTTTAACCTTGACTTATGTTTATGATGTCATGTTTAAAGTTTCTACCACATTCTCATGTTTCCTTAATGTTATCAGGCTATATCATGCCTCATTATTCATGCTTATGATTCACACCCATTTTATGTCCCATTGATATGCATGTTTTCTAACATTTAATACCTTATTCAGGTTATTATTTTTTTATTACCTATCATTATTTATAGTTCATCCCTTTATTATACATGTACTCAGGTTATATCATGTAGTTTTTAGAATGATTGAATAATATGATCATGTTAAGGAATCTTTAAATAATGACGATGTATCCACTATTTTAAGTTGTTATGTAATGTAACTAATTCCCAAAGACACTATAATTCTCAATATTTCAGGTTTTATTTTGTGTACTATTATATAATAATTCATTAATTAATGTGTAATAAAGATAAGAGTTTTCATAAGCTCCCATAATATTTAGTTTCTCAGAAGGAAAATCATTACATTGTTTATTGTATTTCACATAAACATAGTTCCTTCGGGTTCCATACATTGACTAAAACCAAAAATAAAATTGTAAGAAATAATAATCATATTAAGGAACCACATAATCATGATGAATCACTTACAGGGTTTATAAATCAGGACACCTTATTTTTAAACTACGACACCTTAGGTTTATCCTAATTCATTCATAGTCATCATCTATTTAAATATTACATGATTGTTCATTAAGATTTTGTGAATTTACAAAGAATATCCCTTGGGAGTGTCAAACCAAGTGTTAAAAAAGACCCATTTTCATTCACTAGGTGAAGATCAAATCTAGATCAATGCACCCTTTTGGAGTTATTAGCACTAGGTACCTCTATTCCAAAGCCACATCCACTTGCAGTACCTAAACGACTATGTAACTCCTTAAAAATGACACTATATCCTTTACCAAAATTCCTAGAAATTTTCCAATAGTTTGAATCATACATGGAATTATCCTTAAACATATCCCTATACATATCCTCAAAAATATCCCTAGGTATGTCACTAAAGGTTTCTCATCCTAGTTCCCAAAAATTAACTAAACCTTTTCTATGATACCAACTATAGAAACCTAGGATTATCACACATGGATATTACATATTTTTAGATGACTATACAATAAATTATAGAAATAAACACCTAAGGATCATAATAGTTTAGTGCCTTTGGAAACATGGAACAAAAACTTATTAATTCGTGAAATATCATCAATGTCTCCCATAAAGATATTCATCTTTAGTACTCCTACTTAAAAAAAATTCTTCATAACCTGGGGAAATGAAACATAAGGGTGAGATTAGATTCTTAGTAAGGGTAAACAAGGGAGATATGTATGCATGAAATGAGAATAGGGGTATGATAACATGAACATAAAATTTGAAAACCATACCCTATATATCAAATATCATAATATTGAGTCATGGAATAAGGATTGTAAGTTCATTAGACATGAACCATAAAGAAATTAAATAACATGAGCCATTACAGAATAACATTGGAATATGGAATGGATTTTTGGCATGGACATCTACTTATAACATTGTGACCATGTATAAATAGATACAGGTTCACTCATTAAGTTAATTACATGGAATTAGGCCCTCGCATAAACATATGGATATGAAACTAGGTCCATGAAAAACATTATGGACATGAAATATTGGACCATGCATAACATTATGGATATAAAAGATAGGTCCATGCATAACATTGTGAACAAATAATATGGTTCATGCATAACATTGTCAACATGTAATTAGGTTCATGCATAAAATTCGGAACATGTAATCAAGTTAATTCATAACATATTTACTCATGAGTAATCCATCTTTACCCAATGCATTGTAGGGAGATGTAGTTCCCACCCATATCATAATGAAAACCATATTTATGTGTTCCACAAGATCAAAAAACATTCATCATATCATATTTTGTGAAATGAAATGGGTTTCATAAAAATTTCATCATATCATAACCTATAAAAAAGGTAAAGTTTTCATAATCATTTCACCATTTCATCATAGTATAACCCATGGAAAAATTGGTAGGTTTCATAAGAATTTTATCATGGTATAACCCATGGAAGAGAAACAGATTTCATAAAAATCATACCATCATAAACATGAACCATTCAAATAAATAATATGAATTTTATCCTTGGATCATATCCCCAGTAAGTCATAGGTAATATAAAAAGATGTCATCTTAGATAGAAAAGTATTTTTATCGATCATTTAAAACATTTCTTGGTGAAAATATACATTTGGATTTGAAAAAAATTAATATATAACATTTAAAAAAATTGATTTTAAAATAACCGAGGAAACTTATAAATTAAGCTTTAAAATTATTTTAAAATATTTTTTCATAGATATATCATAATATTTCAACATTGGTATCATAATAATTAACAATCCTAATAAACGTTGAGATTGTATCATAAAAACCATACCACTTTGGTAAATTTTAATCATAAGCCACATGAAATAATAACATTAAATGAAACTTATAATATCATGGGAATAAATAAATTCATGATATTACATGTTAACTGGGTTGTATATACTCTTCATAAAGAAGATAGGTGTACAACAACACATATATAGCAAAGAAGACAATTTTTGACAAAATCTCCTACCACTTTAGTAATATTTTAAATCATAATATAAAATAAAGAATAACATAAAATTAAATTTCAATATCAATAAAATAAGTATATTTAGGACATTACATGTCAAATTATCATTATATACACCACACAAAATAAATGAGTGGTAAATTTTCATATCACTCCTATAAATAAAAGAGAGACTATAAATCAATTACCGAAAATTGTGACTTGCTTCTTAATCATTAGAACCTCATGTATAATAAATATAAGTTTATTATACATCAATTAAATAAACAAATTTATATATATCATACCTCATATAATTTACTTATGCCCTTTTATTATCTATTTATTAACAATTCCATGTTAAAGCCACATTTTGGATAATAATTGAATTATTTTTTCAATATGTTTTGATTTATTATTTTTGGACCTCCTAATTTGATCCTGATTTCATCATATAAATAATTTTTAACAATATATAAATATCATATATGTTAATTCTATATTTATATAGATTAATCCATCAAATTTAGTGATAGAAAATGAAATGCATCATCCATAGAGATGGTGGTCCGTATGTACGCATGAAAGATGCTTCTATTTTTTGTTATATAAAAATAAATAAAGTTAAATGATATATTATCATTGAAAAATAATTTTTATGTCATATATATCACATATTTTCAATACAAATGTCCTTATTACTATAAATGTAAAGTTTGAATGAATCATATCGCTTCACGAGGTGGTAGCCCGCCGTAAACACAAGTGATGTTATCGTCTTCCCAAAAATAAAAAAAAATGAAGTTATGTGTGATATAATAATTAAATAATCCTAATAATATTATAAAAATAATATATAAATAATGAATCCATTATTATTTCTAACTATGAGATGTGGTAATGGAAAATTGAATGACATTGGTTCGTGAGGCGGTAGTTTTTAGTACACGTGAACAACTATTTCTTAACACTTTTGATGGAACATTGGATGGTTATAGGTCATGAAATTAAAAAAATATATAATTATGTTTAAAATAATTAGGATATTATATCAACATGTTGTAATAATAATTGATGGATTTTTAGAAAGAAATAAAAAAATGCTCATTGATGAATGTTATCATTTATTCAGGTATCCTCTTTAAGTTTACACTAAAAACCATCCTTGGATGGTTTTATATAAAAAATGAACCTTATAAGATGATATTAGGGAAGTTGTTAAGTGATTTTTTCAGGTATTAGACAAACTAAAATGGTTTTATTATGTGAATAAGAGAGTATAGTGGGTGACCTTTTATAAGCGAGGGAGAGGACACACTTGGTATTTTTTTAAAATAAGTCAGTGCTCCCAGATTTTTCACATTTAAGAAGGGTAAAAATGGTCTATTATATATCCTTATATGATTAATGGTATAAATATGACTATATAATAGTTTTATAAAAGTTTATACATCATTTTAAGCCTTATCTTTTTTCGTTTAACCTCAAGTAAACCCATTTTACTTTAACTACGGTAAATAATTTTTTCTATTTTTGGTAGTAATTTTGGTAAAAATTAATGTTAAAATTGATAGATAATATAAATTATTATTATTCAAAATATGGAATCCATTTTCAAAATTAAATTTATAAAATTGTAAAATTTTAATTTAAAATTAATCCTGCAAACCTGATGAGAAAGCGGGTTTTTAAAGAGAAAATGTTCGAATGTTTGAAATGTTTTTATATAAAAATTAAAAATTAAATTGACCAAATTAAAAAAATTATGTTAATTGATTTATAATTTAAATAAGTTTTACTCTAAAACCAATTTTAAAATTAATTTTAAAATACGTACGCCAAAGGTGAAAAAACTATTTTTTAGAAAATATCATTTAAAGTGTAAAATTGGATTTATTATTATCTCTTATCTAGAAAACACATAAAAAGAATATTAAAATTTTATTGAATATATAATATATAAATTTTTTTAATCATTCATCAAAATTTATTCTTTTCATTTATTAAGTTAAAATGCATTTATATGCATAAAAATAGTTTTTCAAAAAATGATTTCCTTTATTTTTAAAATATTTTTATTTTAATTTCTAATTAATTGGTAACCAAATTATTAATTATGTATAAATGTTTAAACCATATATTTTAATTATTTATTTTATCCTATTCATTCCCTCCATTCCAATGGCTAGCTGATAATTATCATATTAAATAATAATATTTTAAAAGTATGTCATGTTTTGTTTAAATTCGGTGTTGTGTGTAATGTAAGTCAAATATAGTGTTGTGTGTAATGCAGTCCAAAATTAGTTTTTTGTGTAACAAAAAATAAATAAAATATTAAATTTATTTGAAAAAAATAATTTCAAAATATCTTAGGGTATTGCATATTCTATGAAAAATCTATACACCAATAATCATGAATAAAATCCTTCTTGAATTTTACTCCTTCAAATAATATTTCAATGATCATTATTTTGGGCTATCGATTTTAAAGGCCAACTCTCTTAAAAAAAATATTGTGGTAGATGTCTATATGAATCAACTAGAAGGATTCCCTATGGTATATATCTATTAGGAATAACTTAAAAGGTTCGGCGACATCAATAAACTTCAATAAGTTGTGCATATTACATAAAATAATTTATGAATAAATCATACATACTGGTCATAAAATATTTATTTGGAAAATAAAGACTAAAATGTGTCTCTATCTAGTTATTGGGAGCACTATAAGTTTTCAAGATATATATGTTGATAACATATGGTAAAAATCTTATGTCTTACCAGTTTGTTAATACTGAGGAATTAAATTTCACCAAGTATGACTTAAAGTACCAACCATACTCTAGGGAAAAATATCTACAAGATAGATCCTTGGGTTTTCTAAATTTATTTATAGTAAAAATAGTAAATAATTATTGAAAAATATAAGTTGTAACAATTCAATATCTAATTTTTTCAGCATATAATTCTTTTATCAGAACATGCATAGGAATAGGAAGAGATTATTGAGATTAATATGATTTCACAAAATTAAGTGTTATGAATTTATCTCAGGAGCCATTATATATACTAAAATTGTATATTACTAATTCATGATGCATAGTATGTGAATATAAAAAAGATTCAGTATAATTGTATTGTCTTGCAACAAAAGTTATCGGAAAGAACTTTGAAAATTAGTACTATATGAGTTCCTGGTGTCTGGAGATGTGGGAACACTAGTGATAAATTGAATTTAACAATTCTATTTATTTAGTTCAATTTAATATAGTATTGAAAAAAATAAGGAAATATGAAAAATGAACTTATTACAACCAATGTCATCCATATCTATAATATCTGAGTACGTTACAGCTTCTGATGAAACTTAAGAAGTGGTTTAAGAATGTCTTGTTCTGATTTTATTTCTTTACCAAAGAAAGATTTTTTTCATTATCATGATAATATTTAACTAAGGATTTAGTCAGTTTTTAAATACTTTTACATGGTAACAATAGTTGGATACTCAGTTATATCACTACTTGAGGGATTTTATCAAGATAATATTATTTCAATATAAACATTTCTGTCAAGACATGTGGATTTTCCAAACCTATCCTTTAAAAAATGATATGCCTCAAAGTTTTATCCATAATAAGTGTAAACATGTTTCTAGATATGAGAAATAACTGGTCATTAGCATTTGTATCTAGATCAATCAGGAGTTTTTTAGAGTTTGTTCCCTAGAACCGACTATTTTTTTACTTATGATTACAAGTATATTCAAAGATGTCAATATTCATTTAAATATATTATCACATGTTGATTTTTATTCTTCACAACATTGATGTGATAATGTCTTAGAGTATTTACCACACTGAGAAAAGAATAGTAGTTTTTTTCTATGATGAGAACCATAAAATGATATGATGATATTCTTAAAAATAGTTCTACGATCGGATAAAATACTATACAAGGAAAAAAAGTACATAGACTATCAGGTGTGAGTACTCATGAGAGTGTGAGGATTCTTCTCACGAATTTCATATATGGTAATATATAAGATAAGAGATTATGATAATAGTCCCACTAATAGGAATTATGCATGTTTTGGTGTCATTAGATATTCCTACATATGAGCATGCGTAATGGTCCTTAGACTTTAAGATTATCACTAATACATGTCATGACTTACTCACTTAGATTTATAGACAAAAACAATCACACCATATATTAGTAAGAAGTAGGGTATATTGGATGTGTCACGAATGGAATGTTATCAATGGATAATTCAAGAAAGGATTTATACCTTCCATCTTCATGAAAGTTGATATCCCATCCCTTTGACTGAAATATAACTATCGCATTAAATTCCATGGATATGGTGTAACGAAGTTTATTTCAAATAGTCAAAGAAAGAGGTATCAAGAATATAGGTTGATGACCTAGATGTGAAACCTGCTTGATGATATATTAATAAAATTGACTGTATTACATAGAAAGATTTCGAATGTGGTTATTGATGTTGTGACATTAAGTTTTTTATTTTAGGTTCCTTGACCCATTTCTAGATAGTAATATTAGACTTTAGGCATACTCAACTAATTCTAATGAGAAGGAATCCTATAGGGTCACACACTAAGTGTTTTTGTTGATCTTGATTAAATTCTATTTGAATTTAATTAATAGAATAAATATTATTCTCAAGGCTGAGGAATAATTTTATAAAATTTTTATTGATCACATAAATTAAATATATATTTATTCACTGAATTGTAAATAAAAAATATTTATTTATTTTCAAAAATATTTAATAAATATTTATTCTCTATTTTGGGGATAAAGATATTTATTTATGAATAAAGTTTTTATTCAGGTATTCAATAAATTTTGGGGAGTCCGAATGGACCATGATTGTTTTCGGTGATAAATATTAATCTATAAGCTAGTAAAATAATTTTTGTTATTGAAAAAGTTAGTGTGTGTGCCATAAAATAATAATTTTATTATTTTTATTATTATATGGAATGGGTTTTAATAAATAT
The DNA here is from genome assembly GCA_963277665.1 of Viscum album. Taxonomy (NCBI): domain Eukaryota; kingdom Viridiplantae; phylum Streptophyta; class Magnoliopsida; order Santalales; family Viscaceae; genus Viscum; species Viscum album. Next base: position 468,043,867 of record OY728142.1, on the reverse strand, counting down.
TATAATATTATATAAGGTTCAGTGTGAAATTAAATAATATTTTAACTTAAACTCTATATCTTTAAATAGATGGTTATTTCTATTGTGTGTGGTTAATAAAAAATCGATAAATATAAAATAATTGCACACAATAGATTACTTTATTGAATTCCTCTTTCTTTATCACTCTCAACAACTAGAAATTCATGATATAATCCTTTAAGTTTGAAGGAATATCAATAAACACAAATGAGGCAAGAAAATTTATTCATCATGCTAGCACTTGAAAATCAATTGGCATTGCTCATATATCAAAGGATTGCATGTGGATCGCCTCTAGAGGGATTCTACAGTTGGATCCTAACAAAGTAGTAATGTTAATCAGGAAAAGGATTTTTGGTTTATTAATATCTAAATCAAATAAATGGTCCTAAAATAAGGTAAATCATTTCTTCTCATCTAAAATAAATTACTTATAAATTTACTGTGAAAAGATCCTCTATTGGGGTTTTGAGAAACTCTGTGTTAAAATAAATTTTAAACTTAATTACCACCAATGGTATTTCTAATGCACCTATAACCTATACAAACATTATCATAAACTCCACTAAACACATATTGACCCCATTAAAATAAATAAAATGCTTACTTGGGAACAAAAATCCCCCTATTAATTTTTTTTCAATTCCAATCCTCAATATCAATATGTGTGCTTAGATGGATTCTCTTTTCCTCTCCCTTATTAAAAATCAAAAAAGGTCAATAATAGGGACTTCTCAACTCTTATTTTTCAATTAAAGGTAATATTATTATCTTCTCCCTTTTCCTAAGACAAGGATAATACCACATGGTTCTCTTTGCATAGATCCTTTATTTGTTCTACTCTAAGTCTGTGTGGGAAAACCTTGTGTGAAAAACAAGAGAGATACAACCAAGGTTGCATATGATTTCTATACACTACCATTCATGTGATATCATGCTAAAAAATTATTATTTGTCAAATAGAGGCTATATAAAAAATATATTCATTTAAAAGAAACACATAACCTATGTACATCTCAACAAACTGTCAAAAAAAATTCATGTACAAGTCATGTAACTCCCTCTTTTTACCATGTTTTGATAACCAACACTCTCCTTTATTAAGTGAATTTAATATAATCATAAAAAAGGGTTGTAAGTGTTATTCTAATACCTCAAACTTCATTTTTTTTATATTTCTATAAATTTTAGGTTTATTTAAAATAATTTATTGGCAACTATAACCTCAGTTTTACTTCCCCTATAGGGATGCACTCTTTTACTATACCATGAAGTATTATTTTTGAATGGAACTCAATGAGAATATAAATTTTATTATTGTATATACCTATCAATTGTCTCCTTTAATTACCTAAATGTTAGTTCTAAACACATAAAATAATAGAGAATAAGTATGGACCTCTTGTTTTATGAGAAATAATATCTATTCTAAGGGATTCCTCTCAACCTAAACCATTATTTTCATCCAATCTAAACATGGGAATTTTTCTTTGGAATCTTCCATTGAACTTATTCTTTATGTGGAATATCTTTTTCCACCCCATTATTCTGAATCCATATGTTTTTTTTGTGGATTAATTCATATAAATTTTCTTCACTCCTTTTGAATCCACTTAATTTTCATTAGCCTCAAAAAATTGTCAACTTCCTCTAATTGTTTATCCAATTTCAATTGATTTGGAAAAATAACTAGGCACTCTTTCTTTACATTTTTAGTTTTCTCAGAATAGTTGTATGAATTACCACTATTTTCCTTTTGAAACCTCTTCCCTTTCATAATATAGGGAACCTCTACTTTTAACCTTTTCATACATACCTCATCCTTATGACCATGAAAACTATATCTTACAAAAATATTATCCAGAATCTGGTTTTTCTTTTTTATTGATAGTTATGGTATAGATTTGTTCACATGTTTTTTACACTAGGATTTTTTCCTCAAATACTCACCAAAACCTCCCCTTGGTTATTACCTATTTCTTGGTAAAGACATATTTAACTAGTAAGAATATGATTTGTGTCCATGATTACTACAACACTAGAAAAAACATTGACAATTTGTTCTTTTATATTAGTTCCATATCTATCTAGATTTTTGAAAAAATTTCACTATTATAAACTAAACATCACCATGATTATGGGGTTGTGGTCTCCTTTTCATACTCTTACCTTCCTTTGTGGAATATTTTCACTTATTAACCTTGGTCCAATCCACATAATATTTTTTTAGTACCCACATTATAATGAATAACATGCTTTTTTTAAAATTTATTAGTTACATATTTACCATGCTCGCATGGAATTTTATTATCATAATTTTTATAAGATTATTCTTTGATCTCAAGGGATTTTTTAATCCCTATCTATGCATGTTAAACTCATGTTGAATTGTGATACATATGGATTGTGTCTTAGATAGATCATCTTCTTTTGTAGTCATATTTTCTTCAAGATCACATGTAATTTTTCCTTGTTTAGCTATCTTTAATTTGGGAATATTGATATCATCAATATAAGATTCCCCTTCCTTATCCATCCCTTTTTCACAGAAGTCACCTTTATATTTTTCTTCTTTAGGTTCTTATTTTATTTCTTGAGGTATTGTATCCATCCCATGTATAATTATAATTTCTCTTTAATCTCCCACTCAATTTTCTGTACTGTCATCTTCATTATCTCTACTACTTGATTAAATAGTTCCTCAACTTTATTAAAGAAATTAACCTCATTTTCTAAAGAAAAAATGTATATTGAATATTTCTTTTTCTTTATCTTAAAATTTTTCTTTTCACTGCTAATTTACTTCTTATTATTTTTTGTTCCTTCTAACCATCCTCATCTTTTTGGTTTTTTTAACATGATTATTTGGGAAATACTTTTCAATATGAACATTATTATTAAAATTATAACATCTTAGTAAAATTTTACATTTTACTTCCCTTTTAGGATTCATGAATCTCTTTCATAGAAGAACATAAATCTATTTTAAGTCTTTTTCATCCTCAGCATATGAGTCTTGAGACTATTCACCCTCTACTTTTATTACTTTTCCTTTTATAATGGATTCAAAATCCTTTTCATCTTTTTCCTTATTTTTTAAATTAGGTTCATTAATCATTTAATAATATATGAGAATGTTTTTAATCTTATAAATTTTCAATTCTAGTATTTCCTCTATGGATGTTATTTTTGCATCAAACCCATCTAGAAAATTCCTCATCAGTTTTTTAATAATGATAAAATCCTTTATCTTCTTACTAAAACCTCATATTTTTCACACAATATCATTTACTCAGATTAAATATTTATCAATATCTTCATCAACATCCATTTTACATTCTTCAAATTAGATCCTTTAAACATGGTGTTTTTATTTCTTAAATTTGACATTACCTTTAGAGCCACTTCTTAATTTGTCCCAAATTTCCTTGGTTGTCTTAAGAACCATGAAATTTTTATAGACCACATCTAATAAAGACATAAAGATATCATTTTGAGACTTTTCATCTAACTCTATATTACTGTTTTATACTTGAGTCAAAGTTTATCCATCAGCAGGGGATTCAAACCTAAATATTATAGTGTCTCTCACTTATTCGCCAAGAGATATAAGGTTGGGTAGCATCCTATTCCTACATCCATGATAATTCTTCCCATAGAATGTGGAAACACCTTAGCTATTGATATAGTTAATATTATTTGTCTCTAATAATTATACCTTGGATCATTAGAGGAAACTTTATTTAATACCAATTATACTACCCCAGTCTAAATGAACCTCTTATAGAGGTGAATTAGTAGAATTATTTTATAAATTATTCTCCTTTTAAATTCAAAAACTTGAATTAGTTAAAGTTATTGATCCACTCAATAATATTTCTCACAAACTCACCTCCTATATAGTGATAAACTAAAATAAATTATCACACCATAATTATAATATTTAGTGTAAAATCTTACTCCTTACCATGTTTGTTATTCCCCAAACATAGATTCTCCAATATAATATTATTATGAATTATAACAGTCTCATGAGTCCATAGGATCATGATTTTTTATACCGCCAACCACCTTATCTTCCTCGATTATTTATACCCCCAATCCTGATCCTCTTCAGCAACTAGTTATACCCCCCCCCCCCATACATACAATTACAAGATCCTTCTCTCTCTGTACTAATCCATCATAAAAATATCCCCTTCTCCTCAGTTTCTTCTACACCACTTGAAAATTGGATATTTATCCATGATCATATGGATCAAAAGGCCTACACATATGACTATTCAAGATCTTCACCAGCTTCTTAGAATAGATATGTTGTCCTTGAAACTCTTCCCAAATGTGATGTTATCTAGATTATACTTAAATTTCTTAAATAATTTGGTGTATATTTTTGTTTCGGATCACTTTATTTACTCCTAAATACTAGATGTATCAAAATCTTTTAGAAATCTCAAATTAATCATGAGATTTTTCTCAATTATCGAAACTTATTTTTTTGATACATGCACCATATATTTATATTCCCAAATATTATCATGAATATTTTTATCAAAAATATTGCAGTCAATATTTCCATATTTGAATTTTGGAAAGTCCATGATATTCAATAGTAATATCTTCTCATTTTAATTGGTTAAAATATTCATAATTAATTTCTCATTTAAAATCATTTGAATTCTCATTAAAATATTCATTTGTATCTTCTAAATACTCAGAATTCATTCCATAATTCACATGATATATAAATATATTTGATATCAATAATTCCTCAAATATTGTGGTATTTAAATACTTGAAGGATTCTTGAAATATTTATAAGAATATAGGGATATAATCCATAAATTATTTCTCAGACGACTACATCATAGGATCAAATAGGTGGGAATTTTGGCTATGTGATTCTATCTACATAGTAGATTCACCTACCTGATTTGACTATATGGATCTGTACTTCAACTACATGGTTCACATCATCTATATTTCAGATATTGGATATGTGTATGACACCAGCTACATGGTTCTAACCAAAATTAATATGTATAATATTCACCTAATTTATTTTAGCTACATTGAATAATTCGATATTTGATTCGGTTACAAGATCAAAACACTTAGTTGAATCTGGAAAACTTCAAATTTCAATCAAAATCCCTTAGTTAATCTCCAACTAACTTCTAATCCTTCTCAACCAATATAACACTCCTCAAAAATATTATTGATAGTGCTCTTTAAATCACAGACACATGTCTTTTAATTCTTTTAAAAATCAACTTATCAATCGTCATTATTATTTTTCCATGTTTTCTTTAACTTCTCCACTTGGGTTCTAAAAGTTATATCCTAATATTTCCTTTTCTATAGAATATAGAAATAGCTCAACCATATTATGTATTTTCATGGATACATTATCAATCAAGACATAAAATTCCTTCTTATGAATCTATATAAATCCTATAATAATCACCATTAACTCCACTAAAAAACTATTTAACCCTTGATAATAAATACAATACTTACTTAGGTACAACATAAAGGTTAGACACTGTTGATAAGAACCAAGAGCTACCAAAAAATGAATTTTAGAGGTTGAAATTTTTTATCAATTAGGATTAGATTTTATGGGACCAATTCTATCTTCTCATGGTAAAAAATAAATTTTTATACCTATCGATTATGTTTCTAAGTGGGTATAAGTTTTGGAACATCCAAATCACAAAGAAAATAGTGTTGTGAAATTCATCAAGAAGAACATTTTATCTATATTTTGGGTGTCATAGGGATTTATCATTGATTAGGGAACCTGATTTAAGAACTATAATTCAAATCCTTAATAGGGAAGTATGGTTGTGTGCACAAAACTAGAACAACTTACCATCCTCAGTCTAGTGTATTAGTAGAAGTCTCTAATATGGAGCTTAATGTTTTTTGGAAAATAACTATTTATGCTTGTAGAAAAGATTGGCCATTGAATATAGATAATGTATTGTGGGATTATAAGACTACCTTTAAAACTCTCATATGAATGTCTCATTATAGTCTTATTTTTGGAAAGTCGTGTCATTTACCTAAAGAGATTCAACACAAGTCTTTTTCATATTTCAAGGCATTGAACTTTGATTCTAAATCTATTAGAGAAAAAATATGGTTGGATTTGAGAGATTTTGACGAGAATATGATAAAATCTTATGAAAGTGATTGAATTTAAAAATAAGTAACCAAGAATTTTCAGGATTCTATCATTTAAAATAAAGACATTAAAGTTTGTCAAAAAAAATTACATTTTAATTCTATACTTAAGTTGTTCCCTATAAATTTTAAATCGAAATAGTATATGTACTTTAAAATATTAAGAGTTTTAGTTAATGGAGTTGTAGAGTTTATAGGTGAGGAGAATCTGGCATTATTGGTTAATGGATAGAGGATAAAACATTATTTTAAAGATTATTCAAATGGTTTGGCTACCATTTTAGAATTTGAAAATTAAACTTCTATGGAGTCAAACTGAATGCTTTAAATTTATTGGTTCATGGGAGTCAAAAAATGGTCATTATTTGTGTCTTTATCTCTTACTTGTATCAATAATAATAAAAATATTTTTTTGAAAACAAATGTGTTTTTTATTCCTTTTGAGATGAATCATTAATACGATCGTGGAAAATTTCCCTTTATACTCACTACAATGTTTTAAAATATTAATCAGAACATTGAAAATAAGGAAACTTAAATAATTTCATTCCCTTGGTGTTAAATAAGGAGTTAACCTATTGTTTTAACTCTTTAATAGTAGTAAAATAAAACATTGGGCTTAAAATATTTGGAGGATCATAATTTTGGAACAAATTTGAACCACCACCTATTTCTCTCAAACTTTTGATTGTATTTTCTTTTGAGAATTCTTGTTTTTTCATGTTCATTTAACTAAAAAAGATAATTAATAGTAGTTTTTTATTTTTCTAGTGCTGGTCTAAACCACCACCAAATCATTTAATGGTGGTTCCTAAAACTATTTTGTATTGCACGGTCCCTAGTCAACTAGTGATGAGTTTTTTTATTTCACAATGGTTTTTTTAGTGTCATTTTTAGAAAATTTAGCGGTAGTTTGATATTTAATTAGCTTCAATTTATTAATTTAAAAAAACAATCCACTGGTAGTATGAATAAAAAAATTAACCACCAAAAAAAAATTAGCAGCGCCTATTTTTAGCAGCGGTTAATCTGAACTTCCATTAAACACATAAAATAATATATGTTTATCGGCAATTAAAACAACCCGTTGCTAAATGAGTTTTCATTTTTTTAAAATATTTAACAAATATATATATATATATACTAACATTCTATAAACATAGACTTAAATATATGATAAACTCGTCATTCATACATCACACATCCACAATCATACAAATAGCCACTGTCATCATAACCTGTGTCTCAGTCACCCCATACATAAAACAATACCTTGGTCATCAATATATAAATATAAAATCTGTCCAACAATATCCCATGACCTATATGAATTCATATCATGACCTTCACTACACCTATATGCCTCCACATCATCTCATCTACTGAAATTGACCACATCATCTCATCAGCTATAAAAAATGAAACAAAAATTAATACTAAACATATAAAATTAGAATTATAGTAGAATAAATAATAACATACCATGGAACTAAGAACCATCACGAATACCTTCTAAATAATGTCATGGATCAGAACAGTAAAACACATTCCTACTACTGGAAACTTCCACCTATAATAAAAACTAGAACATTTAAGAAAATAAATATGAAATAGAAAATACAGAGAATACATTCAGAATGCTAGAAATAAAATTTGTTATTTTTTTAATAAAATAAAATAAATCTTAACATAAAACAAATAATATATAATAAAAAAACTTTGAAAGAATAAATATACATATTTAAGAAAAGATTCAAGAATTGAAACTAATAAAGAATATGTAAATATTTTAATTTACTTATAAAGCGACATGCAGTATGCTTGAAATTTATTTAATAAACAAATTTTAAAAAAGTTGAGATCATAGAAAGTCCTATAATTAAAAAAACAACTAAGTGGTGGTTTTAACATGATTTCACATCAATATGAGGTTGTTTGATAGGGTTTTGACTAATCCAAACATGTTTTAGTGTTTTAAAAAACTAAAAATGTGTTTATGACCATAATAGGAAAACCGTCATTCAGAATGATATTTTGTCAGTTCCTACATTTCACAATTAAATATATAGTTGTTTTCCCATAATTTCAGGATAATATGAAGTTTTTTTACTAGTTTTTACCATCACACGTGTTTTTGTGTTTCAAAACACTAAAGATGTGTTTATAGCCATAATGGGAAAACCGTCTCTCAGAATGATGTTTCTTTGATTCCTATATTTCACAATTAAATCTATAGTAGTTATCACCTGATTTCAGGAAAATCTGATTTTTTTCCTCGTTTTGATCTTTCTACAAATATTTTAGTATTTTAAAACAATAAAATTGTGTTTATGGTCATAATAGGAAAACCACCACTCGGAATAACTTGTTGTTGGTTCCTCTATTTCAAAATTAAATCTACATCTGTGTCCCCTAACTTCAGGATAATCTGATGTTGTTTCTCTAGTTTTGACCTCCCAATACTTGTTTTTAAAGGCTTGTGTACCTTTTATAAGTGTTTGTCGAGTAATTCTAATCAAAAGACTCATTATATTGATTTTTTGTCTATGGGTACACATCCAAAACAACTAAGAAGTTGTTTTCCCTCGATTTTAGGACAAAAAACATAGTATTATTGGTTTTCACCATTTCACACACATTTTAGTATTTTAAAACACTAAAAATGTGTCTATGGCCATAATAGGAAAACCATCATTTATAATTATTTTTCATCAGTTCCTACATTTAAAAATTAAATATATGGTTGTTTTCTTCTGATTTCAGGACAATACAATTTATTTTGTCTGTTTTTGACCATTCCACACACGTTTAAGTATTTTAAAACACTAAAAATGCATTTATAACTACAATAGGAAAATTTTCATTGGGGATTATATGCTGCCAGTTCCTAAATTTCACAACTAAATCTACTATCATTTTCCTATGATTTTAGAACAATTTGACATAGTTTTACAAGTTTTGATTATTCCATGCATGTTTTAGTGTTTTAAAATACTAAAAATGCATTTACATACATAACATGAAAACCTTTATTTGAAATGATGTTTTGTGAGTTTCTACATTTCAAAATTAAATAAACGGTACTTTTATCATAATTTCAAGACAATCTGATATCATTTTCCTAGTTTCGACCATTCAATGCATGTTTTAGTCTTTTAAAAAACTAAAATCGTGTTTGTTTCCATAAAGGTAAAACTTTCATTTGAAATGATGTGCCTTCAGTTCCTATATTTTACAATTAAATCTACACTCTTTGTCTACTAATTTTAGTACAATTTGACCTCATTCTCTAGTTTTTGGCATTTTAGTATTTTAAAACACTAAAAATACGTTTACGGCCATAATGAGAAAACATTAACTCCTAATGATGTTCTGTCAGAACCTATATTTAAAAAATAAATCTATGATCGTTTTCCTTTAATTTTAGGAAAATATGACATTGTTTCCCTAGTTTTGACCCCCCGACAATTCTTTAAATGTTTTTGTACTATTTATAAGTTTTTACCAAGTAATTATGATCACTCCACACATCAGTTTGACATGTTGTCTATATGTACATGTTAAGAAAAACTAAGTGGTGATTTTATTTTAATATTAGGCAAAGCTAACGTTTTTTTCATGGTTTTAACTGTTTCATGCATGTTTTTGTGTTTTAAAACACTAAAAAAATTATGGACATAACAGGAAAACCTTCATTCAAAATGATGTGTTGTTGGTTTCTACATTTCAAAATTAAATTTACAGCCATAAAGTTAAAACCATCATTTGAAATGACATTCGATTGGATTCTACATTTTAAAATTAAATCTATGGTCATTTAACCTTAATTTCAAGATAACTGGACATCGTTTTCCAAGTTTTTACTATTTCATGCATGTTTTAGTGTTTAAAAAAACTAAAAAAGTGTATATGGAAATAATAGAAAAACTGTCACTCGGAATGGAGTGTCATCAATTCCTATATTTTACAATTAAATCTATGGTCATTGTCCCCTAATTTTAGGACAATCTGAAATCATTTTCCTAGTTTTAACCCCCTGACACTTTTTTTAAAGGCTTTCGTAACATTTATATGTCTTTACTGAGTAATTTTGATCACACCACACATTGGACTGGTGTGTTGTCTATAATTACTTGTAAAAAAACAATTATTTTATGGATTTACCTTTATTTTGGAACAATCTAACGTGGTTTACTTGGTTTTGACCCTTTCATGCACGTCTTAGTGTTTTATAACACACAAAAAATGTGTTTACAGACATAACAGGTAAACCATTATTCAGAATGATGTGTATTCAGTTACTATATTTGAAAATAAAATATACAGTCATTTTTCAGTGATTTCAGGATAATCTGATATTGTTTGTCTAGTTTTGACCATTTCACGCGTGTTTTAGCATTTTAAAACACTAAAAATGCATTTACAACCATTATGGGAAAACTGCCATTAAAAATAACATGTTTTTAGTTCCTAAAATTGAAAATTAAATCTATAGTCATTTTCCCCTGATTTTACGACAATCCACCATCCTTTTTAGGGTTTTGACTGCTCCACGCATGTTTTAGTGTTTTAAATCACTAAAAACGTGTTTAAGCCCATAATGGACAAACTGTCATTCGAAATAATGTGTCATCAGTTATTACATTTGAAAATTAAATCTATGATATTTTCCCCCTAATTTCAGAATAATATAATATCATTTGTCTTGTTTTTACCATTCCATCCATGTTTTAGTGTTTTAAAACACAAAAAATGTGTTTACTTCCATAACGGGTAAATCATCAATTGGAATAAAGTCCCATCAGTTCCTATACATTAAAATTAAATCTATGGTCTTTTCACCCTTTATTTTAGGATAATATGATGTAGTTTTTCTGGTTTTGATAATTTCATGCACGTTTTAGTGTTTTAAAACACTAAAAACATGTTTACGGCCATAACAAGAAAACCATCATTTGGAATGACGCGTCATCAGTTCCTACATTTCACAATTAAATCTATTTTCATTATCCCATGATTTCAGTACAATCCAATATTTTTTGTCTAGTTTTGATCGTTCCATGCATGTTTTATTATTTTGAACACTAAAAACAAGTTTACATCCATAATGGGAAAACAGTCATTTGGAATGATGTGTCATTGGATCCTATATTTCACAATTAAATCTATGATTGATATCCCCAGATTTTAAGATAATATAATGTCGTTTCCATGGTTTTTACCCCTAAAAACTTGTTTTTAAAGTCTTTTGTATCTTTTATAAGTGTTTACCGAGTTAAACTGGTAAAACAAGATTATATTGTTTTTAAAATTATAGATAATGATCTATAATTTATTTTTGACTTATAGGAGTCAACCACATATAAATCAGGCCTATGATGTTGTCGTTATAACTTGAAATGAGTGTTTTCTATATAAAAGTTTCATTTCTGCTTTTTTATGGATATTGTATGTGTTCATTTCTAAGTCCATGGGTGTGAAATGGAGTCAGGGACGTCAAGTTGAGAAAACATATAGAAATAAAAAAACATAACACTTTGTAAGTATATTAAAAAAATTACTCATGTATTTTAAATTAATTATCAAGGAATATAAAATTAATATTACCTTTAACTGAATATAAAAGACCTCATTTTTCCAAGATATAAGAATCTACCTCTAAGATTCTAATTGTCTAGAATCCTGAATTTTTTTCATTCTTAGCATTCCTATATTTCAAATGGATAATGTATATTAAAAATATAAATAATGAACAACTGAAAGATTTTTACAAAAAGAAAAAAAAAAGAAAAACTAGAACAGTGTATATATGTATGAAACACTTATCAATTGTAACTTTTAATATAATTTCATTACCAATTTATACATTCAATTATCTCCATTTTCACTATCATCATTGTTATCAACCTCTACTACGACGAGTCCTTCATTTTTACCCTCTCTTGAAAGTTCTACCATTTCAATATTATCAAGAAATAACTGTTCAATTATTTTCTAGTTGATGAGGTTCACTATCACAAATCACCAATTGATCTTTATCACCCAAATAATATAAGCCTCTCTACTTTAAGCGTAATACAAAACTCCAACCATCATGTATTCAATCATCCACATAATAAACTATCTTCACCTGTGAAGATAAGATAAATGGATCATGCTCTGCACACTCACCGATGTCCATAAAGTGAGAGAAGTTGACAAAGTTAAAATGTAGTGAATTTTTCATTATACCCATATTAATTTTGACCCACTTTCATTTGAATAAGACAACTAAAAACTATCCATGGTAGTTTAATTAAATTATATCAATCAGATTTCCAGTTTATCCCACCTTTGTAAATGTAAATACACCATTATTCTCTGTTTTCAAGTCTTCTTCAAGATAAATTGTATGAAACCTGAAGCCATGCATATTGTAGGAATCGAATCTCTTAGCCTACATTAGAGGACCTCAAACCAAAAACATCAAATCATTTGATCTTTATGGTCGATTTTCTACATTCATTTTCTAGAAAAAAAACTATATAAGTTGTTACTTTTAACATAGAAAAAATAATCAAATGTTAATAATATGAATATTATTTTATACTTACAAGGTAGGTGAACCATTCTACAAGATCTTTATTAACATATTTTTATAATTCTAGATCATTTTGAGCTCAACCCCTTAGTCCCCACTTTTATTGTAGTTGCAATTATTTAATAAATGGATCTGAAATAACACAGTCGAATATCACATATATATGTACTTTTACCAACCCCAATCCATACAGTGTAAAATTTGACCTTTTTATAATTGTTAGTCCAATAGTTTGAAATACCAAGGACTAGTTTTCAGAACTATAACTACTGCAGATGTCATCAGCGCATCCAATGTGATTGAATCTTGTCTCAATCCCATGAAAATACCTAGAACAGAAGGTCAAACAATCTTCATCTATGTAACCTTCAGCAATAGAACCTCATTATTGAGCTTTATTCCTCACATATGATTTCAAATGACCTAAGTACCTGATGAAAAAAATAAGGAACATATTAAAAAAATTATGCAATGATTTGATAAATTTTATTTCACCAAAAAACTAAAAAAAAATATCAACATATCTATCATTTAGATACATCCATCGATAGTGTATCTGTCCACTAAGTTTAGATTCTTGAACCAAATGAAAAATCAAATGAATCATGAATCTGAAGAATGAAGGGGGAAATAACATCTCCAAATGATATAGTTTCAAAACAATTCTTTCTTGAATTGTATAAAGCTCAGTTTGGTTTAAATATTTTCCACAATGGTCTCTCAAAAAGGTACAAAACTCAACTAGACCTGTCATTACTTTTTCAGGTAAAGTATTACACAAACACAATTGAAACAACTGTTGTGACAACCGGGCCCCGGTGACAGCACAGACACCCCGCCTTAAAATGGCCGTCAGGTCCTGGCCCACCAGGCACCACCAGTTGCCCTCGCAGACACGTGGGGCCCACCCTAGGGTCCACCCACATGCCTGAACGGGTCATCTAACTAATAATAGTCCCCACAGGCCAACACATGTCCTTTCCAGTGTGCTTTGTCCTCACTCACACACATCCTGGGAAACTTCCCAGGAGGTCACCCATCCTGGTCACTACTCCAGGCCAAGCATGCTTAACTGTGGAGTTCTAATCAGGTAGGCTCCTGAAAAGGAAGGTGCACCTTGTTGACAAGAGTCATATCATTTAGTCATTTAACCCTTTATCATTTGGGAATGTTACAATCACCCCCCCTTTAGGGCACAACGCCCTCGTTGTGGGCCCTATATCTCAACCCAGGCAGTGCACCACACTTAAGGCTGGGTTCTTCCTCTGATACCAAATGTGACAACCGGGCCCCAGTGACAGCACAGACACCCCGCCTTAACATGGTCGTCGGGTCCTGGCCCACCAGGCACCACCAGTTGCCCCCGCAGACACGTGGGGCCCACCCCAGGGTCCACCCACATGCCTGAACGGGTCATCTAACTAATGATAGTCCCCACAGGCCAACACATGTTCTTTCCAATGTGCTTTGTCCTCACTCACACACATCCTGAGAAACTTCCCAGGAGGTCACCCATCCTGATCACTACTTCAGGCCAAGCACACTTAACTATGGAGTTCTAATCAGGTAGGCTCCCGAAAAGGAAGGTGCACCTTGTTGACATGAGTCATATCATTTAGTCATTTAACCCTTTATGATTTGGGGATGTTACAATTGTTCCATCAAAATATGTGAGTTGTGACTTTTCAATCCATGTAAATTTATATATTTCAAGTCAAGGCATCTTGATATGTTACTTGTATATCCATTTGGAACTTTTAAATTCTTTAAAGTTTGAAGGAATACATTTTTCCCATGATTTTTAATTGTAAAAATATCTAAATGAAACTTTTAATTATCATTTTCCCACTAATCATTCATTATATTCATTGAATCCAAGTCCTTACGAGCATTAAGGTGATCCTTTGATTTAATCTTCTCATTAAGCACAATAAAAATTACATTATCATGAAACTTATTATCAATATACATTAAATCAAGATAATGAAATATAAAATTATACTCCTATTAAAAAAAGTTTAAAAAATATGCTCTTTTTCTTCCATTGTTGTGTTCTATCTTCTTTAGATATTGTACCTCAAACCCCCCCCCCCTTTAAACTAATTACATTTTCCGAATTCTTTAGTGACATTCATTAATTGTCCCAATATTTCTAAAACATATAACACCTTTTGTGACTTTCTCATTTCAATATCTCTATTGAATTGTGTCTTATTAAATGTAAATTTATAAGAAGAATCAAGAAATATATTATGAAACATAAAACACTATTTTCTACTATGCGGTAATTGTTGAGGTTTAAAATCAAAATTAAAAACTGGATAATCCAAACTAGTATGAGTGTTTCAACCATATAAATTTCCTAGTCTAGAAAAGTCACTAATTTTTCACATTAAAGTATTATGAATTTTGAATATTTGTCTCTTTGAAGCATCATATATTTTCATTCCATCATCTCGTATTTCTCACAATTCTTTGATTAGAGGTTGAAAGAATACATCAATGTCATTTCCATGCATTTTATTTCTAGGAATAATCATCAAAATATTGAAATAATTATTCTACACACACATCCATGGAGGTAGATTATAAGGAATCAAAACAACTTTCCAAATGCTATAATTAGTATTTAAAGTAACAAAAGGGTTAAAAAATTGGAATCCAATCCCAAACATATATTCATATGATCCGAAGAAAAATCTGGATATGGTGAATCAAACATCATCCATGATGTTGAATATTTTGGATGTATCATCAAGTCATCATTACTATCCTGAGCATTCCACTTAATGTCATCTACAGTAATAGATGAAATGAATAATATTTTAAAGGATGGTTTTAGAGGAAATTAATGCAATAACTTTGTAGGAGTTTTCTTATTATTTTTGTTCTTGGGGTTTCATAGATTTATACTCTCACTATTTTACATTTACGTCCATATTCTTGTATGAAATATTACACATTCTTATTTATCAGACTCATATCCCTAGTAAATCATGAAATAATTAGGGTTTTCATGTATCTTTGTATAATCCAGTCCATGTTTGTTAATGACTTTATTCATCTCATAGAATGAGGCAGGGATCTTAGCTTTAATAAATTAATCATAAATAAACTCTAAAACCATGAAGATTACTTTGTTATTAATTCCATAGAGACACTTGATATGATACAACTTAATTAGAAAGAGAACTTTGAATGCTTGGTACACCATTCATATAGTTATTGTTGTCCATGTTCAACTAATTCATAAAAATCATTTTTTTAGTTACTGAAGTTCTGAATAAGATTAACCTACTCATGACCAACTGAAGGTTCTATTAATATATATAAATCTTGGACATTGTATTTTGAAAAACCAAATGATTTATTTAATAAATTTTGAACATAATTATCCTCTTCTGGGTCACTTTGTATTTTGTTGATAGTATTTTCATTGTTTTGAATTTCCATAACATTTGATTCGCCATTCCAAATCCAACATACATATTGAGTATGAAACTTATTCAATATCAAATTCTCATATACTTTGTTTCTATTCAACCATCACATGAATTTATAATCAGGACATAGACATTTTATTCTACCATCCACTGATTGGTTTACAATTTCATAATATAAAAATTCTTCCAATCCCTTGGCATAACGAGGTGTGTTTTGAGGTAAATAAATCCATCTTTTATCCAAAGGTATTAGATTATATTCTCCCTATAAAATATATTATAAAGAAATAAATTTTTAATCAAATAGGTACAATAAAAATTAAATAAGAATCTATATGGGTTAAAATAAGACTCAAGATTATGGTATTTAAAGTTAGATACATGCAGGAAATAATTAATATTTAATGATGGAAGTTTGGAAAAAAAACATTTACATTAAAGATGATAAATATGTATCAATTTTTGATAATTTATATATAGATGATATTACTTTTATAGGTGAAAACTGTAATAGTGTATTCTACCTTAGTTTTCTAACTAGGGAGGGTTAATTCCATTGAAAACTAGCTACATTGATCAATGTATGAACCATTTCACATGGTCTAACTAAGACCAAGAGCACCCATTTAAAAATATAAATAAAAATTATAATTTATTTGGATATCACACACTATTGGATGGCTAAAATTGATAAACACAGAAGTTTTAGGTTGTTATATGTGCTTATACTTTATTCTATCCTTTAAGGTCATTTTATATATGCACCAAAATTTCCTGCAAAACTAGCCAGGGAGGGGAACCTTTTACAATACACATACAACACCTTAATAGTTAATGATTTCAAAGAAAATTTTTTAAAATAAAAAATTTTATCTAATGTAAAAAGTACTGATTCTTGAAGTTTAGTCATGTTTTTTAAACTATTACTAGTTATATAGTGAATGTAGTGGACGATTATGTTTGACAGATTAATACATGTCTTTTCTCACCCCATTTATTTTTTTCATTTTTACTCTTTAGGGTTGGTGTTTTCATAATGGGAATTTATTATTATAAAATATTGATCCGTGAATATTCTATTCAGGAGAAAGTTATTAAATCATGGAATAAAATTTTAACTATAGTCCTAATATTATGAATTTATTGTGGAAGCAAAATGAAGGAAGACTAAATGAATGAAGTTAATCAGTATAATGCAGTACAATAAGTAGTAAAAAGATGAAAACTGAGTAAAGAACACCCAATGTGTAAAATTTACATTAAATTATAGGGGTATAACCAAGTTTCATTATGCCACCAATTATTGTGAAAAAGTCAAGATAAATCCACATATTTCAATTATGTATATTATATTAAATAAAATAACTTTTAGGGATGGAGGACACAAGACGATACAGTTTGAGGAACCTCTTTAGAAATTTTCCTTTAAAAAATCAAATACTCAATCATAATAAAGTCACTATATTTAAGGCAACCCAATATTGGTTCTTAAAAATCAATGCACGCCCTTGGAAGTCACGAACTTCCATTAAAAAATATTTTAAGAACCAAAACAACTTTCAAAGTCATGAAATCATGTAATAAAATACATTATACTATTTTATTAAATGTTAGGTGTTCATGGTAGTTGAAAAATAAATTTAAAATACATATTTTAATATAAAAACATTCAAATTCAATAGAAAACAAGTGAAACAAGGATTCCTTTAAAACGGATTTATATAAACATATAATAATTTAATTAGGAATCTAAAACCTAGCTTAAAGAGGAAAGAAATCAGTTTTTAATAATTTAATGTGCTATGTAATAGAGAAAACCAACCTATGATCTACCACATCCACCATTTGGGACACTGAATCACCACAACAAGTCCAACGAATACTTAAGAGGATAGTATGAGAAGAACTGAGCCTGGGAGAGGGAGGTCGAAGGGGTTTTCTGTGTCTCCACTAAGAAGGGGAACCGCCATAGAGAGGGAGTTTGGAGGGGGGTTTTCATCACCACTAAGAAGAGGGAGGTAAAAGTGGGGATCATGGGTTTCAGGGTCACCATCAAGGATGGAGGAGGTCGGTTGGAGAGGGGATTTTTCATCACCACCGGTAAGAGGGAGGTCAGAGGGGGGTTTTGCATCACTGTTGGGAAGAGGGATGTTAGAGGGATGTTTGTGAGGGTTGGTTTCACCACTAAGGATGGAAGAGGGAGGTCAGAGGAGGGTTTTTCATCACTGATAGGGAGAGGGAGATTGAAGATTTAGGGGGTTATTGGGTCGGGGTCACGCGTGGAGTGGGGTGGACAACGTTCGGGGTCGGGTCGCGCTGAGGGAGTGGAGGAGGTTGACAAAATAGGTGTTTTTAAAACATTTAGTTGTGGTTTAATGGGATCCCCCACCAATTATTAAAATAAAAAATATATAGTAGAGGTTTTATGAAACACCAACTACATTAATTTTTTTTAAACCAAATTTATTAAACAGTGGTTAATAGAACAACCTCTAATTAACTGTCACCAACCAGTGATTTTTTATAGTGTTTGTACACTTTTATATGAGATGAAATTAGGAAATCCAAAGAATTTAACATGGAGGAAATGAGGGTAGTACTTTTCCTGAACCTAAGTGATTAAATATTCTCCTACAGGGGGTTTTATATTCAATTTATACAGTGTTTTTAATCCTTTACATGCTGAAAAATTACTTGTTATTTTCTTACTTTAAATAGTTAGAAATTTATTTAAAGTTGATTTTACCATATTGAATTATTTAGAAAAATTATACTTTTTACTATTACTAATAATTAGTTTCTATGTACTAAATTAGAGCTATTTAATTTTTTTTCCAATTTTAAAAAATGTATATTAATTTTACACGTGAACACTACTTAAAAAATATTTTTCATATTCTAAAAAACTCATGTAGAATTTTGTGGAAATTTTATTTTCATAATATAAAATTTTTCTATTATTTTTTTTGAGTGGAAAATCTATTTTAACTACTTTGTGACACTTACATGTGAATTTATAATTATTTATACGAATATTTTCTTTGAATTGAAACTATTTAAATGTTTCTTCCACCTTAGAATTCAATATTGTGGGTAATTTTGGGTTTTAATTATGTGTGTGGGGGGGGTTTACTTATTCCAAAATATATTTCAATGTATTTCACATGAAAAGAACCATAAATTTTTTTTAAAAAAAATTATTGCTTTAGTTTTTATCTTTAGTGTTCAGAAATATTTTTTGAAAATAAAGTTGTTTTTCACCTTGAGTGATTAATCTTTTCTATTCAACCATGAAATTATTAGAGTACAACATTTTATCTTTTTCTCTTAAAAATTCTTATTTTTGGTGAAAGTTGAGTAATATTTTAAAATTTCATTAAATTTTAAATTATTTTTTATACTTAAACTCATAAGATTTCCATTTTAATTATCTATAAAATCAACTCATAATCTTGATTGATATTTTTATTATTTAAGCTAAAACTATTTGATGAGTTATTTATGATTTCATATAATTATTAAGCACACTTATATATTCAGATGTGTCTCATTATTTCATATGTTAAAATATGTGAGTCTTTTAACTATAGAGAAAAATATAACTTTATAAGAAAACTTGAATGAAAGATAATTTTTTTGTCTTTTCAAAATGTTGAAATTCAATCATTTTTGTAAAATAAAAAACAATATTTTTGTCAAAATCATTTCTTTTAAGATAGTAAACATACCTACTTGAAAAATTCAATGGGAGGAAACATTTTTTAAAAGTACTATATTATTTTCATTATAATTATTTTAGTTTTGAGATTATTTCCCTTACACTAAATATAAATAATTGATTGCTTGAGGACAATCAATGCTCTAAGTGTATTGTAATTCTATGAGTATTTATTTATGATACATATTTAGATCTATTTCATTAAATTAATTTTATTTTAATTTCAGAATTCTCTTTAAAATTTAAATAAATCAATATTTATTATTTTGTGTTGAAAATGTAATTATTTCAATATTTTCATTAGAATGTTTATTTTTTGGTGTATAATTTCTATAAAGTTCATTGATTGAATTATTATACTTTCTAATAACTAAATTATAGTTTTTTTCAATATTAAATAAAATATAATTTTTAAAGAATTTTAAAATTTACAATGTTTAATTTTATGATATTAAGTAATGTTTTTATGGAACCACTTTATGTTTCATTTTTTTAAATTTAAAAATTCATAGATTGATATAATGTTAAGTTCATTTTTATTTTGAAATCATTTAATTTCATTTTATAGAATCTATGTTTTTATTTTTAATAATAGTCAACTTTTATTAGGATTTTTAGTGAAAGGGATTTAAATAGTTATCCTATATGATATTTTTGAAAGTAAAATATCCATAATAAATTTGCTACATCCACATAAGAGTTTTTCATGTAGGTATCCTGATAAGTATTTTTCATCCTATAATACTTTTACAAATATACCGTAAGATAATTTTCAAACAGTCCATAAGATATTTAGGCACCATTCCATAAGATATTTTCAATAGTCTCACCTATGTAAGATAATTTTCCACTAGCCCTCATGTTTTGTATTTTTCAAGAAGTGTAATATAATTCTCTAACACATGTAAGATATCTTCAAAAATCTCTACATTTTAGAAAATAATCAATAAATATGATAAATTTAAACCTTTTCAAATTATCCCAAATAAAATAGAACAAGTTTGAAGATCAAATCCAATTAAATATAGGTGATTTGAGAGTTTATGATCTGTTTTGATTGATGAAGAAGTATGAATAAATACTTGTGAAGATAATGAATCAACTTTGTTTTAAGGATTCGTGAATCTTGAATCTTGAATTTTGACTGATGAAATTGAGAAATATGGTGTATCAATAATGTTGGGATTTAGAACTGCTTCTTTTAATCAAGACTAGGGATCAGCATTCATAGATGAATGTTGACTGAGTGAGACAAGTCAAAGCCTAATGCTGAACCAACTAAATGAAGATTGATGAGGCCAAAGCCAATTTTTTATGGATGAGAAGTCACTTGTGCTCACTGAATTTGATTAGTGGATCTCCATTAAATCTTATAGTAAGTTCTTACAAATGAATGAAGTAGTTGAATAATTTTTTTAACTAAATTAATTATTTACACATATTTTACATAAATAAGTGGAAGTCTCAATGACTCCAAGTTTCAAGAATTTAAGTAAAAAATTATACATAAGTTGTTTAATGAATTGCCTCCATAAATTTATATATCATTGAAATCCATTTGAAGCTATCATGGTGTTCAAATCTATGAAAAAGAGTTGGGTTTTCTTAAGATCATGTTTAAAATGGTTCAAGCACCAATTTTAATCCAAATGAGTTTGAGTGACAACATCTTTTCCTTTCTTAAACTAAATTGGGATAAATATTAGTTTTCCAAGATAGTTTTAAGTTTGATGTTGTGTTTCATGGTCTTCATGAGATTTTATTGAATGTCATTCAATCTTATCAATTTTCAAGTCTAAGGGTTTGTGTGTACACTGTAGCTACCTTCTTTTACCACATTAAATATTTGAGTTTTATGGAGTAAATATAGGTGGTATTATATATACTAATAGAATCAAGCTAATGGAAATAAAGGAAAACTATTTGGAGACCCATGAGTTATCCAGGTTCTTACTGAGATGGATACTTGTACATGCATTAATTGGTTATATGGGGAATATTTTTGTCATTTTACTATCACAATAAAGTAATATAAAATTAAAAGAAAGTGTTTCCACATAAGAAAAACTATGTGGTAATTATAGGTGGCTTAGAAAATTAGATTTATATTTATACATGTTCTAGATAATATATATTAATATGTATTGATGCATTTCTCTTAGAGGTAGAAAGTGGATGTATCGAGATAGGATAAATCTCAATCAAGAGCATGGGATATAAAGAAGATAGAACCTATCTTTATAAAGAAGATTTATTTAATTTCTTTCATATCCTTTATTCTACTATTTTGAAATGAGTTTCTTGTGTTATATTTGACTGAATATATTTTTTTGGATAAATATTCTTTAGGAAATTAGATTAATCTGGTTCCATATTTTACTTTGTTCATGTTATTATTATTTAAATTGGTTTTCTACTCTATTTCATGTTATCTTTGACGGTGTTTTATTTATTTTCCAATTTCAAGAATAAATTTTGGTTTATATTGATTATAAATTTAGTAATTACTTGGGAATTTCATTTTAAAATTTTTTTGAAATGAGGATTTTTTATTTCTATGAGTGGTAGGGTAGAATCAAATGGAATTTTGATTTCAGTGAAATCAACTTCAAAACTCCTTATAGTTTATTGAGTTCTATAGTTGAAAATATATATAATTTAATCAATTGAAATTCAACCTTCTTGACAGAGGGGTGGATTTATCTTTTTTATTGTTCACTTGGTAAACATTCTCATGAATGAATGAATATGTTTCTAATATCAGAACTTTGAAATTTTCCGAGTTCATCAATTGTTCTCCATTTCTTACATGTTTCTTTATTTTCTCACTCTTCCACTATCAAACTAATTCACTACCAATAATTAACACTTTTTTATTTTCAGTTACACATTACCAAATTACTACTATTAAATATTTTTTACTTCCTTTTTTCATTTTTTTTTTGTTATTTTGAGTTGTTTTATCATTTCTTGGTCTGTATTTTTTTCCATTTATTCCTTGTGGTATTGAACCTACTTATAAATTTGCTTATTATAATTAGTAAAATAAATAAATAAATTTGTTAGACCAATGACCTATCATTAACCCTTCTGTTTTGATCATAATCCTTCATGTAATATTATAGCATTTGTACATAATTTAAGCTATTAATTTTGATTAATTTTTTTTAATATAAGTAAACGTGTTTTATCTAGTTCCAATGTTGAAAATGATTCATAAATTGAATGAAATTTGGTGAATATATGGTCATTTTACGATTATAGGGAAATTGATATAGGGGGAAGGCGGTCAGTGTTAGCCACTCACACAAGCACGGGTGTTGAGAGGTATCCACTAATTAAATTATTAATAAAAAAGGTTGGTAGTGCCTACCTCTCATTGCCTCCATCTCTTATATCTCCTAATTGACTAGGGGTGGCTCCTATTGTAACATCCTAGTTAAATAAAGAATATAACATTTTTATATTAATTATAATTTGTGAATTAAATATTAATTTTACTTTAAAGTGGAATCTATGTTCAATAGCGTACCTAATACGCAACAATGGGTTTCTTTGAAATCTTATATAGCACCCAATGCTGAGTCATACTGAAAAATAATAATATAATATTATTTTAAATGGTAGTTAAAGCCTAACTATTGTATTGTCCGTAATGGATAGAACTAACTACAATATGAATATACATGTTTGTTAAATGTTTTTTCATTTATCCAATAAATTTTATAGGCTTAAAATAATAAATAGTTTGATTTTAAGTATAAATACTCTAATATTCATTAAAAGGTTGATTTACCACCTTTTGATGGAGAACCCTATTTAAATCTATTATTGGTTACTTTTATATGTTCTATTTGAAATAATAATATTCTTCTTTAGAATCGAGATATCAAAATTTACTTTGGATAAAAAAAATTTATTTTTTTGATAAAGTTTATTTTTTTATAAGTAGTGAAAAATACTATATTTCAATTCAATACTAACTTTTAATATAATTTATTTATATGGTTAGATAATCTTTATAAATGGTTTTAAAGTTTAATTATATTATATTTTTACCATTTAATCCTACTTTTTTCATTAGAAGTAATTTCACTTTGAAATTGGACATAAACAAGTGTCAATCTTTTGATAGTTACTATTTCTTAAAAACACGATTTTTATTTTGATAGTGAGAATTAATTTTAAATTAATTTCTTCCAATTCTGTGTTTTGAATTTTGAAAATTGATTCCATATTTGGAATCATGAGGTCCAAAATGTGTAAATAGGTAACTTTTAATTTTATACATTATGAATATTTACTTCGGTAAATATTTTTTTTACCATGGTTAAAGGGTAAATATGATAAATAAGGGTAAAAAAAATATTATTATAATAATATTAAATTACCCTAACATGTGTCCTAATCCAATTTTTTGATACATTTCTGACAATAGGTATCCCTGGGTCGATTTTGGGACCCATGAAGCCACTTAAGAGTGATAATGACACTTTATATTAATTAATTTAATGTAAAGACAAAAATGAATTAAACATATATCTTTTAGTAAATAAATTCTTACATGGGGTTATATAAGATATATCTTCAAATATAAATATTCATTTAAAATATAAAAATATTTCCTATATCATGATATTTTTTTATTATTTTTAGGCATCAAATAAATAAAATTATTTATAACACAATAATGATGTAGTGTTTACCTCATTAATGAATGATTTATATAAATAAGATTATAAAGATTAAAACAATATCCAAAACCTATCCAATTATTATTGGATGATTTTATTTAGAACATGAGTCGTCTTATATTCAACTTTAATGAGTTTTGGACATTTAGAAACTGAAAATCATTATATAATAAATAATATTTTCATACATTCATAAAGATATCATCCTCCCCCTTATAAAAATCCCTCACTTATAACTCATTCCACACACTTATAAATCCCATTGGATCATCCATACTCTGCCCAATTAAGCTCCCTACATCCCTATAATCATCCTAGAATCCATACCTTATGCAAAAGGAAATTCATTTAAACCTTTTGGTTCAAACCAAAGGATGATACCCGATTTAAAGGTAACATCTTCTCTTAAGTTCTTTTGCTTTATTTTACTTATCCAACCCCATAAACACTTTTTATTACATTATTTTATAAAAAATCCAATATACTCATTATACTAGGTTGTTTTTATGATATTGATTCTAACTACACTTACACACACCTCCATATAATGGGTAAAGAACATATTATTTCTGTGGACGGCAAACTACTTCCTCACGAAACGATGATTGTTCAATATTCTCCTACCACCCCTCATGGTGTCTATTATGATGGATCTATATTTATATATGATATATATTATGTTTATTTTCTCTATTATTCTGTAATTTTTATTTAAAAACATACTTTTATTCTTTACAATATGTGTAAATATGATAATTTCATTTGAAGAAGTGAATACTACCACCCACTCAAGGTGATATGGTTCGTTCATGACATAAATGGAACGTATAAAGGATGGAGTTAATGAAATTATGTAACATATATATAATATGATATTATAATTTAATTATAATATAAATATTTATCATTAATTTTTCATTCCATTAAATATTAAATAGAAATGAAAGTAGCGTTCATGCGTACGTACGGCTTACCATCTCCATGAACGGTGATTTTCATTTCTTGTCTTCAAATGTTATGTAACATTATAAATACATAAATATACCAGATATATATGATATATATGATATCTGAATCATAAATATAATTCCATAGATAATGTAATTTTGACTACATTAACAACTTGTAATTATAAGAAGTTCATTTATGACTCAAGTACCAAATATCGACAAAATGACCATTGTTAACTTAAATGATTGCATAATGTTTATAACATGGTAATAAGTGATATAAAAGGAATAATAAACTTAAAAAATGTTATTAATATAGTATATATTAACTTTATCTTATTATTCAGGAGATTAATGAACGAACAAGTCAAGTCGAACACGAGGTAAGGGGTTTCTTATCTCACTTTTAATTCTGTGAGATTTCAATTGTTTGCCACTTATTTATTACATGTGGTGTATTTTTTGCTGCAATTTGATATATATTATCATGATTCTATTTATATTCATGGTACTTTTTGATTCTTTTGGTGGTAATTAACTTTTTTCATACAAGTCGATTGATTATAATGTGGTAAGGGGTTTTCATCTCACTTTTTATTCTCATGAGATTCATGCTATATTTTCCACTATTTCCATTTGTGTGGCGTATGTACTAACCATTATTTTATTAATTTGTAATATACATAAATTTATGGGTATTTAAATCTTTATTTTATGATCCTTATTTCATGTTGTGTATGTTTTTTAAGTTACCAAATCGGTAAGGGAACCTTTCACCCTCCTCTTTTTAAAAGACTTCTTATTGTTATGTCTTTTAATTTACATATTATTATATTGGGATTTGTTCTTATATATCATTATTGATGTAAATTGTATGTACTAGTGATGAGATGCACTTTTCTCTTTCATTAACTCATTTTCTAAATTTTAAAGTGACGCCGTTAGGCTGTCGAATTTCTGTAAGGGAACTTCTTCACCCAATATCAATTATTTGGGTTAAACTTCTACTTCTTGATTATGTCGTACAATGAATATGTGAGAATAACATATGATTATTTTACATTTAATGTCCACATATATTGGGTTTATTTATATTTTTTACACATAATTATGTCATTTATTTATCCTTAATCTAAGGACACCGTCTATAAAATGGATTTCATCTCAATTTACATTCCATTGAGACTTCATTGTTGTTTTGCACCAATTCACATTTATATGGTATATATAATGTCCTTTGGAATATTATATCATGAATAAATTTATTCTCATGATATTATAAAGTCTTGATTAAATGTTATTCCTCAATTATTTGTATTCAAGCATCTCTCATTTGGTTATGAACTCCTTAACTAAAATATTTTTGTAAAGATTTATTCTTATAAATATTTCCCATTAATTTGCATGTTTTAAAAATAATTTTAAGTATTTATTTATATGGACATTAATGTTTTAAAATGTTAATTCATTTAAAATCTTCAAAGTGGTATGGGACACTTTGATTCAAAAATCTCTTTATTAAATGTTTTAAATGGTTTTGAAAATGGCTTGATAAATCAATGATTATGTCTATATCTTGAAATGATATGTTGTGATCGCAATGTTGAAATGTTATCTTTCATTTTTTCTTATTTTATGTGTTATGAATATGTTATGATTATTGGTCATTTTTTACATATACTGGTGGTTCCTTGAAAACCTAGGGTGGGTGAGCCCAAGATAGCTCTCAAATGCATTGGGTAATGTGACAGAGGTAAACGTTAATGTTTCTCCTAAGAGATTTAGGGAATATATTGTGATGGGTATTCCAACATAACTCCCTATGTATTTTTGATAGCTACTGTAACAGCCCAAGATTTTATAAAAAAATATTCTTTTTAATTTTATTAATGTCTTGTGTTGTACGCTACACCAAAAGGAGCTTGCACAACACACATCCTTGACTTGACTTGCATTACACGCAATCGCGACCTTCCTCGATAGCGTGTGTAGTACGCAATACCGAGTTTCACTAAACAACGATATGCTATAAAAATATTATTAAAACTAGCCGTTATGAATAGTAATAACCACTTTTTAAATTTTAGAAATTTTAACTCTCAAAATGGACTTCATTCTTGGATTCGGAGTATCGAATTTAGCCTAAGGTGAAATTTTGGTACTTTTCGGATAACTTTCATATTCTGATGAATAGTGAAAATTACTAAATTATAATTAAAAACAACTTTTTTTAATCGAAATAATTAATAGTGATAAATCATTAATTTGAGTGGTTTTAAAGTATATTTAGAATATATTTTTACAATTTAATACAATGTTGGTCATTGGATGTAATTTCACATTTAAACCAGACATAATCAAGTGTCAATCTTTTGATATATATTGTTTCCTAAAAACACGCTATTTATTTTAACAGCAGGATTTAATTATAAAATTAATTAATGCAACTTCTATGTTATGAATTTGGTAAAATAGATTTCATTTTTGAATTAGGAATATGAAATATAGCTTAGGATGAAATTTTGGCATTGTTCTGAAAAACATCAATTTTTGATGAATAGTGAAACTACTAAGTGGTAGTTAAAAAAACTGAATTTTTCATAAAACTTAATTTTGCCGCTTCTGTGAATGGAATTTCGAAAATCCGAGAGACATGGTTAATATCAAGGACTAAAATGTGGTTCAATGAGATGAAAATAATTTTTTTGGTGAATAGTAACTTTTTACTTTTTTTACCACGGTTAATAGTAAATAGGGTAACTAAGGGTAAATATGATATTAATATTACCCTAACACATGTCCTAATTCTATTGGACAAGTGTAATTCGACCAAAAACAAACTTAGGAATAAAATATGACCATTTAGGCCCACTTGGATTAGATTAGGACATTTATTATTAATTTATTTAAAGAAGGGTTAAAATAGTTAAAATCAAAGTTTAATAAGTAAATCATTTTTTATATGGGGTTATACATAAGATAAATTCGATTGTAAATATTCATTAGAAAGCTAAAAAGATTTCCTACATGATGGTATTTTATTTGTAATTTTTAGACATAAAATAATTTAATTCATTTATGACACAACGATGATGCAGTAATTTTATTATTAATGAAATATTGACATAATTGATGTTATAAACACCAAAATAAATGTAATTTGAGATTTTTTATGAATTACACTAATTTTCTAGGTTACTATGATATATTAGTGTTGATTTAATCAACTTGGTTCGAACATATAATTCTGATATGACTTTCACAAAAATCATATATCAAATAGTGTCAAAATTGACACAAAATAGTTTTTAAATCAAATATTATATTATTAATTGTTATTTTATTCCTAAAAATCTAAGGTTCGGCCAAATGACTTAGATAAGGATATATATATTAATAATAAACAATTTGGGGTTCGTTTGACATGTTATAGTAAGTGTATTAACCATATAGTGAAAGAAAAACAAAAAGACACGGTAAAAGTTAAATTAATTAACTTAGAGTTAAATCTAATTGATAAGGTTAACATAATACCCAAAACTTGTCTAAATCCTATTGGTTGAGAGGATTTCGACCCATCCCCACTTTAGCTTCGAAATAAGACCCTTTGGAACCATTATAAACCGATTTTGACTTTAATATAAAATAATATTTTGAGATATTCCTAAGGTGCCCCTCTCCTCCCCTATAAAAGGACACCTCCTCCCCCTCCTCCTCACACCAATTTGAGCACTCAAGCTCGGCCAACCCCTGCCAAAATCTCTTCTCCACTTCCCTAGCAACATCCTAGAGGTTCTGGTCTTCCTCAAAGACCAATTCTAGTGCCCTAAGAGGAGGTCTCAAAGAGGCACTTCAAAGAAGAGGTAATTACCATTACCAATTCTTTCATCTTTATTTCTTCTTCCACTTCTTCTTATTAGGTTGTTTCATTATGAAGTAATAAAATCAGTATCAATCATATACTGATATGTTATTATAAGTATGAAACAACCCTATTTCACCATCTATCCATCCTACGGAAAAAGAAATCACCGCGCGTGCGTACGTACGGAATACCGTCTCCACGCCGTGGTGTAATCTATTTTCCACCACCACCTTACATGGATGGGTATAATGGTGTAAAGAATAACTATACATAGTTATTACAACATCATATTGATTCTGATATATTGTATAATCCACTCCAATTCAATTAAATATTTATAGAAATGATATCATCGCTCGTGCGTACGTAAAGACTACCGTCTCCACGACGCGATGAGATTCATTCTCCATGTTAACCATTTAAGAATGATTATAAAGTATATATAAGAAATAATAATGAAATATATGAAATTATAAAGCTACTGGATTTATGTATATATATACATATGTATGTCATCTACTTACTTCCATTTCAAGACAATAAGGAAAGGAAAACAACGTTCATGCGTACGTACGGACTACCGTCTCCATGAACGGTGTTTTTCATTTTATTTATCTACCTATTATATATATATATATACTGAATATATATGATATATAAATCATATTTTATATTCTGGAAGTAAGTAAATCATGATATAAGTAATAATGATGTCAAGAACAACAAGTCAAAACACCTACGATAAATGAAATGATTTTACCCAAAACGCTTCTTTAACATGGAATTTACAAAAGAACGGGTAATATAATGTCATAAGTGAACCATATATGATATCATAACAATGAATATGATTCTGTAATAAGTCAATGACATTATTTAAATCATTATACAGGAGGTTCGGACACATACAAAGCAAATCGGACCTAAGGTAAGGGAAATATCACAATCTCATTTTTATCCGAGATTGTTTATTCGTAAGTATTTACTGGGGTGTATTTTATCATCCACATCCATGTTTACTCAATATGTAATATTATTTCCATCCACCTAAAATTGTTTAAATCCATTTTTACCCTTCGGTGAGTTTTTAGTAATACATATGAAAGGAATCTTTTGTCGTTTTTCGTACGAGGTACTTTTTGACTTTTCCGACAAAAGTACGAGAAGAATGTTTTTTTTAACTTATACGGAACGAACGGATTTCTACTGTTTTATAAAGCCTTATTTTCATGAAGTTTCCTCTAAAATATTTCATGACTATTTTCAATAAAATCTCTTTCTTTTAAAATTGCATGATGTTTTGTGAAAAGAAATTGATTTTGAAGAAGAAAGGATATTTTCCTCAAGAATTCAATTCAAGTGTTTTATCAAAATTATTTTCCATCTAAGATAATAAAGAGTTCTGTTTCTATCCATATTTTTACATTGATTTGACTATGTTGTGATGGAATTATGTTTATGAATTCCTTTATCTTATATGAATTGATTTATGATGTCATGATGTTTCAAGAATCCCATTTTTATTACATGGGTTACGCTATGATGTATGGTTTATGATTATGTGGCACACATAAGAAAGGATTCATTATAAGATGGGTGGGACCTATATCTCCCTCCAATGAATTGGGTAATGATTTTATATCTCATGAGATAGACATGGCTGGAACGGAAGGTTATTTCGGTTCAGTGATACAGGACTGAAACGAGGAGTGAACTCGGTTCAGAAAGGGACTTTGTCCACTAAGATAGTCTTGGCAATGAGTCATGACTAACAAGAAATGATCTTCCATGATTATGTGTGCATGCCACAAAGTTTCAAGTTTTAAGTTATGATTATTGGGATCTCATTTTCAATTCTATGATTTATCCCATGTTATGAAATTATGCTCTCTTTTGCAGGTTAAGATTTCCAAAAGTTATGTTCTTATGAATATTATGTGATTGATTTTTCTTTTGTATACCCTTACTGAGAATTTGAGCTCACCCTTTTATGTTTTCTTTTCCCCAGGATATAAAGAATGGTTTTAGGTAAAAAAAAAATGGAAGATCTTTATGGGAGATATTGAAGATCTTTCACCACGATTAGAAGATTACGTTCCGAGTTTCCAAAGACACTAAACTATTACGATCCTTTAGTGTGTGTTTTTGTTATGTACTAAGTATTCCGCAAATGTAATGTAATGTCCATGTACGTCAAGCTTCGGGTCTCTACAGTTGGTATCAGAGGCAAAGGAGGTAGGAATGTATCCGATCCTTGGGAACTCTCACATGTGAGTGTTGGACGAAGCATGGCTCTCCGCCCAAGGGCTTCATGAGGAAATGGCTGCCACTGGGGATGGTGGTGTGTCCCGCCCAGGGGGTGTAGCCGCCCATGGAGTGCCCTGATAGGTATCAATTGTAGTCCACTGGAAGTAATTCTAGACCGCTACAGTTGGTATCAGAGGAAAGGTTTAGTCAACCTTTGGAAACTAGGATGCGAAAACGTTAGTGAGATCCCTAGAGATATTTCTAAGGTATGCCTAGGGATGTCCCTAGGGATAAGTATACGTATAGGTTATAGTAATAGAATTACGCTAACGATCATAGAATTAAACCTAAGATGTTGGATATTGAAGGTACTCCCCCTTTATTATGTTGTTTTCCCTAGCATGATTTTTGCCTCTCACACTATTCTTTTTGGGTTTTAGACGATGGCTGGAACCCGAAGGAACCGTGTTGATCAATGCAATGGACAATGCAATGATTGCCCTCCTGAACAAACAAATGTTATGGGAGATGGAGTGCAAAATCTTATTGCTATACTTACACAAGCTATGAATCATTCTGGACTTCCAAATGAGCAGAGAAGGGAACAATATTCTATTGAGTCCTTCATGAGGAAACGTCCACCTTCTTTCAGTGGGTCTTCTGATCCACTTGTGGCTGAACAATGGATCAGTACTACTGAAAAGATATTTTCAGTTCTTCAATGTTCTGAACATGATAAAGTCATCTTAGCAGTATATCGTTTGGAAGGTGAAGCTGATCAATGGTGGAATCTTATCAAGAATACGAGGCCAAGAGATGAAATTGAGTCCATGGAATGGGATGAGTTCAAGAACTTGTTTTTCAGTAAGTACTTCCCTCGTATTCTTCGAACAAAGATGGAGAAAGAGTTTCTTGAACTGAAGCAAAGGGACGATGAAGTTGTTGGTACCTATGAAGCAAATTTTACAAGACTTGCAAGGTATGCTTCTGGAATTATCATCCAACCTGAAAGTAAAGTTGATCGATTTTTCAGTGGCTTAAAACCAAGTCTTCGAAGGGCATTAGCTATAAGAGACTTCAGTAGCTATGAAGAAATTGTGCGTTGTGCTATCAAGGTAGAAATGGAAGTTGGTGTTACATATCCATCTCATGGTTTTGACAAGAAACGGAAGATGGTGTTCAAGGAGAAATCTCAGAATAATGGTGAAAAGAAGATGAATGTTTCCTTATGCACAAAGTGTGGAAAGAAGCATGGTGGAGATTGTCTAAAAGGGACTAGAAAATGTTTTAAGTGTGGAAAAGAAGGTCATCGAGCAGCTGAGTGTCGAAGTAATGGAAAAAGGGTTTCTAATGATGTGAATAAAGCAAACACTGCAGAGAACGCACCGCCAACACTTCAATGCTTCAAGTGCAAGGAAATGGGGCATTATGCTAATAATTGCCCTAATCCAAGGGTTAGTGATGATCAACATGAGCAACCACTGAAGGCAAAGGACAAAGGGAAATCACATGCGATCACTATTGGCAATGTTGAATATGACAACGATGTGGTGGAATGATTATGTGTTTATGTAATGGGATTCCAAAATAATGTTGTATCATTGAGTATTGCAATATTTATTGATGTGGTATTCAAAGTGATTGAGATATTTTTTGGAAATAAGATGATATGCTCATAATGAAGACGAGAAAATGAAATGTTTAATAGTATTCAGGAGCTCATGATTGATATAAGGACTAAGTGATATCATGGTTTGAGTATATAGAATTTTGAGGATTTCGGTATGTGAAAAGTGTTAACTTTTAACTGCATTCAAGTTTTCACTAAGGTTCAATGGGTATTCAAGAGAGTACAAGATTAAGGCCTTTGAATGTTTGGAATATGACCAACAAGATATATGGGGATCAACGACAGTATTAAATCTCTGGTAATCGTTGTCACTATATTATGAGAGTGGACTGCAGTATTATGTATAAGCCTAAAGATTAGACTGGATTATGTTGGACATAAGTTAGTATTGTTTAAGGATATAAGTTTTTTCGATATTATTGATGGGATGTTATAGTAATATAGTTTTATAAAAAGGACAACCTGCAGGACGGGCGACAGCCCATCGCTTCGGACAAGGCTGTGGGAATCGAACCCACAACCGAAGTGCGACTGGCCTTTATCGCCTACCACTGGCCTACAGGAAGTCCCTGTTTAGTAGAAACTAGTTTTATTATATTAAGCAGTATGATATATGAAGTATAAGTCCATTTTAGGAACCATATATGATTAATCTCACTATAGATCGATTTATGCATATAATTTTTGCTAACCTTTTGTTTGAGACAGATGGAATGACCCGTCATTCTATCACATGATCTGCTAACACTTCACGAATAACAAATTCACTTCATTTATTTAAGAGATGAAGTGGAAATTGTTCAAGGCACGAACAACAGTGAGATTGTACCAAAATAAAGTAAGTATTTATTAAAATTCAAATTTTCAACTTTAGGGGAAATGATCTTGAAAACCAAAAATGTTGTCCTAGTGATCTTATATCTGATGAATCAGATGGTACCTTAGATCGTCACAAATTTATGGATTTGTGATTACTGGATTTTCCATAGCCATGTTCTCTACCACTCTCCATCAGAACATGATGGTTAGATTTCTCTTCCATATCCATATTTTCACCTATGTGGAAACCCAGTGATTAGTTTATTTGGGTAATCGTTACATTTCATACTTTAGTTTTTAAAGCCAAGTTTTGGTATTCCCTTTTACGATGTGGGTTTCTATTAAAGAAACTTTCGAATAGTAAACCATTTATAACCCCGACGAATTTCGAGGGCGAAATTCATTTTAAGGGGGGTAGAATGTAACAGCCCATGATTTTATAAAAAAATATTCTTTTTAATTTTATTAATGTCTTGTGTTGTACGCTACACCAAAAGGAGCTTGCACAACACACATCCTTGACTTGACTTGCATTACACGCAATCGCGACCTTCCTCGATAGCGTGTGTAGTACGCAATACCGAGTTTCACTAAACAACGATATGCTATAAAAATATTATTAAAACTAGCCGTTATGAATAGTAATAACCACTTTTTAAATTTTAGAAATTTTAACTCTCAAAATGGACTTCATTCTTGGATTCGGAGTATCGAATTTAGCCTAAGGTGAAATTTTGGTACTTTTCGGATAACTTTCATATTCTGATGAATAGTGAAAATTACTAAATTATAATTAAAAACAACTTTTTTTAATCGAAATAATTAATAGTGATAAATCATTAATTTGAGTGGTTTTAAAGTATATTTAGAATATATTTTTACAATTTAATACAATGTTGGTCATTGGATGTAATTTCACATTTAAACCAGACATAATCAAGTGTCAATCTTTTGATATATATTGTTTCCTAAAAACACGCTATTTATTTTAACAGCAGGATTTAATTATAAAATTAATTAATGCAACTTCTATGTTATGAATTTGGTAAAATAGATTTCATTTTTGAATTAGGAATATGAAATATAGCTTAGGATGAAATTTTGGCATTGTTCTGAAAAACATCAATTTTTGATGAATAGTGAAACTACTAAGTGGTAGTTAAAAAAACTGAATTTTTCATAAAACTTAATTTTGCCGCTTCTGTGAATGGAATTTCGAAAATCCGAGAGACATGGTTAATATCAAGGACTAAAATGTGGTTCAATGAGATGAAAATAATTTTTTTGGTGAATAGTAACTTTTTACTTTTTTTACCACGGTTAATAGTAAATAGGGTAACTAAGGGTAAATATGATATTAATATTACCCTAACACATGTCCTAATTCTATTGGACAAGTGTAATTCGACCAAAAACAAACTTAGGAATAAAATATGACCATTTAGGCCCACTTGGATTAGATTAGGACATTTATTATTAATTTATTTAAAGAAGGGTTAAAATAGTTAAAATCAAAGTTTAATAAGTAAATCATTTTTTATATGGGGTTATACATAAGATAAATTCTATTGTAAATATTCATTAGAAAGCTAAAAAGATTTCCTACATGATGGTATTTTATTTGTAATTTTTAGACATAAAATAATTTAATTTATTTATGACACAACGATGATGCAGTAATTTTCTTATTAATGAAATATTGACATAATTGATGTTATAAACACCAAAATAAATGTAATTTGAGATTTTTTATGAATTCCACTAATTTTATAGGTTACTATTATATATTAGTGTTGATTTAATCAACTTGTTTCGAACATATAATTCTGATATGACTTTCACAAAAATCATATATCAAATAGTGTCAAAATTGACACAAAATAGTTTTTAAATCAAATATTATATTATTAATTGTTATTTTATTCCTAAAAATCTAATGTTCGGCCAAATGACTTAGATAAGGATATATATATTAATAATAAACAATTTGGGGTTCGTTTGGCATGTTATAGTAAGTTTATTAACCATATAGTGAAAGAAAAACAAAAAGACACGGTAAAAGTTAAATTAATTAACTTAGAGTTAAATCTAATTGATAAGGTTAAAATAATACCCCAAACTTGTCTAAATCCTATTGGTTGATAGGATTTCGACCCATCCCCACTTTAGCTTCGAAATAAGACCCTTTGGAACCATTATAAACCGATTTTGACTTTAATATAAAATAATATTTTGAGATATTCCTAAGGTGCCCCTCTCCTCCCCTATAAAAGGACACCTCCTCCCCCTCCTCCTCACACCAATTTGAGCACTCAAGCTCGGCCAACCCCTGCCAAAATCTCTTCTCCACTTCCCTAGCAACATCCTAGAGGTTCTGGTCTTCCTCAAAGACCAATTCTAGTGCCCTAAGAGGAGGTCTCAAAGAGGCACTTCAAAGAAGAGGTAATTACCGTTACCAATTCTTTCATCTTTATTTCTTCTTCCACTTCTTCTGCTTAGGTTGTTTCATTATGAAGTAATAAAATCAGTATCAATAATATACTGATATGTTATTATAAGTATGAAACAACCCTATTTCACCATCTATCCATCCTACGGAAAAAGAAATCACCGCGCGTGCGTACGTACGGAATACCGTCTCCACGCCGTGGTGTAATCTATTTTCCACCACCACCTTACATGGATGGGTATAATGGTGTAAAGAATAACTACACATAGTTATTACAACATCATATTGATTCTGATATATTGTATAATCCACTCCAATTCAATTAAATATTTATAGAAATGATATCATCGCTCGTGCGTACGTACGGACTACCGTCTCCACGACGCGATGAGATTCATTCTCCATGTTAACCATTTAAGAATGATTATAAAGTATATATAAGAAATAATAATGAAATATATGAAATTATAAAGCTACTGGATTTATGTATATATATACATATTTATGTCATCTACTTACTTCCATTTCAAGACAATAAGGAAAGGAAAACAACGTTCATGCGTACGTACGGACTACCGTCTCCATGAACGGTGTTTTTCATTTTATTTATCTACCTATTATATATATATATACTGAATATATATGATATATAAATCATATTTTATATTCTGGAAGTAAGTAAATCATGATATAAGTAATAATGATGTCAAGAACAACAAGTCAAAACACCTAGGATAAATGAAATGATTTTACCCAAAACGCTTCTTTAACATGGAATTTACAAAAGAACGGGTAATATAATGTCATAAGTGAACCATATATGATATCATAACAATGAATATGATTCTGTAATAAGTCAATGACATTATTTAAATCATTATACAGGAGGTTCGGACACATACGAAGCAAATCGGACCTAAGGTAAGGGAAATATCACAATCTCATTTTTATCCGAGATTGTTTATTCGTAAGTATTTACTGGGGTGTATTTTATCATCCACATCCATGTTTACTCAATATGTAATATTATTTCCATCCACCTAAAATTGTTTAAATCCATTTTTACCCTTCGGTGAGTTTTTAGTAATACATATGAAAGGAATCTTTTGTCGTTTTTCGTACGAGGTACTTTTTGACTTTTCCGACAAAAGTACGAGAAGAATGTTTTTTTTAACTTATACGGCACGAACGGATTTCTACTGTTTTATAAAGCCTTATTTTCATGAAGTTTCCTCTAAAATATTTCATGACTATTTTCAATAAAATCTCTTTCTTTTAAAATTGCATGATGTTTTGTGAAAAGAAATTGATTTTGAAGAAGAAAGGATATTTTCCTCAAGAATTCAATTCAAGTGTTTTATCAAAATTATTTTCCATCTAAGATAATAAAGAGTTCTGTTTCTATCCATATTTTTACATTGATTTGACTATGTTGTGATGGAATTATGTTTATGAATTCCTTTATCTTATATGAATTGATTTATGATGTCATGATGTTTCAAGAATCCCATTTTTATTACATGGGTTATGCTATGATGTATGGTTTATGATTATGTGGCACACATAAGAAAGGATTCATTATAAGATGGGTGGGGCCTATATCTCCCTCCAATGCATTGGGTAATGATTTTATATCTCATGAGATAGACATGGCTGGAACGGAAGGTTATTTCGGTTCAGTGATACAGGACTGAAACGAGGAGTGAACTCGGTTCAGAAAGGGACTTTGTCCACTAAGATAGTCTTGGCAATGAGTCATGACTAACAAGAAATGATCTTCCATGATTATGTGTGCATGCCACAAAGTTTCAAGTTTTAAGTTATGATTATTGGGATCTCATTTTCAATTCTATGATTTATCCCATGTTATGAAATTATGCTCTCTTTTGCAGGTTAAGATTTCCAAAAGTTATGTTCTTATGAATATTATGTGATTGATTTTTCTTTTGTATACCCTTACTGAGCATTTGAGCTCACCCTTTTATGTTTTCTTTTCCCCAGGATATAAAGAATGGTTTTAGGTAAAAAAAAAGGGGAAGATCTTTATGGGAGATATTGAAGATCTTTCACCACGATTAGAAGATTACGTTCCGAGTTTCCAAAGACACTAAACTATTACGATCCTTTAGTGTGTGTTTTTGTTATGTACTAAGTATTCCGCAAATGTAATGTAATTTCCATGTACGTCAAGCTTCGGGTCTCTACAGCTACAATTTAAGTATCATATGGATGCCACAAGTTACCTTTATGATTTATGATTTCTATGTGTTATTCATAAATTTTATGATTTCATGTGGTATGTTATGATCGAAAAGTATGGTTTCATTGATTTGTATTTATTGATGGGTTAATGTTTCCTTTCATTATTTTATAACCATTACTGAGGTTTTTATGCTAATCACAAGTTTTTGAAATTTTTTCTAGAGGATTTAAAGATGAATATTGTCAAGTATGGGATCAAGGAAAAGTCATTCTATCTAAATCTTGGAACTAGACATGTTTCTTTTTAATAGTTTTTTTTATTTTATGAAAAAATAGATACTGAGTGGTAGTGTCTACATGTAATTTTTAAGTTGATATGTAATAATTATGGTCTAATTCTCTCAAACTCTAAACCTGAAAAGATCCTAAATGTGAATTATTCATTTAATTCAAGATTATGTAATGTTATAATGTCGGGTCCTTGTTGTTGGTATCAAAGGTTGGTTTAGAAAACTTTAGGGATTATGAGTTTGAGTTAAATAGATGGTTAGTCCCTATGTCTATTATTTCAGTTAAATACTTGTTTTATAAATTGTTCAGATTAATGAAAGTCAGTTACAAATGGAAGGAGTAAGATCTCAAACAACATTCCTATATCTTCCTGATGACATTCTTGCAATAATAATTGCAATGTCATGTTCAGATGACTGTGAAACATTTTCTAACATACAACTCACCTGCAAGTAGTTGTTTGAGATATCAAACACCTCCACTATACCTCGATATAATCATGGATCATGGGTTGTATTTAATCAAATCCTATTTTCTGAATATTATCATATTTTTACGAAAGGTAAATATTATCAAGTAATTTAAAAATATTTTACCTTATCATAGGATTTTGAAACATATTTTGATTTTGAAAAAGGTACTGAAGAAGAATACCCTTGTGCAACCTATTTATATTTTCCTTTAAAATATAGTCTCTCATAACATACTTATGGTATTTTAAAAGGAACATTGATTGAGAGTTTCAAATCAAAATCGGTCCAACTGTTTTACAAAAATCATGTTTTATCAGATTTTTTGAAATTATATTCCATACATGATTATTTTTCGAAACTGTTTTTCTGCGAACACCCATATAATCCAAGTTGTACAAGGTGTATTTTGATGAAGGTAGAAAATGATTTTGAAGGTTCTCTAAATCTTTTTTCAATGCATGGACCTTCTACCTACGTGAACAATATGATGATGATGAAACCATATTGATACCATGATCAAGGTATGATGTTCTTTATATTAGGAATAGCTTTATATTATCTTATGGAGGAAAAAAATGACAATATATAATATGTTGAGGTCTTAATGTATTGGGATGAAAATGAAAGGTATAATAAAACCTTTGAAGTTAAAACATGTTAGATATATTTTTGATTTTTATAAAAAGGACAAATCGTAAGATGGGTGATGACCCATCGTGTCCGGTAGGGACATAGGAATCGAACCCACAATCGAAGGGAGACAAGAGCGCATCGCCTACCACTATCCTACGTGAAGTCCCTGGTTAGTATGACTTATTCTTTAAAGTTAAATAATTTTATGGATCAAGAATAAGTTTATTTGGGGAACTTATGTTTTATCAAATGGTTATCCTTAAAATAGGAAAATAATTTGGTGATTAAGTGATAAAGTTTATTTTAGAAGATGATTTCTCTTTTGGAAACATTATATTTTTAAGGGAAATAGAATACTATGGGATCTCAATTGTGGTGTAATGGTTGAAATTTTATTATGTAAGAATCTATGCTTTTTATGGACATATTATGATTTGGTTTATTTATTGAAATGATTAACCTATAATAGATAATATGTGATTATGTTAATTAATTTTCAGTGTGAGACTTTAAGAGTAACTAATGTTATTTGGAGATAAATGTTAAGATTTATCTTGGAAGACTATGTGATTAAATCCTTTTGAGATTTGGGTTTCAATCTTAGTTTGGATTACTATGAAGAATTTTAAGGACAGTTGTTTATTGAATGGTATTTGTTGAACTTTGGTATTGTTTGAAAAATTTTGGAGATTAAGATTAGTTTTTATTTTTGTAAAAGATTATCCTTTTTCAGGATTATCTGATCTTGTACTAACCATTTTGGTTTTGGTTAATGTCTAACGAAATGGGAAAAATATAATTCATCTTTTGTGGATTATGTGATTCTCTATAAGTTTATTTTAGTGCTTTTAATGTGAACAAGTCATTATGAATACTCATTGTTTGGAGAAAAGATGAGAATGTGGTAGAAATCTAGTAAAGGATGAATGTCTACATGAAAAGTATGTATGTTTCCTTATGTTCTTATTAAAGATCTTAAATAAATTCCTAAAATTTATGAAAAGTAACTTAAAACAAAAACATTTTTATTTAAATTTTACTACTGGGGAATCAAAGACCATTTAACCCATCATAAGTTTATGATTTTCTGGTGGTTAAATTTCTCTTAATCATGTTTTCTACCACTCTCCATCAAACCTTGATGGTTTTTTTCTCTTCCATATCCATGTTTTCATACAAGGAATCCTAGTATGGGATATCTCATGTGACCTTTGTATTTATCTTTCATTATTTTAAAGTAATATTTTTATTGACTCTTTTTTTGATGTGAGGATTTCAATGAAGTTTACAAGCCCAATTTTAAAATTGCAAGGACGCAATTTACAAAAGGGGGGAGGATGTAACGTCCCAGGTAAATAAAGAATATAACATTTTCATATTTATTAAATTTTTTAATTAAATATTAATTTTACTTTAAACGGGATGCTATGTTGGATGGCGTACCCGATATACAATAATGGGTCTCTTTGAAATCTTATGTTGCACACAATGCTAAGTCATACTAAAAAATAATAATGTAATATTATTTTAAATGGTACTCCTAGTCATTGTATTGGAAAAAATGGACAGAACTAACTAAAATATGAATATACATGTTTGTTAAATGTTTTTACATTTATCCAATAAATTTTAGAGGCTTAAAATAAGAAAGATACTGATTTTAAGAATAAATACTCTAATATTCATTAAAAGGCCGATTTACCACCTTTTGATGGTGAACCCTCTTTAAATATAGTTTTGGACACTTTTATATGTTCTATTTTACAAAATAATATTCTTCTTTAGAATAGGGATATCAAAATTTACTTTGGATAAAATTTTGGTATTTTTCTGATAAAGTTCATTTTAATATGAATAGTGAAAAATACTGTATTTTCATTCAAAACTGCCTTCTAATCTAATTTATTTATATGGTTAGATTATAATTATAAATGGTTTTAAAGTGTAATTAGATTATATTTTTACCATTTAACCATATGTTTGTCATTAGAAGTAATTTCACTTTGAAATTGGACATAAACAAGTGCCAATCTTTTGATAGTTATTATTTCTTAAAAACACACTTTTTGTTTTGATAGCGGGAATTAATTTTAAATTAATTTATGCCACTTCTGTGTTTTGAATTTTAAAAAATGGATTACATATTTGAAATCATGAGGTCAAAATTGTGTAAATAGGTAACTTTTATTTTTAGATATTATGAATATTTACTTTGATAAATATTTTATTTACCATGGTTAAAGGGTAAATCTGGTAAATAATGGTAACAAAATATTATTATAATAATATTAAATTACCCTAAAATGTGTCCTAATCCAATTTTTTGATATATTTATGACCATGGGAATCCTTGGGTATATTTTGGGACCCCATGGAGCCACTTAAGAGTGATAATGACACTTTATATTAATTAATTTAAAGTAAAGACAAAAATGACTTAAACATATATCTTTCAGTAAATAAATTCTTACATGGGGTTATATAAGATATATATTCAACTATAAATATCAATTTTAAATATAAAAAGATTTTATACATCATGATATTTTTTTTATAATTTTTATACATCAAATAAATAATATTATTTATGACACAATAATGATGCAGTGTTTACCTCATTAATGAATGATTTAAATAAATAAGATTATGAAGATTAAGAAAAATATCCAAAACCTATCCAATTATTATTATATGATTTTATTTAGAACATTAGTCATCTTATATTCTACTTTAATGAGTTTTGGACCTTTATAAACCGAAAATCATTATATAATAAAATAATATCTTTATACTTTCCTAAAGAGACCCTCCTCCCCCTTATAAAAATTCCTCACTTCTAACCCATTCCACACACTTATAAATCCCCTTGGGTCATCCAACCTATTCCCAATTAATTTTACTGCATCCCTATCCTACTCCTATAATACTTCCCATAGGAAGAAGGCAATTAAAGTAACCTTTTGGTTCAAACCAAAGGGAGATACCCGATTTAAAGGTAACATCTTCTCTTACGTTATTTTGTTTTATTTTACTTCTCAAACCAATAAACTCTTTTTATTACATTATTTTAAAACAAAAATAGTATCCTCAATTTAATAGGTTTTTTTTATTATAAATATTATAACTACACTTACACAAACCTCTATCTAATGGGTAAAGAACATACTGTTTCTATGGACGGCGAACTACTGCCTCACGAAACGATGATTGTTCAATCTTCTTCTACCACCTCTCATGGTGGCCATTATAATGGAACTTTATTTATATATGATATATATTATGTTTATGTTTTCTCTATTATTCTATAATTTTTATTTAAAAACATACCTTTATTCTTTCTAATATGTGTAAATACAATAATTTTATTTGAGGAAGTGCAGACGACCGCCCCCACAGGGTGATATGTTTCGTTCATGACGTACATGGAACGTATAAACAATATAGTTAATGAAATTATTTAACATATATATAATATGATATTATACTTTAATTATATTATACCTATGTATAATTAAGTTTTCATTCCATTAAATATGAAATAGAAATGAAAGTATCTTTCATGTGTACGTACAGCATATTATCTCCATGAACGGTGCATTTCATTTCTTATCTCTAAATATTATGTAACATTATAAATACATA
The DNA here is from genome assembly GCA_963277665.1 of Viscum album. Lineage (NCBI taxonomy): Eukaryota > Viridiplantae > Streptophyta > Magnoliopsida > Santalales > Viscaceae > Viscum > Viscum album. Next base: position 468,000,021 of record OY728142.1, on the reverse strand, counting down.
CATATACTGGATATATATGAAATATATAATATCTAAATCATGAATATAATTCTGGAGATAATGGAATTTTGACCACATGAACAACTTGTAATTATAAGAAGTTTATTTTTGACTCAAATACCAAATATCGACAAAACGACCATTATTAAATTAAATGATTGAATAATGTTTATAACATAGTAATAAGTGATATAAAAGTAATTATAAACTTTTAAAAGTTTCTTAATGATTTTAAATTAACTTTATCTTATTATTCAGGAGATTAAAGAAAGAACGGGTCAAGTCAGACACGAGTTAAGGGGTTTCTTATCTCACTTTTAATTCCATGATATTTCCATTGTTCGCCACTTATATATTGCATGTGGTGTATTTTGTCCTTACATTTGAGATATATTATCATTATACTCTTTATATTCATGGTATTATGTGATTCATTTGGTGGTTATTAACTTTTGTTCACACGAGTCGATTGATTACAATGTAGTAAGGGGTTTTCATCACACTTTTTATTCCCATGTGATTCATGCTATATTTGCAACTATTTCATTGTGTGTAGTGTATTTAATACCCATGATTGTATTAATTTTTTAATATACTTTAATTTATGTTTATTTACATATTTATTTTATGATTCTTCTTTCATGTGGTGTATGTTTCGTAAGTTACCAAATCGGTAAGGGAACCTTTCACTCTCCTCTTTTTAAAAGACTTATTTTTATTATGTCTTTTAAATTACATCTTATTTTGTTGGGATATGTTATTATATATCATTATTGCTGTAAATTTTATGTCCAACGGATGATATACCATTTTCTCTCTAATAAACTCATTTTCTGAATTTTAATGTGATGTCGTTAGGCTATCAAATTTCTGTAAGGGAACTTCTCCACCCAATTTCAATTATTTGGGTTAAACTTATACTTCTTGATTATTCCATTCTATGAATATGTGTGAATAACCTCTAATTTTTTTACACTTAATATCCACTTATATTGGGTGTATTTATATTTTTCACACATAATTATGTCATCTATTTATCCTAAATCTAAGGATACCGTATTTATAAGGGATTTCATCTCAATTTACATTCTATTGAGACTTCATTGTTGTTATACATAAATTCACACTAATATGGTGTATATACTGTCCTTTGAAATTCCATATCACAAATACCTTTATTCTCATTATATTATAAATTCAAGATTAAATGTTATTCCTCAATTATTTGTATTCAATCATCTCTCATTTGGTTAATAACTCCTTAACTAAAATATTTTTTTAAAGATTTATTCTTATAAATATTTCTCATTAATTTCCATGTTTTAAAAATTGTTTTAAGGATTTATTTATATGGAAATTAATGTTTTAAAATGTAAATTAATTTAAAATCTTCAAAGTGTTATGGGACACTTTGATTCAAAAATCACTTTATTAAATGTTTTAAATGGTTTTGAAAATTGTTTGAAAAATCATTGACTGTGTCTTTATATTTAAATGATATGTTGTGATTGAAATGTGGAAATGTTATCTTTCTTTTATTCTTGTTTTATTTCTTATGAATATGTTATGATTATTGGGAATTGTTTACGTATATGGTTGGTTTCATGATAAACCTAGAGCAGGTGAGCCTGAGATAGCTCTCTTATGCATTGGGTAACATGATAGAGGTAAACATTAATGTTTCTCTTAAGAGATTTAGGGAATATACTGTGATGGGTATTCCAACATAACTCTCTATTTAGCAATGATAGATACAATGTAAGTATGATATGGATGCTACAAGTTACCTTTTTGATTTATGATTTCTATGTGTTATTCATAAATCTTATGATTTCATGAGACATGTTATGATTGAAAAGTATGGTTTCATTGATTTGTATTTATTGATGGGTTAATGTTTAATTTCCTTATTTTATAACCCTTACTGAGATTTTTATGCTCATCCTATGGCTTTGAAATCTTTTCCATAGGACTTAAAGATGAATAGGGTCAAGGATGGGATCAAGTAAAAATCATGTTATCTAAAACATTGAACTAGAAATGTTTCTTTTTAAGAGTTTTTTTTATTTTATGAAAAAAATCGATATTGAGTAGTAGTGTCTGCATGTAATTTTCAAGTTGATATGTAATAGATATGGCCTAATTCTCTAAAAATCTAAACCTCAAAAGATCCTCAATGTGAATTATTCATTTAATTCAAGATTATGTAATGTTTTAAGGTCGAGTCCTTATACCTATAACCTATATAGGTTAGTATGGGACTAAATAAATAAACCATATTTGAGGTTTCATTTAAATCCACCAAAACCCAACCTGTTCCAAGATGTATATAAACCTAGAGTAGGCTAAGTTGGGTCCTACCTGACTCACGTAGCCCACCATGTCATGACCCACCCACTCTAAGAACCCCTTAAAGGACTATAGTGAAGATGAGAGTGACCCTTAAGACTCACCTCCAATATTCCATGGGTTGGAAACTAACCAATATAAAAAAATATTTTATTGTCATTAAAGTTAAATGTACAAAAAAAGTAAATCCAAGATTCAAGGGTGCTGAAATAATGGGAAACAAGGGCATCGGCTCTAACCAAGTCCATTCCTTTAGGGGGAATAGATCCCCGAACAGTGATACTTGAAGTCTAATGAGAAAAAATCATCTTGGAGGAAAGAAATTCATCCACTGAATTCCCTTCAATCCATGTATAAATAATGTCCAATTTATTATTAAGAAACCCATTACACATACAAATAGTGTATACAATATAACATGGAACCAGAATAATTCCATGTAAAGAATTATAGATAATAAGGGAATTGGTTTCAACTACCTCCAGCCAAATGTTCCTCTAGCTACACGTGGAAAAATCGATAAGCATTTCCAGGGATTATGCACTGAGGTAATCACATATGTTGAGAAAAACTATAAATTCCAAAATAACTAACCCCTTGGATCATAGAAAACTCCCCTTCCCCTCATAACTCCCATGTTACAAGACCCATCAGTGTTCATTTTGAGGCCCAACTAATGGGGAAGCCATCAAACTCATCACCCAAACCTAATACTAGGAGTACTGTAAAGGCCATGGGACACCAAAAGTGTTATGAGAGAATGGGGTCCCTCATACCCCTTACAGAGGTGGATCAGATCACTTAAGATCTTCCTAGTTTTGAAAAGAGACCCATACGAGTTCCTGGGGATCCACTGTGTGGAACTTCATTTCTCACTTTCCATAGGCACCAGCAACATGGCATGAGAATAAGATTTTTCACCTTGGGCTCTAGTCCTAATGTCCTTATACCCTGTAACCAACTATATAAGAAGAGAATATTCAAGAGATCGTGAGATCACATCCTTATAAAATCCCAAAAATAATGCCACGTAGTGTTTTTCTATTCTCCATTAAAAAAATAGTTGATCAGAGATCTCCACTCATGGTTCCTTATAATAATAGAATATAGAGGTGAGACTAATACTCAGTTTCTTATTATTCTCCTCAGTGGGAAACACATGATTTCTAAATCACTAAACTAGGAAGTTAAACTACATAAGGATCTTCTTACACTAGATAAATTTACCCAATGCATCTTTATTACCCACATAAATCTTAGGAAAAAGATAATAAAACTACTAATAAACACAATAAAATAAAATAAAACTAATATATAATAATAAACCAAAATTCATGGAAATGTCATACAAATTCAAGTCTTAAAGATAAAATACCGAAATAAAATCTCTGGCAACAACTCCAACCAAAAATCTAAATGTTGAGTTAGTAAGGTACAAACCTATCTCAAAAAACACTCTAGAAACCTAAAAATTATATTTTTATATATAGGGGTTATCATACATGTGTACTCAGTAGGGTCCTACTAAATACCTCTCATAAAAATGTGGAATAATTGCACTAGTGATTTAGTAAAAAAACAAGAGAAACAATATAAACCTATAATGAGTTAATTGTCACCCAACCTCACAAAGGATCTCTTATCTAATATCACATCCAAATATAATAACATAATATCAAAAAGGTGCCCATTAACAACTTCCCTATGGTTTTTTTTCTCTTACTCCCCATCAAAAAACATATTGGTTCTCCCAAACCATTCTGCAACTATTTTTCTACACATAATATCTTATCTCATACCACATACCACATACCATAGACACATCGTCATCACTATCACATATACACCATCGCATTTCATTACATGTCTATATCACCAAAAATCACACCCTCACCATATGTTTATCTCAATAGGGTATCATGAACATGAATAGAAATAACTAGGTCCCTGACTCATCCCATGCACAACCCCCATGATGCATCATCACCACATCCACATAACCAGTCGTCCAGTATATCAAATACTATATAATTAATTCATTATATAGCATATATTTAAAGTTACTATGATCAATCCTAGTTTATTCTGCACTTAAAAGGGAGAGAAGGTAAGATAGAGTAGTTAGTCATACATTCCCTAGCCAACTTCGGTGTTGGAAAAAACACCTAGGACCCAAGACATTTGGGTGTCAGTAAGGTTATATGGATCAAATGGATTGTGTGTGAAATTAAAAATATATATAATTATAATATATCCACACACAAACCAAACCTATGAGGTTCACATAAAAAAACACTACCACATTGATTACAACCACCACACTACCACTATTATGCACCATCATCACTTCCAATCACTACACCATAAACTTTCCCCACTTCCCCCACAAAAATATTAATAACAACCATTAATGATTTCTCATTTAATCACATAATGAAACTCATTTATAGGATTTACCATTACCATTCATATTACATTAATTATTTCATTCAATTATATATTTAATGAAAATACATTCTTTAACCATGACCCATTTTTTCTAGCTTATACACATTCATTGAAATTATTAGAAATTTTATTTACAACCCATGTTTTATGAAATTTCAAGCCAAACACATCATTGTTTCCATAATTTCTAAATATATTCCATTCCATTTGGAAACTATATCGCATCTCTATAATCATCACCCAACCTTCATAGAACCACCCCATAACATAGGTCGACAACCTTCATAATTACCATAAAATAATTCCTTCCCCACATAACTATCCATTCCAATCTTCGATATCAATAACCACATCTCCTATTACCAATCATGAAAAGGAATATGTAGTTTCTACTACACAACCCTAACTGATAGCCAAAACTGGCTATAAGAAATCCCCAACTAGGCACACATAATCATAGAATCATAATAAGTAATTCTTGAAGCTATTAATACCCAATTGTAGAAATGAAAAACTTTCGCACTTCTATTTTTAAAGCATGGATTCACATTAAATTAAACATCTCTTTCATGTGTGATAACACGTTAATATAGATTTCATGCAACTTATTTTTTACTGTATTTAAGTGATTAAACATTTTATAAAGGGTTAATCCATAAATAATATCACAATAATAAAACATATATATATCATGAAAGAAAAATATTTTTAGCAAAAAAATGGGAAACCAACAATCACATATGAAAAAGCGTAGAAACATGTAAGCACATGTTAATCTTCCATTCTAATAAATTTACTTAGTTAAATTCATTTTATTTATTAATAAAATCCATACTATCAACCTAATTAAAGTAAGATCAAGTTAATTTCATATATCCATATAAATAAAAGATAGAATCCTTGAATCCCAAACCTCAATCGAAGATCTAACCAACCACTACACTATAATAAGGAAACAGATGATCTTGTGAGCCATGATCATGAGAGAGAATCCTTACCAACCTAAAAACCAATAATCCCCATCAAAACAATGAATCAAGTCTATAAAAATCAAATCAAAACCACTTCCAAAGGCTTTTTGGATAAATAATAGGGAGAAAATGCAAGAGGAATGGAAGAGTAACTCACCTTGGATTAAAATCTCTTGATCTCTAGGGCTCAAGGGCCAAATACAATTCAGGTGAACTCAAAGGTATGAAAAGGGGAATTTATGGTCCCCAAGATTTTGGGAGAATTAAGGAAAATGAAAGTAATTCATATGGACATTAAAATTTATGTTAAAACCAGAAATCAAAGGCATCACAGTATGATGGGTGAAAGTTATGCCACCACAGGGATAAGTCAAATGAATCTATGCAAATCATTTCATGGACTCCCTCCATATTCCCTCATTTAATAGTGGTTAAAAACCTTCAAATTGATAGCATCAAGGGATATCACGGCATGAACACTACCACAATGTCATGAATCTTAATTGAAAAAACCTTATAAATAATCTCTTCAAGGGTTATTATTACAGAAACCAAGACCATACCCGGAATTGAATTCATGGAAATAAAGAAAACCCCAAAATTATATCTCATGTTGAAACCAATATTCTTCCTAAAAACAACATGAATCTTAACTATCACATATTTTACCCCTAATATGTGACTCTACCTTGCATTGTGACATACTAGACAACATAACTTCCCTTCCTTCCACCCAACTATTCACACCATGACACCAAAGTCTACATTTCAACACCCCCACCCACCCAATTGAAATACCAACTCCAACTCCCCCACTATTCCATTATCCTTCTCCTAACACCTCCAATGCCCAAAACAAATAAAGTAGTTAGTTAAAAAAAATATTTTGTTACATTAGAAACCTATCAAATGATTCCCATCATCAAGAATCAAAATCAAGATCTTGGGAAAATAGCAAACACCAACCTAGAAATTCCACCATGAGATACCTCTCAAATAGAACAACACCATACCCAAAGAATAAGGTATCATAATAAAGGTAAATAAACTCAAAAAATCATTAAAAAAATATCGCATAATCAAATCAAAAAAATGTTAAAAATAGCTCAGGATACTATGCATGTATCTATACCACATGTTCTCACATACATTCCTCCAAGGCACCATGCCTTAATATGATGAAAAAAAATGGAATAATTCACCCATTTAGCTCTTTCTCTTGATGATATTGAATCTCAATTGGCCACTCCATGAATGGAATATCATCCTCTACATCCAATTCTTATCAATCAATGACATTAGAGTCATTATGAGGATATCAATGGCGTTTTCATGTATGTAATACATTATGGATTGGGTCTATCTATGGGGGAAGTGCTAACCGGTACACTACCCCATTGACACACCCTAACACCTAAAAATTTTTAATGAACCAAGGAAAGAGTTTAGCCCCTTATCCAAACCTAACTGACCATGATGATGGGAAATATTCAAGAATATATGATCTCTAACCTCTAACTATAGAGGTATCCTTCATTGATCAGAATAAGACTTATAATGGTCTTGTACGTCAATCATTGGATCTTGAATTATCTTAAATTTATCTATCATGTACTACACCACATCTAGTCTAAGGACTGCTAACTATCCAACATTGGTCTATCAAAATAGTGATTTGTAAGGTAACCTATAAATAATTCAAATGGATCCATGCCAATGGAGAAGCGGTAGCAATTATTATTTAAAAACTCAACCAAGGGTAGGTATTTCACTGATGATCCCCTAAAATCTATAACCCATTCACATAAAATATCCTCTAGAATCTAAATGGACCACTCCATTTTCTTTTATTTCTAAGGATGGAAGGTAGTGATAAAACAAGGCTGAGATATGAAATCATGATGAAGACCTAACAAAACTCAAGAGGTAAAATGCGGACCCTTATAAAAAATAATGGTCCTTGGTGCCCCATAAAGATTGATTATCTCATCCACATATCACCTCACAAGAACATCTATTTCACTAAATTCCCTAATCACCAAGAAAATATCTGATTTCGTAAACTAATCAATGATCACCCAGATGGTGTCACACCCTCCTTATAATTGAGAAAAATTGATCATGAATTTCATCAAGAGGTCCCCTCAATTCTACTTGAGTACATCCAATGACTGTAACAAACACTAGAAAAATGATATCCAGCCTCCACCTACTCATAGAATAAACATTGTGGTATGAACTCCACTGCTAATCACTTCATCTTAGGCCACCAAATAAGACTCCCCAGTGAATTTTACATCTTTTATATAACAAGATATATATCCAGGGTGATTTATGAAAGTCATAAATATCCTCCTCCCATGTCTCCAATGGAATAAAAAATCTTCCCTAAAATAACATATGATGTTGATCATCCACCAAACACCCCTCATAAGAATCACCATAAAGGACATGATCTCATATCACATACACCTCTAAGTATCCCCATTGATACTCTTCTACCCACTGAAATAAGTAAGATTGCATTTCCATCTGGTATAGAAAGCCTATACCATCAACCTTCTCCATATCAAGATGAATCATTGGAAACTCCCCCATAACTCTCCATGAATCTCCAAATTCCTAAATGGAATATCCCCATAAATTCATACTCAATGCCTCATCCACTGCATTAACTTTCCCTAGGATGTAATAGATCTCAAAGTCATAGTCCAGTAAAAAATCTATCCACCAACATCGATACATATTCAGATTATATTAATAGAAAAAATACCTCAATATCATGTGATCTATGAAGATCACGATGAAATACTCAATGAGGTAATTCCACTAAAACTTTCAAAACAATATCACTACTGGAAACTCAGGATCACAGATGGAATAGTCACACTCATGGTAATGTAACAAAATCTACCCATATAAGATCACTAACAACTTATAAATCAAGACACAACCAAAATTAAGATGGAAAGAATCATATAGAACCTCAACCATTAATTTCTCCTTTAGTAGTTGAAGAATTAGAGAACTGGTCAACTTCCCCTTCAGGTAGTCAAAAGATACCTAAAACTAATCAGTTCATACAAAAGTATGATCCTTCACATTAAAGAATATAAAAAGAATAAAATCCATGAGAATTTATACATGAACATCCTAAAATATCCCATGAGACCAAGGAAACTATATAACTCTACAACATTATTGGGTATTTTATAAGAAAAAATTACCACAATCCTCAAAGGTTCGACTATCACTCCCTGTTCAGACCCCAAATTCCCAAGAAAATTCACCTTACATGCCCAAAAATTATATGTGGACAACTCCCTATAGATCGTATGGTGATGAATGACTTTTAAAACATCCCTAATAGTTTAATCATGATCCTACTATAACTTTGAGTATATCAGTATCTCATTGATGAACACTACAATGAATTGATCTAGAAACTCATCGAACATTGAGTTTATGAGTTCCATTAAAATGGAAGGGAAATTCATTACATAGAATAACATAACTATGGAAATGAATTTCCCATAATGAAACTTTAAATTAGTCATTTAAATATCCTCCTCCTTTACACTCATCTAATGTTACAAAACCCACATATAAATATTTGAAAACTAATAGGATCCCTTCAACTAATAAAAAAATCATTTATCCTTGAAATAGGGTAATTCTTCTTGACCATAACCTGACTCAACCACTTTAAGTCTATGAATAACCTCGTACTAACATCTTCTTTCTTATCAAATAACACTGGATCACCCCACAGTGATGCACTATCTTAAATGAAACCCTTTTTCATCAAATTGTTGATCTGAATCCTTAATTATCTCACCTCAGAAGGTGTTATATGATAATGATCCATTGATATCATATAATTATTAAGATACAACTCTATCTTGAACTTGAGATCATATAAGATGGTAGAATCATAGCCTATTTGAGGAAGATGATCATAAATTCCTCAACTACTCTAGAAAACTTCATTTCCTCTACCTCTGTAGAACCCATCAACAACTAAGATAGTTAAGAAAAAATAGGATTTGAATGCATTCGAATCATCCTATGATATTTCTCTCCAATGAAGATTGTATTTTAATATTCCACATCATGGAACATAACCACTCTCTATAATAAATTGATGACAGAAATCATATAATAAAATCACTAAATTTTAAAAATTATATCTCATGGTTGTATCTTCAATAAAAAAATAAAATTTCAAATGACTAATGTTACCCCATCGTAAAATTAAAAACTCAAAACATATCAAACAAACTCAATTAACCACTAACCAATGGCACTGGAAGTATCCTTACCACGATTACCAAGATTCAAACCAAGGGAGGTGAAATAAAATAATGTAATTATCTATAATCAAAAAAAGTGAAATCTTAGGTAGAGGATAAGTAAATGGTACCTCAGATGACCTCTGGCCCATCTCGAATCATCATCTCCATGGACTTAAACTGACCAATCCCAGATCATCTACCTCACTACCATTATAAATGAACATAGTCTGGTGAACTTTCACAAGTTTTTCCTTCTAATAATTCTATGTATGATCCTAATTTTAGTTATCAGAATTTATACAGTCACAAATGCATTTTTTTATTACATCAAACTTTTTAAAATTTGAAAATTAATCATTTTATAACATGAACTTTGTATATACTTTCTCTATATATAAATTTCATGAGTGAACTCTTCTTGAACCATGATAAATTTCAGTAATAATGCTATTAAAAACTTTGAGGATCCTAAAAGAATCATCTAACATGATAAGATAAGTAACTCAAACTTCATCTGATAATAAGAAAATTATTTTTACCAAAAATACAAAAAACAATCATTGGAAAAATATTGAAAACAAATACAAAAATATAAACAAAAAACAAAAGGATCTTCAATTTTCCCATTTTGATTTATTGAAAATATTATCAACAACTATTTTCTCTAATTTCATGAAACCAAATCCTTTCTCATAGAGATAATTACTAACACTTCACTACTAGATTAAATAATGTTTTTAAGGAATTACATCCCCTGATGACAAGTAACTTGTTATCCATTATATTGATAAACTCACCCTCAATCATCTCAACTTCCTTAATTGTAACTTTTAGGTCTTTTACTCTACCTTTCTATGATAGCACTATATTTATATTAGAAAAAGAAAAAATATATAGTCCTAATTCTACTCCCCCGGTGAAAATAGAATCTAAAGTAACATAGGGGTTAACTCAAGAACTTTCTTAGGTAAGTAAATGAGGTTAAACATGTAGTTTCAGCCTTAATCTCTCAAATAATTCCCCTGTAAAATATTTTGTAAAAAATCATCAATTTGAAATTTTATTTAAATTTACTTAAGAAATACATTCCCAATATAAACCTTCCCCTTGATGAAATAATATTTAATATCAATGTGTTTAGATCTGTAATGTTTCACATGATTTTTAGAGAGATCAATGTCACTTTGATTATCACAAATAATATTTAATGGTTTTTCAACATTCACCCTAAATCACCCAAAAAAGATTTCATCCACATTATGTTCATAAATTTTAGGATGGAGGAAACATATTCTATTTCTATTCTAATTAGTGTAATTGAACTTTGTTTATAAATACGTCATCTCACACAACTTTACCTTGAGAAAAATGTTCCTCTAAATGTAAATTTTTTATCATTGGAATATCCAGCACAATCAGCATTAGTGAAAAAAAATAAAGGTCAAATCATTACTCCATATATACATTAATCCATAATTTGATATTCCTTTAACATACCTAAGGTTTTTTTATTTTAAACATGTGTGATTCCTTCGGATCACTCCAATGTCTTTCATACAAAGTTAAAACATATGCAATGTCTATTATTGAATTAGTAGCATAATGAATTTTATGGAATCTATAGGATGTAAGCAAAAAATAAAACTCATAATACCTTTATATTGAACAAATATATGTTTCATAAGTAACATTATACATTTTAAAATATTATCTTTAATTTATAAAATAATATTTGATATTTAAAAACATAATTCCATTTTCCACAAAGACTATTTTGATGTAGTATATATTTACTATTTTAAAATTAAATTATATAAATTTTTGAAATTTAATATTATTAAATGTATTTATAATTTTTAATCATTAAGTATAAATTATTTAATATGTAAAATTTTATTTTTAATCTCAAAAGAAGATTTACTAAGGTAAAAACTACTAATTGTGATAAAAGTTAAAATTGTAAAAGTGAAAAATCTAATGGTAAAGAGTTGAAAAACTATTTAAAACATTTTTTAAATTTAATGGTAGAGAATTTATTGAACTTTTATCTTCCTTATACCATTATTTATCAATTTTGGATACATTTACATTAAGATTTATATCCCATTATTATAAAGTTATGGGTACTTATAAAAATGGAATCTTTTTCACTTATAAAAGGGGACTATCACCACCCCTTAAATAAAACTCCTAAAATTAATTTTACTCATAAAAATATGAACTTTTTCATTACAATTTAATCCTATCTTTATTTTATTATAATTTGGTCACATAATTTTATCCTAATCCCTCCATTTCTAATGGATCCTCCAAGGAAATCTCAAAGTTCTCAGCGTGAGTAACCCATTTTACATAACTTATTTTCATTCTATCTTACTTTTAAAATTCAAATTTTCTAATAATTTTATGGTATCATCAGTATAATTTATATACTAAATTTTATTATTTTAATTTAATAATAATCAATCACATTTCCCCTCTTCCCTTAGGAAAAACTAAAACGTGATTTGTGTGTATGTGTGGACCACCCCCTCCACAAAGAATAGTGTTTGTTTTCCTTAACTACCTATCATGGAGGGTGTAAATATGTAATTAAATATATAATTATGGTATTTATAAATTATTTTGTAGTATTAAATGATAACCCATATTAATATTTTCTCCCTTTCTAGGAAATTGAAATCTTTATTTATGTGTATGCAAAGACTACTCCCTCAATAGAAGAATGCATTCCCCTTTTCATTACCACCTTTCATGGATGGTCCTAAGAATGATTTTAATGTATAAATACGTTTTTTATTATATAATTTAGTGGTTGGCATGAAAAATTTTAGAACCTATTAATTATATGACCAAAAAATGATCATCATTAATTCAATCCTTTAAAATAAGTGTACTAAGAGGAAGCTTTTATACTCATATGATATAATATTTTCAAATACATTAATAATTCTTATAATTACTTACAATTATGATACCTAACACTAATAAAAAATAATTAAGATCATCATGAATTGGTTATAATTATATTACAACTAAGGAACTCATAATCATTTATTAATCATGGTATGTTCATGTTTGGGTCGGTTTAACCACTTGCTTGAACAATGCTATAAATTTATATCATGGATGACTATGAGAACTTAATTAATATTATAATATGATTTAAATACAGAAATAATTATTTTTTCTTGTTTGTAATGGTCACATTATTATTAAACTTGTTAATTAAGAAAACACCTTTTGTTTTTTAAGAATCACTGGAACATGATTATCATCAATTTCATCTTCATGGATTATAACCAAAACAACCATGTAATGAAATTATAACATTATAAATATCATGGAACATATATTATAATACCTTTTATTATCTTGGTATGATAAAATTTAAAAAAATAATGAATAACTGCACTGCTATTATGAAACTAATTTAAAACGATCAAGATTACTTACACTTGATATTGAAAGTAGGTAATAATAATGAGAATTCATATAATGAATGGTTATAAATGAAGAGTATAAATGTAAAATATATTAGTATGGTTCTAAAATAATTTATTTGTATAGATGTTTTTTTATAAGTGGTTGTAATGCATGCATGGATTTCAATATAAATGGAAATGGTTTTCTTGGACTCAATGTTGATTCTTTGAGACATAATACATTTTGTGCACCATTTTTTCCTTTTATGGTGTATTTACTACCCATGGATGTATTATTATCATAATTGTTTTTATTCCATGGTATATATGAAGCCAAATCATATTCCATTATTTAAATGGATATTTCTTCAACTATTACCCTGATGGTAAGTATTTTTAGTAACTAAATTATCATTAATTTAGTTATGATTGTTCTATTAAAATTATTACATATAAGTTGGGTACATTATACTATTTATTGTATTATGTGTTATTATATCATTATTTTATATGGATTTATTTTCATACCACATAAATACTTGTCAAATATTTCTTACCTTATGGAGTATATTTCCTATATGGAATATTGATAGCCCAAATATTCTTTCTTTTAGTTATAATGTTTTATCTTGAATATTATTCTTCCATGTTTGGGTTATCCCACCATAATATTATATTATATTATATTTTATAAAATTATTTGGTAAAATTAAGTTTTAATACAAATAATGAAACATCCTCTTTTATATAATAATTAAATACCCTTTTGTTTTAATTTATAAGTCCTACGAATTGAAATTAAATAAATTTTAACTTAATTTTTACCCTTATGCATGGAATATGGTCTCCATAAGGGTAATTATATTCTACCTTTATACATGGTAGATTTTAGGTGTTGTGTAAGGGTAAATCCCTATTTTCATGAGTTATCTAAGTGTAGGATGGAGTATTCATAGGTTGTGTAAGGGTAATAACCTATTATATGGGTTGTGTCAAGGTAAGGGTGTGTTCCTTAAGTTTGTGTAAGGGTAAAGGTGAATTTATTTTACCTATGTAAGTTAAATACCATGTGTATATGAATTTTTTAATGGTAATCATGGTGATAACTAAGGGTAACCATGATAATATAAGGGTTATGTAAGGGTTGTAAAGTCATTTCATGTGTGTAGACCTCTATTTCTTTATGATGCATAAGGGTAACGTTGTGTTTTAAAATTATGGGTAAGTGCACCCTATATGCTAAATGAAAAAAATCTATGTTTCCAATTGTTGTATAACGGTATCCTTAGGTTTTTAAAGTATGTTTAGGTGTAATTAATTTGTTACTTAAATGTGCTTAGGATCTTTTAAAGGTTACATAAGGGTAACTTGGTTATTGTCTAAGGGAAAATTGAGTTGTGTCAGGGTATTCCCTCGGTTTCAAATAATGTGTAAGGGTAACATGGTACCCTTATGAAACAACTAAGATATTTATAAGAGTAAGAACATTTTAAACTTATGTAGCACTTTTTTTGGGAAAAATAAAATAAAAACTATGTTTTTCATTTCTTCTTTTTCAATTTGACCATGTAACCCATTTTAAGCCATTTTAAATGGTGGGAGTCATTAAAATAGATTAGTTAACCTATTTAAAGGTTTAAACCTCCAATTTAAATGTTTTTAAACTCATTTCATTCAATATTTCATTAAATATAAAATTAAAAGGTTTTTTTAATTTGGAGTTTTAAATATTATTATCCCAAGTTTATTTATTTAAATATACCTACAGTTTTACTACCTTCAATTTGTGATGTCCTCTTGGAGAGTTTTAGGTATCCAACTATAGGGTGATAAGTGGGAGTGTATTAAAGTTGTGTTTTACTTTTTTACCATGTGTGATCCTTATCTTATTTTCGTTGTGGCTCCATCATTAGGTGCTCTGTAATTTTGTTATTGTGGTAGGTGTTTCTACTAACTTCCTTCATCCGATAATTTATTAATTCTTGATATTTCATAAAAAATTCTTATTTTCTAAAACATGCTTTATGAATGTTGACCTTAAAATACCTCATTAAATATTATTTGATCTTTTTATTTTTTAATTTAATATGGAATGGATAGAATTATTATGATCACGGTTCCTCTCCCTATTTAAAATTTATTGAATTTTATGTAAGTATTTAATTTCTCCAAAAATATATTTTAAAGTATTTTTTTATGATATAAAGGTATTAGGCTAAGTTTAATTTTTTAAAGTTAAATTCCTTTGTTTAAATTAATTTGTTTTTTATGAAATGTTTTCCACATGGTTTTGGATGTTATTTTGAAATGACTTTAATCCTTTTAAATTATAAAACTTCCTTTTAATACCTTAGGTATATTTTTAAATAAATTATTGGTTTAATAGCATGTTTTGTATTTTTATAATTACTTGTGAAAGAAATAGGGTATGATTACCCTTTAAAACATTGATTTTGAAATAAAGTCTTCATTTGAAATTTATGATTCTTGATGGCCCAGTTGGAATATTATAATAATACTCTCCTATGATAATCCATTGACATAACTTATTTTATTCTTATGCTTCCTTTTTATGGGTGTTGATAAAGGTATTATTCACTTTGAGGGAGATTTTGGGTAAAAGGTGATATTTAAATTGAGAATGAATGGAAATATTTAGGGAATGATCCCATGTTCATACTGATAGAGATTTCCTTTAAAATCATCATAACTTAGTTATCTCACACAAATTATTAGATTTTTCATTGAAAATTGAGTAGTTGGATGAGATGACCAAGATTTATGTTTTTACAGTGGACTCTCAACCCATCTAGTGGATCCCTAGAGAACATGATAAGTTTATTCTATGGAAGTGCGACTAAAAAAGGGGGAGTGCATTGACTTGGTTTTCTTGAGACCTTTTTATACTTGATTTAAGCCTGGTGATAAATCATGACATATATTTATTATCTTGACTATGGTGGACTCACTATTTTATCTAGGTCTTAACCATAACATTATTATACTTTATACATGATATTGTTTACTTTCACTAATTGGCACTAGAGTTTCCTTGCTTAATTTATTACCATTCTTGATTGGCCTTCCTATTAAGATGATACTCCTTGATATTATGTATTAACTCTTATATGGATTATTGATATCTTTTAAAAGTTATTACCTTTTCTTTATTTATATATCTTTATCTTGTGAAGTGGTTTTCAAATCCTTTCAAGAAAATGTTGTGTTTTCAAAAAATTAAATGGCATGTTTCTAGCTTTGATTTCATCAATGATTTTGAAATGTTTAAAATTATATTTTTAAAATCCAATCTTATTTAAATCTAATCTTGATTGATTTAGTTTCATATTATGATATATAAATCCTTTGTTTTCCTAGTTGTACTCACTTTTAGTATGTTTTTAATTACCTTATGAAGTAACTATGTGTACTTTTTGGTGGAATCCTACTAAGATCAGTATATCAGACCTTACTTATATTGTTTGTTGTTTAAACCCTTTATGATTTTATAGCAGGTTATCATCATCTTTCTTTTTGGGTTCATTCTTGGTTGGATGAGGGTAGTTGACATGGGTCATGGTGGGTGGTCATGGGCCACCAGGAGATGGGTTTTGGTAGTTTTATTCTCCTTCCATAATTGTATCATATCCTTGTACCTAATATGGTTGTATTTATTTATTTATATAATAATGTTTCTACAGTGTAAATTTCATTATTTTTATATTTTATTTTGGGAAAAATCATTCCCATAGTTTTTATGGATACTCAGGTGCTTGTTTCTAGCCCGTGGGGATCAAGAATGAACTTCGATTCAGTGGATAATTGTCTTGGATACTATTTTATATAGTACTCTAGGTTGGTTCATTACAAATGGTATCAGATGATGTCTTTCCATAAATGAAATTACTTATCTTAAAATCCCTTATGTTATTTTGGGTGATTCATTCTATAAAGTAGATTAAGAATGTGTTCAAACTCAAGAGGTAGTTTGTAAGGAGGTGCTTGATCACCACCTCTTCACAATGAGACTTGAGTTACCATGGAAAGTGTTACTTGGGTCTATATTTTGTGTTATTTTTTCTTGGTGATAAATTAGATTTAGATACATGATGAGATAATAATTCATTTTTGGAATTTCTTATGAGTTTTGGAATTGGAACAAAAAAATGGATAGAGGTACATTATATCTTTAAAGTCTAGTAAAGAGTGAGGAATTAGTGTGGCTAATATAGAAGTCAATCTAGGAAATATTATAGGGTTGGTGTGTAGGTTACCATCCCATGTGACCAAACCATGAATAGTTATATTATAATTCTAAACATGAAACCTTATCTATTTTCTTCTAAGTGACTTTATTTATGTGAGGTTTTTTAGAGGGTTTTTATTTTTGAATGGAGATCCTGGGTGTGGTATCTTTCATGATCTTGTTTTTTTGTTTCAAATTTAATCCCTTTTGTTATGATTTTAAATCCATTAAAAACAAAATTTTTGACTTGGAAAAAAATGAGTTCTTTGGTAAGTTTTTCAATTACTAAAAGGTGTATTTTTATGGAAATCTTGGTTTGGAAAAAAAATTTCAAAGAATCCTGTTTGATGTGATAAATGCAAATTTTAAGAAGAAATTTATAGTTTTTATTGAGTTTAAAATGAAAATGGTTTTGGTATTTGAAAAATGAATTAACGTTTTGAAACCATAGAATAAGTTCCATGTTCTTGTAAATGATTTTTGAAACTGTGATGGATTTAAAACAAGATTTACATTTTTAAAAAAATTGAAATATTTTATAAATAGAGAAAACTTATGTGATTTGAAATATTTTGTCATGTTTTTGTTTTTATTTTTATTTTATTGGTTTATTTATGAATAATCTGATAATACTATACTTTGAATCCCATCGATTGGTGGATCCAAAGACTTTACATCCTTTGAATCACATCCATGAATTCTTGAATTTTTTTCCAAATTATTGTGGAGGTGAGTAGGGCTCTCTTGATTTATGTAAGTGGCTTGAATAATTTTAAGAGATCTTTAATTATCACAATATTCATGATACACTAAAGGCCAAGTCTATCAACTCCTAATTTGAGGGACCTAATAAAGATTGGTGGAATGTAATGATTCATTCCTGTTTTCATAAAATAATTTCTTGGGAATTATTCATTTTGGACTTTATTCAGTGGTAGTATCCTAAGGAAGTGAATAAGGATAGAGTTTTTGAGCTATGGGGTTTCAGTCCTGGTGATCTATCAGTTATGAAATCTTCCATGAAATTATCAAGTTTTGTGTGTTTTTTACCTAATCTTATTAGTGATGAATCCCATAAATATCACTATTTTATAATAGTTATTTTCTTAAAACTTGAAATCATCATTCCAATAGTCTATTTGGCCTCTTATGCATTAGTTTTTTAAAGGGGTTTTTTAGTTAAATTGAAGCTAAAAAAGTGATAGGAAGTGGTTAATTATTTATATGTGGTTGAATTATAATAAGATGTCTCATCTATTATACCATTGGAGTTGTTTGAGTAGGTATATTCTTCTTGGGTAATGAATATTTATCTAATGTTCTTTTAGTGTGGGGAACCTGATCACTCTAAGAATTCATGTTTGAAAACTCTAAAAGTTTGTAAATGGTGGGTCTGTTTGGGTCACCTTAACAGGTTCTATAGTTTTGTCTATAACAAGGAAAATTTTTTATTGTGGATCGTTAGCTTCTAACTTCAGGGTAGAATATAATTCAATATAATAGGTATCTATCCATAGGCCTCAGAGTGAAGCTTTTAATATAGTGGAAGAGACTTTGGTTGTGGTTGAAATTAATCTATCTTGTTTTTGTGACATCTAAGTGGAAACAATTTTATTTTTCATTATTGTATCTCATTGGTTCATGATGTATTTATTATTCTAGGGATATCTTGAGGCTTTCTTTAGGTCCTTTTTCGATGAACTCTTATGGACCTCGGTGGTGATTGTAATTATCGTTTCATTTTCTTGATATCTCTATTCTTGTTCATTGTGGATGTGAATTCTTTAATGGTTATCTTTCATCTTGAACGTTTTTGGTTCCATGAAGTTTTTTGTACTCTTGCGGGTGGATTGGAATCATGTTTTGAGAACCTTTTAATGTGGGGTTATTGTTCTTAAAAATCCCTCTCGTTGCTTCCTCCCATGGGTGTCTCCCTATGGTCAGTATTGGATACTATTCGGGTTAGTTATTTTTCCTTGGTATCTTCTTATTTTTTCTATTGATGTTTAGATATAAATCTTGATTTGATGGATGATCTACCTTGTGAGATTATAGTTCCATGTCTTTTCATTGTCCTTTTATTTATATTTCTTTCTATTTGGACTTGGAAAGGCCTTGGGATTGTACTTGGGTAACTAGGACGATGTGAATTTTTGATAGACCAGGAAGCCAAAGGTATTGGTTTTTTTATTTTAAGAGATCATCAAGGCAGTGGGGATCAATATTGAAAGTATTAGTTTACCATTGATTACTTTCTTGTGGAAAATTATTTTTAGTTTTTTGGATTTCTTGTGGATAGATGGATCATTGATGGATATTTAGAGTGTTGTATCATTTGGGAATCGTTTAGGTGTTTTGAATGTGTCATTATTTGAGGTTTTAGTATTTTATCTTCATTAAAATATCTTCTTTGAGTTAAATCACTCAAAATTAAATTTTTATTATCAAACACTTTTAAGAAAACAGTGAGAAACCAATCATTCAAGAAAAAAAGGAGATAATTGATCCATTAAAGTACAATTTCAGCCTACTAGTTTTAATCTTTCTAAATAGTATATTCTTTGAGTTCAATCAATGTGTTTTAGTGGATGTTTTCCTTATGTTCTAAAGTTTTAATGGGTTATTAGATGGTGGGGAGATTTTTTAAAGGTATCTGATTTTTTCCAGGTTCTTTCTAATATTAACGAGTTTTTATTTTGAGATGTTTGTTTATCTTAGTTTTTATTATTAAAGGTTTATTTATAATGATTTTTATACTATTATCATAGAGTTGTTCTCAGCGGATGATTTTGGGTGAGTCTTCTTCTTTTTTAGGGACCATCCACCTCACGAGTTGAGTGTGGGAATTCTTTTAGTCTCATGTTTTTCTATCTTTTGTACTGGAAGATTTCTAGGGTCATAAAGCCTAATGGTGGTGAGAATTATAACATCCTCTTTTTTATAATAATTTTTGAACCTTTTGGATTTAATTTATAAGTCCTTTGAAGTGAAATTAAATAAAATTTAACTTAATGTTTACCCTTATCAATGACATAGGGTCTATGTAAGGGTAAGTGTATCCTACATTTATACAGGGTGAATTTTAGGAGTTTCATAACGGAAAATCGCTATTTTCATGAGTCGTGTAAGGGTGGTATGGAGTTTCTATAGGTTTCATAAGTGCAAGGACATGTTTATATAGTTTTCATAAGGGTAAGTGTGTGTTCCTTAAGTTTGAATAAGGATAAAGGTGAATTTTATTTACATATGTAAGGGTAAGAAATTTTGTATATACATTATGTAAGGATAATATTGGTGTTACATAAGGGTAACCATGCTTTTAAAAGGGTTACATATGGGTAAGAAGGTTGTTTCATAAGGGCGTACCTCTATTTCATTATGCCACATAAGGGTAACCCTATGTTTTCAAAGGATGTGTAAGGGTACCATAGGTGCAATTTAAATGTAATACACTATTTCAAATGGCTTCTTAAGGGTCACCTCAGGTTTTCAAAGGCTACATAAGGAACTTAATTCACTCTTTAAAGGTACCCAGGATTTTCTAAAGGTTATTTAAGGGTAACATGGATTCTGCATAAGGGTAAAGTGAGTTGTGTAAGGGTAATATCTCGGTTTCAAAGGATGTGTATGGGTAACCCAATACCCTTATATAATACTTAAGATCTCTATAAAGGTAAGACCGTGTTACCCCTATATAGATCTCCTTAGGGAATGAAAATAAAAAGAAACTTTGTTTTTCATTTCATCATCTCTAACTCAACCTTATAACACATTTTTAATCCATTTAAAATAATAAAAATAATGTAAATATATTATGTAACCTATTTAAAGGTTTTAAATTCCATTTTAAATGTTTTTAAACCCTCATCATTCAAGATATATTAAAACGGAAAATTAAATGGTTTTTTAATTTGGGTTTTTAAATGCTAATATTCCTGGTGTATTTTTAAAAAAATAACTAAAGTTTTCCAGCCTTCAATTTATGATGCCCACTTTGGGAGTTTTGGGTGTCTAGCAGTTGCGTGATAAATGAGAGTGTGTTAAAGTTGGTTTTCCCTTGTTTAATGTGTGTGTCCCTTATCATGTTGTTGTTGAAAATTCATCATTAGGTGTTATAAAATTCTATTATTGAGATAGGTGTTTCTATGTAGATCCTTCATCCTATAAATCATTATTTATTGATATTTCATAGAAACGTTTTTTTATTTTATAACACTTTTTCTATGAATTCTTATCTCTAAATACCTTAAAACACTACTGGAAATCGGATCTTTCCCAACACTTATATATACCCTTTCCCAACGGTTCTCCCAAACCGTTGGGAAAGGGGGGTCTTTCCCAACGGTTTGGGAGAACCGTTGGGAAAGGGTCCTCAAAACCCACCTTTCCCAACGGTTCTCTCAAACCGTTGGGAAAGGGGGGGTCTTTCCCAACGGTTTGGGAGAACCGTTGGGAAAGGGTCCTCAAAACCCACCTTTCCCAACGGTTCTCCCAAACCGTTGGGAAAGACCCCCCCTTTCCCAACGGTTTGAGAGAACCATTGGGAAAGGTGGGTTTTGAGGACCCTTTCCCAACGGTTCTCCCAAACCGTTGGGAAAGACCCCCCCTTTCCCAACGGTTTGAGAGAACCGTTGGGAAAACTCACCCCAAAACCAACATTCACCCTCCCTGCAAATTTCCACCTATCCCAACACATTTGAGAACCGTTGGGATAGGTCTATCCCAACGGTTTTGAGAACCGTTGGGATAGATTCTTTCATTTCTTCCAGGTCTGCTACCCGAGAACATTATATAAATCTAAATTTTAAATAATTATGATAATACATATATATATTTATGAAATTATGTTTACAAAAGTGATGTTAGCTTAGTGGTTAAGTCGTTCGATTATAAACAAGGGGTCGTGGGATCAAATCCCAGCGCATGTATTTTTTTTTGAAATACATTTACCAACGGTTTTATATCTGTTGGAATAGATTTTCATATTACTTATACCAACGGTTTTGTAAACCGTTGGGATAGGTCTATACCAACGATTTTGGGAAAACCGTTGGTATAGACCTATCCCAACGGCTTACTTCGCAACGGTTCTCCAAACCGTTGGTATAGGCTATACCAACGGTTTGGAGGCCTATACCAACGGTTCCAAACCGTTGGTATAGGTTAGTATTCTACTAGTGAAAAGCTTCTTTGATCTCATTATCTATGAATTGAACATAACATGGACAGAATTTTTATGATCATGATTCCTCTCATTATTTACAATTTTTTGAATTCCATTTCAGTTTTGATTTATCTTCAAAGATATTTTAAAGTATGTTTTAATGAAATAAAGGGATTTGGATGGGTTATATTTTCTTAATTAAAATTCCTTGACTAAAATTAAAGAGTTGGTTTATGAAATGTTTTCCACATGGTTTTTTATGCTCTTTTAAAATGAATTCCATTCTTTTAAATTATAAAACTTCCTTTGAATGTATTAGGTCTATTTTTGAAATAAATTATTGGACTGAAGGCCCATTTGGGATTTTTATATGAATGCTGAAAGGAAATGGGTATTATTTTCCTTTTGAATATTGATTTTAAAATAAAGTCTTGATTTTTAATTTATGATTCTTCACACCCTAGTTGGAACTTTATGATAGTCATATATTGTGATAATCCCTTAATGTGAATTACTTGATTTGTGGGATTCCCATTGATGTGGGTTGATAAAGGTATTATTTACTTTGAGGTATCTTGGGGGTGTGGGTGAGATGTGAACTGATAATGAATTGAAATATTGTGGGAATGAACCCATATTGATACTAATGGGTATTTCCTTTGTAATCCTCATAACTTAATTATATCACTCACCATATTTCAATGGTTATAGGAACCTGGCTAGTTATATGAGATGACCTAGATTTATGATTTTCTAGTGAAATAACACCCCAGCTAATGAATCTGTAAATAAAATGATAGAATTAGTTTATGTACATGTGACTAGGAAAGTATATGTGTGTATACTTTTTTTTGATTTAGGAACTTATAGACTTAAAGTAATCTTGGTGATCATTCATTATATATATTGATTATATTGATTATATTGGACTCACTATCATATTTAAGTCTTACCCATGACATTCTTATACATGATATTTGATTAATGATAGCGTTCATTTTCACTTCTTGGCACTTGAGTTTTCTTTCTTGATTTATTGTAATTCTTGATTGATCTACTTATTGATATGATGCACCATGATTCTATGTATTGAATCTTGAATAGCTTTTTGATATTTGGTGTGTGTTTTTACCTTTGATTGATTTATCTTGTGAAATGGTTTTTAAATATTTTCAAGAAAAGGTTTGTTTTTTAATTGATGAAATGGAATGTTTCTATATTTGGTTTCAAAAATGATCTTGAAATGTTTAAAGTTCTTTTTGTAAAATCTGATAATGTTTTTATTTGATCTTTAAAGATTCAGTTTCTTATTATATGATATAAAGTAATGATATTCCTAGTTGTACTCCCTTTTGGAGTGTTTCTAATTACCTTATTAAGTAAGTACATAGACTGTTTAGTGTAATACTACTAGGATATCTGGCTCTCAAGATACTTTTATCATTTTGTGTCTACATTCATTATGATCTTACAGCATTTTCTCATGTTCTCATCATCTTATTTTATGGTTTTGTGATTAGTTGGCTAAGGAAAGGTGACTTGGGTCATGGTGGGTGGTTATAGACCACCAAAAGATGGGTTTTAGTAGTTTTATTCTACTTCTAATTTCATATCATTACCTTGTACATAATATTATTGTATTGATTCATTTATCTAAAGGTGTTTTCATAGTGTAAATTTAATTTTTTTTTAATCTTTTAATTCGGGATAAATTGTTCCTGAATGTTGTTTCTGGATTCTTAGGTGATTGTTTTCAGTATATTAGGATTAGGAACGCCTATTAGGTTAGTGTATAATTGTCTCGAATACCAATTTACATGGTACTTTGAGTTAGTTTGTTATAAAGAAGGTTTTATTATTCTTTTTACAATATGGGTTTTCAAAAAACATAATTTCAAAGTATTAAAATGTTTTCTTTAATAATATAATGTTTTTATCTCTGGATCAAAATTTCTTATAGAAAACTTTAGGTCATTTTTAAGCATCCATTATTAGAGATTATTTCTAAAAGTAAAATTTTTCAAAATATTTCACTTCATCAAGATTTACTTTTAAAAGTGACATGAAATTTTGTATTTTATGTACATATTAAAAATGATTTCGAAAATAAATTTTAATTTTTCAACTCTATTTTTATTTTTATATTAAAAATTATTTGCACTCATGGGATTTATATTTCATTATTTATCTACTAATAAATATATATATTTATAATATTGGGGATTGAACTTGTGGTATTAAACAATTTTATTCTAAATCGCTTATCTGTTCGAATCATTCTTTTGTAAAGATTTTTTCACCTATGTCAAATTTAATTCTAGGTTCCCTATATTACACTATTGATATGTTCTTTTGTAATCATCCACCTTATTTCTTTGTATTTATTATGTAATTTTATTCTCTATAAAATATATGATCCCTCACTACCTTTATCTTTCCTAACTATTCACCGTGAGTAAGTATAACTTTTCTTCCAATGTGTTTACTTTATGAATACCATATTTTCTATTTCTTTTATTAAAGGGTGTTAACCTAGATTCTAAAAATCGATTGATTGGGGAAATTATTGAATTAACTGTATACCCCTTACTATATATGGTGTTAGTTTGAGGGATACTTACATAAAAAACTATTCCATTTATTGATTAGGTAACTATTGAAAACTCGTATATTTTTTATTTAAATGAGGATATTTTTTAATTACTCAAGAAGGTTGACTCTGTATAGTATAACTATCCAAATTATTTCTAAGAATGGGTTACGATCATGTTATCTATTTACTGACATGGGGAAAAGTTTTGGTGTTCAATATGTTTTTATTCCAATATAAATAATTATTAGCAAATTTGATTGTGTATTGTTTACTTATTCTCTCCTCTGATGAATGCATTGGAATTAAAAAAGTGATGGGTGGGGAACAACATAATATGGACCCTCGATGCATTGATAGGTATCATTATACAAACTATCTAGGTTATTTTGGTGTATTTCTTTCTGAAACAAGATATTGCCTAGCTACATGGAATTGATGGTATTATCATGATGTCTTTTCATAGGTAATTGAATTTTTTGTCTAACATAATGAAATTCATCAATAATGATCCATTTATTAGTATCCATGTGATCTATTAATTTCCATTTTTAACCATGGATATATTATGATTTTAGTTTCATTCTATTACAATATTATTTTTTGTTATCTACTTTTGCCTTGTTATTTATTCTCATTTTATGCTAACTTATGATCTTCAATTGTTAATACCTAGGTTTACCCTTAATAAGTGTTTGAGATCACCTATTATTTTGTTTCCAATTCACCAGGTCAAGAAGAAAAGTATATTGGATGATATTATTATAATAATAACATATGGTGGGGGTGATAGATGTTGAAGACATATTATGGATTAAGAAGTTTCTTATTTAGTAGAAAAAAATAAAATGTCCATTAGTTGAGAAAGAAATGAGATTTTTCAATTTATTATTTGTGCTAATTATATAAATATAAAAACCTAAAAAGTATTGGGATTATATGTTATGAAATATTTTCTTTTAAGTTATTTAATTAGGGGATAGTATGTTTGGGAATAAATAGTTGGTATGTAAAGTATGTGTTTATGGAACTGGATATGGGAGTGTGGTTATGATGTGAAATAATTTTGGTTTGGTTTGAAAGAAAAATAAGTATCATTTTATATAAAATAATCTAATTAACTAAATTTGAATCAAAATTATGCTTTATTTTACTATAAAATCATTTTTATTCTTATAATAAACATTTTTATTAAAATAGTTTTTGTTGCATTTTATGAACATATGCTAAAATAATTTTTACCACTTCTAGAAATTAAATATTTTAAATTTAATTCCATTTATTTAATAATAATATTTAATATTTGTTATTTATGTCACTTTAATTTTTTGTCATAATGAATAGTAAAAATAATAAAAAATTATCACCATGGTTAAGGTTAAAAGGGTTTATTGGGGGTTAAACTAAGAGATAATGGTAAAATGCTATATAAGAAAAAATAAATATTATTTTTAAATATATTTCAAACTTTTATTTTCGTAAATATTAATTCTTTGCAGCTTTGTACCACTTTCATAAGAAAATGACTTTATATGATTTAAATTTTTTATGTAATTCCATGTGTGTCCCTCCCCTCACTTATAAAAGAGAACTTCATTTCCTCTCTTATTCACCAAATTGAGCGGCTTATCTTAAAAAAACCCTACCCAAAAACCTTCATATATCCCTTCACTTGTTTATTGATCTTATTTTATTACCCTAAGACCATCCTTGGATGGTTTAAGGTGTACTCTAAAGGAGGTTTCTCAAATAAGAGGTAATCATCGTACCAAACTCATTCAAAGTTAATTTCTTATTATACTTTATATAAAGAGAATATATTCATTCTAACAAAATTAATCCTGTATCATTAATATATTGAGATTTTATTATGATTTTGGGACAACTTTTTCCACTTCATTTTCATCAAATGGTAAATGAAAGTATCTCTCATGCGTACGTGTTGACAACTTCCTCCACCTAGGGATATGATTCATTTTCCATTACCACCTCACATTGATGGATATAATTATGGATTTAATATATATATATATATTATGATATAATTATGATTCTATAATTATAAAATATTTTTTATCTTTCTTTCATTCTTTTCATTATAAAATGAAAAGAGTGTTCATGCGTACATATAGACTATCATCTCCATGAATGGTATAATTTATTTTTCTATATCTACCTTTTATAGATTGTTATAAATATGTATATAATGAATATATATGATATTTTTATTGTCACAAATAGGGTTATATTTCCATCCAACCCGACACCCGACCCAATCTGTGGCATGGCCCAAAGGGTATTCTCAATCCCCATGGGCTGGAAACTAGTGCCTGGGTATCAAAAATATACTTTGGGAATAATTTCACCCATTTATATAATCATAAAAAACAAAAAAGAATAAAAATCACAATAACTGATAACCATAACCAAACTAGGTTCAATAATTTTTAGATTCAAATTTTTACAACTTTAACCAAAACCAAAAGTACTACAATGCAATAGGAAAAACCAAACAATATCAAAAAAAATCCATCCAACAAGAGGGACATCACCCTCAAGACACTACCACCTACACCTGTAAGAAGTGTAACACTAGTAACCAGATCTACCATGACCACCACGACACATCTTTCCTTTACTTGGGTCATACATAAAAAATTCTATATACACCCAAAGGTGTATTTAGGGTTTGATGAAAATCCTAAAAGGATGCCACACAAAAGAAAGATTTCATGTGACAACATTAGAAGAAAAATCAACATGCATATTTCCAAAAGAATATTTGAAACATTTCTTGGACAACATTTTAAGGAAAACTTTCTCAAGAAACAATTTTTGAGGAAAACATTTTTCACAAAATGATTTCTTGAAATAAAAATGTACACTAGGACAACAATATGTCAATGCCTAGAACCACATCACATAAGCATCGTGTCACAAGAGAGAACCATGGAAAAATGTATATGGGTAACTAGCATTAGTGGGACCCTATAAACCTTATACATCGGTGATCAAATTCCTCTAACTCAAATACAAATAGTCTTCCCATGAACGAGCCATTAGAGGGGATTCCATCCTAAGGTCTAATGGTCTCCATATCGTAATCCAAACCCAACAGTGTTCCCATGCACGATCCACTAGAGGGTAATGCATCCTAAATTCTAGTGGTATTTGATAATATCACATGTTTAGTTAGTATTTCAATCATCATTACTGCTAGATGAATCTAGGCCTTAGCCACTTCAAAATAAACTAGTTTGATAGTTATAGTTTTCCCACCCAGATATCTTGGATTCCCTTTATGCTCAAATTTCATTTCATTGATCACATAAATCAACACATTCACTTAGACATTATAAGCATCACCAGCACATAAGTAAATCACGACTTTCACATTTTTCACATTTATCCAATGATCAAAATCTATATGGAAACAACCATTTTCCATAAACAAATCTACTTTCCATTTCACACACACACCAAAACCATTTGGAAATACATTTTTCACCACTTTAACAATTTATGAAAACCCCTTTTAAAAAAACCAATAATAACACATATGATATCTCACCATTTCCATGGAAAATCCCATTTTAAATTTATACTCACATCAAACCCATTTTATAAAATGCCTTGCATCACTTTCACAATTTAAAGACACATTTAACGTGAAAAAAAATATCCACCGTGAAACAAAAACCCATTTACCTTGGAAAATCCATATCTAACACATTTCTACCTTTAAATACCTTTGAAAACACATTTCATACCTTTCACACAAGGCATAAAACATATTTAAGAAACACCACAACAAAGCATACATGAAACATATACACTTTACTTTCAAAAATCCAATTGCATCACATTTTCATTTCAAAACCATTCCAAAACATATTTCTCACCACACAAACAATCCATAGAACACATTTAATCAACCAATAAAGCATATAAAAATAATATAATGATGTAAAACCATGTAACCACTTACTTTACACTTATAAATTTCTGAAAATTAGTGTGAAACCACAACTACACCACCACGAGAGCCTATAAAGCTAATATTGAACAATAATTATCATGATTTCATCTAACATCATAGGATCAGGCCCTCATTAGGTCAAACAATCCATTGGAATATAGGAACTCAAGAAAGAGGGATGATGAACCCTAGAAAGAGGGAGAAATAAAGAGGAAAAGGACTTACTTGATGATTCCTTGAAGAACTAAGGTCAAAACTGGATAAGTATTGAGGATTTAGAGATCTAAAAAATCGTGGAGGAGACTCCCATGGATGAAAATCCTGAATGGGATGGATATAAGGTGTTTTGGGTAAAAAGAGAATATGTTATAAGGGTAAATTCCAACTTTTTAATGACCTAAACAAGTTGCATGATTTTATTGCATGGTTTTCCAAACCGTGTGCCAATTGTGTAGTCTCCATTATCAAAATGACCATTTTCTGCATGGTTTCCTGGGCAAGGGAACAGGATTTCCCCTAACCATGTTCCAACCTTGTGCCACCTATTGTCAAACCTAAAATCACCATTTTTTACCAAAAACTAATGGGTAACCTAAGGGATAAACGCAACACTAAAAATAAACAAAATAATAGCTCAAAATAGAATCGATTATGTGGCAATTCTCCCTACCATTAAAACTTTTTGCCCTCAGAAAGTCAACTCAGATCTTGATCAAAAAATAAAAATAGATACTTCTCCTCAACCCAAGACTTTTTCTCCCACATCTCATGCACATCATTAACATTCTTCCAAAGAAATCAGAAAAATGGAATAGAATTCCTACAAATCACTTTCTCCTAAGAATACAAAAGTCATACTGGCTACTCAAACACGAATAAAATAGGCTCCAATTCTAACTCTTACTAATTCAAAAAATGAGACGGATCTTGGTTATACTTTTTCAGATAAGATACATAAAACATGACATGAATTAATATCAATTGAGAGGAAAAATATAACAGGTATTCTACCTTACCAAGCAACTCATTAATCTAAAATGGTCTAAAATACCTCAATGTTAGCTTTCCTTGCTTTCCCAAATGATGATGACCCAAGAAAGGTTCTACTTTCAAGAACACCTGGTCACTCATAGAAAACTCCAAATCTCGATGCCTCTAATAGACATAAGACATGTAGAGAATATGAGTTGTTAACAAATGCTTTTTCATCAACTTGACTTTCTCTAATGTCTCTTACACAAGGCTCAGTCCCAACAGCAAAGTCTCTCCCACCTCATCCCAATACAAAGAGGACCGACATGGCTGACCATAAAGTTCCTCAAAATGATCCATTCAAATTGAGGATTGGAAACTATTTTTATATGAAAACTCAACATATCCCAAATGGTAATCCCATGAACCTCTGAAATAAAAAACACATTCCCTAAGCATGTCTTCCAAAATTTGATTCTCTCACTCATTATGACCATCCATTTGAGGATGGTATGTCATAATAAACTTTACCTTTAACCCCATCTTCTTCTGAGGACCTTCCCAAAACCACAAGGTAAAACAGGGTTCACTATCTAAAATAATAACCTATGTAACACTATAAAGCCTCACAACATCTTGAACATACAACCAACCCAACTCATCCACTTTGGATGAATCCTTGATTGAAATAAAATGTGATGATTTGTTCAGACAGTCAATCACAACCCAAATGGAATTCCTTCCATGGGGTGTACAAGGTAAGACAACAATTAATTACATGGAAATATCATCCCACTTCCAGGTAGGAATGGGTAGTGGATAAAGAAAATTGAAGGGCCTTTGGTGCTTTGATTTAACCTACTGACATGTATAACACCATGATATAAATTCATCTATGTTACAACTCATACTTGTCCACTAGAACTATCGACACATATCATAGTACATCTTGGTAACACTAGGGTGAATGGACCACTAAGAATGGTGTCTATCTAACATCATTACCTTCCTCAATGACAACGGTACCACAAAGTGACCCTTGAATCAAAAAACTTCCTTAGGAGACAATGACCATTCACAAGGAAGCCCCCCACTATTTGAAACTGTATAGAATTTTGGAATAGCTCATCACTCAACTACTCTTACTGAATCAACTCCAGAAGAGAATTAGTCATCTAAACACTTACCAATAACACACCTACACTTTATTCCTTAATCTCAAGATACATTTGAGTGAAAAGACCCCTCAAATTCTAGGCATCACTAGACTCTTTCAAAACATTCACTAGGAATTTCCAACCTGAATGATGCACATTTCAATCTTACTTCCTCATAAGTATCAAGAAACTCAAACATTATCTCTATCTTCTCATGTCACTCCTCTTCTTCCTGAGGTTTTGTGCTACCTCAAAAATAAGGAGTCTTTTTATTGAGGAACTCTTAAGCCTTGTCCTTTCCATATCCTAGTTTATCTTCTATGACCTGATCAATAATAGACCCCTATCCTTGTCCCAAATCTTGGATAGTCTGAACAACTACTTCCACTAACCTATGATCGATTGGTGAGGGAGAACTCTCTTCTACCTCTTCCCGCAATGGCATGGTAACTCTCCGAGGAGGCATCTTACTACAACAAGAAACAACCATAAGGAAGAACCCTCAACAAAACCATTCTAAAAATTTTAAACAACAATAAAAAATATCAAACACTTTAATAAGTCAAAACACAACCAAATCCATTACAATGAAAATAACAGCCAAACCAATCCACCACCACCCAGTGTCCATATACAGTCTGTAGCATATATGTCTTACCTGGAGGAGAATTCAAACCAAATTCTCATCTCCCATGGAGACTCGAGTCCTATTATGAGGTGTGTTGTCCAAAAACCCCACTCACAAATAGAACCTCAATCCCTAACAATAATAGATTTGGTCAATCTAGAATCTTTCCCAACTAACTTGAACCAAAAGAGTGTAACCGATATGATACCATTTTTTCATGATCCAAGCTAGAGTGACATCTAACCCGACACTTGACCCGGTCAATGGCATAGCTATAAGGGGGTTAATAATCCCTACAGGATAAAAACTAGTTTCTAGGGATTGAAAATATACTTTGGGAATGATTTCACCCATTTATATAATCATAAACAACCAAAAAGAATAAACATCACAATTACTGATAACCATAACCAAACAAGGTTCAATAATTTTCAAATTTAAAATTTTAAAACATTACAAAAAACAAAATTAATACAATAGAATAAAAATAAAAAACTATACCAAAAAACATCTATGAAATAATAGGGACATCTCCCTCTAGCCACCACCACCAACAACTACATGAATTGGAACACTAGCAATTGCATCCACCATCACCACCATGACACATCTTGCCTTTACCTGGGTCATACATAAAAAAGTCTACATACACCCAAAGGTGTATGTAGGGTGTGATCCAAAGCCCAGTATTATGCCACTAAAAAGAAATATTCCATGCTATAAGATTATAAGACAAATCAACAAACATATTTCCATAATAATATTTGAAACATTTCTAGGAAAACATTTTAAGGAAAACATTCTCAAGAAACACATTTTAAGGAAAACCTTTTTCACAAATAATATTTCTAGAAATAAAAATGTACATAAAGTCAACCATATGTTGATGGATAGAAAAAAATCACATAAGAATCATGTCACAAGAGAGAACCATGGGAAATCCCTATAGGTAAATAGGACAAGTGGGACCTTATATACCTCATACCTCAGTTATCAAAGTCCTCCAACTCAACTACCAACAGTATTCTCATTCATTATCCATTAGAGGGGATCCCATACCAAGGTCTAATGGTCTTAATATCATAAGATAAAACCAAAAGATTTCCCATGCATGATCCAATAGAGGGAAACTCATTCCAAGGTCTTTTGGTCTCCGGACATATCACATGTTTAGTTAGTTTTATAGTCTTCAATCCTGCTAGATGAATCTGATCCTCAGACACTTATGAATAAACTGGTGTACTAGTTAAATTTTACCCACCTAGATACTCACAATTACCTTTGTTCTCAAATTCCATTTCAAATATCACATAAATCAACACTTTAACCTACACATTCCCAGCATCACAAGAATACAAGGAATTCACCACTTTCACATTTTCTCATTGATCCAATGATCAAAATCCACATATAAAACACCATTTTCAATAAAAAAATCCAAATTAAATTTCAAATGAACACCAAAACCATTTGGAAATACATTTCACACCACTTGAAAAATTTATGAAAACCTATTTTGAAAACACAATAAGAGTAACATATATGATCTACAACCATTCTGATTGGAAAATCCCCTTTCAAATTCATAATCACATCAAATACATTTTATTAAATGCTTCACATCACTTCAAAAATTAAAATACACATTTAAGGTTCATAATAAAATAGCCAAAATGAAGTAAAAACTCATTTCCCTTTGAAAATCCACTTCCAACACATTTTCACCATTAAATATCTTTGAAAACACATTTCTCACCTTTCACACATTGCAAAAAACATAACTAAGGACCGAAAACTCTTCAACCTTGGTCTATCACAATAGTGATCTGTAAGACCACCTATACAATTCCTCAAATAGAGCCATGCCAATGGAGGAGAGGTATCTATTATTATAGAAAAACTCAACCATTGGTAGTTATTTCACCCATGATCCCCTAAAATTCAATACCCATTCACATAACATATCCTCTAGTGTCTAAATGGACCACTCCATTTTCTCTTATTTCTAAGGATGGAAGGTAATGCTAAAACATGTATGAGAGATGAAATTATGATGAATCAATCACCCAAATTAAGAGGTAAAATTAGGGCCCTTATCAAAAATAATGGTCCTCGGTGCTTCAAAATGCTTGGCTATCTCATCCACATATCACCTCACTAGAACATCTATTGCACTAAATTCACTTATCACTAAGAAATTATCCAACTTCATAAACCAATCCATAATCACCTAGATGGTGTAACACCCTTTTTATTATTGGGGAAATCGATCATTAAGTCCATCAAGAGGTCCTCCCACTTCTACTTGAGTACATACAATGGTTGTAACAATCACTAGAAACATGATAGCATGCCTTCACCTACTCATAGAACAAACCTTGGGATATGAAATCCACTACTAATCACTTCATCTTAGGCTGCCAAATATGACTCACCAAGGAATGGTACATCTTTGATATAACAAGGTACATATCCGAGGTGAGTTATGAAACTCATAAAGAACCTCATCCAATGTCACCAATGGGATAAACAATCTTCCCTAAAATAACATATGATGTCGATCATCCTATAAACACCCCTCAGAAGAATCACTATAAAGAACATGATCTCATATCACATACACCTCTAAGTATCCCCATTGATACTCCTCTACCCACTGCAATAAGGATGATTAAATTTTCATCTGGTATAAGAAACATATACCATCAACCTCCTCTACATCAAGAGGAATCATTAGAAACTCCCACATCACTCTCCAAGCATCTCCAAATTCCTAAATCACATCTCCCCATAAATGCATACTCAATGCATTATCCACTACATTACCCTTCCCTAGGGTGTAATAGATCTAAAATTAATAGTCCAATAAGAACTCTATCAACCATCATCGATGCATATTCAGATTATATTAAGAGAAAAAAATACCTCAAACACTTGTGATCTATGAATATCATAAAGAATTCATCAATGAGGTAATGACACTAAATTTCTTTTAAAAAATATCACTACTGGAAACTCGAGATCATGGATGAAATAGTCACACTCATGGTAATGTAACAAAATATACCCATATAATATCACTACACACTTATACATCAAGAAACAACACAAATTAATATGGAAAGAATCGTATAAAACCTCAAACATCACTCTCTCCTTTAGTAGATAAAGAATGAGAGAATTGATCGATTTCCCCTTCTAGAAGTCAAAATCTCCCCAACACTAATCAGTTCATAAAAAAGTATAATCCTTCTCATCCAAGGATATAAAAAAACCATGATAATTTATACACGAACCTCTGATAATATTTCATGAGTCCAAGGAAACTATAGACATCTACAACATTCTTGGATATTTCACAAGAAACAACTACCACAATCTTCAAAGGGTTTACTATCACTTCCTTTTGAGATACCACATTCACAATAAAATTCCCCTTGTATGTCCAAAAATTACATGTGGACAACTCCCTATAGATCATATGGTGTTCAAGGACTTTTAAAAAATCCCTAAGAGTTTCATCATGATCCTACTATAACATTTGGTATATGAGTATCTCATTGATGAACTCTATCATGAATTGATCTAAGAAATCATTGAATAATTAGTTCGTGAGTCCCATGAAAAGTAGTAGGGGAATTAATTACATCCAATAACATAACTATGAAATTGAATTTCCCATAATAAAACTTGAAATTAGTTATTGAAATATCCTCCTCCTTTACACTCATCTGATGGTACGAAACCCACATATCAATCTTTGAAAAATAACCAGATCCCTTTAACTAATCAAAAAAATAATCTATCCATGAAATAGGGTAATGGTTCATGACCATCACCTAACTCAGCCACTATAAGTATATGAATAACCTCATAATAACATCTTCTTTCTTTTCAAATAACATTGGATCACCCCATAGTGATACACTAGGTCAAATGAAACACTTTTGCATCAAATTTTTGATCTGAATCCTAAAATATTTCACCTTGGAAGGTGTCATACGATAAGGATCCTTTGAGATCATATTAGTATCAAGATACAACTATATCATAAATTTTACATCACATAAAATGGTAGAATCATATCCTATTTGAGGAATATGATCATAAATTCTTCAAATACTCAAGGAAACTTCATTTCCTCTGCCTCTAATGAACCCATCAACAACTAATCTAGCTAAGTAAAAGGATTATTTGAAGGAATATGACCCATTAAAGGATATTTCTCTCTAATGAACAATGTATGTTAACCTTTAACATCATGGAACATTACCCTCTTCTGGAATAAATTGATGATAGAAAATATATAATAAAATCACTTTATTTTAAGATTGATATCTCATGGTTGTGTCTATAGTAACAAATAAAATCTCAAACGACTAATGTTACTCCATCGTTAACTTAAAACTCAAAACATATCAAAAAAACTTGATTGACCTCTAATAAATGGCACTAGAAGAATCCCTATCTTGATTTAAAAGCTGCAAACCATGGGATTTGGAATGAAAGAATATAATGCTCTATAATCATAAAAAGTGAAATCCAAGGTTGATGATAAGTAAACGATACCTCAGACAACATCTGGACCATCTAGAATCATCATCTCAATGGAATAAAACTGACCAGTCCAAGATCATCTACTTCACCACCATTATAAATGACCACATCTAGGGATTTTCTCAGACCTATCTCCCTTAGGATAGGGGATATCATGGGAATGTCCCCTGCCTACACCATCACACCTTGATTTCAAGAAACCCTTCTAATCTTACTGCTGATAGGGTCTTTGAGGAAACTATTATTAAGTTTGAAATAGATACATCCCACTTATTCTCCCCAAGATTTTGGTTTCCTTTAAATTAATACTAATTTCAGAATAATGCACCACAGGTAACCCTAAGCTTAAGAAACATACAAAATAATATTATTTAAATATGATTATTATAACCCAGTTGTCAGGTTAGTGGGTATGAATAGGAATAAATAAATTATAAAATATATGTGGAAATAATTTCCATAATATAAATAATTAATTTAATCTAAAAAAGTTAAATGCAACTAATTTTTTTACAAGTCAAAGTATAGGAATAAATTTATTTTAGTCCATAAGAATACATTATTCATTAAAATGGTTTTTAGGTGTTTTAGGTATGAATAAATAGAATTGATTTCTATCATTTCTATAAATTTTATTTGAAAAAATGAACTTTATTTTTTAAATTATATTTTAAAAATTATCTTAGGGTGATTTTTTTGAAATTTTTCAGAAATAGTTTATTTTTGGGTAAATAGTAAAAAATATTGATTTTATAACAATTGAAACATTTATGAAAATATAAGGATATAAAATAAATTGAAATTTTATGAATCCTTTTTTATAGAAAAAACATATATTTAATAAATAATATAATGTATATAAAAAATATAATATTGAACTTATAAATATATTCTTACCATTTTGAAAATCTAAGTAATGTTTTTATTAAAATAAAAATTATTTTTAGTTCTTATGTTTAAATAAAGTATTTAAAAGGTTACCATTAGTTTTATTAACACCTCTAGATACTAAATTATATTCTTTCCTTTAAAAACCTAATGTGTTTAATAGATTTCTTCACATGCAACACTAAACCATAATGAACTGTGAAATAGTATATAATGGTTAAAATATTATTGTATAATTGGAAAGTAAAAATAGATGAAACCGGATTATTAAATATATATAGAAATAAAAATTAAATTCATTATCAATTCTAATGCATCGATAAATTAAATTAGTATAGCTGAATAATTATTAAGACTGATATATGCTTCAAAATGTTACCTTTCTAAAAGTATTCTTTTTATGGGTTTAATTTTAAGAAACTAAATATATTATGGGTAGAATATATAATTTATATTAGTAATATACTAACACCAATTTCATTAGTAATTAATATGAAATAATAATAGAAATAGTTAATATTTTAAAAAGGTTATTTTCTTATGAAAATAATTTTCAATATATTTTTATATTTTTATTTAAAAAATTAAATTCTCAAATTTTGTAATTTTAACTTTCCAAAAAATACATCATTTTTTATTTATTTATAAATATATTATCTTAA
The DNA here is from genome assembly GCA_963277665.1 of Viscum album. Lineage (NCBI taxonomy): Eukaryota > Viridiplantae > Streptophyta > Magnoliopsida > Santalales > Viscaceae > Viscum > Viscum album. The sequence goes on along the minus strand of OY728142.1, from coordinate 467,961,690 downwards.
TATTAAATTTTGGGATTTTCTAGAAAATATTTATTTTTAAGTAAATAGTTTAAATACCATTTTTGTTAAATTTGTGAATTTTATGGAATCACTAGGATATAAGCATAAAATATAACTCAAAAGACCTATATATTGAAAAAAATATATTTTTTATAAGTAACATATTAAATTTTAAAATATTATGTTTAATTTATAAACCTATATTTTATATTTTTAAAATTAAGTAACATTTTTCAATAAAGCTATTTTAATGAATTATACATTTAATATTTTAAAATTAAATTATATAAATTTTATAAATTTAATATAATTTAATATATTTAAAAAAATGGTCATTATTTTAAAATTATTTAGTACGTTACGTTTTATTTTTGTGCGTAAAAATGATTTACTAATGTAAAAACTAGTTACTGTAGTAAAAGTTAAAATGGTAAAAGTGGAAAATCTAATGGTAAAGAGTTTAAAAATTGTTTAAAATATGTGTTAAATTGAATGGTATAGTATTTATCAAACATTATATATTCCCCCAATCCATTATTTCTTAATCTTGGAGAAAATTTCCTTTAGTGTGACTTCCCATTATTGAAAACTTATAGGTATTTTCAAAAATGTCATCCCTTTTCCCATATAAAAGGGGACTCTCACTACCACTGAAATACCAATCCAAAAATCTATTTACATCCTAAAAACCTGATATTTTTTCTACCCATTGAGTCTCATATTTATTAAATTAGTTTTTTTTTCATGTTATTTTAGCCTAATCCCACCATTTCTAAGGGATCCTATAGGGAAATGTCAAAGTGATCAACATGAGTAACCCTTTTTACTTAACTTATTTCCTTTCTATCATTCCTTTAAAATTTTAATTTTATAATTGATATATGGTAACATAATTATTTTTTATATAATTAATTTTATTATTTTAAGGTAATAATCATTAACCACCTTTCCCCTCTTCCCTTCATAAAAATGAAAATGTGATTCGCGCATATGTGTGGACTACCGCCTCTATGAAGCAATGTTTTCATTTTCCTTCACTAGCTATCATGGATGGTCAAAAGTGGGAATTTAATATATAATTATGATATTTATAAATTATTTAATATTTTTAAATGATAAACTGTATTACTCTTTTCTCCCATTCTATGAAAACAAAATCATCATTCTTGCATACATGTGGACTATCATCTCCATGGAACAATGCATTCTTCTTTTTCATTACCATCTTTCATGACTAGTTATAATCATAGGTTTAATGAATAAATATTATTTTTAGGGGATCATTAAGATTTTGGTATGATAAATTTTAGAACCTGTTAATCATATGATCAACAAATGATCATTATTAATTCAATCGTTTAAAAAATCAAACTAAAAGGAAAATATTTTTATTCATAATATGTAATATTTTAATATGAATTAATTATATTTATAATTACTTTAAATTTTGATATATAACAGTAATAAACACTAAATAATTTCATTAAGATTCTTTTATAATAAAATTAAAACTAAACCACCACATAATCATCCATTAATCATGGTATGTTCATGTTTGGGTCAGTTTAGCCACCTACTTGAAGAGTCATATGAATTTATAACATGCATGATTGTAGAAATTTATTTAATGGTATAATATTATATAAATATATATATATATAGTAATTTTTAACTTTAATGGAAACATTATTTTTAAACTCATTAGTTAAAAAAACGAATTTTTTATTAAGAATCCCTGAAACATGATCATCATCAATTTTATCTTCATAGATTTTATCCAAAATAACATAGAATAAAAATATAACTTTATAAATATAATGTAACATCTATTACAATAACTTTAATGATGCATTATTATTAACTTTGAAATAATAATGAATGCCAATGACATTTTTATGAAACTAGTTCTAAATGATCAAAATTACTTACACTCTATATTAAATGTAAGTAATGACTAAATATAATTTCAATAAAGATTAATTATAAATTTAAAATATATGATTATGGTTTTTAAATAATTTATTAACGTATTTATGTTTTTTATACATGAGGTTAGAGTGAATTCATGGAAAACAATATAAGAGTTTGTCTTTCTTTGTCTTAATTTTGATTCTTTAGACATAATACATTTTCTGAACCAAGTTTTATTTTTATAGTGTATTTATTGCCCATATATGTATTTTTATCATAATTATTTTTGTATTTTATAGAATATAACAAGACAAACAATATTATCTTCTTTAAATGGAAATTTATTCAAATGTTACCCCATTAGTAATGATTTTTGGTAACTCAAGTATTGTTCATTGAGTTATGATCATTATCTTGAACTTATTTCATATAAGTTAGGTATATTCCACCTTTGATTGTATTTTGTGGAATTCTCTCATTTTTTATATATATTTACATTCCAACCATATAAATCCTTTTCAAATATTTTTACATTATGTAATATGTTTCCTATAAGGAATATTGGGAGCTCAAATATTCTTTCCATAAGAAATAATGTTTTATATTGAACATTTTTATTATATGATTTAGTTCTCCCACTCAAATATTTTATTATATATTAATTAATTATCCTCTTTGGGAAAATTAAATTATAATACAAAGAATGTTTTATTACTATTTTTACAATGTTTATTTTCAACAAAGGTAATTTCAAAGTATTAAAAAGGTTCCTTTCATAATAAAATGTTTTATATTTGGATCCTAATTTTTGATAGAAAACTTAATTTAATTTCCAAGGATATATTATTAGAGATTATTTTTAAATTTAAAATATTTCAAAATATTTCAATTAACATTTTCAAAAATTACTTTTGAAAGTGATATGTAATTTAGTATCTTACTTCAATGTTAAAAATGTTTTCTAAATCACTATTAAGTTTTCACCTCCATTTTCCTTTTAATATTCAAATGGATTTACACTCATGGGATTTAAATTTCATGATTTTTATACTAATATATATATATATATATAATATGAGGTATTGAACTCATGATATTAAACAATTTTATTCTTGATCTATTATTTTGTGATATCATTTGAATCATTCTTTTGAAATGATTTTTTTCATCTATGTCAATATACTTATGAGTTTTCTTTATTACTCTAGGGTTATGTTATTTTTAAATAATCTAAATTTTTTCTATGGATAACTTATGTAATGTTATTTTCAATCAAATATATGATCCATCACTGCATTTGTATTGACTAACTATCCACCATTGATAATCATAACATTTATTCCAATGCCTTTACTTTATGAATATCCTATTTTTGAATTTTTTTTGATTAGAGTATATTCACTTAGATTCCATACATATATTGATTTTGGAAATTATTTACTTAACTATATACCCCTAACTATATATGGTGTTTGTTTGAGGGATTATTACATAGAAATATATTCCATTTTTCATTTGGGGAACTTTTAAAATCTGTATATTTTTTATTCTGATATAGATTATTATTAATTAATCAAGAAATTTGACTATGTGTGGTTTAAACATCAACCTTCATTCTATGGATGGGTTATGGTCATGTTATCCCATTTATTGACATGGTAAAAATTGTTGTTGATATTATGTTGTTACTCCAACATAGATAATTATTATAAAATTGGATTATGTATTGTTTTCTCATTATCCCATGTAATTAATGCATTGGAATTAAACAAGGTAATGGGTGTGGCCCAACATTATATATCATTTTGTTGCATAGATATGTCTCATAAGACAAACTATATCGTGTATTTTGGTAAATTCATTCCCATAAAAAGATATTTCTTAGGCACAACTCCTTGAAAGTTTGATCATAATGTCTAAGACAATAATGTATTAGCTTAGGGCATGAAATTAATTGTCTATAATTATTAATTTCATTATTAAAGAACAATTTATTATTATCCATGTGACCTTTTTATGTATCTTATTATCCATTGATATATTATTCTTTTAGTTTCATTATACTATGGAATTATTTTTGGTTATCTATTACGACCATATTATTCATGCTCACTTATTATCTTTGATTATTATCACTTATGTTTACCTTTATTAAGATTTTAATATCACCATTCTTATATTTCAATTTTCCTAAGTTATAAATAAAATTATTACACATGATATGACTATAATAATAGCATATGTGGGATATTTTTTTGAGATTTTGAATACTTATTATGGATTAAGTAGTTTTTAATTTAGTGGAAAAAATAAAATATCCATTAGTTAAAAAAGACATGGTATTTATTATTTTTTGATTAGTCCTAATTATCTAAATATATAAACCTAAAAGGTAATGGGAATATATGTAATATAATATTTTCTTTAAGTCATGTAATTATTGTATTTTTATATATGGTAATCTATAGATAGTATCAAAGTTAGTATGTAAAGTATGTTCTTATAACACTGGTTATGGGAGAGCTGATCTAGGGCCCTACAATTGGTATCAGAGTTGGATTTATATAACTTTGTAGATTATGATGTTATTGGTTAATTATTTAAATTTCATTAAGGAGTTATAAGTTAATGTTTATTATAATTTAAAATTTATATATATCTATTTCAATTAGTTAAAGTAATATTGATTATTTTTGGGATAGGGATAACAAAACTTTTGTGAACACTATAGGGATAAGTCTAAACAAGAATTATAAGTATGGGATAACATCCCAAAGTTTTTAAAAGGTAAATATTGTGTGGTTATCAAAAAATTACATCCATGTTTGGACACTATAATTGGATTAAATTTCTGTAATGAATGTACCTAAGGGTAATATCCCCAAAAGGTCAAATTGGGTATTAACTTGATTGTCACCTGGTGCATAATAAAGAGGCTTAATTATAAGCTGGTTTGAAACTTCTATGGGTTATGATCTGGTTAATCACATTATCTTTACATGCCATTATGAATGCTTTATTATTTTAATTAATTAGGATAAGAAGTAGGAGAGAACTGAACCTTAAAAAACCTAGATTGAACCAAGTGTGATTTAGGTTAAACTAAAAGCTAATGTGATAATTTCAAGGGTTAATATATTTTAAGGTTGAATTTTTCATGTAATTATCTTAAAATAATTCTCTTATGGTATTAATTATTCATAAATCATGATTAAATACTTTTGGATTTAGTAATGGATAAATCCCAAAGGATCCAAGTTAATAATGGGTTTTATGGACAATGCGAAGATTGACCCAACAAGAAACCTAGTGGGATAGTATCTAGATTTAGAAATCTTGTGATTATGAAAGACCATATATCATGAATTATGAATAAAAATGATAACATAGTTGAATCCTAAAATATAAAAAATAATAGAATGGTGGTCTCATCGAAGCTCAGGTGACAAAGATGAAGGAAAAAACATTCAATTTTCTAATTATTAAAAATGTGGGAAGAAAAGCCTTAGGGATTACTTGAAGGGAATATTAATTTTCTATAAGTATTAAAATGAATATCAACAATAACATGGGTTCAAGGGAAATATATAAGCTACAAAAATTCCTTACTTTAATTTCAAGGAAATTGGGCACTATGAAAATCAAATCACTAAACCAATGGCCAGTGAGGAAAATAATCACTAAGAACCATCTGGATCATAGAAACATAGAAAAGCCTATAAAATGACTACTTTTATGAGGATATTGATTCTTCACTCTAGTTTTTCTAATCTATTATGATATATAAGTTTTCACTAACTATTTTATATTGATTCGTAAATAAAAAACACATGGTAGTATGATTATTATTAAATTTTCTTTATGGTTTTTGAGAATATACTTCAAATAGAACAAGTAGTTTTCCCTTAATTTGATGTTCTATTAGAAATGTATTATCTAATATTGAAAATGGATTATATTTACATATTGGTAATTCTCATTAATTGTCTTACATTAACCAATTATCATATATCTATGTTGACTATAAACTTCCTATGGAAATTACTTTTATTATATATGTCTTAATACCCAATCATGAGTTTATTAGTACCTAAAATAGTTAGTCTAGTATCTCATTATAAATTAAAACTTGTATCTATTATATCTTTTGGATACACTTAATTTTTTTATTTAGAGAAAAATAATTAAAAATTACTAGGATGTGATTTATTTAATGGGGATAATGTAACACCCTAAGATGTTAAATTATATTTTTTCATTTAAAACCCTAATGTGTTAAATAGATTTCTTCATATACAACACAAAATCACAACGAACCACAAAATAGTATATAACCATTAAATTTTTTTCATGGAATTAGAATAAAAAATATATGTCACCTAATTATTAAATATATATAGAAATAAAAATAATGGTCATTATCAATGTTAAGGTATTGATAAATTAAATTAGTGTAGCTAAATAATTAATAATATTGGTATATGATTTAAAATGTAACCTTTCTAAAAGTTTTCTTTTCTTGTTTTTAATTTTAAGAAAATTAAATTCTTGTGGTTAAAATTTGTTTTTGATATTACAAATATATTTACTTCAATTTTATTAGTAATTGATATGAAATATAAATAGGAATAATTAATATTATCAAAAGGTTATTTCCATATGAATAGAGTTTCCTTTATATTTTTATGTTTTTATTTATAAGTTAAATTATAAAATTTTGTAATTTTAATTTAACAAAATAAAATTCATTTTTTATTTCTTTGTAAATATATTATATTAAGATTAAATTTTGGGTTTTTTCTAAAAAATATTGATTTCTAGGTGAATAGTATGAATACAATGTTTTTAAACCATGAATTTTATAGAATCATTAGGATGTAAGCATAAAATAAAACTCAGAATATATCTATCTTTAAATAATATGTGTTTTATAAGTAACATCATAAATTTTAAAATATTATTTTTAATTCATAAACTTATATTTGATATTTTAAAACTTAAGTCGCATTTTTCACTAAAACTATTTTAATGAAATATACATTTACTATTTAGAAATAAACTTATAAAACTTTTATAATTTTAATAATATTAAATGGATTTAAAATTTTGAATCATTATTTCCAAATTATTTAATAAGGTCCATTTTATTTTTGGGGATAAAAAATTATTTACTAAGGTAAAAACTAGTTGTCGTGGTAATAGTTGAAATGGTAAAAGTGGAAAATATATTGGTAAAGAGATAAAAACTTCTTTGAAACTTTTCTGAAATTTAATTTTAGTATATTTCTTGGACTTATATCTTTCCCACTAAATTATTTCTCGATTTTGGACACATTTTTCTTGAGAGTGGCTTCTCATTATTAAAAACTTATGGGAATTTACATAAATAACATCCCTTTTCACTTATAAATGGGGCCTCTCACTACACCTTCAATTCCATTCATAATATTATTTTTCCACCTGAAAACCTTCCATTTTTATTTTCCCTTGAATCCTATCATACTTCCATTATATTTTGGTCACATTATTTTAGCCTAATCCCTCCATTTCTAAGGGATCTTCCGAGGAAATCTCAATATGCTCAATATCAGTAACTATTTTTACATTTTTTCCATTCTATGTTAACTTTAATATTATAATTTTATCATAACTATATAGTAAAATAAGTATTTATTATACTAATTAATTATATTATGTTAATGTAATAGTCATTAACCATCTTTCCCCTCTTCCTTTAAGAAATACAAAAATGTGATTTGTGTGTATGTGTGGACAACCGTATCCAAAAACCAACACATTTGTTTTACTTAACCATATATATTAGATGGTTCAAAGAGGAAATTTAATATCCAATTATTATATTTATAACTTATTTGATATTATTAAATTATAATCCATATTACTCCTTTCTCTCATTCTATGAAAATGAAATCATCATTCATGTGTATGTGGGGACTACTGCCTCCATAGAATGTTGCATTTCACTTCTCATTATTGAATTTCATATATGGTCCTAAGAATGGTTATAATGTATAAATATTATTTTTATGATATTATTAATGTTATGTTATGATATATTGGATAAAATATTAATGATATGATCAGCAAGCATTCATCATTAATTCAATCGTTTAAAACAAGCATAATAAGAGGGAAATATTTTTATTTATATTATGTAATATTTTCATATACATTAATTATTATTATAATTTCCTTATAATTTTGATGTATCACAATAATAAACACTAAATAATATCATTATTCTTCTTTTATAATGATATTACACCAAAACCATCACATAATTATTCATTAATCAGGGTATGTTCATGTTTGGATCAGTTTAACCACCTATTTGAACAATGCTATGAATTTACATCGTGGATGAATATGGGTGATTAATTACTGGTATAATGAGATATAAATTTTTAAATGATTTTTTTAGTGGTAGCATTATTATTAAACTCATTAATTAATAAAACACTTTTTGTTCCTTAAGAATCATTGAAACATGATCATCGTCGATTTCATCTTCAGGGATTGTAACAAAAACTAGCATGGAATGAAATTATAAATTTATCAATATAATGTAAAATATATTCTAATACCTTTAGTGATCTTGGTATGATGAACTTTGAAACAATAATTAATACCAATATCATTTTTATGAAACTAGTTCAAAATGATCAAGATTACTTACACCTGATATTGGAAGTAGGTAATAACTAACTATAATAAAAATATATAATTATTATAAATAAAAAGTATAAATGGAAAATATATGATTATAGTACTAAAATAATTTATTAATATAGATATTTTTGTTATATAGGTGGTCATAGGGAACTCATGCAATTCAAGATAAATTGTAAGGATTTTCTTAGGCTCAATTATGATTCTTTGAGACATAATACATTTTGTGCACAATATTTTCTTTATATGGTGTATTTAATGAAAATAGATGTATTTTTTATCATATTTTTTTATAATTAATTTGATATACTATTTGAAATCATATTTACTTCTTCAAATGGTTATCTATTCAATTTTTACCCCGATATTAAGGATTTTTGGTAACTCAACTATTGTTTATTGAATTATCATTGTTATCTTGAACTTACTTCATCTAAGCTGGGTACAGTCTACCCCTTATTATATTATGTTTTATTCTATAATTTTTTATTTAAATTCCTACCACAAAAATAATTATCAAATATTTCTTACCTTATGAAGTATTTTTCTCATAAGGGATATTGATAGCTCAAATCTCCTTTCTTTGAATTAAAAAAGTTTTATCTTGAACATTATTCTTACAAGTTTGGATTCCCCCACCCTAATATTTTATTATATAATATTTTATAATACTCTTTAGTAAAATTAATTTTTATTAAAAAATAATTTTTTATTTCTTTTTTTATACTGTGGGTTTTCAATAAATGTAATTTCAAATTATTAAAAAGGTTCCCTTCATAATCTAATATTTTATATTTGGATACAAATTCATTATAGAAAACTTTATGAAATTTTAAATTATCATTTATAAAAGATTATTTTTATAAATATTTTTTTAATATTTCACTTTACCTTTTCAAAAGTTACTTTTGAAAGTGACATTTAAGTTTATAGTTTACATCAATTCTAAAAAAAATTCTAAAATATCTTTTAAGTTTTCATTTTCATTTTCATTTTTATATTAAAAAGTATTTTCCCTAAATGGATTTATGCTTCATTATTTATCCAATAATAAATATATATATATATTTAAAATTTTGGGGATTTAACTCACAGTATCAAACAATTCGATTCTTGATCCATTCTTGTGTGATACTGTTCAAAACATTTTTTTTTCAAGTATATTTTTCATCCATGTCAACATCCTTCTAAGTTTATTTTTTTATACGGGGGATATGTTCTTTTGAAATTATCTACATTATTTATCTAGATAGATTTTGTAACATTCATATCTATCTTATATATGATTCATTTATACCTTTATCTTTTTTAACCATACACCGTTAATAAGCATAAAGTTTTTTCTAATGACTTTACTTTTTGTATACCATGTTTTCTATTTATTTTATTGAAGGGTGTTCACCTAGATCCCATAAATTGATTGATTGGGGAAATTATTTAATTAATTGTATACCCCTTTCTCTATATAGTTTTATTTTTAGGTATGCTTACATGAAAATTTATTTCATTTATTGATTGGGTAACTATTGAAAATTCAAATATTTGTTATTCTGATATGGATGTTTATCAATTACTCAAGAAAGTTGGCTATGGATTGTTTAAACAATCACCATATTTATTTGGATGGATTATAATCATTCTATACATTTTATTGAAATGTGAAAAATTATTATCATTGTATATTATTTTATTCTAACATGTATAATTATTTTCAATGTTTGTTATGTATTTTTTACTCATTATCTTACATGATGAATGCATTGGACTTAAACAAGTGACAGGTGGGTCCCAAAAATATATAGCCTCTCGACGCATTGATAGGTATCATGAGACAAACTATCTTCAGTATTTTGGTTTATTCCTACCCATAACAAGATACTTCTATGACATAGGGCCTTGATCATATGATGATGATGTCTAAGATCATGATTTCTTAGCTAGGGTGATGGAATTAGCTATCAGACATTATGTATTTCATCTTTAAGGAACCAGATATTATTATCCATATTATCTTTTCATTTAAATTATTATCTATGGATATATTATTCTTTCAACTTCATTATATTATGGAATTTTTTTTGGTTATATATTCCTCCTATATTATTTATTCTCATATTATTCTCACTTATGATTTTCTATTGTTATTACTTATGTTTTCCATTAATGAGAATTTAAGATCACCCCTTATTATGTTTCAATTTAACCCAATTATAAATAAAAGTATTAGATATTATATGACTATAATAATAGAATTTATGGGGGTTTTTGGGAAATATTAAAGAATTATTATGGATTAAGTAGTTTTTTATTTAGTAGTAAAAAGTAAAATATCCATAAATTGAGAAAGGAATGGGATTTATTAGTTAATAATTTATCCTGATTCTCTAAATTTATAAGCTTAAAATGTCTTGGGAATGTATGTAATTCAATATTTTCCTTAAGTCATGTAATTATGGGATAGTTATGTCTGGGAATCTAGAGTTGGTACTGAATTCAGTATGTAAATTACACGTTTATAGAATCATATCTATGAGTGTGGGTCTGAGGTGCAATAATTGATATTAGAGTAGGGTTTATATAACTTTAGTTATTATATTGTTATCAAATAAGGACTCAAATTTCATTAATGAGTGATAAATTAAGGTTTACCATAATTTCAAGGGTATATATAACCAATTCATTTTGTTGAATTAATATTGACTATTTTTGGGATTAAGATAACAAAACTTTAGTGAAAACCCTAGTGATATGTTTATAAGAGAATTCTAAGTGTAGGATAACATCACAATGTTTTTGAAAATTAGAGATTGTGTGGTTATCCTAGAATTTAAATCCCCGTAGGGATATTATAATTTGATGTTGGATCTGGAATAAATGTACCAAGGGGTAATAACCCTAAAAATGGGGGATTGGGAACTGACTTGATCATCACCTAGTGCACAAAATAGAGGCACAAGTGCACACCTAGTTTAACACTCCTGGGGGATATTCCTTGGTTAATAACATTTTTTTTATAAGCCATTATAAAGGATTTATTATTTTATGTAATTATGATAAGAATTATAAGAGAACACAACCTGAAGAAACCTAGATTAAACCATGAGTGATTTAGGTAAAATATAAAGTTAATTTAATAATTTCAAAGATTAATTCATTTTGAGGATGATTTTTTCTTTTAATTATCTTAAAATAATCCTTATATGGTTTTAATTATTCATCACTCATGATTAAATCATTTTTGGAATTAGTAATGGATGAATCCTAAAGGAACAAAGTTGATAATGGATTACATGGAACATGTAAATATTGCGCCAAAAAAACCAAACGAGATATGTTCTATATATAGAAACCTTTTTATTATAAAAAAATTATCTATCATGAATTATGATAAGAAATATGAACCCAGTTGAATCCCCAAATACACTAAATAAGAGAAAGGTGGATCCTCATGGAATTTACGGTAACAAAGATGATGAATGAAATAAGATTTAATTTCCTACGTATCAAGAATGTGGAAACAAATACCTCAAATATTTCTTGAATGGAAAGGGAATTCAATATAAGTATAAAAAGGAAGTTTGTCAAGACCATGGGTTCAAGGGAAAGAGAGAATCTAAATCTTTTCTTTAATTAAAAGTAAATTGGGAACTATGAAAATCAATTTACTAAACCAATGGGAAATGGGGAAAATAGTCACGAAGAACTATCTAGACCATTGGAATAAGGAAATTCCAATTAAATGACTATTTATCAAGAGGATAGTGACTATTTACTCTAGATTTTCCAATTTCTTATGACATGTGAGTTTTCACTAACTATTGGATAATGATTTATAAATAAAAACACATGTGGGTATGATTTTTATTAAATGTTATTCAAGTTTTGTCAGAAGGTACATATTACAAATCTAGTTCCCCCAACCCTTAATTTTATATGGTATTAAGAATAGATTAACTCTCTTTAATAAGGTCTTATATCAATTTTCATATAGGTAAATATCACCACATGTCCTACATCAATTCATGATCATCTATAAATATTTACTATGAAATTCCTATGGATATTAATTTTATCATATAGATCATGATACCCAGTCATGAGTTTATTAGTACCTAAAATAGTAAGTTTTATATCTCATTAAAATTAAACTTTGTATCTTTTCTATCATGTGGATACACTTAACTATCTTCTTTAGATACAAAGTTAAGTTCTTGGATTTTGTAGACCACTAAGATGTGGGATTTGAATTAGTGTAAATATTTTAAAATTTATTTTATCCTAAATTAACCTCTATAACTTTGAAAATTTACAATCATATCAACATTATAAGTCAACCACAACCATATACAAAGTTAATAAAATGATGCAAGGCACATAGGTTTTACAAGGTTCGGTCCCAATGTGGGTACCTAGTACTTGGCATATAGACTCCCATTGATCCATTAATATTCACTATATGATGAAAGAGAATAAGTTGATCCAACTCCTATCAAGCTCATTTTCTCTCCATATAGGAAATATTACTAGTTTCCACCAATTACAAAGTTTTATTCTTCATTAAAGACAAGTAAATTTTCAAACATTGAATGTTTTTAACAATAAACTCTATCTAGAAATTATTTTTATGGTACCTCTCCGTTCATTTCACATTTTTTGTGTCTCTTATTCTAGTATGCATCTATCTCCTACACTTCTGTCTGATGTACCTCTATCTGATGCACCTCTATATGATGCTACCCCATCGGATGCACCTATGTCCAGTGCACCTCTATTTGATGAACCTATGTCTAATGCACCCCTATCTAGTATACTATTTTTGGTTCTCCTATTCTTTAACCAAGTGAATTCTTGGTAGGCTACACATGCTACACTCTCTCAAAAAATTTATAAATTTCACTATACGTAGTAGCAGTAACATCTCTCAATGAGCATGCTCCCCTTTATATACTCATACTTCCTTTGTAAATCAAGAAAGAATCAAGGGCTCCAATTTTTATTTTCTTACTTATATAAAATTTCATTTGACCACATAAATCCTTTGAAAAATTGGATCCATCAATCTTCATAGGAACTTCCTAAAATATCTATTTCTCTTATCTCTTTATAACTTCCTTAAAACATGGAAAGATTTATGATCATTGGAAGTATATCATAGCATCATCATAATATTTATAGTGTAAAAGAATGAAAGTATCTCTTTATGATATAGTATAAGAAATTATCTATCTATTAATTCTCTATATAGTGATTCTTTGTCTATATACCCTCTAATTGAAAACATATTTCCGATAAACTCAGGTTTGGGGTTTACAAACACAGAGGTTGCCCCTTCCGATGAATTCATATTTCTCCATCCAGTGATCTTAGGATTTATCTGTTTTATGATCTATACATGCTTCTCTATTTGATAATTTATTTAAGTAAACTAAAAATATTTACTATATCTTCCATCCGCTCATCTTTTTTCAACAACGTCACATTCTATTGATCGTCATATTTCACTAATTGGTGATATTTAAATAAGTTTATCTAATAAAATGGTTTTATCTATCTAGTAAATTCACAATATTTCCTCTATCCAGTAATATTTTTATAATTATCTTGATCCAATGAACATAGTCTGGTGAACATTCACAGGTTTCTCCAGCTAATAATTTTGTGTCTAATCCAAATTTAGGGTATCATACTTTATACAGTCACAAATCCATTACTTTATAACATCAAACTTTTTACAATATGAAACATCATCTTTTAATAACATAAAATTTTTATATACTTTCTCTATATAGAAATTTCATGAGTGAACTCATCTTGAACCATGAAAAATTTTAGTAATCAAGTTATTAGAAACTTTGAGGATCAAAAAAGAATCATCTAACTTGATAAGAGAAGTAACTCAAATTTCTTCTGATAACAAGAAAATTATTTTTACCTAAAAAAAGTTTAAAAATGTAAAAAATATTAGTAAGGTTATGAAATAATTTATTTATATATCTATGTTTTTTATAATATTTTGGAATTCATTTGTGGATTCAAGGATAAAAGTTAAGGGTTTTATTGGTCCAAATGCAGATTCTTTAAGACATAATACATTTTGTGCACCATGTTTTTATTTTTATGGTGTATTTACTACCCATGGATGTATTATTATCATAATTTTTTTTATTACAAGGTATATATGAAGCCAAATAATATTCCCTTATTCAAATGGATACTAATTCAATTGTTACCCAAGTGGTAAGAATTTTCGGTAACTCAACTATTGTTTATTGAGTTATGATCGTTCTTTTAAACTTATTACATATAAGTTGGGTATATTATACCATTCATTTTATTATGTGGTATGACATCTTTATTTTATATGGATTTATATTCCAACCACATAAATCCTTGTCAAATATTTCTTACCTTATGGATTATGTTTCCCATAAGGTATATTGATAGACCAAATATCCTTTCTTTGTGTTATAATGTTTTAACTTGAATATTTTTCTTCCATGTTTGGGTTATCCAAATATAATATTATATTATATGATATTTGATAATCCTATTTTTTACAATTAATTTTTAATACAAATATTTAAACATCCTTTTTTATAATAATTAAAGACACTTTTGTTTTAATTTATAACTCCTTTAAATTGAAATTAAATAAATTTTAACTTAATTTTTAACCTTAAGTATTGAATGGGGTCTATATAAGGGTAAATATCACCTACCATTATACATGGTAGATTTTTGGAGGTTTTTTGGGTAACTCCCTATTTTCATGAGTTATGTAAGGGTAAGATGGATTTTTTATGGGTTTCGTAAGGGTAAGGACATATTTATATGGGTTGTGTCATGGTAAGGGTGTGTTCCTTAAGTTTGTTTAAGGGTAAAGGTGAATCTATTTTGCCTATGTAAGGGTAATCCCTTGTGTATATACATTTTTTAAGGGTAATCATGGTGTTAACTAAGGGTATCCATGATAATATAAGGGTTATGTAAGGTTTGGAAAGTCGTTTCATGTGTGTAGACCTATATTTCCTTATGATTTATAAGGGTAACATTGTGTTTTCAAATGATGGGTAAGGGTAACCTAGGTGCTACATAAAAATAACTCCATGTTTTCAAAGGTTTTATAAGGGTATCCTTAGATTTTTAAAGGATGGGTAAGGGTACTTAAGTTGTAGTGTAAAGGTATCTAGGATCTTCTAAAGGTTACATAAGGGTAACCTAGTTCTTGTGTAAGGGAAAATTGAGCTGTTTTAGGGTAGTCCCTTGGTATCAAAGAATTTGTAAGGGTGACTTGGTACCCTTATGTGACACCTAAGATATTAATAAGGGTAATAACATGTTACCCTTACGTAGCACTTTTTTGGGAAAAATTGCATTAAAAACTCTATTTTTCATTTCTTCTTCCCCAGGTCGACCCTATAACCCATTTTAATCCATTTTAAATGATATAATTTATTGAATCAATTATTTAACATATTTAATAGTTGAAAATTCCATTTTAAATGTTTTAAAACTCTTTTTATTCAATATATCATTAAAATAGAAAATTAAATGCTTTTTTTTAATTTGGAGTTTCAAATACTTCTCTCTCTAGTGTATTTATTTAAAAATACCTAAAGTTTTACTACCTTCAATTTGTGATGTCATCTTGTAGAGTTTTAGGTATCCAACTATAGGGTGATCAATGGGAGTGTTTTAAAGGTGGTTTTTCCATTTTTTTTTTACCATGTGTGATTCTTCTCCTATTATTGTTTTGGTTCCATCATTAGGTGATCTGAAATTCTATTATAGTGGTAGGTGTTTCTATGAAATTCTTCCATCTTGTAATTTATTAATTATTGATATTTCATAAAAATTTGATTCTTATTTTATAACACATTATTTATGAATGTTGACCTTGAAATACCTCATGAAATATTAGTTGATCTTATTATTTTCTAATTTAACATAGAATAGATATAATTGTTATGATCATGGTTCCTCTCCCTATTTACAATTTTTTGAATGCTATGTCATTATTTAATTTCTCGTCAGAGATATTTTAAAGGATTTCTTTATGATTTCTAAAGTGAAATTTATTTATTTAAATGAAAGGGTTGTTTTATGAAATGTTTTCCACATGGTTTTGGATGTTATTTTGAAATGAATTTAAGCCTTTTAAATTGTATAACTTCCTTTGAATTCCTTAGGGATATTTTTTAAAGAAATTAATTGTTTAATGGAATGTTTGGTATATTGATAATTACTTGTGAAAGGAAGAGGGTGTCACGACCCAAAAATTTATTAATGAACATTCCTATAGATCTAATTAAATTTCTTATTATTTAAAATGTTTATATAACATATGTACTTATTTTGTTTTATTTTTTTGTATTTTAAATTACCATTAAGAATTGTGACCATTTCTAATATAGCCTTTGAACAATGATCACATTATTAGTATAAATATAAGGATTTAACAAATCCAATTTTCTCAGAAAAAAGAAGTGATGGCCTCATCCAGTAGACTTGCCTCATATGAATCCAATTTTTCAGAGCTCAAAATGGAGGTGGAATCATTGGGATTCACTCTTGACCAAGCCCAAGATAAGACTCAACACGTTAAGCTTGAACAAAACCTTCTACGGGAGAAGTGGAAGTTGATAGAGATTACCACCTGAGCGATGTTATCTGATCCACCCCAAGAGTCTATCACCATCACACACCTTATCCTTCGGTACTATGCGGGTGTTATAAGGGGTTATGTAACAAGTCCTTATCACTATTATTATGTGAATTATTTTTTTATATAATAAAAATATACATTCATTTTATTATTGTTACTTTGTAAATAGTTTTTAAATCACAAATAGTATTTTTAGTTAATATTCAATTATTAAATCTATATTGATGAATTAATGGATTTTTTAATTAAATAATATATAAATAAGATATTATTAATAAATTACATTTTATTAAATATAAATTATTTTATAATTTTTAGGAATACAATTGTAATTTTTATTAAGGTTAAAATTTGTTTTTTTCAAAACCCATGAATTTTTTATAAATATTAGTTTTTATTTTAAAATTAAAAATTAACATATTTAGAAAATTATTCAGATAAAATGAATATTATTTTTGGATTCAATATGTCAAAATTATCCAATGGTGAATTTTTCATAATTTTTGGAGATAGTTGAATTTTTTGTTAAAAAATTAAATACTGTTTAATTATATAATGTGTTTTATGACATCATAATGACCCAATAGTGATGTAATAAAATACTATAAGTGGGATGTTCGTCAAATATATGTTTTTACATTAAAATAATGTGATTTTAGATTTATTTTATTTATTTTACAAAGCCTTAGTGGACCCTCTAATACTTATAAAACTTTATATCTTTTTAAAATGATTTCCTTGAGAGTGTGACTCACCTCCACATAAGCAAGCCTACTATTTTAAGAAGTTCGTCCATTGGCCTTATAAAATATTTTTTTCCACTCCCCTTTGGAAAAAAACATGGTCAAAAATCATTGTCTAGTTTGTGTTTTTGATTAATTTAATGTGTGGTGTCCCAAACCTAAATAATAAAGAATTCCCTCTATTTTCCTATATAAACTCACCCGAGATCCCACTTCCTCTTCATTAAAAGCCCTTGGAGATCTACTAACCTCTGCCCTAATCTCTCTAGAATCCTCCCAAGGATCCCTAATCCCTCAATAATCCTCTATCAAACCCCTTTCAAGCCTTTGGGATCGTACTTCCAAGTAAGAGATTTATTCTGTTCTCATTTTAGTCCAAATTTATTTAAGTTGTTATACCCTTTTATTTTCAATTAAAAATATTGGGGTATGATTTTTCACCTCCCCCATACATACCTACTTATTTTTTAATGATGAGATATCCCTTTTTATCTCATTAATTCCTCCCATTTACACATGTTACCATGCCAAAATTCCATAAGGGGTTTCTCTCTCTTTATTTACTTTCAAGAAATTATTTTGTATCATGAATCTAAATTCCATTACATATGTTGGGAAATGTATCTATATGAACCCCTTAATATCTATTTCATGTAAGTATAATAATACATCCTATTCTCTCTCATCAACCATTTTTATGAATTCTTATGTCGCATCGTTATGCTGCCAAAATTGCACCACGATTTTCCAAGACAAAGTCATTCTGTAGTGAATATCATGCTCACTCATTTATCAAGGGTATTAACCTTTATACACATTTACTTATTGATTATAGAGTTTAATTTATGAATTCCACATTCCTTTATCGTGTAATAAATTATGTTGTTTAATGAATCCATGTTATATGATCCATGTGGCACACTTATGCATGAAATGAAATATTTAAGAAGGGTTCACCCTGATAGTGCTCCAATGCATTGGGTAAAGATTAGTATCACGATACGTCAAGTGCAATGAGGGTTTAATCATGAAAATTCAAGTTAAATTAGGGTTTAATCATGCTAATTCAAGTAAAATGAGGGTTTACTCATGCTAATTCAAGTGAAATGAGGTTTTACTCATGATTCATGTGCAATGAGACTTGGTTCATGATAATACCATGTTAAGTGTTGTTTCCCTATTTCTATAATATGATAATCATGCTATATATTTAATTTATGTTCATGTATCTTTTATTCTCTATTGATATGCCTATTGACTAAAAAGTATTTTATTCTTCATGTTATGCCTTGTTTACTCCCTTACTGGGCTTTATAGCTCACCATTTTCTTATGCATATCCTCAGGTTATCGTATGGAATGCTATGTACGAGGGAATGTAGTGGTAATTTAAAGGAAGTTTTCAATAAATATGTTGTGTTTCATGTTTTAAGTTGTTATGTAATGTACTTAATCCCAAAATACACTATACCTCTTGATCTTACATGTTGTATCAAGTGAAGATTTTATGTAATAAATCACGTTTAATTGTGTAATAAAGAGAAAGGTTGTCATAGTTGGTATCAGAGGATAGGTTTAGTTATTTTGGGGATTAGGATTAGGAAACCCTAGTGATATCCTTATGGATAAGACAAAGTATTATAAAAACATCCCTATGTCTTGGTGAGTATTGAGTAAGTGGTTTATCAAGAAAATACATCTATGTTTGGATACGAGCAGGTAGAGGGAGCTCTGGAACAGATGTACCTAGGAGTGAAAACTCCAACAAGAAATTTCGGGCTTGACCCTGGGTATCATGGTACATAACAATGGGTCTTGATGCACTCTTGGTTATGACACTCTAGGGGTATATTCTTTGGTAAATTCATAATCTTATTATGAACCATTATTAAGGGAATTAAAAAAGAAAATGCCCCTAAGAATATATGTTGGGAAGTAGATCATGGATAACATAAATCGAATTATGTAGATTCATAAGATAAGAAAATAAAATTTATTTATAATTCATCTATTTTTGTCCTTGGATTGCCATTTATGTGTTTCCTCTAACTTTCCGTATTCCATCCAATGGCTGGTAATAGGATGACTCGGGCTAAAAACCGATGCGAAGATCAATGTGATGATTGTTCTAATTAGATGCCCAATCTAATGGCAGTGGGAATCACAAACTTTGTCATGCTACTCTCTTAGTTAACTCAAACTTTGAATAGAAACATGGGTTAAAAGTAACGTTCAACCCCCCCCCCCCAAGAAATAACAAGTCGCTATCAAGAGCTTCATGAGACAAAGGCCTCCTAATTTTAATGGATCGTCTGATCCCTCAATTGCTGAAAAATGGATCAACTCCATTGAAAATATCTTCTACATCTTTCAATGTTCTGAAAAAGAGAATTTTCTTCTGAATGCTTATCGTATGGAGGGTGAATCTGATCAATGGTGGACATTAATCAAAAATATGAAACCTGAGGAGGAAATTAAGGCATTGGAATGGAAGGATTTCTGAAAGATGTTTTTTGATAAATATTTTCTATACACCCTCCGACTTAATATGGAAAGGGTCTTCCTTTCCCTCAAGAAAAAAGACGATGAATCTGTCATAGTATATGAGGAAAACTTCACAAGGTATGCATGATATGACTCTGTCTTTTTCATTACCCCCGAATGCAAGGTTGACCTCTTCTTTGGTGGGTTGAAACCTAGCCTACATAAATCCCTAGTAATCTGTGACTTTGATAGCTATGAGAAAATTTTTTGATGTGACCTCAAAGTTGAAATGGAGATCAGCGAATCTCAGGGGTATCATAGGGATAATAAGTGTAAGGTGGACTTTAATTTTGGTGGTCTGATGGATAAATCCAATAGTGCTTAGAAAACCCATCACCCCACTTTCCAAAGGTGTGGAAAGAATCACCCTAGAAATTGCCCGAAGGGGATGAGGAAATTCTTTAGGTGTAGAAGGGAAGGGAACCTAGCCATTAACTTTCGACAAGAAAAACCCACAGCTGTGACATAGGATAGGAATGCTCCATTTGACTCTCAACACATTGTTCATTACTTCAACTTCAAAGAACCAGGGAACCTTTCAAATCAGTGCCCTAATCCAAGGGTTTTTTTTAGGAAACTAGCAACCTACAAGGTATAAAGGGAATGCTTTTTCCATCACTACCACCAATGTAATCCTCAAAACTGAAGTGGTGATAGGTATTCTAGTTATTCATTCAAAAATGGTGAATGTACTTTTGAATCTGGTTCTACGCATTCTTCGATATCCTGAAATTTTAGTAGAACAATCCCAACTCCACCGCAAATCATGGAAGTAAGGATGTCGGTGAGTACAGCAAATGGTTCAATCATTTCATCCAATGAATATAAATCCTCCCTTGTCATAATTTGTGGATTGAACTTCCCAAAGAACCTCTTCATAATCCCTCTTGTGTAATTTGATGCAATTCTCAGCATGGATTGGCTTTCCTTATATAGATCCAACATAAATTACTGTGAGAGGGAAATCACTCTCTATATGGAGAATCGACCCCCAATTCTATACAAGTGAAAGGAGGAAGATGAATCTTCTTTATCACCGTCATCTCAAGCATGGATATTACTGCCCTATAAGAACACATATTTGGCTTAGATGATTGGGTCCAAGGAGGTAACCATCCTTGAAGACATGCATATTGTGAGGGAATTCCCTGAAGTCTTTCCTGAGGAATTTTCTAGTCTTCCTTCTCAAAGAGATTTTGAATTATCAATTGATCTTATACCCAGGGCATTGTCAATATCCAAGACTTCATATAAAATGGATGTTTTGGAGCTTGATGAGCTGAAGAAACAACTATAAGAGAATCTGGATAAAGGATCTATATATCCAAGTGCATCACTATGGGGTGCACCAGTCCTCTTCATCAAGAATAATGATGGGTCAATGTGCCTTTGCATTGATTATTGTGAGCTCAAAAAAATCATGATAAAGAACAAGTATCCTCTGCCACGAATTGATAACTTGTTCGATCAGCTACGTGGAGCACAATACTTCTCCAAGGTGAATTTGTGGTCAGGATATTACCAAGTAAGGGTGAAGAAGGAGGATATCCCTAAGACTGTTTTTTTATAAGGTACAGGAACTATGAATTCATATTAATACCTTTCGGACTCACTAATTCTCCAACAATATTCATGTACTTGATGAATAGAGTCTTTATATATTACCTAGACAAATTTTTGGTAGTCTTTATAGACGATATTCTAATATACTCCAAAACCAAGGAGGATCATGAGGAGTATCTAAGAACTATACTCGAGACCTTGCGATAGGATAAGATCTATGCAAAGTATAGAAAGTGTGAGTTCTGGTTGATGTAGGTATCATTCTTGGGCCATATCATCACAAGTAATGGGGTATCTTTGGATCCCTCCAAGAAAGCTAAAACTGAGGTATTGTTGAGGCCAACATTGGTAACAGATATCCATAACTTCCTGGGGTTATCTAGATAATGTTGATGATTTGTGAGAAATTTCCCATGATTTTCAAACCTTCTTACAAAGCTAACTTGTAAGAGAGTCAAGTTTTCTTGGAGTGATGAATGTGAAGAGAGCTTCAAGGGGTTGAAAAGGAGGCTTATCACTGCACCCATGCTCACATTACCCAAAAGTGGATAATTTTTTGTGGTATTTACTGATTATTCAAAGAAGGGCCTAGGTTGTGTGTTGATTCATAATGAAAAATTCATTTCCTATGATTTAAGTCAATTGAAATTTCATGAGCATAACTATCCAACATATGATATGGATTTGGCTGCGGTGATATTATCTTTAAAAATTTGGTGGCATTACCTCTTGGGGGAGAAGTGTGAAATATATACAGACCCAAAAATCCTCAAGTATATATTCACATAGAAAGAGTTGAACATGAACCAATGAATATGGTTAGAGCTTATCAAATACTATGAATGCTCAATACATTACCACCCTGGGAAAGCGAACAAGGTGGCGGATGCTCTAAGTAGAAAGAACCCAGCGATTCTATCATTGGTGAGAATTTAACAGGATCCAATCTTCTTAGATTTAATGAAGATGGACATGGGAATCATAAAGAAGGGAACATAATAAATCATTTCACAAATTATTTCTCAATCATCTCTTTTGAAAAGGTTAAAGGATACTCAAAAGGATGATGTGGGAATTTAGAAGAAGGTGGAAACTATTATAAAAGATAAATCCTCGAGGTTCAATGTCAATGAATAATGAATTTTGATATTTGGGTCAAGAATATGTGTTCCATCAAATCTGGAGTTAAAGAATGAACTTTTGGATGATGCACATAGTTCAAATTTCTCCATTAACCCAGGAAACAAAAGGATGTATCAAGATCTCTGAGATCATTATTGGTGGGATAACATGAAGAAGGAGATCACTGAGTATACATAAAAGTGCTTGGTATGTCAGTAAGTGAAGGATGAGAGGCATAAGTCTAAGGGGATGATGTAACCATTACCCATACCATCATAGAAATGGGAGAAAATCACCATGGACTTTGTCACTGGACTTTAGAAGACATCCAAAGGAGACAATTCTATATGGGTTGTTGTGGGTCATATTAAAAAGACTACACAATTCATTGAAATTCAAAAGGATTTCTCACTGTATCAACTAGAACGGATATACATAAGAGACGTGGTAAGGCTGAATGGAGTACCATTATCGATTGTATCTGATCGAGATCCAATATTCACCTCTAAGTTTTGGAAGAGTATTCAACATGATCTAGATACTAAACTAAACTTCAGTACGGCTTTTCATCCTCAAATTTATGGCCAATCTAAGAAGACTATCCAAACACATGAGGACATTTTGAGAGCATGTTCAATGGACTTTAAAGG
This sequence comes from Viscum album, assembly GCA_963277665.1. Taxonomy (NCBI): domain Eukaryota; kingdom Viridiplantae; phylum Streptophyta; class Magnoliopsida; order Santalales; family Viscaceae; genus Viscum; species Viscum album. The sequence continues at coordinate 467,937,803 of OY728142.1, read as the reverse complement.
AGGATGGGATCCACATCTTCTTCTTTTTGAGTTCTCATACAATAACAGTTTCCCCTCAAGCATCCAAATGGATCCCTATGAAGCCCCATATGGGAAGAGGTGAAAACCACTAGCATGTTGGGATGAAGTTTGGGAGAGAAAACTCCAAGGTCTAGAAATGGTCGAAGAAATGGTGGAGAAGGTTAAGACCATCCAGTAGCATATTAAAGCTTCTCAGAGTCGACAAAAGATCTATGATGATAATCATCGATGAGACCTTAAGTTTGATATTAGAGACATGTTTTTCCTTTGCATACCACCATGGAAGAGATTTATGAGATTTGGGAAGAAGGTAAAGCTTAGTCCAAGGTACATCGACCCTTATGAGATCCTTGATCGTATTGGAGTAGTGAACTATTGACTAGCACTCCCACTGAACCTATCTCAATTACATGATGTATTCCATGTATCACTCTTGAGGAAGTAAATACCTAACCCATCGCATGTACTCAATCCAGAGGTGGTGCCATTGTAGAATGACCTCTCCTATTAAGAGAATCTGGTGAAGATCTTAGTTTGTAGGGAAAAAGTTCTACGAAATAAGACAATTCCCCTCATCAAGGTGTTGTGGCAAAACCAAATGTTTGAAGAAGTAATGTGGGAATCGGAGCAAGTGATGAAGAAGAGCTACCCGCAACTTTTTGGTGTGGGAAAAAGAAATTTTGAGGGTGAAATTTCTTAATGGGGGAATATTATAACGACCCAAACTTTTATTAATGAAAATTCCTCTTGATATAATTAGATGTCTTATTATGTAAAATGGTTACATAACATATGAACTTATTTGGTTTTATGTTTTTGGATTTTAAATTACTATTAATAATTGTGAACGTTATAAATATATTCGTTGAACAGTGATAACATGATTAGTATAAATATAGGGCTTTAACAAATCCAATTTACTCAGACAAAGGAAGAGATGGCCTCATCTAGTAGACTTTCCCCATACGAATCCCATTTGTCAGAGCTCGGAGAGGAGGTGGTGTCATTGGGATTCACTCTTGACCAATCCCAAGCTGATATTCAACACATTAATCTTGAACAGAACCGCATATGGGAGAAGTTGAAGTTGATAGATATTACCACTCAAGTGATGTTATCAAAGCAACCCAAAGAGTTTGTCACCATCACACACCTTACCCTTTGGTCATATACTAGTGTTGTAAGAGGTTATGTAACAAGACCTTAGTACTATGATTATGTGTATTATTTTTGTACATAATAAATTAAATAAATTCATTTTATTATTTTTACTTTGTAAATAGATTTTAAAGCACAAATAGTATTTTTAGCTAATATTCAATTATAAAATATATTTTGATGAATTAATTGATTTTTTAATTAAATAAAATTTTAATAAAATTTTATTACTAATTTACTTTTTATTAAATATAAATTATCATATAATTTTTAAGAATACAATTGTAATTTTTATTAATTTTTGAAAGTCATTTTTGTCAAAACCCATGAATTTTTTATAAATGTCGGTTTTTATTTTAAAAGTAAAAATTCACATATTTATAAAATTATTTAGATAAAATGAATATTATTTTTTAGGCTCAGGACATAAAAATTATCCAATGGTGAATGTTTCATAATTTTATGAGAGAGTTGAATTTTTGGGTAAAAAATTAAATACCATTTATTTATATAATGTGTTTATGACATCATAATGACTCAATAGTGATGTAATAAAATACTATAAGTGGTATTTTCGGATAATATATATTTTACCATTAAAATAATGTGATTTTAGGTTTATTTTATTTATTTTACAAATCCTTAGTGGACCCTCCATGACTTATATAACTTTTTATATTTCTAAAATGATTTCCTTGAGAGTGTGACTCACCTCCACATAATCAGGACTAGTATTTTAAGAAGTTAGGCCATTAGACTTATAAAATATTGTTTTCCACTCTCCTTTGAAAAAATCCATGGGCAAAAACCATGGTTTTGTTTGTTTTTTTGATTAGTTTAATGTGTGGTATCCCAAACCTAAATAATAAAGAATTACCTCACTTCTCCTATATAAACCCACCCAAGATCTCACTTCATCTTTACTAAAATCCCTTGGAGATCGACCAACCTCTGTCCTAATATCTCTTTAATCCTCCCAAGGCACCCCAAGATCTCAATAATCCTCTTTAAATCCCATCCCAATCCTTTGGGATCACACTTCCAAGTAAGGTATTTCTTCCTTTCTCATTTTAGTCAAAATTTATTTAAGTTGTTATGCCCTTTTATTTTCAATTAAAAATGTTGGGGTATAATTTATCACCTTAACCATACATATCACCTTATGTTTGAATGATGAGATAACCCTTTATATCTCATTAATTCCTCCCATGTACACCAGTTTCCATATAGAAATTCCATAAGAGATTTCTCTCTCCTCATTTACATTCAAGCAATTATTTTGTATTATGAATCTAAATTCCATTAAATATATTGTAAATGTATATATATGACCACCTTACTATCCAATTAATTCATATACTATGATACACCCATTTCTATCTCATCAACCATTTTTATGAATTCTTATTTCACATTGTTATGCTGCCGAAATTACACCGCGATTTTCCAAGCCAAAGTCATTGTGTAGTGAATACCATGCCTATTTCTTTATCAAGGGTATTCACCTTTATGAAAATTTACTTATTGATTATATAGTTTCATGTATGAATTCCACATTCCTTTTTCATGGAATAAATTATTTTGTTTAATGAATCCATGTTATATGATCCTTGTGGCACACTTGTGCATGAAATGAAATGTTTAAGAAGGTTGTGAACTAATAGCACTCTAATGCATTGGGTAAAGACTAGTATCATGATACTTCATGTGTAATCAGGGTTTAAACATTCTAATTCAAGTGAAATTAGGTTTTACTCATTCTAATTCAGGTGAAATGAGGGTTTACTCATGCTCCAAGTGCAATGATCCTTAGCTCATGCTAATGCCATGTTAAGTGTTGTTGCCACATTTCCATGTTATAATAATCATGATATATCTTGACTTTATGTTCATGTATCTTTTATTCTCTATTAATATGACTATTACCTAACATGTGTTGTATTTTTCATGTTATGTCTTGTTTACTCCCTTACTGGGCTTTACCGCTCACCATTTTCTTATGCATGTCCTTAGGTTATCCCATGCAATTCTAAGTACTAGGGAATGTAGTGGTCATGTAAAGGAAGTTTTCAATAAAGATGTTTTGTTTCATGTTTTAAGTTGTTATGTAATGTTCCTAAGCCCCAAATACACTAGAAATCTTGATATTTCATGTTGTATTAAGTGAATATTTTATGTAATAAATCATGTTTAAGTGTGTAATAAAGAGCAGGGTTTTAATAGAGGGTATGATTACCCTTTTGAATATTGATTTAGATATAAAGGATTTATTTGAAATTTATAATGATTGATGGCCTATTTAGAACTTTATGATAAAACTATATTCTGATAATCCACTGATGTAACTTAATTGATTCTTATTATTCCTATTTATGGGTGTTGATAAAGGGATTATTCACTTTGAGGGAGATTTTGGGTAAGGATGATATGTAAAATGATAGTGAATTGAAATATTGAGGGCATGATACCATGTTGATATTGATAGGGATTTACTTTATAATCCTTATAACTTAATTATCTCTCTCAACTTATTTGATTGCTCATAGAAACCAGTGTAGTTGGATGAGATGACCAATATTTATGTTTTTACAGTAGATTCTCACCCCTTCTAGTGGATCCCTGGAGAACATGACATGTTTAGGCTATAGATGTGTGACCAAGAAAGGGGGTGTTCATGGAAAATGATTACTTGAGACCCTTTTATACTTGATGTAAGCCTGAAGATCAATCATGATATATATTTATTATCTTTACTACAGTGGACTCACTATTGTATCTAGGTATTACCCATACCATTATTATAATTTATACTTTATACATGATGGTGTTTATTTTCACTACTTCGCACTGGAGTTTCCTTGATTTATTGATTACCATTATGGTTGATCTTCCTATTGAGATGGTGCACATTTATTCTAATGTATCAACTCTTATAGATCTTATTTATATCTGTTACAAGTTCTTACCTTTTCTTGATTTATCTAAATTTATCTTATGAAGTGGTTTTATAATACTTTCAAGAAAAGGTTGGGTTTTTTAATAATGAAATGGCATGTTTCCATCTTTTATTTCATAAATTATTTTGAAATGTTTAAAGTTATATTTTTAAAATTAAATCTTATTGAAATCTAATATTAATTGATTTAGTTTCATTTTATGATATATAAATCCTTGTTCTTCCTTGTTGTACAAACTTTTATCATGTTTTTATTTATCTTATGAAGTAACTATGTAGACTCTTTGGTGGAATCCTACTAATCTTGGTAGATCACAACTTACTTATATTGTTTGGTTTTTTTAGCCTTTATGATTATATAGAAGGTTCTCATGTTCTCATCATCTTCCTTTGTGGGTTTATTCTTGGTTGGATGAGGGTAGTTGACTTGGGTCATGGTGGGTGGTCATGGGCCACCAGAAGATGGGTTTGGTAGTTATATTCTACTTCCATATCTATATTATATCCTTGTACCTGATATGGTTGTTTTTATTTATTTATATAATTATGTTTATACAGTGTAAATTTCATTATTTTTATATTTTATTTTGGGAAAAATCATTCCCAAAGTTTTTTATGGATACCCAAGTGCTTGTTTCTAGCCCGTGGGGTTCAAGAACATACTTCATGTTAGTGGATAATTAGCTCTGATACTAGTTTATATGGTACTCTAGGTTGGTTCATTAAAATGGTATTAGAGGAGGTATTTCCATAAAATAAATCACTTTTATTAAAATTACTTATATGATTTGGTGTGATTCATGGAAGATAGTATATTAATAATCTGTTCAGACTCAAGAGGTAGTTCGTAAGGGGGTGCTTGATCACTACCTCTTCACGATGAGACAAGGGTTCCCATATAAAGTGGGATTTGAGTATTTATTTTGAGTTATTAGTTTCTTGATGATAAATCATATTTAGATTCATGATGAGACAATAATTTATTTTATGAATCTCTTATGAGTTTTGGAATTGGAATGTAAATATGACCAGATGTACATTATAACTTCAAATTCTAGTAAACTATGCGTAATTGTTGTGGATGATATAGAAGTCAATCTAGTAATTATTATAAGTTTTGTGTGTATTTTACCATCCCATGTGACCAAACCATGAATAGTTATATTCTAATTCTTAACATGAAACCTTTTCTATTTTCTTCTAAGTGACTTAATTTATGTGTGGTTTTTTTAGAGGGTTCTTTTTTTAGTGGAAATCTTGGGTGTGGTATGTTTCATGAACTTATTTTGTTTTTTCAACATTAATCCATTTTGTTATGATTTTAAATCCATTGAAAAAATAAATTTGTGACTTGAAAACAAAATGAGTTATTTGGGATGTTTTTTCAATTACTAAAAGGTGTGTTTTTATGGAAATATTGGTTTGTAAAATTTATTTTCAAAGACTCTTATGTGATGTGATAAAAGAAAACATTTAAGAAGAAATTTTTGGTTTATAATGAGTTTAAAATGAAAATGGAATTGGAATTTGAAAAACTAATTAATGTTTTTGAAACCATAGAATATGTTCCATGTTATTGTAAATTATTATTTAAACTGGGATGGATTTATACCAAGATTTCACATTTTTAAGAAAAGTTAAATGTTTTATAAACAGAAAAATCTTATGTTCATTGAATGATTTTTTCATGTTTTTATTTTTATTTATATTTTTCTTTTTATGCATAAGTTGATAAGACTATGTTTCATGATGTATAGAAATGTCTCCTAAAAAGTATTTCAAGAAAGATAAAAAATCATCAGTCTGGTCATCAGAGTAGTCCTTTGTGTTTTTTGGAGGTGGCATCTCTGGTTGACGACTCTATTTAGATTATGAATCAATTGGTGGAGCCATATAATTTCCATAATTTTAATCCCATCCATGGATTATTTAATTTTTGTCCACAATCTTGTTGAGGTGATAAGGGTTCTCTTGATGTAGTGAAGCAGCTTGAAGAAGTTGAAGTGATCTTTAATTATCACAAGACTCCTTATGTATTGAAGTCCAAGTCTATCAACTCCTTGTTTGAGGGACCTAGTCAATATTGGTGGGAAGTCATGATTCCATCCTATTTTCATAAAATAATTTATTGGAAGCTATTAAATTAGAACTTTATTCAGTGGTAGTATCCTAAGGAAGTGAAAAATGATAAAGTTTATGAGCCCATGGGTTTCATTCCTGTTGATTTATTGGTTATGAAGTATTCCATGAAATTATAAAGTTTGGTGTGTTTTTAGCTGAGTTTATTGGTGATTAATCCCTTAAAGATCGCTATTTTAAAATAGAAATTTTCTTGAACCTTGAGACCTTCTTTCCATAAATCTATCTAACCTCTTACACATTAGTGTTTTAAAGGTTTTTTTAGTTGAATCAGGGCTAAAAAAAGTGATAGGAAGTGGTTAATGCTTCATACATGGTTGACTTATGAGAAGATTAATCATCTATTATACCATTGGAGTTGGTTGATTAGGGATAGTATTATTAGAAAAAGAAGAGTCATGTCATGTTCTTTTAGTGTGGGTAACCTTATCACTCTAAAAATTTGTGTTTGAAAACTCTAAAAGTTTGTAAATGGTGTGTTGGTTTAGGTAACCTTAAGAGGTTCTATAAGTTGGTCTATTACAAGGTTAAGTTTTGATTGGGGATCATTAGATCCTAACTTTATAGTAGAATATTCTTCAAGATAATAGGTATCTATCCATATTCCTCATATTGAATATTTTAATATAGTGGAGAATCTTGTAGTTGTGGTTGATATTAATCTATCTTTTTGTTTTGAAATTAGAGTGGAAACCATTTGAGTTTTTTTTATTGTATCTCATTGGTTATTGATGGATTTCTTAATCTAGGGGTCTATTGAGTATTTATTTAGGTAATTTGTGGATGAACTCTTATGGACCTCGATCGTGATCATAATTATGGTTTAATTTTCTTGATATATATACTATTGTTCCTTTGGGAAGTGAATTCTTGAATGGTTATCATTCACCTTGAATGGTTTTGGTCCCTTGACTTTTGTTCTAATATTGGGGTTGGAGTGGAATCATGTGATGAGAACCTTTATACGTGGGGTTGTTGTTCTTAGAAATCCCTCTTGTTGATTCCTTCCATGGGTACCTCCCTATGGTCATTATTGTATACCATTTAGGTTAGTTATTTTTCCATGGTATCCACTTGTTTTTTCATTGATGGTTAGATCTCAATCATGATATGATGCATGATCTCCCTTGTGAGAGTCTAGTGCCACGTCTTTTCATTGGCCTTGTTATTTCAATATATTTTCATTCAAACTTGGATAGGCCTTGGGAGTGTACATGGGTAACTAGGACGATGTTAATTATTGATAGACCAGGCACCTAGAGGTATTGGTGTTTGATTTGATTAGATCATTGAGGTAGTGGGGATCGATGTTGAAAATATTAGGTTACCATTGAGTACTTTATTGGGGAAAAACCTTATTAGTTTTTTAGATTTCTTATGGATAGATGGATCATTGATTGATCTATAGAGTATTTTATCTTTTAAGAATCATTGAGGTGTTTTTAATGTGTCCTTATTTGTGGTTTTATTATTTTATCTTGATAAAAGTATCTTCTTTGAGTTCACCCACTCAAAATTAAATTTTTATTATCAAACACTTTTAAGGAAAAAGTGAGAAGCCATTAGTTCAAGAAAAAATAGAGATACATATGCCATTAAAGTATAATTTCAGCCTAACATTTTTAATCTCCCAAAATAGTATCTTCTTTGAGTTTAATAAATGTGTTTTAGTGTATGTTTTCCTCATGTTCCAAAGTTTCGGTAAGTTATTAGATTGTGGGTAAATTTTTTCTAGGTCTCTAATTATTTCCAGGTTTTTTCCAGTGTTAATGAGTCTTTATTTTGAGACATTTTTTTATCTTTTTTGTTATTCTTAAAGGTTTATTTATAATTATTATTATACTATTATTTTGTAGTTATGCTGAGAGGAAGATTTTGGGTGAGTATTCTTCTTTTTCAGAGACCATCCACTTCACAGGTTGAGTTTGGGAGTTCTTTTAGTCTCATATTTTTCTATCTTTTTTTACTGGGATCAATTTAGGGGAATAAAGCCTTATGGTGGGGATAATTACAAAATCCCCTTTTTATAATAATTTAAAAACCTTATGGAATTAATTTATAAGTCCTTTTAATTGAAATTAAATAGATTTTAACTTAATTTTTACCCTTATGCATGGCATAGGGTCTGTGTAAGGGTAAGTATATCCTATATTTACACAGGGTGGATTTTAGGAGTTTCATAAGGGTAACTCCCTATTTTCATGAGTCATTTAAGGGTGGTATGAAGTTTCTATAGGTTTCATAAGGTTAATTCCATGTTTATATGGGTTTCAAAAGGGTGTGTGTTCCTTAAGTTTACATAAGGGTAAAGGTGAATTTTCTTTACATGTGTAATGGTAATATCTTGTGTATATACCCTATGTAAGGGTAATATTAGTGATAAAAAGGGTAACCATGATTTTATAAGGGTTATGTATGGGTAAGTAGGTCACTATGTAAGGGTAAACCTCTATTTCTTTATTCTACATAAGGGTAACCCTATGCTTTCAAAGGATGTGTAAGGGTACCCTAGCTACAATATAAAGGTAATACACTATTAGAAGGCTTCTTAATGGTATACTTGGTTTTTAAAAGGCTACATAATGGTACTTAGAAGAACAACATGTGGGGGGTTTTGATATAATTTGAAGACTTGTTATGGATTAAGTGGTTTCTTATTGAGTAGAAAAAAAATATCCATTAGTTGAGAAAGACATGAGATATATTAGTTTATTATTTTTTCAAATTCTAAAAATATATACACCTAAAAGGTATTGGGAATATGTGTAATGAAATATTTTCTTTAAGTTATGTAATTAGGGTATAATATGTTCGGGAATCGATAGTTGGTATCGAAGTTGGTATGTAAAGTATGTGTTTATAGAACCAGATATAGGAGTGTGGTTATGATGTGAAATAATTTTGGTTTTGTTTGAAAGAAAAATAAGTATCCTTTTATTTAACTTAATCTAATTAACTCCATTTGAATCAACATTATACTTTATTTTACTATAAAATCATTTTTATGCTTAAAATAAACATTTTTCAAAAAAAAGGTTTTCGTTTCATTTTACGAAGTTATGCTAAAGTAATTTTTACAACTTATAGAAAATAAATATTTTAAAATTAATTACATGTATTGATAAGAATAATATATGTTTTTTATTGATTTCAATTTTATTTTTGGTCATAATTAATACAAAAAATAGTAAAAAAAATACCACGGTTAAGGTTAAAATGGTTTATTAGGGGTTAAAATAAAAGATAATGGTAAATGATATATAATCTTATATAAATATTATTTTTTAAAGATATTTCAACCATTTATTATATTAAATATTAATTCCTAGAAACTTGGTTCTACTTTCATAAGAAAAAGACTTTACATGATTTATATTTTTTAAGTAATTCCATGTGTGTCCCTCTCCAAACTTATAAAAGAGCACTTCATCTCCTCTCTTATTCACAAAATTAAGCCTCTTATCTTAGCCAAACCCTACTCAAAAAAATTCATATCTACCTTCCATTCTTTCTATAGATTTTTTTATTACCTTAAGACCATCCTAGGAAGGCTTAAGGTATACTCTAAAGAAGGTCTCTCAAATAATAGGTAATTGTCTTACCCGAATTGTTCAAAGTTAATTTCCTATTATACTTTATATAAATCTTTTATATCCATCCTAACATAATGAATCGTGTATCATAAATATATTTATATTTTATTATGATTGTTGGACAACTATTTTCCACTTCCTTTCCATCAAATGGTAAATGAAAGTATCACTCATGTGTAAGTGTTGACTACTGCCTCCACCTAGAGATATGATTCATTTTCCATTACCACCACACATTTATGTATATAATGATGGATTTAATATATATATATATATATATATTATTTAGGATATAATTATGATTCTATAATTATAAAAAGAATTATCTTTCATTCATTCTTTTCATTAGAAAATGAAAACAGTTTTCATGCGTATATACGGGCTATCATCTCCATGAATGGTGTAATTTATTTTTATATCTCTAAATTTTATGGATAGTTATAAATATGTATATAATGAATATATATGATATTATTATTTTCATAGACCAGGCCATAGTTCTATCCAACCCGACACTTGAATCGATCTGTGGCATGTCCTGAAGGGAATTCTTGATCCCCATGGGCTGGAAACTAGTGTCTCTGTATCAGCAATATACTTTAGGAATGATTTCACCCATTTATATAATCGCAAAGAACCAAAAAGAATAAAAATCACAATAACTGATAATCATAACCAAATAAGGTTCAATAATTTTCAGATTCAAATTTTTACAACTTTAACCCAAACCAAAAGTACTAAAATGGAATAGGAACAACAAAAATATCTCAAAAAACCTCCATACAACAAGAGGGACATCACCCTCAAGCCACCACCACCATCACCTACAAGAATTGAAACACTAACAACTGGATCTACCATTACCTCCATGACACATATTTCCTTTACCTCGGTCATACATAACAATGTCTACATACACCCAAAGGTGTATATAGGGTGTGATTCAAGTCCTAGTAGGATTCCGACCAAAAGAAAGATTCCATGATAGAAATTTAGAATAAAAATCAACATGAATATTTCTAAAAGAATATTTTAAACATTTCTGGAAAAACATTTTAAGGAAAAATTTCTCAAGAAACACTTTTTAAGGAAAAACTTTTCACCAGTAATATTACTTGAAATAAAAATGTACACAAGGTCTACCATATGTTTACATCTAGCACAACATCACATAAGAATCGTGTCACAAGAGATAAACATGGAAACCCCCTATATGTAACTAGCACAATTGAGACCCTATAAACCTTATACATCGGTGATAAAATTCCTCTAACTCAACTACCAAAAGTTTTCTCATGCATGATCCATTAGAGGGGATTCCATCCTAAGGTCTAATTATATTCATATCTTAAGACAAAACCAACGGTGTTTCTAGGAACGATCCACTAGAGGGTAATGCATCCCAAGGTCTAGTGGTATTTGATAATATCACATGTTTATTTAGTGTTTCAATTTTCAATCCTACTAGAAGAATCTGGGCCTCAACCAATTCTGAATCAACTAGAATGCTAGTTCTAGTTCTCCCACCAAGATACATGGTATTCCCTTTATTATCAAATTCTGTTTCAAATATCACATAAATCAACACTTTCACTTACACATGACAAAAATCACAAGCACATAACTAAATTACCACTTTCACATTTTCACATTTATCCAATGATCAAAATCCACATGGAACCCACTATTTTCCATAAATAAATCCACTTTACATTTCACACACACACCAAAACCATTTGGAAATACATTTTTCAGCACTTTCACAATTTATGAAAACTCATTTTGAAAACAAACAAAGAAGAACACATATTATCTCCAACCAATTCTATTTTCAAAGCCCATTTCAAATTCATACTCACATAAAATCCATTTTATAACATGCTTCGCATCACTTTCATGATTCAAGGACACATTTAACATGCACAAAAAAATATCCAACATGAAATAAAAACCCATTCCTCTTGGAAAATCCATTTTTAACACATTTTCAACTTTATATATCTTTGAAAACACATTTTTAAACTTTCATATAAGGAATAAAAAATATTTAAGAAACCCCACAACAAAGAACACATGAAACATAGACACATTCCTTTCAAAAATCCATTTCCATCACATGTGCCTCTCAAAACCTTTGTAAAACATATTTATCACCACAAAAATAATCCATATAACACATTTAAGTGACAAATAAAGCATATAAAAATCATCTAATAATGTAAAATCATGGAACCACCTACCTCATACTTGGAAACTTCCATAAATCAGTGTGAAATCACAACCATGCCACCATAAGACACTATAAAGGTAATATTGAATAATAATCATCATGATTTCACCTATTGTCACAAGATCAGGCCCTCATTAGGTCAATCAACCATCTAGAAAATAGGAACTCAAGAAATAGGTAAGATGAACCCTATAAAGAGGGAAAATCAGGAGGAAAATGACTTACTTGATGATTCCTTGAAGAACTATGGTCAAAACCACCCAAGTATTGAGGCTCAAGAGGTCTAAAAAAGATTGAAGAAGGCTCCCATGGCTTCAAATCCCAACAGGGGTGGATATAAGGTGTTTTTAGATAAAAATAAAAGAGGTTAGAATGTTAAGTTCCAAATTTTTAACTATCGGAAAAAGTTGTTCAGTTTTCCTGCATGGTTTTCCAAACTGTGTGTCAAATGTGCGATCTCCATTGTAAAACCATTTTCTACACGGTTTCCTGGGAAAGGGAACATGATTTTCCTTAACCATGTGCCAACCTTACACCACCTAATTTCAATCCTAAAATATCAATTTTTTACAAAAAAAACATATGGGGAACCCAATGGAGTAATGAGAGAATGAAAATAAATAAAATAATACCTCAAAAAAGAATCACGTATGTGAAAATTCTTCCCACTATGAAAACTTTCCACCATCATAAATTAAACTGGAAGCTTGATTGAAAAAAAATGGATACTCCTCAACCCAAGACTTATGCTCCCACATATCATGTACATCATTAACATGATGCTAAAAACTCAGACTAATGGAGTAGAATTCCCATAAAGAAATTTCTTCTAAGAATCCATAGCTCGTACCGGCTACTCAAACACAGATAAATCTAGCTCCAATTCCAATATTCTCAATTCAAAAAATGAGATAGATCTAGGTTATACATTTTTATTTGAGAGACATGGAACACATCATGAATTGATGTCAACTGAGAGGGAAAATCTAACATGTATTCCACCTTACCAACCCACTTAGTAATCTCAAATAGTCTAAAATACATCATTGTCATCTTCCCTTTCTTACCC